>CM060908.1:597682024-600182024 GCA_030737815.1 Allium fistulosum
GGCTGATCCTTTTAGATCTAGGCAACACTCTCCTATCTTAATAGAAGTGGCAACCGACGGAATGCAAACTTATCATCGCAAACGATCCTGGGTAGAGAACGGAACCGGGATCGTAGAGCAAGTCTTCATAGAGGAAGCAAAAGAAGTCTTTCACCCCGACGGGAGAGGTTGACCCAGCTCTGCTCATCCGTTGAGTTGGAAAATTGGATGACACAAATTATAAGGAGTTCGTCGTGAGCAAATAGAGCGTGGAACTGGAGCAAGAGTTGATAGCCCGTTTTCTGTAGAGATAGAAACTACTCGAAACCTTAGGGTTTTCGAATGCCCACCATGGACCCTTACCAACGCCTGACTGATCCAGTAGCAAATCTGCAACGATATACGCAACACATGTTGATGAATGGAGCGAGGGAGGAAGTTTTGTGCAAGTGTTTTCCTCCTTTTTCTGTCAGACTTGGTGACTATGTGGTTTCTCCGCCTTCCCCTGGCTTAATCCATTCACGAGAAATGTTAAAGGAAAAGTTTATTAGCCAATTTTGGGTTCATATAAAGCAGCTCCAGAACCCGTACTCGCTTTCGTATGTAAAACAATGAAAGGATGAGAACACTACAACAATACTTGACTCGCTTTAACACTGCACCTGCAGCGTTCGAAATGTCGATGAACGATTAACTCTTATGGCATTATGCGGAGGCGTTCATCCTGACATGAAGTTAGCTCGAAGATTCACTAAGGAGAAACCGGCTACCTTACAGGACTTCTTTTATGAAGCAGCAAAGTATATGTGGTTGGAAGAAGCTGCAGCTGGACGACATGCTGGAATGTCTGTCAAACAAGGTTTAAGCCTGAAACGAGGTTTGATACTTACACAGATTTGAACGATACTATAGAAAACATCTACCTCGCCATGCAGACAGAACTCAAATACAATAGGCCTCCGTCGAAGAGAGAAACTAAAGCTGAGATGAAAACGGAGAAATATTGCAGATTTCATGAATTCCATGGGCATAACACCAATGAATGTCATCATTTGTGGAATATTATAGAAGAACACATTAGGAAGAGGAAGTTGGAGCAGTATATAAGGAATCCAAATTCTCCCTCTGCTCCTATAAAGCAGGCCCCAAAGCAAATCCCACCTGGAAATGGGGTGAAGGATCCAGTGCTAATCATGTGAAGGATGGGAGGTTGGTAATTAATACCATATTGGGAGGACTCACGTAATTGACGAAGGTTGGGCTAAGACGAAATGATATGCAAAGTCTTTAAAGAACTAAGAAGCTTTCGTGTACGCTATAGGCAAAGAGTGAAAAACTAAGGCCCTGCATCGAGAGAAGGATGAGATAATCTTCAACGATAATGACTCATAGGGTAAGAAATAAATGCATACGTATGCCCTAGTAATTTTGGCAATGCTTGGTCCAGCAGAAGTAAATCGGATTCTACTAGATAGTGGGAGTTTGGTAAACATTCTATTCAAAGGTGCATTTGATAAGATGGGATTGACCATGGAGGATGTCAAACCGTGCAACCAACAACTGCATGGCTTCACGGGAGAAGGCACAGTACCCTTGGGAATGCTGGATCTTTTTGTTGAGATAGGAACCCATCCCCGATCAGCCACATGAAAAAAAATTCATTTTGGTGGACGGATTCTCGGCATACAATGCCTTCTTGGGGAGATGTAACACCCCATATTTTTAGTGACATTATTTAGGAAATTAAATTAGTAAAATTAAATTAAATAATGTAGATAGATTATGGATTGAGATTTGTGGTTTAATTAAGGGGTAGCCGTGCCATGTTAATGAATAGATAAATGAACTAATATGGATATTAAGTGTTAGGAAATAAGGGAGGGCAAAATAGGAAAGTGATTAAACTTATACCCTAAACCCTTAGGAAAACAAAACACATTTTCATTACACATTTTCTGAAAACAAAAACTCCTAAGGCCGGCCACCATTAACAATCTCAAGAGAAGGTAAAGCTAGGATTCAAGAGAAGAATCAGATCAATTAATCAAGATCAAATCTCACATCCTAATCACAAAGCTAAGGTGAATAATTTCTACATCTCAAGTTTTCTAAATGATTTCAGTTTTAAGATGAAACCCGAATTTATCTTGCATGATTTAGCCATGATTTTGAAGAGCAAAATGTTTATATATACATGTTGATGATTTATGCTTGTTCATATAGATTTTATGATATGTTTTAATGTGAAACCCTATTTAATGACATCCAAATGCCTTTCGATTTTAGATATAGACCAAAAATGTTATTTTAGAGATGGGTTTCAATTTTTATAATTTTTTGAACTAATGTGGATTTTATATTAATTTTCTAGTGAAGAAAATGATTTATTGGGTTATAAATTATTTACGGCAAAATAAATAATTAATTTGAGTTTGAAATTTTTTTATGTTATAAAACATATTAAAAAGTATTTTTTGGAATTTTTATAAAATTTTCCACAGTGTTTTGATGAATATATAAAATTATTTAAGGTATGGGACTTAAATGTTTTATATATTTAATTAAGGAGAAGGGATATTTTGCAAATGATTTAAATTAATTAATTCTAAAATTATGGCAGTACTTTTAGAAAAGAAAAATTAGCAACAATAAGAGTTTGCAAATAAGGCAGGTTAGTTAAAAAGTTTACTTAAAAAGGTTTAAAATCAGAAATTCATGTTAAAAGCATGTTTCGCCTCCTTTAGTTTCGCCCAAGTAGCTTTCGACTAAGGCCCTCCGCCTCCTTCCACAAACCAATGCACATAGTATCAACATCTTCATACACAGTGAATTGGACAAAGGCGGAAGGTAAGAGTCGAAACCAAGGGTTTCCGAAAGGGTCGAAGCGCCTTTTTGTTTTAAATAAGAAATGCGCCTGTTTGCTTTCGACTAAGTAGCTTTTGACTTAGTTGGCTTCCGACTTGGTCAATTGATTTAAAGAAAGGCTTTAAGAGATTGCGCCTTTGTTGTAAGAAATAGCTTTCGACTAAGTCTGCTTTCGACTAAGTCAATGGTTTTAAAGGATGGTTTTGAAATAGTAGCTCTTTTGTTTTTAAACAACTACTTTCGACTATGTCGAAGCCTGCTGCCGTCTTCTACTTTTCGAAACAAAGCTTTCAAAGGGGTTGTTTTGTTTTATAAAAACCCTATCGCTTCTCCAATGCTTTCAGAAGGGGTGGTTCGACACCATCACTTCTCAACTTAGTTATAGCTTTCAAAAGGGTAAGCTTTCGACCCTGTTGCTGGTGACCCTCAGTGATTTTTAAAGAATAACCCAAAGGTTTCGACTTGTTAGTGTTGAATGATTTCTAAAGGTGTTTTCCACATGTTTTAAATTGAACCCAAATGCTTTCGAAGGGTTTAAGGTTTCGGTGCCTTCAAAAGGTTTTAAAGAAGGTTTCAAGGGGTGGTTCCCCTATGTTTTCGAAAGGTCTTGAAAGAATGGTTTCGAAGGGGTGGTTCCTTAATGGTTTCGAAAGGTCTAAAGGAAAGGTTTTTCCAATGGTTTTGAATGGTTCAAAGGAAAGGAATTTCAATGGTTTAGAAAGGCGATGTTTATTAGTTTTAAAGAGGGATAACCTCTCACTGCTTTCTTCTCATTGATGGCCGGTTGAGTTATCAAATTGAGAATTCTGACATGGCCAAAAGGCCCGGATTAAAAATAGTTTAATTAAACGACTGTCATTGATTTGAACCCCTACAAATACAGACATAACCTCTCACTTTCTTCTCATATTTTCTAGAGCGACGCCGGAGTTCTGTCATTTTCTCTTCTTCATTAAAATTCTTAATTCTAAAAAAATACTAATAAATGCTATAGTTATATATGTATATACAAGTGAAGAATAACAAAGGATAATTGAGAAGGAGAATAGGGTCGAACCAAATCGTCAAAGCTAAAGTAAACTATAAATCCGGATCTAAAATCTAAATTAAATCCAAATCTCTTCTCTGATCTAGATTTCTGATAGATATATGTATGCTTGCGGTATATATATTCAAATGGGGAGAAAATGGAGTCAAACTGAATAACAGGAGTTAAATTTGAAGATTCAAAAAGCTAAAAATGTGAGTGAGAAATTATATGTTTTTATATAATATTGAATTTATATCATTGTAAATCTATTCCTATATGCCTAAATGCAAACTTGGAGTTGTAGGCTAAAATTTTATACATGAATTTATAAATCCTTCCTACATATTCTGTGATTGATAATTTAATTGTAATATTGTATGTAAGTGAACTTGAAAGTATTGGGTAGAAGTAGTAGTCACTCAAACTTATAAATTATGTGATAGTTCCAGATTTGTATATTCAAATGACTTTTGCAAGTAAAAATGTAAACTATAGTTATCACAGTAAATTTTGGAAATTTAAGTAGTATTTTAATTCATTGGAATATAAGGTGTTGTAGTGTGAACTTCTATAGATTATCAAGTTCAGGTTTATAAATAAAAGTGTATAGTTTGAAATAACAAAGAATACAACAAAATAAAAGAGATGTACGAAATAGGGATAATTGCCGTATTTTGTACCGTATATTTCGATACTACAAAAAGATAATTCATTGTAATTTCAAACATAACACAAATTCCCCTTTTGCATAAGATATAAGAATTCATAGTGCTAACTTTTCCTTTTGAGGAAGATGTAATTCCAATGCATTAAAATGTTGAAATCCTCTAAGATGAATTAAAGAATAGTAAAAGCGATAAGAACAGTGGTTTTTGTGAATAATTAAAATATATGCACCAAAGACAAGGTAGGAATCGAACAATAACGGTGAAAAGGTAGGCAAGTAATGAATTAAATAAAAAGAGTATGGAAAGCCTGTTAAACATGGAAGGGTAGTAAATGTTAAAAGGGAATAGAAAGGAAAGTTCAATAAAAAGATATGGAGGTAAATAGGAAAAGATGTTTAGATCTTTTAATAAGAACGGTAAATGACATTACATTTATATTAATATAATAAGAGGTAAACGCGAAATATTATCAATAATTGAACATTGGAGGCGTAATAATTAATAGTATGAATGTGTGCGTGTGTATTTGTGTGTGTATACATATATATGCATAGCCTCAATGTGTTTATGATGGGTGTGAATTATTAAAGTTAGTAGATAACATAAATAGATAAGAATGACACAGTCATTAAAATGGGTTGGAATGGGAGTTCAGTGGTGTTACAGAATAGAAGTCTACCCACCGTAAGGGGTTACCAGCAGTTGTGTATATATTATACTGATGCGGGATATATCCAATTGTATGACCTACAGAATTATGTACGTTTGCATATAGGTGAAAAAATATCCCAGTAGGGTCTGTTTCAATCTTTTAGGAGGGATATTGTCTTGATTGCATTAGGAAATCTAAATGGGACGGTGGGCAAGGTTCGACGCTATGTCAGTGTGTTGGTACCATATTAAGGAATAGGAGCTGCACGTAGGCCGACAACGTCATCGGTCATGAGCGGTCAACGGAAAGACGAGGGTTACATTTAAATAGGCTACACCTTCTACTAGTATAGGTCGTGTTCAGGTCATGCACCGGTACAATTGTTTGCTAGTTTGTTTGTTATGAGGCAAGGTTAGATAACCAGTAAGAGAGATCTTTCAAACGATTGGGGCAGTTCGAGAAGTTGAGTCCTCAATAGTCTAAGAACCCGAGTCCTCAATAGTCCGTGGAGCCGAGTCCATAATATGAAGCGTTTAGGTAAATCCTCGGAAAGAGATAGAATATGGCTAAACTATTGTCACACCGTTATTAGGCATTGCATGAGTTCCTTGGTATGTACGACGATGAGGACGTGATGTTGCGTTGATGGATCCTGACGGGGTGTGGGTTATGGATACTAGAGGGGATAGTATCTTGGTTCAAAAGGGAATTGTGACGCCCTACCTCTATGCTCACAATAACAAAGAGTATTAAAAGAAATACTGTCTGTTATTACGAAGAATAAGGCTGGATAGGAGCGGCCATCCGTAGTTGGCCTTACACTAGTATTGGTTACCTCGATAGGAGTGGTATATATTTTTCATTTTTCATCTCTTATTTATTTACTCCCATCGACATACCTAATTCCAGTATAAAACGAACTACGATGGTTCATAATAGTTTAGGATAATATATATAATAATAACACAGATAATAAAAATGCGGAACACAGATAACAAAAGTCTCATATATATATATATATACATATATATATATATAAAAAACTAATGTCAGTTACAATACATTTGACACAATACATATGATACAACTACAACTGTCGACTCTGGAAGTTATATATACAAGTACATTATCGACTAATATACATGAATACATATCAACCTATACTATGACACGACTACTCCAAAAGATATGAAAAGTCTTCATAGCTCAAACAGCAACCCAAAGCAAGATATCTACAACCTGAAATAACTCGGGTCTGACCCGAGTATTAAGTTCAAAAGAAAATAATACACGGGCCAGTCTAATTCAAACTCAGTTATTATTGCTCAGAAGCAATAATAATTAAATAGCAAATAGACGACAGTCACAGAAATCACATATATCCGACTCCTCGATAAGAGGATCGGATAACGGCAGATATAACACTAAACAGTGTTAAACAACAAATTAGCAAATTCAAACTATCAACAAGATAAATAAAAAGATTATCAATGAAGATAATTTTGAAAACAACAGAATTGTCTAAACGACAATTAACACAAAATCCAATTATTAAATAATAATTAGAAACTCAGAATCTAATTATCGAATAGATAATTAGACACAACAAAATGATCAAATCAAACCAAATCAAATTCAATTTCCAAATATTGAATTGAACCCACAAAGCAATTCGAACAATTTAAATATCACATAAAATGATAATTCAGTGTGGCTGCAGTACACGCACGCGTGTACTGCCTCGCCACTACCGTGATGAAATACACGAAAGTTCAATGAAAGTCACAAGCGAACACGAGGTCAAACCCAAAAATCGGGTTCAACTCAAGTCACGGTGCAGGCTCGAATAAACAAGCAGACAGCTCGAGGCCATCAACCAGCCCAACAAAATGAAACAAAAGAAATATATAATGCATAGTAATTAGCACATACATACGTATATATGTATGTATATATGTATGTATACCGTGCTAATAAATGAAACGGCAAGATACAAATGCAGTGAACCTCAACGCAAGTCACGACTGCAACTGTATACAAAAGTATCAGACTCCAAATATCATAGTGAAGAATGAATGCAACAAAACAACTCGACTACAACATATTCAAGTGCATAGGAACTCAGACTTGACCAAGACTACATGAATCAGACATGTACTCAATGCAGCAACCAAAACAAGTGCACAACTGTACACAATCCAGGCAAAGTAGGATGGCTACAAACTCAAATGCAAACTGTTGAATTCCAAGTAATGAAATTACAGTTGCAAACAGGTACAAAGACAAAGACAATGCACCTGTCAACAACACAAGGGATGCAACAGCAATGACCATCAAAAATGAAAACTGCAAACTGGGTCAGCATGTACAAACAAGTACCCAAGGGATGCAACGGTAAATGACCATCAAAAATGAAAACTGCAAACTGGGTCAGCATGTGACAATAATATCAAGTTGTAACATGTGCGCAATGACAACCATGTAGCAACAGTTTTTAAGTATGAAGATAGTGTAGTCTAGGCAACATGAATTGAAACCAGACCACACAATCAAAACTTAAATCCAACATGAGACCAAACAAACAAGTACACATTCAAGTATTTGATCCAATGGCCTGCTCTAACAACATAAGTGCACAAGGATAATTGTACAAAAGCAAGTGCAACCCCAATAGGACGTTTGAACACTTACAATAGAGAGTGGTGGAAAATACCGCCAATAATCAAATACAAATTCCAAATATCAAATGAAAACTCAAGTCAACATATATGATCAACTAGCTACACAGTATGAAGTGCACAACAATTACAATAAGACAACACATAACTCGAAAAATGGTCAACAATATATGCATACCCACATACGAATGTATGTATGCATATATATACAGATAAGTCAACCAACAAGTTCGACTACATCAAGAGCCGAAGCCACAGTTATAAAGCAGCAGTAAAATCGAACCAACAAAAATCGAAACTGTGGTGAGTAAGGCAATTCAAAGTTGAAGTCAGGTGCACACATGAATCAAACAATGTACATAAGTATGTACATATGTAAATGCACATAACCATATACATATATGTATGAAATGCACAGGTACAAGCTGCCACAAAATGCACAAGACAAAAATGAATTCCTGAAGACGATTCACAAATCAAAGACCAGAGAATCAAATGTAATAACCTTTTAATACCAAGGCAATGTCGACAAGTTCAAATGAAACGGCAAGGGTGATTCAAAGAACAGCAAGTCAATTCAAGAAAAATCCAGACTGGGCAACAAAATGCACAAATCAAAACTCGAGCTTATAGAAGGCTTAGTGCTATGCACATAACAACATACATACCACCAATTCCAAAACAAAATCAGCAGCAGCATACTCGAACATGTAGCCGAGATCTATAATGTAAGTGTCAAAGTATTGGTAGCATACTCAAGTCAGGAAATGTCACGAAATCAAAAATCAATTGTCACAAATTCCAGCCGAGGTATATATACAAAAATCAATATCGTGCTAACCAAGAATCACCACATATACGAATTTACAAAGTCAAGAAACCAATACGAAACAGAGATGACCACGAAAACGAACAGCTCAAAATCGCCTCAAGCATCTAAACAAAATTAAATGGCCAGAGAAATCGACAAACAAGTTCAAACATAGATACACGAACTAGAAAACAAGGGTTCAAACCCTACCATTTACAAATTGAACTAGATGTGAGTAATTAAATTACTCACCTTCCCATTCGATCGAGACAGTGAAGCCAAAGCCTACGAAAATCAAAAGCCCAAAATCTTCGTCGAAGGGGAAACGAACGAGCAAGCCCTAATTGGAGACGAACGAAAAACATTGAGCCGCCATTTATTTTCTTTTCTTTCGTATGATTTAGGGTTACGAACGGAAATGAATGAAGGGGGAAAAAGAATGGGTAATCAATAATATCACGACCACAAACAAAATATGGGCCGATATTCAAATTTATAAAGTCCAATTAACCACTTAACAATTTATAAAAGAGTTTTAACCCGATAAAAAATCCAATTGCAATTTGATAGCAATTTTATCAAAGGATTCCAACCGATTAAAATTCAACAGCAATTATCAACAATTTGATCGTCATTTGGCGACAATTAATTGTTGTAAAACTCCGGGTTGTTACAGGAACTATGGTACTTATATACAAACACATACACGTATGTAGTTATGGTCTACTTCATGTAGATGGGGCATATAGTACGCGTACATGGAGTCGAGAAGACTAAGTAAAATAAAACAACATAACATGTGATGGAAGACAGTTGGCATAAACTAGTGTTATGTGTAAAATGTGTAATTTACCAGTCACCGGAACATTGTTCTGGCCCCTTCCTTATTACAACCCACATGATATTTTAGAGGGACCGATATTGGTGCAAGACAGAACAGTGGAAGGACATGCGTCACATACCAAAATTTTCGACTTTCGAAAATTCGACATCGATACTCACTTTATCGACTGCCGAACAATCGAGTGCCGGAAACTCCAATAGTGAGGGTTTTAAAAAGAAGAGGTAGAAGAAAAGATAGAAGAAAATGAGAAGAAGAAGAAAAGAAGAAGAAGAAGAAGAAAAAGAACAACAGAAGAAGAAGGAAGAAGAACAACAGAACAACATCAGAACAGAAAACAATATCAGAATCTCACATATCGCAGCGGAACAATATACAATAGATAATTACTAGTCTTTTAAAACAAAGAACTATATCAGTTTATACATACATCAATCAGAGTCAATATACAACTCAATACAACACAGCACATCAATGGACAGTTATATAACTTGTCCTCATACAGAATACACAGCGGAATAATACAAAGTGTAGGTGATACGTTACGCCATCCAGCTTGCTTCCAAAGCTCCAGAATATCCAGAATATCCTGATAACATAACTCTAGGCTGCCCGTGTGGAAATTGGTGGGCACCCAGAGTTTAGAAGGGAACAATAAACTCCGAGTCAGTCATGGTGACTGGTGTGAGATCGTAAAACAGTTATTTTTCATAAAGAAAATAAAACAAATTCGCAATGCTTTTGGAAAATGAAACTACCATAAGACCTCCCACCACACACACAATGCAAACGCAGAATTGGAGGAGATTTCTTCTTATGATAGTCAAAGATGCTTACTACGCAAAATCAAATTCTTTTTGATATTATTATTAGTGCATAGTGTAGAAAACATTTCGAAAGTATAATATAAATCTTAGCCAGCATACGACCAGTATCGTATGCCTACTATAGCTACCATCTAAACAGTGGTGACCACCGTACGTAAATGGCAGGTTCTACAACTAATACCGTACAAGGTGCGTATTGAAGTTTGGATTTCCAACAAATGGTCAGGCTAAGGAACTTCCTATGCCACGATGGGTACGTCCCTGGAATAGACGACCCGAGAACCTAACCGGATCTCTGCCAACACAAGGCCGGGTTACCTCTGCAAAAATAGGTAACTACTGACACGCGTATGCCATCCCCCGATCGTAACCGATCTTCCCGAGGATCCCCGATTTCCAACAAACCACATCAAAATAATAATGCAGCAACCACATAGGTTAAGTATCTGGGCTCCATGCCATGATACCACCTCTATCCAGAAGGAATGACATACACTAAGGGGCGCTACTCCCTAGAACCTTGCTGCATCCTTCCTGTTTCGACCATTTCCGGGGTGTGAGGCTCGACGAAGTCTCGTCCACAAAGCTACGCTTTCTACAAAGCCATGCTTCGGGTCAAACAAAATGATCAACCTATGATCACAAAGATATAAGATCAAACAAATGATCATATCACAAATGATCAAACACTGATCACTTTACAGCAACACTCAGTATGCCACGTTACCAAATTGGGATATATCGCTGATAAATTTCAACTACATAACCTCTGAGCTCGTACGTCTCAGAGAAGGGTGTTAAGCTAAGAGAATAAATTCTCCGCCACCAACAGATATGTATTTGAAAGAAATCAGCTTTATATCTCAAATTGTAACGTCAGACATACAATCCATACAAGTCTGTTCCGGGATCGAACAGAACCGAAGGCACTTCTCACGAAGCCCTTGCACATCCGGATAAATTTCTAATCACGTCTGGACTTCCCATCACTAAGGGTGATAAAACCTCTAAATCGAAGATCAGTCGATGTAGAGTAACTCGACGGTAATCCTTCCGTTTTCAAAAATATCCGGTCTTCAACACCGGTCTTCGAATGCAATTCATAACGACGTATCACATATTCGGAGTGGGTTATACGACCCCATGGTCCTTTCCCGGCTAACCCGAATAGTGAGCGCTTATTCAAAAATAAGTGTGGCATTCAAATTCATCCAATTCACAACAAATACCATTCAAAAGGTAATTATTGATAGTCGGTTATTTAACTATCAATAAAGATGCGCAACATCATCAGATTCCAAAAAAATTTCCAAATT
This sequence comes from Allium fistulosum, assembly GCA_030737815.1. Taxonomy (NCBI): domain Eukaryota; kingdom Viridiplantae; phylum Streptophyta; class Magnoliopsida; order Asparagales; family Amaryllidaceae; genus Allium; species Allium fistulosum. The sequence goes on from CM060908.1 coordinate 597,693,692, forward strand.
ATTTTATTTTCCAAAATATCTTTACTAGATATATAATTTCCACACTTAACCGTTTGAAAACAAATTTCAAATCAATTTCCACATTTCATTTTATCTTTGAAGATAAAATCTCAAAACAGTTCATTTCATATTGGAAAAGCATTTCCATACTTATTTAATAATAAGTATTTCACAAATCTTTTATTTTCAACACTTGGAAAATATTCGATATACTTAAATCAATATTAAGTATAAATTTCATTCTTTAAGGAAAACATTACTATAACAACATTTATTTGAGTCAAAACGAATGTTACGTAAAACATCGTTACGACGACTCAAAATCTCTAGTATAGGGATTCGGATTTAGATAGATATATAAATCCCAATACTACATAAAACATTTTCTTTCGAAAATCATTTACTATAACAACAGTGTTATAGTCCATCATTTCCTTATTTCTCGAAAACGTCTATTTCAACAATAAATGTTGAAATCTATGTTTTCGATATTTAACACATTTTAAAACATCTTTAAAATGTTTAACTTCATTTTTAATATCACTTCTTCGAAAACGTATTCATTTTACTTAAAAATATATTCACTGTCCAAAATCGTGAATATAATTCACTTAACCCAATTTCAATCTTTTCTACACATTTATTTCAAGAATTTATCCACTATCCAAAATCGTGGATAAAATTCTCTTAATAACCTTCTATATTCAATTCATCAAATTTGATTGATTTTCGAATTTATGAAACAACGTTCATAAATTCCATTTCTATTTTGTAACAACTTCAACTTAATAAATCCCCTTTATTAACAATTCGATTCATAACTCAAATCTTATACCAACAATCCATATTATAAGTTAAATACTTATAATTCCTTTATTTTACAAAATCATTTCCATTTATAAGTTCACAATTTATAAACTTCATTTATTTATAAGTTCTTAAAAATTCATTTTAACGCTTATAAAAACACGTTTTATAATACCAACATTTTAAAGTTATAAATATCAATCTTGTACATCTTTTACATACATCGTTTTTAATAATTCAAAAATTCCAATTAAAACCATTTTATAAATTTCTTAACTATTTATTTCAAAAGAAATTACCTTTTGGTTATAATTCACAAAATCTTAACTCTTATAACTTTAAAGTTTTAACGTTTATTTATTTAAAATAAATCAATTCAACAATTTAAATAAACGTATATTTTCAAAGATCACTTTTAAAAATTCTCTTTTAAAATCAACATCGTTATTTTTAAATTTCAAAATTTAAATCTGATGATGCAACAGCACCAATTCGTCAATCACAACAGCAAACATCATATATCAATGTGATAACAGAATATACATCAATATCTGTAAATAAATAAATACGGGTGAGGAATCCAGTTGGATCCCTCTAACCTGTTTCCCTGCATCCACAGACGTTAGCACAATACCAATTCCACTTCGAGGTGGAATATCGCGGTATATGAGTTTTATAAAATCATCCGCTTACTAACGGCGCAATAGGGTCTCATCCGCTATACGAGGCGGGAAATCAATCAATCCAATATATACATATGCCAATATGTATATATTGCTATATATATAGATATATCCTACTATATCTAATATCACATCCAAGCAGTCATCAATCAATAACTGTAAATTCAAATTTAATTTTGAGTGAGAAAGATCTCACCTTTTGCGTTTAAATTTGCAATCCACTTCCATCCAATTTGTTTTCTTCGTTTAACCTTGTATAAATAATTATACAATTTATCAATATTTGAAATAAGTCGAACAACCACTTACTGTTTCACAGTTTTGATTAGCTGATAATTTTATTTAAACCAATTTTCTCCTTTAGTAACTTATTTAACAAAAATTAAATTTAAAACTAAATTTAATCCAACCTTTATTTTATAAAAGATCTTTATCGATTAAAATAATTTAATAGGTTCATTAACAGATGAATCCCATATTTTTATAAACCTTGTGTGTATTTATATTTATACATATATATATTTCTGTCTAAACCCTTTTATAAGTTCTACTTCTATTTTATAATATCGCTTTCCCAATCATAACCAAATTTTTTTTTCTTTTCTTTTACAGGGTATATATGTATATATATCCATATTAACTAAATGCATTTAAAAATTAAAACGAAGATTCAATACCTCAACTCAACCTGTCAGAAACGAGAATGGAACCCCATTCGAACGGAACCCCCCTCGACGACGACTGTCGTTCACGAACGAGCACTTGCTTCATAGTGTCGCCGTCATCTCTAAAACAACGCCTCACGATCGAACTCCAGACACACGCCCTAGCATCCCTCGCGAACGTGCTACGGTCACCATCAATTCGCGAGGTTCTTCAAGCACCACGAACGAATGAGACGCCCATCATTCGCTCGAGATTCAGGCGAGCCGCCACCTTCACGCGCCTGCTCGACTTCGTTGATTTCTTCGTTCGATTGAATCGATTCGCAGCCCTTTACCCAAACCACGAGAATCCAGATCGAAGCCCTTTCGAACATGTGATGCCTCCCCTTGCCTCTCTCTCCTGCGCACACGCGATTCGATCGCGCTCCTCCTAGGCCTCGATGTCGCCGACGTCGACCATTGCGTGCTCGCGTGTGGACGTCTCGACTTGCTTGAACTCGTGAGAGGCCATTTTTGTTTCGAATGAAGATTGCCTCGTTTGATTTTGCTTTTGAAACTGAAGGGGATGGTTGGCACGATTATTTCGTGATTCTCGGCAAAAATTTAGGCGTGGTTTAAGGCAGAGACAAAGGGATGCTGTCCCCTGTTTAAAATTTTTAAATTTAAATTTAAATCAAATTCGTTTTTTACAATTTTCAACGCGTTAAATTTCCGTGTGCTCACATATCAACTCCGAAAATTGAAATCCGACAATAATACCATATTCCGGATCCAATGGAACTGGTTTCGTCGAATTCCGAGACTGTTTGAAAAATGACTATTTTTAAATATCGGTTAAACGATATAAATTTCAAAACTGATCAAATCAATTCAAAATTGGATTCTGAAGCTTCTGTTATCAATAGAATTATCAATATAAATTTTAAAAGCTTTCGAAATATTTTTCTTCAACTTTAAATTGGAGATTCAAATTTTTATCCAGTTTCAATAGATTAAATTTTATAATTTAATCGCCAAATTCAAAGCTATATTCGGGATTCAAATTAAATCATCGTTCAAATATTTAAAATTAATTAAATATTTTCAATTTAATTTGTTCGAAATTCTGGGTCGTTACAAACTTCCCTTCTTAAAAGAATTTCGTCCCGAAATTACAAGTCAGGAAGAAAAAGTCCTTAACTCGTCTACTATTTTTCACAATCCAATAGTTTTATCAATTTATCAAAACAAATCTTTCTACTAAAGATTCGTTATCATTCAACTAAATTTATAAACCTTTCATAGTTTCCAAACAATATTGTTTAACTTCAAAATTCAAATTTAAATTCAAATTCAAATTTTTAAACTTTCAAAATTTCTCAAAAATTTTCTAACGCCCTAAATTTCCGAAAAATTTCGCCAGCGTCTCCTTTGCGCGGCTAACACGGTACGACTACAAAACGTCCCTACGAACTCTCAGATTTCAAAAAGAAAAAGAAAAAGCCAAGCGGCTAGACAAGAAATCATCAAAAACTCATATTATAATTCAAATACTTACCTTTTTCGAGCCATTCAGATTATCTTTGAAATCAAAATTCCAATTTCCTTTACACACCTGTATATCCTACTAGCCATAATATCTAGTTACATATTCAAACCATTTTGCCAAATTTTATTACAAAATTTCGATACTTATGTCTTATATCATCTTTATTTCACTATTGAAGTTACATATCTATTATCATTCAATTTTACATTTCAAATTTCATTTGAATTCATCTCGAATTTCGTTTACCAACAATTTAAAACAAAGTTTCACATTCATCTTCAATTTCAGTTTTACTTACTTACAAATTCAAATTTATTTATTCATTCTGAAACTCATTCACTAATTCTTTCATTTCCAATTCGAATCTGATTTCCAAATCAAATTTCAAATATTCTATAAGTCTTCGACTTACTTACATTTCGATTTATAAGATCATTGATACATTCACCTTACTAATTTCATTCCATTAGAATTCTATTTTCAATTATAAATTCATATTCACAATTTCATTCCATTATTGAATTTTAAATTTTCAATTACCTTCTTGAATTCTATTCCAAGTTATAAATTCATTTACAATTTGAATTTCATTCCCATCAGATCTCAATATTTTATAAGTTATCAATTTCATAATATTTCATAAATATTTTTATATAGTATTCCAGAGTCTTTTCAACTTTTCAAAAATTATTTTGAAAACAATTCAAATTATCCTTTGAATTTCTAAAACAAAACCCAAATTTTCAAACAACTTTCATTTAAAACAATTTGGCAGCAATTTCTCTTTTGGAAACCCGAAAATGAATTCTAATGATGTGGCCATCATCATCAGGATTATTTTCCAGCGACCGAAAAGAGTTTAGAGCTTTTATCTCTCTAAAATACTTTTCAAACCTTTGAAATTCATTTTCAACTCTAAAAATGATTTAACTTTCCAATTTCCCAAAATTTTCAAATTCTTTTCAAAACATTTCCAAATACTTCTCTGGAATTCCGTTTCAAATTACAAATCACATTTATAATTTATATTCTCAAATTTCATTTGTATGTGAATTTATTTCTTAACTTTGGAGTTATGATTTCAATTTCTTATCCAATTTCATATAATAATGATAACATTTCAATATTATCACTTTCCTAACAACCAAACATTCATATACTATGATAATTCATAGAAAATCATTTCTTTTATATACAAAAATAGTTTTGGGCAAAATTATTTCATTCACCCTATTTTAAAACAATACTGTGTCGGTTTATCTTGTTTAAGAGTTTAGAAACTCCTATCGATTACAGTTAGCTAGACTGCACCGACCAGAATCCATAAACAATCAACCGATAAGTCAACACAATACAAAACAATTTCATATTCACTAACAAATACGCACTCGTATCTATTATTACACTCAAACTCATTCTAGAGTACTGCTGACTCTATCTCTAATGAGTAACACCCAACAGAGCAGGGTTGTCGCTTAACCATATGCTCTGATACCACTTTGTCACATACCGAAATTTTCGACTTTCGAAAATTCGACATCGATACTCACTTTATCGACTGCCGAACAATCGAGTGCCGGAAACTCCAATAGTGAGGGTTTTACAAAGAAGAGGTAGAAGAAAAGATAGAAGAAAAAGAGAAGAAGAAGAAAAGAAGAAGAAAAAGAACAACAGAAGAAGAAGGAAGAAGAACAACAGAACAACATCAGAACAGAAAACAATATCAGAATCTCACATATCGCAGCGGAACAATATACAATAGATAATTACTAGTCTTTTAAAACAAAGAACTATATCAGTTTATACATACATCAATCAGAGTCAATATACAACTCAATACAACACAGCACATCAATGGACAGTTATATAACTTGTCCTCATACAGAATACACAGCGGAATAATACAAAGTGTAGGTGATACGTTACGCCATCCAGCTTGCTTCCAAAGCTCCAGAATATCCAGAATATCCTGATAACATAACTCTAGGCTGCCCGTGTGGAAATTGGTGGGCACCCAGAGTTTAGAAGGGAACAATAAACTCCGAGTCAGTCATGGTGACTGGTGTGAGATCGTAAAACAGTTATTTTTCACAAAGAAAATAAAACAAATTCGCAATGCTTTTGGAAAATGAAACTACCATAAGACCTCCCACCACACACACAATGCAAACGCAGAATTGGAGGAGATTTCTTCTTATGATAGTCAAAGATGCTTACTACGCAAAATCAAATTCTTTTTGATATTATTATTAGTGCATAGTGTAGAAAACATTTCGAAAGTATAATATAAATCTTAGCCAGCATACGACCAGTATCGTATGCCTACTATAGCTACCATCTAAACAGTGGTGACCACCGTACGTAAATGGCAGGTTCTACAACTAATACCGTACAAGGTGCGTATTGAAGTTTGGATTTCCAACAAATGGTCAGGCTAAGGAACTTCCTATGCCACGATGGGTACGTCCCTGGAATAGACGACCCGAGAACCTAACCGGATCTCTGCCAACACAAGGCCGGGTTACCTCTGCAAAAATAGGTAACTACTGACACGCGTATGCCATCCCCCGATCGTAACCGATCTTCCCGAGGATCCCCGATTTCCAACAAACCACATCAAAATAATAATGCAGCAACCACATAGGTTAAGTATCTGGGCTCCATGCCATGATACCACCTCTATCCAGAAGGAATGACATACACTAAGGGGCGCTACTCCCTAGAACCTTGCTGCATCCTTCCTGTTTCGACCATTTCCGGGGTGTGAGGCTTGACGAAGTCTCGTCCACAAAGCTACGCTTTCTACAAAGCCATGCTTCGGGTCAAACAAAATGATCAACCTATGATCACAAAGATATAAGATCTAACAAATGATCATATCACAAATGATCAAACACTGATCACTTCACAGCAACACTCAGTATGCCACGTTACCAAATTGGGATATATCGCTGATAAATTTCAACTACATAACCTCTGAGCTCGTACGTCTCAGAGAAGGGTGTTAAGCTAAGAGAATAAATTCTCCGCCACCAACAGATATGTATTTGAAAGAAATCAGCTTTATATCTCAAATTGTAACGTCAGACATACAATCCATACAAGTCTGTTCCGGGATCGAACAGAACCGAAGGCACTTCTCACGAAGCCCTTGCACATCCGGGTAAATTTCTAATCACGTCCGGACTTCCCATCACTAAGGGTGATAAAACCTCTAAATCGAAGATCAGTCGATGTAGAGTAACTCGACGGTAATCCTTCCGTTTTCAAAAATATCCGGTCTTCAACACCGGTCTTCGAATGCAATTCATAACGACGTATCACATATTCGGAGTGGGTTATACGACCCCATGGTCCTTTCCCGGCTAACCCGAATAGTGAGCGCTTATTCAAAAATAAGTGTGGCATTCAAATTCATCCAATTCACAACAAATACCATTCAAAAGGTAATTATTGATAGTCGGTTATTTAACTATCAATAAAGATGCGCAACATCATCAGATTTCAAAAAAAATTCCAAATTATTTTATTTTCCAAAATATCTTTACTAGATATATAATTTCCACACTTAACCGTTTGAAAACAAATTTCAAATCAATTTCCACATTTCATTTTATCTTTGAAGATAAAATCTCAAAACAGTTCATTTCATATTGGAAAAGCATTTCCATACTTATTTAATAATAAGTATTTCACAAATCTTTTATTTTCAACACTTGGAAAATATTCGATATACTTAAATCAATATTAAGTATAAATTTCATTCTTTAAGGAAAACATTACTATAACAACATTTATTTGAGTCAAAACGAATGTTACGTAAAACATCGTTACGACGACTCAAAATCTCTAGTATAGGGATTCGGATTTAGATAGATATATAAATCCCAATACTACATAAAACATTTTCTTTCGAAAATCATTTACTATAACAACAGTGTTATAGTCCATCATTTCCTTATTTCTCGAAAACGTCTATTTCAACAATAAATGTTGAAATCTATGTTTTCGATATTTAACACATTTTAAAACATCTTTAAAATGTTTAACTTCATTTTTAATATCACTTCTTCGAAAACGTATTCATTTTACTTAAAAATATATTCACTGTCCAAAATCGTGAATATAATTCACTTAACCCAATTTCAATCTTTTCTACACATTTATTTCAAGAATTTATCCACTATCCAAAATCGTGGATAAAATTCTCTTAATAACCTTCTATATTCAATTCATCAAATTTGATTGATTTTCGAATTTATGAAACAACGTTCATAAATTCCATTTCTATTTTGTAACAACTTCAACTTAATAAATCCCCTTTATTAACAATTCGATTCATAACTCAAATCTTATACCAACAATCCATATTATAAGTTAAATACTTATAATTCCTTTATTTTACAAAATCATTTCCATTTATAAGTTCACAATTTATAAACTTCATTTATTTATAAGTTCTTAAAAATTCATTTTAACGCTTATAAAAACACGTTTTTTAATACCAACATTTTAAAGTTATAAATATCAATCTTGTACATCTTTTACATACATCGTTTTTAATAATTCAAAAATTCCAATTAAAACCATTTTATAAATTTCTTAACTATTTATTTCAAAAGAAATTACCTTTTGGTTATAATTCACAAAATCTTAACTCTTATAACTTTAAAGTTTTAACGTTTATTTATTTAAAATAAATCAATTCAACAATTTAAATAAACGTATATTTTCAAAGATCACTTTTAAAAATTCTCTTTTAAAATCAACATCGTTATTTTTAAATTTCAAAATTTAAATCTGATGATGCAACAGAACAAATTCGTCAATCACAACAGCAAACATCATATATCAATGTGATAACAGAATATACATCAATATCTGTAAATAAATAAATACGGGTGAGGAATCCAGTTGGATCCCTCCAACCTGTTTCCCTGCATCCACAGACGTTAGCACAATACCAATTCCACTTCGAGGTGGAATATCGCGGTATATGGGTTTTATAAAATCATCCGCTTACTAACGGCGCAATAGGGTCTCATCCGCTATACGAGGCGGGAAATCAATCAATCTAATATATACATATGCCAATATGTATATATTGCTATATATATAGATATATCCTACTATATCTAATATCACATCCAAGCAGTCATCAATCAATAACTGTAAATTCAAATTTAATTTTGAGTGAGAAAGATCTCACCTTTTGCGTTTAAATTTGCAATCCACTTCCATCCAATTTGTTTTCTTCGTTTAACCTTGTATAAATAATTATACAATTTATCAATATTTGAAATAAGTCGAACAACCACTTACTGTTTCACAGTTTTGATTAGCTGATAATTTTATTTAAACCAATTTTCTCCTTTAGTAACTTATTTAACAAAAATTAAATTTAAAACTAAATTTAATCCAACCTTTATTTTATAAAAGATCTTTATCGATTAAAATAATTTAATAGGTTCATTAACAGATGAATCCCATATTTTTATAAACCTTGTGTGTATTTATATTTATACATATATATATATATATATATTTATGTCTAAACCCTTTTATAAGTTCTACTTCTATTTTATAATATCGCTTTCCCAATCATAACCAAAAAAAAAATTCTTTTCTTTTACAGGGTATATATATATATATATATATCCATATTAACTAAATGCATTTAAAAATTAAAACGAAGATTCAATACCTCAACTCAACCTGTCAGAAACGAGAATGGAACCCCATTCGAACGGAACCCCCCTCGACGACGACTGTCGTTCACGAACGAGCACTTGCTTCACAGTGTCGCCGTCATCTCTAAAACAACGCCTCACGATCGAACTCCAGACACACGCCCTAGCATCCCTCGCGAACGTGCTACGGTCACCATCAATTCACGAGGTTCTTCAAGCACCACGAACGAATGAGACGCCCATCATTCGCTCGAGATTCAGGCGAGCCGCCACCTTCACGCACCTGCTCGACTTCGTTGATTTCTTCGTTCGATTGAATCGATTCGCAGCCCTTTACCCAAACCACGAGAATCCAGATCGAAGCCCTTTCGAACATGTGATGCCTCCCCTTGCCTCTCTCTCATGCGCACACGCGATTCGATCGCGCTCCTCCTAGGCCTCGATGTCGCCGACGTCGACCATTGCGTGCTCGCGTGTGGACGTCTCGACTTGCTTGAACTCGTGAGAGGCCATTTTTGTTTCGAATGAAGATTGCCTCGTTTGATTTTGCTTTTGAAACTGAAGGGGATGGTTGGCACGATTATTTCGTGATTCTCGGCAAAAATTTAGGTGTGGTTTAAGGCAGAGACAAAGGGATGCTGTCCCCTGTTTAAAATTGTTAAATTTAAATTTAAATCAAATTCGTTTTTTTACAATTTTCAACGCGTTAAATTTCCGTGTGCTCACATATCAACTCCGAAAATTGAAATCCGACAATAATACCATATTCCGGATCCAATGAAACTGGTTTCGTCGAATTCCGAGACTGTTTGAAAAATGACTATTTTTAAATATCGGTTAAACGATATAAATTTCAAAACTGATCAAATCAATTCGAAATTGGATTCTGAAGCTTCTGTTATCAATAGAATTATCAATATAAATTTTAAAAGCTTTCGAAATATTTTTCTTCAACTTTAAATTGGAGATTCAAATTTTTATCCAGTTTCAATAGATTAAATTTTATAATTTAATCGCCAAATTCAAAGCTATATTTGGGATTCAAATTAAATCATCGTTCAAATATTTAAAATTAATTAAATATTTTTAATTTAATTTGTTCGAAATTCTGGGTCGTTACAACATGTTTCCTTATGCAACTCGACACTAACAAGGACACTAGATATTGAAAGTGCCAATCTTGGTCAGTAACTATATGATTTAGTATACTTTACTATTCCGTTGTGAGTTATATCGATGGTGCTCTGATATACATTTATTTGTTTATTTGTAGGATACCAAACCAGCGATCCGTACTTTGGTGGACTTGGACTTTTGATTTGACGAAAATTCAGACCCGTTGTGGTGCGACTTGTCACATTTATACCCATTTTTACCCTCACCGTAGCATTGAAAAACACATATGGTTGACCAAGAAGATAACTTGTTGCGTTTTATATAAGGAAGGATAACAAAACAGGTACATCTAAACAACTTAAATAATCTGGTGCATGTTCATATAATTTTTCAAAAGTGAAATACTTAAAATGCGGAAAGATGGAATAGCGTTAATTAATCTAATAGCTGTGAGAATAGTTTCATCCCAAAATTCCTTAGGATTAGAAGTTGAAAGTAACACGGATCAATCGGTTTCAAAAATATGCATATGTTTTCTTTCGGTAATGTCATTCTGTTGAGGACTATCAATGCACGTGGTTTGTTGAATGGTTCCATCTAAGGAAATAAATTCATAAAATTTCTTGGAAGCATATTCTCCCCTAAATCACAGCTAACACATTTGATAACAGTTGAATGTTGTGTTTTTTCAAGAGGTTGAAAGTTTTAGTGTATTTCAAAGAAATCAGAATGATGTCTCATTGAACAAACTCAACGGTTGTGTGTATAATCGTCAATAAAAGGCACTTAATATTAAGACCTTTCTTTGGGGGAATAGGAGTGGATCCACATACATTAGAATGAATCAAATCAAATGGAGCGGAAGAAACATAAATGCTATTGTTAAAGGGTATAAAGGAAAATATTGCAATTTTACATCCATTGCAATTAGAAATATCATGAGTTTGAAAATTTTCTAATGCACCTGTGGATACTAAAAATCTTAAAAAGGAAGAAAAACATGACCCCAATAAGAATGCCATAAATAAAAAACTACAAGAAGAAGGACACAAACGAAATGAGGATAAACCAATACTAGTTGTAGCACTAGTTGGAACTTCTAATTCATTCAAAACATGCGGTCTCCCTTCCATATGCATTTCCCACTCAGCTTTTGAGACTGCGAATCCTAAATAAGAAGTAGTAAATATTACGATGTTACCAGAATTACATAACTAACCAATAGACGCATGGTTTAATGTAAAGTTTGGAATATGATAGACAATAGGAAGAAATAAGTTGGAGGTAACAATAGAACCAACTTTTGCTAATGGCATAAGAGTGTCATCACCAGTCATAACAGAAATAGAAGATGATGAAGACAAAGAAGCAAAAGATGAAGGGTCTTAAGACATATGGTGGGAAGCTCGGAAATCCAAGACCCATTAAAAGGATTTATCTGAAGTGTTATTATCGTTCTAAACTTCAAAGGAAGAGGCAGACATAACATGTGGCTAAATGATGGAAACTTATGAAGGAATTTGTAGCCAATTAAATAAATAGTTGCGCTCGTAGAATAGTGAGATAATTCGAACTCTTTTTGAAATGTTAGATTAAGATTTATCGACGTACATTTAGAGAGAGAAATTCTCGACTGCTTCCTTTGATTCTACAAGCGTTGCCAAGGAAAGATGCAAAGGGGATTTTCACTTCAAGGGCTTATTTGTGCAGGTAATAAGTTTTAAGGACACTATTTCTAAAAAATTAGTTTTAAGGACATTTTACAGGAAAAAGATAAAAGAATTTATCATTTCAGTTATACAAAAATAATGATAAAAAGATTTATCATTTTCCTGTATAACTTAAAAAGATAAATGAATTTATAATTATCCTGTAAATTGTCCTTAAAACTAATTATTTAGAAGTGTTGTCCTTAAAACTTATTACCCTGAAAATAGAAGCCCTTGAACATAATTTCCAAGATGCAAATTTATCCCCTTCCGATTTGCATTTAAGAGTATGGTTAGAACCCCAACAGTTCATTGCTTAGAAGTAATTTAATATTTCTCCTTCCAATTAATAAAATTATCTCAAAAACCAAATCCGCGTTCGAAAACCAAATCGTCGTCCCTTTAACCTCTTTTTGTTTGCGGTTGCCCTATAACATACAAGAGGTACTTGAACAAAATAATATACAAAGAAGGGCAAAAGAATAAATTTTCTTTATCTTTCGTAAATCACCTGAGCATTTTTTTATTCCCAAAAACGTCTTTATTCCCGAAAGATTTGATTTCAAACTGATATTTGTTGCCAATGTATTAGAGGATGCTTCGTTAGATAGTGGTGGTGCTAGGTGGGATTTGGAAAATCTAGGTGGAATGGAGACGTGGGTGAGCTGACATTTAGGCTTCGTTTTGGAGTTTTATAGTACCGGTTATGAGAAGTTTTGAGAATATCGATTTTGACTGTAAATGATCATAAGTCTTGATTGACTTATATAAAGTATTGTTATAACCGATCAATAAATGTTTGAGAGTTTAAGGTACACCGGTTTTAAGAATTTTCTAATGAAGTAATATCACATATATACATCCTTATATTTATTATTTACTTTTGTGAAGATTAATTCTACAATATAATTAGTGGGTATGATTGAAAGAAAAAAAAGTTATCCATCAAAACATCCCAATTTAATGGATTGAAAATTGCCATTAAAATTACACTACATCGATTTCACCGGTTTATAACCAACAACAACCGATATGAAATATTTTTTTACAATGAAGGGTTATGATAACACCTGAAATACGGAGCCATCCAAAACTAGTCAAAACCAGTGGAAAATAAACTTCCAAGTGAAGCCTCGGTTCTTGGGAGACCGATAGTTCGTCCGGGGTTGGTGAGGGACGGATTCTCTTTAGGACGGCTCTAAATAGCTGTGAGGTAAAAATTAAGAAATCATTGAATTGCCTATGTGCCATATTTAGCTTGTGGAAGTGACAGTTGCATTTAAATATACACGTGCTTTCAAATTTTCCTTGGGGTCTTTCTTTAGCTAAAAATAATAATTCTTAGTAAACATGATTCTTTGTTATGAGTAAATAAACTTTAGCCACAATTAAATAATCATATTATACTAGTGGACAAAGCACAACTACATAAAAATATTTGTTTGAACTGAAAGCATGTCCTACAACAATATTCCCCCTGTGTGCATGGCACTGGTTCAACTCTAGTTTAATGTATGCACATTCATGACCCAAACAACTCCATATTGGACGAACCATTTAATAAATACCATGCATAAAAAGGGCCCAGTGCTTATACAAGCAAAACATTACAACTGTGACAATTTACAACGAGTTGAAACATCATTCTTGAACCGCCTAACTTTCACCTTCTCTGAGTAATTACCTTTATAAACATATACGTAAATAAATAGAGTAACAATAATAAGAAGAGAAAAATGAGAAGCAAACTACGCCTGTAACCCGTGAACTTTCTCCAATTTGGCTACTCGCATATCCTCCTCTTCCTGCTGCTGGACCACATCATACGTAGCATGCAACCCAACAAACATATAATAAACCAACATAACCAAAGTGCATACCCCAAACCTGATGAATGCCGGAAACCCAAGCGACCCCATCAAGAACAAATTTGTCACAACCGACATGGACGGTATCCACGGCACGAGGGGTACGCCCCACACTTTAGGGGCACGCCTCTCCCCGACCAGAACAGACAGCCCCAAAGTGCTCAGAAACCACACCCCTCCGCTCACTGCGTACCCTGCCCACCCCGAATACTTCGAGTTCCAGCAAGCGGATACCCCGAGACTCGACCCGATAATCCCGATCAACAGAAGTATGAGTTTGGTTCTATCGACCCCGCTGGTCTCGCCCTTAACGTAGTACCTTATGGTCAAAAATATGTTTAAGAATATTTCTTTGGACCTCAAGTAATATAACTATAAATATCTGTATGTATTGTAGAACCATTTTGTTATTCAGTCAATAAATTCTTCAGTTATTTCAACATATTTTAACAGTACCTCCTGACAAGCAAGGCGACCGCCATCAGCATGAAAATGAATAGGGTGCTGATCGAAGACACGCTTGCCAGCACGTCCAAGCTGGAAAACAAAGCGATCACTGCGCTCGTCAATGTCACGACCATGGTAGCGTATACGGGCGTTCCCGTCTTCGGATGCACTAGAGCAAAGAACGGAGGGATCATGTGCGCACGTGCGATCTGCGTAGTGTACCTAAATATTCAAATCGTAAATTGTAAAGTTCCAATTTTAAATGGTATCTGGACACATACCCTGAATCGCATATTCAAAATATCCATATACTAAAGGGTGCGCGCGCATATATATATATATATATATATATATATATATATATATATATATATATATAAAGTGATCCTAAGGGCTACTATTTTCACACTTTATTAGTACCATAAAAGGTTTAATAAAAGAGTAAAAAATTGTTATTTCCTGTATCATTTTTTCTCTTTCTTCACTGAGCATAGATTAACGGTAAATTACCGTAAAAATATCGAAGAGTGCTAAGGGCCATAGCCAGGATTTTTTTCCTAGCAAGGTCACTATTTGACGAAAGTAGGGACGTTTAGAGGTTGTAGCGCTCAAGTTTTATTTTTTCTCTGATAACCATAATGAGATCATTTGAAATAATTGCTGAATTAAAAATGCACATTATTTTAGAAGTTATTATTAAATTAAGCAAAAATCTTGAAAAAAATGGCCGAAACATAAAGTAAAGTTTACAAAAATCATTTGAATTTGTATAAATCTCTACATGTTGAGTTTAAATTTCTGCAAAAATCCTACACCATCCGGTTGTTATTTAAGCAAAAATTATCAAATATTCAGTTCGAAGTTTAATTTGAATGAATTCAAGTTCAGAAACAATCCCATAGAGATTGGTGAGCATCGAAGTGAAGACTGCACTACTGGAGCTAGGTGCACAGCAACAAAGTTGGGTTTTTCATAGACATAAGCTAGTGCTGGTTCAGACTGTTAACATCTATTTATTATTACATTCTTCCATACTAAATGTGATGTGAGTTGAAGATGTTGAAACTTCTAGCATATAGCAATTTTGACACTGTTACATTAAATTCAGTGCATGTACTTGCATCATGACCTTCTTTTCCATCCATTGAATATCCTTTTAGTGCCTACTAAACAATTTCAGATCACCTTTATCACCAGTATATAGAAATATATTTTAAAATCCTGGCAAGGTCAAGCAACCCCACCAGCTTCTGCATCCCTCCCCACTAATCGTGTTTAAACCACCGTGCGGCACTGTAAAACCGTACCATACAACCACCGTTCGAGACAAAAATATTATCATGCTTAAAATATGGTAATGTAATCGATTTTGGTGTTAAGAAGTACAAAAATGAATTTTGATGGAATTTTTTAGAAATCGTAATAAAAATGTATGGCTGAGTTACTCGACAGTTCAACTTTCTCTCTTGAACCTTCTTTAAGGAGTCCTGAATTGGAATTTGAAAATCAAATTGTAACCGGACAGATTTTAAATGGAATTCATATCATAAACTTTTAAGATTACTGTGACTTTTAAGATTATCGTGAAGGTACATACCTTGCCTGCCCCAACGCGCCAACCAGCATTCCAGTAGTCATCCCTTTAAGTGCACCCAACGCAACCAGATACTTCGCCCACTTCATGCCCACTTTCGCAAACGCAACAGAGTACCCCGCATTCGGATCCAAATCACTGTACTTTTGCATCATGACCAAAACAAGCGACATGACCGCATACACAGCCACGACGCTCGACATGGACCCGATCAGGCCCAAAGGAATGTCCTTAGCAGGGTTCTTCGTTTCCTCAGCGAGGGTGGCGACCATGTCGAACCCGGTGTAGGCCCAGTACACGACCGCTGCGGCTTCCACGACCCCTTTGAGTCCGAAAGGCATGAACGGGGTCAGGTTCTCGGCTTTTGCATGAGTGAAGCCTGCACCGATCACGAAGGCGATGATCGCGATTCCAACTGCGGTTGTCACCCAGTTTAGAGTTGATGCTAGCTTTGTCCCAAATAGGGTTGCGAAGGAGGCGATGATCAGTACTGCTACTGCAATCGGGTCTAGAAGGTTGTAGCCTTCCTTTAGGGCTGGAACGTGAATCCTCAACCTGAAATAAGTAAAAATCTGTCAAAGGAACACAGATTTTGGATAACAGAGAGTTTTTGTGTCGAAATATTTTATATTTTTCCAATATAGGGCATGCCTTCTTTGTAAAATTATTCTTTTTTTCATCAGTGGGGTATGTTGACTTTTGATGTCCTTTTAGCATAAAATATCTCTTCCTCTACAAATACAAGAGTGTCTGTGTGTGTAGTGCTCCCTTTAAAAGCCATCCTAAAAACACTATAGACTCCAAGGCCCTAACCTAATACACTTCTATGACCCAAGTGTTTAGAACACCCACCAAAGCAATGCCTTCTCTTTTATATATACAGAGAAGTGGTAACTGTAGAGAGAGAGAGAGGGAAAAAAACCCTCTTTTTACCACATTCAGGATAATAATACAAATTATTATTATTATTATTATATATAAGTTATCCTTAGAGAAATAAAGCTAAGGAACGTCTTCTTACCCATCAACATCAACATATTATTAATTGGCAACATATAAACCAAAAAGCAATATATTGTCAATCAAAGTATAAACGCAAGCCAAATGGTAATATAGTAGGTCCACAACATAGTGTCGAACAAAGAAACGTCACTGGTTTGTTCCGAATCTTTAAAACTTATCGAAATAGGTAAAATGTCACTTTCCATATCGTCAATTACATCCCTAAATTTTACAATGATAAAATCATATACTAACTCATCATGATTAAAAAGTAATAATTTAACTTGTAAATTCAAATTCAAATTTAAAAAATGCAACAACAACAATTGCTTGCACTATTTAAATGACGAAAAGTACAATTCAACAAATAAAATGCACATTTGAAAATATTACGAATGTTCATATCATTTAATTGCATGAAATATACCATTCTTATAAAGATAATTCGATTATTTTAGCGAAAACATACAAATTTAAAAGCATTTTGCATCTTGCACTCTCATAATCCAATGAACTGAAACAGTGATAGATATGTTGTGCAGTAAAAATGTAAAGTATAACAAAAGTAATCTAAATTGCATAAGAACGCATTAATATCATGATATGAACACTTTATAGTTCATAATGTTTATCTTTATTTAAGATGCTATTTTAATTACAAAATGCAAAACATTTTCGAAGAAAAAAAAGCTAAAGGTTTCGGTAGCCTGCATTGTGAAAGTGCAATGTAAAACAAAACCATCAAATTTAGAAAAATGACTTGATTTTGAATAGGGAGCTGTTTAAAAAAAATAGGAAGTACCTTAACGTTTTCTAAAGCGAGGGGGATTTGCTTTGTTTTGAAAAGAAACAATGGTGCAAACATTATTTTTACATAATTATATTGAGTGATATAAAGTTTGCAACAGAAAAACCAAGTAAAATGAAAAATAAATTCAGGCTCTGTTAACACCGTTCTATGTAAAATAATTGACATGCATTTAGCATAGACTGAACACAACATGTAACTATTTTATAGGCTACACATATCAGTATCAATACTTGTTACCGTGAGTATAATTTGGATAATCTGTTAGTGTGTCTGGTATATTTTACATCAAAATTCAACAAGGTTTAGATTCAAAAATAGGCTCTAAATTTGATATACTTTAAAACTTGTGTTAACATTCAATCCATCAAAATATTTACAACCAAAAATGTAAACGAAAAATGTTAAGGACATGTGTTAACCAAGAAAAGGAACATCCTATGCTTTATAAAATGACAAAAATACACTTTTGGTTCATTAATTAAACTTTGGGTATTGTTAGGATACATATGTTTGCTAGACCCAATATAATATATAATCTTCACTTGATCTGGAAAAAACAATTCATAACTAATGTGATATTGATGGCAAAATTTTACCATGGATTTGTGCATACTTTAAGATATCAACCATGCATGAGCGATAGTGTGAATTCGAATCCAAAGCCCAAAGACTGACAGAAGTTCAAAACATCAACGAGAAAGTTCAAAGAAAATATACCTATCGGGATCCAAATTGATCAAAGTAGCAAAATAAGAAGTCCAGGACCTGGCCACGCCTGCAGCCCCAACAACAGCCTCCAAAAGAATATTCGCCGCCGCAATATAAGCTACAAAATCGCCCAACTCCACCCTCAGATAAGAAAACGAACCCCCAGCGCTGGGTATCTCCACTGCAAACTCCGCGTAGCAGAAAACAGATAGCAAAGCGCTGGCACCAGAGATTACATAAGAAAGAACAATAGCGGGACCCGCAGCGGATCGGGCTTCCAAGGAGGTCAGAACGAAGATGCCGGTTCCGATGACGGATCCAAACCCGAGGAAGCACAAATCCAGCCACGTCAGCACGCGTCGGAGCGGGTTCACGGAATGGGCCTGGAGGTCGACCTCGATGGAGTCGGACGAGCGGTGGAAGAGCTGACGACGAAAGCGAGGGAAGGTGAGGGAGACGGAGTGCAAATAGGTGCGGAATGAAGTGAAGGAGTCCGTGGGGAAGAAGTCCTTTTTGGTGAAGTGCCAGTAGCTGCTTTCTTGTTCAGCCATGGCTAGGGTTTACTCTTATTTTTTGGGGATAGCAGAGTTTGATTGTTCTAGAATAGGAATGATGGAGATGCATTTAAGTGGAGTGAGAATACGATTCCATATCTGTTTTTTCGCGGAATCTTCGGATTTTCAAT
The DNA here is from genome assembly GCA_030737815.1 of Allium fistulosum. Taxonomy (NCBI): domain Eukaryota; kingdom Viridiplantae; phylum Streptophyta; class Magnoliopsida; order Asparagales; family Amaryllidaceae; genus Allium; species Allium fistulosum. The sequence continues at coordinate 597,713,005 of CM060908.1, forward strand.
TTTATCTATATCTTTCCATAATATCTGGTTCACGATTTACAATTTGAATCCTCGGTAGGTACCGTTGTTGGTTTTTTATTTGTTTGCTGGGTTTCATGGTTCCTAGGACGTGGTTCGGCAGCAGGAGGATGCCATGCGAGTAGCGAAATCGGAGAAAGTTCTTGGGTTAGAGACGTAGTTCATCTTTCTTCCAGCGCAGGGGATGTAGACAAAAATTATTCCTCTTTTTTCTTTTCCTTCTAGGTAGGGCCAATCCATTCATACTTAAACTTTGTTTTCTTTTCCACAATATGTTTAAACAAAAAATATATATATATAAATTCTATGTTGTACTTTTCCCACCCTATACGTATATCAAAACGATCACAGAAAAATATCCAGCACGTGAAAAGAAATTTCTCTCTCTTTTCTATGTTTAACCAAAAAAATGTAAATCAAATTCTATATTCTACTTTTCTCACCCTGTAGCAAAACGATCATTTTTTTTATATATACTACGCTCTTTCGTGGTTGAATTCTTTTAAAAACAAAAACTTTAAACGTAGGGTTAACGACAACATCTTTTACACTTCATAATACTGTCAATCCCGTTTAAGAAAAATTTAATAATAATTATAACGACAGAAGCATGTAATAATAAAATTCATGAGGACTTTGTAACAATCCAGACTTCATATTTAAATATCTGAATTGTTTAAATATTTGAATCTTGGATTAAATGTTATTAAAATTATTTAATAAGTTTTTTAATCCTCATCTAAATCATAAGTAATGATGGTAAACTTGTTTTGAAAAAATGTTTATAAAAATATATTCTTTGAAGAGAAATCGATAATGTGACCGGAAATCAGTTTATCGGTAAACAGCTTTTCCATCGATATAAGTTGTTCGAACACTTGTGCACTTGATTAATGATCAAATGAACACATTAGCAACTAAATAACACAATCTCCTATTCATAAAGCATGGAACATTCTAGAATGTTCAAACGGATAAGAGATATTATCATAGTGAGGGTATAATGATAAATAACATAAATGAGAAGTGACAAAAAGTTATCATGTGAGAAGTAAACTTCTTTGTGACCTTCCATGAGAGGTAGAAGGTGGTAGTAACCTCTTGCACAAGCCTATATAAGCAAAGGCGTACCCTTAGGAAATAATCGCAAAATTTACAAAACTTGAGTTCTAAAAATTTGTGGCTTCTCTTCTTTCTCTCTTATGATCTAAAAAGAAACAGTTGCAAATCAACTTTAAATCACTTCAAACTTTGCCATAATGCTTAGTAAAATATTGGAACACCTTTTACCATGCCAAAAGTCGAAGAAGCAAAGCTAATACCCCACAACATGAGATAGTTGTGAGAATTGAGGAGTTTGGGAGGGAGGAAAAGCAAGGTGGAGCAAAGGAGAGGAGGAAGGTGGTTGCGAGGTTGGGTTTGGGCTTGGATCTTGGTTATTGTAAGGTTAAATGTGATTTAAAACCTCACTTTGAGTGATAATATAACACACACTGTAACGATCCCGGATTTTATATAAATTTAAATTGATAATTAAAATTAATTTTTGGATAAAATTTGTGAAATTAATTGATAAATTGATGCGAGTTTCCCCGAATTCAAATAAATTCTGTATAAATCATTTAAATTTAAAATATTGTATATATATGTGAATGTGTATATATATATATATATATTTGGGCATATATGAGTAAATTTGAAATTATATATATATATATATTTGATTTGAATTTAAATTGTAAATAAATGGTTTAAAAATAAAAATACAAATTATATAAGATAAAGTATAAAAATATAAAAGTAACCCATTAGCTAAAATTTAACAACAGATTAAAATATAGAAATTATTTATATTACAAATTAATAAGACTAAAGAAAAAAATAAAAATAAAAATATATAAGATATAAAAGTATAAAGTAAATACATTGGATAAAATCTAATAACATAAACTAAAATAGAAATTATTTATAGTATGAAGTAATATTACAAAGACTAAAGTAAAATATAAAAAATATAGTTTTTATACAATATAAAGTAAATATATTAGAATAAATTTAAACATCATGTTAAAATTAGAATTCATTTATATCACAAAGCATAAGACAAATAAAATACATACAAGTAAAGAAATATTGTAAAAGAATGAAACAAATAATACATTCAAGTATATACACATGAGTATGAACACTTGAAGAAAAAAAAGCAAAGCAAAATATATACATGTATTAGCTTCCAAAGGAAGTTACTAGCATATAGATAAATAAACATATATTTGTACAAAGGCAATTAATGCCATATATCTTCAGCCACCAAAACAAACATCAGTAGTCAAAGCAAGAAAAAAATCTCTGCTAAGTTGTACAAACATAAAAAAAAAATCAACCTATACAAATATATTACCCTATAAACTTCATTTCCATATACATCACCAAATTCTCATTTCAGTTTCGATCATTCCAAGCTGTGAAAAAAACTAAAGTGTATCATCTTATACTCAAACAAAAATTCAATTAAAACAACAACACAATTTATACAAACCAGAGATAAAAGTGGTTTCAGCTAGAAAATTCAAGCTTGTGTCTTCAGCAACTCTGCTCATCCATTCTGAAACCCAAGTGAGTAACATCCAGCTATTTAAACTTAAGTGTATATATATATATCTTGGAATTGCTTTATGTGTATATATATATATATATTGATCAGTGCATCTTCTCTGTTAGTTCTAGGTCATAGAACAACCAAAGAAAATCCAATTTCTTGTTTTCTAATCAATATCAGGCTTTGGTTTCAAAACAAAATAGTTGTATTTAAGTATGAGTTATAATCTAAAAATGGTTTCGTGAAGTATAAATGCATATAAAATGAAAGATCAAATTTTTACCGTGAAAACTTTAAATCCTGGAAATTTCGAACTTCACGAATTATCGATTCAAGAATATAACTTGAATCCTTATTGGAAGACATGATTTTTAAACCTGGTTTGATGATTTTTAATTGTGTGATTTGAGAGCAGTTCGTTTTTGTTTGCAAATTGGATTTCGACCAAATACTGATGATCGGTTGAGTCGTGTTGGTCGGGGCTTTGGCTGGAGATGGAGGAGCCTATGGGGATGCCTAGAAAAATGGTCGGAGGTGGCAATGATGACTGTGGCGTCGGCGGCGTATAATTTTAGTTCGTAAACCTAATTTTCAAGCACATAGGAAACTCGTGCCTCACGTCTTCATTCGAGCATCGAGTTGCTCGAGGTTTTGGGTAATGGTGGCTGTGGGGTTGACGAAGTCGAGGCCGGAGTCTCGAGTCGTCTAGTGGTCGGAGCTTGGAGCGCGTAGCGTTGACAGTTTATGGGTTGTGATGGTTTGGTGGTTCCAGGTTTCAAGTTTAACTCGAATTTCGATTTCGAGGTGATGGAGTGGTTCGAACGATCGGAGTGTGTTCTGGAAGTGATTGTCGATGTGCTCGACGTCGTGGTGACGACTGGAACTGGCCAGCGACGATGTGCATGTGCACGAGCTCTGGTGCCTGGGTGTTTTGTTTTGCCTGGGAAGAACTAGTGTTTTCTCACGTAGTACTCGAGTAAATCAAGTTGTCTACTCAAAGCAAAATTATCAGGGCTCGGGTCAAAAAGTTTGTTACAGGCTTTTAAACCTGAACCTGGTTTCTGTTTTGGAATTTGAAAACTAAATTTAAATTTATCAATCAAGGGTTAAAACTGAGTTTTATTGAAAATGTAAATACAAATCAAGTTTGAATTGAAATTTAGTTTGAAAATAAATAAAGTTTTGAATTCCAATTGTTTAAATAACTCAATGTATTGGAAAAATTTGAATTCAAAATAGATTTGAAACTGTAAATGGAAAATTTAAACAAGTTGTAATTAAAAAGTTTAAACCTGAATTTCATTCTAAGTCTGATTTCAAGATTTTGAAATTTAATTAAGTTTTATAACTTAAGTGTTTAAAATAAGTTTAATTAATTTAAAATAATCATTTGACAATTTGGGAAATATAATTACTTAGAAAAGTAATTAGTAGATAATTACTGAATGTAATTATTTGAAAAAAATGATCAGAAATTCGAGTATAATTATTTGTTAGTAATCAAAGGATTAATCGATGAATGTGATTAATTAAGATTTATTAAATAATTAAAAGTTAATTGATTCATTAATTAAGGATGATTAGTTAATAATTGAAGGTTAACTAATAAATGATGAAAGGGAAATTTATTTCAGATAATTCGTAATTAACTCATGATAATTAACCTGGATTAATGATTATTCATAAGTAATACATCTGATTTAAATTAATCAATTGATTAATAAATTTTACTTGTGAATGTTTGGATTTTATTGAATGGGTGAATTGTTTTGTCATCTCTGCTGTGTGATGCTTTGTGATTAGAATTGTTTTAATTCAAGCTGTGATGAATGTAATTCATTTATTTATAATGCATTTATATTATCTATCTGTGATTCTGTGTATATAGATAAGCGTTATAGGATTATATCGCTTATCGATATTGTTGTGATTGTATCTGTGATGATTGAATAATGTTGCACTATTGTGTTAAACCCCTGGACCACACTTTTACACACACAAATATGGATTTCACGAGGAAATCGGTTAAGGCACAAATGATTTAAATTTAATATTTTTTAAATTGAAATTTTAATTTCAATTGGTTTTGGAAATGGATTTGGGTTAAATGTTAAAGCTTTTGAAAAGTTTTTAAAATAAAAGTTATTTTGAATAACTTGGTAAAATTTTTTCAATTTAAATAATTTAATTTGAATTCAAAATTTGGAATTGAATTCCATGTTTGGAAATTATGGTTAAAGATGTTATAAATGTGTTTATATGAATTTAAACCATTTTAAAAGTATTGGTTTGAGAATTTGAATTTAACCCAAGGACCTTAACTCGTATAAATGAATCAGATTTTCTGAAATGAAAACTATTTATTTTCAAATAATAGAAGCTTTCATATAAGGAATGAATTTCCAATTTGTGTCAAAAGAATTTCAAATTGAAATGAAAATGGTTTTCCGAGTTATGAATAAATCTTTATGAAAGATTGTTGAACTTTGTTTTGAAATTGGAAAGGTGTACCTTTTGTATAAAAGGTCGAAATGGAATTGTTTTGAAAGCTATCAGTTAAATCTTTGTTTTAAAGATTGGACGAGTTAATCCAATTGAAATGGAAATTGATTTGAAAATCTATGAATAGATCTTTGTGAAACTGGGTGAACTTTGTGAGATGAATCATTTTATGTAAAAGATTAAAATAGTAAGTTGTTTAAACCATTTAAAGAAAGTTTTGGGTAATAAGTTGTGACTTAACTAAAATCCCAATATCCATATGTTTCTAAATTTAGCGCTCACCATTCGGTTTAGCCAGGAGAGGACTTTGTGTCATATAACCCATTCTGAATAGTGATACGACGTGAATGGGTAGCATTTGAAGACCGGTGTTGAAGCCTGGGTGTTTGCGAGAACAATAAGATAACTTATCGATTGTCTCTGCACTGAGTAGCTACGGTATAGAGATTTCCTAAGTGATGGGAAGTTCGATCGGGATTGTGAATACCCGGATTGCAAGGGCTTCTTTAGAAGTGCCTTCGGTTCTGTTCGAACCCGGAACAGACTTGTATGATTGTATGTCTGACATTACACTTTGAGATATAAAGCTGATTTCTTTCAAATACATTTCTGTTTGGTGGCGGAGAATTTATTCTCTTAGCTTAGCACCCTTCTCTGAGACGTACGAGCTCAAAGGTTATGTAGTTGAAGGTTATCAGTGATATACTCCCAATTTGGTAGTGTGACATGCTAAGTGTTGTTGTGTGTTGCTGATCATTTGTTGATCATTTGTTGATCAAAGCATGGCTTTCGTGTAAAGCGTAGCTTTGTGGACGAGACCTCATCGGACCTCACTACCCGGGAATGGTCGAAACAGGAAAGACGCGGCAAGGTTATGAGGGTCGCTCCCTTTAGGGTATGTCATTTCCTTCTGGAAAAAGGTGGTATCATGGTATGGAGCCCAGATGCTTTACCTGTGTGATTGCATCAATCTCATTTACTGTATGATTGTTGTTTTGTAATCGAGGATCCTCGGATAAAGGTCGCAAACGACCGGGGGATGGCATACTCGTGTAGTAGTTACCTAGTAAGAGGTAACCCGGCCTTATGTTGGCAGAGAGCTAGTTAGTTCTCGGGACGTCCCTCCAGAGGCGTACCCATGTGGCAGTAGGAAGTTCTTTATCCTGACCATTTGTTGGAAAATCCAAAGAAACAATACGAACCCGGTATGGTTTTAGTTGTATAACCTGCTATGGAATGTGACGGTAACCTACTATTGAACATAGCAGCTATAGTAGGCATACAATAATGGTTGTATGCTGGCTAAGATTAATATTATATTTTTGAAATGTTTCCTACACTATGCACTAATAATAATATCAAAAGAGTTTTTTTTGCGTAGTAAGCATGTTTGACTATCATAAGGAGAAATCTCCTCCAATTCTGCGTTTGCATTGTGTGTGTGGCGGGAGGCCTTATGGTAGTTTCATTTTCCAAAAAGCATTGCGGATTTCAATGTTTAAAATTCTTTTGTTGTTTGTTTTAAAGATAAACTGTTTTTGTTACTCATACCAGTCCCATGACTGACCTGGAGTTTATTGTTCCCTTCCTAAACTCTGGGTGCCCACAAATTTCCATACGGGATATCTAGAGTTGGGTTTTTCAGATAATCAGGTTTAGTAGATTAGTTGGAGCTAGTTTAGTTGTTGGAGTTCACGGATTACCGACCGCCCTTGCTTATCTTTGTGAAATGTGATGGTGGCTCGAGCTTGATATTGGAGTTGTTGGACTCCTTCTCTTTTTTAGATCATTTGGAGTTATCAGTTCTGTTGTTTCCGCTGTAACATTATTATTTGTCTCTGATGTTGTTGTATCATATTGATATCATTGTTGTATATCATTCTGAATATTGTATTCGTTGGAGTTGTATATGATATCATTCATTTGTTTCTTCCACTGTGTTGTTATACTTAATGTGTTATAAGCTCCAGCACGAGTCGAATTTCAACGATTGAATCAATGGTATTCGAGTACAAGTGAAATTACGGGTGTCGATTTTCGAACGCTGAAATTTGGATCGTGACATTTTGGTATCAAAGCTAAGGTTGAACTTTAGCTCAGGAGTATAACACATTAAGTAACTCATTAGAGATAGGGTGAAGTATACCCTAGAATGAGTAATCCCTAAGATATCTGTTCGAACGCCTCAGTAAATTCTCTTACTATCCACTGATAGTAAGTATGAGTGTAAGAAGAGGATGAGATAGGGGACAGGGGAATACGACTATAATGGTCAATACCCTGTAACAACAAGGAAACAATCTTTTCTCTATCAATCTCTTTTGTTCATCATCTTTTCACAATTCTTTGATAGTTCCTGGTATATCCAGGAAGAAGATTTAATATATTTGCATGGGACATAAACTCCAAATAGGTCGAGTTGTTTGTTTGAATGAATTGGTTGCTTTGGTTGCTATGGTTGATAGGTATAATTTAGTTTCTAAACTAAAAGTTTTGAAATTGTATCCATATATCTATCTATTTTTGGGTCCGGATATGTTGTACGAATGGTTAGTTATCCTTTCGAACTGACCAATGCCCCTGCATATTTCGTAGATCTGGATAACCCGAGTATCTTGTAAAACATTAAAAAGATTTGTTCTCTTATCTATTATTGATATTCTGATTTGGTAAGCCAAATGCGGAATAGATGTTCAGTTAATTTGATGAAATGTATTTCATCTATCTTTGTGTCTCCTTGGCAAAATTCGGGGACAAAATTTCTTAAGTGGGGGAGCCTGTAACGATCCCGGATTTTATATAAATTTAAATTGATAATTAAAATTAATTTTTGAATAAAATTTGTGAAATTAATTGATAAATTGATGCGAGTTTCCCCAAATTCAAATAAATTATGTATAAATCATTTAAATTTAAAATATTGTTTATATATGTGAATGTATATATATATATATATATATATTTGGGCATATATGAGTAAATTGAAATTATATATATATATTTGATTTGAATTTAAATCGTAAATAAATGGTTTAAAAATAAAAATACAAATTATATAAGATAAAGTATAAAAATATAAAAGTAACCCATTAGCTAAAATTTAACAACAGATTAAAATATAGAAATTATTTATATTACAAATTAATAAGACTAAAGAAAAATATAAAAATATAAGATATAAAAGTATATAGTAAATACATTGGATAAAATCTAATAACATAAACTAAAATAGAAATTGTTTATAGTATGAAGTAATATTACAAAGACTAAAGTAAAATATAAAAAATATAGTTTTTATACAATATAAAGTAAATATATTAGAATAAATTTAAACATCATGTTAAAATTAGAATTCATTTATATCACAAAGCATAAGACAAATAAAATACATACAAGTAAAGAAATATTGTAAAAGAATGTGTTTGCACAAAAAATGGACAAACACCTCAAAGTTGTATGATTTAGTAGATCTTATGTTGTTCTTAGTGATTTGGATGACTTATGCAAATATATGAAAAGCAGGGGCTAAACTGTAAAAAGACACACAGATTTATAGTGGTTCGGCCAGAACGTGCCTACGTCCACTTTATATGTTATTTCTCCTTTAGATCTCGGATTACAAGTACAAAGCTTTGGTACAAGTATCTAAAAGCGTTTGAAAGTTCCTTCCGTGCTTGAGCTCTCAAACTCCTCCCCTATTGTTGTACCCCTGCCCCTCTATTTATAGAGTGAGGTTGGGGGCAGGGGTCTTGGATGTATATAGCTGCTGGTGGGCCTGGGCTGAAGCAATCTGGCCTGGCAGCGTTCCGGTTCGGCGAAGCTTTGGTTCGGCCATGCTTGGAGAAGGTTGGGGTTCGGTAGGGATGTGGTCCGGTGATAGGTTGGTTCGGCATAGGGGTGTGAAGCAGTTGGTTCGGTGTTGTTTGGTTCGGCGATAGGTTGGTTCGGCATAGGGGTGTGAAGCAGTTGGTTCGGTGTTGTTTGGTTCGGCGATAGGTTGGTTCGGCAGTGAGCTGCCGAATGAAATTCTATAGATGGGAGTGCCGGATGAGGTAGTGCCGAATGAGGTAGTTACTCTTGGTGCCGAATGAACCTTATGCCCTTGAATCATGAGTGAAATACGCTTGCTGGCTGCTTCTTCTTGGTTCGATCGTGGAGGAAACGCACCCATCACTGATATTCCAGCTTTGACCAGAAAATGGGATAACACTTTGCCCCCCAAAACATGACTTGCGGTAGTAAGACGTGTTTTGTAATGCCATGAGCTGGATGTTCGTAACCTGTCAACAACCTTTAAAGAGCTTGATAGTTTTATATGGCCCCAAATGACGACCGTTCGGGATCGAGCTACTTGGGATGAAGCGCGGCCGTTCGTGGTCAAGCGCCTAACTTCAAATGACGACCGTTCGCGATCGAGTCATTTGAGGTGAAGTGCGACCGTTCGCGGTCAAGCGTCTAAATCCATGCGACGATCGTTCGAGATCGAGTCATTTGTGGTGGAATGTGATCGTTCACGGTCAAGCGCTTTACTTCAAATGACGACCGTTCGGGGTCGAGTCATTCGAGGTAAAGTGCGACCAAGCTCGGTCAGAAGGCGGACCTCGAATGGCGACCGTTCGTGATCAAGCCACTTGGGGTGAAATGTGACCGTTCGCGGTCAAGCGCCTTACTTCGAATGACGATCGTTCGAGATCGAGCCATTCGTGGTAAGGTGCGACTGTTGGCGGTCAGGGGGTGGACCTCAAATGGCGACCGTTCGCGATCGAGCCACTTGTGGCGAGATGAGTTGTGCTGTTCGAGGCGAGTTTGTGACTGTTCGAAGTCGGGTGCCGTTCGAGGCGAGTTGTGACCGTTCGAGGTCGGGTGCCGTTCGCGGCGAATTGTGACCGTTCGCGGTCGGGGTGCCGTTCGAGGCGAGTTGTGACCGTTCGAGGTCGGGGTGCCGTTCGAGGCGAGTTGATGTGTGCCCGGGGGGGACTTAATACCATCCAAACCAGATTCACGTTCGGGTGAGTTTCTGGATTGTCTGTTGTGGCGGTTTATCACTATCTCGGAGCATGCCTAGGGATCGTTCGCGATCCCGTACATGTGTAAGTAGCTTAGCCATTTTAGAATTATCAAAACCAAATATCCATTCAACTGATGAAATTTAAAATAGAAATGTTCAGCAAAGTCAAATCCAAATTTAAGAAATAAAGAACAAAAGCAAAGCAGTGACGTCGGAGTGCAAACGCCTATATCAATGTGGTTTATAGTTGTATCAGAGCATGCCTGAGGATCGTTCGCGGTCCTGTACATGTGTAAACAACTTAACCGTATCAGTGTGGAGTTTGCTGCTCGTTCGTCGTTATCTCGATCAACGGATAATAAGATGACGTCCCGATCCTGAGCCGTCTTCAGTTGGTGCGGGCGGTGGTCGTTCTTGTCCCACCGTTGTGGCCCTCCTTCTCACATATTGTGATAGCAAACCATTCCGAATATGCCCCTCCACCTCATCTTTCAGATGCCTGCAATCGTTGGTATGATGACCATTCAGGTCGTGGAACAAGCAGTATCTGTCTGATTTCCTTTCGTTAATAGTCGGATCCCTTCGCATTGGCCTACGGTAGGGAACCTGCTCTCTTGTATCTTGATAGATTCGCTCCAAACTCTCATTCAGCTCGGAGTAAGTGGTGAATCGCGACTCTTTCCGTGGCCGCTTTGACCTGTCATCATTATCCTCAGCCTTTCTCTTTCCTTTACCAGTCTCCGCACCCCTTCCAGGTGGGTTTCCGCTCTTGATTGCGTAAACGTCAACTTCTTCCTCTCTTTCTGCACTAGCATCTTCCAAACGCAGAAACTTTTCAGCCTCATGATAGAACTCTCCTAGATTCATAGGCGGATCTTTAGTTAACGAATTCTTGAACTCTGTACTATCAGCTATTCCAGATACAGCCGCCATCATGACCATAGATGGATCTGGTCGATCCACTGATGCTGCTGCCGCATTAAATCGTGTTAGAAAACTCCTCAAAGTCTCTCCAGTTTTCTGCTTCAAGGTTGCCAAAGTCATCACATTCTTGGGTCTTGCAATATGAACCCTGAATTGCCTCATGAATCTCTCAGTTAAATCCGCCCACGTTCCTATGGAGCCGCTTTCCAGTTGTCTGAACCACAACGCCGCAATATCTGCCAAGTACAATGGAAAGCACCGGGCCATAACCTCCTCTGATGCCCCCAGCACTTCCATATGCCTTATATATTTTGTCAGATGAACCGTGGGGTCTGTCCTTCCATTATACATATCCAATGATGGTAGCTTAAAATCTGGTGGGTTCCTAGCTCGCCTGATTGTTGTGGTAAAAGGACTCCTATTCACATCCTCCAGGTCCCTATTCACTAGTCCGTCTCTCATGGCTCGTCTGACCATCTCCGCCAGTCTGTCACTATCTCCAAGTCGCAGTCCTCGTTCACTGCCTTCGACCTGCCCCCTGAGTCCGTGGGAGCTTTCAGGTGTATGCCCCTCTGGCGGAGCGTTCATTCTTCTATTGTTACCAGGTTGTTCGGATGCCCCCGTCTCTCTTGTCGGGATTGGATCAACATGTTCTGCGTGTGTGCTCCCTAGCTCTGGTGCTACGCCAGATGGTCCTGCTCCGTTCTGAACTCCAGTTGCGCCTTGGTTCCGTGCTCCAAGTTGCCCAATCTGTTGAAGCAAGTTCTGGATCATCTCTTCTTGTCTTCTCATCATGGCCTCCATCTCATCCCTGGTGATGAAGACTGAAGCTTAGTTTGCTCCTGAGGAAGCCTCTTGACTCCCTTCCTGTTGACTTTGCTCTGGCCTCGGCCTTCTGCTTGATTGTCTTGCCATGATTCTCCCAATCTGAATCTTTAGACTTTCAAATTCAGCTTCCAAGCAGTAGAATCCTTGAGTTCAACTCTCAATGAAAGCACCAAAAATGTTTGCACAAAAAATGGACAAACACCTCAAAGTTGTATGATTTAGTAGATCTTATGTTGTTCTTAGTGATTTGGATGACTTATGCAAATATATGAAAAGCAGGGGTTAAACTGTAAAAAGACACACAGATTTATAGTGGTTCGGCCAGAACGTGCCTACGTCCACTTTATATGTTATTTCTCCTTTAGATCTCAGATTACAAGTACAAAGCTTTGGTACAAGTATCTAAAAGCGTTTGAAAGTTCCTTCCGTGCTTGAGCTCTCAAACTCCTCCCCTATTGTTGTACCCCTGCCCCTCTATTTATAGAGTGAGGTTGGGGGCAGGGGTCTTGGATGTATATAGCTGCTGGTGGGCTTGGGCTGAAGCAATCTGGCCTGGCAGCGTTCCGGTTCGGCGAAGCTTTGGTTCGGCCATGCTTGGAGAAGGTTGGGGTTCGGTAGGGATGTGGTCCGGTGATAGGTTGGTTCGGCATAGGGGTGTGAAGCAGTTGGTTCGGTGTTGTTTGGTTCGGCGATAGGTTGGTTCGGCATAGGGGTGTGAAGCAGTTGGTTCGGTGTTGTTTGGTTCGGCGATAGGTTGGTTCGGCAGTGAGCTGCCGAATGAAATTCTATAGATGGGAGTGCCGGATGAGGTAGTGCCGAATGAGGTAGTTACTCTTGGTGCCGAATGAACCTTATGCCCTTGAATCATGAGTGAAATACGCTTGCTGGCTGCTTCTTCTTGGTTCGATCGTGGAGGAAACGCACCCATCACTGATATTCCAGCTTTGACCAGAAAATGGGATAACAGAATGAAACAAATAATACATTCAAGTATATACACATGAGTATGAACACTTGAAAAAAAAAGCAAAGCAAAATATATACATGTATTAGCTTCCAAAGGAAGTTACTAGCATATAGATAAATAAAAATATATTTGTACAAAGGCAATTAATGCCATATATCTTCAGCCACCAAAACAAACATCAGTAGTCAAAGCAAGAAAAAAATCTCTGCTAAGTTGTACAAACATAAAAAAAATCAACCTGTACAAATATATTACTCTGTAAACTTCATTTCCATATACATCAACAAATTCTCATTTCAGTTTCGATCATTCCAAGATGTGAAAAAAACTAAAGTGTATCATCTTATACTCAAACAAAAATTCAATTAAAACAACAACACAATTTATACAAACCAGAGATCAAAGTGGTTTCAGCTAGAAAATTCAAGCTTGTGTCTTCAGCAACTCTGCTCATCCATTCTGAAACCCAAGTGAGTAACATCCAGCTATTTAAACTTAAGTATATATATATCTTGGAATTGCTTTGTGTGTATATATATATATATTGATCAGTGCATCTTCTCTGTTAGTTCCAGGACATAGAACAACCAAAGAAAATCCAATTTCTTGTTTTCTAATCAATATCAGGCTTTGGTTTCAAAACAAAATAGTTGTATTTAAGTATGAGTTATAATCTAAAAATGGTTTCGTGAAGTATAAATGCATATAAAATGAAAGATCAAATTTTTACCGTGAAAACTTTAAATCCTGGAAATTTCGAACTTCACGAATTATCGATTCAAGAATATAACTTGAATCCTTATTGGAAGACATGATTTTTAAACCTGGTTTGATGATTTTTAATTGTGTGATTTGAGAGCAGTTCGTTTTTGTTTGCAAATTGGATTTCGATCAAATACTGATGATCGTTTGAGTCGTGTTGGTCGGGGCTTTGGCTGGAGATGGAGGAGCCTATGGGGATGCCTGGAAAAATGGTCGGAGGTGGCAATGATGACTGTGGCGTCGGCGGCGTATAATTTTAGTTCGTAAACCTAATTTTCAAGCGCATAGGAAACTCGTGCCTCACGTCTTCGTTCGAGCATCGAGTTGCTCGAGGTTTTGGGTAATGGTGGCTGTGGGGTTGACGAAGTCGGGGCCGGAGTCTCGAGTCGTCTAGTGGTCGGAGCTTGGAGCGCATGGCGTTGACAGTTTGTGGGTTGTGATGGTTTGGTGGTTCCAGGTTTCAAGTTTAACTCGAATTTCGATTTCGAGGTGATGGAGTGGTTCGAACGATCGGAGTGTGTTCTGGGAGTGATTGTCGATGTGCTCAACGTCGTGGTGACGGCTGGAACGGGTCAGCGACGATGTGCACGTGCACGAGCTCTGGTGCCTGGGTGTTTTGTTTTGCCTGGGAAGAACTAGTGTTTTCTCGCGTAGTACTCGAGTAAATCAAGTTGTCTACTCGAAGCAAAATTGTCAGGGCTCGGGTCAAAAGTTTGTTACAGGCTTTTGAACCTGAACGTGGTTTCTGTTTTGGAATTTGAAAACTATATTTAAATTTATCAATCAAGGGTTAAAACTGAGTTTTAATGAAAATGTAAATACAAATCAAGTTTGAATTGAACTTTAGTTTGAAAATAAATAAAGTTTTGAATTCCAATTGTTTAAATAACTCAATGTATTGGAAAAATTTGAATTCAAAATAGATTTGAAACTGTAAATGGAAAATTTAAACAAGTTGTAATTAAAAAGTTTAAACCTGAATTTCATTCTAAGTCTGATTTCAAGATTTTGAAATTTAATTAAGTTTTATAACTTAAGAGTTTAAAATAAGTTTAATTAATTTAAAATAATCATTTGACAATTTGGGAAATATAATTACTTAGAAACGTAATTAGTAGATAATTACTAAATGTAATTATTTGAAAAAAATGATCAGAAATTTGAGTATAATTATTTATTAGTAATCAAAGGATTAATCGATGAATGTGATTAATTAAGATTTATTAAATAATTAAAAGTTAATTGATTCATTAATTAAGGATGATTAGTTAATAATTGAAGGTTAACTAATAAATGATGAAAGGGAAATTTATTTCAGATAATTCGTAATTAACTCATGATAATTAACCCGGATTAATGATTATTCATAAGTAATACATCTGATTTAAATTAATCAATTGATTAATAAATTTTACTTGTGAATGTTTGGATTTTATTGAATGGGTGAATTGTTTTGTCATCTCTGTTGTGTGATGCTTTGTGATTAGAATTGTTTTAATTCAAGCTGTGATGAATGTAATTCATTTATTTATAATGCATTTATATTATCTATCTGTGATTCTGTGTATATAAATAAGCGTTATAGGATTATATCGCTTATCGATATTATTGTGATTGTATCTATGATGATTGAATAATGTTGCACTATTGTGTTAAACCCCTGGACCACACTTTTACACACACAAATATGGATTTCACGAGGAAATCGGTTTAAGTCACAGATGATTTAAATTTAATATTTTTTAAATTGAAATTGAAATTTTAATTGGTTTTGGAAATGGATTTGGGTTAAATGTTAAAGCTTTTGAAAAGAAGTTTTTAAGATAAAAGTTATTTTGAATAACTTGGTAAAGTTTTTTCAATTTAAATAATTTAATTTGAATTCAAAATTTGGAATTGAATTCCATGTTTGGAAATTATGGTTAAAGATGTTATAAATGTGTTTATATGAATTTAAACCATTTTAAAAGTATTGGTTTGAGAATTTGAATTTAACCCAAGGACCTTAACTCGTATAAATGAATCAGGTTTTCTGAAATGAAAACTATTGGTTTTCAAATAATAGAAGCTTTCATATAAGGAATGAATTTCCAATTCGTGTCAAAAGAATTTCAAATTGAAATGAAAATGGTTTTCCGAGTTATGAATAAATCTTTGTGAAAGATTGTTGAACTTTGTTTTGAAATTGGAAAGGTGTACCTTTTGTATAAAAGATTGAAATGGAATTGTTTTGAAAGCTATCAGTTAAATCTTTGTTTTAAAGATTGGACGAGTTAATCCAATTGAAATGGAAATTGATTTGAAAATCTATGAATAGATCTTTGTGAAACTAGGTGAACTTTGTGAGATGAATCTTTTTGTGTAAAAGATTAAAATGGTAAGTTGTTTAAACCATTTGAAGAAAAGTTTTGGGTAATAAGTTGTGACTTAACTGAAATCCCAATATCCATATGTTTTTAAATTTAGCGCTCACCATTCGGTTTAGTCGGGAGAGGACTTTGTGTCATATAACCCATTCCGAATAGTGATACGACGTGAATGGGTAGCATTTGAAGACCGGTGTTGAAGACCGGGTGTTTGCGAGAACGATAGGATAACCTATCGATTGTCTCTGCACCAAGTAGCTACGGTATAGATATTTCCTAAGTGATGGGAAGTCCGATCGGGATTGTGAATACCCGGATTGCAAGGGCTTCTTTAGAAGTGCCTTTGGTTCTGTTCGAACCCGTAACAGACTTGTATGGTTGTATGTCTGACATTACACTTTGAGATATAAAGCTGATTTCTTTCAAATACATTTCTGTTTGGTGGCGGAGAATTTATTCTCTTAGCTTAACACCCTTCTCTGAGACGTACGAGCTTAGAGGTTATGTAGTTGAGGGTTATCAGTGATATACTTCCAATTTGGTAGTATGGCATGCTAAGTGTTGCTATGTGTTGCTGATCATTTGTTAATCAAAGCATGGCTTTCGTGTAAAGCGTAGCTTTGTGGACGAGACCTCATTGGACCTCACAACCCGGGAATGGTCGAAACAGGAAAGATGCGGCAAGGTTATGAGGGTCGCTCTCTTTAGGGTATGTCATTTCCTTTTGGAAAATGGTGGTATCATGGTATGGAGCCCAGATGCTTTACATGTGTGGTTGCATCAATCTCATTTACTGTGTGATTGTTGTTTTGTAATCGAGGATCCTCGGATATAGGTCGCAAACGACCGGGGGTGGCATACTCGTGTAGTAGTTACCTAGTAAGAGGTAACCCGACCTTGTGTTAGCAGAGAGCTAGTTAGTTCTCGGGACGTCCCTCCAGAGGCGTACCCATGTGGCAGTAGGAAGTTCCTTAGCCTGACCATTTGTTGGAAATCCAAAGAAACAATACGAACCCGGTACGGTTTTAGTTGTATAACCTGCTATGGAATGTGGCGGTAACCTGCTATTGAACATAGTAGTTATAGTAGGCATACAATAATGGTTGTATGCTGGCTAAGATTAATATTATATTTTCGAAATGTTTCTTACACTATGCACTAGTAATAATATTAAAAGAGTTTTTTTTGCGTAGTAAGCATGTTTGACTATCATAAGGAGAAATTTTCTCCAATTCCGCGTTTGCATTGTGTGTGTGGCGGGAGGCCTTATGGTAGTTTCATTTTCCAAAAAGCTTTGCGGATTTCAGTGTTTAAAATTCTTTTGTTGTTTGTTTTAAAGATAAACTGTTTTTGGTACTCATACCAGTCCCATGACTGACCTGGAGTTTATTGTTCTCTTCCTAAACTCTGGGTGCCCACAAATTTCCACACGGGCAGTCTAGAGTTAGGTTTTTCAGATAATCAGGTTTAGTAGATTAGTTGGAGCTAGTTCAGTTGTTGGAGTTCATGGATTACCGACCGCCCTTGCTTATCTTTGTGAAATGTGATGGTGGCTCGAGCTTGATATTGGAGTTGTTGGACTCCTTCTCTTTTTTAGATCATTTGGAGTTATCAGTTCTGTTGTTTCCGCTGTAACATTATTATTTGTCTTTGATATTGTTGTATATCTTTCTGAATATTGTATTCGTTGGAGTTGTATATGATATCATTCATTTGTTTCTTCCGTTGTGTTGTTATACTTAATGTGTTATAAGCTCCGGCACGAGTCGAATTTCAACGATTGAATCTGTGGCATTTGAGTACAAGTGAAGTACGGTGTCGATTTTCGAATGCTGAAATTTGGATCGTGACATTTTGGTATCAGAGCTAAGGTTGAACTTTAGCTCAGGAGTATAACACATTAAGTAACTCATTAGAGATAGGGTGAAATATACCCTAGAATGAGTAATCCCTAAGATATCTGTTCGAACGCCTCAGTAAATTCTCTTACTATCCACTGATAGTAAGTATGAGTGCAAGAAGAGGATGCGATAGGGGACAGGGGAATACGACTATAATGGTCAATACCCTGTAACAACAAGGAAACAATCTTTTCTCTATCAATCTCTTTTGTTCATCATCTTTTCTCAATTCTTTGATAGTTCCTGGTAGATCCAGGAAGAAGATTTGATATATTTGCATGGGACATAAACTCTAAATAGGTCGAGTTGTTTGTTTGAATGAATTGGTTGCTTTGGTTGCTATGGTTGATAGTTATAATTTAGTTTCTAAACTAAAAGTTTTGAAATTGTATCCCTATATCTATCTATTTTTGGGTCCGGATATGTTCTACGAATGGTTAGTTATCCTTTCGAACTGACCAATGCCCCTGCATATTTCGTAGATCTGGATAACCCGAGTATCTTGTAAAACATTAAAAAAGATTCATTCTCTTATCTATTATTGATATTCTGATTTGGTAAGCCAAATGCAGAATAGATGTTCAGTTAATTTGATGAAATGTTTTTCATCTATCTTCGTGTCTCCTTGGCAAATTTCGGGGACAAAATTTCTTAGAGGGGGGAGCCTGTAACGATCCCAGATTTTATATAAATTTAAATTGATAATTAAAATTAATTTTTGAATAAAATTTGTGAAATTAATTGATAAATTGATGCGAGTTTCCCCAAATTAAAATAAATTCTGTATAAATCATTTAAATTTAAAATATTGTATATGTATGTGAATGTATATATATATATTTGGGCATATATGAGTAAATTTGAAATTATATATATATATATATATATATATATATTTGGTTTGAATTTAAATCGTAAATAAATGGTTTAAAAATAAAAATACAAATTATATAAGATAAAGTATAAAAATATAAAAGTAACCCATTAGCTAAAATTTAACAACAGATTAAAATATAGAAATTATTTATATTACAAATTAATAAGACTAAAGAAAAAAATAAAAATATAAAAATATAAGATATAAAAGTATAAAGTAAATACATTGGATAAAATCTAATAACATAAACTAAAATAGAAATTGTTTATAGTATGAAGTAATATTACAAAGACTAAAGTAAAATATAAAAAATATATTTTTTATACAATATAAAGTAAATATATTAGAATAAATTTAAACATCATGTTAAAATTAGAATTCATTTATATCAAAAAGCATAAGACAAATAAAATACATACAAGTAAAGAAGTATTGTAAAAGAATGAAACAAATAACGCATTCAAGTATATACACATGAGTATGAACACTTGAAGAAAAAAAAGCAAAGCAAAATATATACATGTATTAGCTTCCAAAGGAAGTTACTAGCATATAGATAAATAAAAATATATTTATACAAAGGCAATTAATGCCATATATCTTCAGCCTCCAAAACAAACATCAGTAGTCAAAGCAAGAAAAAAATCTCTGCTAAGTTGTACAAACATAAAAAAAAAATCAACCTGTACAAATATATTACCCTGTAAACTTCATTTCCATATACATCAGCAAATTCTCATTTCAATTTCGATCATTCCAAGTTGTGAAAAAAACTAAAGTGTATCATCTTATACTCAAACAAAAATTCAATTAAAACAATAACACAATTTATACAAACCAGAGATCAAAGTGGTTTCAGCTAGAAAATTCAAGCTTGTGTCTTCAGCAACTCTGCTCATCCATTTTGAAACCCAAGTGAGTAACATCCAGCTATTTAAACTTAAGTATATATATATATATCTTGGAATTGCTTTGTGTATATATATATATATATATATATTAATCAGTGCATCTTCTCTGTTAGTTCCAGGACATAGAACAACCAAAGAAAATCCAATTTCTTGTTTTCTAATCAATATCAGGCTTTGGTTTCAAAACAAAATAGTTGTATTTAAGTATGAGTTATAATCTAAAAATGGTTTCGTGAAGTATAAATGCATATAAAATGAAAGATCAAATTTTTACCGTGAAAACTTTAAATCCTGGAAATTTAGAACTTCACGAATTATTGATTCAAGAATATAACTTGAATCCTTATTGGAAGACATGATTTTTAAACCTGGTTTGATGATTTTTAATTGTGTGATTTGAGAGCAGTTCGTTTTTGTTTTCAAATTAGATTTCGACCAAATACTGATGATCAGTTGAGTCGTGTTGGTCGGGGCTTTGGCTGGAGATAGAGGAGCCTATGGGGATGCCTAGAAAAATGGTCGGAGGTGGCAATGATGACTGTGTCGTCGGCGGCGTATAATTTTAGTTCGTAAACCTAATTTTCAAGCGCATAGGAAACTCGTGCCTCACGTCTTCGTTCAAGCATCGAGTTGCTCGAGGTTTTGGGTAATGGTGGCTGTGGGGTTGACGAAGTTGAGGCCGGAGTCTCGAGTCATCTAGTGGTCGGACCTTGGAGCGCGTGGCGTTGACAGGTTGTGGGTTGCGATGGTTTGGTGGTTCCAGGTTTTAAGTTTAACTCGAATTTTGATTTCGAGGTATCGAACGATCGGAGTGTGTTCTGGGAGTGATTGTCGATGTGCTCGACGTCGTGGTGACGGCTGGAACTGGCCAGCGACAATGTGCACGTGCACGAGCTTTGGTGCCTGGGTGTTTTGTTTTGCCTGGGAAGAACTAGTGTTTTCTCGCGTAGTACTCGAGTAAATCAAGTTTTCTACTCGAAGCAAAATTGTCAGGGCTCGGGTCAAAAGTTTGTTACAGGCTTTTAAACCTGAACCTGGTTTCTATTTTGGAATTTGAAAACTAAATTTAAATTTATCAATCAAGGGTTAAAACTGAGTTTTAATGAAAATGTAAATACAAATCAAGTTTGAATTGAAATTTAGTTTGAAAATAAATAAAGTTTTGAATTCCAATTGTTTAAATAACCCAATGTAATGGAAAATGTTGAATTCAAAATAGATTTGAAACTGTAAATGGAAAATTTAAACAAGTTGTAATTAAAAAGTTTAAACTTGAATTTCATTCTAAGTCTGATTTCAAGATTTTGAAATTTAATTAAGTTTTATAACTTAAGTGTTTAAAATAAGTTTAATTAATTTAAAATAATCATTTGACAATTTGGGAAATATAATTACTTAGAAAAGTAATTAGTAGATAATTACTAAATGTAATTATTTGAAAAAATGATCAGAAATTCGAGTATAATTATTTGTTAGTAATCAAAGGATTAATCGATGAATGTGATTAATTAAGATTTAATAAATAATTAAAAGTTAATTGATTCATTAATTAAGGATGATTAGTTAATAATTAAAGGTTAACTAATAAATGATGAAAGGGAAATTTATTTTAGATAATTTGTAATTAACTCATGATAATTAACCCGGATTAATGATTATTCATAAGTAATACATCTGATTTAAATTAATCAATTGGTTGATAAATTTTACTTGTGAATGTTTGGATTTTATTGAATGGGTGAATTGTTTTGTCATCTCTGCTGTGTGATGCTTTGTGATTAGAATTGTTTTAATTCAAGCTGTGATGAATGTAATTCATTTATTTATAATGCATTTATATTATCTATCTGTGATTCTGTGTATATAGATAAGCGTTATAGGATTATATCGCTTATCGATATTGTTGTGATTGTATCTGTGATGATTGAATAATGTTGCACTATTGTGTTAAACCCCTGGACCACACTTTTACACACACAAATATGGATTTCACGAGGAAATCGGTTAAGGCACAGATGATTTAAATTTAATATTTTTGAAATTGAAATTTTAATTTCAATTGGTTTTGGAAATGGATTTGGGTTAAATGTTAAAGCTTTTGAAAAGGAGTTTTTAAGATAAAAGTTATTTTGAATAACTTGGTAAAGTTTTTACAATTTAAATAATTTAATTTGAATTCAAAATTTGGAATTGAATTCCGTGTTTGGAAATTATGGTTAAAGATGTTATAAATGTGTTTATATGAATTTAAACCATTTTAAAAGTATTGGTTTGAGAATTTGAACTTACCCTAAGGACCTTAACTCATATAAATGAATCAGATATTCTAAAATGAAAACTATTTGTTTTCAAATAATAGAAGCTTTCATATAAGGAATGAATTTCCAATTGTGTCAAAAGAATTTCAAATTGAAATGAAAATGGTTTTCCGAGTTATGAATAAATCTTTGTGAAAGATTGTTGAACTTTGTTTTGAAATTGGAAAGGTGTACCTTTTGTATAAAAGGTCAAAATGGAATTGTTTTGAAAGCTATCAGTTAAATCTTTGTTTTAAAGATTGGACGAGTTAATCCAATTGAAATGGAAATTGATTTGAAAATCTATGAATAGATCTTTGTGAAACTGGGTGAACTTTGTGAGATGAATCTTTTTGTGTAAAAGATTAAAATGGTAAGTTGTTTAAACCATTTGAAGAAAAGTTTTGGGTAATAAGTTGTGACTTAACTGAAATCCCAATATCCATATGTTTTTAAATTTAGCGCTCACCGTTCGGTTTAGCCGGGAGAGGACTTTGTGTCATATAACCCATTCCGAATAGTGATACGACGTGAATGGGTAGCATTTGAAGACCGGTGTTGAAGACCGGGTGTTTGCGAGAACGATAGGATAACCTATCGATTGTCTCTGCACTGAGTAGCTACGGTATAGAGATTTCCTAAGTGATGGGAAGTCCGATCGGGATTGTGAATACCCGGATTGCAAGGGCTTCTTTAGAAGTGCCTTCGGTTTTGTTCGAACCCGGAACAGACTTGTATGGTTGTATGTCTGACATTACACTTTGAGATATAAAGCTGATTTCTTTCAAATACATTTCTGTTTGGTGGCGGAGAATTTATTCTCTTAGCTTAACACCCTTCTCTGAGACGTACGAGCTCAGAGGTTATGTAGTTGAAGGTTATCAGTGATATACTCCCAATTTGGTAGTGTGGCATGCTAAGTGTTGCTGTGTGTTGCTGATCATTTGTTGATCAAAGCATGGTTTTCGTGTAAAGCGTAGTTTGTGGACGAGACCTCATCGGACCTCACAACCCGGGAATGGTCGAAACAGGAAAGATGCGGCAAGGTTATGAGGGTCGCTCCCTTTAGGGTATGTCATTTCCTTCTGGAAAAAGGTGGTATCATGGTATGGAGCCTAGATGCTTTACCCGTGTGGTTGCATCAATCTCATTTACTGTGTGATTGTTGTTTTGTAATCGAGGATCCTCGGATAAAGGTCGCAAATGACCGGGGGGTGGCATACTCGTGTAGTAGTTACCTAGTAAGAGGTAACCCGACCTTGTGTTGGTAGAGAGCTAGTTAGTTCTCGGGACGTCCCTCCAAAGGCGTACCCATGTGGCAGTAGGAAGTTCCTTAGCCTGACCATTTGTTGGAAAATCCAAAGAAACAATACGAACCCGGTACGGTTTTAGTTGTATAACCTACTATGGAATGTGGCGGTAACCTGCTATTGAACATAGTAGTTATAGTAGGCATACAATAATGGTTGTATGCTGGCTAAGATTAATATTATATTTTCAAAATGTTCCTACACTATGCACTAGTAATAATATCAAAAGAGTTTTTTTGCGTAGTAAGCATGTTTGACTATCATAAGGAGAAATCTCCTCCAATTATGCGTTTGCATTGTGTGTGTGGCGGGAGGCCTTATGGTAGTTTTATTTTCCAAAAAGCGTTGCGGATTTCAATGTTTAAAATTCTTTTGTTGTTTGTTTTAAAGATAAATTGTTTTTGTTACTCATACCAGTCCCATGACTGACCTGGAGTTTATTGTTCCCTTCCTAAACTCTGGGTGCCCACAAATTTCCACACGGGCAATCTAGAGTAGGGTTTTTCAGATAATCAGGTTTAGTAGATTAGTTGGAGCTAGTTCAGTTGTTGGAGTTCACGGATTACCGACCGCCCTTGCTTATCTTTGTGAAATGTGATGGTGGCTCGAGCTTGATATTGGAGTTGTTGGACTCATTCTCTTTTTCAGATCATTTGGAGTTATCAGTTCTGCTGTTTCCGCTGTAACATTATTATTTGTCTCTGATGTTGTTGTATCATATTGATATCATTGTTGTATATCATTCTGAATATTGTATTCGTTGGAGTTTTATATGATATCATTCATTTGTTTCTTCCGCTGTGTTGTTATACTTAATGTGTTATAAGCTTCGGCACGAGTCGAATTTCAACGATTGAATCTGTGGCATTCGAGTACAAGTGATGTACGGGTGTCGATTTTCGAACGCTGAAATTTGGATCGTGACATACACACACACACAGATATATATATATATATATTTGTGTTTGATTGTATTTATGTTGTTTGAATTGTTGTTGACTTATGATAAAACATTGGCTTCAATTCTTACTTTAAAAGTAAGTGACATATGTGATCCATGTATATGGACTTGAACGAACTTGAAATGGACTTGAGTGGACTTGTATGAATTGTGACAAGACCTTCAACAAAGCACATAGGTTTTAGATGGACTTGGGTTTAGATCGGATTCGGATTTGAAAGTGCACTTATAGCGATAGTCGCTATACATGCAGTTGTGAATTATCTTGTTTTTGACGACTGCTATGGAACTTTGTAGAGAGATCAGTATGGATTTCTCGCCATATTTATACTGTTTTATATGTATGTTTGTTGCTATTATAATCTTAACTGGTAAAAAGTTAAATAACATCTCGAAAAATGGTCAAAACATCACTGGTGCAAATCTGCCCCGTTTAGCCTTAATTTTGGACTTTAAAAGGTTTGAAAAGATATTTAGATTTAAGTATTTTGTTTCATTCTTTTTACAAGCATTTAATAACTCTTATTAGAGTATTTTAAAAGTGATTTGAGATCTTTATGAATTTTTAGGAACTAGTTATGAATTTTTAAAGAAGAGATATTTTGTTAAAATATATGGAAAATATGTCTTTTTAAATTTTTAAGGATTTTATAAACTTGTTATTTTCAAGTAATACTTTAAGTAAATGTTTTAAAACATATAATAAGTATTATAAAGGATTTATATGCATTTTTAAGTACATATAGTTTTTAGAAAATATGTTGACTATTTTATATCTTATGGAATAAAATATCTTTTGAAATGGTTTGTTTAATATCAAGTTTGGTAAACAAATTAATATATATATATATATATCATTTTTAAAAGGGTTTTAAATGTATAAACAAAAGGCTTAGAAAGGGGTTAGTAATGTTGGATCTCAGGTTTTAATTCATGCCAAGACGATCAAGACGACATAGGAATGATTGAATATTCGACAAAACCTACGACTACAAATCTATGACACAAGAAGGCGACTAGACTCAAAGATCGTATATCAAGTATGAATATTTTATTTTTAGGGTCTAAGTTAGTTCATATGTTAAAATCTATCCTCAAGTAGTCCACACTCCCTCACTTATAAAATGTTTATTTAAATTAAATTTAAATTGCTTTTCATACTATCTTTTATAAATATACAAAGGTCAGTCGAATGACTGCATATAAACAGTCGACTGAACCTGTGCATATAATTTTTTTTAAATGCACAACTCAGTCGACTGAATCTGTGCACATATGAATGCACGTATACAAATTCAAATTCAGTGGACTAAATTTCATAACCAGTCGACCGACCTGGTTCTAACTTCCATTTTTATGAATAAACACTTCTCTTCATGAACGATTTTCTTCTTCGCAGAGAGTTATGTCCATTGCTATTCGATAAAACTTTTTACCAGAAATTGTAACTCTATGTCTACTATATATATGCATGAATTTCAAGATCAACTTACTTCACTTACTTGCTTTTACTTAATTTTCAATTCTCTACTCTCTTGAATTTCAGAATCTCTTAATGCTTTAAGTTTGTGCAATCACGCTTTCAATTCTCTATTTGTAAAGCAATATATATCTTCCTTATCTTCACATACACACAAATATACATATCATACTTGAGGAAAATATTATAGGAAGGGTGTACTTCATTTGACAAATCTGTGTTGTAATAAGAGCACGTAAAGTCAAGAAAACATTTCATTTGTATCAAAGTCCTGTTCGGTTGCTCAGGCGGGAAAATCTTGTTCGGTTGCTCAGGTGGTCAAAGTCATGTTCAGTTGCTCAAGCGGTGTAAACCTATTCCCCCGGGTTAAGTGAGGGTTGCTAGTTTAAATCCATAAAGAGTCTGGGACTGAACGTAGAACGGGAGTTCAAACCAGTATAAAAATCCCTGGTGTTATTTACTTTACTATTTACTATTTTTATATTCATATTCCGCACTAGTAGATAACTTATATTATATTCCATATTACGATCCATAGCTGCACTTTCATTTGGTATCAGAGCAAGTCATCTTATAACCGTAACACAGTTATCTGATATTTTAATATGGAAAACAACATTAGCACTAGCACAAGTTTCCTTGAAGGTCAATCTACTGCACGATCACCACTATTTAATGGGATGAACTATAACTATTGGTCTACTAGAATGAGAATTTATATGCAACCTAATAGTTATGAAACTTGGAATATTACTCAATCAGAATATACCATACCTACTACAGAATATTCACAATGGTCTAACATACAAAAACTGGATGCTACTGCAAATGCCAAAGCCATGAATATGTTATATTGTGAATTAGACAAAAATGAATTTAATAGAGTAAGCATGTGTACTACAACTTATGAAATTTGGCGTATACTTAAAATTACACATGAAGGTACTAATAATGTAAAGCAGAGTAAGATTTCTATGCTCAAAAATCAGTTCCAGAATTTCAAAATGAAGCAAGATGAAACAATAAATGAAATGTACTCTAGATTCCAAGATATATATCATTCTCTCTTAGCATTAGGAGAAAAATATACAGACTTTGATATAGTTTCAAAAATCCTCAACTCTTTAACGGATGAGTGGGAACACAAGGTCTTAGCAATCGAAGAAGCTAACAACATTTCAACCATTAAACCAGAGGATTTGATAGGAAATCTAATGTCTTATGAAGTTAATCTCCAAGCAAAACAAGTACAGGCGCAAGATAAGAAAAATATAGCATTCCAAACAGAAAAGGATGAATCAGATCCAGATGAGGAAGATATGGCGTTCATTGCTAAAAATTTCAAAAAGTTTTTGAAATTCAAAAAGAACAACAAATTCAAAAACAACAAGAACGGCTTCAGCAGCAATAATAACAACAACAAGCCATCGTCTTCTACTCTAGAATGTTATGAATGTCACAAGAAATGTCACATCAAGAAAGACTGTCCTGATCGAAAGAGAGACAAATTTAGGAACAAGAAAGACAGATTCAAAAAGAAAGCTTTCTCTGTTACATGGGATAATTCGGAATCATCTTCGTCATCAAACAGTGATAGAGTGATTCTGAACAAGCCAACGTCTATTTTATGGCCACAAATGACGAGGTGAGTGATCTAACTTTTGATGATTTATTAGAAATAAACTCTGAGTTACTTGACAAACTAAGAAATCAAAAGAAAATATAAAGAAACTCTTGAAAAATTAAATAGGACTGAAATTGAGGTAGATATGTTAAGAGATGAGAAAGAAATTTTAGAAGAAGAACTTAAAACTTCTCAAGAATCTTGTTCTAATACGACATCTCAACTCTCTATGTTAAGTCAAGAAATAGAAACTCAGAAGGAAAAGAATGATGCTCTTTTAGTTGAAAATCATGATCTTAAAGCTAATATTAAAATATTGGAATTATATATTTCTAGTCTTAAAACAAAATTAGATGATATTACTAAAAATGTCTTTAATTTTAAGAAAGGTGGAGAGAATCTTTCTAACATTATAGAAAATTCTCAGACAGTTTCAAATAAAAGAGGACTGGGATATAAGCAAATTTCAAAAAGTATTCCAAAGAAAAAGAATTCTTTATATAACAATTTCAAAAAGAATAATAATACTATTGTAAAATCAATTTCAAAAGTTCCAAATTATTCTAAATCAATTAAGATTTGGGTTCTTAAAAAAAATAATTCTTTGATTAGAAACAAATATATAAAATCATTTATAGAAACTATTCATAAAAATAAAGATTTTATTTACAAAAGGAATTCTGAACCCTCTTGGGTTTGGTTTCCAAAGACCTAACTCTTAGGACCCTAACAAAAGGTGGGTACCAATGTTCATTCTATATATTTTGCAGGTACAACTTAAAAAGAGAGAAAAATGGATATTAGACAGTAGTTTATCATTGATATTGTTATAAGCTATCTTATGTTGTGTATATTATGAATATTGCTTACATATTTATATATATATATATATACATATATCCTTTTTGTCGATGACAAATGGGGAGAAGAAGTGCCGTACTGACAAAATTGGCAGGTTTAACAAAAAAATTGTCTCGGATTCAAGGGGAGTTATATAAGGATTTTTGTCGAGATTTCACTCATATTTCAATATATCACAAAGAGTTTTCATCAATCAAAAAGGGGGAGAATGTTGGATCTCAGGTTTTGATTCATGCCAAGATGATCAAGATGACATAGGAATGATTGAATATTCAAAAAAATCTACGACTACAAATCTACGACACAAGAAGGCGACTAGACTCAAAGATCGTATATCAAGTATGAATATTTTGTTTTTAGAGTCTAAGTTAGTTCATATGTTAAAATCTATCCTCAAGTAGTCCACACTCCCTCACTTATAAAATGTTTATTTAAATTAAATTTAAATTTCTTTTCATACTATCTTTTATAAATATACAAAGGTCAGTCGACTGACTGCATATAAACAGTCGACTGAACCTGTGCATATTTTTTTTTTAAATGCACAGCTCAGTCGACTGAATGCACTCAGTCAGTCGACTGAATCTGTGCACATATAAATGCACGTATACAAATTCAAATTTAGTTGACTGAATTTCATAACCAGTCGACTGACTTGGTTCTAACTGCCATTTTACTGAATAGACACTTCTCTTCATGAACGGTTTTCTTCTTCGCAGAGAGTTGTGTCCATTGCTATTCGATAAAACTTTTTACCACTCTTTGTCTACTATATATATGCATGAATTTCAAGATCAACTTACTTCACTTACTTGCTTTTACTTAATTTTCAATTCTCTACTCACTTGAATTTCAGAATCTCTTAATGCTTTAAGTTTGTGCAATCACGCTTTCAATTCTCCATTTGTAAAGCAATATATATCTTCCTTATCTTCACATACACACAAATATACATATCATATTTGAGTAAAAGATTATAGGAAGGGTGTACTTCATTTGATAAATCTGTGTTGTAATAAGAGCACGCAAAGTCAAGAAAACATTTCATTTGTATCAAAGTCCTATTCGGTTGCTTAGGCGGGAAAATCCTGTTTGGTTGCTTAGGTGGTCAAAGTCTTGTTCGGTTGCTTAGGCGGTGTAAACCTATTCCTCCGGGTTAAGTGAGGGTTGCTAGTTTAAATCCATAAAGAGTCTGGGACTAGACGTAGAACGGAAGTTCGAACCAGTATAAAAATCCTTGGTTTTATTTACTTTACTATTTACTATTTTTATATTCATATTCCATACTAGTAGATAACTTATATTATATTCCATATTACAATCCATAGCTGCACTTTCAAGTAATTGCTTAATGGACAAATGGTTAGATTGTTTAGTTACTTATTTGAAAAGGAATTAATCGTGCTTAACACTAAAAGCCAATAAAGTAAAGCTTATTTATTATGAGAGTTAAGATTGATGTCGAGCAAGGATGGAGCAACGGAGCTCTAACCTACCGAGCTTCCCACTTGACCGAGGAATAGTAAGTTGGAAAATGTCGAAAACGTGTTAATTGTGTTGATTTCTTATTGTTTATTGAAATCATTAATACTATACTTAACACTAAAAGCTAATAAGGTAGACTTATCCCTTTGTGAGATTTAAGAATGAAGTGTCTAGGCAAGGCTTTGATGCAACCACTGTTGTAACAACCCTATGTTGAGGTATACCTAAAATGGAATTAAACATAATCCAATTTATAAATAATAATTCATTAATATGGAAATATTGAATTTTCATTTAATTCTTTATGAAACTAAAGAGAATTTGAGTTTATTTGCCAAAGGAAAATTTAAGTAAGGGTTTTTCAAGAAATTAACACTTGGATTTTTATAAAAGAAATATTGGTGATCAATGGTCTAACCCTTTTATTAAATATTAAAAGAAAGAAAAGAAATATTGTAATAAATTAAAACAAAATAAGACTACAAATTTATGAAATCATTCATGTTGTCTAATTTGTAGCTTTATAACTTAACTTGCGTTGAAATCTAACTTTGTATTGTTAAGTTGAGCTTTGTTGAAGTAAACTGGTGATAAAAGCTAATTGTTGTAATTAACTAAAATATGTTAATTTTGGGCTCAACCCATTTTGGTGAGGAATAAGAAATAAGGAAAACAAACTATACGTTCATTTCATCTCATCCACTTTAGAAAAGAGAAAACACTTGCTTCTCAATTCTCCTTGTAAACCCTAGACCTAATTTCTAAATTACTAAATAATTAGTGAATTAAATTGTTGAAATTAATAGAGAATTATTTTAGAGCCGAAGACTAAGAAAAACAAGCTCCAATCCACCTCCAATCGGTAGTAATCAAAGTAATTCAAGTGAGTAAATCTCAAAATCTCATGCTATATTTGATTTCAGTTACTTGATCATTGCTAGTTTCGAATTTGGAAAGCTATATTGCAGTAATTACAAAAATTGAAAACTGCTGCTTAATGCTAATAGAAATGCATGCTACTCTTGGAATGAAATCCTCTCTAATTGCTATAGTCCGCTTCTTTATAATTGTATTTGGTATTGCATGCAAGTATTAGTTGGTATCATTCATATTTTATTGTTGGTTTCGAGTAAACTCGTCGGATTTTCCATCTGTAGTCACTGGAAATGAGACCTAGAGCTGTACATCTCTAGGAACTCATGACTAGTCGATTGAACTGGGGTTCAGTCGACTGGCTGAACCTACCTAGAGCGTATAGATCTAGGTAGCGGTTCAGTCGACTGAACCATCTTGTTCAGTTGACTGGACCTAAGCCTGGAACCTGCTCCAGGTGCTTTTTGCCTACCCTAGTTGTGCTTGCTTTGTTGCATCCTTTGCTCTATATTGTTGCATTGTTTTGATGGTTGTAGTGCTTCCAAATGCTTTCTGGACTTTGATATTTCAATTCCTTGATTTGAGTTTTAGTTTGAAATGTTTTATAGTTTCATAATATTATTTCTTGCATATATAAATGTACATACATATATATATATACCTACATATTTATTTACAATGTTTTTATGAAATATAGTTTTAAAAAGTTATAGTATCCAAACCATATTTCAAATCAATCTGATTTAAAAAATTTGTTTTCAAGTTAATGTTTTAAATGAGGTTTACTTATTGTATAAACATATATATACTAATGTTTCAAAATATCATTTCTTATTCCAAACAAATATTTGAAAAGAATTTCCAAAATCTAGTTTTCAACAATAAAATTATTATTTCGTTCGGATGAAAAATTTAATTGAGTGGTTTAGTAAAACAAGTGGTATGAAAAGCTTGCATTTATTTTACCTGTTAATTACCGAACTCACCCGAGTGAAAGCTTTTATTAATATATAATTATATTTTATCTTTGCTTCAGTGAAATTTATTGTCTTTTGGTAAACATACGGGTTTCGCCGGGTGGTACGGGACGCTTTGGAAAAATTCATTTGATTATTAATGGAGAGTATGTTACACTTTCTAGAATAGCGTTGCCTTCATGCACGTCTTATGTAGATGGCATAACCTTCAGGTTCGTCTTATATGGATAGTGTAACCTTTGGGTTCGTCTTATGTGGATGGCGTAACCTTCGGGTTCGTCTTATGTGGATGCCGTTACCTTCGGGTTCGTCTTATGTGGATGGTGTTGCCTTAGTGCACGTCTTATGTGGATGACGATCAATCGTTAGTCTTAAGCTTTATGCTTGCCTTTAGGTGTGGCATCTTTTTGTGTATTGATTTGAGCTTCAATTGCAGGTTTGGTGTAACAACCCGCATATCTATCGATTTTATATTTAAATATTTTATCGTTAGTCGGATGTTAGTCCGAAAAGCTACTTTTTGCATACGGTCAAATTAGGACTCGAGACCACTTCCATTGAGTTCAAAATGACGTTTGCGATCTTTTTGAGTGTAAACTTCAATATGTTTGGAGATAGTGAAATTTTCGTCTCTTTTCCCGCCTTTGACTTTGGTTTGGACTGCACACACTAACTCAGCCCAACCCCCTCTTCTCTTGACCACTTCATCAAATAACATTCAAGCTTCATCAAAAATGGTGGTGGGAAGTGGAAATTAAAACTCCAAACTTAAAATCTATTGCAAATCCGAGATCCAACATCAAATTCAAGTAGAAGATAGTGGATTCAAGCTTTGGGTTGCTTTTCCTTGCTTTCAATCTCCATCTTCATCCATTTTAGTGAAAAGGTGAGATTTTTGATCTCACATCTTGCCTATAATCGTCATTGGACTGTTGGGAATGGTTCCCTATCACTTTAACATGCACATTTGCATTTGGTTTGGATTGGATTGGCGAAAAACTCCATTTTTAGCGTTTTGATGAATTTTCCAGCCTTAGGTCGTTCTGGCCTCTTAGGTCGCTCGGGTTCGTAGGCGCGCGTGGAAAAGTCGCCTGGAGTTAAGTCGTAGGTCGTTGCCGACCTATAATCTCTAGGCAAATCTTAAGTCGTTTGCAGTTAGGTCGTTCGACCTTATATGCTTAGATTAGCTCGTCCGGAGTTAGGTCGTTCACCACTTTTAGGTCGTGAGTCTTAGGTCGCGAGTTTTAGGTCGCGTGTCCTTAGGTCGCGAGTTTTAGGTCGCGAGCTTTAGGTCGCGTACCCCTTTAGGTCGTGAGCTTTAGGTCGCGTACCCCTTTAGGTCGCGAATCCTTTAGGTCGTGTACCCCTTTAGGTCGCGTACCCAGTTAGGTCGCGCGCCTCTTTGCTGTATCACGTTAGGTCGCAACCTTCCTTAGGTCGCTCGATCCCTCCACCTTAGGTCGCTGGAACCTTAGGTCGCGTACCAGTTAGGTCGCCCACTCTTTTAGGTCGCTTGCAAGTTAACCCTTAGGTCGCTTGGCATTGTGCCGCTAGGTCGCTCGACACTTCGGATCGATAGGTCGCTCGCGAGTTAACACTTAGGTCGTTTGACCTGTTTCCCACTTAGGTCGTAGATCGCATGATCCATTAGGTCGCATGGCCCCTTAGGTCGTTTGGCTTCTCGTGGCCGCTTGTCTTCGCTAGGTCGTACCATTTTGACGGGGCGCTGCCCCCTGGACCCCCGCGACCTGACCGGGCAGGTCGAACCCCGTACTCCCCTTCGTAGGGGATCTTATCTGAAAAACATTCATCAGAATTTCTACTATGATGGTTTTGGGATTGATTTCCTTGGATTTTGTTCACGTCTTCGAATGTGAATTTTTGTGATAGATTGTTTCAACAATCGTTTTATGACTTGTCACTTTAAAGATATATGAAGGTTTCAATACTAGTAGTAAATATCAAAACTCTTTCATCAAAGCGATTTCAACACTATTTTAAATGTCAAAAGTTCGTTTTCTCAAACCGATTTCCAATCTACTAGTATATACAAGCCTTTACTTCACTCGGATGAGAAATCGACTTAAACGACTTAGTAAAACGAGTGGTATGAAACGCTTGCGTTCACTTCGTCGATTAGCTCTTGGACTTGTTCGATTGAACCCTTTTTGTGACAATTTCCTAGTGAAGATCTACAGTTTGTTCGTAAATATTTAAGTTAAGCTAGTGGTTATGGGACATGAAGCTAAACTCATATATTTACTGGCTTAGTGTAATTGACACTTCCTTATGATCATGACGATCATTTTTGTGATTTAGACTAGCGATTGAGCGATGTCTCTTTGTCTGCGAGGGAGACTATACCCCGTTTGTGTGATGTTTCGCCATCACATATGTAGGGTAGCACCCTACGGTCTTCGGGCCATTCCTGTGTGAAAATTTAATGGATAGCTTCCATGAGATAGCTTCTCGTCATGTGTTTTACGCGTAGGTGAGTTTTCATGCTCCCATTCATGTGTTAGGCTTCCCCTTTTATGTGTTTTCTGGATTTCTTGTGATGATTTCTGGAATTTATGCTTCACCAATTTTCATGATTTTCATTGATATGATATCAGTTTTTGTGCATTGGTGAATTTATGTGTTATTGACTTGTTATGAATACAAGTTTAGGGTATGATACCCTACTTTATCTTTGAGAAGATTCTTGTGATATTGATTGATCTTTTGTTGATTATCATTTACATACTTATAGTAGTATGCCGTTATGGTTGTTACATGTTCATGCCATATTATTTATCCTATACCTTATCATCTGATATTTATAGTTAGACTGGTCCGTTTATTATTTTCTTATAAATAATACTCGGGTCAGACCGAGATGTTACAGGTGCTTCTGCTTGACCTCCCTTCAGGATTATTCTGACTTTTGGCTAACTACTTAGATTAGTAGCTTTTGGTTGTACACATTTGAGATATAGACTCTATGTAGTGTACTTATTCTTTTGTATAGCACGTGATGCTATTCTTTTGTATTATCGTGGATCTTTCTGACCACTACTTTGATGTGCACTTTCATGTGTTATATATATATTTATTCATATCCTCTTCCGCCTTTGTGATATGGATGTTTGTGACTGATTTATGTTATGATTACTTCTATGTTTGTTTTTGAAGATTATATATAGCCACCGTGTGATAGCTTTGTGTTTGTATCGGTATGTCGGATTTCCTCCTTAAAAGATATGCATTCTATTTTATCTGACATATCGGTGCTCGCACAAAGAAGTTACATGGATGGTCGCTCCTCCACAGCCTTATTCTCCGTGCTAATTGACAGCACTACATCGTAGTGTTCTTGGTTAGCGTGGGTATAGAGGTGGGCGTTACATTTGGAATTTCTCCATATTTCCTGTTTTCGCCTATGATAGGAAATTTTCGGGTTATTAGGTTTAATGACTTTGATTTGAGGAAGCTATGCTTTGCTATTATGAGAATTGGTTGTTTTGGAGCATTATCTTGTAAATTACCAAATTGAGTACAAGATCCTTCTTCATATATACCATCTAGTTGATATTAAGCTCTATTTCATGTATTACACCATCTCACTATTTTGAATTAGCACGAACTGACCCATTTATTATTTTTCAATAATACTTGGATCAGACCTAGTTCTTTCAAGCACCACTTACTGATCCTAGAGCTTTCCTAGCTTGGTGCCTATTACTCATGCTTATGTCTATCCTTCCGTAGTATCATTTTGCTAGACTATGATGTTGTACCTTATATTTTATTGGGATAGAGACCTTGTTTGTGTATATTCTTTTATGTTAGGTTGGTCCATTGTATGCTTATTATATTGTATCTTTGTCCCCATCTCTAGTAGTTAACTCCTTATATTTATCTTCTATCGATCTGTTTAGCTGTATGATATATTTATTCTGCTGTATACTTTGTGATTCTGTGTATTGAGAGATTTTGTATTGTTTTGAGCAAATAATTATTATAGCTGTATTAATACTGTTATAAGCCAGGATTGTATACGTTACATCCTCTTATGAAAATAATAATATTAGAACTCAATTCGACGTGTCAATACTCGTTTAAAGCAATATTCAGAGATGGTCACTCCTAACCGACCTTATTCTTTACACTAGCAGACGGTATTACATAGTAATATCCTTTGTTAGTGTGGATCTCGAGGTAGGCGTCACAAGTGCTCTAACTTACTTGATTTCACTCTTGAACGAGGAATTATTAAGTTAGAATGTTGGAAATGAGTTAAGCATACGAATTGTGATATCTATAAGCAATCATTTTTAGAACTTGAGAGTTAACTTGTCAAATGTTGAACTTGACCGATTATGAGCTTAGATCTTTAAAACAGATGTTTTAAAGATAATACAAGTATGGAATTGTTTTGGGTTTGTTGTGACAA
Organism: Allium fistulosum; assembly: GCA_030737815.1. Classification (NCBI taxonomy): domain Eukaryota; kingdom Viridiplantae; phylum Streptophyta; class Magnoliopsida; order Asparagales; family Amaryllidaceae; genus Allium; species Allium fistulosum. The sequence goes on from CM060908.1 coordinate 597,748,971, forward strand.
TGTGTTAATAGCATTCGTCTTTAACCCTTTTTTATTATACTTATTGATGTAAATAGATCTTTAAAAGAATGATTTAAAGATAAGCATAAGAAAATGGTTTTGGATTTGTAGTGACAATATTTTAAGCAACATTAGTCTTAAACCTATTGAATGGATTTGTGAAAGTACTTAGAACCTTAAAATGGATATTTTGAAGGAAACTATAAGTTGGAATATTTTGGAAAAAGATAGAAGTTTATTAAGTATAAGAAGTTTACTAATAAAGGAGTTTTTAATTAATAAAATGATTAATTATAAGGGATCAGGAGTTGCTTAAGTAGCTTAACCAAACTTTGTGTGGTTTGATCCTAATTTGTGTGACTTGATAGTGTTTTGTATGTTTATTTGTTCATGGAAAGTATACTAGACTAGGTTTCAATTTGTAAACAAACATCTTGTACCAGATAGTTGATTAGTCGACCATCGAAATTGTTCAAATATAACTTTGAGAATATCTAGAAGAAACATGAGTGCTATATGGTACAGTTATCTTCAAAGATGTTATACTGTACATATAAACCCGTCTTGCTCTTCTAGGAAAAACGATAAGGAAATCTATCTGCTTAAACTGTTAAGAGGTGATTTTCACTCTTCTACACTACCTATTTATTTCTAAAAGAACCAGGGTTGAGTTTACCAGGAATTCATCGATTGGTTTTGGAGAGTCCGGTAAGTGGGAAGAGTGTACTTATATGAGATGACTCAAACTTGAAACCACTTCAAAACCATATACACGATTTATGTTTTGGAAGCAGTTCTGGAGCGGAATGATATGGAGTTGAACTGTCAATCCTAAGGTTAAATTCCAAGGGGGACGTCAACGTTAACATTTCAAACGATGCTATTGTGTGGGGCTGTCTATATTGAGGAGTATTCCAAGAGAGAGGACAACGTTAGCATTCATCGAAGGACTTATGTGGGGAACCTATGTGGAGGTTCGAAATCTGTTCAAGATGCTCGAATCCATTTGGGGATTTGTGATCTATTCAAGATGGAGGAATCCATTTGGGGATTTGTGTTCTATTTGAGTGATGAGGACTCGTGTAAAAGATGCTGAACGTAGCCTCGACATCGGGAAAATGACAAAAAACAGAGAAGGGGCATAGTTAGGGGGGTTTACCAACCTCAAGGGTATATCAACTCCATCTCTAGAGATGCTTATCAATTGTAGCTAGCGGGAATTGTTATGGCTTGGATCACACACCGAGGGTGGAACATTTATGTTTATCTTAGAGTATATCCCATCTAGAGATATACGTTGCTCGGAAAGTAGTTTTTGATCTTTGTCATGGAGTTCGGATTCGGCTTTCTCGAAGAGATCTTTGTGGAAAATCCTTTATGCGAATATGCTTTAGCGGTATTGATTGTTACCTATTATTATTGTGGCATTCACACAACAACTATTTGATATGATTTATGTGCTATACTCTAAACATTATCTATGATATCACTTTATAAAACTTAACGAATGGTTGGTTTCTTTGAGGGGAAAACTGTTTCGTGAATTCATACGATCTTAATAGTCATTGTTACATACCATTCATATTTCTTAAGTTTCTCATGCTGGTTTACCGGACTATTCCAGGTGTTATTTTCTTATAATGCTCGGGTCAGCCCTGTGTATATTTCCAGATTTAGCCGTGGACGCTTTGGAGCTTCTGGAGATGACCTGGATGATTTCCTACCGTAGTATTTATTTCCGCACATTACTATTATACCATCAATATTTGTGAGGACAGGTTGTTATAACTGTCCAAGCTGATTACCGTAACTCTGGAAAACTTTGTATCTTAGAATGACAATTTACATTGTCTTTTGATATTATATATGGTCGTTTTATTGTGAGATTCTGATATTGTATTCCTTCTTCCTTGTTCTATTTTGTTTTCTTTTATTTTCACCTTAACAATTCGCCTTTCCGGCACTTTGAGTTTTTGGCACATGAATACCGTGGATATAATAGTGTTGACATTTGTGGGTCGAAAAGGCGAGTCATTATAGACTTTAAGAGAAAATTACCTTCACACTTTAGGAAAAATCCTAGTCCCCTCGGACGCCTTCGTTTCATCGCAATTGCAGTCGCCTGACATCATCGTTGATAACATCAACCTCACTAGAGCTCTCCATCCACTCATGATGACGAGTTCATTGGTGGTTGTGAATCCATGTCTGTTCAAGTTTAAGGAAACCATAGTTGTGAGATAAACCACCGTCTAGTCGACTCATGCCACCGAGTCCTTCACCGCCATTTGCTATTTGTCGTTGCCTTGAACTGTCAACTTCGCCTTTTTGAGATTATATATATAACTTAGTGGTGGAGTTGAAAAGTCCAACATTAAGATGTAATTTATTTTTGTGGAGAGAGAATGGATTTCAATCTCTATATAAAGCATCTATGTACATTTATAGCGACATTAATAAGCTACGTAAATATCTTACACATATCCATCATTTAGTACTAGTGTGTAACCCATGCATTGCACACGGTAATGTTGTTAAAAAATATTAGTTATATTTTAATTATTGTTAACATATATTTTTATTATGCAATATATGATAATTTTTTTGTGATATGTTAATCATAAACGATAATGACTTGCGACATACAGATATAAAGTTGAGTGTTCAATATCGCTAACTATATATCTCTGTAAAAATTAACGTCCTAACTCAAAACAATTATAAACTAAAACTGTTACTACTGCATATTTAAATGTTATATGTTATGTGATATATATATATATGAATGAGTGAATACGTAACTTCATCATTTTGTTAATATGATTGTTGTATATATATTGAATTATCATCTTTCTTAAAGGATTTATAAATGGATTAATGAACATTAAATAATTGAATTTATTTGAATAATTTGAATTAATGATCGATATAACTAATTAAATATAAGGAGCTAAATGTAATAAAAAGTTAAAATTGAGAAGAGTATAGATCTTAATTATGGTTATCTTATTTGTATGTGAACTTTTTTTCTGAATCAGACATGAACTTCTATTCATTTTTTAAGTTTTCATTTTTAAACAATTTTATTCTTGTATTTAACCATATATTTCGTGTTCTTGTTGAAGGGTCATGCTTACAACTTTGATAGTTGCAAAATAATGTTATATAATATTTAGTTGATTTATGAGTTGGGTATAGTTTGATAACATGTTGAAAGTGAGAATGTTTGTATAATCTAATTTTTATCGGTTTAATCTGCTCGTTCACATCGTAACGTTGTAAGATATAAATTTATTTTTTTAATTGTTGTTAACAATGAAATTATGTTATGTAATTTATGATATTTTTTGAGAGAAATGAATTAGAAATTAAAAAAGTTATTATCATTTATGCATAAATTTTATGTTATGTGATTTAAATATCTACATATATCCGAATAAGGAAGAAATAACTTTATTCTTGTTCTCATATACATAAGTATTGTATATATATTGAAATGCTCTTATTTTTAAAAATTATTAGATGGATTAATAAATACAACAATTCTACAAAGCCCGAATGTAAGGCTAGGGAATAAGCCCAAAATAATCCCAGCCACACAACCACAAAATCACCCAAAAATCCACCCTTGGATCCATTTTCGCATGCCCCCGTACACATAATTTTTAGGCCCTGTAGCATGTTCCTAATAAATATTACTTAATCATATTTATTTCAATAATTTAAATTTTAGATTACACAGTTAGTTAAATATATAGACTTGAATGTAAAATATTAAAAGATAATTGAGAAGGGTTTCTAAGTAATTGTAAGAAAATTAAATTTTTAGGTATTTAAAGTTAACATAATTTTATAGTGCAATACATGATAGATTCGTTTAGTAAATAAATTATAAAATAAATTTGTTACTGTCATTAATGTATATAATTTATGTTATGTGATTTATATATATTTGCATCCAATTGAATTTTTTTACCAATTTATTAATGTGCCTATAATATTCATATTGAAAATTTCATTTTTTAGGATTTATTAATATTAGTTGATTAAAATTTTCAATTAATTTAAATTTTGGATTATGTAATTGATTTAAATGTGTGAACTATAATGTAAAATTTTAGAAGAGAACAGTGAAATATTTGTAACTAATTGTAGATTCTTTTAATAGTAGGTATTCAAGTGTAAAATATTGTGAAAAGTTTAGTAGAATAATTGTAACGTGGTAAATCATAGAATCTTGAAAATAAAATATCCACGTTGAGAGAATTAAGGAGAACATGTATAACTCCTAGAATTAATGAGGAGTTCAAATTCTTCTGCTTTACTCTTATTTAATAGATAATTTAGAAACATGAAGAACATCATAGGTTGATGTCCACTTCCTACACCTTGAACAAAACACCACATTCATTGGCATCAACATTCTCGAGTGGTGGATCAGCAAAATCATGACAACAATTTGGGCATCTCAAACATTTGATTTGAACATTTCTTTTAATTCTTTTCATGCCCAACTGTAATCTACACTTCACTCTAGCATGACACCACAACTGCGGTTTATTATTTTATTAGAAAAGCATCACATCACAACTTTTATTGGAAAAATATATAAAAACTTAACTAAAACCAAGTATAACTTTTCATCATACACATAACAAATTTATGTTGCACTGATAAGCTCGCAATAATCACATCATTTTATAAATTCATAAAAAAAGGTTTTACTATAATCTAAATTTAACAGCTGTGGATTTGATACGTTAAAACTGCTTAACAGGTTGGGAAATAAAATATAAAACCACCTACACTATTTTTCAAAGCAACCATTCTTTTTAATTTTTTATTTAAATATGCATTTACAGATTAATTATGCCTGGTAGAACGTTTACCGAAAGTTGACAATCGCTGGAGTGAGTAGAGGTAGTTGGCGGGGATTTCAGGTCAAAAACATGTGCCACTTCAGTATTGTATGTGCTACTATATTGAACGACGACGAAGCGACAAACATAACGAAGGGTATTTTCGATAGTTTGAAAAGACACGGTTGAAATCTATTCAATGAATTTTCATTATTAATAGTAGAGATATGGTACATTGTAAATGAGATCTTATCTCACTTAATTAATCAAACTCGTTTACTTAATTCATACCTCATATATTTTGGTCACCTTATATTAAACCAATTTAAAAAATTTCAACTACCAAAATTACACGCATGCGCACGCGCATACATGCATATTATTTATTATATTTAAATTATTATATTGGTCCAATAATAATTAAATAAATATAAAACAACTATGTATTTTATTACTTAATTTAGGCCCCCTAATAATAATCAAATAATAATAATAAATTAGCTAATATAACCATTATATTAATTTTTGTATAATTGTTTCCCAATAGAGGGAGAGGGTTTGATCCTTGTTAGCGACACTTTAGCGATTTGTTATTTGCGGAGGCATGTAATGATCTCTTAAATGAGTAGAAAATCTCGGGATTGAAAAGTGCCTCTATGAGAATCTGAGTTAAAATGGGTTGGGGCAATGGCAAACCTTCTTACATCCCTATCATAAGTAGATTTTAAAAATAATAATAATTTACAAATTTTATAAATTATTTCAATAAATTATTTTCGATTGAAAACTAAGAGTTGCAGTCGTGACTTCTAGGTGTGAACTCGCCCTCGGTAATATTTAGACAATTTAAATCTTAAAATATGTACGGACTTTGCAAAGCACGGTGTTGAACGCGAGTTTGGTGAAATTCAATTTCTTATATTTTAAAGTGACCTCATAAGAACCGATATACTATGCATGTTTTCTCTTTGTCACGACTATATCACGTAGATATCTAGAGTTCGGTAAATGGTCAAAACTCTAATAATATCTACATTAAATTATGAATTCTAACATTAAAATCCATAGTCTATCCAATAACGATTATCGAATAATCGATTTGCTTTGGGCAAAGATTTTGACTTTATGTTGACTACTAATTAGATGATACCAACCTTCTATTCGAAGGTGACAAATCTTGTATTGAATAGTGTTTCAATTCAAGTGGTTCAACTTATACCCAACTACGACCTTAACACAACTAATGTTGTCGTGTGATTGACAATAATCAAAGTATAGTTTAGACACTTGATATTCACAGTATTCTTAAGATAGAGTCAAGGCATGCCCTAGGGAAAATTATGTAATTTGTTACATATATCTAACTCGATAATCAACTTTGTTCAGTATAAAAGGTGTTTTCTTTCTATTATATACTTGTTATATTATGATATATATAATTAAGTAATTGATTAAAGTTGAAATTCCATAAATGGTATGTTTTGTGATAGTAGTTACAAGTATTGTAACCATGAGTAATTTATCACAACGAAATTAAGCATACCATTTCAAATATTCCTAATCAAATTATATAGAGACTGGATATCGATACATCAGTTGAGACTAGAGTGCGTAATCTCTCTAAATATCTTGAAGTGTATTACTCAAGGTTGTAGAGGGCACCAACAAGTCACGTACTAATAGTTATTGAATAACCATGGAATGATTCACTCGATATTTTTCTGCTAGATAATATAACTAAGGTTAAATAGAAAATATTGATGTGGCAATTTTACATAATTCCCTCATCTTGAGAATAATGTCGAGCTTCAATATGGAAACTCCACTTTGATTATAGTTAAATCTTGGCATGGCATCCATGGGAAGACTATAGTTGGGTCGAGTGAAAGCATTGGAAGTGAGATACTATTTAAGAGAGAATCTATCTCCTTGGTTGATGAGGTTAGTATCACGGTCAACCAAAGTCAAAGTCTCTGGCCAGAGTAGTTTGGTTAATAATAATTGTTGAACCAATGACTTTGTGTTTGGACTATAGAGTAAAGTATGGACGATATTGGAATTTTTACCATAAGTCCAAAGTGATATAGTTTTGAAAAAGAGAACTAGTGTAAATAATTATTACTACCGGGTAACGCTTAATAAAGTAAAATTGGATTTTACCGATACCAAGTAAGTGATAAATTTGGCCATAATATCACACCACCCGCTAAGTGAAGTGTGAAAGTTAATATCAATCTGTTAATCACTGACTAAATTGACACCTAAAAGAAACACAACCGAAACATTGAATACTCATATTACCATCTGATTTAATTAAATTAATTAATATTTCTGAAATACCAATTATAAAATTTTATTTGACGTATATTGAACAATATTAAATAGTATATGATATGAATACGCGTTTAAATTGGATTTAAATGCAACACATATTGTTTGGACTTGCTATAGTTTTGAGGCCCAATTAGCGCTTTGTTTAGGCGGCTATAGGGTAGCAAATGGGTCGACCATAAGATGGCAAGAAAGGGAAGAATTTGAGTTTAAAAGAAAATGAAATGGTAAAAGAAACAAGGGGATTTAGATTCTTATTTCACTCCCTGGTCTCTTTCTTATACAATCCCACTAACCCTCGCTTTTGGGATAACTTTTAGCCTCTCCTTTTGTTTTTATTCTAGCCCAGCCACACCTCCTTCAAAGCCCCAAAAATTCTAACTCAAAATATCAAATTAAAAGTCGATACAATCGTTGATGGTAAAGTCATTCGGGCACTAGCAACTTCTGGACTTCGAATTGGATTCAAGGAGTTTTGTTCTTTGTTTCTATGTGTACTTACTAGGCTTTGGTTAAAGGTGCATCTATGATTTACTAATGCTATATTTATTTTTTATATCATATGTGTGTGCGCGCGCGCGCGTGCATGTTAGTTAGAAATTATAACGAATTTGTATATCAATATGTTGTCACATTTGAATGGTTGGATATATGTGTGTGTATAATAAAAAAAATTATATGCAATGCATCATATTGCTTATGGCCTGATAATAAAAAAAGCTAATTTAAAAAAAAATTATAATATGTAAACAATTTTTATTTTAATTAAAAACTTATACATAATATATAATACTTGTTCTATATTTAAAAAAAATGTTAACATACAAATGCTCTCGGGTTTGTAAAAGAAAATAGGTTTTATTTTTATTTATTTAAACCGTACATAATTTTATAAATAACTTTTTCAATATAAAATTAGTTTATGCAACTAATAAATAAATAAATATATAATATAAAATACAAGTATAAAATTTTACACAAAGTATATAATCATTTTGCTTTTGAATAATTTTTTAATTAATTTTAAGTATTTTCATATGAAATTCGAAATAAATAAATTATTTAACAGTTTGAAATCAAAACAAAAAAATAATATTATTATCTAACTTCTGGGCCGAGTGCAATATATATAAATATTTATTATTATATATATTGTCTTATAAGTGTGTATATATATATGTGTGTGTGTGTGTATTTATACGTATTATATATATATGATTTTAATTAAAAAAAATTATGGCTTTTAAACCATGTATAAAATAATTTTATACATTTATATAAATTTATTTTGTATTTTAATATTGAAAACATTTGTAATATAATTATAGTTTGTGTACATATACACACACACACACACTAGTGCATTGTTAAATAATATTTTTAAATACTATTTTATAATATATTTGTTTACGAGAGGGGCTGACATGTCCGTTGCGGTGTAAATCCTAGCATCTATACACATTCATATTAAACCATTTACACATTACTATGTTGCAAGTGTACGTACACAAATATGTGTATATGATACACATATATACTATATAATATAAAATATATATCAATATAACTATACTTGTGAATAAAATAAAATATTAATTATATTTAAAAAGAAAATTTAGAAAAGTTTTAAATAAATTTGACTATATAGGCCCAATAAAGATACAAAAGGATATTTTGTTTTGTAATTTACCCAATTACTCTACTACGGGTTGGTCTAGTTCCCACACTTAAGTCAAAAGACCATTACACATCATCACGTGAAATCTTCTATTTGACTTTTAACTTATTGAAGACTCGACGAGTCATTTTGTAATTGTTCCAAACAACTACATGTAGTAACCCCATGATACCCCCAATGGTCATGAATAATTCATCGTTCATCATATAAAGAGCATTACATATACTAGTCTCAATAGATATATCGATATTCCATTCTCGATACATCTAAACTAGGAACATTTTAAAGAAAAGTATTTATTTATTCAATTCAATAGTTATGGTTACAAATACATTCGTAACTACAATCGATAAATACTTTTCTTAAGAGTTTTCGACTTGTATACATCTAATGTTTTTTAAACGTTAATTACATCTCAATATAAAAATATATACAACAGAAAATAAAACCAAAAGCTTACTCTACTTCGAGTAAGAATCACTGTAAGGGGTAAGTTATATATAATCAAATTACATAATTGACCTTAGGGCACACCCTTAATTCTATCAATCTCTCACTTGCACTTGAGGCCAATTGTAGTAACTCGTAACCATTTCTAAATTGGTTTTCCTAGACAAAACTAAGAAATGGCCTTAGTGGGTGGATCTGTAATATTATTGTGTATACTTTTCAATTATACTTCTTAGTCATTGATAAACTGTTTTATCACATAGTAATTATGAAGAACATATCTTGAACTCTTGTCAAGATGGTTGTTCCTATTGCAATATATATCATTGTTATCACAATACGTTATTGGATTCCCGTTAGTGGGAACTATCCTATTTTTCTTATAATTTTGCATACAATACTTCTTTCATTGTAACACTATTCAAGATGATGTACTTAGTCTTTATAGTTGAATGTGCTACCACCTAGCATTTGAAACATTTCCAATTTAAAGCCCTATTTTCAAAGGTAAACATGAATGTAAGATGACTTACTATATTCAATGTCACCTATGAAGTTCGAGTTCAATCACTCCTTGATTAGGAGTTTGTCATTTCCATAAATGATTATCTATGTTTTTATATACTCGAGAATACTCTTATTATCATTCAGTGATTTTAACTCGGATTTGATATTTGCTCACTACGCACCAAGTGCAGAAGCGAATTCTGATCTAGCACATAACATAACATATACGATGATTCATATTGTCAATGCATAAGTAATCTATCTCCTATGCTTCATATTAAACATTTGAATATGGTTTCTATGTGCATCTATTAAGATAATCCTAACATCCTCAAGTACAAAGGATGTCTCTTTCAAATCCTTCATCAAGAATTAACAACCAAACTTTAAAAGATTTTAACTTAGGAACATCATTATCAATTAGTAGCATGTTGTTTACTTATGGTATTAGAAATGTCTTTATACCTTCGATTTTCTTTCTTTTAAATATGTGCTTCTTTTGCATTTTGAGTGAAATCAAACAATTTGATTTCTCTTTCAAAATACTTGCTCAACATCTAGATGCATGTTATTAAAAAAATGTATCTGTATTATTTTTGTATGGTGGCTATCTCTGGGGTTTCAAAACCCTAGATTTGAGTTTATCCAAAATGAATATTCTCTTTATCTTTAATCTCTCATTCATCCTATCTATTCTTCACTTTGTATCCCTATTACTTTCCCATATGTCAAAGATCGAAGAGAACCAATTGTCCAGAGAGGACGCAGAGGATGGTTGGACCATAATAGGTAGGCGAAAGTGTAAGGAAGCAGTAGGGCAAAAGGGTAAGGTCATGAGAAAGCCAGTAAATACTGAGGGAGTTGTAAATGCTACCCCATGGAGGAAACCGTGCCTCATTGGCAAAAATAACGTACTGTTCCCCATTTCAAATGATGTTGCGAAGGTGAGTTAATGCAAAGCTATAAGGGGTGCGGGTTGGGGCAGATCTGAAGAAAATATAATGGAGTATGTTGAGCCGTTGCTAGGTGATGGCTTTCGAGAATAGGAAAGATCTCAAACAAAGCCATTAAGGAGGCAGAAAAGGCATGGTCTAATTGTATAATGCTTTATGTTATTGGTCCTAAACCATACCACAAAGCACTAGAGGCATATGCTAAAAGAGCATGGAAATCAATGGGTGAATTCTCCATCCAACCCAAGGACAATTGATTCATTATGGTTTGGTTTGAATTTGAAAAGTATTAAGATAAGATTAAGGAGGAAGGTCCATGGTTTTTCCATCATAACTTAATAATCATGAAAATGTTAAACAAAAAATGAAGGCAAATAAGGACTTCCTTACAACCATGTCATTCTGGATTAGATTACTGGAACCGAGCATTAGACTTTGGGCCCAAAAGCGATCAGTGCACTGATAAGCTCAATTGGAAACCGATAAACCTAGATGAACCAATGCTAAAGAAAAATATGATATCTTTTGCTCATGCACTGATGGAAGTGGAAGAAGATATTGGGTTTCCAAAAACCATTGAAGTGGTAAGAGAAAATGGAGAACGTTTCAAACAGGAAGTGGTGTAAGAAAACCTACCATCGAGATGTGAAAACTATATTTATTTTGGTCAAAAGACAATGCCCTATGACAAAGATCTGCATTAGGAAGGAAGAGGAGGAGAAAGTAGAGTGCTCTACTAAGAGGAGAAACTTGGACAAATAAACATTGTATAGGAGATGAGAGGAGTAGAGAATAAGCCAGAACTAAGAGAAGTGGATGTCAAGTGCATTCAATTAAATGAGAAAAGAAGGGATGAAAAGCAGGAGCCAATGGAGAACACAAGAAAAACACTAATAGAGATAGACATTGTGATCAATCAGCTGAAAGCGGTGAAAGAAGTGGTGTTGAATGAGGCTAAATAGAGAAGTAACTATTCCAACACCAAAAGCATGAATGTTCCAAGAAATAGAGAAGATAGGAAGTGCAATGAAGAATCGAAAGAAGGGGAGAAGCAAGTAATTAAGGAGAAAAGGGAAGAGGTGAGTAAGGTAGCAGTGTTCTTAGACTTATACGAGGAGGGGGCAGTGGTGAATGACCCCGAACATATTCAAATCACTTCAACCTTACAAGATAAAAGTGGGAGCCAATGAACATATTCAGAACCATGTATCGCCACCTACAACTCCAATCCAACCAATGGATGCACTAGCCTCGTCATCGAGTAGTGGAACTTCAGACTTTGAGAAATGCGTTCCTAGATTTGATAACTGTTCTTCTACTTTTCCGTTAGATCAGCATGATCTTGGGATTAATGTAACTTATTTACAAGTAGATACAACCTCAGAGCCGGAGCTGAAAGGAACAAATGTGACCACCAAAAGAGGTAGCTCGTATGATCATATTACCGTCAGTTCCAGCGATAGCCAACAAGAAATTCCCAAGAGCTATGTTAGTAAAATTAAGAAAGTGAAAAAGGAATAGTTGGTTAAAAGGAACCTAGAGTGGAAAGACGGAGATATAGATAAGAAGGAAGAGACATGAGCCATTAACCAGATTGGCAGGGAGTTGAGAAGCAAATCTAAACCAAATAAATGACAATCCTATGTTGGAATTCGAGAGGGTATCATAAACCAAATAGACATTTTAAGTGCGAAGGTACATTTACAAGTTCAATGTAGATTGTGTAAGTATATTAGAAAATAAATTGAAGCGTGATGAAATAAAGAAGTTGAGAAGGAGATTTGAACAAAAACGGATATGCATAATTAACATGTCATGTTACTACAAGAGTAGAATATTCGTTCTTATAAACTCAAAAATCTGGGACTATAATATAGTGAGCATGAGTGACCAGTATATATCTCTCGATCTGATTAATGGAGGATGTGTTAGATTCAACTGATCATTTGTGTATGCTTAGAACTTTGGAATGTTGAGGGAAAAATTATGGAATTACCTAATTGATGATGCTTATTCCATTTTTTGACCTTGCATAGTCCCAAGGGACTTTAATTGCATTTGTACGGCGGGTGAGAAGAGTGTAACTTTAGTTCCCTTTTGTAAAATGCAAGAAATTGAACGACTGGTGTTGAAGATGGGTCTGACAGAAGCTAAAAATTACCGGTATAAATATTCGTGGTGGTTGGGACTAGATAGAAACATCCTATCAAAATTAGATAGAGTCTTTATTAACATAGCTTGGATGAAGAAGTTTAATTCTATGATAGTATATTATCTACCAGCAGGTGTTAGTGACCACTCCCCTATATTGATGTCACCGGTGGAGCAATAACATCAGCGTGCAAGATCTTTCAAAAATATGTATTACTAGTGTCTATATGAAGATTATCAAACAAGTTTCGAAGAAGGATGGAATGCTCAAATAGAGGGGATGCCTATATATCAGTTAATACACAAGACGAAAGCTGTAAAGGAGGTAACAAGAGAATGGAGCAAGAACAAAAATGATACAAAAAAGGAAGTGGATCAGATCAGAGGAAAATGTGCTCAACTATAGAAAGAACTTGAAACTAGTTCAAATGTTAATATAACAAGGGAGTTACAAATGATGAGGGACAAGATGGAAATAACAATGCATAAACAATCCATGGATGTAAAAGAAAAGTCAAAATGTGACTGGCTGCTTTTGTGGGATGAGGCTACCTTATTATCTTATGCAAAAATGACTAATAAACAAAGCCAAAATAGCTGGAGAGGTAGTATATCGAACAACACTGTTCTATGTCATAACCAAACCGAGTTCACAATCAGCACTGTAAACTTTTATATACGACTATATAACCAGGTGTAGATTGGAAATGTACATAAAGTTATATGTAAAAATGTGATTACAGATTATGGACAAAACTTCTTCTACGATCGTATAGAAGAATATGAGATAAAGGAAGCTATAAACAGTGTAAAAGACATCACATCACTAAAACCATATGTCATGAACACCCAATTCTACAAGTTACATTGGGAAAATATGCAGGAGCCAACAATCATAGCGTATAACCAAATATTTGAAAATAGAGCTATTCTGAAGAAAATGAACCACAATTTTATCCACATGACTCCAAAAAGCATCAAAACAATGGATACAAAATTTTAGGCCTATCTCATGATGTAACATAAGTTGCAAAATTATGGCAAAGATTTTATATAACAGAATGAAAGTTTCCATGGACTTTTTGATTTCAGAAAACCAATATTCATTTGTCCATAGCTGTTCTACTAGAGACGAGATCGTATTAGCTTATGAAATGGTGCACGACTTTGGGAGGAAAAACAATAAAAAAATGTGCATTAAGATTGACCTTAGGAAGGCTTACGACTCAGTGAACAGAGAGTTTTTGCAACACATGCTTCCTATAATGAATTTCACAGAGAAGTGGGTAAAGATCATAGGCAAAATGATCAGAATGCCAACATTCTGAATTAAAAGCCACAAATGCTCGTTTGGCTTCTTTCAAAGTACAACAGAGCTGAGATAGGAGGAGAAGGGATATGCATAGGATGTAGGACCTGCTTTTGGGATAGAGGTATTAAGTAGTTGTTATAGGGTCCGCCTCCTCCCTATTTAGGAAGTATTAAATGGTTAGGGTTTTCGGTTAGGGATGGAAGTGGATATCTTGGAAAGGGTCCGCTTCAGATTTGAGGTATTAAATAGCTATTATAGGGTCCGCTTCTTCCATATAGAAGTTTTAAGTGGCCTGATGAGATTCTGTACGATGTCAGCTAGATAATATTGGAAAGGATTCTACCTTGGGATATGTATTAAATGACGGGGACGTGCCTAAAATGTAGGTATTAAATGGTTAGAGTCTACCTAGTTTCCATTGAAAAGGTATTAAGTGACTTGGGTACCATCTCTCACATTGTTAGGATATAACCGACGGTGAAGTCTTGTTAGGATATAATATGTTATATTATATTTTTCCTGTGAGTTTATATTGATCGCACTCTGATATACTTGTGTTATCACATATTACCAAAACCATCAATCCATGCCCTGATAGACTTGGGTTTCGATTTAGTCAAAATTCGGATCCATTGAGGTGTAGGTTATTGTAGGGAGCCATTGTCTCCATTCCTGTTTACTATCATCATGGAATAGCTCACAATCCTGATGGAAGTGAAAAGAAAAGAAGGAAAGTTGAACCCAATTAAGGCAACTAAAATAAGTTAACTCATATAATATATGCAAACAACATATTAATTTTTAGAAAAGCAAATGTTTCAGGCACAAGAGTAATTAAAGGAGTATTCAAGAGTATGCCCGAAATAATGGGTCTACAACTAAATTATCCCAATTAATTTTTTTTTGGAGGAGATGTGGAAAATCAATAAGAACTCATGGAAATTATTTACAACGAACAGGAGGAACTTCCAATCATGTATCATAGAATTCCATTATCGAGTGTAAACTTAAGAGATAGGGACTGTTGTGTTTTTATTGAGAAAATAAAATCAAAGATTGAAGGATAGGAATTAAGGCTTTTAAGCATCGTTTGGAGAATTAAATTAGTGCGTTCTACTATATATATACCCAATAATCCAATATTGGATGAAATGCTTCAAGCTACCATCGGCTATGATCAATAAAGCTAAATATTTGTGTCTGAACTTCTTATAGAAAGGAAAAATGACGTATAAACGTTGTATGTTGATTTAATTAATAAATTGCTTTGGATTAATTAATTAAATAAATGATTTAAAGTGTTAAATCATTCACTACAACAAAAATACTCTATTACAACAGCGCTTTTACAATGGTCCAAAAAAGCACATTGTAACAGATACCTATTACAATGGTTTCTTCTAGTTTATTGTAATAGACGCCAATTTTCAACAATACAATACAACGGTCCAATATAGCTCATTGTAATAGGTATTTATTACAACGGTTTTGTCTTGTCTGTTGTAATAGACGCCAGTTTTTGGCAACACAATACAATGGTCCAAAAAAGCCCGTTGTAATAGATACATATTACAACGATTTCTTCTAGTCTATTGTAATAAATGCCAATTTTCAACAATACCAATAAAACCCGTTTTAATAGGTATCTATTACAACGGTTTTGTCTAGTCTGTTGTAATAGACGCTAGTTTTCAATGACACAATACAACGGTCCAAAAAATCCCCTTGTAATAGATACCTATTATAGCGGCTTCGTCTAGTTTGTTGTAATAGTCGCTAGTTTTCCAAAATCTTTTGCTTTGCTCATTATAATAGATGCCTATTACAATATTTTTCATTTCCCGTTGTAATAGATGTCTATTACAATGTTTTTCATTTGCCAATTGTAATAGATGTCAATTTTCACAGCTCTTTTTTTTGCTAGTTGTAATCGATACATATTACAACCTTTTTAGTTTACCACTTGTAATAAATGTCAATTTCAAACAACTATTAACTGGCCATCGTTATCTTTGATTATTTTAGATGTCGTAAGGAAGATTTAATCAGTATTCCAACAGACTTAATTTTACTTTCCAGCTATTAGTAATTATATACAAAGTTATCAAAATAAAATACAATGAAAATGTTTAACAATTAATCATGTTAAAAACTAACATATTCGAAGGAAAAAAAATCAAAATTAAGAAACTCATGTTTTGTTAAACATTATGCTTACGTAATAATTTTAGCAGTTTTGTTAGATCATCTTACAATAATTTTATTTAATAGGATAATGTATGTACTAAAGTATTGACAGAAATATTTTCTTATATTTATGAGTATTTTTAAATAATTAGATAGAAATTATCCTATTCTACTTTTCAACATGAGTTTGTTGCCATAAAATTATTTTTTCATTGATTATTAGATATTTAGTTAAGTAACATTGCACATATGTTCGGTTGCAAATATTTGGTTAAGTAATATTTTACATATATTCGTTTGCCATAAACATGAATTTACGTAAAATTTAGTTAAGTAACATTAGATATTTGGTTAAGTAATATTTCACCTATGTTTTGGTTGCCACGAACATGAGTTCACGCAATATTTGGTTAAGTACGTGCTGAAAATTTCACAAGGATCCATGCTTTCTATCCTCGCCTCCTTTTACCACTTCATACCCTCTACAGAAATAATCTTTCCTTTCTCCTACCTAGGGCAAGCGAAATCCAAATCGAATTTCAGTTCTCCAAGGTAATGAAAGCAACGAAATCAGGGGAAAAAATTAGGGATCGACTTCTAGTTTGAAAAGCTTAGGCGAAATTGGTGAAAAGCGAAGAGGTATCGTAGTACAGGCAAAGAAAACACCATTCAGAAGCTGTCTTCAACATATTTTAGCGCTTGTAAGTACTATCTGCATTTTCCTCTCATTTCTGTTTCATTATATATAGATGTTAACTGATTATTATTTACGGTAATATGTAATGCTAGTGTTTAGTGAAGTGAATATGATAAAACGAATGGAAATTTGTTTGATTGTGGGTTTCTTGATTTGAACTAATATTTATATGGACTTCTATTATTATTCTTGTAGTTGTTCTTTTTTTCCTTTGGACACAGCAGATATATCTGTCATATAATTTAGATAATTTATTAGAACTGACTTTTCAAGCTTGGAAGATATTGCCTCCATACAAGATTATCTTAAGCATATAGACATTTCATCTCTTTGTTCAAATAAAAGCTTCTATGTCACTGCTCAAAATATTAAGAAGGCCGAATCACTTGTTCCTTTTAAGTTGAGGGTTTTTTTGCATAGGACATTGTATTAGAAGTGTAGGAGAGTGATGTTGTGCAGTGAGGTTTGGCACACATCAATACAGTCACTTTCATTTGCAGCTATCAAATAATAAAGGGAAAAGGACTGTTGTTGGATCTTTATTTAGCATTTTGCCATTTTATAAATACACAATAGACATTTGGATTGAGTTGTAAAATATTATCTAAACAATCTTTGATTCAATGTTGTTGAATTCATGTTAATGCAAGTTAATTGCAACAGGGTAGCATTCAGCTTTGATTTTCATTCAGAAAATCAGACATCAAACATTAATGTTCTTATTCATCACCACAACAAATTAAACATACATTCATTAATAAATAATCTAAAAACTTGATTCTACCAATCTTTATTTTTTTTCCTTTGGACTTTTAGATTCACTTCATTTTTGTTTTGAATCAGTGCTTTAAGGAAACCGGTGAAGTCTAAAATGCAATGATTTAAAAACTTAAAGAATATGCTGCTTATGTTTTCAGTTATTCTTACAAATAAGATTTTGTTGGATTGACTAGGAAAACTTATTTATAATTGATATGCATGCATTTTGAAAATGAAAGTGATTGTAGATTTTGACACCTAGACATGAGTAAATCGTGGGATAAGTAATAAAATTAGGCTAGATTTAGAATATTTACAAAGGTTGCTTTTATCCATGTCAGTACCATTCTAACAGAAATAAGCCGATGACATTTCAAATTTCACAAATACATATGGTTAGAGGAATGCCTAAAGAGATATTTCATCATGACAAAGACTCGTATTTTTGTTGGGCATAACGTCTTTTCCTTAGGTTCAAACATTAGAAATTATCAAGATGGACAAAGCATGGATCCACCTACCAAGGTTTCATCAATTTTGATTATTAGTTTCATACTTGTAATTATTTAGGGTTGATTATTGATATTTTCATGTTTCATAGAATGTCAGAAGAATATAGGCAAGCCGTTTAGAATTTTGTATATAGGCATGTAGAAAGGAAGGGAAATCCAAAAAAAATTGTTTGTCCTTGCTCAAAATGTAGGAGTCTTATTCGTCGTTCGTCAAGGGATGTTGTATCGCATTTGATTTGTTCTGGAAGTGACCCAACATATGATGTATGGATTTTTCACGGGAAAGCACGCCCTTTAGAAAATGAAGACGACGAAGTGACAGGTACATATATAATGTAATTTGACACACAAATATGTAATGAAAGGGTGGAAGATGATGCTAATGTAAGACATGAGGTTGGGATTAAGGAGATGATGGAGAATGCTGAAATTCCTTTTTATCCTGGTTATGCAAGCCACACAAAATTGTCAGCTATAATACTTCTTTACAATCACAAGGCTCGAAATGGTTTTATCCATGTCAGAAATATTTTCTTATATTTATGAGTATTTTTAAATAATTAGATAGAAAATATCCTATTCTACTTTTCAACATGAGTTTGTTGCCATAAAATTATTTTTTCATTAATTATTAGATATTTAGTTAAGTAACATTGCACATATGTTCGGTTGCAAATATTTGGTTAAGTAATATTTTACATATATTCGTTTGCCATAAACATGAATTTACGTAAAATTTAGTTAAGTAACATTAGATATTTGGTTAAGTAATATTTCACCTATGTTTTGGTTGCCACGAACATGAGTTCATGCAATATTTGGTTAAGTACGTGCTGAAAATTTCACAAGGATCCATGCTTTCTATCCTCGCCTCCTTTTACCACTTCATACCCTCTACAGAAATAATCTTTCCTTTCTCCTACCTAAGGCAAGCGAAATCCAAATCGAATTTCAGTTCTCCAAGGTAATGAAAGCAACGAAATCGGGGAAAAAAATTAGGGATCGACTTCTAGTTTGAAAAGCTTAGGCGAAATTGGTGAAAAGCGAAGAGGTATCGTAGTACAGGCAAAGCAAACACCATTCAGAAGCTGTCTTCAACATATTTTAGCGCTTGTAAGTACTATCTGCATTTTCCTCTCATTTCTGTTTCATTATATATAGATGTTAACTGATTATTATTTACGGTAATATGTAATGCTAGTGTTTAGTGAAGTGAATATGATAAAACGAATGGAAATTTGTTTGATTGTGGGTTTCTTGATTTGAACTAATATTTATATGGACTTCTATTATTATTCTTGTAGTTGTTCTTTTTTTCCTTTGGACACAGCAGATATATCTGTCATATAATTTAGATAATTTATTAGAACTGACTTTTCAAGCTTGGAAGATATTGCCTCCATACAAGATTATCTTAAGCATATAGACATTTCATCTCTTTGTTCAAATAAAAGCTTCTATGTCACTGCTCAAAATATTAAGAAGGCCGAATCACTTGTTCCTTTTAAGTTGAGGATTTTTTTGCATAGGACATTGTATTAGAAGTGTAGGAGAGTGATGTTGTGCAGTGAGGTTTGGCACACATCAATACAGTCACTTTCATTTGCAGCTATCAAATAATAAAGGGAAAAGGACTGTTGTTGGATCTTTATTTAGCATTTTGCCATTTTATAAATACACAATAGACATTTGGATTGAGTTGTAAAATATTATCTGAACAATCTTTGATTCAATGTTGTTGAATTCATGTTAATGCAAGTTAATTGCAACAGGGTAGCATTCAGCTTTGATTTTCATTCAGAAAATCAGACATCAAACATTAATGTTCTTATTCATCACCACAACAAATTAAACATACATTCATTAATAAATAATCCAAAAACTTGATTCTACCGATCTTTATTTTTTTTCCTTTGGACTTTTAGATTCACTTCATTTTTGTTTTGAATCAGTGCTTTAAGGAAACCGGTGAAGTCTAAAATGCAATGATTTAAAAACTTAAAGAATATGCTGCTTATGTTTTCAGTTATTCTTACAAATAAGATTTTGTTGGATTGACTAGGAAAACTTATTTATAATTGATATGCATGCATTCTGAAAATGAAAGTGATTGTAGATTTTGACACCTAGACATGAGTAAATCGTGGGATAAGTAATAAAATTAGGCTAGATTTAGAATATTTACAAAGGTTGCTTTTATCCATGTTAGTACCATTCTAACAGAAATAAGCCGATGACATTTCAAATTTCACAAATACATATGGTTAGAGGAATGCCTAAAGAGATATTTCATCATGACAAAGACTCATATTTTTGTTGGGCATAACGTCTTTTCCTTAGGTTCAAACATTAGAGAATTATCAAGATGGACAAAGCATGGATCCACCTACCAAGGTTTCATCAATTTTGATTATTAGTTTCATACTTGTAATTATTTAGGGTTGATTATTGATATTTTCATGTTTCATAGAATGTCAGAAGAATATATGCAAGCCGTTTAGAATTTTGTATATAGGCATGTAGAAAGGAAGGGAAATCCAAAAAAAAATTATTTGTCCTTCCTCAAAATGTAGGAGTCTTATTCGTCGTTCGTCAAGGGATGTTGTATCGCATTTGATTTGTTCTGGAAGTGACCCAACATATGATGTATGGATTTTTCACGGGAAAGCACGCCCTTTAGAAAATGAAGACGACGAAGTGACAGGTACATATATAATGTAATTTGACACACAAATATGTAATGAAAGGGTGGAAGATGATGCTAATGTAAGACATGAGGTTGGGATTAAGGAGATGATGGAGAATGCTGAAATTCCTTTTTATCCTGGTTATGCAAGCCACACAAAATTGTCAGTTATAATACTTCTTTACAATCATAAGGCTCGAAATGATGTATTTGACACAACATTTATGGAACTTCTTAAACTCCTCAAGGATACGTGCATATGGAAAACACGCTTCCTGATTCGATATATGCAACAAAGCAGCTACTTAAATCATTTGGTTTAGGCTATAGACAAATACATGTCTGTGTAAATTATTGTTGTCTATTTAGAAAAGAGCTTGGACATAGTGATTTTTGTCCAATATGTGGCAAATCTTGTTGGAAAAAGAACAAGACAAAGGAAGGTGGAAAGTAAGCCAAAATATCTGCAAAGGTCTTGAGATACTTTC
The DNA here is from genome assembly GCA_030737815.1 of Allium fistulosum. Taxonomy (NCBI): domain Eukaryota; kingdom Viridiplantae; phylum Streptophyta; class Magnoliopsida; order Asparagales; family Amaryllidaceae; genus Allium; species Allium fistulosum. The sequence goes on from CM060908.1 coordinate 597,770,541, forward strand.
TAATAATACCAAGACTGAAAAGAATGTTTACGTCCTCGAAAACATCAAAGCAATTAAGATGGATAGCAATCATAAGAGTGAAGATGGTAAATTATGTCATCCAACAGATTCTTCTTAATGGGCTACAATTTATAGGATGTATCCTTCCTTTTCTTCCAATCCACGAAATTTAAGGCTTGGACTTGCAAGTGATGGCTTTAATCCTTTGGTGGTAGGAACTATATATAGTTATTGGCTAGTGTTTCTTGTTGCTTACAACTTCGCTTCGTGGCTTTGTATGTACGAAGATAATATAATGTTATCTTTATTAATTCCTGGGCCATGACAACCGGGGAATGATATCGATGTGTATTTACAACCACTTATTGAAGATTTGAAAAAAAAATATTATGGGATAAAGGGGTGAAGGTGTATGATGCATACACTCGTAGAGAATTCAGATTAAATGCTATTCTGATGTGCACGATAAATGATTTTCCAGCTTATGAAAATTTAGCAGGTTTCACTGTAAAGGGTAAGAGGGCATGCCCTGTTTGTGGCGTTAATACATGCTCAATATGGTTACCATTTAATAAACAGTATGCATACTTAAGCCATAGGCGATTCCTTGAACCTAACCATGAATATCGTCAACGAAAAAACTTGTTTGATGGAACCATAGAGAATAGACAAAGGCCTCTAGTACAAACCAGTTTTCAAGTATTTGATATTGTTAAAGATGTTTGTAATGACTGGGGGAAAAAACCAAAGGAGGAAGAGAAGGATAAAGAGCAAGAGAAAGAAAAAAGAAAAAGGAAAAGGGAAGATGGGAAAAAAGAAAGTCAAATGTGGAAGAAGAAGTCTATTTTCTTTGATTTGCCTTATTGGCAGGTAAAATTTAATTAGAAACAAAATTGCCTTTTCTTTTTCTATGTAATCAATACTTTATTGTCAATTAGTTTTATTCAAATTTTGATTTTCTTAGGTAATTCCTTTGCGTTACAATCTAGATGTAATGTATGTTGAAAAAAATATTGGTGAGAGTATTCTTGGTACGTTACTTGATATTAAAGGAAAATCAAAAGATGGCATTAGTTCACGCAAAAACCTAAAAGTAATGGGTACTAGGAAAAAGTTACATCCTATAGACATGGGAAGCAAAACATTACTTCAAGCCACGCTACACACCTTAACTGATCATGAAAAGGAGATCTTTTTAATAGAATAAGGAGTTTGAAAGTACCTGATGGGTATAGCTCGAATATTGGGAATTGCTTTGCAAAACAAAACAAAATTTCAAGTCCTAAGTCTCATGATTATCATGTTTTGATGCAATAACTGTTGTCTGTATCACTGAGAGGACTTCTACCTAAAGGGACAAGGAATGCATTGCTACGACTATGTTCTTTTTATAATGACATTTTTCAAAGAGTGCTTGATAAAGATGAATTAGAATCCATCAAGAATCAGGTCGCATTGACATTATGCGATCTTGAGAGATTCTTTCTCCTTCCTTTTTTGACATCATGATTCACTTAACTATACATTTGGGGAGGGAAGCAAGAATTTGCCGGCCAGTGCAATATCGGTGTATGTATCGATTTGAGAGGTAAAATTTAGCATGGGTAATTAAAGTAGTTAACAGTATATGTACTTATGAAAGTATTTTATGTATGCATCTTGATTATATATACATGAAATCATTGAAGGGGTATGTTAAAAATCAAGCACAGTCTGAAGGGTGCATAGTTGAGCGCTATTCTAGCGAAGAATGCCTGAAGTATTGTGCTGGATATATTAAAGATGCGTTAGAAATTGGACAAAGGGAAAATAGAAATGAAGTGGAACAAAGCGATTCCATACTCGGGGAGCGTCCTATTTCTAAAGGAAAACCTATGGTAGTCACTAAGGAGGTGATTGATGCTGCTCATCGGTATGTGTTGTTTAATACCGAGGAAGTGGAGCCTTATATAAAGTAAGTATAAGTTCAACTCAATTATCATGTGTAAAATAAATTAGATTTTGAGTTGTATATTTACGTATATATGATGCACAACGAGGAGATGAAACGTTTGCATCCCCGGCTTTCACGAGATGATATGGAACTTTCGAAGCTGCATCTAGAGATTTTAGTCATTGGTTTGAAAAAAAAGGTTGAAAGCATTATATCTTCTTTTATGATGGATAAGTTTGACATAGAAGTATATATTATCGTGATCGGTCTTTATATATAACATATGCTTTTCCAAGTTAAAGATGATAGAAAAACATCCGATGTTAGCGAAATAATAAATTGGCTTTCATATGGACCTCGCCGTTAAGTAATTTCTTATATTGGTTATATTATTAATGGCTGACGTTTTCATACAAAAGACTACAAGAAGTATACACAAAATAGTGGTGTTTCCATTGAGGCAAGTACTATTCACGTAGATAGGTCCATTGAGAAAGTAATATATCATGGGGTTTTACGTGAGGTTTTGTTGTTAGATTACCGTCGGTTTCAAATTACCTTGTTTAAGTATGATTAGGCAAATATTGATCGTAGAGCTAAGGTTGAAGATGGATTTGCATTAGTCAATTTACATCAGTTCCAAAATCAATTTGCAAGCGATCCTTTCATCTTAGCAACGCAAGCTGTACAAGTGTTTTTTGTAGAGAAAGTAGTTTTTCAAATTGGTACATTGTGCTAAGAGCACCCCCTAGAGGTTTTCATGAGTTGGAAAACTATGATGAGGAGGATGGGAATGAAAGTTATATAAGGAAGGATTGTGATGGCATTTTTGCATGATATAAGCATCCTTTATTGATATTTGTTTTATATATAGTTATATTCGCAAAGAGTAAATTTACATAGTTATATTAATTAATCGTCAATTCTGATTAGTAAAATTAGGAAAAAAATAATCATTCTTTTGCAAATTACTATCATTTTTTATTATGATTTTTATATTTTATAATAATGACTAATTAGTATAATGTTCTAATTATTTGTATATTATAATTTTTTCCAGGTTGCTCACTTATCAGAAGACAATTGAACTTGAAGCATCAATGAGTAAAAATGAGCAAGATCAAGGAGAGGTAAAATATAACTATCCCATATATATAACAATGATTGAATACAAATCTTATATAGATGGAGAAGTAATCATAAATCGAATAATCCAATGCAAGTGTAATACTTTATACCTTGGTTCTGATTTGTCTGGACTGTTACCAAATTACCTTGCGAATATAGTTGCAAGTGCAATACTTTATATAGATGGGTGTAATTTTCTAAGGTTCATCCTAGTTAGATCATAGCTGTTAATGTCCCATATTTTATCATAATATCATCACATTCATAGGTTTTTTACTTTTTGTTAAAAAAAACTTAACAAAAAAACTTTGCATTTATTCATTTTCTGTGCATTTCACTTATTGTGTGCGTCTGTTTTGTGCAACTATTTTTTCTTTATTCTTGTGTGTTTGATTGTTCTTGTGAATTGATTTGAGGAAGCCCATGTATTCTGCTCCTAATTCTTATCTTAGTGCAACTCATGGTTAACCCATTGGCATAAATTTGAAGTGAAAGCAGTTTCATGAAAAGCAGTTTTGTATTTGGGTTAGTTTTTTCTTTTTTCTTTTTTAAATTTGGAGTTTCATTGCTAGTTATTTTGTTCTAATATCATATGTACATTTTGTGATATCACTATTGCTTTTTATGAAAAGTTGCTTTAGTTTTGGTTTTATTGCCATTGATAAGTCAATTTTGTTTCCCTTGTATCTTAGCCTGGCTTTGCATTTTTTATGTTAAGTCACAATCTGCTTGTTTCAAACTTTCAAACCATCTGTTGTAGATTATTTAACTTCTTCCTTTTTTATTTGATGCTTTTAAGTTGAAAGTTTACGAAGTTATTTTAGTTTAATGTTGTTTCAAATATGTTCTAATCACCATTGTAGTGTGTGTTTATAAAAAATATGCCTTCACTAACAAATTCAAAATAATTTATGCTGGTATTTTTTAACCCTACCAATGTGATTGATTCTAAAACATGTGGATATACAATAAAGAGACTTTGGCAATCCCATGCATTATTTCAGTCCTTATATTTATGGGACAGTTTGGCACAGGTCCCTAATAAGTTTCAAAATACACAAAACCCAGTAAAAAAAAGTTTGGAAATTAGGTCCTTAGAATTAAGTTACTGAATAATGACATACACTAATGCAATTATTCAATGAATAATTGCAGACATTTATGCAATTATATCAAAAAATTGCAGACATTTCCATAATTATTCACTGAAAAATTGCGGAAATTTCCGCAATTATTCACCAAAAAAATTACGGAAATTTCCGCAATTATTCACCGAAAAAATTGCATAAATTTATGAAACTTTTGGATATAATTGCATAAATGTCCACAATTATTCAGTGAATAATTGCATAACTATATGCAATTACTTAGTAACTTAATTCTAGGGACCTAATTTACATACTTTTTTTATTGGGGTTTTTGTGTATTTTGAAACTTATTAGGGACCTGAGCCTAATATTCACTATATTTATTATATTTTTGTCAATAATATAAAAGCACATATATACGAACACAGAATGCTAAATTTGAATTATGAGCTAGAGAGTTAGCTCTGTCCCCTTGTACTTGTTTATTATTTAATTACAAGTTGTTTATTATTTCACTGTATTATTAACATCTGGGATATAGTTGATCTGTTATGTCTCTGTGTATGTAATTAATTAGATTCAGTTAGGAAGTATGTCCACAATTATACGTTTATTTTGCTTATATTATCTTAAAACAAGAGCATGCATGCTTACTCGAAAACTGATATTTAATTTAACAATCATTGTATGTTAATCTACATATATAAATGCATGTGTAATAATGATATAGAAGAGGCACTGCCAGTGGTGGGTGAGACCGTAACGGTTTGTATTTTGAACTGGGTACAAAATAGTAAGTTCAGATCATCTTTAGCTAACCTAACCTAACCACTCACCCATCAACTATTTGCTAAAGCTGTTCTGTTTTGATTCGTTACCTATTTTCACTAACTAGTTCAACCACTTTTCTAGGTTAAGAGTAGTAGGTTCACATCATATTTCTCTTCAAAATATGATGTTGTACTTATATAGACACCATTCATTATTTATTATTATAATTCACATTGAATGACATGCCATAATTCAACCTCATATTCATGACAAGTGTTTGCTAATTTCAAACATTAAAGGTAGCAACGAGACATTTAAAGAGGCAAACTTTAGTTGCAATTGTAGCTTTTTGTGCAAAAAATAAGACTGGTGGTGTAGAAATGAATGAATCAAGAGATGCTTAATTTGAAGTCGCTCATACTCTTCAAAATTTAAATGCCACTGTTAGAAGGTCTCATGGAAAGCGTACTGAAATGCAGCCTCCACCCGACAAAACTCAACCTCCACCCGACAGCCTCCAAAAGTCGTTCCTGGTCCTAATTCATCCGACTCTCCAAATATTACTCCCATAAACACAGACTCAACCAACACCATGGATTCCATGAACAACTCAAGTTTTTGTAATGATGGTTTTCAACTAGAGATGGTCCGAAAAAAGAAGAAGAAAGACAATGATGAAAACATTTTCTTTGACGTCGAATGAGAAGGCCGAGATTGAATTCAACGATCAAGGTCAACCAATAGGTTCCAATTCTAAACACTTGTCATCTTATCTTGATAACTTAGCAAGGGAGAGGATACCAGTGATTGTTACCAAGTGGAAACAAGTTGATAAGGATTTAAAGAAATATTTATGGACTTGTATTCAAGTACGAAAAAAATTCAAATAGCACTTACATTAAAAGCTATGCATATTACATCATAAAGTCAATTAAGATTTTTATTTTTTTAGTTTTTTTATCTTTTATTCTATTTTGTCCTTCTCCATCAATTTATCATCTGTAAAGACCTTGGATTCTTTAGTAATCTTATTCGAAATGCTCAAATAACTCATGTCTATATTAATATCCAAGTTATGCCGAAATGCCAACAGATTTGAGTATGTTTTTTATATCAACGAGCAGTGCTCATCCTTTAATTAGCTAAAATTCGAAGAAATTGAAATATGTAACAATGATGCTGATATTGAAAACAAAAAGTATCAAATATTGGTCAACATAATGATGTTTGGATGTAAAAATCTAGTTTATCTAAGAATCTAATATGGTTAATGTGTGCCATGCTATGAACTAAGGATGGACCCAATATCAAAATTAACATGTAAAAATAGAAAAAGGATATGCATGATTATTAAAGCTTTTCAAGATATATCAAAAATGGATCTTGAAGTACACAATTACCTGAACAATAGTAATGCAACTGGCTAATTGTTGGATTTCTCTTCTGAGACCTCAATCATATTTAAGAAAATCATAAACTCAAACCTCTTAATTGCAACTGGCTAATTGAAGTATTAACTTGATGAAGTAGATGTTTACTTGATGCAAATCACTTAATTGCTGCAAAAATTAAATCCGTATTTTGGATTTCGACTGATTTCTTGAAATTGCATTTTTTACTGATATAGTGTAAAATAGATTTGGTGCACAAAACTTCCTAGAATCAACACTGTATGAAATCTTATTTTATGAACAATGGTTTTCTCTAAGCATTCGAACTTAGGGAAATCTTATTTTATGAACAATGGTTTACTTGTTATGCCACTAGCGAGGTAGTTCCTATAATTTTTTATATTTTTGATTATTCAACAACTAGCACAAAGGAATTGACCTGAAATTTCACCATTATTTGACCAATGTATGTTGTATAACAAATAGATTTTTGTCGTGCAGACAAGATTCAAGGTGGATGAAGTATATAAGGATTTATTGATTAAGATGTTATGACTATGTTGGAGAGTCTCAAAATTAAGATTAGTTTCCACTATTAAATTAGCATCTATTTGTCTTGACTCCCCCTCTAGATTATCCATGTTAAAATAAAAAAATATAGACAATGTTCAAGAGTGGAATGACTTTGTGAAGCAAAAACCGTCGAAGAAATTTAAGGTAATAAGCTGTATTTTATTTATTATAAATGAAAAGGTAAATTACAGTTTATTAATGAATTTCTCCTATGTAGGCAACTAGCAATAAATACAGAGCACTAAGAGATCAGAATAAAATTCCACACACAATGAGTAATTATGCAAGATTGTCAGAAGACATGGTAAGAAATGCATGTCTGTTTACATCGATTATATTATTATTTTTGGTTGTTGTTGTTATTATTATTATTTGCAGAAAAAGGAAAGTGGAATAACGGATATTAGCAGAGACGATCTGTGGTGCAATGCCCATACAAAGAAAATGGAGACCCGCCGAATTCTGTTGTTGCCGATTGCATTGTAAGGGTTTTTTATATTATTATCGTAATTTTTCCATATTATATATTGCTTACACATTATCAACCTAATTATTCATTTATTTAGAAGTCTAAGCGTAATACTTGAATTCTATCAACAGCTGTACCAACTTTTGATATGTCAAATTTAGTCTTTAGCACAACAAGCATGCTCAGTTGTTCTATTATTATTCTTATTCAAACAATGTGTCAAATCTTATTCACAACGTTGTGTTTGGTAAACTGACTCTCTCGTCAAGTTCTTAACCTTGTTCCTTATAGACGACAGCTCTTATAGTTCAAATAACCATCAACATATAACATTACATTGTAAGCTGATTTGAAATATGACAATACCTATGATATTTTGATGTAACAATTAGTACATCTATTGTAAGCAGTTTCAAAGTAGGATAAAATTTACGCTCTAGTTTATAATCACAAAATTACACGCATATTATCATGCCATTCTAGCTCTGACTTCTTCTAATATAGGTGAAGTTTCATCGTGACATGATTTCACCATAACACCACCCATCTTCTTTATAGCATCATCAAGCTATCAATTCAGAAATAGTCAGAAAAAGATCATTAAATATTGTACCACTTCTAAATTAATGGTTCATAACAAGAACTTGGCTTACTTCTAATTTAATGGACCATCTATGAACTACAGGTTTAGTCATTTTAGGAAGTTTAAATAATTTGCAATTATGTTTGTTGAAATTCAAAATAAGTTATAGGAACTGTAGTTTATTTGAAAATATTAATCACTTTAAATAATAATTATTTGTAATTTCAAAAGAAATGTTTTTGTACTTTGATGAAATAAATATAAACTTATCGCTATTGAATTCTCTATTTTTAATTTTTTTTCCTTTCTTTAACATCAGTATATATTTATAGTGCTTAGTTTATGATTCATTTCATACACTCCGCCCTTCCTAACAATGATCACATGTTGCCTATTTGAACGTTGAGGCCTTTTGAGTATAATCACATGTTTTAATTTCGATAAACAAGTACTATTTTTTATACACCTTAAATTATCTTTTGTACAACTGAATTAAATGGTATCTCCAAATGGTTGTATGTGTAGTATTTATTTTTGATTTCTTAATATTGGATCTATTTTAATTTGTAGGCTAAGATAAAAGAGCACAATAATAATGCTCAAAGCTCTCAGGGAACGACATTGATAAGTGGAGATGGGGTGTCAAAGGTTTTTGGTAATAAACACAAGGGAAGAGTGAGACTACTAGGATTTGGTGTTGTACCATCTCAAATGAGTTTTTATTCAAGTAATTCAAAAAAGGTGTGTGCAAAGGAAAACCAAGTTGCTCGCTTGGAGGCTAGAGTAGAAGTGCTTACTGATTTGTTCATGGCGGTAAGTTATAATTAATTAGTTATTGTTAATGAATATGTGATATGTGCTTATGAATTACTAAGTGCATGTTTTGTACTTTTTACAGAGCATGAATAGAAGGCAAAATAATAATGTGGCAGCTATGGAGACTTCTTGTTCTCATACACCTCAGGTTAGAACACTTCACACTTAATTTATGAACTCACCAAGATATATAATGAAATAACTAGAAATTGATGTCCTCTAACAGAAAAGGTACTTCTTTGAAATTCCATGGTTTAATATATATAAAGCAGCTCTTCATATGGGCTGAGTATAAGCTGCTCGAAATATAATGATGCAATCCATACTTGTGCAGTGTATCACACATATGGCTTGTTTATCCCATGTTATTTATTGCTATTCTCAACGCTGTAATTTTTAGTTGCATTAGAAGGATTTCAGAAAATAACTAATAGCTGGCCATTAACGAACTGAATAATCAAAATTAAATCCATTTATCAGTAGGGATTCAATTAAGATATGCACCAATAACTGGTCCATTGGTAGTTTTAATTATATATGTTAAGTCGAATGTTTACTTGGTTGTATATATGACTTAGATTATGAAGTGGCTATTAAATATATTTTATCTTCAACTGACCTCAGAAAAGTTGAGCAATTTTAAAAAAAACATGAAGTAGATTGAATGGTTTTTTTTGTAGCATTGAACCTTTAGTTTCATCCAATAGCTAAAAAAACCATTATCCTGCCGTGAAATATTATCAAAATAATTTCCCAAAAGCATTCAAATTTTTATTAATCATTTGCAGTTAGTAGTATGTATATATTGATTATGAACAATCCAAACTAAATTGATACTTAAAACTCTAAAGGTTCCTAAGAATACTGCAAGAAGAAGAAAGAAGCAAAATAACAATTAACTCAAATTCTGCTACTAATAATTTGTATAGTAGCTTTTTGGTTCCTTCATTGTGTGAAAAGTTATTCACCTTAAAGAGTTCATTTTTCATCACCTTCTTCATCCAAATACCCTTTCTTCAAGCGCCTTAAAACATCCCATATAAGCATTAAAAGAGGTAAACTTGACATGGTTGAAATCGTGGTCACTAGTAGAGGTTGTTGATATTGGTTGCAGACTCACAATCCACTATGTAGCTTGAGATGGTCAGAAGCAGCGGACGTACGACTGGCAGTAGTGGATGAGTTTTGAGATATGGCAACAATCGTGCACCGGAGCTGTAATGGATGGCAACACTAGGTGTGTCTGGTGATGCATATTCTTTTGGTGGTGGTCGCATAAGCTGAAGCTGGACGAGGCAGTGGCTATAGCAGGAGGTTGATGTTATCAGGTCTGGTTATGGGTTATAATCGAAGAGCACCGGATTCAGAATTTTGAGCATAGACAAATTTGGATGACAATGGAAAGTATGATGGTGTCTTAGTTTGTCTGTTGGTAGCTTGCAGCGATAGTGGCAGGCCGAGGTAGCCATTGATCAGATTTTGGGTTGATGGATTGAACTTCATTTAAGAAATTAGTGTGGAAAACTAATTATTCTATTGGACTCATACACATATAGGTATAAAACAAGAAATGAAACAAAATAGACTTACAGATGAGTTAATCTCTATTGACGATTTTGCTCCTTTAAACTCTATTTCTATCCTTTCACTTTCTGTGTTTGCATGTTGTGATGGGGAGAGAGTGTCTAATATATATACTATATTATACTTTAATTTTTCAGATCTAATAATATATGAAAGCTGAACATCAATTCTTACATAATTTGATTTTTATAGATAGACCAGAAGTAAAATACATGTGCAACACTGAATTGACTAATCAGGTAGCCAAGTTCTTGAATCAATAACCGAGCACAAAATGATTAATTTAATATCATTATGTCTAATATATTCTGAGAATGTGTGACTCACACAACCTAAATTTCCTTTTATAAATAAGTATATGTATAAAAATAATATAACGCTAGTTTGAACTTAATGTGTTAAAGATTTATCTCTGAAATAGTTTTGAATCTATGAATAAAAGAATTTATATACCCAACCTCAGATAGTCATTCTAATGTAAATACACACCAGCCATATCCAATAACCTAGCATCTGATCCATCTAAGTGTTAAGAATTAATTGTTGTCGTTAATATGTAGGAGTTAGAGTTTGCTTACTGATTAAATTTGTTGTTCCAGTTCTCTACTTTAACATCGATTCATTCTGGCATATTTGTTAAGTGCTAACAATACTTATTATATGAAAGCAAATGCATACAGTGTCCAAATATATATGCTTCTGTTTAAAGTGAAAGTTTAAAGTGATAGAAGTTTTATATCCATGAATGGTTAGGCTTATTTATATGCCAATAAACTGTTTTTTTCTTTGATTGCACTCACACCGCGATAGTAATAATATGCAGGCTCAAGATCAGTAAAATCAGGAGACTCCTGATGTTTTGGTGAAAAGAAAGTGCATGTTATTGGGTTGGCAAAAGAACGTAGTTGCAGAAGGAACGATAGCAAGAACTGATCCTAATGCTTTGGCACACTTAGTAAAGTTTGGACCAGATGCTTGGAAGGTATGGGTGAATGTAGCGGTGGAACTGGAAGCTTTTTTATTTAGGCTAAATTTAGAGATGTCCACTATTAAAGAGGTCGTTGGATCAACCGCCGCTTGGTACATAGACTTCATCTCCTTGGCCTAGTATGTATGTGCATTTTGGTATGTGTTAGTACTTAGAACTTTATATATATTTTTTGATTAGCTGGTATGTGTTAGTGCTTTCTGGAACCGGCTCTTATGTATATATTTATGGATTATGTGTGTTGTACGTTTGAACTCTATAAATGTAAACTTATCTATCCTTTTGAAATGTGTTGGAACTTTGTGAATATATCTTTATTTAGTCTTTTTGTATGTGTGATTTTGGTTGTTTTATGATAATATTTATTAGTTATTAAATATTAGTATAGGTGTATCATATAGAAGTTGTTGCAAATTGTTTTTTTTGCATTTATTTTGCAACGGTTTAAAATGGTTGCAAAAGCCGAAAAGACAATGGGCAATGCTTGTTGTGGATGGAGCTTACTATAATGGTTTATGCCTGTTGTAGTTGAGGCCTATTACAACGGGCTTGGTCAGTTGTATTATAATGTACTACAACATCCAGTGCATGTTGCAATATTATGTTTTCAAATAAATGTCATATATTTACAGCGGGCATTAACCATTGTAAAAGACTCTATTACAACTGTCTACGCCTGTTGTAGTTGCGGCCTATTACAACGGACAATAACCATTGTAAAAGACTCTATTACAACGGTCTATGCCTGTTGTAGTTGATACATATTACAACGGGCTTGGCCTATTGTATTATAATGAACCACAACAGCCAATGCGCATTTCAATATCATGTTTTTCAAAGAAATATTGCATATTTACAACAGGCATCAACCATCGTAAAAGACTCTATTGCAATGGCTCTAGACCGTGGTAAAAATGTTTATTACAATGGGCTTGTACAATGGTTTTAAACCGTTGTAAAAATCTTCTGGGTCTATTATGGCATCGCAAAAGACAACGGACGCTGACCCGTTGCGAAACCCATATTACAACGGGTATTACCGTTGTAAAAATGGTATTTTGATGTAGTGTGGCCATTGTTTGGAAGTCCAAACATCCCCTTCTAGTAGCTGAGCATGCAACCAACAAAAAACATTGCTGCCAACAAAAACATTGTTCATTTAGTATATTTTAATCGGTAAACGATTTTATTAGTTATATTATCTATGCAAATATATTAAAGTGGATTATCATAATATTACATATCTTCTTATACTTATTACAATGGTTTATTTTTATTTTTAATAAGGCTCTCACTAGATTTTACATCTCTCAAAACCCTAAATGAGATGCAGGAATTTTCAAAATTCCTTAAGTGAGAATTAGGAACCAATTATCATATTTCTACAAACTTGAGGGTGCTCGATAAATCGTAGTCCCCATAAATGCTAAATAACACGTTATTAGTTGTATCATGTATATAACTCCTAACCATGCATTCTTTGCTCCAAATATTCTTTATGACCTTGAGGGTGCTCAACAAATCATAAATTACATTAGATACTCATAACCTATCATTTCATGATTGACTAAGCAAAATTTTATAACCATTGAGGATGCTCAACAAAGTTACAAAATGATCTTACCAATATAGTGATAATATAAAGATCACTATTAATATTTTTTGACTTAAGAGTGCTTAATAATAATAAGCATGTATAGAACTCTTTTAATATTATGAATGATGGAAAGCAACTTTATTTTAGATTTGTAATCTCAAAATGGTGAGCATTATCATTATCATCTATAAGGAATAGTATTCACAACACTCAATGACATCATTTGTCATTGTGTACACACACACACGCATAATTATATACACATGTATTTATTCCTTATAACTATAATGGGTTTTATTTTGATTTTAACTTTTGAAATTATATCATTTTATTTGATTTATATACATTGTTTGAGATTGCCTTATTTACTTATAACATTTATAATTTAATATCATATCATATATTTATGTATATATTAGTATTAATTAATGATTAATTAATATTACAATTTTGTTCTAATTTTTTATGAATTATAACATATATTTATTTATTTCATATTAACGTAAGATAAATTTGAATTTATTTGTTTATATTTTTAAATTCAAAATAGTTTCAAATTTATTTATTTATAACTCCATAAGTTCAAATTTAAACAATTTGAAATTTTTTCATTTGTAACCTTTGTGAATATAAATTTACAATGATTTCATATTATATTCATAACTCTTGTAAATTTTTGTTTTAATTTAAAACTATTTGAAATTGATTTATCTATAACCTTTATGAAAATACATTTTTTTTTTTAATTTATCCATTACCTTCATTAGCATAATTTTAAATTTAAACCAATTTAAAATTCAAATTTTATATATTATTCATAGTAACACAATCTGAGCACCATTACCATTTTTATGTCAGCTCTTGGATCATTATTGGTCGGGCCTAAACTCCTTTAGGGTGACCAAACAAGACCCATCAAATGTAAGTTTTACATGTAGCCTCTTAACTCACACATAACCTATCAACTCCTTGACTTATGACATGTAGGAGTAAGAGCCAGCTTCGTCATAGATAACACTATGCGAAACCCTTATCATCCACTTGCTTTGATACCATTGTTGGATGAGGTGCAATGGGCAACGGGGTAATAGGGGAAATTTCACAAAAAATTACTTTATATTCATTATGCATTTGATATTTTATAGTGTGATCATGAATAGTTATGTAACATTAAATCATAATTAATATTGTTTGAATGTTAAAGGAGATTTTTTGTTTATGTTACTAATGTTGATTGGTTAGAACATATTTGATGGTATTGATGTTTTTTTACTATTGTGAGCTGATCAGTACACATTTGCTTGTTTTATTCTTGCATTGATGATGTATTACTAATGGATGATGATTAGCACATATATAAATATTTATTATGATTTGATTATTTGATGCTTGCGGTTGATATTAAGTAATTTTGATGTTCGTTGGCTTTTTTGCTATTATTGTTGTTACCCTATACGATAATTGATTGTGATAGCTTAGTAGAAGTTTTGTTTTCTTTTTGTATGGGAACTATGGTTGTTATGTTCTAACAAGTATTTAAACGTAGGAGAAGAGCATGAAATAGAACTATGTAAGATTGATCTCGGAAGGGTATATAGGCAGTCTTCTTCTATGCAATAGCTCACGGTTTCCTTATGGTCAAGGTGTCTAGAAATTGGTGCAATCCAAACATGGTTGAATATTTTGTCCTTTTCATGCAATTGTAAAGTCTACAAGTGGAAGCAAAGGAGGAAAAAAGAGGTCCGAATATAGAAGACATCTACATGTTTACATAAATTATTTTTTTGTATTACTGTTGTAATTTTTTTTGCAAAGCAAGCCGGCTTTGGAGTGGGCCGTCCATAGTTATTAATAAATCTAGAAACAGGTGTTTGGCACATTGCCAGAACAACTAAATAGATAAATAAAATACAGGAGCTAGGAAAAAAGACCTAAACTACTAATACAAAGACTAAACCTCCTCCTTAAAGGAGGAACCACTACCATCAACATTTGATACAAGCCTAATAACATGGATAAAACCAAAGAAAAGAGCTTCCAATTCAGGAATAAAATCCACTGAATCACTGGAGTATAAATACTTCCGATCCCAAGTATCATCTGCCAAAACCATTTTATTGTCTTCCCCATCATCATCGACGGAGGAAAGGAATATTCCATCCCTAATAGCATGATAATATAATTGATGACTCTGTCCATCTCTACCTACAAACATATAATAACTATCAGACTCACAAGCGTGAGTTTGCGTTTCAATGATATTTAATATCATGGGAGTCACTCAGGTTATAACTGAAACTTAATCCTTCATATACGTGTTCATCCTACCCCACTCCTTCTTTATTTATCTTTAATACAAAGGTCGTCATAAATAAACATCATCTTAGGGTAAGATAGCAGTTACACAAATAGTCCAAACACACAAAACATACAATCAATAAAAATGCTCTCTCATTATATAAATAAAATTATTTTTGTACTTTTTAGTTATTATAGATTTAATATGGTTGACATATGGAGAAATTAAGATATTTTGTTTATTGTATTGGACCTTGTGTATTTGTAGTACATGTATTCGTTGTTGAGATATATACACACACACTATTATTTAAATTCCATTGTGAATTCTTTTTTGCCCTAATTTATTTTAGATTTTAAATTATGAAACCAAGGGACCACTAAATTTTTTATGTTTGAGATTGGTGCACAAGAGTAATTTGACAATGTTCATCACTAATTTTAGATGTTAGAAATAGCGGGTCATAACATTTGATACCAGAGCTCAGGTTTAGCTATTCTCTAAGCCTTTGGTAAGTTTAACCATTTAAGGTAGGTTAATTTACACCATATGTTGGGTTAAAATATAGAATGAGAGCATTTTTATTGATGATTGTATGCTTGGTGTGTTTGGACTGTTTGTGTAACTACTACCTTAACCTAAGATGATGTTTATTTATGACGACCTTTGTATTAAAGATAAATAAAGAATGAGTGGGGTAGAATGAACACTTATATAAAGGATTAAGTTTCGGTTATAACCCGAATAACTCCCAATATATTAAATTATCATTGAAACACAACCTTAATAGGTGAAATTAATTTTTATTATTGAATTTTAAATGAATAATATTTGTCGGGAAAATAGATATTAAATATTCATTTTTGGTTTTAAAGATATTTTATTAAAAAGGAGAAACGTATAATTTTTTAGGCATAAAGTGATTTGTTAAGAAAGTTTACATGGGTGGAAATAGATCATTTAATTTATAAAAATAAAATATTTTATGATGATATTTTCATAAGGAAAAATAATTACTGTAAACATATTTTATACAAAAGTATTTTGGCTAAAGGATGTACATTTTAGAATATTTTGTTTAAAAAAATATTTTGGTGGGAATATTTTAGTTAAATTGGATTTGGAGACTTTCTTTGAGGCATTTTTATAACCTCATCATGATTTAGAATGCTTTGTCAAAAGTATTTTGTTAGGGAATGTTTTAGGAAGAAATGTTTTATTGAATAATATTTTGAAATAAATAATATAATATTTGTGAAGTATTTATTTAAAGGATGTATTGTGGAAAGACTATTTTGATAAAAGTATCATTGTTTAAAAATGTTTGTTAAACAAACTTTATTGGGAATACCTAGTGAGAAACACAATTTTAAACATAAAAATACTTTGTTAAAGCGTTCCTCATAAAAAATATTATATGATTTGAAGAATATTTATTTTAAAGATGCTTTAGTGAAAAGCTATTTTTTTAAGAAGATATACTATTCTGGAAGGATATTTTAAGGAATTATTTTATTGATGGAAATATTTAAAAATATTTTGATGGAATTGAGAAATATCTTTTGTTTAGTAAAGTATGTGAGAACATCTTTATTTGAAAAGTGTTTTATGCAAAGAACACCTTTGATTTCGAAAGACTTTTTGGTTGAAAATTGATTTTGGTTGTTGAAACTTTTATTTAATGAGTACTCTTTGATAAACAATGTTTTGAAATGAAAAAAAAAATTGGGAAAATGATTTTAGGTGAAAAATAAAATACCTAATTTGAAAAAGAAGTATTTTATTAAGAATATACTTGAAAAAAAAATATTATTGAGAAAGGTGTATTATAAAATATCTTGTTTTAAAATACTTTGAGAAAATATTTTATAAAGATGTGGATGATTTTATTTGGAAGTTAATAATATAAGAAGTAAAATATTTGATTTGAATAAATTTTTTTGGAGGTGTTTGTTAAGAAGTATATTTTATCAAAAAGGTATTTATTTGGTAATAGACCATGTAACATAAGGTGTTAGACGACCGGACAAGATGAGTTTTGAGTTTGCCCAACACCCATTATAATGATGTTACCTTATGACTGTTACGTGTAACCTTCCATAATGAACCATAGGGATGTTTAGTTATTCCCTTTCATGGAGAGAGTTGAGATATTATATAGGGACCAACCGTTTGATTGCATAGGATAGTGACCTTTTATTTATATTTGCTTATGTTGGTCATGTTGTTTGTATTGATTTATTCTTTGTTAAGTTATAATTATAAATTGGAAAAATTATACCATTTGTTTGACTTTTTTCTTATTAATTCAAGTCATACTTAGTTTTATTATTTTCTTTTCCTTGTACTGTGTTTTTGATTGCTTGTTTTGTTATGGTTAAGTTTAATTGTTTTTTGTAATCTTGTTTTCTTATTTGCTTGTTTGGTTGCTTGATTGTTTATCCTTTTGTGATTATTTGTACTGTATATTAAGTTGTATTGCTTGCTATGTATGATAATTTTATGATGGGTTAGTTATCCAATATTAACTTTTAGTGGATGTGCATTTGAGAAACTAGCGAGTTAAGGGACATATTTGGATTGATCATAAAGGGATAACGTAGTTTCTTAGGCCGAGGAAGACTAGTTATTCGGATTGACTAGGAGATTTGATGATGTTCCTTAAAGATTAGTAATAGTGACTAGAGAATTTTGATGGATAAAGACTTGATAGGTAACATCAACGAATCAAAATGATGTGTGGTGGGTTCATTACATCTTTACTAAAATTTGGAGTTTTGATAAATACATATTTCAAAATCTATTTTTATACGAGCGATTTTTAGCTTCCATAATTTTAGTTTCGAAAGGGACTTTTATTTTGATTTGTAAAAAAAGATTATTTAGTTTGAGATTTTTTTAAAAGAATTTAAAAATCATTTTAAATTGATTTTAATAAAAAATGATGATGATGTTTTAAATAAAAGAAGTTTTGATTTGAAAAGAATATGGAAGCTTCGATCTAAAAATGAAAATATTTTGTAAAATGTTTTGATTTAAAGATGTATTGAACCCTCATCACTTACATTGCCCGTAGATACCCCTTTGATATTTTGGTTGAGTCATCCTTGTCATCAAATGAAGGAACCACTATAAGTGAATTTTGGAACCAGATTTTTCGGCTTGATCTGATGGTTGGAAATATATGGGGTCTGATGTGGATGACTACCAAAGGATTTTTGTGCAGTGAACAAAAATGTTAAGAACTTTGACGACTCAAATTGATATGAGTTATTTGGATGGTTCGAGGAGGCAAGTTCGATGATGCGAACACGTGAAGCGAACTTTTAATGTGTTCTACTATTAGGAAGTGTGCCAAGAGACTGTTGATGACAAGGCTTTGATTAGTGCCTGTAAAGTAGGGGAATGTGAGGATGCTCTTTGGGATTTTTGATGTTGATCCCCAAGCCTTGATGTGGTCTGTGCACCTTAGACTTTTAATGTTGAGTCTAGTTTCCTAGTCGTTTAAGAGGCATGGATTCAGGCCAACCGTGATGTTTTTCAATGTTAAGGATTTGTTGATCTTATAATGAGGATCATTTGTATCATCATGTATCTCAAAGTATAATGCTCGTACGATGTTGAGTAGTTATTGACCTTATAATGGCGGTCATTTGCATGAAACCTTACGATGTGGGTCTGAGAATCAAGGATAGATGTAGTTGTAGCATAAGTAAATGACCATACTATTTTGAGGATGTAGTCGTGACCAGGAATTATTATTTTAGGGAAGTAGCCATAAGTGGGCACATATTATTTTTAAGGTGTAAAAATAAGATGATACATTAATTATTTTGAGGATAAGGATATGAAGAAATTCATCGCTAGTTTCGAGGATACACATATTATAATGGATATCTAATCTACATAAGGATTATCACATATGATTTATTTGTTGGTATGATAAAATGACATTGCCATTTTTTGGTATGTATGCGCTTTACTTTGATGAGTTATGTTGATTCTTGGTTTATATATATTTATTGTGCATGCATGTTTGGACCAACCTAAATTTTGTTGTGTATTTTGTTATAGGCAATTATGGTTGGATATTAAGATGCATGATATTATATGCATATGAAGTTGATCTATGATTGAGATTTTTCCACCCTTTTCTTAATGGAGTGTTACTTTTACATGTTTGGATTGCATGTATGTGTTACCATAGTATGTGTGCATTCATCGTTGGGAATGAATCTTATTGTGTCATGATGATTGTACCATGTGGTTGTCGTATACTACACTAAAGATGGTTAGCTTACGATTGATACACTTCCTCGTATATTTTTGAATTAAACCTATGATGATGCTTTGTTGATTTTCTTAAGTGTTGTATTTAGGGAATTGCAAGGGCGTAATTCTTCTTAAGAAGAAAGAATGTAACGACCCGCAAATTTGACACTGTTAAAAATCAAATTAATTAAAAGGGATATTTTAGAGTGAATAGCGTATCACATTTATAACCTTTGCATAGGTCTTTCCAAGTTGATTAGTTTCAACTATATATTTTCTATATTAGGAGTTATGGCTTAGAAGATACTTTATAAGTCTAAATTACACCTCCGACGAATGATTTTCGATGTTCTAGTTTTGAAAACGAAAAAACGTTTAGTGCAGTTGGTTAAGAGAGTAGACTTTATTTTGAGAGGTCATGGGTTTAATCCTGGCTAATGACACATTTTTTTAATTCTTTAAAAAACCAATAAAAGATACATATCCATGGAGATAAATGTATGTGTATGGGAGGGAGAGATAGAAAAACTAGTATAGTAAAAATGTATAATCAAAACATATACATACATGTACACATATTTATATATAAGAATTTATACATATGTGTGTATATATGTAATTGGTCCGATATAAGAAAATTTAAATTTGGTAACTGTGACAAAAGTTGAAATATATAAATAATAGATAGATGAATTATGTATGTATGTAAATATACAATATGACAAATGTATTTGGTGTACCTTAGTTGTTGAATATATATATATATATATATTCTATGTATTAATTTCATGTATTATGGGAAAATAATTATGAAAATCATGAATTAATGTTGCATTGATTAGCATAGAGGTAAATCAACCCATTTATACTGGGCGATTAATTCCCTGTAGTTATTGGGAATTTATCTTCTTCACTTAAAAGGTAACTTTCTAATAGATTAAAAACATATGTACTCTCCTTAAATACTATGTTTAAATTTCCTCTTATCAGAGGGTTAGATGAAAACAAACTTTTGAGACCACAACCTATCTTCACCTCTCTCTCTCACCACCTTCTTATCTCTATATTCACTTTTATTTCATATTTCTTGGATGCCCAGAGAAAATTCTATTTATTATTAGCATCCACCTCTTGTCTTATTCTAGCAAAACCAAATATACTATATTTAGAAAATGAAAAGGATTATCCAATCAAAAGAAAAGAGGCCATGAATTCATATAATAACATATACATCTAGATTTTTAAAGCAAGTTGGGTGGAGACTGAAGGGAAAGCGCTATTCTTCATAGATTAGAAATAAATCTATATCAATCTTCATTTGAGATGAATACTTGTGTAGAATTTATTAGATATTTTGATTTGTATTTATATAATTAATATTTATGGTTTTAAATAAATATTTTTTTAATATGAATGATGTTTTAAAATTTAAAAATAGATGAAATTTGTAATTCAATTTTATTGGACATGAGATCAATATAGCTCAATTGAGATTTTTGCTTTTATTGAATTTAGATGGAGTATGAGTTATACATAAAAGAGATTGTGTAACAACCCGTTTTTGACACCGGGTCCGATGCCTGAACCGACGCAAAATGTAACAACCTGCCTTTTCGACCCCGGGTCCAACGCCAATGCCAAGAATCGAAAAGATGAGTCGTTGGAGGAAATATAATATAAACTACTATAAACGGATATAGATGGATATTAGATGCTAAATATAATTCTAAATAACACTTTCAACTTTTGGAGCTCACAACGGATGGAAAAAAATTATAATACATAATCAGTACCATGGTCACATCATCATAACATGTATAAAATATAAAATACACATGTCTAATAAATACAGATACAACCTAATCCCATAAATGCATAAATAAATCCAGATACAATACTAATCTTCTCCACATATACACTACATCAATAAATCTTCATCTCTGATACCATCTCATCCCTAAACTCAATCTACCTGGATATATATAAAAATGAAAGTAGGAGTGGGTCAGACATAAGTCTAGTGAGTGAGCTATACTCTACGCTGCATCTACTATAAAGTTAATACTGTAATATGATATGAATCCATCGTCTGACCACCATATGCTTCGTCGTCAAGTCATACCTAAATGTCATATATATCTAACCATATCACATCTATATTAACTCATGCTCTGGTTCAGCCCTATGCCATGTAGAGTGGCCTGTTCCGCATCTCCTAATACATCGTATAGGACTCATGCCCAGGACTGCCTTTAGCCCAGAAGGTTGCCTGTTGTCCTCATGCTACTTAGTTGGACTCACGCCCTAGACTGCCTATAGCCTACAAGGCCTATAGCCCGGGCGTCAATCCTATGTCCCGGACTCGTTTTCGTCAACATTCACCATAGCATCACAATATCGTTTCAAAACGTGTGTTTGTATGTATGTGTGTGTATATATATATATATTCACTGTACACAACAACTGAACCATTCATATATCCATTCATTTCGTAACACCATCACTCCACTTGTCACGTCTCAGATCACCTTCTAGAACATAAAAGAAAAGAAGAAATGAATTATATATTATTTATTTATTTATATTGATCCATTAGGTGGAGGTTCGGTCCAGAAATTCCATATATGTCTGATACCATAAACATGATTAATGGTTTTAGACATATAATGGTGATGTAAGTATGATATTAACCATGTGTTATATTTTATGCATTCCGCTGTGAGACTCTGAAAGTAGTTTGTGTTAATTAGAATTTATATTTAGTATCCGATATCCATCTATACCTATCTTAGTTGTTTATATTATATATTTACCCAACAACTCGTCTTTTCAACTTTCGGGCATTAGCATTGGACCCATGGTCAAAAAGGCGGGTTGCTACAAATTTATTCCTTAAACAGGAGATTTTTTATATAAAAAATGTTTTAAAAATTATCTATATGAGAATTATTGTTAAATGATGCTTTCATTGATTTAATTTGATGCTTTATTATCGAATCTTGTTTAGAAATATTAAATATATATCCATGGATGAAAAAAATTATATTTGATATATGCTAAGTTCATTTGATGATTGTTATTTTTAAAAATTGGGTACTTAAGTGGTATTACATGATTGTACTATAAGTCTTAGGTCGTATACTACATATTACAAGTCAACATATGTCCAATGGTTCAAATCACACTCTATACAAGATTCGCACATGCGACCTCATGGACCAAAGTCAAAGTATCTAAACACTAGGACAATGGTGCTGGACTTTAATTATTGCTTTGTGATTTTGATATTTGGATACGCTATGTCTCAATTTGATTGTCTACTATTGCTTGTAGAATTATTCATTTATGGGTGTCTAATTGTAATTAAATATTGATTTAAATTGGAAATAATTAATTAACCGAAAATGTCTAAAAATCTGTAATTTTGGGAGGTAAGATTATTAACAAATTTTGAGGAATTTTTTAATTAATAGCAATTTGACAAATTTTATTTAAATAAACGTGAGAAATTTGATAAGGTTATTATTTATGATTTCTGAATAAAATCATGAATGATAACTAAAAATTTATTTTTAATTCACTGAGGAGTTTATCACTATTTATAAAATATGGTAAGATTTCATAAATTATAGTATAGTTTTTGTTAAAAATTATATTGTTTTTAGTGAATGGCGATACAACTAATTTTACAGTGTTTATAGTAAAAGATACTATTATTATTGTTTGAGTAATAAAATAGAATATATTTATGGAATAACAATAATAATGTTAAATATATGTTTTCAAAAAGTGTTTTGAGGTAAATTATTACTATTTTAAGACAAATAGCAGTAAAAATAAGTATTGAGATTTAACAGAGAATATTGTTATTATTTAGATAAATAATTATAAAATTATTTTTGTAAAATATTAATGTGGTTTAATATATATTATTATTTTAATGTAAATTAATAATATTATGTTGACGTCAAAATTGGATCAACACCCAAAGAAACGTTGTAGGGAACCTATGAGACCTAAATCTAGTAAATAATAGCAAAATAATAGGAAAAAGTGTAGTAAGATACAAGATTTTTATAGTGGTTGGGCAATCTTTGGCCTACGTCCACTTTATATTTTTATTGATTGTTGATTTGAGAGAGATTTTGAGTTACTAGTATAAGGGTTTGACAGGTTCTATAGTTTAGAACTGCAAATAGTATCTGCCTAGGTGACTATTGTGAAGGAGAGATAAGAGATGATGGAGAAGAAAAGTGAAGATTATCCAAGATCCTTCTTTAGTTGTAGTAGGGTTGATATTTATAGAGAAACATGTGTATAGGTTCAGGAGCCCGCTTGCATTGAAGTCTAAAAGAAAGCTCAACGTTGTACAGGTAAACATGTGGCACCCAGAGGCAATAAAAACCTCTTGGTACCGAGAGGTTCCTCTCGATACCGAGTATCTCCTTGTGAAAAATCACTTTCTTTACCTGTACCATCCTCCATCTCCTATTTGATGCGTTTCATGCTCTTTTCAATAGACTTCGAGTCGATTCCGATGATTTCCTCGATATCACTTGTATTATCCTGCTTTCTTTGCTTCCTTCTCAACAATCTTGAGAATTGCTCATCTAAACTCTGAGAAATGCATTTGACCATGAGAGGTTGGAGTAGAGTACGAAGTGTATGGGGTTTGTAGTGCCAAAGTAGGTGGAAAAATCTATCGGTAACCTCTCATTACCGACTGGTTCACTTAGTTTCATTTCTTTTGCAACTTGTTGAGTTACTTCATACCATTATTCTAGATAGCTCTAATCATGTTGGAGTGAATCATGAAGATGAAAACCATGTCGGTGAAAATCATAAGCTTCGGGTCGGGGTTGACCTGACTTAGCGTCTGACCGAGTGGTTTGTGCTTTTGCTTCAGGCCTTACTTGGAGTCGTCCAAAGATTGGAGTGCTTCAAGTCTTACCTGGGAGTTTGTGTGTCCAACCCGAGTTCTACTCGGTACCGATTGCTTGGAGTTCGACTTGAGAGTTTTGTGTGTTCGACCCGAGTTCTACTCAGTAATGATTATTTGGAGTCCGACCTACGAGATTTGCGTGTTCAACCCGAGAAAATACCACTCGGTACCAAGAGGTCAGTTGAAACTACTCGGTACCAAGAGGTTTGTGTCTGACCCAGGCCTGTCTCGAGTTTGACTCGGGTCCGACTCTAAGTCATATCGTTTTGCCTCGGTATTTCTCAGCTTAAGTTTTCCTTCATTTTTCCTAGGTTCAGCTCAGGTATGACTCGAGTCCGACACCAAGCACAAAATTAAAAAACTCAAGTCAATTTTTTCCGCTCATTTTTTGGTATCTCTGTTTTCTCACCTTTTTATGTTGTTTCCAAAGTCCATGAATAATTTTGTCTTTATCTTGACATTCAAATTCCAGTGAGAACCTGCTTAGTAAAAACATCCGATAACACTTGCCCCCCGGAGTATGCTTTCGTTGAAAACCAAGCATCCGCTGGAATAAGACAAACTTTTACTATTTTCCATGCATGTTCATTGATCATCCAAGAGTTGCTTTATAGCATTGCCTCTGTCCGTAGATGTCTATTCAACCGCTTTATATAGTCAAAATTCCATTTCCATGCTAAGGACAGGATCTACACTCTGGAGTTCGTTCCATGTCTTAGCTGGGTATCCTCTATCCTCCCCTGTGATTCTCCCTTAATTTTTAGTTGTAACATTCAACTCGGTATTGAGTGGTAAATCTTGGTACCGAGTGCTTTGGTGCTCGAGTATAAGTTTTTGAGACTTATAGAATTTCTTATCACTCTTTTTTTTCCTTCTGTTCATGCCAACTATATCTCCCCGACTTCTTCAAGCTTCATACTGGTGCTAATTTCTTGCAATTGCCATCATGCCACCTACTTTAGAGTGCTTGCCATCGACCTTTTTCATCTTCCAATCTGAATTCAGATCTCGACTTCACCCAAGGTCAGCAAAGCTTCCATGTTGTGGTGGTCAATACCGGTGATGGTGATTTGGAGAACGTTGATGGGGGTCAATCAAAGTTTGGTTAGGGTTTGACTCGGGTTCAACCTAGGATGGCCTTAAGTTCAACCTAGGATGTGCGTACCCTATTCTGGAGATAAGTCTGGCTCTCCAACTACGGCTAACTCTTGTCTTAGCGCGGTCGATCTCGTACCGTTGCATGAATGCCAATAGGACTATTCACTTCACGAATGGTCATGTTGGATGATTGCATTGCTATACTTTTCCATTTGCTGCACTTTCCGTGTTCTTGAAAAGAAAAGCTTATGCAATGCTCTGGATGGCGGTTCCATTATCGATTATCCATCGTGAACGGGTAAGATCCGCTACACGATTTCATCATGCGGCATAGCTTGTTTTTCTAGCATTAGAGAGTACCTACAAAATATGGTCAGTTCGTTGTATACATGACATGAGATTCACACTGTATAGATTAACACTTTCATTTTCCCTGTCAATGCTCAAAATCCAATTAGTTTACACATGTCATCATCCTTTGGACTCCGGGCGTTCATCAATGCATTTATTTTTCAAAATAAAACATAACGGACCGTGTTGAATGCCAAGTTTTCTATTTTAGAATGACTCGCCGATCATCGCGATTCAAAGGCTGTGAAGGCACGTCATCTCTTCTGAAGTTGGATCTTCCACAACTCAGGCTTTGCCAACAATCCCCGTAAGGCCGGTCATTCTATTACATTAGAATTTCAAGGCTTTAGGATTCCATTAGAGCTGGTAGTGGATCAATCGCCTCCTTTGAATGAGTTTATCGGTCTAAGAGTACTGGACGATTCATCAGAGCAAGTGCCTACGATACGGACGACTGGAATGCTCTAAAACATTTATCATCGAGGCTGTACTTTTTGCCTTTTGTTTTTAACAAGCTGAGATTATGTGGGAGCAGCCCATGCTTCTTGTTTTAATAAACATTGTGGTAATGAAAGACTGACTTTTTGTCTTGTAATCTCTCTTCATTTTACTTGTATGCATTTTATGTACTATGTCTATTTGTGTATAACTGCTTGTGTATATAATATAACTGTTTGTACTGTAATTTTCCCTATATCGTATACTTTTGTTTATGTGCAATATGCTTATTTACCGCAACTCTATGCATGCAAATAATATTCCTGCTATTGCTTCAGTTATATCCTGTTACTTAGCTCTATTTACAACTGCAAAAATACTCCATTCAGCCAAATAGAACTGTTACTTAGCCAACTCTACGGCTAGTTCTATTCGAGATCGATCGAATTATTTTCGTCCAAGCGTTGATATGTATGCCTCTATCCTCAGAGTTAATTATTTTAAGTGCCAGAGCCCTGGCACTTGTAAGGGATTAAATTCTAACGACCCGATATTTTGGACCATTCGCATCCATTATAAGTGTATAGGTAGACACTCATGCCGGAATTGAATTGCTCAAAATACCGCGTTGTTAATTTAAATTTGGCAAAACTGAACATATACAGTAAATAAATAATCACAGAACACAGACACAGAGTAATAAGTGCAGCGGAAATAAAAGAGATAGTAGTTCATGAAGCTACTATATGAATATATGAGTTACATCAGAGTTAAACCAAATACAACGGAAGAGTAACACGATACATCAGATACAAATCAGAATACATCACTGGAATCATCGAATACTGAAAGCAGAATAGATGGCTGGATCTTCAAGCAAAGCTCCAACTTCAAAGGTGAGTCTCGAATACTGGTACACTCAGTCTGACCCGAGCGTAAAGCAAAATACTCGAGTCAGGATTAACATTCTTATATTAATAAATCCAACTCAAGTGAAATAGCAATTGAAATACAAGTAACTCAAAGGATGTTTGGAATAACCATCCTTTAAGGATCCGTTAAACTATCTACTAGGTAGTAATGTACGCTAAGTAGATAATGTCTATCAGTAATATAAGAAGATATCAAAATAGCGTTAAGTCATGGCCCATTCCACCCTTAACACATTTTTATTCCCAAAAGCATATACAAGACCGTAGTTTCCCCAAAACCGGAAGTCACCAGAGGGCAATCCATATACTAAAGGTACAAATCAAAATCGTAGTGGTCGCGCATAAATGGAATACAAGTATGACAAGGCACATGAGGCAATACCCAAGGTAGTGATACTACCGTTCGCCTGATCCGGACTGGTGAGAACGCAACGCCGCAGCGCCCGCAACACCGTGAAACAACACTCCCAAAATCAAGGGTGCACCAATCGACAACAAGTATAAGTAGTTCGAAGAAGTGTGTCCACTTGAGGTAGCTAATCCTCCATTGGCCCGGCACAGCTCCTGTTTTAGTCATTTCCAATTTGACACAAGTGTCAAGGCTATCCATCATCGTTCTCTTTCTTCAGTCATCACGTACATCAATCCAACCACTTCATTCTGGATCATCACTCCGCGTATAGTTATTAAAGTGGTTTTCGGTTTAGATAGAGAGTATATCCATAACCGAATTCCGGTCTCTTTAATAACTTTCGTAATTATTACACCGATTGGTCGTTTATTTATTTCAAATCCAAATCAATTTCAATTTCAATTTCAATTCGTAAATCAACATTTCATTTGTCTTTCAAAACCATTTCCATAAATTTTCGTTTCAAAACTTCCAAATTACACTTTCAAAGTCTTACAATTCAATTTCAATTTTATTTAAAACAATTCAAATATTGATTCAAGTTCGCACAAAAGTTTCATTTCGAAATCATTTAAATTAATTTAATTTAACATTTAAATCAATTTAAATTCGTTTATCGATTTCATTCAATATTCGTTAAGTTACTTTATCATTCAAAACAATTTCTATTAAATTTCCAATTCATTAAATCAATTTCTTATGTTCAACCTCATTAAAACAAAACTTACAATTTTGAATTAAATTAAATTCGTCGAATCATTTCTTTCAATTACAGGTCTTACATTCATTCCAAAAATATCACATTTTCATTTCTTGTTAAAGAAATTCAATTTCACTTATTTACTTACTTAAATAATTTTCCAAAACTTAATTAATAAAGAAACTCAATTTCAATTATTTACGAAGTAAAATTCACTTATTCAAAGGTTCAATTTCCTTATTAAAGAATTTCAATTCAATTTAATCATTAAATAATTTAATCTTATTTAAGTATTAAATAATTCAAAACTTAATTATTCAAAAATTTCAAAGCTTAATAATTTCAACTTAATTATAATTTCAAACTTAATTATTAAATCATTCCAAAGTTTAATAATTTCAAACTTAATTATAATTTCAAACTTAATTATTAAATCATTCCAAAGTTTAATAATTTCAAACTTAATTATAATTTCAAACTAATTAAAATTCCAAATTAACAACATTCTTTCATCAATTTCTTTATAAATATTTCATTACAGATTTTTAAATATTCACATTTAAATTCCATTAAAAATTCAATTTCCAACTTCGTTTCAAAACCATATTATTTATTCAAATAAAATCTTCATTTTATTTTTAAATCAAATTATTGACCAATCGGGTTTTATTTAATTTCCTATCCTAGGTCAAAGTTCAATTTGGGTATTTATCATTTCAACCCGATTCCAATTTAATTCAAAATCAAAGCATAGCAAAGGGAACTTGCAGTGTGATAACTGGGATGGTGTCAAAGTAAATAAACAAGCAATAACAACAATCAATAACAATCTAATAATCAATTTAAATAATCCCGAAATAATCGTATCAATTCACATTGTTATTTGTGCAAATTAATATAATTATTTCTAGAATCTACACTATCATTTCATGTAGATTAAAGATTATTACAATAATATTAATACGGTTCTTCACTTGTCATTTGATTTCAATTTTAACACTACAACAATTAATCCAATATACGTTCAATGGTTCAAAGTGTAATTATCACTATTCTACATGTCAATTAATTTAACAATTAAAAGGGGTCATATTCAACTAATCAAATTCAATGTATATGTCGATTCAAATTTTAATTATCCTACGCCAATTTATTTGCATAATATTTATCACTTTATACATTACAATTTAACATCCAATATAAACAACAAACAATCAATCAATTATCAGCCAAACTGTATTATCATCGCATAAATAATTAACAGATAATGGTGTCAGATGTCACAGGTGAACTGATATAGGTAATAGCATATATAACAGTGTAATTAACTAACAGCAGCATATTTCAATTGTCGTTTCAATTGAAATCAAATTTAATAAATAAAAGAACGTTAATCGTGAGTGATGGCTCACCTTTCGAGGTTAGAGAGAACAGGAGATGACACGGATATGCACACTGATACCGACACTGAAATTTGAGTTACGAATCCAAGCACGAATTCGATGATCAAAGCTGATAACAAGGAATAGACGAATTCAAATCAGAATTGGTCGATGAAGTCGAATGGTCTAAGTGACTTATATATAAATATATGCAACTATATATATAACTGTTTTCATATAAAATCATATGCTTATATAATATATTCTTTTTTTTTTTGAAAAATTAAACTGCCAAAATTTTCACTAAAAATAGATCCATAGAGAAACTTCACATGATTGAAGAAAGCTAACACCTAGTTTTTGCAAAGGAAACACACGATTCTTTTTAGACTTTCCAATCACACGCGCAATTTCACATTATAAAATATCACTGAAAAGTGAAAAATATGAAACTTCAAAATTTTAAATCGAATTATAGGAAAGTGCATTTATCACTCCTGTCGCTTTTACAGTATGCGAACTATATCTGGCTATGGACCATATCTTACAATATACAACTGCAAACACTTCCTGATATATACAGGCAAAATGTATATGCGAGTAACCAAATATGCATAAACAATATGTAGACCTGACTTTATTTCAACTAATATGTACGAATATATGATTAACGTACTGTCCATATATATACCTTAAAAATCATTACCTATAACATAAATAATGTAAAATCTATGCGCATATAACCATACAAACTGTTATATATACTAACAATATATACTACTTTAAAAAAACGTATATTCAGATATAAATAACTTTATAAACATTATATATAAACTAAACTTTGAAGTACATAAAACTGTAAACATCCAACTTACCGCAAACATATATATATATATATACTTTCTATCATATGATGCTTTTCAAAATACAAATATACAAGTGAATATAACATAATATAGATTATATATAAGTAAATGTATATACATATATATAGGCGTAAGTTATTTAACAAACATATATGGCTACCATTAAGCAAAATCTAAACATGTATACCCGTGTACTTGAAACCATTTATATATAACAGTGTATATAAAGTAACAACAGACCAAACTTCAAGCTATATACCACTACCCTTTTTCCAACAGAATATATACATGCGTGTATATATAAACTTTGAAATATATACCTGATTGCAAACAAAGAAGCAAGACTTGGCCGATGGGTAAGCGAGTGGTGGATCGGTAGGTGGAGACGGCACAAGCATGGATGGGTGGGAGATCGGAGAAGCAGGGCGGTTGTGGTGGAAGCTCGACGATAGGAGGACGAGATGAGCATGGACTGGTGTAGGTGGAGGCGGGTAGGCGAACGGTGATGGGCGAAGAAAAAATCTGTGAAGACGGAGGAAGTGGGAAGGCAGTGGGTGTGAACGTGGGAAATGCTTTTGGGAAGGAGGTCGGGGAGGGCGAGAGCAAAGGGGAAGTCGGCAATGGCGGTGTTTGCGGCTGCCATGGAGGAGGGGCTCGGGACAGGGAAGGAAGAGACGTGTGGTGTGCAGAAGTTTGATTCTTGAGGTGGAGATGGGCTTGCATGCATCTAGGCAGAGGGAGGGAGAAAGAAAATGACAGAGGAGAGGAGGAATATGAGGAAGGAAGATGAGAGAGGGGGTGAGGTTGGAAATAGTGGACGTGAGTAGGCATGCAGAGCAAAAATATGGCAACCGAAAGATTTTAATGAATAGGCAATGAAATAAATAGAAGAAAATGAAACGGTGTCATTTTACAAACCAAAAGCTGAATTAATAAATGTTAGACTCCAAAGGTTAACACAATGAGATTTGAAAAGGTCACGGTAATCAAAAGATTTTTAAAACACTTACCGATACGGTAAGCGGTGTTTCCCAGATTTCTCCACACTCAAGATTTCGAAATTGACAATTGAATATACCATGAAGATCAGCGCGACGAGGCGATCAAAACGGTATACAGATATCAGTGGTACGATCGAATTATAAAAATTCGAATTTTCTAATAGCGGAAAATGCAAGAAAAACGCTGAAAAATAAGATCGACGGAGCCAAAGATGTCCGAATTTGAAAAAACGACAAACTGACATCTTGCTCAGAAGATGGTTTAGAATTTTTCTATGTAAAAATATTTAGGTTTCGGAAACATTTTATTTTCATCTCTTTTTAACTGATTAAATTGAAGTAAATTTACGCGTGAAATAAACTTTCGTATTTTCGAACGAAAATTTACCAGTCGCTATGTTTAACTAGACGTTTTCCAAATATTAAATTTTTATTTCAAAATTTTATCGTTTAAAATTTCACAAAATTTCAACTTATTACCTTATTAAAACGGTTAAAATTTACGGGTCGTTACACTCTCCCCCACTCAAAAATTTTCGTCCCCGAAAAGGAACGAGGTAGGAGAATAGAAACAACCAGAAAGAAAAACAGATTTTGAAATACAAAATAACAATTAATTTAAACCATATAAATTCAAATTTAAATTAATTGATATTCAATAATTGATTTAATCCATTTGATTTCACTAAAATCGATCTCAACTATTTCTAAATTCATTTTCTTATTATCCAATTATCTTCAATTTACAATTTCTAAAACCATAAATTTGAATAGTCTTTTATTAAAATCATATATTTTTTTCAACAATTTAAATTCTTCTTTATTCCAAATTACTATTAAATTTATTCTACTTAATATATCTACTCACACATATTTAACCTATATAAATTAATTTAAACCATGAAAGTTTCGATCTAGATTAATTTATATTTACTAATTGCTTTTAAATTCAAGGTATTTTCATAAGTTGATCAAATTTCAATTTATTAATTCTTTCAACATAAATTTATTTCATTATTAACTAAGTTTACTTATTATCCTATCTAACTCTATTAACATCTTTATAATCAAAATTTAGTGTATGACGTTTATTATAAACACTCAAATTTTAGTTATAAATTCAATTTATCTTATATTTTATCCAATTACATATTCAACTTCTAAATGATTTGGGTAAGTTGTATTAGAATGCAGTTGAACAATATACAAATAAAATTTTCCCAATTCAATCATTCGAGTTTAAATATTTATTCCAAATTTTGGTTTTATTTATAATTAAAATCATCCTTTAACCAAATTTAAGAATTAGATTTCCGATTAACTTTAAACAATTTTGAGATATATATAATATATTTATATCAAATCAAATTAAATTTTAAAATAAGGTACCTATATATATGTAAATCAAAATATACTGAAGAGATTCAAATCAAAATATACTTTTTTTTTCTCAAAACAAAATCGTAGCAAAGCTACAGAATGGTTTCTCCCCTTCGAAACTCGAAAATGAATGTCGATGATTCGGCCGCCATCACCGAAATTATTTCCCAGCGACAAAAAGAAGATCACTGATTTCAACATTTTAAAATTCTTTGAAAACGATTTCTATTCGAAAATACTTCCAATATATATACTTTAAAATTTTAAAACCAAAGCTTGAAATTTTAGGAAATTAAATTCTCAAATTCTTACCTTAAATTCATTCAAATTTATAAATAAACCTATAAACCAACTTTTATAATTCCATTTATTTTTATGTTGGAATAATCAATGATTTACAATACAAATAGTGAAAATTTAAATATTACCTTTCTGACAACCAATTCAGTTAACAATTCAATTTCAGAAAATTTATACTTATATATAATATAATCATACAAGATTTATTTTATTTACCAAATTTTGAAAATACTATTGTGTCAGTTTGCTCTGTTCAAGTGTTTTGGAAATCCTATCAATAGCGTTGATCAGACGAATCGATCGAAAACCCAAATCAACATCAACAACTCAAACAACACAAAAAAAACATTTTAAAATTAATTTATAAATACACTTCCTCACTTAATGATACAATAATGGATTTCAAAGCAAGGATAGAGATTCAAATTTTTGATAGACTCAAATCAGAGAGAATTTCGATTCGAAGATAGGTTTGAAACAAAGACGAGATAATTAAATAACAAAATAAGGCGATGGATAAGTTTATATAAATCGCGGGCAACCTTAACCGGGTCGACCGTGACTCCAAAATAAGATCGATGTAGAATTCCGAGGTAAATCGACATTCGATCTGAAGAAATAGAATTCAGGTATAGCAGGAGATAGATAGCATCGTAAACCGAGGATACAGAGATCTCCGGTAAATCAATGCCAATTGTAAAGGAGTTTTGCTCCTTTACGAATCATTCGAAGATTGGCGAGACCGTCGATCTATTGTAGATATTCATTCAAAATGGAGTTATGGGGTGCTCCAGGATTGAAAGAAGACGAATAGTGAAGGACACGAATGAATTTCGGAACCGAGGGGAACGTTCCAAAATTCAAAGGAATCGAGTCAAGGGAAGGGATTGACACTCGAATGAGAGTGATTCTGTAAATACCTTTACCTTATATGTTAAGTTTTGCCTAGAGCTACCAAAGCTCTGATACCAACTCTAACGACCCGATATTTTGGACCATTCGCATCCATTATAAGTGTATAGGTAGACACTCATGCCGGAATTGAATTGCTCAAAATACCGCGTTGTTAATTTAAATTTGGCAAAACTGAACATATACAGTAAATAAATAATCACAGAACACAGACACAGAGTAATAAGTGCAGCGGAAATAAAAGAGATAGTAGTTCATGAAGCTACTATATGAATATATGAGTTACATCAGAGTTAAACCAAATACAACGGAAGAGTAACACGATACATCAGATACAAATCAGAATACATCACTGGAATCATCGAATACTGAAAGCAGAATAGATGGCTGGATCTTCAAGCAAAGCTCCAACTTCAAAGGTGAGTCTCGAATACTGGTACACTCAGTCTGACCCGAGCGTAAAGCAAAATACAAAACACTCGAGTCAGGATTAACATTCTTATATTAATAAATCCAACTCAAGTGAAATAGCAATTGAAATACAAGTAACTCAAAGGATGTTTGGAATAACCATCCTTTAAGGATCCGTTAAACTATCTACTAGGTAGTAATGTACGCTAAGTAGATAATGTCTATCAGTAATATAAGAAGATATCAAAATAGCGTTAAGTCATGGCCCATTCCACCCTTAACACATTTTTATTCCCAAAAGCATATACAAGACCGTAGTTTCCCCAAAACCGGAAGTCACCAGAGGGCAATCCATATACTAAAGGTACAAATCAAAATCGTAGTGGTCGCGCATAAATGGAATACAAGTATGACAAGGCACATGAGGCAATACCCAAGGTAGTGATACTACCGTTCGCCTGATCCGGACTGGTGAGAACGCAACGCCGCAGCGCCCGCAACACCGTGAAACAACACTCCCAAAATCAAGGGTGCACCAATCGACAACAAGTATAAGTAGTTCGAAGAAGTGTGTCCACTTGAGGTAGCTAATCCTCCATTGGCCCGGCACAGCTCCTGTTTTAGTCATTTCCAATTTGACACAAGTGTCAAGGCTATCCATCATCGTTCTCTTTCTTCAGTCATCACGTACATCAATCCAACCACTTCATTCTGGATCATCACTCCGCGTATAGTTATTAAAGTGGTTTTCGGTTTAGATAGAGAGTATATCCATAACCGAATTCCGGTCTCTTTAATAACTTTCGTAATTATTACACCGATTGGTCGTTTATTTATTTCAAATCCAAATCAATTTCAATTTCAATTTCAATTCGTAAATCAACATTTCATTTGTCTTTCAAAACCATTTCCATAAATTTTCGTTTCAAAACTTCCAAATTACACTTTCAAAGTCTTACAATTCAATTTCAATTTTATTTAAAACAATTCAAATATTGATTCAAGTTCGCACAAAAGTTTCATTCCGAAATCATTTAAATTAATTTAATTTAACATTTAAATCAATTTAAATTCGTTTATCGATTTCATTCAATATTCGTTAAGTTACTTTATCATTCAAAACAATTTCTATTAAATTTCCAATTCATTAAATCAATTTCTTATGTTCAACCTCATTAAAACAAAACTTACAATTTTGAATTAAATTAAATTCGTCGAATCATTTCTTTCAATTACAGGACTTACATTCATTCCAAAAATATCACATTTTCATTTCTTGTTAAAGAAATTCAATTTCACTTATTTACTTACTTAAATAATTTTCCAAAACTTAATTAATAAAGAAACTCAATTTCAATTATTTACGAAGTAAAATTGCTTATTCAAAGGTTCAATTTCCTTATTAAAGAATTTCAATTCAATTTAATCATTAAATAATTTAATCTTATTTAAGTATTAAATAATTCAAAACTTAATTATTCAAAAATTTCAAAGCTTAATAATTTCAACTTAATTATAATTTCAAACTTAATTACTAAATCATTCCAAAGTTTAATAATTTCAAACTTAATTATAATTTCAAACTTAATTATTAAATCATTCCAAAGTTTAATAATTTCAAACTTAATTATAATTTCAAACTAATTAAAATTCCAAATTAACAACATTCTTTCATCAATTTCTTTATAAATATTTCATTACAGATTTTTAAATATTCACATTTAAATTCCATTAAAAATTCAATTTCCAACTTCGTTTCAAAACCATATTATTTATTCAAATAAAATCTTCATTTTATTTTTAAATCAAATTATTGACCAATCGGGTTTTATTTAATTTCCTATCCTAGGTCAAAGTTCAATTTGGGTATTTATCATTTCAACCCGATTCCAATTTAATTCAAAATCAAAGTATAGCAAAGGGAACTTGCAGTGTGATAACTGGGATGGTGTCAAAGTAAATAAACAAGCAATAACAACAATCAATAACAATCTAATAATCAATTTAAATAATCCCGAAATAATCGTATCAATTCACATTGTTATTTGTGCAAATTAATATAATTATTTCTAGAATCTACACTATCATTTCATGTAGATTAAAGATTATTACAATAATATTAATACGGTTCTTCACTTGTCATTTGATTTCAATTTTAACACTACAACAATTAATCCAATATACGTTCAATGGTTCAAAGTGTAATTATCACTATTCTACATGTCAATTAATTTAACAATTAAAAGGGGTCATATTCAACTAATCAAATTCAATGTATATGTCGATTCAAATTTTAATTATCCTACGCTAATTTATTTGCATAATATTTATCACTTTATACATTACAATTTAACATCCAATATAAACAACAAACAATCAATCAATTATCAGCCAAACTGTATTATCATCGCATAAATAATTAACAGATAATGGTGTCAGATGTCACAGGTGAACTGATATAGATAATAGCATATATAACAGTGTAATTAACTAACAGCAGCATATTTCAATTGTCGTTTCAATTGAAATCAAATTTAATAAATAAAAGAACGCTAATCGTGAGTGATGGCTCACCTTTCGAGGTTAGAGAGAACAGGAGATGACACGGATATGCACACTGATACCGACACTGAAATTTGAGTTACGAATCCAAGCACGAATTCGATGATCAAAGCTGATAACAAGGAATAGACGAATTCAAATCAGAATTGGTCGATGAAGTCGAATGGTCTAAGTGACTTATATATAAATATATGCAACTATATATATAACTGTTTTCATATAAAATCATATGCTTATATAATATATTCTTTTTTTTTTTGAAAAATTAAACTGCCAAAATTTTCACTAAAAATAGATCCATAGAGAAACTTCACATGATTGAAGAAAGCTAACACCTAGTTTTTGCAAAGGAAACACACGATTCTTTTTAGACTTTCCAATCACACGCGCAATTTCACATTATAAAATATCACTGAAAAGTGAAAAATATGAAACTTCAAAATTTTAAATCGAATTATAGGAAAGTGCATTTATCACTCCTGTCGCTTTTACAGTATGCGAACTATATCTGGCTATGGACCATATCTTACAATATACAACTGCAAACACTTCCTGATATATACAGGCAAAATGTATATGCGAGTAACCAGATATGCATAAACAATACGTAGACTTGACTTTATTTCAACTAATATATACGAATATATGATTAACGTACTGTCCATATATATACCTTAAAAATCATTACCTATAACATAAATAATGTAAAATCTATGCGCATATAACCATACAAACTGTTATATATACTAACAATATATACTGCTTAAAAAAAACGTATATTCAGATATAAATAACTTTATAAACATTATATATAAACTAAACTTTGAAGTACATAAAACTGTAAACATCCAACTTACCGCAAACATATATATATATATATATACTTTCTATCATATGATGCTTTTCAAAATACAAATATACAAGTGAATATAACATAATATAGATTATATATAAGTAAATGTATATACATATATATAGGCGTAAGTTATTTAACAAACATATATGGCTACCATTAAGCAAAATCTAAACATGTATACCCGTGTACTTGAAACCATTTATATATAACAGTGTATATAAAGTAACAACAGACCAAACTTCAAGCTATATACCACTACCCTTTTTCCAACAGAATATATACATGCGTGTATATATAAACTTTGAAATATATACCTGATTGCAAACAAAGAAGCAAGACTTGGCCGATGGGTAAGCGAGTGGTGGATCGGTAGGTGGAGACGGCACAAGCATGGACGGGTGGGAGATCGGAGAAGCAGGGCGGTTGTGGTGGAAGCTCGACGATAGGAGGACGAGATGAGCATGGACTGGTGTAGGTGGAGGCGGGTAGGCGAACGGTGATGGGCGAAGAAAAAATCTGTGAAGACGGAGGAAGTGGGAAGGCAGTGGGTGTGAACGTGGGAAAGGCTTTTGGGAAGGAGGTCGGGGAGGGCGAGAGCAAAGGGGAAGTCGGCAATGGCGGTGTTTGCGGCTGCCATGGAGGAGGGGCTCGGGACAGGGAAGGAAGAGACGTGTGGTGTGCAGAAGTTTGATTCTTGAGGTGGAGATGGGCTTGCATGCATCTAGGCAGAGGGAGGGAGAAAGAAAATTACAGAGGAGAGGAGGAATATGAGGAAGGAAGATGAGAGAGGGGGTGAGGTTGGAAATAGTGGACGTGAGTAGGCATGCAGAGCAAAAATATGGCAACCGAAAGATTTTAATGAATATGCAATGAAATAAATAGAAGAAAATGAAACGGTGTCATTTTACAAACCAAAAGCTGAATTAATAAATGTTAGACTCCAAAGGTTAACACAATGAGAATTGAAAAGGTCACGGTAATCAAAAGATTTTTAAAACACTTACCGATACGGTAAGCGGTGTTTCCCAGATTTCTCCACACTCAGGATTTCGAAATTGACAATTGAATATACCATGAAGATCAGCGCGACGAGGCGATCAAAACGGTATACAGATATCAGTGGTACGATCGAATTATAAAAATTCGAATTTTCTAATAGCGGAAAATGCAAGAAAAACGCTGAAAAATAAGATCGACGGAGCCAAAGATGTCCGAATTTGGAAAAATGACAAACTGACATCTTGCTCAGAAGATGGTTTAGAATTTTTCTATGTAAAAATATTTAGGTTTCGGAAACATTTTATTTTCATATCTTTTTAACTGATTAAATTGAAGTAAATTTACGCGCGAAATAAACTTTCGTATTTTCGGACGAAAATTTACCAGTCGCTATGTTTAACTAGACGTATTCCAAATATTAAATTTTTATTTCAAAATTTTATCGTTTAAAATTTCACAAAATTTCAACTTATTACGTTATTAAAACGGTTAAAATTTACGGGTCGTTACATAAATATTATGGGCAATTTATCTGATTGCCCTAGTCTAGTTCTCAATCCTAATTTGAGATTGGATAAATTCAATAATTCCAGCTTTTGATTCTCTATGGCTATTCCCACCTATCCTCGACCGAGCTTGTCCCATTTAGTCACTAGCATCATTGTAGAAATCATGTTCGTATAATAGTTTCCATCTCCAGGAACTAGTGATTTGATTGCTTGATTCCAAGCGTTATGTCTTTAGCTCTGCAAACCTTTGGCTACTCCTGAATTCTTCCAAGTTCGGTGTTGGGAATCTGGTCTTGCACTAGTTTCTACCTTCGAAAACTAGAGTATCAACAGTTATAATCCAAGGATTTCTCTACGACGTTTCCTATCTCTGGGAAATGGTTAGTACTTGTGAGTTAAAGTCGATTTGTCTGATCGAACCAAAAATAGTTTCACCTCCCCATTATTTCCTGTCTTCGGCAATGGCAAGGTCATAATGGTTGGAGAGTTCAATCAAGTGCCGACTTCTATCTCCAGAAGTTAGTGCATCAATAGCTTAAACCCGAAGATTGCTTCCTAGCATCACCTATCTCTCTCTGATGGTGCATCCTGTACCTTAGGATCATATTATCCGATCGATCCCTGAGTTGTCGAACCTTCTGGTTGTTGCCTATCTCTGAGCAGATCGAATTCCTTAAGGTTGGTTGAGTCGGCAAGCCTCCTCGCAATCTTCGAGCAATGATGAATTTCTGAAGTCTAGAGGATCTTCTCCCAGATGTGATCTATCTTCAGGCAGTACCAGATTCCTAGAGGAGGTTGTCGAACTATTAGATTGACTTAGGAGTCACTAAACCTTCTTGGCGTTGCCTACCTTCGGGCGAAACCGAATTTCAGTAGGTTTGGGTCGATTTTCCTTATTGACCTTACGGTTTTACATCTTCCCTTCGTCACTTATTTCTGGGCAACGCCAGGTCTCAAAAGGTTAAGTTGATTTTCCCCATCGACCTGGCGGTTTTATACCTTACTGACGTTGCCTATCTCTGGGCAATGCTAGTTCTTAGAAGGTTAGGGTCGATTTTCCCCATGACCTGGAGGTTTTATACCTTCTCGGCGTTGCCTTCTATGGGCAACGCCATTTCTTAGAAGCCTAGGGTTGATTTTACCATCAACATGGCAACTTGGATTGGTTTTCCCCATCGATCCAGTAGTTTGCGACCTTCATGATATCACCTATCTCTAGGAAATGCCGGTTCACTGAAGGTTAGGGTCGATTTTCCCCGTCGGCCTGGTGGTTTTATACCTTCCCGATGTTACCTATTTCTATGCAGCGCCGGTTCTTAGAAGGTTTAGGTCGATTTTCCCTATTAACCTTGGCGGTTTTATACTTTCTTCGCATTACCTATCTCTAGGCAACGCCAGTTCTCAAAAGTTTAGAGTCAATTTTCTCATCGACCTGGCGGCCTGGATCAATATTCCCCGTTGATCCGATAGTTTGGGACCTTCTCGATGTTGCCTATCACCGAGCAACTTAGGTTCTCAAAATGTAGGATCGATTTTCACCATCGACCTGGCGGTTTGGATCAATTTTCCCCATCAATCCGATGGTTTGGGACCTTCCCGATGTCGCCTATCTCTAAGCAACGCCGGTTTTCAAAAGTTTAGGGTCTATTTTCACTATAGACCTCGTGGTTTGGATCATTTCCCCATCGATCTGGCAGTTTGGGACCTTCCTGATGTCGCCTATCTCCAGACAAGGCCGGTTCTAAGATGGTTAGGGTTGATCTTCACCATAGACCTGCCGGTATTGAATCGATTTTCCTCGTCGATCCAGCATTTTGGGACCTTCCCAACATAGCCTATCTCTAGGCAATGTCGGTTCTCAGAAAGTTAGGGTCGATTTTCACAGTTGACTCCCCATCGATCCGACGGCTTGGATTGTTCTCGACGTCGCCTATCCTAGGCAATGCCGATTCTTAGAAGGTTAGGGTCGATTTTCACTATCGACCCAGCAATTTTGATCAATTTTCTTCTTCCATCTGATGGTTTGGAACCTTCTTAAAGGGACTAAGGATCATGTACTATGAAATATTAACTGAACTATTTACTTGTGAGGAATATAAATATAAAAGTAAAAGTAATAAAGTAAATGACAACAGAGATTTTTATACTTGTTCCAACTTCCCATTCTATGTTCAGTCCTAGTCTCCTTTTGGATTTGATCGATACCCTCACTTAAACTGAAGGAATAGGTATTACACCGTCTGAGCAACTGAACAGGACTTCAACTGCCTAGACAACCGAATAGGACTTTAACCGCCCGAGGATGCTACAACAGGACTTCAACTATAAATAGGAGAAATGTATTTAACTGAGTATGCTCTTAAATAGTACTGATAAGTCAATAACATACACCCTTCCTATAATCTTCTCCTTTGTGGTATATCATGTAGTTTGTGAAGAAAGGAAGTAATTTTGATCATAAGAAAATATTTGAATGATCGTGTGATCAAAAATACAAAGCAGTTTGGAATTGAATGCTTGAGAGTTCAATAGTAAAGATAGAGAGAATCGCAAAATAGAATTGATTATAAAAACAACGAAATAATTTGCTTTATATAGAGTTTAATAGTTGCAATCGTTCGTGAAAAGAAACGGTGAAAAGTTAGGACTGCAACTCTTGATTTAAGAGATGTAACCCTTCATGAAGAAGAGGTACCCTTTAAGAAAACTAGCCGCTATACACATTCAGCCGGCTGAATAGAATATGGAAGCCAGTTGAACCAATGATTTTTAAATCAGTAAGGAAATAGTTCATTTTAGGCAGTTTTCAACCGGTTGAATATAGTAATTCAATCGACTGAATATTCAAAGATATTCATGTGTCAGTGCACAGATTCAGTTGGCTAACCTGGATGGTTCAACCGGCTCTTTTCAAGTTTTTGTGATTTTTTCTGAAAATTTAAATTCTGAGAAATCATGTGTGTGTATATACCACATAGAAGAGATTTTAATAATTTTATACCTCTAGACATAGATACTATGACTGGTAGTACTTTATAGCATCAATTTGGTCTTCATTTTGATATAATTGTCTCTTTGTAAAGTTGATATCATTTCCTGCAAAAGTGGTTAGCATATACAATATATACTTGTATAGTTGTCACTATCAAAACTTAAAAATATTAGGTTCTAACGTTCTCTCTCTTTTTGATGATGACAACTATATAAGTTCAATTTTAAATTGAGTTATTCTCCTCCTATCGATATGGCCTTACTTTATTCTCCCCCTTTGTCATTGACCAAAAGGAAATAGATATCAATAGGAGAAATAAAATGTTTGTAAAAATAAACAATTTACAAGAAGCAGTATTAGACTCAAAATATCATAGAACATACAATCATCACATCACGTAAAACATCAAAGATCAGAGGACACAAAACATCATAGATTTGTCATGGAAATACCATGCATAATAACATGACGAATAAATATTCAACACAACATCATAGAAACATAATGATCAAGTCATTACCAAACATTACATCAAAAATTATTTTTAAAGAGTTAAACACAGAACATAAATAATAGTCATAATAATTTGATAGTAGAAACATATCATGATATAGGGAATAATCAAAAGTCTTGGCTTTTAGAGTTACCTCCTTCATCTTCGTCTTCCTCTTCAGTGGTTGTCCATGTGAAAGGAGCTAGAGTTTCAGTAACTCCTGTTGATGAAGTAGGAGGAATACAAGATATGGATGAAGAGCACAGAAGTTTATCCCAAATCTTGTTCAAGAAGCCTTTGATGGAATTGAGCTTTTTGTTGGTTTTTGATACGTTATGCTCAATTTTGGTTAAATGATGATCAAGCCTACTTTGGTTTCGGGAGAGGGTAACAAAAGCTTGTTTGGAAGGAATATCCATATTGATTTCTTTAATTTCATTATCATCCTTTTGAGCTTGCGGTCCTTGGGAGGAGGAAGCAACGCTAGTGTAATGGGGTTGTGCAATACCTTGGTCATGGTTTGCAACCCATTGTTGAAAGGTAATTATGTCATCACTTGTAGCACATTTGGAAGACCCATGAGACTCAGTGTTTCGGAGTTGAGTTCGCTTATTGTTGTGAACTCAAAATTTGGTATAACTACTCTAAAATTTTGTAAGATACACATAATATATGCT
The DNA here is from genome assembly GCA_030737815.1 of Allium fistulosum. Lineage (NCBI taxonomy): Eukaryota > Viridiplantae > Streptophyta > Magnoliopsida > Asparagales > Amaryllidaceae > Allium > Allium fistulosum. Next base: position 597,814,246 of record CM060908.1, read on the forward strand.
CCATAATGAATTGTTTTGTAATTTCTTCTATGGTTAACGGTTTCAAATTCTTCTAAAATTATCTTACCCCAATTTACAGGTTAAGATGAGTAAATCACATATAGAGCCTAAAAATTCCTTTTATTAACTTTTTCGTAGCTACCGGTTCGAGGTTGAAGTGATCGGATAAGAGCACGATGAATTAACCTAGCTTTTGAACGTAGTGCACTAGATTTTAGTTCGGTCATATTGTCGAATAGAAATATATGTGACACTTTATCTCATTGAAATATACTTCAATTTCATTAATATCTAAGCCTTGAGATGGACATCTTAAAACATGTCCTAAACGTTGTAGGGGAAGATAAATCTTAACACCACAAACCATAGTCCAAATACAATCAGTTTTATTTTGTGGACTTTGATGATCTAAGTTCATATCTGTAAAGAAAATTTTAATTAAAAGAGGGTAAATCTTGACATTGTTAGCATCATACCCTATAAGAGAATCAAAATTATTTGCCTCCGTGATCTCCAGAATTCCATATCTATTGAAATCGGCAAATTTCAAAAAAGATCCTTCGAAGATTTCTGAATTCTTCATGCTATTGAATCTTGTAATAGCGGTATCATCATGAACCATGCCCTGATTTGGTCTTAAGAAGGGCCAACGAAGTGGAGGCTTGTTTATCTTTTTTGGGTCTTGGAGCCATTATTTGATTTGAAGAGAGATTTTGATGGTAATAATGTGAATTTAGATTTAAGAAATATGGGTTTTTCTTTGCTAATGAAGAATGATGAGGAAGTGAAGAGTTGATTAGATACGTTGGTTGGTGGAGTATTAAATGTGTGCCTTAAAAGATGCACTAGTTAATTTTATTAAAAAAACTAAAAATCGATGAATCAGTCGGCTAGTAGAAGCAATTCAGCCATCTGAATGTCGAAGTAACGCAACCAGCAAGGAAATAGGACAAAAATGGGTCGATTCAGCCATCTGAATTTGTGTGATCAGCCGGTTGAATTCTGGAAAAAAATTGATAGGTTTTTGAAGATTCAGCCATCTGACCAAGGCCGTTCAGCCAGCTGAATCTGCTGTATTTTCAAAAAATAATTTAAACAACTTTATTCATATAAATTTTAGGACTAACATATTATTTACTATATGAAAATTATATATATATATATATATTATGTAGATACTCCAGCGTATAAGAATTTATTTATTTGTAGAATAATCGAATTCTTCTGATGAGCAACCTTCGAATGAATCTTGTTTAACTTTTGTCATCTCCTTAAATGGTTTGAGTGGGAATAAAAAGTTTTTGTGAACAAGGGTGAGTTTGGTCGATGGACCTTTTTCCTATGAATTGCAAGGAGGTGCTTCTGTGCGACGAGGTGATTGTCTTTGAATGCTATTACTCGTAGGAGAATGACCACAAATCTTAAGAGTAAATTTATCGAGGAAACCCCAACGAGCTCCTTGATTTTTATGTTCATAGTACATTTTGCATTGAACACTAATTATTTCTTGTTGAAAATGATGTATATCATCTATTTGCTGTTGTGTAGAAGGTGAACCAAAATCTATGTTCCTTCTGACTTGTTTTCCATTCAGAGTATAGCCAGTGTGATGATTTGGAGGTGTAATGTGCACGGGAATATATATATAAGAGTTGAGTTATTGGATGGTGTGGTAGAGGGTGAGCTGAAATCCATGGATAAATACGCAGAATTCTCTTGGAAAGACATTTTTTATTTTGAGAGAATGATTTTTTTATTATTTTATTTCATTTACACTCATTCTGTTCTTATATATAATTCCTTTCTATTTTTAGAAACATTTTGAGTGTTTAATATCTCCTTTTGATTTGTAAGCTGTGAATTATATATCCATTTTTAATGGTTAATATAAACATAAGTTTTATGACCTTTGCTTGATTTACCTAAAGTAGTAGGTTGTAATGCAATATAAGATGTGCCAATTTGGTTGAACATTTTTCGCACTTATTTCGTTAAAAAATTATAATTCTATTAGCGATACAATTCCAATTTCTCGTCTTAGTTTTTAAAAAGTATTCTCATTTAATGGTTTGGTAAATATAACTGCAATTTGATTTTCCGAAGGTACGAATTGGAGAGAAATAATATCTTTTTCTATGTTGTCACGTAGAAAATGATGTTGGATATCAATATGTTTAGATCGTAAATGATTTATTGGATTTTTTGACAAATTAATTGCACTTGTGTTATCACAAAAAATTGTTGATTTAGAAAGATTTATATCGAAATCCTATAGTTTGTTGCATATAGATCACTTGTGCACATGCTAAAGCAGCAAAGATATACTCTGCTTCACACGTCGAGAGTGAGACACAATTTTGCTTCTTATTAAACCACAATACTAGAGACTATCCAATGAAGTGGCGTGTACCAATCATACTCTTTCGGTCTGTTCGACATCTATCGAAGTCAGCATCACTGTATGATACTAATTTGAAAGGACATCATTTCGGTTAAAAGAGGTCGTATTCTCTAATGTTGCTTAAGTAGCGCAAAATTCATTTCACAGCTCGCAAATGTGATTCTTTAGGATTTGCTTGGAATCGTGCACATAAACATAAACTCATCATGATATTGAGATGACTAGTAGTTAAATATAGTAAAGAACCGACCATATACTCCAATATAGTTTTTGATCCATACTTTTACCATTTTCATCTCAATCGAGATGGACTGTAGTGCCCATTGGAGTTGGTTTTGCAGAAGTGTTTTCCATACCAAAACGTTTTATTAAATTATTACAGTATTTCTCTTGATTTATGAAAATACCATTACTTAATTGTTTAATTTGTAAACCGAGAAAATATGAGAGTTCTCTCATATGAGACATCTCGAATTCTCTTTTCATGATGTTAGAAAATTCTTTACATAATTTTTCATTTGTTGGGCCGGAAATGATATCATCAACATAAACTTGAATTAATAAAACATCTTTCTTATCCTTTTTAATGAAAAGTGTTTGATCTACCTTTCCAATTTCAAAACTTGATTTTATAAGATAGTTCTTGAGACGATCATACCAAGGACGTGGTGCTTGTCTTAAACCATATAATGCTTTCTTTAGTTTATAAACATAATCTGGATATTTTTCATGTGTAAACAAAGGTTGTTGTTCTACATAGACATTTTCTTTTATAAAACAATTTATAAAGGCTCTTTTTACATCTATTTGATATAATTTGAAATTATGATAACAGGAGTAGGCTAACAAGATACATATTGCTTCTAATTGAGCAAAAAGAGCAAATGTTTCTTCGTTGTCTATTCCTTCTTCTTGATTGTAGCCTTGAGCGACTAATCTAGCTTTATTACGAGTTATATTCCCTTGCTTGTCAGCTTTATTTTTAAAAACCTACTTTGTAGCAATATTTGTCTGAGCACTAGGCTAGGAACTAAGTCCCAAACGTCGTTCCGTTCGAATTGGTTTAACTCTTCTTGCATAGCTAAAATCCAATAGTCATCAGTTAAAGCTTCTTTTACATTTTAGGCTCAACTTTAGAAATAAAGTCAGCATGTCCCATTTGATTTAATTGACTTCTTGTCCTTACATTTGTATTTATTTCTCCAATAATATTTTCGATAGGATGATTTGTTAATACTCTAGGTGGAGAATGTATTTCATTTTCAATGGTTAAATTTTCAAGATTATTTTCAACATTATTACTAATATTTTCACCTTCTGAATTACTTTGTTTTGTATTTATTTCATTATCTTCATCATTATTTTTAATTTTTGAATTTTCATCAAAAGAAACATGTGGTGTTTCTTCTATTACTTTTGTTCTTTTGTTGTATATTCTATAAGCTTTACTTCATTCCAAATATCCAATAAGTATTCCTTCATCGGATTTTGGATCAAATTTTCCAGGTTGATCTTTTGTATTTAATAAAAAACATTTAGAACCAAATTTTTTGAATTATGAGATATTAGGTTTCTTTCCATTAAACAGCTCATATGGTGTGTGTTTAGTTAAGGGACGAATAGAGACACGATTTAGAACATAGTAGGCAGTTGCTACAGCTTCTGCCTAAAAATGTTTTGGCAAATTACTGCTGTTGAGTAAAGTTCTAGCGCACCTTGTAGTGTTCTATTTTTTCTTTCTACAACTCAATTTGGTAGTGGAGTTTTAGGAAATGAAAAATTATGAAAAAATCCTTTCTTGTTACAACAATTTTCAAATAAAGCATTGTCAAACTCACTACCATGGTCACTTCTAATGTTTTTAATTTTTTAATTTTTGAAACTTTGAATTCTTTTGGCAGAGATTTTAAATTTTTCAAAAGTATCACTTTATTTTTTTAAAATATTGTCCAAATATTGACAAATACATACTTATTATGATTAATTAATTGAACTTGAGTAGGTCAAAAAAGATCCAAATGTAATAGTTCAAGTGGTTGTAATGCACAAATAATTTTCATAGATTTAAAAGATGATTTCGTTAGTTTTCTTAATTGACAAGCATCAGAAATGTTGTTTACTTTATAATTCATTTTTGGTAATCCTTTCACTAAATTATTTTTAGATAATTTATTTATAGCTTTGAAATTTATGTGACAAAATCTCTTGTGCCATAACCAAGGATCATTTTCTTTGGCTATTAAACATAAATTTGTGTTATGATTAATTTTCATATTTAAAACGTATATATTTCTTTTACGATTTCCTTCAAAAATTAAATTCTGATGTTTATCATAAATATTACATTTACCTTTTTCAAAAGTAATTTTGAAATCTTTATCACAAAGTTGACTAATACTTGAGAGATTATGTTTTAAATTCTTAGCTAACAGAATATTTGTAATAAGAGGTAAGTTAGATGTACCAGTGTTGCTTACATCGCCTTTTCCAATGATATATCCTTTGGAGTTATCTCCAAATGTGAAAAATCCTCCATCTCAGAAGATAATGTTTGTTAACATTTCTTTATTTCCCGTCATATGTTTTGAGCAACGACTCTCAAGTATCCATTTTCCTCTTTTCTTATGTAGTACCTGTAAAAAATATAAAAAATGATATTGGTACCCACTTCATTTGTTAGGGTTCTAAGAGTTAGATCTTAGGAAACCAAACCTATGAGGGCCCTTTCTAAACAAAATAATCATTCCTATGAAATAAAGTTATAAAAGATTTTATATACTTATTTCTAGTCAAATGATTGTTAGTTTTTGGAACCTAAATCTTAATAGATTTTGAATGGGTTGTAGTTTTCTTTTTTCTAATAGATTTTAAAACAGGCTTTTCAAGACTATTATTTTTCTTCTAGAAATTTATATATAGAGAGTTATACTATTTAGGACTAGTTTTTTACTTTCATAATTTATTATATCCTAATCCCTTTTTATTAGAAGTAGATTGCAAATTTTCTATAATCTTAGAAAGATTTTCTCCGCCTCTATTAAAGTTAGAAATATTTTTGGTAATATTATCTTACTTTATTTTAAGACTAGTAATATCTAATTCTAATATTTTTACAGTTGATTTCAACTCATGATTTTTTGTTGATAATATATCATTCTTTTCTTTTTGAGTCTCGATTTCACTACTTAACATAGTAAGTTGAGAAGCAATATTAGAACAAGATTATTGTGAAATAACAAGTTCTTCTTCTAAGATTTTCTTTTCATCCCTTAACCTATCAACTTCGATTTTATTTCTATTTAGTCTTTCTAGCGAATCTTTAGACTTTCTCCTAAGATTTCTTTGTTTATCTAATAACTCAGAATTTATATCAACTAAATCATCAAAAGTAAGATCACTTACATCATAGTTTGTGGCCATAAAGCATATGTTGGCTTGTTCTGAATCGCTATCGCTGTCTCATGAGGAAAAGGAACCCGAATCACTGCATGTAACTGAAAAATCTTTTTTCTTCTTATATCCATCGCTCTTGCTTTTGTAGTTATTTCTATCTTTCTTGCGATCTAGACAGTGTTTCTTCATATGCCCCTTTTTAAGACATTTGTAGCATTCAAAAGTTGAGGATAATGGTTTGTTGTTTCTGTTATTCCCAAACTTTCCATTCTTTTTAAATTTTAGATTTTTTTTGAAATTCTTAGCTATAAACTCCATATCATCTTCATCTTCATCAGATTCTTTTTTTCGGCCTAGAATGCTATTGTTTCTCTATCTTGACCTTGAACTCGTTTTGCCTGTAAATTAACTTCATATGACATAAGATTTCCTATTAACTTTTCCGATTTTATGGTAGAAATGTCGTTAGCTTCTTGAATTACTAAGACTTTCCGTTCGCACTCATCTGTTAAAGAGTTTAGGATTTTTGAAACAATATCAAAATCAATATATTTTTCTTCTAATCCCAGAAGCGAGTGATATATATCTTGAAACTTGGAATACATCTCATTTATGGTTTCATCTTGCTTCATTCTAAAATTATGAAATTGATTCTTAAGCATAGATATCTTGCTTTGTTTAACCTTATCGGTACCTTCAAGAGTAACTTTAAGAGTGCGCCAAATTACGTATACTGAAGTACACATGCTAACTCTATTAAACTCAATTTTATCTAAGGAACAAAATAACAAATTCATAGCTTTAGCATTGTAATAGCATCTAATTTATGTGTACTTGACCATTGTGCATAAGGAGTGGTAGGTACGAAATATTATTGTTGAGTGATATTCCAAGTGTCGTATCCATTTGCTTGCATGTAAATTCTCATCCGAGTTGACCAAAAATTATAGTTTAATCCATTAAATAGTGGTGGTCGTGTAGTGGATTGACCTTCAACAAAACTTTATACTGTGTTATTTTCCATATTACTTGAATACCAAAAACTTTGTTACGGTTTATATGATGACCTGCATTGATACCAAATGCAAGTGACTAAGGATCATGTAATATGAAATATTAACTAAACTATTTACTTATGCAAAACATAAATATAAAATTAAAAGTAATAAAGTAAATGGCACCAGAGATTTTTATACTGGTTCGAATTTAGTTCTACGTCCAGTCCTGGACTCCTTCTTGATTTAGTCGATACCCTTACTTAACCCGGAGGAACATGTATTACACTGCCTAAGCAAATGAACAGGACTTTAACCGCCTAGATAATCGAATAGGACTTTAACCGCTTGAGGATACTACAACAGGACTTCAACTATAAATAGCAGAAATGTATTTGACTGAGTATGCTCTTGAATAGCGCTGATAAGTCAATAACGTACACCCTTTCTATAATCTTCTCCCATGTGGTATATCGTGTAGTTTGTGAAGAAAGGAAGTAATTTTGATAATAAAAATATATTTGAATGATCGTGTGATCAAAAATATAAAGCAGTTTGGAATTGAATGCTAGAGAGTTCAATAATATAGATAGAGAGAAATGAGAAATATAATTGATTATAAAAACAATGAAATAATTTAGTTTAATAGTTGCAATTGTTCATGAAAAGAAATGGTGAAAAGTTAGGACTGCAACTCTTGATTTAAGAGATGTAAACCTTTATGAAGAAGAGGTACCCTTTTAGAAAACTAGAAGTTATACAGATTCAGTCGCCTGAATTGAGTGTGGCAGCCAACTGAATTGACGATTTTGAAATCAACAAGGAAATAATTCATTTTAGGCGGTTTTCAGCCGGATACATATAGTAATTCAGTCGGCTAAATATTCAAAGATATTCAGGTGTCAGTGCACAGATTTAGTTGGCTGACCTAGATGGTTTAGCCGGCTGAATTTCAAGTTTTTGTTTTTTTTGAAAATTTAAATTTTGAGAAATCGTGTGTGTAAATATACCACATAGAAGAGATTTTAACAATTTTATACCTCTAGACATAGACACCGACTAATAGTACTTTGTAGCCTTAATTTGGTCTTCATTTTGATATAATCTTTCTTTGCAAAGTTGATATCATTTCCTACAAAAGTGGTTAGTATATACAATATATGCTTGTATGCTTGTCATTATCAAATCATCAAAATATAGGTTCTAACACTTTCCAATGCTGCCTATCTTCGAGCAATGCCAGTTCTTAAAAGGTTAGGGTCGATTTTCACCGTCGACCTGACAGTTTGGATCGATTTTCCCCATCGATTCAGTGGTTTTATACCTTCTCGGCGTCGCCTATCTCTTGGCAACGCTAGTTCTCAAAAGGTTAGGATCGATTTTCCTTGTTGACCTGGTGATTTGGACCTTCCTGACATCCCCTATCTTTGGGCAACGCTGGTTCTCAAAAGGTTGGCAATCGATTTTCATCGTCGATCCGATGGTTCGGACCTTCCCGACGTCGTCTATCTAGGGGAAAAGCTGGTTCTCAAAAGATTAGGGGTCAATTTTCACCGTCGACCTGACGGTTTTAAGTTCATACTCTCCATCCATTATTCCAGGACAGAAGAGCATTTTCTTAGTTGTGCTTGCAAACGTATGGCACAGAAATTTTACTTACAAGAACACGATTCTATTGGTTCAAGAAGCTAATTTAATTGCGAATGAAAAGAGTGGCAAGTCCTACCTATTTACAGTTCCCCCGATGTCCTTAGGTGGCTTATTTGCAAAACCAAATAAGGAAAAACTAAATGTAGTAGTGTCGGAGCAGATCGATGTTTCATGCATGAGGGATAGGAATTCCATCGATTGTTGCTAGCTTGAACGTTCGATCCCCAAATTTCCGATCGATCGCGTAGGGTCCTTCCATGTTCAGGCCAAGAACCCTTGTGCCCCAGAGAACTCATTTTAGAATGAGATCCCCTACTTTAAAAGTACGGTTGCAGATCTTGGCATTAAAGTACCATGCTACTCCCTTTCGGTGAGCAGCTACCCTTAGTTCAGCTTCCTCCTACTTCTCATCGACTAGGTCAAGGGACTCGAGCAATAGTTCTTATTTTTCTCCCTGTTAAGGTGTCTCCTGCAATGAGATGGGACTTCCAATTCCACTAGGATCATAGCTTCGGAACCGTAAGCTAAGTTGAACAACGAGTGTCCAATAGTCGATTTGTGTGTTTTCTAGTAAGCCCATAGTGCTAGTGGAAGCTTATTAATACAATTTCCTTTAGCTCTGGTCAGCCGCTTTTTCAATGTGGATTTGATGATCTTATTTTCTACTTCCACTTACCTGTTTGCCTATGGATGTGCCACTGCAGCGAAGCTTTTCTTGATTCTATACCATTTGTAGAAATCCGTGAACTCAACGCTCTCGAACTGAGTCTCGTTGTATATGATGATCCTTTAGGGTACTCCAAACCTTCAAATAATATTCTTCGTTACAAAGTTGATTACCTTTTTTGTTGTAATCGTGGCGAGCTATTCCGCTCCAACCTATTTCATGAAGTAATCCACTACGACGATAGCGTATTTGGGTCATTCCTTCGCTATCAGTAGCATATCGATGATGTCGATCCCTCAGACGCAAACCGTCATGGACTAACCATTTGCGTAAGTTTCGTTGATGGGGCTCTTGGAATCTTCGCAAATCTCCAGCATCGGTCATACCATTTGGAGTAGTTGGCAGCGTCCTAGTTTATTGTCGGCGATAAATATGCATAGCGAAGTATCTTCTTTGCCAGGATTTGCCCCTTGGTGTGGTCACCACTGCTGCCCTCATAGATTTCCATGAGGAACTTCTTAGCCTCATCCTTGGCTACACATCGAAGTAGGGGAGTTGAGAATCCTCTCCTGTATAGTACTCTGTCTTGCATTAAAAATTATAGCGCTTTTCAAATAAGTTTCTTCCGTTCATTCTTATCTCTCAAGAGAGTTCCATTGATCAAGTAGCCTTTAATTGGAGTCATCCATGGCTCCTTTTCTATAGTCTCCAGAGTCCATTCAACATGGATCGATACTAGGAGTTATCAAACCTTCCACCAGAACCAATCCCATTAATTGTGCTTTTCCAGAGCTGGCCAACTTAGCTAGTGAATTAGCCTTTATGTTTTCCTCTCTAGGGGATGTGCGCTATTGTATTATGTTCTATGTATTTGAGTAGTTCCATTGCTTTTAATAGGTAAGGGGCTAGTCTAATGCCCTTGGCTTGGTATCCCTTCCTGATTTGACACACCACCAGTTGGGAATCGCTAAATATGTGCTGTGTTTTTATCCGTAGTTCCTTTGCTATTCTCAATCCTACTATCAACGCCTCATACTTCACTTTGTTGTTAGTCGTAGAAAATTCCAAATTTAGTGCATAGCAAATTGATCGCCTTTCCGGTGTTTCAAATAAACTCTTACCTTGAGCTAAATTCATTCGAAGCACTGTTGACAAATAACTACCATTGAGAAGCTGTGACCGCAACTTCCTCTTCCATCCCATCCTATGCAGTAAATTAAGCGATGAAGTCTGTCAATGCATGTCCGTTTATCAGTCTCCTTGGATGGTAAGTTATGCCGTACTGACTCAGCTCGATATTCCATTTCAGTAAGCTTCCCTAGGTCTCGGGTCGGTAAAATACCTGTTTCAAAGGTTGATCAGTTGGCACTTTGATCGGATGAGCCTGAAAATATGGCTGCAACTTCCTTGACACAATCAGCAAGCAATAGGTGAGTTTCTCTAGGTTTCGGTAGTTCTTTTCAGCTCCAGCGAGCCGCTTGCTCTAGACACTGCTGATAGATGAATAAATCTTTCCCATCCAGTGGTTTGGATAATACCAGTGGCATTTTCATGTGCCTTAATAGCTCCTTGAAGGCTTTCTGATAGTCCTGAGTCCATTCAAAGTTCTTCTTACCTTTCTTGAGAGCTTCGAAGAAAGGTATGCACTTATTCGTCTCACTTGAGATTGACCAACTCAAAGCAGCAATCTTTACATTCAAGCTCTGAAGTTGTTTCTTTGTGATCGGGGCAGTTACATTCCTCAAGGCATTATCTACTCCAGATTAGCCTCAATGCCTTGTGCATTGACGATAAATCCCAGAAACTTTCCCGATGCTACTCCGAAAGAGCATTTTAATGGATTTAACTTCATTCCGTACTTTCATAGAACTTCGAACATTTCTTAAAGGTCATCTAGATAATTTCATGATAATCGTGACTTCACAAGCATGTCATCTAAGTATACTTCCATGGTCCGCCCGATTTGGTCCTTGAACATAGAATTTACCAATCTTTGATATGTATATCCAATGTTCTTCAAACTGAACAACATCACACGATAGTAGTATAATCTCAAATCCGTGATAAAGCTGGTATTTTCCTAATCCAGTATATGCTTCAGAATCTGGTTATAGATGGAATAACATCAATAAATGAGAACAATTCATGTCCTGCAGCTCCGTCCACTAGGTGATCAATCTTGGGCAAATGAAAGTTGTCCTTAGGGCATGCCTTATTCGAATCTGAGTAATCAACACACGTCCGTCATTTTCTGTTTGACTTTTTAACCAATATAGTATTAGATATCCAATCAGGGTATAAAGCATCACGGATAAAGCCATTTGCCAACATTTTATCCACCTCTTCTTGTGATGCAGCGGATCGCTCCAAACCCAAACTGCACCTTTTCTGCCTTATTGGTGGGAATTTTAGATCGATATTCAATACATGATACGCTATCTTTGGTGATATCTCGCACATATCTGAATGTGCCCAAGCGAATAGATCCTGGTTTCCTCGAAGGAAATTCACCAATTCCTTTCTTAAGTGCACATTGAGCTAAGATCCAATCTTCCGGAACCAAGTAGGATCATCCATGTTGATTGGAACATTCACCGTCAGCTCAGCCGGTGCTAGTTGTGCTTCCCTTGACTGCTTCCTGGGATCCATAACTTTATTGAATTGGTTATGGTTCCCGAGCCAAGGTCCAGGATTTAATTGCTATGCTTGTAGGTTTTGAATGTGGAGAATCTGCTCCACATTCTTTCCTTTGTCCTAGCGCTTAGCTTCCCATAGTTCGCCATGCAGCATTCTCTTACTGCGCTTTGGTCTTCTCACATTACTCCTATCCCATTCTCTATAGGGAACTTCATCGTTAAACACTAGGGAGCCAAAGCGATCCTGAAATCAACTAGGGCCGGTCAACCCAAGATTGTGTTGTATGCTGAGTACTCATCAACAATAACAAATGTTTGAATGTGAACCAATCTACGTTCTCTTTTACCAAGTTCTACGAGCAAGTCGATCATCCCAATCGAATTTTTAGCTTTGCCTGTAAATCCTCGAATTTCCGTCTTGCAGGCAGTCGCATCCTTCATACTGATTTTCATTTGGTCAAAGGTCTTTCCGAGATGTTAATGGAGCTTCCATTATCCACTAAAAATCGAAGCATAACTACTGGTCTGATTCCTACGGTTATCACCTAGGGTCAAGGGTTGGTGCCTCAACTCCATCAAAATTTTGGTTTTTAAACACAATATCATATGTTATCATCTTTTGTTGTTTAGTCGGAGCTTCGTCTTCGACATCGTAGCTTCCTATGGTGTGTGCTTCAATAAACTTGCATACCTCTCCATCTCACTATAGATTTTCTCCGTTGGGTGAGGTCCTCTGGCTATGGTATTAATTAGCAATCTTCCATTAATATATATGGGCCCTTCGCCACTAGGTCCAGGGGGTTTCCCCGAGCCGGGGGTCCTTGGGACCTGCACCTTGATTAGCATTCTATTGTTGCTTAACATACTGATGGAGTCTGTTTTTTCTATATCAATTCCTCAATCAAGTCCTTCAATTGACGACATTCATTCGTGTTTTGTCCATGAGTTTCGTGGAAGCGACGGAACTTTCCAGAATGTTTCTCTTTCTCTATTTCCTCCCTCTTGGGAAGTTTCTTGTATTGCTTAGTTCCTTGAGTAGTGAGATAAATATTTTCCAATGTGTTATTCAAGGGAGCAAAATCCTCTGGTCATATATTCTTAGGGCGCTTCATGTTCTCGTTACGCCTGTTACAAGAATTTTGGTTCCTCCTTTTCCCCTAGGATTTCCAGCATTTCCTGAAACTCCACCAAATTTTCTCCATCTTGTTTAACCGCCACATTGCTTTGCAATACCTCCTTCGATTGTCCGTCGCTAATCTTTACTTCAACCAGGCTTTCTTCCTCTAACCATAGAAACTGGTTTGCCTTTCAATGGAATTCTTCCATAGTAGTTGGTTGTTTCATCTTTAGCTATCTACCAAAATCTATATCTGGGTGAATGCCTCGGTCAAGTGCCATAAATGCAAGATCTTCCTTCGGATTGCTAACCTCTGTAACAATGATGTTGAATCGGTTCAAGAAACCCTTCAGCGACTCCTTAGGTCCTTCAGATGAGCTAGAAGGTACATCACGTCCTTTGGTTGGGTAACATAGAGCCTAAATTGCTCTAGATACTTCTTAGCTAATTCATCAAAAGTAGATATAGGCCTTGGCATGAGCCTAAAGAACCATATGGAAGCGACTCCTTCCAAGAAGATAGCAAAATATCTATAACGAGCAGCATCCATAGATCTAGCTCCATCCATATGTCATTTGTATTTAAGTAAGGGTTGTTTGGGATAAGTAGTTCCATTGTACAATGGCATTGTTGGCATAATGAACTTGCAAGGGTATTCTTCTCTCAAAATATTTTCGGTGATCGGAGTCCTACTTGGTGCGAAACCTCAATCTTCATTCTTTCTGCCTCTGCTTTCCTCCACCAACTGTTTGACCATATCAGCTATGTATTCTTCGTTGGCATGGTATTCCGTAGGGTGACTACCAAGGGTCACACCGAGTATTTGACTCTGCAAATGATCTTGGCTTGCCGATTGGTGTCTAGATTCTCCCATCTCTAGGAGAACCATTCCTGCGGTATTCCTTTGCAGTGGGGTTGGTTTAGCTACAGCTACTTGAACTCCATCTCCATTAGCACCATCATCTAAACAAAATCATCATCGTCAAGCTGGAAGTCCACTTCCTCATTAGAAACCTCATTGCATCCACTTCCTGAGCATCGTCATCCCTAGATTCCTCTTTGTCTGAGAGAAATCCTCTCGATACCAGGTAGTTTTCTTAAGGAGGTACATTTTTGCTTCCTCCTGCAAGTTTTTCAACAGTTCCAGTGATTTCTACCCTTTGTTTTTGCTTCCCATTCTTCTATTTTGGCCAGAAACGGTGAAATTTCCTGTTGTACAGTAGGTGAAGTTTCCCTTCTAGTTTTCCTAACTCTTATTGGTTGCAAGGTTAGCAAAGCATCCATCTTATCCATTAGATTATTTTGACTATCCACCATCTTATGGTTAATCTATTGTATCATCTTATCAAGCTCTCATCTGGTAACTACTTCCTACTGAGCAAAGGATTCTGCAATTACCTATTAGTTATTAACTTTAACTTGGTGAGTATTCCTTTCATCACCTCCAGCCACCACTCCTGAAAACCTTCCATATCTCCTTAGTGCCATGACTTTCTATCAACAAACCTTCAAGTTCTTCAAGCAAATTTTCTGGATCTAACCATTGGATCTCTCCCAATCCACAATAGTAAGCTAGACCTGAGCCTGAGTTCAGTTTTTTCAATAATAGCACCAAAATGTTGATACCAAAATTGGATCAAGACCCAAAGTAACATTGTAGGGAACCTATGAGACCTACATCTAGCAGATAATAATAAAATAGCAGAAAAAGAATAGCAAGACAAAAGATTTTTATAATGGTTCGGCAATCTATGGCCTACGTCCACTTTATATTTTTACTGATTGTTAATTTAAAAGAGATTTAGAGTCACCAGTATAAGGGTTGATAGGTTTTATAACTTAGAACTGCCAATAGTGTCTACCTAGGTGACTATTGTAAGGGAGAGAAAGGAGATGATGGAGAAGAAGAGTGAAGATTAGCCAAGATACTTCTTTCGTTGTAGTAGGGCTGATAAGAAAGCTCGACATCGTACAAGTGAACATGTATGGTCCAAAAGCAATAAAAACCACTTGGTATAAGAGGTTCCATTCGGTACCGAGTGGTTTTGCCTTATGTAAAATCACTTTATTCATTTATGCCATTCTTCTATCTTCTATTTGATGCATTTCAAGCTCTTTTCAATAGGCTTTGAGTCGATTTCAACGATTCTCCCAATAACACTTGTATTATCATTCTTTCTTTGCTTTCTTCTCATCAATTCTGAGAACTGCTCTTCTAAACTTTGAGAAAAGCACTTGACCATTAGATGTTAGAGTAGAGTATAAAGTGTATGGGGGTTTATAGTGCCAAAGTAAGAGGAAAAACCTCTCGATTTTGAGAGAAAACCTCTTAGTACTGACTGGTTTACTTAGCTCCATTGCCTTTGTAACTTATTGAGTTACTTCATACCATCGTTCTAGATAGTTCTAATCATGTTGGAGTGAATCATGAAGGTGAAAACCATGTTGGTGAAAATCATGAGCTTTGGGTCGGGGTCGACCAAACTTGGTGTCCGACCCGAGTAGTTTGTGCGTTTGCTTCTGGCCTTGCTTGGAGTCGTCCAAAGGGTTGAGTGCTTCGAGACCTACCTGGGAGTTTTGTGTATCCAACCTGAATTCTACTCAGTACCGATTACTTGAAGTCCAACTTGAGAGTTTTGTGTGTCTGACCCAAGTTCTACTCAATAACGATTGCTTAGAGTCTGACCTGAGAGCTTTGTGTGTCCGACCCAAGAAATTACTACTCGATACCGAGAGGTCGGTTGAAACCACTTGGTACCTAGAGGTTTGTGTCTGACCCAGGCCTGTCTCGAGTTTGACTCGGGCCCAACACCAAGTTATATCATCTCGCCTTGATAAATCTCAACTCAGGTATTTCTTCATTTTCCTAGGTTCAGCTTAGGTGCGACTCGGATCTGACCCCAAGTGCCAAGTTAAAAAACTCAAGTCAACTTTTTATGCTCATTTTTTTGATATTTCCTTTTCCTTGCCTTTTTATGATGTTTCCAAAGTCCTTTAACATTTTGTTTTCATCTTGACGTTCTAATTCCAGTAAGAACCTGCTTGATCAATGTTATTCGAGTTTTTAACCTAGCAGGAACTAATAGAAAACGTAGCAAACTTGTGTAGGCAGGATGGTTCATGACTCAACCAGAAAAACTGAGATAAGGGATCGACAAGCGCCAAGCTATATGACTAAGGCAACGATTGGGATCAATGAAACCAAGAGATTAGCATCCCTTTACTTCAATCAGTGGTTGAGCATAAACAACCAATGAATCGCTGTCAAAACGTAAGAGCAACGATAAAAGGCTATGGGGATGTCTCCAATTCCAGATTTCAAAAAATCCTAAGGGCTTAGCTCGCAATTAACCCATGCCTCTGCTCAAACCATCAAACGAACTAGATATGAAACACAGTTGAAAAGAGGCAAAACTTGGACCACAAGACAAACCAAGTCTATGGGTCGCCAGCGACCGATAGGCCATGGGTCGCCAGCGACCGATAGGCCATGGGTCGCCAGCGACCCATGGTGTTGGCTCGTTTGGCGAACCAAAGTCCCTTCAGATCGCCTGTAACCTACCTGATAGCTGATGATGGCAGGCCTGGCCCAGAGACTCTCCAACCTCTATAAATAGCATGCCACCTGCGACATAAAGAGCATCTGCTCTGGACTGGTTGCTGACGCTCTATTGGAATTATTCTTCACTCTCTTCCTCCACACAACTATCTCTAAAGGAATACACTGTGATTCTCTAGTGGATTCCAAATCTGGAGATTCAATCTAGCTAGAAAACAATCAAAGCCTTATAATCAAACAACTCTTGTGACATCAATCAGTCTATAGTAAAGCTATAAAGTGGACGTAGGCTTCATTAACAGCCAAACCACTATAAAAATTCTCTGTCTTCTTTCTTTTATTGTTCTTTTTTGTATCTATGATCTGTGATATTTCTCTGTCAGGACAGGGCTTTCAAACCCAAACCAGGGTGTTGGTCCATTTTTTGGGTCAACATTTTAGTGTTTTCACTGAGAACTCCAACTCAGGATCCAGATCAAGCTATCTACTTTGGGTCCCATAGGTCCAGAAGTTAGATCCCCAACCCTTGCTTGAAGAATTCACTGTTTGAAATCAATGGCTTCTGGAAGAAGAATAACTACCTCTGGAAGGTCCATAGGGGCAGTAGTAGCTGGACAAGATGTTAATCCCCAACAAACCGAAGTGAATGGTGCTAACTTAGGGAATCAGGCACCTGCCTCCTCCAGGCGGCATGAAGTTGTTACCAGGGATTAGTTAAATAAGATGGTTGATGAGATCAACCAAAAAATGGAGAATAGCCAAAAGGCTCTGATGGATAAGCTTAACGCTCTCCTAACCCTATAGTCAAATCCCGCTCCAAGGACTATGCCCGAACCCACGGCTGCTGTGGAGCTAGAGTATTCTTCTATTTCTGGTCTACATAGAAGAAACGGAAAATAGCCATAAAAGAGGGTGACAATAGGACTTAACGTGGACGGAAATGCAAGTACTTTGTATGCCATAAGGCACCCTATTCTGAATTTGAGTCAGGGGGCAAAGACCCCCGTAGAAGACATAGCTATGGATCTTTCTGACGCAGAGGATGGAGAGCCAGACGACAAATTGGAAGAAGATGCCAATGCATTTGATAATGTAAGGAATACCCAAATTGCTCCAGTGAGACCAACCGCAAGCCAACGAGACCCAGTAGGATGGCTCTCCCGAAGATAGGAGAGCCTAGGCCTTAGCCCACTCACCAAGGCCATTTGCAAAGTCAAACAATTGGCACAGTGACTGGTCATCGTCCTAAAGCCTACCGGACATCAGAGGCATACATAGCGGACATGGTTAAACGATTAATGGAGGAGAGTAAAGATAGAAGAGATGATGAGCTGGGATCTGCGCCAAGTAGGACTCCCTTTACCAATGAAATCCTGAACGAGAGATATCCAAAAAAGTTCACATTGCCAATTATTCTGTCCTATGATGGAACGAAGGACCTGAAGCCTCACTTGTACAAATACAGTTGGTATATGGACGGAGCGAATGCTTCTGATGCCATTCAATGCAAATGCTTCCTTATCTTTCTCAAAGGGGTTGCATCAATGTGGTTCACTAAGCTTCCACCAAGAACTATCTCTACTTTTGACCAACTAGCGACAAGGTTCCTTGATCAGTTCAGACTCCATACTGCGCAGCCAAAAGATGTCATGTCCCTATCCGGGTTGTTTCAAGGGCGTAACGAATCGCTGAAGTCCTTCATGAACAGGTTTAACACCACGGTGACAGAAGTAAGCAACCCCAATGAAGACATGGTTTTCATGGCATTAGTTTGTGCCATTCACCCGGAAACTGAATTTGAAAAGTGGATTAAGGCGAAGCAGCCTACCACCAGGAAATATTTCAATCACAAAGCAAGTCAGTACCTAAGGTTGGATGAAGCGTAGGAATTGGAAGGGAAGTCTGCTAGTGTGCAACCAGCAAATGCAAGGAAAAGTGATGTAGCAATGAATCAAAATGCGTACACTTCTCGAACTGCAGAAGGAACCACCGAGAAAGATGGGAATTCGAAAAGAAAAGGTATAAACTCTAACAAGAAGAATGGCAATGGCAGCAATAAAAAGCTCTAAAGGTTTAGGCCCGAAGGCTACACTCCCTTGAGCGACACACCGGAAAACATTTTTCTTGCAATTCAAGGGACCGAGGAATGCAAAAGGCCACCTAGAAAGGAGGCGACCGAGCAGCAGAAGCGCTCGGGAAAGTTCTGTCGCTTCCACAAGACAAACGGCCACAATACGAACGAATGCCGTCACCTAAAGAATCTCATTGAGGAACTGATCCAGAACAACAAACTCCAGTAGTACGTAAGACAACCATAAAACCCCGGTCAATCTGCAACTCCTCAACACCCACGAGAATGAAGGAATCAAGCAGGAACCAGCGAAGAAGGGTCGAAACGAACTGACCAGAGACTCATCATCGGAACAATATCCGGGGGACCACATCTCGCATAAAGAAATTGGGGAGAAATGGAGCGATATGCAAGTTCGCTGAAGCACGCTCCGAAGGAATCATGTTTGGCTGTGGAAGACGAAACTCTAGTTAAGATGCAGAGGATATTGAATGACGATATTGTGTTCCAAAATCGGGACACCGAAGGGATCGAAGCTCCGACTCTCGATCCGATAGTGGTGATGGTAGGAATTGGGCCTGCTCTACTTTGGCGGGTGTTGGTTGACAGCGGCAGCTCTGTTAACATTCTCTTTAAACACACTTTCGATCAAAAAAATATTGGCATGAAAAGTATGTCCGCGTGCCAACCAAAGATTCAGGGGTTTACTGGTGAACCCAAGCAACCGATGGGAAAAATTAACCTACCCGTCGAGCTCGGAGAGGGTGAGCGAAGGGTCACCCTCATTCAGAGTTTTATGATCGTGGATGAAATGTCAGCATACAACGTCTTCTTAGGACGGTCTGCATTAACCGACTTCAGAATAGCAGTGACCCACTTACAATGAAGTTCCCTACAGAACACGAAGTCGGAATTGTGAAAAGAGACCAAAGTGTCGCCCGGGAATGCTACATTGCAGAATTGCGTGAGTCAAGAAGAAAGGAAAAAGGAAAGGATGTGGGGAAAACCCTCCACATCCGTGAACCCTCCAACTAGCAACTACAGAACCGCCCCTGGCTTGGGGACCATAGCCGAGTCGATAAGGCTTTAGATCCTAGAAAGAAGAGCTCAGGGGAGGATCGGGCAACACCGGCTGAATTGACAGTATCTGTCCCAGTTTGTAATGATGACCCAACACGGGTCCTGAAAATTGGATTGCAGCTTGGAAACAAGATGCTGTCAAAACTAACCAAATTCCTTCATGCCAATTTGGACATATTTGCTTGGACATACTCCGATATATGTGGGGTATCACCTGAAATTGCCTGCCATGCTCTCAATATTGACCCCAAGTTCACCCTAGTTAAGCAAAAAAGGCGCAGCTTGGGCCCGGAATGGTCCAAGGCATTGAGAGAAGAAGTAGATAAACTGATGGCTAACGGCTTCATTCGAGATGCAACCTACCCTGAATGGGTGTCGAACCCAGTCTTAGTCAAGAAGTCCAATGGAAAATGGCGAACTTGTATTGATTTCTCAGACCTCAACAAGGCATGTCCAAAGGATAGCTTCCCGCTCCCCAGGATTGATCAACTAGTGGATGGAACGGCGGGACACGAACTACTGTCATTTATGGATGTGTACTCGGGCTATAACCAGATCCTGATGCATGAACCAGACCAAGAGAACACCAACTTCATCACCAATTTGGGACTGTACTGCTACCGAGTAATGCCATTCGGTTTGAAAATCGCAGGGGCAATGTACCAAAGGCTAGTGAATACTATGTTCAAACGCCAGATTGGGAAGACCATGGAAGTTTACGTAGATGATATGTTAGTCAAATCCCGAGTGGCTGCTAACCATCTCGATAACCTTGCTAAAATGTTCGAAATACTCCGAAAATATGGAATGAAACCTACCCCACTCAAGTGCCACTTTGGAGTAGCCTCGGGAAAATTCTTGGGATTCATCGTGAGTGCCTGGGGCATCGAAGCGAATCCAGAACAAATAATGGTGTTACGGGAAGTCCAAGCCCCTGGAAACAAGAGAGAGCTTCAAAGCTTGAATGGAAAGGTTGCAGCACTAAGTCGGTTCATCTCTAAAGCTACAAACAAGTGCATACCCTTCTTCGACGCATTGAAGAAAGGAAAGAAAAACTTTGAGTGGAGCGAAGCTTGTCAAATAGCTTTCGAGGAATTGCTACAGCACATGGAAACTCCCCTGATCTTATCAAAACCGGTGGATGGAGAAGACCTATTCATCTACTTAGCGGTTTCCCCACACATACTGAGCGCAGCTCTCGTACGGGAAGAAGCGAGAATCCAGCGACCTATGTACTACATTAGCAAATGATTCACCAGAGCTGAGAAGAATTACTCAAAGCTGGAAAAGCTAGCGTATTGCCTTTTGATCGCATCCCGAAAATTAAGACCATACTTCCAGACCCATCTGATCGAAGTATTGACTGACCAACCCCTGAAGCAAGTTTTATACCGGCTAGAAACTTCCAGATGACTACTCAAGTGGAACATAGAATTGAGATAATACGACATCACACGCCATCCGAGGAAGGCAATCAACGGGCAAGCGTTGGCCGACTTCATTGCCGAATTTACTATAAGAGATGACAAGGAGGAAGTTCAGTCAGAAACAGACGCATAATGGAAGCTCTTCGTCGACGACGCATCAAACAACTTCTGTTCGGGCGCAAGGATAGTACTCGAAACCCCCGAGGGGCGAGCCATTAGCTATGCTTTGCACCTGGAGTTCCCGGCTATAAATAACGAAGCGGAATACGAAGTACTGATCGCAGGATTAAAGATTTTGAAGGAACTCAAAATAAAGTCAATCTACATATAAAGCGACTCCCAACTAGTCGTATGTCAAAAAGGAGTGTACAAGGCGCGTGGAGAAAATCTCGCCCCGTACCTGTCTAAAGTACAAGAGTTGTCGAGTGATATCGAGCACTACACCATAACACACATCCCACAAGAGCAAAACACCAAGGCATACTATTTGGCCAAGCTAGCAAGCTCCGAAGAAGCCTAGTTATTGGGATTGGTTCCGGTCGAAACGCTAACCAACCCGAGCATAGGCGAAATGGACTGGATTCTAGAGACTATCGTCGAGCTAGAGACATGAATGACTTTGATAAAGGACTATTTTCTTACAGGAACCCTACCAACTGATCGAAATCAATGGAAGAAGCTCCTTCACAAGGCACCAAGGTTCATGATACAGAATTGGATACTCTATCAAAAGGGATTCTCAACCTCCCTTTTTAGGTGTGTGACTGATGACGAAGCACGACAAATCCTGAAGGAAGTACATGAAAGAGAATGCGAAGACTACACTGGGGGCAGACGCCGCAGATCACGTCAGAAAATGCGATCGCTGTCAAAGATTCGGCAAAATTAAGAGAACTCCTTTAACGGAACTAACACAAATGGTCAGCCCATGGCGATTTGCGATATGGGGGATCGATCTGATTGGTGTCCTTCCAATAGCCAAAGGAAGAGCCAAATATGCTATAGTTGCCGTAGATTATTTCACAAAATGGGCCAAAGCGGAATCGCTGGCAACCATAACCACAAAGAAAATTATTAACTTTGTCACTAAAAACATCATTTGCAGGTTTGGTGTGTCGAAAAAAATCATCACTGACAATGGAATCCAATTCGAAAGTGCCGAGTTCAAAGACTTCTGCAGGTGCTTCCGGATCGAAAAAAGCTTTTCCATAGTGGCTCACCCATAGGCAAACGGGCAAGTGGAAGCGATAAACAAGATCATCAAATCCACCATCAAAAAGCGATTAACAAAAGCAAAAGGAAATTGGGTTGGTGAACTTCCACTCGCACTATGGGCATACAACAAAACACACAAAGCAACAACTGGCCACACTCCGTTTGCATTAGCATATGGTTCAGAAGCAATGATTCCTGTTGAATTAGAAGTTCCCTCACACCGAAGGCAGAATTTTAACCAAGCATAAAACGAGAAACTCCTACTCGAATCGCTAGACATGGTCGATGAAAAAAGAGAAGACTCAGAGTTGAGAATGGCTGCCCACCAAAAAAGGGTTACACGGTACTTCAACTCCAAAGTTCGTAGTCAGACCTTCGAAGTTGGAGATCTTGTGCCCAAGCGAGTTTACCCTATGCCGGGAGCCTTCGGACCAAACTGGGAAGGACCGTATGTCGTTAATCAAAAGCTCAGCGACGATACTTTCAAGTTGACAACCGTTGATGGGGTCATAGTTCCTAGAGCCTGGAATAGTGAATCGCTCCGCCATTATTTCATCTAAAAAACTATTTTATGTATTTTCCATTTCTGCAGCAAATAAGCCATCCCGGAAATGTCGGTGGCATTGTAAATAGGCAAAGAATCTGCCATGCTTTCCTTAATAAAGTTTGCTTCTTGAACCAATCAAACTGTGTTCATAATAATTACCCGTAGAGTCGATGGAAGAAAATCAAATCAAACTGATTCTTGCCCTCTAGCAATTAAACGGCTCCGATAGCATCGAGAGGGCTAAGAAAAATCAAAAACTGCTTGTTTTGCCCGAGGATAGGCAACGTCGAGGAGCCCTAAAACAAGAACTCCTCGCGTTGCCCGAAGATAGGCAACATTGAGGAGCCCCAAAATAAAAACTCCTCATGTTGCCCGAAGATAGGCAACGTCGAGGAGCACCAAAACCAAAACTCCTCGTATTGCCCGAAGATAGGCAACATCAAGGAGCACCAAAACCAAAACTCCTCGTGTTACCCGAACATAGGCAACACCGAGGAACCCCAGAACTAAAACTCCTCGTGTTGCCCGAGGATAGGCAACATTGAAGAGCCTCAAAATAACAAATCCTCGTGTTGCCCGAAGGCAGGCAACCTCGAGGAGTACCGTAATGACAACTCCCCGTGTTGCCCAAAGACAGACAACACCGAGGAAAAATGAAAGTCGCGCATCTCATGAGCCGTGTACCAAAATTCTAACTCCTTGCGTTGCTCGATGATAGGCAACGTCATGGAGCATGAGAAACCGCACGCATATAGTCAGGAGTAAGTGCAGCCCGTACAAAATTGGCACAAAAAGGAAGGCATTCAATAATGGACAACATAGACCCATGTGCAAATTGCATATTCACCTGAGTGTCGCAAAATTTCAAATAAAAAATGAGATCGCATGTTAAAATCGCAATATCTCCAAAATTAGAATCAAGTTGTAACTTACTCAAATTTTCAATAAAGATTATTTAGACCCCAAGTTATCAGCTATTTGAAAGTTGTTTGAAGTGAATAACCCTATGAACTGGGGGCATACACCTGTACTAAGACAGAACCAAACAAATACAACAAGTTCACAGGCTTTGTCACTCCAAACAACAAGTTCACAAATTCAACTTTTCAACTTCTAAACAAAAACTTTCTAAGTTTTAGAAAGTTTTCTAAAGTTTTGTAAATTTCCAAACAAAAAACTCTCTAAGTGCGCTTAATCTCTAAGATCCGTCACTTCAAATGAAGGACTTCGGCTATAATCACAGAACTAGCAAAGTATGAAATGAAACAAGCACAAGTACAAAGAGTATATATGAATAGATAGATAAAAATACAGTCAAAATATCATCGTATTGGTTATGATTTTCTGTACATAGGATCAAAATGTGGGGGTTGTACCCACACAACAACGACCAACAAAGAAAAAAATATAGACTCTACAGTACGGGCGCAAAGTGCAAACTCGGCACTTGAACAAAGTAATTCAAAAGGAAACAAAAACAGGTCCAAACAAGCCAATCTTCCTGCAAACTATTGGCCAAAATCAAGTCCATCCTCGTGCCAACTGCTCAACGCTTTTTTCCGCTGCTTCCCTTTCCACCTCCGGTGGGTAGTTTCTACTTCTTTTCGGGAGAGGTATCGCTGCCAGTAATGTCAACGTGCACTTCGGTGGCAATTTCCTCCTCCTCTGCAAGTTTTTCAAAAGCGCTTCCCTTTCCTTTGCGTTTCTTCGATTTTTGGAAACTCTTCGAAGCCTTGACTGCCTCCACCTTTTCCTTCTTGATGGCAACCATCTCGTGCTGAGTCTTCGGAAACTGCTTTAGTTACGTCCCCTACTCCTTGGCTTCCGCCACGGTTGTATCACCTTCCAAAGACGCTGAAGGGTCATCCAAGCCATGGAGTGCTGCTATTTTCTCATCCTTTGGCCTCGGTTGTGAACTGGACGTGGATGCAGGGACTGGAGCAGGAACGGATACAATCTCCGAAGATGTGCAAATGGCAGCAGTCGCAGGCGCCAAGGTAGCCGGCACATCAACAGGAAAAGTGGATGAACCTATAAGATCAAAAAGGAAAGCATTAAATTCTCCTGCTCCTACGGTGCAAGATGGAGGCTCCCGAAGTCGGGAGAAGCATGGATGTTACCTGCACCAGAGAAAGAATCATGAACGGCGACCTCAAACTCATATCTTTCGCCTTCTTTTGAGGGCTCCACCACATGAGGAATAATTCAAGTCCTGAACTCATCGATTGGTCATGGAGTTACCTTGATGGCTCACCTCCACCGGAGGAAGAAGGCCTGGTAAGCAAGTCAGTAGCAGACATCAAGGCAGCATCGGTGGCCTCCCTCTCACGTTCGACTTAGAGGATCTCCTGGCCCTCAAGCAACGCTGCCTTGGATTCATCGTTAAGATAGGCATCTCACAGCTCTTAATTAGAGTAAGCATCACCGCTGTCGGCGAAACGAAACAAGATTTCCTCCTAGACGAGGGCAAGAATGCGTGGAAACTTTGGGCCAAGATAGCTGAGTCTTCCTTGATGTAGCAGAGAGTTTATGTAGAAGTTCAGAATCGTCGCATCCATCTTCTCCATTTTCCGATCATAAGTGTGTTGGAGGTCCAAGTAATTTGCTGTCCCCATAGCCTTCTCAGTCTCAACGGTAGTCTTGTCGGCATTGAGTTGTGTGACCTGAGCCGGTAATTTTGCGATGGTCTTGGCTTGGTCGGTGATCGTTTTATTGTGCCCCTCGACAATTAGATCATGGTCAGCGATTGTCTTCCGTTGAGCTTCGATAACAGCGTTGCAAGAAATCACTCCTCTTTCAACTTTGCCTCCTCCGCATGAGTCTTTTTGATTTTGTCTCTCCAGACGATCTCGACCTTCTTATGCACTTCCTTCAGCTCTTTCATCAGGCTGGCGGTTCTCTTGCTCTCCCAAAGCGTTGTTTCCTTCTCCTCCTCTAACTGTTTAATTCTAGCATCCCGATCAGCCAACGCCCTTTCGAAATCATCTTTCTCGGTATCGAAGGAAAGGATCTCTTGATAATTATTCCTATTCGTATCCGCTAGCTGCTTGCAGAGCTTCTCCCATTTCTTAGTCTGCTCAAGGTCACTTTGGATAGCTTGGAGATGCAGCACGTAGGAATCCCTACGAACGGGATGAATGTCCTTGTCGAACTTAACTCCTCTTAGGAACCAACCTGGAAGGGTCACCTCAAGCTTAGGAGGGCCCGTAGGAAGAGTGTAGATCGGCCTTCGGTAGGGATGAGATGCGCTAGGGGCAGCGATATCAATAAAGGAATATGGAACATGTGTTGGAGGCAGGATGGGGGTAGAAATAGGAACCTCTTGATCCATGGAAGTATGCTTCGAAGTGGGCTCGGAAGGATGAGAGCGGTAGTCAAACATTGATTTCTTCGATGGCTTATCTCTTTCCTCATGAGATCATATTTTCTCATATCCACCTCAGTGCGAACGAGCCTTATCTCTCTCTCCTCTTGGCAGCGGGTGTCAGCCCCGAGCTTTTTCCTCTGCCTATACTCGTCTTCCATTTCTTGGACTTGGTGGCGGCTAAAGGAGTGCTTCGGGTACCACTGCGAGTCGGTATAATCCTCAAAGTCGTCGTAGAAGTCTCGCCCTCTTGTCATACCTAGAATAAAGTGGACATGCAAGATTTCAGAAACATAACATGAATTAGGCAAATATATGAGGGAATGAAAGATTAGAAATAAGTGTAATCCTAGTGTGATGTGTTATGCATTTCGAATATGGGCCTAAGGCATCGTCACAAACTGGAGCGAACAGCTATCGAAGGAGGGATTGGGCTGGCTTTGGTTGTTATAAGAAAAGCTGGGCTAACTGGTGGAGCAATATCGCCTGAACAAGACGGTGTCGTGTTGAATTTGAAATCCCCTTTCATAAGCGCGTCGAAGTCGACGAATACATCACTAAATCTCTAAGGTCCGCACTTACATTCTTGCTTAGGTAATCTTGGCTTCTACTAGTTTCCAGGGCATTGCCCTTGCCACTTGTGTCGGAAGGGGGCAAATTCAGAGGGACGGGACTCATCCCCGGAGTCTCGTCGCAAGATTCTGAGCCATCGCCTTCAGATTGCGACAAAAAGTAATCATTGGCAATAGTTTCACCACTGCTACTTTCAAACTCCCCCTCCTCATTCTAAGAGTCCACCATGACTTTGCCTTCTCTATGCACGGGCTCCTCTTCCATTTCCTCATGGATTGGAGGCATTCTGGCTGAACAACTTAGGCCAGCCGTAGTGGTTTATTCCTCCTCATAGGCCTCATTGTGTGGTCTTTCGGACGGGCCACCTATCTCCTGATCTTCATCAGAATCGTATGAAGAAGAAGAGGGTCTTGCGCGAACTCTAGCTCGACTAGGAGAAGGAGCTTCACTCTGAGAAACGGACCTGCCCAGAGCCAACAGTTTGTATTGGCGCAAGTTCTTGTCGGTCAACAAGACTCTAACGCACCGCTCCTCGGCATCGATAGCCTTCAAAGTTTGGCAAATCACATTAAGAGTTGCATCTCCGTTCGACCTTGGAATAACTGCAAAGGACACGCGATCAGTTAGAAACCCTAGTACAACACTTCAAAGTCCGACAAACGGAAAAGAAATGCTTACCCCCTGTTGTCCATCGGCAATTGAACCCCTCAGGGCATCTAACAAAGAAATACTGTGTCTTAAACTGTGATAGATTGCTTTGCAACCACAAGACGATCTTCTGGTTCCGTTGGGCTTTGATTATGATCAGAGAGGGGCAGTCATCTCTCCTCTTGAATGCCAAAAAATACCGCAACTCATCGAAATTTGGAACATGGCCAAACGTTCGCATGAAAAGGACATGCAAGCAAGTAAGGATAGCTTAACCATTTGGATGAAGCTGGAATGGGGCAATTCCCAAGTTCAAAAGCGTTTCGTGTAGAAAATCGTTGAAGGGAGGCACGACTCCATTCAAACACATATATCTATGGAAACCGATGTACCCCGAGGGAGGCCTATGAGCAAACTCATCATTCGCAGCCAGGCACACATCTTCCTTGGGAATCCTATGCTGCAGACATAAATTGTGAAGAACCTTAGCGGAGACCACTGACGAGGCTCGTTCAGGTGGATTGAGCAGAACTTGAAAGTTGGGA
This sequence comes from Allium fistulosum, assembly GCA_030737815.1. Classification (NCBI taxonomy): domain Eukaryota; kingdom Viridiplantae; phylum Streptophyta; class Magnoliopsida; order Asparagales; family Amaryllidaceae; genus Allium; species Allium fistulosum. The sequence continues at coordinate 597,842,134 of CM060908.1, forward strand.
GGCGTACGGTCCATGATGGGCCCAACCGAAACTAATTGGCCGAACTGGGCTTGCGAGGTAGATAATGATTCAGCTTCAGAGAGCGCCGGGCTTCGCCCGCTTTACTTACGGCATATGGATGGCTGCTTCATTCTATATAAAAGGAGTTCCGTCCGCAAGCGGTTAGGTAAATCTATCCTAAATTCATAAACTTCCCCAATCACACTTGAATTTCGAAAAACATTAACTTGTAATCGACGCGTCAGATTTCGAGTGCGAACTAGGGCAAGTGTGTAAGTGTCGTGTGCTATCTATATGGGATAAACTTGGGGCTCAGAACTCTGCAAACGCTCCATCCAGTGTATATGGTTCCCCCGTAATGAGAGAAGAAAAGAACTTCCGGTGTCTGTTCGTTTTTCCATTTTATCTACTTTTGGTGCACTTACCTATTATCGATCAACGATCGATAACGGATTAGTTGTCCGAAGCGACATGGAAAATTCTTCTCCTTGTAGGAACATCGAACATGCAACAAGAAAACAAGACGAATCTAAGTCCTAGAAAGCAACCGAGATCGACTAAGTAGATGTGCATGGTGTGCAATAACGGTTATAAAGCTGGGCACAAGTCAATTCTGGTTTAACGGATGAAGATAACAAAGAGCGTCAAGTGTTGGGCCACAACCCAAATGTTACTTCTGGAAGAAACCCAAGACCCGATTGGCTATCTCAACCGTTAAACCGTAATCAACTTGAACTTCTTGTAATCAACATTGTGAATGGATACTAGACGATAAGTCATCATGCTAATGCAACAATTAGCAAACCAATTTAACAAACCCACCTCTAACTGAACTCAAAGGGACAAGAAGAATAAAAAAATCAAATTTGATAAGATGTGGAATAGATCGGTGGCGAGCTAGGGCTTGGTGATAGATCGGCTAGGGTTTCACAAAATGAGCGAGCTATTGAGGGAATCAACAACGGATGGATGAATCAGGTCGAGATGATCTTCGGGTCGCCTGGAATCGAATCGCCAAAAGCTAGATCGCGTGAGGAAGCAAGATTGGTTTGAGCAAGTGAAGAAGCTGTGGGTCGATTCGAGTTTAAGTAGGCAAGAGGAGAAGCGAAAATTTTCACAAAGTACTCGGGTCGCCAGCGACCCGACCCATAATGGGTTGCAAGCGACTCGACCTGGCTATATAAAATCTTTCCTGCACTTAGGTCGCTAGCGACCCATACCACATGGATCGCTAGCGACCCAAAAAAAATAAAAAAAATATATAATACACATATTTAAAGGAAGAAGATAGCTATCTATTCATCTCAAACTCGATCAACTACAACCATTCGTGATTCCAAAGGCACTCAGAAGCTACAAGCGGAAACATGATAGATCATGGCAAGTCATGATAGTCAAAACAAAAGAAAGACGGCTAGTGACGTTAGGCTAACATATACGTAGAGCTCTAATGCAATCACTTGAAAATCAGCAAATGAATTTTGAAGACGATAATTTCCAGACCACACCTTGTTTACAACAAAGACGTACTCTGGGGGGGCAAATGTTGTCCAGGTTTTTAACCCAGTAGGAACTAATAGAAAACGAAGAAAACTTGTGTAGGCAGGATGGTTCAGGACTCAACCAGAAAACCGAGACAAGGGATCGACAATGGCCAAGCTATATGACTAGGGCAACGGATGGGATCAATGAAACCGACAGATTAGCATCCCTTTAGTTCAATCAGTAGCTGAGCGTAAACAACTAGTGAATTGCCGTCAAAACGTTAGAGCAACGTTAAAAGGCTGTGGGGACATCTCCAAGTCCAGATTCCTGAAAATTCTAAGGGCTTAGCTCGCTAGTAACCCATGCCTCTGCTCAAACTATCAAACGAACTAGATATGGAATACCGTTGAAAAGAGGCAAAACTTGGTCCACAAAACAAACCAAGTCCATGGGTCGCCAGCGACCCATGGTGTAACAACCTCGGATTTTATATATATTTAAATTGATAATTAATTTAGTTTTTGAATAAAATTTGTGAAATTAATTGATAAATTGATTCGAGTTATCCCGAATTTAAATAAAGTTGTGTTAAATCATTTAAATTTAAATATTGTATATATGTGTGAATATATGTGTATATGTGCATATATGAGTAAATATGAATTTATATATATATTGAATTTGAGTTTAAATCTAAAATAAATGGTTTAATAATAATAATTTGAGTTTATAAAAATATATTTATAGAATTCAATTAGTATGTATTTAATTTCAAACATTTTCTTTTAGATAATATGTATTATTATAAACAAAATATATTTACAAAATTAAAATGGAAATTTATTATATTTTGAAGTGATATTGCAAAGGAAAAGAAAATAAAATAAAAATACAAACACTAATATATATTCATGTATGAACACTTGCAAAAGAATGTTAAACAAAAATATTTCAAATAGATTTATAAGTATATACACATAAATATGAACAAATAAAATATAAGTATGATCAAGGATTAGTATGTAGGCTGAGAAAGGAAAATAAGACAATGATAATTAATACCAATATCTTTAGTACACTATACAATATCATTTCAGCCTAGTTAACAAACAAAGTAAGAAATATATATTCAAGTATGAATGGCTTGCTAAAGAAGAAACGAAATAGAATATATATTTATACATGGCAATTTAATGCAAGCCACCATATTATCATATCAGCCTCCAATTGAGAAAGAAAAATCTCTGAGCATAATAAAAAAAATCTTGTACCTGATATTGTACAAAACCAATAACAATACCCTGTAATGTCATTTTCTACATATCACTCTTCATCTCAGTTTCGTTCCATTCAAAACTGAGAAAACAAAAGTAACATCTTTAAAACTTAAACATAAACTTCAATCTAAACAACAAATCAATTCAAACCAGAAGATCAAGTGAAGATTCCAGCTTGTATTTTCAAAGCCTATTTCAACAATGGAACTCTGTTCATTTCTTAACCACCGTGAGTAAACTGACCTGTTATAGTTTGAATTTGAGTATATTTTCATGATTGTGATGTGGTTGTTGTGAAAAATGATGATATATGGTGTGAATTTTGTTGTGCATGCCTGTGAATGTATATATGTGTACACTCTATATTTAAAATCCATCAAAGAAATCCATCAAAGAAAAACATTCATATCTTCATATTTAAAACATTTTAGAGTATGATTCCTGAAAGGAAGTTGTTGATAACAAGGTAAGGTTATTTTTAAAAATAATATTAGGTAAAAATTATTAAGTAAATATTCTGAAAAATAACCTTTTACTGTAAAATCAATATATATCAGCAAAAATGAACATCTTAATTTAAATATCTGGTTGCATAATCATGTTTGTATTACGAAATAGTGATTTTTGAAACAAGTCTCATGATTTTTAAGTAAGTATATGTCGAGAATTCATAGGTTGAACGAAATTCGCATTTTTGTAAAATGCTGGTGATCCACGACGAATTGTGGGTCGTGAGTTTTATCGAGGGTAGTTCGAAGGGTAACGATCATCCGAAAAATAACCGGAGTTTTTTCTATTGGCCGTGGTGGCCAGTCGGCAACGTTTTAGGGTTTAACGGGCCAGTTTGGTCGACGAAGTTTAATGAAGGAATTTGCCATCGATGGAGGATCGGACTTGACCAGACCTAGGGCGATTGATGCGTGAGGTTGTGTGGTAGCTCGAGGTTGACTGACGAGGTTGATGGTGGCCTAGATCATCGGCGTCAAGAAGAATTACTGGATGGTGGATGGGTTCCAGTGTCCGAACAGGTTACTCGATTTTGATCTACAGTGAAACTAGGGGATCGGGGTGCTTGAGTGAGTCGAGTGGATCATCGGTGATTGGTAGGTGTCGGCGACGGTGATCAAAGTCGCTTCGATCGCATGTACACGTGCATGGTGCACTTATGTGCCTGGGTGGTTGTGATGTTTGGGAGGAAGAGGTCGACTCGGGTTTACTCTCGAGTAAACGATGTGGTGGCTCGAGTTATATTCCGGGAAGATTGAGTGGTTAACATGTTTTGATAAGTTTTAGGGTTTAAAGTTAAAACGAAGTTTAAAATAAAGAAACAAGAGTTTACTCGGGGATGGACCCGAGAATTTTGGTGGTTGGCTCGGGGATTTCACTTGTTTGACTCGGGTCTGGAAATTTGATATAAAAACAGTTTTTAACTTTTAAAACAAATCAAGTTTTATTTAAAACAATTTGGCTAAAACCAGTTCTTTTGCAAATGATAAATGTTTATCCAAGTTTGAATTGGTCAAATGGTTTAAAAGTAAATTATTTCAAAATTTATTAAGTTAAAATGTTTTAAATCTATATAACTTTTAATTATAAAAGTTTATAAACTTAATTTTTGTAATTAAGTGAATGATTGAAAAAAATGAAATGGTTTTATAATCCTTAATCTAACTTAAAGAATTTAAGTTAATAAATGTATTGATGATGGCCTATTTCCAAAGGATTATTAAATAAGGATTAAATGATAATTAAAAATAATAAAGATAAATGGTTTATCTTTTAGTTGATGAAATCTTAAATAATTAAAGAATTATTAATTAATTAATGAAGTGATTAAGGAAGAATTGATTTAATAAAGGTGATTAAAGGATAATTATTTTTAAGAATAATTACTTAATTAAAGATTAATTAAGGGTTAATTAATTAATTAATTAAGGGTAATTAATTTAAAGGATAATTAAATAATTAAAGATTAATTATTTAATGATTTAAGGATGATTTATTTATTAATTAAGGATGATTAATAAATAATTAAAGGATAATTAATTAATGTTTTGTAATTAATTAATATTAATTAATCTGGATTATAAATTTATTCATAATAAATTAATCTGATTTGAATTAATCAGACAATTAACTGATCTTACTTATGAATGATTGTATTGTATGAGATGCCTTGAATTGATCTGTGATATTTTGTTCTGTGGGTTGAGCTGTGTATAATTTATTCATTTATTTGTGATACATTTGTTTATTATCTGTGAATCTGTGAATGAACGATAAGCGTTATAGTTATACCGCTTATCAACTATATTCCTGTATTCTGATCTGTGATGATGTGATGATTTGTAATGTTGCACTATTGTGTGAAACCCCTAGACTACACCATACACACACAAATATGGATTTCACGAGGAAATCGGTTAAGTCACGGATGATTTAAATTTAATATTTTTGAAATTGAAATTTTAATTTCAATTGATTTTGGAAATGGATTTGGGTTAAATGTTAAAGCTTTTGAAAAGGAGTTTTAAAGAGAAAAGTTATTTTGAATAACTTGGTAAAGTTTCCAATTTAAATAATTTAATTTGAATTTGAATTCAAAATTTGGAATTGAATTCCATGTTTGGAAATTATGGTTAAAGATGTATAAATGTGTTTATATGAATTTAAACCATTTTAAAGATATGGTTTTGAGAATTCGAATTTAACCCAGGGACTTTAACTCGTATAAATGAATCAGATTTTCCGAAATGAAAACTATTGTTTTCAAATAATAAAAGCTTTCATTTAAGAAATGAATTTCCAATTTGTGTCAAAAAAATTTCAAGTTTGAAATTAAAATGGTTTTCCATGTTACGAATAAATCTTTGGAAACGTGTTTTGAAAGCTATGAGTTAAATCTGGATTTAAAGATTGGACGAGTTAAATCCAAATTGAAATGGAAATTGATTTGGAAAATCTATGGATAAATCTTTGTGAAACTTGGTGAACTTTGTGAAATGAATCTTTTTGTGTAAAAGATTAAAATGGTAATGTGTTTAAACCATTTGAAAGAGAAGTTTGGGTAATAAGTTGTGACTTAATTGAAATCCCATTATCCATATGTTTTTAAATATTGCGCTCATTATTCAGTTTAGCCGGGAGAGGACTTTGTGTCATATAACCCAATCCGAATAATGATACGTCGTATATGGATTGCATTTGAAGACCGGTGGTGAAGACCGAATATTTTCGAAAACGAAAGGACAACTCGTCGAATGTCTCTGCATCGGCTGATCTCCGATATAGAGATTTGATCACCCTTTGTAATGGGAAGTCCGGACATGATTAGAAATTATCTGGATTTGCAAGGGCTTCTTTCGAAGTGCCTTCGGTTTTGTTCGAACCCGGAACAGACTTGTATGGTTGTATGTCTGACACTACACTTTGAGATATAAAGCTGATTTCTTTCAAATACATTTCTGTTTGGTGGCGGAGAATTTATTCTCTTAGCTTAACACCCTTCTCTAAGAGGTACGAGCTCAGAGGTTATGTAGTTGAAGGTTATCAGTGATATACTCCCGATTTGGTAGTGTGGCATGCTGAGTGTTGCTGTGTGTTGATGATCATTTGATGATCATTTGTTGATCAAAGCATGACTTTCGTGCAAAGCGTAGCTTTGTGGACGAGACCTCATCGAGCCTCACAGACCGGAAATGGTCGAAACAGGAAAGATGCAGCAAGGTTTCAGGGGTAGCTCCCCTAGGGTATGACCATTCCTTCTGGAAAAAGGTGGTATCATGGTATGGAGCCCAGATATTTACCTGTGTGGTTGCTCCAATCTCATTTACTGTGTGATTGTTGCTGTGTGATCGAGGCGCCTCGGATAAAGGTCGCAAACGACCGGTGGTGGCATATCTCAGGTTTACTACCCAGGAAGGGGGTAACTGGCCTTGTGTTGGCAGAGAGCCAGGTGGTTCTCGGGGCGTCCCTCCAGAGGCGTTCCCATGTGGCATAGAAAGTTCCTTAGCCTGACCATTTTTGGAAATCCAATCCCCAATACGAACCCAGTACGGTTTTAGTTGTAGAACCTGCCATTTACTTATGGTGGTCACCACTATTTAGATGGTAGCTATAGCAGGCATAATATAATGGTACCTATGCTGGCTAAGATTAATATTGTATTTTCGAAATGTTTTCTGCACTATGCACTAGTAATAATATCAAAAGATTTTTCTTGCGTAGTAAGCATGTTTGACTATCATAAGGAGAAATCTCCCCCATGTGTGCGATTGCATTGTGTGTGTGCCGGGAGGCCTTATGGTAGTTTCATTTTTCAAAAAGCATTGCGGATTTCAATGTTTAAAATTCTTTTGTTGTTTGTTTTAAAGATAAACTGTTTTTGTTTGCTCACACCAGTCCCATGACCGACTCGGAGTTTATTGTTCCCTTCCTAAACTCTGGGTGCCCATAATTTTCCACACGGGCAGTCTAGAGTTGGGTTTTTCAGATAGTCAGGTTTAGTAGATTATCGGGAGCTAGTTCAGTTTCTGGAGTTCATGGACTGACGTTGCTTATCTTGGTGCAACGTGATGGTGGTTCGAGCTTGATGTTGGAGTTGTTGGACTCATTCTCTTCTGAGGATCATTTGGAGTTATCACTTATGTTTTCCGCCGTATCATTATTTATCTCTGATATTGTTGTATCATATTGATATCATTGTTGTATATCATTCTGGATATTGTATTCATTGGAGTTGTATATGATATCATCTATTTCTTTCTTCCATTGTGTTGTTATACTTAATGGTGTTATAAGCTCCGGCACGACTCGAATTTCAATGATTGAATCTGCGGCATTCGAGTACAAGTGAAGTACGGGTGTCGATTTTCGAACGCCGAAATTCGGATCGTGACAGCGTGGTATCAAAGCTAAGGTTGAACTTTAGCTTAGAAGTATAACACATTAAGTAGCTCATTAGAGATAGGGTGAAGTATACCTTAGAATGAGTATTCTAAGATATCTGTCTGTATGCCTCAGTAAATTCTCTTACTATCCACTGATAGTAAGTATGAGTGCAAGAAGAGGATGAGATAGGGGACATGGGAATACGACTATAAGTGGTCAATACCCTGTAACAACAAGGAAACAATCTTTTCTCTATCAATCTCTTTTGTTCAACATCTTTTCTATTCTTTGATAGTTCCTGGTAGATCCAGGAAGAAGATTTGATATATGAATATGGGAGGTAAACTCTGGATAGGCCAGAATTGTTTATTTGGATGTATTGGTTGCCTCGTTTGCTTTGGTTGCTGTGGTTGATAGGTATACTTTAGTTTCTATACTAAAAGTTTTGAAATTGTATCCATATATCTATCTATTCTTTGGGTCCCAATATACTCTACGAATGGTTAGTTATCCCTTCGAACTAACCAATGTCACCACACATTTCGTCGATCTGGATAACCCGAGTATCTTGTGAAAAAATTCAATAGATTCGTTCTCGTATCTATTATTGATATTCTGATTTGTAAGCCAAATGCAGAATAGATATTCAGTTTGATTTGATGAAATGTTTTTCACCTATCTTCGTGTCTCCCTGGCAAATTTCGAGGACGAAATTCTTTTAAGGGGGGAAGTTTGTAACAACCTCGGATTTTATATATATTTAAATTGATAATTAATTTAGTTTTTGAATAAAATTTGTGAAATTAATTGATAAATTGATTCGAGTTTCCCCGAATTCAAATAAAGTTGTGTTAAATCATTTAAATTTAAATATTGTATATATGTGTGAATATATGTGTATATGTGCATATATGAGTAAATATGAATTTATATATATATATATATTGAATTTGAGTTTAAATCTAAAATAAATGGTTTAATAATAATAATTTGAGTTTATAAAAATATATTTATAGAATTCAATTAGTATGTATTTAATTTCAAACATTTTCTTTTAGATAATATGTATTATTATAAACAAAATATATTTACAAAATTAAAATGGAAATTTATTATATTTTGAAGTGATATTGCAAAGGAAAAGAAAATAAAATAAAAATACAAACACTAATATATATTCATGTATGAACACTTGCAAAAGAATGTTAAACAAAAATATTTCAAATAGATTTATAAGTATATACACATAAATATGAACAAATAAAAGATAAGTATGATCAAGGATTAGTATGTAGGCTGAGAAAGGAAAATAAGACAATGATAATTAATACCAATATCTTTAGTACACTATACAATATCATTCCAGCCTAGTTAACAAACAAAGTAAGAAATATATATTCAAGTATGAATGGCTTGCTAAAGAAGAAACGAAATAGAATATATATTTGTACATGGCAATTTAATGCAAGCCACCATATTATCATATCAGCCTCCAATTGAGAAAGAAAAATCTCTGAGCATAATAAAAAAAATCTTGTACCTGATATTGTACAAAACCAATAACAATACCCTGTAATCTCATTTTCTACATATCACTCTTCATCTCAGTTTCGTTCCATTCAAAACTGAGAAAACAAAAGTAACATCTTTAAAACTTAAACATAAACTTCAATCTAAAAAACAAATCAATTCAAACCAGAAGATCAAGTGAAGATTCCACCTTGTATTTTCAAAGCCTGTTTCAACAATGGAACTCTGTTCATTTCTTAACCACTGTGAGTAAACTGACCTGTTATAGTTTGAATTTGAGTATATTTTCATGATTGTGATGTGGTTGTTGTGAAAAATGATGATATATGGTGTGAATTTTGTTGTGCATGCCTGTGAATGTATATATGTGTACACTCTGTGTAACAAACCCGAAATCCATCAAAGAAAAACATTCATATCTTCATATTTAAAACATTTTAGAGTATGATTCCTGAAAGGAAGTTGTTGATAACAAGGTAAGGTTATTTTTAAAAATAATATTAGGTAAAAATTATTAAGTAAATATTCTGAAAAATAACCTTTTACTGTAAAATCAATAAATATCAGCAAAAACGAACATCTTAATTTAAAGATCTGGTTGCATAATCATGTTTGTATTACGAAATAGTGATTTTTGAAACAAGTCTCGTTATTTTTAAGTAAGTATATGTCGAGAATTCATAGGTTGAACGGAATTCGCATTTTTGTAAAATGCTGGTGATCCATGTCGAATTGTGGGTCGTGAGTTTTGTCGAGGGTAGTTCGAAGGGTAACGATCATCCAAAAAATAACCAGAGTTTTTTCTATTGGCCGTGGTGGCCAGTCGGCAACGTTTTAGGGTTTAACGGGCCAGTTTGGTCGACGAAGTTTAATGAAGGAATTTGCCGTCGATGGAGGATCGGACTTGACCAGACCTAGGGGGATTGATGCGTGAGGTTGTGTGGTAGCTCGGGGTTGACTGACGAGGTTGATGGTGGCCTAGATCATCGGTGTCAAGGGGAATTACTGGATGGTGGATGGGTTCCAGTGTCCAAACAGGTTACTCGATTTTGATCTACAGTGAAACTAGGGGATCGGGGTGCTCGAGTGAGTCGAGTGGATCATCGGTGATTGGTAGGTGTCGGCGACGATGATCAGAGTCGCTCCGATCGCGCGTACACGTGCACGGTGCACTTATGTGCCTGGGTGGTTGTGATGTTTGGGAGGAAGAGGTCGACTCGGGTTTACTCTCGAGTAAACGATGTGGTGGCTCGAGTTATATTATAGAAAGATTGAGTGGTTAACATGTTTTGATAAGTTTTAAGGTTAAAAGTTAAAACGAAGTTTAAAATAAAGTAACAGGAGTTTACTCAGGGATGGACCCGAGAATTTTGGTGGTTGGCTCGGGGATTTCCCTTGTTTGACTCGGGTCTGGAAATTTAATATAAAAACAGTTTTTAACTTTTAAAACAAATCAAGTTTTATTTAAAACAATTTGGCTAAAACCAGTTCTTTTGCAAATGATAAATGTTTATCCAAGTTTGAATTGGTCAAAAGGTTTAAAAGTAAATTATTTCAAAATTTATTAAGTTAAAAGTGTTTTAAATCTATATAACTTTTAATTTTAAAAGTTTATAAACTTAATTTTTGTAATTAAGTGATGATTGAAAAAAATGAAATGGTTTTATAATCCTTAATCTAACTTAAAGATTTGAAGTTAATAAATGTATTGATGATGGCCTATTTCCAAAGGATTATTAAATAAGGATTAAATGATAATTAAAAATAATAAAGATAAATGGTTTATCTTTTAGTTGATGAAATCTTAAATAATTAAAGAATTATTAATTAATTAATGAAGTGATTAAGGAAGAATTGATTTAATGAAGGTGATTAAAGGATAATTATTTTAAAGAATAATTACTTAATTAAAGATTAATTAAGGGTTAATTAATTAATTAATTAAGGGTGATTAATTTAAAGGATAATTAAATAATTAAAGATTAATTATTTAATGATTTAAGGATGATTTATTTATTAATTAAGGTTGATTAATAAATAATTAAAGGATAATTAATTAATGTTTTGTAATTAATTAATATTAATTAATCAGGATTAGAAATTTATTCATAATAAATTAATCTGATTTGAATTAATCAGACAATTAACTGATCTTACTTATGAATGATTGTATTGTATGTGATGTCTTGAATTGATCTGTGATATTTTGTTTTGTGGATTGAGCTGTGTATAATTTATTCATTTATTTGTGATACATTTGTTTATTATCTGTGAAGCTGTGAATGAACGATAAGCGTTATAGTTATACCGCTTATCAACTATATTCCTGTATTCTGATCTGTGATGATGTGATGATTTGTAATGTTGCACTACTATGTGAAACCTCTAGACTACACCATACACATACAAATATGGATTTCACGAGGAAATCGGTTAAGTCACAGATGATTTAAATTTAATATTTTTGAAATTGAAATTTTAATTTCAATTGATTTTGGAAATGGATTTGGGTTAAATGTTAAAGCTTTTGAAAAGGAGTTTTAAAGAGAAAAGTTATTTTGAATAACATGGTAAAGTTTCCAATTTAAATAATTTAATTTGAATTTGAATTCAAAATTTGGAATTGAATTCCATGTTTGGAAATTATGGTTAAAGATGTATAAATGTGTTTATATGAAATTAAACCATTTTAAAGATATGGGTTTGAGAATTCGAATTTAACCCAGGGACTTTAACTCGTATAAATGAATCAGATTTTCCGAAATGAAAACTATTATTTTCAAATAATAAAAGCTTTCATTTAAGAAATGAATTTCTAATTTGTGTCAAAAAAATTTCAAGTTTGAAATTAAAATGGTTTTCCAAGTTACGAATAAATCTTTGGAAACGTGTTTTGAAAGCTATGAGTTAAATCTGGATTTAAAGATTGGACGAGTTAAATCCAAATTGAAATGGAAATTGATTTGGAAAATCTATGGATAAATCTTTGTGAAACTGGGTGAACTTTGTGAAATGAATCTTTTTGTGTAAAAGATTAAAATGGTAATGTGTTTAAACCATTTGAAAGAGAAGTTTGGGTAATAAGTTGTGACTTAATTGAAATCCCATTATCCATATGTTTTTAAATATTGCGCTCATTATTCGGTTTAGCCGGGAGAGGACTTTGTGTCATATAACCCAATCCGAATAATGATACGTCGTATATGGATTGCATTTGAAGACCGGTGGTGAAGACCGAATATTTTCGAAAACGAAAGGACAACTCGTCGAATGTCTCTGCATCGGCTGATCTCCGATATAGAGATTTGATCACCCTTTGTAATGGGAAGTCCGGACATGATTAGAAATTATCTGGATTTGCAAGGGCTTCTTTCGAAGTGCCTTCGGTTCTGTTCGAACCCGGAACAGACTTGTATGGTTGTATGTCTGACACTACACTTTGAGATATAAAGTTGATTTCTTTCAAATACATTTCTGTTTGGTGGCGGAGAATTTATTCTCTTAGCTTAACACCCTTCTCTAAGAGGTACGAGCTCAGAGGTTATGTAGTTGAAGGTTATCAGTGATATACTCCCGATTTGGTAGTGTGGCATGCTGAGTGTTGCTGTGTGTTGATGATCATTTGATGATCATTTGTTGATCAAAGCATGACTTTCGTGCAAAGCGTAGCTTTGTGGACGAGACCTCATCGAGCCTCACAGACCGGAAATGGTCGAAACAGGAAAGATGCAGCAAGGTTTCAGGGGTAGCTCCCCTAGGGTATGACCATTCCTTCTGGAAAAAGGTGGTATCATGGTATGGAGCCCAGATATTTACCTGTGTGGTTGCTCCAATCTCATTTACTGTGTGATTGTTGCTGTGTGATCGAGGCGCCTCGGATAAAGGTCGCAAACGACCGGTGGTGGCATATCTCAGGTTTACTACCCAGGAAGGGGGTAACCGGCCTTGTGTTGGCAGAGAGCCAGGTGGTTCTCGGGGCGTCCCTCCAGAGGCGTTCCCATGTGGCATAGAAAGTTCCTTAGCCTGACCATTTTTTGGAAATCCAATCCCCAATATGAACCCAGTACGGTTTTAGTTGTAGAACCTGCAATTTACTTATGGTGGTCACCACTGTTTAGATGGTAGCTATAGCAGGCATAATATAATGGTACCTATGTTGGCTAAGATTAATATTGTATTTTCGAAATGTTTTCTGCACTATGCACTAGTAATAATATCAAAAGAGTTTTCTTGCGTAGTAAGCATGTTTGACTATCATAAGGAGAAATCTCCCCCATGTGTGCGATTGTATTGTGTGTGTGCCGGGAGGCCTTATGGTAGTTTCATTTTCCAAAAAGCATTGCGGATTTCAATGTTTAAAATTCTTTTGTTGTTTGTTTTAAAGATAAACAGTTTTTGTTTTGTCACACCGGTCCCATGACTGACTCGGAGTTTATTGTTCCCTTCCTAAACTCTGGGTGCCCACAATTTTCTACACGGGCAGTCTAGAGTTGGGTTTTTCAGATAGTCAGGTTTAGTAGATTATCGGAAGCTAGTTCAGTTTCTGGAGTTCATGGAATGACGTTGCTTATCTTGGTGCAACGTGATGGTGGTTCGAGCTTGATGTTGGAGTTGTTGGACTCATTCTCTTTTGAGGATCATTTGGAGTTATCACTTCTGTTTTCCACTGTATCATTATTTATCTCTGATATTGTTGTATCATATTGATATCATTGTTGTATATCATTCTGGATATTGTATTCATTGGAGTTGTATATGATATCATCTATTTCTTTCTTCCGCTGCGTTGTTATACTTAATGGTGTTATAAGCTCCGGCACGACTCGAATTTCAACGATTGAATCTGTGGCATTCGAGTACAAGTGAAGTACGGGTGCCGATTTTCGAACGCCGAAATTCGGATCGTGGCACATGTTGTTGGTTCTTTTTGCGAGCCAATGTCCCTTTAGGTCGCTTGTAACCTACCTGATAGCCGATGGTGGCCGGCCTGGCCCAGAAACTCTCCAACCTCTATAAATAACATGCCACCTGCGACATAAAGAGCATCTGCTCGGGACTGGTTGCTGAAGCTCTGCTGGAATTATTCTTCACTCTCTTCCTCCACACAACTATCTCCAAAGGAATACAATGTGATTCTCCAGTGGATTCCAAATCTGGAGATTCAATCTTGCTAGAAAACAATCAAAGCCTTGTAATCAAACAATTCTTGTAACAACAATCAGTCTATAGTAAAGCTATAAAGTGGATGTAGGCTTCATTAACAACCGAACCACTATAAAAATTCTTTGTCTTCATTTTTTGCTGTTCTTTCTTTATATCTGTGATCTGTGATATTTCTCTGTCAGGATAAGGCTAGTGCTTTCAAACCCAAACCACAGTGTTGGTCCATTTTTTGGGTCAATAGTCAAAATGCCAGATAGCATATTATTATTTTGAAAATTAATTTGAAATAAATTACTATTTTTGATTAAAATACAATGTTTTAAGGGATTCAAATTAATAAAAGTACAATAATTTTTTTTGAAGTATATTATCATTTGAATTATTATTGTTTTGAGATAAAATAAATAAAGATGCTTTGTGATAATTCATAATCAAAATGATTTTATACCTAAGATAAAACAACGGTTGTAAATATTTTATTTTGGATGATTGTTAGTTATGTGATTAATTGTTAATTGTAATATCACATATATTTGTTGTATATTGAAAAAATTGCATTTTAATGAGTATATGATATTTTACCATTATTACTATCGGATGATTAGTAGTAAATATGGTATTAGTTGTTTGGATGATATTGGTGTTTGTGTTACTAATGTTGATTGGTTAGTACACATTTGATGATATTCATGTTGTGTTACTATTGTGAAGTAATTAGTACACATTTGGTTGATTTATTTATTGTGTTGGACCTACAGGTTGTGTACATAAATTATTTTCATATATTACTGTTGTATTTTGTTGTTGTCATACATTAGGTGTATAAGTAAATAAAGATGTTTTATTTATTGTATTGGACCTTTTGTATTTAAGGTATATGTATTTATTATTAAGATATATTTACACTTTTATTTAAAATATACAAGTAAGTTTTTTTTTCTTTTTGCCCATATTGATTTTAGATTTTAAGTTATCAGACCAATAATCCACTATATTTTTTAGGTCTGAGACCAGTGTGCAGCATGATTTGATAGTGTTTTGTCACTAATTTTAGATGTTAGCAATAGTGGGTCATCACAATGACCTTAACACGATCAATGTTGTCATTTGATTGACCATAATAAAAGTATAGTTTAGACACTTTAGATTCATAATACTCTCAAGTCAAAAGACTAATACACATCGTCATGTGAGATCTTTTATTTGACTTTTAACCTATATAAGACTCTCGGTGAGTTGTTCTTTAATTGTTCTAAACAAATACACGCACGTAATCCCATGCAGCCCTAACAGACATGAGTAGTTCATTGTCCATCATAATGAAAGCATTACGTACACTAGTTTTAATGGATATATCGATATCCTATTCTTGATACAACTTGACTAACATTTTGAAAGAATTGGACCAGTCGAAAGCGAGTGAAATTGGTAGATTTTAATTTTTTTTCATGCTTTAGATCTACTTAGCTTATGAGGTCTAAAGAGTTTATTAGATCCAATCTAATACTGTTTAAATAAAATCTTACTTTCTTTAATATTATTTATAGGAAGTTTTAATTTGATGTTTATATAAATTAGAGTATATCAATGTTTGTACCAAAATTAGGCACAACACTCTTCGGAAGAGTTTGAAGAGATAAAATGAAGAAATAAATGTAAAAAGAGGATTATCTAACAAACACTTCAAAAACAAACAAGAAAGTACGCAGAAACACAGGGATTTAGAGTGGTTCGGCGTGTTGCCTACGTCCACTATGAAATGATTGACTTTTATTAACTTTTCTCTGCAGGTTACAGCAGAGTACAACAGTAAATCTCGAAAACAATAGTGAAATTAGAATACAATGGTGAATTCGGCAGAGTCTGGATGTCAAGGAGCAAAAAGAACCCTTTTCTGTAGGTTCTGGGCTGCTATTTATAGGCGTAGGTTGCAAATATCTCGCTTAGATCTCGGGAGACCTCTTATGGCACATGGGTGGGCCCATGCGATCGATCCCACGTGATTTGCACTTGGTCCGTGATCGATACGAACGAATTTCGTATCGATTAAGATTTGACCCAATCGAGTCGAAATTGGGCATGAGAATTCCTTAGGTTGTACGCAAGCTTCTGTGAAAATTTTGTAGCATTAGGACTTGTAGATTGTGAGTTATGATCGATACAAGATAGGGTTTTATGTAGGCTGCCTTGTCCGAATCGATACCTTCGTATCGATCAGTTCGAATCGCTTTTGAGCACGTGCCTGCATGTTGACGTGGCGCTAACTCCTCGGATTGATCCATTTTTCATGCCATGTTGACTGCTTCCTTATTCGTATCCATAATCTAGGCCTTGTTCGTATCGATTTGAATGGTTTCGTTCTGTTCGAATCGGTCACCTTGCTCTATTCGTATCGATCGGTTGCTCTGTCATATTCGTACCGATCGATTGTTCTGTTATATTCATACTAATCGAGTGCTAGGGTTTGTTTGTATCAATGGGAAGTGTCTACTTTGTATCGATCTATGGTTGATCGATACGAAGTATGTATGATGTTTGATCGACACGAACTAGACACTTGTATTGCAGTCGATGGATACGAAATGGGCAATAGCCGATCGATTCGAAGTGGGCCTGCCTTCTAATGGAAACGAAGAAGGCTATCCTCGATGGATACAAACAAGACAACTGCTGATCGATACGAAGTGGAGTTGTTTGCTGATGGAGTTGAAGAGATGGACGCGAATTGATGGAGACGGCCTAACCGATACGAAATGATGGATGCGAATGAGATGATTCCTTTGGCTTGCATCGATCATATCTTGAGCATACGAACTCGGATTGACTTGAAATTTGGAACGTTAGCTTTC
The DNA here is from genome assembly GCA_030737815.1 of Allium fistulosum. Lineage (NCBI taxonomy): Eukaryota > Viridiplantae > Streptophyta > Magnoliopsida > Asparagales > Amaryllidaceae > Allium > Allium fistulosum. Next base: position 597,859,328 of record CM060908.1, read on the forward strand.
ATAGCTTTGCTTGTCATGTCTTGTCAATTGTAGCTTGATCCGGACTCGGACAATAATTCATCAATATCCATAGTGAGCCTGCGTATAACCGATCTTCAGGACGGACTATCCTTGGTTTCCAGTTAAGTTCCTGGTATCACGACCTTTCCAAAAGGCGGGATAACATTTGCCCCTAAAGTACGTCTTGTGAGAACACGACGTGCTTTGAAAAGCTGCAATCTTCATTCTGAATAGTTCCATCTGACTTGTCAAATAGTTATCCTCTTTTCGTTGAAAGCTGTGACCTTTGATTGATCCATAGAAACATAAATTGTGAACCGCAAACTGCCAATTGTTGTACTATGTACCGTTGTAATTGATCGATGTATGATAGTAATTTGTCGCTCGTTGTTGTAATTGTCACCAGACAAGTATTCAATTCCTGCAAATTTTAAAGATTATATGTTAGTTCAATATACATGAATGTATGTTACCTTGACTCCCGTTAACGATCGTACGTTCACGAGTCGTTGTTAGGTTTTCAGTTTTTGTATCGAATTCTGTATCGATCCTCTCCTAAATCGACATGGAATTCGAGTTGTAACGACGCTTGGTGGTCATTTTGGAGTATCCCTTCGTAGCGATCCTCTCCTAGGTCGATTCGGGATGAATGAACATGAATCTTGTATCGAAGGATTTGAATTATCCAAATATTAATCTGTGATGATCTTCGCATCGATGGTTGTGAATCCCTGCAACTCTCAAAATGATGGATACGAAGTTGCGACTTCGTATCGATAGGCTAATGAGGGATACGAACAGTGCAACTGGTCCCCCGTGTACTATTCATATCGACGGATACGAGCCTTTATAGGTTGTGTATTGATGGATACGAATAGTACAGTTCGCATCGATGTGCCTTTGATGGAGTCGAAAATAGCGGATACAAATAAGTGTTTCGCATCGATTGAATCTGGTGCTTCAAAAAAATCTTTGTTGCAAATTTCGTATCGATAAAGCTCGAGTCAATGGACACGAATAACTAATTCGTAATGATCTGGGGAGAAACCGGTTGGAACTGGCCGCAATGACTGGAAGGCGAATCGTTTTTCTTCACTTCTTGGGTCCATATATAAACGTTTTATACTTAACCAAATTTCTCACTTGTCACTATTTTCTTCTGACCTTCGTATTGATAGAGAACACGAAAAGGAAGATAACTGTTTCTGCCTTTGAATCCAACCAAACCTTAACCCTTCCAATCAATTACTAAAACTAGGTAAATTAACTACGAAATCAGATCGAAGGCGATGAGACTTTGAATTCCATGCCGTCCTGCTTGCCTCCACGATCGGTTCTGGCAATATGGTGGTCGGAGGTGATCGACATGAGGTCGAGGAGGGAAAAAAAGACACTCGAGTTTTTGGAGAAGATGAAGTGTGGAGGACAGCATGACTTCAATTCCGTATCGGTGAAAAGAAGGAGAAGTCTTTGCTTTGCATCGATTAGGGGGATTAGTTTCGTATCGATGAAATGTGAACTGATAAAATGATGAATTTCGTATCGATCTGGGGTAATGATAGTTCGTGTCGATCGGAGTCGATCGATTCGAAGTCGGATGGCCTCTAATTGAAACAAAGCCTGCTACAAGCGATCGATACGAACTTCATGGCTTTGATCGATACGAACTCTGTGGTTTTAGATCGGTACGAAACTAGCAAGTGTTTGATCGATGCAAAATGAAAGCTTTGTACCGATACGAACTTCGCCGCAACCCGACCGATGTAAAGACAATGTGACTTGATCGATTAAAAAATCTAAAGTGTACCGATCAATACGAAGTCTAAAGCATACCGATCGATATGAAATGAAGGCTTCGGGTCGAAACGAAACGAATTAGCGACTGATCGATACGAAATCGAAGTCTCCGACCGATAGAAACTGTGGCCTTTGAAATGATCGATCTGAACATCGACTCTGATGGATACGAACTTCATGAAGGTTCGAACGTTTGACTCCAACGAGCTTCAGCCTTGCATAACTGAACTTAACTGCTAAACTGCATACTTGACTGCCTTTTGAAGCTCGTCGATAAAACTGTAATTTAACAAACTCTATCTTGAATCGGTTTCTAAAATCTGGATGGCATGGTTGTGACGGTCAGCGATGATGGTCGCTTCCAGTTGAATTTTGAAGTCTCGTCGTTTAGACATTTTCTCTAACTCTGTATACTTTTTCAAGTAATATGTAGCACTGCACTGCACAATACATTCATACACTTCACACTGGGGTATACACGGGCTTATTATCGTCTAATCACAGTTTTTGATAAGTTTATTAGTTATGGAATCCACAAGTTCACCGCAACAGGAAACACCGGGTTCGCCTCCTTTGGTGATAGAGTTACTAAATATTACAGCCGAAATTGTAAGCCCGGCTTCGGATGAGCTTCTTGGAGCCACTATAATTTTAAACCCGCAAGATTTAGTTCCGTCAAACATCTCCGAATATATGCTAGGCAGAATTTGTCTACGTCATGGGTTGTCGTTTAACGACGTACTGCTTCCAGGGCCAAATGACAGGCCACATGCTCCCCCGGAGGGGTATACAGCCTTCAACCGACACTCTTGCACAGCTGGGACACTTCCCCCCTTTAATCAGTATATACAGGAAGTGTTGGATTTTTTAGGGATCGCTCCATCGCAATTGCATCCGAACGGGTATGCGTTGCTAAACAGCACGTTCATCGTCTTCATGGAGCATCTTCTACGGCCTCCAACTCCAGAGGAAATCAGATACATATTCAATGTTAAAAGTCGGGGAGACAATCCCTCTTTTACATTCTTAGAGGCGGTTAGGAACTGCCAAGTGGTGTCCTGCTCTTGGACCAGATTAAGTTACTTCAAAACTAAATGGTTCCACGTCCGATGTCCACCGAGCTTCGCCAAGCAATGGATAACTAGAAGAAAGTTCTTCAACTTTACATGACTTGCCTGAGTGATGTAGCTTGGCATCCACTCTAACATTTTATGCCTTTTGCAGGCTCGATTCCGCGGCCAGAGGGTGCCCACTTCAAGGAAATGGTTCGAATTCTTCAAGAAGTGCCGATTGAAATGAGAGAGATCGAGTCAGTACTCACAGATGAGAACTTGAGAATCGTGGGGCTGATCGATCAAGATCAAAGCATTAGACCTGAAGGATCGATCAGAACAATTTGAACAGAATGGGCTAAACGTAGAGCGCCCAAACTTGTGATAGCCAAAGAGGGCGATGAAGAGAGAACGCCCACGGATGATGAACTTGTTGCTGGGCCTTCTGCCGGATTTCAAGCAATAGAAGGAAGGAGAAAAGGCAAGGCTGCTTCTCATAAACGCCTTAAGTCTTTGAGGTGGAAATTAGTTGTGGTTTCTTTGTCGGCCTCCGGCGTTAGAATCTCAAAAGCTCCTCCCTCGCCAATAGAGAGTCCTTTTGAAGGGCTTGCCGATATTCCGATTCCGGACTTTGTGTCACTTCCACATGATACCGGATTGGAGGAGCTTCAAAATGCTCTAGATTTAAGCGAGTCTCTACCCATCAGTGCATCCGACATTATTGGTTGGTCGGGGGGTTACACACACATACACACTTTACGGCACTACACGATTTCCAGCTTTAAGTTGTCTGTTTCAAGAATTCACTAACTCTGTTCTTCTTTTGCTTTACAAATACGATGAACATGCAAGAGTCTATGCTCAGCAGTCTTCAATCAGCATGCCAATCATCAGGCTCGTATTATGAGTCCCGTCGGAGGGAGGATGATAGAAACCGTGATCGCGGTTATCCTAGTCAGGAACGCTACGAGAGGGATAGAGACATGGGTTACAGAGAACAGAGATATCGATCCCGATCGCATTCTCCACCCACTCGACTCCCCACACAACCTTCAGGCCAGGGAAAACAGCTGGTAGAGCCCCCTCGTCACAAACCATCTTCACAAACTTCTCGGCCTGAGTCGCAATGCTATAAAACTGGGGTTGAGCCTCCAGTCATCGCTGAACAAGCTATCACTGAGCCTACTGGGGAAGGGGCTATTAGAATTGCTCAGCTAAAGAAAGATTTTCCAAATATATGCTTTGATGCCTACATCTTCCCTCCTCACTTAAAGAGAATTCCCTCAGAAGCGGAGAACACAATGCATGATTACATTCATGACATCTATACCTAGTACAAAGAGTGGGCGAAGGCTGTAGAGAAAGCATCGAAGGTGGCCTTTGAGCGGGTTAAAATAATCGAAAAGTTAGAATCTGATCTCTCCCAGAAGGACTGCATCATCCAAGTGCTTAATGATGAAGCCGAGTCCTATCGAAAATTAGAGATAGAGGCCACCAAAAAGGCAGATGAGGCGAACTTGGCCATGGAGAGGATGAGGCAGACACACTTTACCTTGGTGGAGCAGATGGGCCACGAAACACCACTGTCACAGCTGAACGGGACGCTGCTCTAAAGGAACTTGCTGAGCTTAAAGCTAAATTTTCCGAAATCATCAAAGAAAAGGATGATGCAAACAAAGCCGCCTAGGAAGCATGTGAAAAGGCCGTTGTGCTTCGGGGCGAACGGGATGCGGCAACGGCTAAGGTCCGGGTGGTGAAGACTGAGGTCGAGGAGAAAGTCCGAATGATGGAGTCTAGGCTAGAAGCTGATATTGAAGATCTCGTCATTGTTTATAATGCTAACGTCTTGAATCACATACATCTAGCCTGGCTCGACAATTATCCGGCGCATCTACACAACGCCTGGGGACGATTAGTGGGGGATGAAAAGGCCGCCCAACAAGCCGAATCGATTGATGAGTTCGAGCTCGAAAACCGAGTGTTGAGCGAAGATGAGCGGAAAGTTCTCCACGATGCCATGATTTCATATGAGAAGGAGAAACTTGGCGCTCAACATTGGAAGTTGGAGAAGGTTCTAGCGTCGAGCATCATGATACAAGTTCTGAAACTCTTGTGCCGACTCTGTCCTAATCTACACCTGCGGTTGATCCTTAGCCCGTTCCTGCTTATAATCCGGATCAACCGCAGATGTCTCCAGCTCGCGAGCAAGTTTCTGAGGTCGTTCAGCTGCCCACAAGTCAAACTAAGGAAGGTACTCTGAACATTCTCTATGCTTATCCGAAATTGGAATCGTCATTTGAAGTAGTTATTAACAGTTCTTCTTTTGTTTTTGTCCAGTGATTGATGCTACACCGGTCGTGCCTCCTGCCACTCAAGAATCACATCATATGCAGGAGGCCATTATAACTGAAGCAACCACCACAACGACCGTGGCACCGACTGATGGAACGCAAGGAAGCACGCTTATTTTTGATGAGCATATGATGGAGGAACTCCTCGGTCATCACAGCAATCCTTTTGCAGGTTTGCCGTTCGTTATGGGCGGAAGTGCACCGATGACAAGTTCTTCGGCTCCAACTGTGGGAGTTCCTGACGATGCACAAACGCTTCATGAGGAGGAAATCATAGCTGAAATCAATGCCGAAATGGAGGTAGCCGTGTGGGGCAGTGATTTTGGTGGTGGTATGGCTGGACCTGGTCCGGCTCCTTTGCGGATGATATCTCCGGGAGGAACGGTCATTGAGACGAGTGCGCCTACCCCACCTCCTTCTGTTGATCCTGTCCCTCCGACTCCGCCTGCAGAAGCGTTCCAATACACTTGAGTTCGGAGGAGGTGTTAGTCCATGAGATGATGGTTTTGATGACAACAACCTTAGAATAGATTATAAAATATAAATACTAACATTACAAGTTTAGATATATATGTATATGCAGGATCTAACCATGCAGGTATCAAGAATGAAGACTGTATAGTATAAAGATTCAAGATATAGAGATAGAAGACTCATGAGTATAAAGATTATCAAGAGTCCAAGGGTTCAAGGTTAAGTTTGTTTTATTAGGAATATTTGTTAAAACTCGTAGAAAAGCACTGGCATCTTAATATCCAATTTATTCGTGGAATGGAATCCACTTCGAGCCCGTTAAAGGGATGGAACCCTAAGTAGGATGGAACCTACGAAAATCTAGTGGGACATTGTTTTGTATCCACTAATTTTAATTCAAATGATTTTACAAAATTATCTTGTTTTCAAAATGATTTCAAAACTTTCCTTTTAAAAGATTCAAAACTCTCTATCCTGATTTTAAATAATTTTAGCCTCAAAACATCTTTAATTTCAAAGTCAAATTACTCCTGATTTTAAATGTCTTTTCAAATAATATATTTAACTTTTAATATTTATACTTAGATTTAAATATAAAATTATAGTTAAATTATGTATATATTGTTCTTTATATTTACTTATGAATTTCAACTATATTCAAGTATATTTATAAAGTTTTAAATAGTTTTTATATAAGATAATTATTATTTTTATAGAAATTCAAAATATCAATTTTGGCTGAGGGATGTCGACATGCCCCTAGGCACTATGTCGACATGGTGACAGTTGAAGTTCAAAATTCAAATTTCAAAAGAAGTGTCTATTCGCCATAACTCTTCATGAATGGTCATTGCTGTTGATCTTCTATAAATAGGGGTCGGTTTCAACGAATTTTTAATCACTTTTTTTTGGTTTTCACTCCTCTTCTTCTTCCACATTTCTTAATACAAAATCATACCATTACTCTGCCGAAATCAACATCGAATCATACTCGATTACTTCTAGTTTGATTCTACATCACTATCTCTACAAGGTTCTCAGTGCTATTCAGAGTTATAGACTTCTTTGTAATATATTAGCGAGAAAAGGTGTGATTGTAGCCTTGGAAATCAATTAAGCGAGAAAAGGTATGATTGTAGCCTTGGAAATCAATTGGGTGAACTTGTTGCCCCGGAAATCAAGTATCTCTACCCAGAGGATTGTCATTCTGGAGGGTGTACCTCGCAGCCTTGAAACCGAGGGTTGTAATTGTTGAATTGTTGTTGAAAGAAAATCTGTACTTATGTTGCGGGACTAGATGTAGGGTAACTCTGAACCAGTATAAAATTCGGTGTGTTCTTTCCTTTACTGCTTTTACTTTATATTTGCATCTGTGTTTGATTCTGTGTTCATATCTGTATCTGATTAGTGTATACATTGTTAACAAATTAAGATAAAACTCAAAAAGATTAACAAATTTCTTAAAACACTATTCACCCCCCCTCTAGTGTTAATTCTAGGCTTAAGATCCTTAATCCGAATTTCTCACAGGAGGATGTTGATATTATGCCCCCGATTAGAGATCGACCGCCGAAAGGCAAGGGCTCAAAGAGAAAACTAAGCGGAAGCTCCAACGGGTCCACACCAAAGGGGAAACCAAAGAAGAAGAAAGAATAGACATGTTTCTTTGGTGAAATTTTGAGTAGATAGGAATTTCTTTTGTTCTTTTTTGCTAGCCGTGTATAGATGCGGGTTCGGCCCCTGCTAGTAGAATTTTTTGGATAAACTTGTATTTAGTTTCCTTCTACAAACAGTTGAAATGAAATTCCATTTTGTCTTTAACTCAATTTTAGTTTATTTGCTTAAGTTTTCTCAGCAGTTGAACTCCAGTCTAGTATATTTGTTGAGTTTCGACCTTTGGATTGGATCCAAGTTTAGTTGTTAAGTCCTGAAATCACGACTATAAGTGATGACTGAATGTTAAACTGGGCTTCGATGCTGTAGTGTCACAGTCAGTGACTAACGCTTAAGTTCTGCCCCCAATTTCAAGGACGAATTGTAAGATCAAGTAGCAATTGTACTTTGCTTTCAACTCATCGATCTTAATGTCATCGAATTGATACTGAAACAAGGAAACTCGAGTGGTCGAATCACACTTATTCATTGACGATTGCATCCACACTTCGGGCATTCGCATTCGTACGTCGACGGTCTGGCTCGCCTGCTTGAGTTTCAAGGATACGTCCACACACCAGGGACTTAAGTCATTTTCATGGGTGGTCAGTCATTCCCGCTTTGCATTTACACTCTAACCATGCTCCGGGGACTTAGAGTTGTTCTGCAGATGGTCAATCCCAATTTGGTTTGTGTTTAAACCGCAATCCACTCTCCGGGGATTTTGAGTCAATGTTTATACTCCAATTCGCGCTCTGGGAATTTGGAGTTGGTGTTTATGTTGACACTCCGGTTCACACTTTGGGAATCCGAAGTTAGTTAATGTTTATACTCCAGTTCGTGCTTTGGGAACTTGGATTTAGTCAATGTTTATACTCCAGTTCACACTCTGGGAAACTGGAGTTAATCGAAAGATGGTCAGTCACATCTATTCAGGCTTTAGGATTTCGTTTTCACTTCGGGAACGATGAATTTATCAGGATCGTGGATAGTCGGTTCACATCTACCCCGATTTAACAAGTGATGTCGTTAGATGGATGGATCCATTTTCCTCAAACTTGGTCAAGGCGGGCGAAGTCGTTGGGTGGACGGATCCATCCTCTTCGAGACCGTATTTGTGAGTTTATACTCTAGTTCACACTCTGGGAATCTGGAGTTTGTTAAAGGATTGTCGTGTATCAGTCCTTCTTTGACTTCAGTGTGATGATTTGCCCCCGAGCTCGGGTATCATCTAGTGAGTAACCGGTCGTATCACAGTCACTCCCTATTTGAATAAATTCCACCATCGGGTGGAATTTAGCTCTCCATGCATAGTGATAGTTGTATGACGCATTCAATAAATCACAACTCTGGCTCGAAGAGATTGCATTTTATTGCTGAAATAAGAAAATATGGCAAAATCAGTTGCCTTATTACAAATTCAAATTTCGAAATGCAGAAACAAATTGCAAATGAAGAATAAACTGAATAAATAAACAGAGCCTGTCATGTGTAGCAGCAACAAAAATTTCGCTGTTCCAGGCTCTCGGAAGAGTGAGACCGTCAACGGTCGATAATTTGAATGTACCATCTCTGAGCTTTCGTTCGATAACCTATGGTCCTTCCCAAGTTGGCTTCATATGTGAAGGGACCGGATAAATTCTTTTAAGGACGAGATCGCCGAGTTCAAAGGTTCGGGGTCGGACCTTGGCATTATATAATCGGGCGACTCGACTTCGGTATGCGGCTGCCCTCAAATCAGCCTCTTTACGCTTCTCATCCAATAAATCCAGGGATTCAGCAAGCAATATAGCATTTGTCTTCGGATCATAGTATGTCACACAATGAGAAGGCACTTCTAATTCAACTGGAATAACGGCTTCTGAACCATACGAAAGAGAAAATGGAGTGTGGCCGGTTGTGGATTTGTGGGTTGTTCGGTATGCCCATAAAGCCATAGGAAGTTCATCAACCCATTTTCCCTCGACCTTTTCTAGTCATTTCTTTAGAATAGACTTTATAATTTTATTAACAGCTTCGACTTGTCCATTCGCTTGAGGGTGTGCGACTGCGGAGAATTTCTTCTGATTGTGGAATCGTTGACAAAAATCCTTAAATTCAACACTGTCGAACTGAGTCCCGTTATCAGTGATGATAGTATGTGGGAGACCAAATCGGCAGATGATGTTGCGCACTACAAAGTTGATCACCTTCTTTGTTGTAATTGTAGCAAGGGGTTTAGCTTCCGCCCACTTGGTGAAGTAATCAACTGCTATGTTGGCGTACTTCGCACCACCTTTGGCTAGAGGTAGAGAGCCAATAATGTCAATGCCCATACTGCAAACGGCCATGGACTGACCATTTGAGTTATATCGGTAGGTGGGGCCCTTGGAATCTGAGCATGCTTTTGGCATTTTTCGCACTTTTTGGCGTAACCTAATGCATCGCGATTTACGGTTGGACAATAGTATCCATATCTGAGCACTTTCTTGGTAAGGGCTTGCCCCCTGGTGTGATCGCCACATTCTCCTTCGTGCACATCATACAATATGCATTTGATTTCGTCATGAGTGATACACCGGAGTAAAGGAACAAAGTATCCTCTTCTATACATAACTCCATTTTGAATGGTGAACCGTGAGGCTTTTCGAAGAATCTGTCTCTTTTCACTCCTACACTCTGGCAGGGTTCCGTGCTCAAGATAATTTCTGAACAGAGTCATCCATGACTCCTTCTCGGAAGCGACAACAAATATCAAATCGGTTTCCATCTGATCAATGCTTGGCGAAGGCAATGTCTCCACGGGAACGAGTCCCATTTGCTGTGCTTCACCTGTACTGGCTAACTTTGCTAACGAATCGGCTTTCTGATTGTGTTCTCATGGGATGTAATAAATGGCATAATAATCGAACTGATTCAGTATCTCCTGAACCTGAACAAGGTAAGCAGCCAGTCTTCGATCTTTGGCTTGATATTCCCTCTAACTTGACGCACGACCAATTATGAATCACAATAAATTTCCACAGCAATGATTCTTAAATATCTGGCAAGTTTCAATCCGGTCAGTAGAGCTTCATACTTGGATTCCTTATTAGTTGCACGAAAGTTGAACTTTAGAGCATAGCATATAGATCGACCTTCAGGAGTTTCAAGTACAACCCCTGCACCTAAGCAACGGTCATTTGATGCACCATCTGTGTGCAGCTTCCAGATATACATAGGAAACTCACTTGTTTCGGGCAAGTCCTCTGGGATGGTAAATTCAGCTATGAAATCTGCTAGGACCTGTCCTTGAATGGCTCGCCTTGGAGTGTAAGTAATGTCAAACTGACTTAACTCGATATTCCATTTGAGTAACCTACCAGACGTCTCGGGCCACGTAAGGACCTATCGTAACGGCTGGTCGGTGTAAACGGTGATTGGATGAGCCTGGAAATACGGACGGAGCTTCCTCAAGGCAATAACAAGGCAATAATCCAACTTCTCTAGCTTCAGATAATTTCTCTCAACTCCGGTTAGTGGCTTGCTTATATAGTAGACCGGCTTTTGTATTCGGTCTTCCTCCTGAATTAGGGTAGCACTGATTGCGTTTTCTGATACCGCCAAATAAATGTACAATTTCTCGTGATGGATAGGCTTCGACAAAATTGGCGGTGTGGAAAGATGTTGAATTAATGCTCGGAATGCGCCCTCACATTCCGTAGTCCCTTCAAAGTTTCATTTTTCTTTTTGGATTAGATCGATGAAGGGAATGCATTTATCAGTAGACTTTGAAATGAACCTGCTCAGTGCTGCTACTTTTTCGTTGAGACTCTGGACTTGCTTTATAGTTCTCGAGGTTTCAAGATTTCTAATTGCCTAGATCTTTTCGGGATTGGCTTCGATTCCTCGAGTGTTGACGATAAACCCAAGGAATTTTCTAGATGCGACCCCAAAATGACATTTCAACGGATTAAGCTTCATTCTGTATTCTCGAAGAATATTAAACATTGACTCCAGGTCTTTGATGTGGTCAGTGGAAAATCGAGACTTGACTAGCATGTCATCCACGTATACCTCCATGGTTTTCCCAATCTGATTGGCGAACATTCGATTAACTAATCGTTGATAAGTTGCACCAGCATTCTTGAGTCCAAAGGCATGACCTTGTAGCAATAAAGTCCCATATTGGTTACGTAGCTGGTATGCTCTTGGTCGGGCAAGTGCATAGGTATTTGATTATAGCCAGAGTACGCATCCATGAAGGATAACAGTTCATGTCCAGCCGTTGAGTCCACAAGTTGATCAATTCGAGGAAGTCGAAAACTGTCTTTGGGCAAGCTTTATTCAAGTCCGAGTAGTCAACACATGTTCTCCATTTCCCATTTTGCTTTCGGATAAGTACAGGATTGGATACCCATCCCGAGTATAATGCATCTCGAATGAATCCATTCGTTTTAAGCTTATCTACCTCTTCTTTAAGGGCAGCAGATCTCTTTGGATCCATACCACGCCTTTTTTGCTTGACTGGAACGTGCCGCGGGTCAATATTCAATGTGTGGCTCACGATGTCCGGCGAGATCCCACACATATCAGAGTGCGTCCAGGCAAACACATCAAGGTTTACCCGGAGAAATTTAACCAATTCCTCTTGCATTTGTTGGCTTAGCTGAGATCCAATCTTTATCATTCTTGAATCATCATTATCGTCGATTGGAATATCGATCGTCAGTTCGATCGGAGAAGCTTGACTGTCTTTACTTTCGTCCTCACTTTCGGTATCTCTCAGGTCAAGATCTCTTTGGAATTGGTTGGCATGCCCGGGCCCGGGCCTAGGCGTTAATTGTCAATTATTAGCAAAGCGGACGCAGAGATATTCCTCTACGCCCTTCCCTTTTTCTTTTCGCCGCGCCTCGCGCAGCTCAGCAACATAACAGGCTCATCCTATAACCCGATCCCCTTGAACAACTCCGACACCATTGTCGGCAGGGAATTTCAAAGTCAAACACCATGGGGCGATGGCAGCCCTGAACTCAGCTAGGGCTGGTCAGCCCAAGAAAGCATTATATGGGGATTTTATATCCAAAACAACAAACTGCAGTATCCGGACCCTCCGACGTTCACCAATTCCTAACTCCACTGGCAATTCCACCACTCCAGTGGGTATAGTTGCACTCCCATTAAAGACATGAATACGGGACTGACATGGCTTCAAGTCTTTAGTCTCCATTCTCATCTGGTCATAGGCTCGTTTAAACAAGATATTCACAGAACTTTCGCTATCTACCAAGATCCTCTTCATCCAAGCAGGACCTACTTGAGCTGATATGACAAGTGGATCAATAGTGGAGGCTTTGATCCTATCGGCATCCCGACCTCGAAATATGATGTCATCTGCCATCGTTCTTTGTTGCTTGGCCGGACCCCATCTTCGGAATTACTACAACATTCAAAGTTTACATGCCTGATAGAGCTGGCATACGACTCCATTTCTTTCCAGCTTCGGTCTGCTGGATGAGGACCACCACTAATAGTGTTTATCACCAACCTCCCGCCAGTACGAGCGGGTTCTTCCTGTCCAGCCAGATTCGGTACATGATTTTGATTCGATGGGCCCGCACCTCCAGACTACGGTGCCCGCACAAACTGTTCTAACTTTCTCTCTCTTATCAACTTTTCAATGAGATCCTGCAAGTGACGGCATTCATTTGTGTTATGGTCGTAGCTTTCATGGAATCTACAAAATTTTCCTCTCTGGATTTGTTTCTCCGATGACTGTTTCGGAGCAGGCCTTTTGTACCGAATAGTATTGCAGGTCTGTAAATACACATTTTCCAACGACGTATTCAAAGGAGTGTAGTTATCAAACATAGGAGCTCTACGTCGTGGACCACGGTTTTGATCCCGTTTTCTATTTTGGTTACCATTCCCTTTTTGCTGATCTTGTTTATTCTGAATGTTCAATTGCACTTTTCCAGAGCTCTCCCCGGATTGTTTAACAACAATATTACTCTGAATTCCTTCCACACTAGGCCCCGCATCATCCTTTTTCCTAGACTGGTTCGCATCCTCCCTTCTCAAGAATTGGGCTGCCTTAGAATAGAAACGGTCCAATGATGTACGGGGTTTTCCGGCCAACCAGTTGCCGAATTCAGAATTGGGCTCAATCCCCTTAGTCGGTGCCATAAGGATAGAGTTATCATTTGGGTTGCTGATCTCAGCACATGCAGCATGAAATCTTTCTAAATAACGCCTGAGTGTCTCTCCAGGAGCTTGAGTGACACTAGATAAAGTATTAACATCCTTCGGTCTCGCGACATACATACGAAATTGCTCAATAAACTTTGTTGCAACCTGATCAAAGCATGAGATAGATCGAGGTGGCAGTCGGGTAAACCACATAGTCGCTATGCCCCTAGAGAGATCGGGAAGCATCGGCACTTGACTGCATCGTCAGCTCGTGCAGCATTCATCAACCATTCATACTTCAGGATATGCTGATTAGGATCATAGTTCCCTTCATAAACAGGTAAAGTTGGCATCCTGAATCGCCAAGGTGGTTCAGCGTAGAGTATCTCATCAGTGAAAGGGGTGTGACTCCGGGTGATTCCTCAGTCGTCATTGCTAAGTCCCTGACTTTCACGGATCATCTCACGGATCATTGTCGGTAGGTCGGGCATCTGGACATTTTGAGCAGGTTGGGCCAAGGTGTGGTCGAGTTCCATAATGCGAGGAGGGGCCGGTCGCTATCGACGGTCCATGTCTCGCCTCCTTGATTCTACATCTTCGGGGACGTAAGGTTCAGGAGTACGGTTGCGTTGATGGTGGGTCGGATCCGTTCGGTTCCAAGCGTCAACTCCTAAATCAGTAGCTGTTGTAGTACGATTATCAGTAATGTGGTATGTGGTAGCGCCTCCTCAGGAGGAGGGTCCAGTTTGGTGGCTGGTTGATGGGCCAACTCTCAGTTGCCCAAGACTCAATGTATTCTAATGCCCAATGGCCTTTGTGTAACTTCCATCCAGTCGCGGGCGCGTGGATCTATGATGGTAATCAGAAGAGGCTGAACTTTGGGTGGATGAATGGGAAGCCTGATCCCTCCTGGATCTCCTTTGTCTCTAATGGTTTAGCTGGTTGGTCAATTCCGCATTAGCACGGAGCTGTTGAGTGAGTTACTGGCGGCTCCGAGTCAGTTCTTGCATTAGCATCTGGAATTCTTCCCTGGTAACAGGGCCTCGCGGATCTGATGGTCTGGAAGCATTCTGATCAGTCAAAGGCAATTGTATGGGATTCTGTCTATCCCGTCCTTCTGGATCTACAGCTGTAGAAGTAGTCCTTGTGTTAACCATGGTGGATGGCAAAGCTCTTTCCTAGACTTGATGCAAATCTGAATAGGATGGAAGAACTTTAATCTTTGAGATCTGGATCTTCTTCTTAGATTTTTGCAATCCAATATCGATAGTAGATCCAACGAGCAGGAGAAAAACTGTGTTTTCTCAATGAAAGCACCAAAGTGTTTGTACCAAAATTGGGCACAACACTCTTCGGAAGAGTATGAAGAGACAAAATGAAGAAATAAATGTAAAAAGAGGATTATCTAACAAACACTTCAAAAACAAACAAGAAAGTACGCATAAACACAGGGATTTAGAGTGATTCGGCGTGTTGGCTACATCCACTATGAAATGATTGTCTTTTATTAACTTTTCTCTATAGGTTACAGCAGAGTACAACAGTAAATCTCGAATACAATAGTGAAATTCGAATACAATGGTGAATTCGGCAGAGTCTGGACGTCAAGGAGCAAAAAGATCCCTTTTCTATAGGTTCTGGACTACTATTTATAGGCATAGGTTGCAAATATCTCGCTCAGATCTCGGGAGACCTCTTCTGGCACGTCGGTGGGCCCACGCGATCGATCCCACGCGATTTGCACTTGGTCCGTGATCGATACGAAGGAATTTCATATCGATCAAGATTTGACCCAATCGAGTCGAAATTGGGCATGAGCATTCCTTAGGTTGTACGCAAGCTTCTGTGAAAATTTCATAGCATTTGGACTTGTAGATTGTGAGTTATGATCGATACAAGCTAGGGTTTTATGTAGGCTGCCTTGTTCGAATCGATACCTTTGTATCGATCAGTTCGAATCGCTTTTGAGCACGTGCCTGCAAGTTGACGTGGCGCTAACTCCTCGGATTGATCCACTTTTCATGCTGTGTTGACTGCTTCCTTATTCATATCCATAATCTAAGCCTTGTTCGTATCGATCTTAATGGTTTCGTTCTGTTCGTATCGGTTGCCTTGCTCTATTCGTATCGATCGGTTGCTCTGTCATATTCGTACCGATCGATTGTTCTGTTATATTCATACCAATCGAGTGCTAGGGTTTGTTCGTATCGATGGGAAGTGTCTACTTTGTATCGATCTGTGGTTGATCGATATGAAGTATGTATGATGTTTGATCGACATGAACTAGACACTTGTATTGCAGTCGATGGATACGAAATAGGCAATAGCCGATCGATTCGAAGTGGGCCTGCCTTCTGATGGATACGAACAAGACAACTGCTGATCGATACGAAGTGGAGTTGTTTGCTGATGGAGTCGAAGAGATGGACGCGAATTGATGGAGACGGCCTAACCGATACGAAATGATGGATGTGAATGAGATGATTCCTTTGGCTTGCATCGATCATTTCTTGAGCATACAAACTCGGATTGACTTGAAATTTGGAACGTTAGCTTTCATAGCTTTGCTTGTCATGTCTTGTCAATTGTAGCTTGATCCAGACTCGGACAATAATTCATCGATATCCATAGTGAGCCTGCGTATAACCGATCTTCGGGACGGACTGTCCTTGGTTTCCAATTAAGTTCCTGGTATTACAACCTTGCCAAAAGGCGGGATAACAATCAAATATACTCTTGTGTGTATGTGGTGAAATAGTTACATGTTTAATTTAATTTAGAGAATGAAACCTTTCGTTTCTCTCTCTTAAACTTATTTAATTAATTGAGTGAAGATTATGTTTATTTAGAGAGGGAATTTTTATTTATCTCTCTTTAATTAAATTGATTGATTTATTAAATGACATATATGTTCACATTTACACTTGGAATATTGTGAGTATATCCAAATATACTACAGTGAAAACTATGTTAGTGCAACATTGCATTGGGTGTACATAGTTAATGTATATATACATACAGACATACATACATACATATATATATATGTATATATGTATCTGTATGTGTGTGTGTTGGAATTTGCATTTATTATGTATACATTGGCCATTTATATGTGTAATGGTTGTCACAAGATATTTTAAACCTATATGCAAATGTGTTATATATATATATATATCAAAATTAGCTGTGCATTAAATGAAATAAATGATTCAAAGTATTTGAATTGATTTGACTAAGTCAATAAAATAGATTCAAGTTTATTATCCAAATTATTTAATTTTGCTAAGTAAATAATTTTAAGTATCAAATTGGAAGCTATTAGTTGAAGATATTTTAAGTATGATATATGTATATGTATATGTATATATGTATATATGCAGTTTTGTAAAATAAAAGAGTATACGAAAATAATTTTATTGTTGTTCTAAAATGCATAAGCTATTTAAAATACACGAGTTTGAAATATACATATAGTTGTAAAGTTATCAACATTATATATATGTATGTATATGTATGTATGTATATTAAATGATTTCGGCCAAACAAATAATGATAATTTTTTATTATTACAAAACTCAACAGTATGTATATGTATGGAGATTCAAACAGTTATAGGTGACAACATTTGCACAAATAAAATCATTATGAAATATAAGGGATCTAATACATACTAACAAGATATGATATATATTTAATTAAAATTAAGATTAGATAACTACCATAATAAGTTGCCTAAGAAACACACCTTAAATGTATGAAAACCCATAGATCCAATTGAATCATCTCCAAAAATTGCAATAATCTGAAGCACCACATTTGTATTTATTTTATTTGATGTTCGAATTGTTTTAGGAATTTTTTCGTTCATGAAGACATGAATTTTCAGCCATTAAAGAAAAGGAAGAGAGCAAGAAGAAGAATGAATTGTCGAAAGAGTGAATGAAAGGAATTTTCAATATAAAGAAACAATCGAAACCTTTCAAATTCCTTCCTTAAACCTTTGCTCCTTGATTCTTCATTAAATCTCAATCAAATCTCCTCTTTTAGCATGCATGGCCGGCCATAGATGCAGGCTATTTGGGCCTTCAAAATATCTAAAAAAACTTAGTAATTAATTAACTTAATCAAATTTGAATGTCTATCGATATCGACATCGTTATGAACATATATAACTTTTATATACTCCATTTATTAAATACCTATGACATTCAAACGAATCAAATAAAATTTAATAATTAACATTTCATAAATATGGATTAATTTATTAATTTACAATGATTATAACTTAATCAAATCGTGTGGTTTTTTTGACTATTCACTATTATGGTCATGCGACTCAAAGGGGTAAATTCAGTTAGTGATTAATATCAAACAATTTGATTGTTAACATTCACACGTTACCTTAGCTAGTAGTGTGAAAATTTGGCTGAATTTATTGCTGACACATCTTTTTGGTAAAATTCAATTTTACTATTATAAGCGGCACCCGATACCGACGACTATTTAAAACAATTCTCTTCGTCAACACTATTTCCATTAGGACTTATGGAATTTAGCTTTGGTTAAAATTCCAATATTGTCCACATTCAACTTAATTAGTCCAAACACAAAATCCTTGTTTCAATAATAACAATTATTATTAACCATACTGCTTTTGCAAGAGACTTTGACTTTGAATTGAATATAGTTAACCATGATACTAACCTCACATAACCGAGGAGACAAACTCTCTTTTCACTTTCGATACTTCAACTCTGATGTAACTATATTTATTTAACCGATGAAAGTAGAGTGTATATATTGAAGTTCCATGACATTCTCAAGTCAAGGGAACTTTGTAACATCATCACTTCGAGATTCTCTATTTGACCTTAGTTATATTAACCAACATAAAACTCTTGAGTAAGTCATTCCATGGTTATCTAATAACTAACAGCATGTAACATTTTGGTGCCCCCAATAGCCATGAGTAATATACCATCTAACATTTGGATAGCGTTACGTATTCTGGTCTCAATGGATGTATCAATATCCTATCTCGAAACATCTTAACCGTGAATATTTATAATAATATTTTGTTTTAATGCGATAAATTTCTCATGGTTACAACACATTGTAATTACTATCACATAGCATATCATTTAAAGATCTTATATCTAATATACTTTAAATTTATTACTTAATTAATTATACCATAATATAACAAGTATATAATAGAAAGAAAGCACATTTTTTATTTTGAACAAGATTGATTATCGAGTTAAATATACGTAATAAATTACATAATTGCCCCTAATACATACCCCTAACTCTATCAATCTCCCACTTACACTTAGGTTCAATTATGGATCTTATTTCAACTCCTTCGATTTATTTACTCAAAACTAATCAGGCTAGTCCCTTAGTGAATGGATAAACTATGCCAGTCAACTTTCTCTAATGCTAATAAACTGCCTTTATCATGTGGAACCCTTTAGAGTATGTTATTTGACTTCTAGTGAGCTTTAGGTTCTTTTATGAACTATATAACAATTTTGTTATCATATAACAATGTCATGGGATTCCCAACATTTGGAATCACCCTGGGCTCAGTTATAAATTTGTGCATTTATTTATACTTCATTTATAACAGCGTTATTCAAGGCAATTTACTTAGCCTTTGGTTGAATCAGCCGCTACTTGTTGTTTGGAATATTTCCAGCCTAAAGTTTTTAATTTGGAATTGAACATGAATTTAGGATTGACATATATACTCAATATCACTTATGAAGTTTGAGTCTGAATACTCCTTCATAAGAAGTTTATTGTTTCCATAAACAATTCTCTAGTATTTCACAAATACCCAAGAACGCTCTAAACCATCTTATACTAATCATACTTTGAAGTTTATAATTTCTCTATGTATCATATACATAAACAAAAATGTGATACTATTGACAACATGACATCTGTGATAATTCCTATCACCAATGTAAAAGGAATCCATCTTCCACGCCCCATTAAACAATCTAATATGGAATTTGCGTACATCTTTTTGGGACATTCCTAACATCCTTTTACACTGATTATAAAAGATGTACTTTCAAATCCAATATCGAGAATTAAACAACAAAAACTAAAATGATTTTAACACGAGTACATTGTTAACAGTCATAAGTTTGTTGTTTACTTATAATTTTTGAAATATTTTAGTACCTTTGTAGTGTTTCCTTATAGACACATGCTTCCTCTGCATATCGACTGAAATTCAAACTATTTCATTTCTCCATCAAAATACTTGCTTACCTCTGATACTTATCGAATAATACTTTCATATTATTTCTTAAATCATATCCAATACTCAAAAACTTTGTTATCGTTCTCAGTGACATCGAGACATTTTGGTTGTTGCATGCAAACATTCCATTCTAAGTCATTATATAGAATTTTTGTTTCAACATATATGAACCAAAACTCAAAGTCTTACCGAGCGATAAATTTCGCTAGAAAAATTCGAATTAACTTAAGTATGGTGGACGATAAATTTATTATATTAATTTCAACAATTGAAATTTATGATATTATTCTATAAACATAGCCTATATTCCAATTACATTGGTCTTCATCTCGAAGGCACATTTTCGACTGATGGATCATATCCCTTTGGGCACAATTATCATCGCTTATTTACTTGGCATCCATCTCAAATATGCGTATTATGCCATATGGTAAAGTCAATATTATTAATGGCTTATTGACACCTGGGAAAATTCTTTTCTCAACATCAACAACAAAATCACAGTTTCTCTTTAATATGCGAGAGTTCTTAATTGACATTCTAATTAGCTATGTCCATTTAGGTTTGGTCAATTTTATTTAATCCTTCGTAATTAGTTTCATCTTTGGATCGTATCCAAATTCATTTTACTACCAATAATTCTAAAGAAATTCCTTCATCATAAAGTTGGTGTTTCTTAAAACAATAATTATTTCTCGGTGTAGTGGAATAGTTATTCATAATCATTTTATGAATTGCCAATATATATGCAGAAACTGATTCAATTTTTTAAGTTTACGAAACTTATGTTCATAATATAAATTGGTCAATCAATATTGATCGGTCCCAAACTCACTTGGTGTGGTTTAAATAAGGTCCTCACGTGCGAGCATTAAGTGCAGTCTATCAACTCACACAACCTATCAACTCTTTGACCTAGGATATGTATGACTTTCTTATAAATTCTTATCTTGCATGATCTCGTAAACTCTATCGTAGATGAAATTAATTTTAACCTTTATAGTTACTCTTGAGTACACGACCTTATAGAAACGAGTGAACTCAATTTTACTAATCATAAGTCATACTTTGTTCAATAAAGTCCGATTACTCCTTATCGATAGATCATAATGTATCATAGGGAGGAGTGACTTTTGAGATAAAATCCTATTCATTTTAGGGATGTTTGGAACTCCTTTCCAATACACTAACCCGTTCGATCAAATTAAATCATTTCCTTTTGCATGTTATGTTAATTACTTCCGTTTTATATTCCTTGAGCTTACCATAGACACATTACATGTAAATTAAGTACAAATATACTTGTCTATGATAATTCATCGGTGAATTTAATGAAGTAAGTGGAACCATTTTTGTATCATTAGACCTACGATTGCATAAATCTATATATATTAATCTTAAGAGTTCACCTACTCTTATGTCGCACCTACTGAATGGGTGCTTTGTCCATAATCATTTTTGAGACACAATTCACCAGTTGCATATGATTAAATAATCATATGATTAGATAACTATTTCTCAAGATAGTAGCTTCGTCCATAATTCCCAAATAATTGTAAAAAAAACTTAGGTACTTGTGCGTTATGTAGCTAATGCAACAAATACTGTAATTCTGGTAGATTTATTTCATAACGCGTATTCAAAACATTCATAACAAAGTAAAACTATTTTATTTTAGTCAATACGGAAAACAATTATTATTTCATAAATAATGTTTTGTATATTTATGAGAATCGTAACTTTACGCATCCACTAGTACATGTTATATGGTATGCACTACTTCCACCATTACTATAATAGTTTACGAAATGCAAAGCTCCATTCAACCACTTACTACGGTGTTTTATTTTATTCACTATAACCAGTTTACAGTTATGAATTTCAGATCAATTATCTTGAACTTGAAGAAATAATTTTGTTGAAAACAATTTTCTATATGAAAATGCATTAGGAATGGAAATCACATTTCTTGTTCCATTTAAGTATCCATTTAGAATTTTATACAATTCTCTTTTTCGATGTCCCTTCATGAAGGGAGGGACAATTCACTCTCTTCATCCAAACTGTACCAAATTACATCCACTCTCGTATATTCATTTTCCTTTTGAAAATGGTCAAACCATTGAAAGGAGATCCTTACTATAATTAATTATATCGAATACACGATTTTGCACTATGGTTTATTTTCTTATTTCTAATGAACTAATTTCATCGAAGTTTCGTACATTACGCACCTCAACTGTTCACCATATAACATTTCTATGTGATTGAATATGGATCAAATATCCATATTCTTGTATTGCTCAAGAGTTCAAAACTCATAAAAGACAATACATAGTCTTAGACAAATTAACTCTTAAGCAACTGAGGTATAATGTTTTAGTTTTTTTTCAAATTGGCTCTTGCATGTGTTTTGAGTGACAACTTGTTAAAAGAGTTATTGATAAGTATATTTTATATTTCAATGTCAATCTTAATTCAGTTCATTTTTATATTATGATAAACATTTTATCAATTACAATGTTTGCACTAATTTATCTAAGTAGATTGTTTCAATTTGTAGAGCGTATATTCTTACAATATTAGAAAAGTTAAATAAACATATGATTTTTCGAAAAATTCTCCCACTAGACTTTTATGTTTCTCAAAACATTACAAGCAAACATAGAAATCTTTCGATTTCTCCAGTGAGTGTTAGAACTCGATTGCCTTAGGATACTGGCCTTGAATTTGCTAAAAAAATCATAGGACCGTACGCGATGAATAATACTTTATCGATTGTATCATGTACAACTCCTAACCCGTAGTCTTTTTTCTAATCTTAATCTCGATCTTGAGTTTTCTTAACAAAACGAAACATATTATTTACTTATATCCACTATTTTAAGACGGCCTAAGTATAATGCACATATCTTGAGTTTGCTTAGTAAGTACATGCATATATCTTACCCCATTTAATAATATATTAATAACACTACACATAACATCTTTAGCTTGAGTTTGCTTAACAACTAGAGAGTATGCAAGTAATTTATAATATATAAATTACAAAGGACAATAATATATATTATAGATTTATAATCTTTAACATACATTTATTTAGGTAATATAGATTTATGAAATAATGTATTTTTATGTAATACCCTCGTAATTCAAGTGTCAACCACATCTGAAATCACAGTATACATACTATACATATGTATTTTTTTCTTAAATCTAATTTGGGTTTCTTTCCAGTTCCACTTAATTATATATATATATATATAGTTATATATGTATTAACTTATTTATAACTTTTATAATTTAATTTGTTATATAATATATATAAGTATATTATTAATTAAATCTTATTTATTTGATTTAACCCTTTATTAAATAAATCATATTTAATTAATTAAATTTATTTTATGTAGAATTTCTAAAATTATAGCATTCATCTTAAACTATTTTAGTTAGTTACTCAATTATAGCATTTATAGTTTTTTTATCATATCAATATATATATATATATTAATTTATTAAATTTTAATTAATTTTGTTTAATAAATTTTATTTAATTAAGAAATTTAATTAATTTGAAATTTTAATTTAATTTATCATAAACAATTTTAAAATAAAAAATTACCACAACAATTATAATTATACACATATATCAAATATTTATATAAATCAATTAACTTTTAATTAATTACTTCATTTAATTAATTAATCATAATAATTACGACTTAAATTACCAAATTTCAAAATTAATTATTTAATTTTCCAAAACAATATGAAATTTTTTAATGCATTTCATAACTTCTATAAAATTTCCCTTTATATTTTAATTTAACTTAAATTTAAAATATGATTTTAAATTTTCAAACAAAATTTGAAAATGGCCCAAAATCAATTCGGACATTTGTATTAGAGATAGCCTTTAGGCCTACTTCATCCTTCGGGCCAGGCCTGTAAGTAGGTAAGACAGAGTACTTATTACCTAATCTCAACCTTAGAGATTACCTTTTGGACAACCTATTAAATGAGTAGCTTTTAATCGGCTAACCGTAAAATTGCTAATGTAGACTGCATAAACCATTTGGGCTTTGATGCTATTGAAGGAACGGGGCTAGTCAGAAGTGAGTGAAACGTAGATTTCAAGGAAACTCCTATTTTGAGTCTGTTAGGCCTATGAAGTCTAAAGAGTTTATTAGATCCAATCTAATACAGTTTTGAATAAGATCTTATTTTATTTATTTTTCTTTAAACGAAGTTTTAATTTGATGTTCATATAACTTAGAGTATATCAAATATAAACTTGTGTGTAACTGTGTGAAACAATTACTTGTTTAATTTAATTTAGAAAAGGATACATTTCCTTTCTCTCTTTTAGACTTATTCAATTAATTGAGTGAAGAATTTGTTTTTTTAGAGAGAGAAACATTTTATTTCCCTCTCAAAGATTAAATTGATTGATTTATTAAATGGCATATATGACCAAATTTACACTTGGCATATACTGTGAGTATATCCAAATGTACTCCATTGAAAAATGTGTAAGTGCAACATAGCATAGAGTGTACATTGTTAATGTATACTTATATATAAATAGTGGGATTTACATCTATAACATGTATGTTAGCTATTTATATGTGCAATGGTTGTCAAGATATTTTAAATTTATCCCTATGCAAATGTTTATGTGTATATATCAACATATGTATATAAAAATTAACTTATGCATTGAATGAAATAAATGATTCAAAGTATTTGAATAGATTTGACTAAGTCAATAAAACAGATTCAAATTCAAAATCGAAAATATTTAATTTTGCAAAGTAAATAATTTTAACTATAAAATTGGAAACTATAAAATAATTAAAGATATTTCAAATATGCAAAGGGGATATATATGTATGTATGAATGGATGAATGTAAGTGTAGCGATCTGGAATTTTAAAGTTTCAAATGAGAAAAATAATTTATTTAAATATTCAAATTTGATTCAAAAATAATAAACAAATTCAATTTTTGATAACACAACTTGAATTTAATGATATATTTAAAAAAAGAATTTATAGGATTTTTCCATAATTTTTAATTTCAAAAATATTTAAATTATCGTTGGACGTATTTTACGAAAAACATTGGTTTTTTTGGAATTTCATAGAATAAAATAACCAGTGTATTTCATTGTTGTTTTAGGATTGTGTTGCATTGTTTTGCACGATCATATTTTTATTTCTATCGTTCGCAGTGTGTACACGAACAATATATTGTGTAGCGGAGTACCGCAAAGCTTTTTTTTCAAAACTTTTTCAACTCAAATCAAAACAAACTTTTGTAACAAGCCAATAATGGTGATTAACATTATGATGTGATGGAATCTTGAATTTTGTTATAAGTGTGCATATCAACTCACTTCATTCATTTCGCTCTTTTTACTAATTTTCTCCTTCATCTTCTATTTTTATTTCCTGTAAAATGTAAACCTTCTCCATCTTCCAACTCCAAAAATCCATATCTCCACAATCGATTAAAACTAGCCAAAACTTCCAACTACAAAACTGTTCATTTTTATCTCTTGTATTTTTTTTAAAAACAGTCGCTAATCGTTTCATCGAGTGTGGTGGCGGTAGTCATATGATAATAGTGGATGTTGGAAAATGATGGAAATTCAACGATCACGAAATGGTGAATGGAGGGTATGGCTGGATTCGTATCATCGAGCTGAGATTTCTAGAGTCGGTCTTATAATTTTTAGTGGTCAGAATCATCGTAGGGAAGTGGATGATCATTTTTCGATTATCTTGCAATTTCCAGCATCGTGGTGGACTAGAGGAGAAGTGGCTACACTGGGATGAAGGTGGAGACATGGAGGAGGTGCTGGAAGTGGTCTGAGGTGGTGCGATGATCGGAGAAGCTCTAGTAAGCTTGAGTTAGGGTTTAACGTTTTGTTTTGGGTTCGACTTTATCATGTTGACGGTGGCATTAGGAAGCGTTGACTGGGTCACGACTGAGATTGGAGGTGAGGTGATGGGTGAGTGTTCGAACGACGGTAGTGGCGTGGGGTATTGTTGGCCAAGGTGGCGGTAGTTCAGTGATTATTGTGCTTGATTTATTTCCTAGAACACGATTTTCAAATTAGGGACATGGTCGGATTTTGATTTGGTCGGTGGGAGGTGGATGGAAGGATGGTGGTGTGATGAGGAGGTGAAGTGAAGCATATGGGTGGTCGTTGATCGGTGATTGGGTGTGTGGTTGGTGGTGTCAATGACACGACGTGCACTTGCATAGGTAGAAGAAGGGAAGAATTAGGGAAGATGGTAGAAGCGGGTCAGGTGTGTAGAGATGATGGGCTTTAGGCCACATTGGGTGAGATATAACTATTTAATTTACTTGTTTAAATTATATAAAACAATGTGGGTTAACTTTAGAATTACATATCCCATTCGTTTTAAATCCAATTAACCCGCAGATTTTTACGTTAGACTCGTATTGACGAATACAACAGTATAGACATCTATTAAGAAGAATAAATCCCTGTTCTGTGCTTAGAAAGTAAAATGATGATTTTTGAAGTTAATTAATGTGTGGATTAATTAATATTGGATAAATAATGTGTTAACTATTGATAGTTAATTGTTGGTAGCCTGACCAAATTGGTTGTGACTTTGACATGTCGCGAAAATGAATTCTTTTTAGAATGAAATAGTGAAGCGTTGGTTAAGTGTGTAGTAGGTTTGGGCCTAGTTATAGTATTTTAGAAACACTATTAATTGTTGTTTTACATTAAAAATGGCTTTCATTCAGATGATGATTTTAAATGTGATTTTGGGAATTTTCTCTGGCATTTTATTAAGAAATGGTCTTTGAACTTCTCTATTATTCTTCAACCTTCTTGATATTCTTTTCTAATATATATATATATATAAATGTTTTAAAAGTACTTTGGAAAGTAATTATTTTTCAGGAAAGTTAATATAATAATGGATGTTTATTTCTAAAGAAAAAGGGAATATATCTTTTGTAATAAAGTAATTCTGCTTTAAAAGTAAATGATAATTTATAAATAAAAGAATGAATTTATAAGTGATATTTTTATAATAACAAAGATTTTTGTTAAATACATATGATTTATAAAAAATGAGTTTGGATTTATAAAAGGATACTTATAAAAGGATATTTATAAAGGATTTTTATAAAGGAGTTTATAAAGAGAGATTTATAAATGATATTTTATAAATAGGAAAGCGTTTTATAATTAGAAAAGAATTTTATATATAGAAATAAGTTTTATAAGGTGTTTTATAAATAATTTAAGAGATTTATTAAAGAATTTTTATAAATTAAATTGGAAATTTATAAAAGGACTTGTAAAAATGGAATAGGTTTAGAAAAAGAGAATTTTATAAAAGGAAGGAGATTTGATTTTGATAAATAATCCTTCTTAATTATGGTGGTTTGGAAGCATTATTTCCATACTTAACACTGAAGTAAAAGTGGTTTGGGTTTATAGTGACAAATTTTTAATGAATTTTGTTTTGGTCCAATTAAATATGATTTTGGGAAAATGGAAAAATGTTTTCTAAGTATTGGATGTGAAATGGTTTATGAATATACTTATACCATTGAGATAAGTATATGAATAATTTTCAAGTATTATCAAAGAGGTTTTAATTAATTAAAAAAAAAGGATCAATTAAAGAGGCTTAGTGCCTGCTTATGTGTTTAACCGTGCTTGGTTTCTTATGAAATTAAACCTTTAATTTGATTGTTTGTTTATTTGATAGTTAAATAACTGACTATCAAATCTTGACCAAATATAACTGTGGAAATATCTAGAAGAAACATAGGAATTATATGGTATAGTCAGCTTCGATAATGTTATACTATATGTGTAAACTAGTTGTGTTTTTCTAAGGCAAATGATAAAGAAATCTATCTTCTTAAACGGTTAGGAGGTGATCTCCGCTCTAATGTAATGTCTGTTTATTTGCAATAGAATTGAATTTGAGTTTACCGGAATCTATCGATTGATTTTGGAGCACCTGGAAAGCGAGGGAGTGTACTTACATGAGATGACTTGAAACCGTAACCACTCCAAAGCCATATGCACGTTTTACTTTTTGGAAGAGGTTCATGGTTGGTTCAAGATTATGGAATCGAAGACGGAATCCTTTAAAGTGCATGGGTTACATGCTACTAATCCTACGGATGTAGTAGAAGTAGTGCCTTTGGTTTGTTCATATCCTAAACAATTTGTATGGACGGATGCTAACATCTCATTGTTATTTGGAGGGCAGTATTAGCATTCCAAGTAGGAATTACTAGGAGGAAAAGGTAAAAGCATGGCCTCACAAGCCTCACAACCTAGAATGACTAAAATTAGAGGATGCTAGTAGAGCTATGTGGTTCGTTACCATTAGGAGCATCATTCCTCGATCTAGAATTGAGATTTACGGATTTGGTATGCGTTATTTTCTTGTAATGCTCGGGTCAGG
Source organism: Allium fistulosum (assembly GCA_030737815.1). Taxonomy (NCBI): domain Eukaryota; kingdom Viridiplantae; phylum Streptophyta; class Magnoliopsida; order Asparagales; family Amaryllidaceae; genus Allium; species Allium fistulosum. The sequence continues at coordinate 597,887,565 of CM060908.1, forward strand.
TTGAACATATTTCCAAATTAAGTGATGGATGCTTTGGAGCTTCAAGAGATGAGCTGGATGCCTCTAAGATGTATTTCCGAATTTTCCCTTATTTCCGCTGCATTTCTTTTTTTGTATTTATCAGCATTTGTAAGGACTGATTGTTATAACTATCCAGGCTGATGATAGCTTAGTTACTCTAGTTGATGTATGTTTGTAAAGATCATTGATATATTATATATTACTCATCACATTGTGAGATTATTTTCTGTCTTTTCTTTCTTTCACCCCAACAATATGTCTTTCCGGCACATGAATGCTTGGGACGTGAATACCGTGGATGTATTAGTGTCGACTTTTGAGAGTCGAAAGGTAGGTCGTTACATGTGGTGTCAGAGCTTAGGTTGAGTGGACACCTAGGATTTGGTGGGGTAGCCTCATTAGAGATTGGGTTAGTAACATCCTAGAATGAGTTTGAGTGTATTATATATAAGAGTGTGTATTTTTTAGTTTGATAAAAATGTTTAATAAGTGTCGATTTATCCGTTGAGTAGTTTATGAATTTTGGTCAATACAGCAGGAACAACCGTATCGAAAGGGGTTTCTAAACACTTGAATAAGGCAAACTGACATTGTATTTGTAACATCCCTTATCTAGAGGCCCGAAGTTAAGCGCTACAGATGCTGCAGTCATCTACAGTATTAACTTCCGGTGACCAAATACTGTAATGTTAATGGTATGCATAATATCAGAAGCACTTGAATATGAAATAAAATCATTACAAATTAAAGCATTTTTCTGATTACATTCCAAAACAACATTTCATATCCAAGTTACATAATCCCAAACATTTCCCAAGTTCAGATCAAATATAATTATTACAAAATGCGCCAAGAGCGACATATGAAGATGTCCCCTTGGATGACCAGAGTACTAAATAGTCATAACAGACTTAATACAACACAGGGGAAATAAAACAAAACAACTCTTAAATAAAACTAGCATCAGCCTCCTACTCGTCTCCGGAAGCTTTATTCATCCACCTACTAAAACCTGAAAACCCTTAACCCTCAGCCTACTCAAATCAATTTTGAGCACCCGAGAGTTTAAGGAGAAAAACAAAAACTTCAAGTCAGACATAAAGCCTGGTGTGAATAATACTATACATCTTGGTTATTTGATATTAAGTGAGACCACGCCGCTTAGCGGAACGGGTTTCCCCTCACTAATATCCTTTTAAAACATATCTTTCGCAATTCTTAAACCTGCAACTAAAACTGGTTAAAACAATAAAGCAATATCATGTATACATAGAAATCAGGTAATAAATGGACTATCTGTCCGAACACTATAATTTTGTTTGGATAACTACTAACCTTTGGCAGACTTAGGCCTACCAGACAAAATAAACAAATATCTAACCTCTGTTAGCTGCTCCTCTTCTGGACGGTATGTCCCTAACTTACATCTTCCAAGGTAAACTAATCCTAATGGTTTTGCGGACTCACCAATAACATATCTCTACTCTATAGATTCCTTTCTATGTGTAACATCATTTTAGTCTTACCTATGACAAAGCCTTTCACACTGGAATTTTGGACTAAATTAGCTAGGGGCTAATAACTAATGTATAGGGTGTGACAATATACCAGTCCCATCTGTTATTCTAATATCTGAATCATTTTACTTAGGGACATCTGCCCATAAAATTTTCCTTGAAAACATTTTCTCTCAAAAATATTTAAACCTTTAAATCATACTTTAAATAAGGAAAATATACTCTATGCTTTACTCAAATCACCTTGCCATGTTATATATACTTTACACAAAACTTTGTTGATAAAAAACATTTAAACTTTTGAAAGTACCCCTTTTGAAACCATTGAAAGTACCCATTTAAAAACCAAGTAAAACCTTAGGTCGAAAGGCCAAAGCATACCTTTCAAAACCATTCTTAATAAACCTTTCGAAAACATTGCAAAACCTTTCGTTCGAAAGCTTTAAAACCTTAGACATCCTCTTATCAAAACACTATAAACATTGCCTTTTGAAAACCTTTGGAAACCTTCTGTTTATAACCATTCGGAAGCATTGGGGAACCACCCTTTTGTAACCTTTCTCTTAAACCTTTCGAAAGCACTAAATCTTTTTTATAAAATCAAACCTTTCGAAAGCATTTGAGTTCAAGTATAACATGTGGAATAACCTTTCGAAACCATTTAGAACCTTTTCTTTCGAAACCAATTGGGTTTAACTTTCAATAGCACAAAGGGTCATAAAGTAACCAAGTCGAAAGCACTCTTCCGAAAGCTATTTTCTAAGTCAAGAAGTGATGGTGTCGAAGCCAACCCTTCAAAAGCATTAAGAAGTGGCTAAGTTTTTTTTAAAACGAAGTAACCCTTTTGAAATCATTTGCTTCGAAAGGTGGAAAGCGGCAGTAAGGGGTTTCGACCCTCTTCGAAAGCATTTACTTAAAACAAAAGGCGCAACCTCTTTTAGAAGCATTCCTTAAAATCATTTAACCAAGTCGAAAGCTATCTAAGTCAAAAGCATCCTTTTCGAAAGCAAAGCGGGCGTATTTTCTTTTAAAACAAGGCAAAGCTTCGACCCCTTCAGAACCCATGTTTCGACACAGTACATTTTGCCTATGTCCAATTCGCTATATACCAATTCTTTGATACCAGGCGCATTGGTTTTGATGGTGATGGAGGTGGAGGAACTTGGTCGAAAGCTAGGTGTCAAAGTGGCGAATCAGGTAAAGTAAGGTAAAACTGCATTTTTACTTTAAAAAGTAATTCTTTCAACTAACCTGCCTTATTTGTCAACAAATGATTGGTTGCTAATTTATTTTCCAAATTCTTTTCTAAAAGTGCTGCCGAAATTTCAGAAGTAACAATTTAAAACATTTACAAAATACCCGCTCTCCTTTTATAACTATATAAAACATTTAAGTCCCATTCCTTAAATAATTTTATATATCCATTAAAACACTTAGGGAAGTTTTATAAAAATTTCCATAAATCACTTTAAATATGTTTTCTAACATATATTAATTTCTGACCCAAAATCATCATATAATAGTCGTAATTAATTTAACCCCAAAATAACTATTTTATTCACTAGAAAATTTATAATAAATCCACATGAATTCAAAAAATTATGAAAATTGATTAAAATATCATTTCTGACCTTATTCTAAAATCGCAAGGTGTTTGGATGTCATTTAATTGAGTTTTCACATTAAAACGTATCATAAAATTCATACGAATTAGCATAAATCATCAACAAGCATATATATATATATATCCAATTTAACCATAAAAAACATGGAAAAACCTAGCAAAATAGTTCGGATTTAATCTAAAACTAAAAAAATAAAAAATATGAGATGTAGTCTTTATTCACCTTAGCTTTATGATCAAGGAGTTGAGATTTGATCTTGAATTTAAGTTGATTAGTTTCTTCCTCTTGATTTAGCTTATCTTCCCCTTTTTCTTCTTTAATGGTGGCCGGCCTCTTGTTTTGTTTCAGGTTGTGAAAATGAATGTGTAAAATGAACGCGTATAAGGGTTCAAGGTATAAGGTTATTACTTATTCCTATATTGCCCTTGTCTACTACCCTAACTTAATTCATTTTAATTCTCTTGGTTCATGTAACACTCCTAATTTTTAATAATATTATTCAGGAGATTTAATTAGATAAATTAAATAGAATAATTTATATATTAAGTGATACAGGGATTGAGATTTGAAAATAAAACTAAAAGTCGAGCTTATTTAAATAAAAAGGCTTAAGAATGATTTGTAAACTAATTAATTTACACAAGGGTATATTGGGAAATAGTCGCACTACCATAACCCTTATATATATATCCACAGCTATACCCTTAATTCACGTTCATTTCTCATTTTCACAAAACTTAAAAACGTAAGAAAAGAAGAGCTTAGAGCCGGACATTGCTAGGAGAAGAGAAAATTCTAATCAAGCTTAGGATTAAAGCAAGGGGAATAAATCTTAATCTCAATCCAATCTCTTTATCCTAATCAAGGTGAATAATAATCTATACCATCTCTATTTTCTTTATAATCATTTGTTTTTGGGTTTAAGATTAAATTCGTTTTTATGATGATTTGGATGATGACATGCTTGGATCCTAACATGTTAGATTTAAACAAGATTGTTTAAATATGATTTTACATGGTTTTTAGGGTAAAACTGATTATAAATGATTTCGAATGCCATGAGAAACTTTTATGTTATGTAAAACATGATTTTGGAGTTGGGTTTTAATTTTGATAATTTTTCAAGCTATGGAAAGATTATTATGAATTTCAAAGGAAAATATGGTTAATTGGGTTTAGAAATTTATTTCAAAAATTATATTAAGAATTTGGGTCTGAAATTTAGATATGCTAGATAACATATTGAAAGTGAATTTCTATAATTTTGGGGATTTTTTCTAAGTGATTTACTATGAGAATTAAATTATTTTGAAAGGAGGACCTAAATGATTTAATTGTTTTGCTAAATGGAAGGGCTTATTTTTTAAATTAGTCTTGGTTTAGATCTGAAATTATGTGCCAGTTATTTTGTATAAAGGATTTGAAAAGTTGAGGCAACCAATCATATGCTTAGAAGTATGCAGGTAGTTAGAAAGTGTTTACTTTAATTGGCATTAAATCAGATTTACCCAGAAAAGTGGGTCCCACCTCTATTGGAAGCACCTTTCGACCATATACTTCCGCCTTCAATCAAGTCAAAACCCCAGAAAGTCAAAACCAATACACAAGGTATCAACGTGGGTACGTAGTGGATTGGAGGAAGGCGGAAAGCAGGGTGTCGAAAGCATTGCTTTAATAGAGTCGAAACCATTGTTTATTTTTAAAAGTTATGCGTCTACCTTGTTTTTGAAGGGTACTTTCGACCAAGTCGATACCCAGTTACTTTCAAGCATGTTGCCACCTTTCTTTGTTTAAAGATAGAGGTTTCGAATGAGATCCTTTGTTTATAAAAGAATGCTTTTGAAAATGATGGTTCCGACCTAGTCGAAGCCCTACTATCGTTCTTTTGCCTTTCGAGAGTACTAAAGTCATCAATGCTTTCAAAGGGTAGCTTTTGTTTTAAAGGTGGACTAAGCCACTTCCTAAATGCTTTCGAAAGGGTTTCGAAGGCAATGGCTTCGAAAGGGGGTTTCGATGCTAATCTTTAATGTTTCACTTAAAGGTTTTGAAGCTTTCAAAAGGATGGTGCCGACGCCATCAAACTTTCCCCAAACGATTTTATATGAAGAATTAAGGTTCGAAAGAGATAGTTTCATATATATTCACTTTGACCCAAAAGATGTTTTAAGAAACCGAAAGGTTTCAAAAGGGGTACTTTTATTGGTTTTGAAGCTATGTTTCTAAGGATTACTAAGTAATGTTTTGATACTTTCGAAAGGTGCATTTTGGTTTTGAAAGAGATGATTTAAAGAGCTTCGTAAGGTATATATTTTGTGTTTTGAAAAAAAGTTTTCTATGCTTTCGAAGGAGGTTATCCAGGGGTTTCGAAAGCAAAGTTTTAAGGTTTCGAAAGCCTTAGTTTTGAAAACAAATAACCCAATCTCATTTTAAAGGGAAACCATGACATAAATAAAGAGTTTTGAAATGATATTAAGTATGGAGTTTTTGAAGAAGTTTTCGTTGATTAATAGGTTAAAGGGATTAACCAAGTTATTATGTTTACTTCTTAATATATGTATATATTCAAATTGTAATGAACCCATAACTTTATTTGGGGAAGGGCAGAATAACAAGCTAGGTTAACCTAGTAGGGAATATAAATTAAGTTAACTCTTAAATGAGTAGAATTGCATTGAGGAGGTCAGGAAGACCAGAATATAGGATGCTAAAATATTGATTAAAAAAGTTGTCAAGGAGACAGGTTCATAGTAAACCCATGAAAACTATGTATAAAAGAGTTGTCAGGGAGATAGGTTCATAGTAAACCCATGAAAACTACGATTTGAAAGAGTTATTGGCAGGGCCCAATAGGTTTATAGTGAACCCATGAAAACTATATCTGGATTAAGATATTAGCATATGTCAATAGGTTCCTAGTTAACCCATGAAAACTAGAATAAGAGGGAAGTTATTGGAATTACCAATAGATTCAGGGAGAACCCATGAAACAATGATGTTATTGGTAGGGGCCAATAGGTTCTTAGTGATTCTATGAAAACTATGAAATAGGGAAGGGAGTCCATAAATTTAAACAGGTTAATAGTAAGCCCATGAAAAATTTGAAATTGGATAGGGAGTCCATAAACATTAAACAGGTTATTAGTAAGCCCATGAAAACAAATAGGTGTGACCCTAGAAACTATAAATGAGACAGTTAGTCAGAATGAATGGGGATGTGAAATCCAGAATTGATTTACTTGTTTACATATCATTATATTGTTTTGAATTGTTTTAACCATTATAGATGCAGGAGCATAGTATATAGTTTATAAAGGTTTTAGGATACTAGTGAGGGGAAAACCCGTTCCGCTAAGCGGTATGGTCTCACTAGATATCTAAATGTTTTGAGATGATAGATTATCATTCATACCAGGCTTTATGTCTAACTCGAAGTTTATGTTTTCCCCTTAAAATCTCGGGTACTCAATTGATTTTGAGTAGTTTGAGGGTTGAGGTTTTCAGGTACCTTTTTAGATGAATAAGCTTCCGGGGATGTGCATGAGGCATGATAGCTATCTAGAGTTCTCTTTTATTTTGATTCCACTGTGTTGTTTTTGTAAAGGCAAAGTTGTTTAGTTGCATATATATACTCTGATCATCCAATGGGGCATCTTCATATGTCGCTCTTGGCGTATGTTGTAATAAATATATTTTCTCTGAACGTGGTTTTGGTACTGGGATTATGTAATGAATTTAAAATGTTTTGAAATGGAATAAGAAATTTGTTTGTTGATTTTAAATTTTTTCCATATCCATGTGTTTCTGTTATATTAATTTATCTAACTTTACCGTATTTGGTCGCCGAGGATTAATAACTATGGATGACTGCATCATCCGTAGCCGTTAGTTTTGGGCCTCCAAGTAAGGGATGTTATAGTTCATTAGTTCAAATAGGCAAGACTGCCTTTTAATTACACAAACCTCAATCCCTTAATCATTTGCACTAATTTATTTTTAACTAATTAAATTTTCTAAATAATGTTACTAAAAATTAAGGTCGTTATAGACTCCCCTCCTTAAAGAATTTCGTTCTCGAAATTATGATATGGTACTCAACAAATCAATCAAAAAGGTAAAACATACCATCAAACAAATCAAGACAAGCGTCTCTAATCCTGCTCTCAGTCTCCCAAGTACAATCTCTCTCATTATCGCTCCACTGGACTTTAACTAATCCGATTGTCTTGTTCCTTAGCCTCATCTCTCGCGACTATACGAACTGGCTTTCAAATTATAGTCAAATTCGGCTCTACTACTAAGTCCACTAACACAGTCGGTGCTATAGTAGTCTCTGGGTCTCTAATACACTTTCTTTGATGAGAAATATGAAAAACATCATGAACTCCTGCCAAACTGTTTGGTAACTCCACTCTGTATGCTAGTTTCCCGATCCTTTCTATAATAGGAAATGGTCTTACAAATCTCGGTGCCAATTTCCCTGACTTCCCAAATCAAATTACACCTTTCATCGGTGATACCTTAATGAAAACATGGTCTCCAATAGAGAACTCTAAGTCTTTCCGTCTTCATCTGCATAACTCTTCTTCCTAGACTAAGCTTCTTTCATCCTAGCTCGATTCAACTCAATCTTCTCTACAGCTTCTCTAACTAAATCTGTATCAAGAACCAACCTATCCCTAGTCTCTAACCAACAAACTGGAGATTTGCATGGCCTTCCATACAAAGCTTCAAATGGTGCCATCCCTATACTAGCCTGATAACTATTTTCAAACAAAAACTCGACTAAGTGTAGATGGTCTTCTCATGATCCTCCAAAGTCTAGAACACAAGCTCTTAACAAATCCTCCAAGACTTTGTTAACTCTTTCTGTTTGCCCATCGGTCTGTGGATGGTAAGTGGTACTCATTTTGAGCTTGGTACCTAAAGTATCCTGTAGACTCTTCCAAAACTCACTAGTGAACAAGGAATCTTTATCATTTACTATACTACTAGAAATTCCATGAAGTCTAACTATATTCTTCATGAATAACTTAGCCAAAACAGCTATCGTCCTAGTTGACTTAACTGGAATGAAATGGGCACTTATGGTCAATCTATCCACTACGACCCATATACTTTCATTTTATCGATTTGATCTTGGAAACCTATCTATGAAATCCGTATAAATAAAATCCCACTTCCATACTGGAATATCTAATGGTTGAAGTAATCCACTTGGTTTCTGATGTTCGACTTTTACCCGTTGAAAGTTCAAACACTGCCTCACCCATAAGCCTACATCCCTCTTCATTCCTTCCCAGAAGAAACTCCTCTTCATATCCTGATACATCTTAGTTCCTCCCAGATGAATAGTGAACTTCGAACGATGGCATTCCTCTAAAACTTCCTTCCCAATGTCTCCCGCATTCGAAACACCCAATCTGCCTTTCTTTCTCAACCACCCATTTTGGTCAAGACTAAAATCCTTCAGGTCATCGCTCTTGGTTCCATCCTTTAACCTTCTGATTCGCTCAGTTAATACTGGATCCTCTCCTTGCTTAGAAGCAATCCTTTCGATCATAACTGGTCGGACTTCTAAACATGACAACATAGCAGTTTCTGCACTAGACCCACTCTGAGATCTCAACCATACTCTACACGTCGTCAGTGCTTCTAACAGCTATCATGGCTAACACTGCATTCTGATGTTTTCTGCTAAGTGCATTTGTAGCCTTATTTCCCTTTCCCGGTGTGTACTCAATTCCAATGTCATAAGCAGCAATAAACTCCAACCACCTCTGTTGTCTCATATTCAGCTCCTTCTAAGAGAATAAATACTTCATCGATTTATGATCTGTATACAACTTGATCTCTCTCCCAAAAGATAATGTCTCCACACCTTCAATGCAAAGATTACCATAGCTAATTCCAAATTGTGCGTCGGGTACCTAACCTCATGAGGTCTAAGCCGTCGAGAAGCATAGGCAATCACTTTACCTCTTTACATTAACACAGCTCCTAATCCCGTTCCACAAGCATCTGTATACACTACAAAGTCCCGATTCCCTTCTAGAACAACTAACACTGGTGCATTCATCAATAAGTGTTTCAAGCTCTGGAATGCTTTATCATACTTATCAGTCCAAACAAACTTCACACCTTTTCGCGTTAGCTCGGTCATCGGTGCTGCTATCCGCAAAAAATACTTTATGAATCTTTGATAGTAACCAGCTAATCCAAGAAAACTCTTTATCTCAGTCACTGTCTCGGCTCCCTTCCAATTATTCACCGCTTCAATCTTAGTCGTATCTACAGACAACCCTTTCTCTGAGACTACATGGCCAAGGAACTTCACTTCCTTCTTCCAAAAATGACACTTCGTAAACTTCACCTTCGGCTGATGCTGCCTCAACGTCTCAAGCACCACTCTAAGATGAACTTCATGCTCTCTTTCATCCTTACAGTATATCAAAATATCATCTATGAACAGCAACACGAACCTATCCAAGTGCTCTCGGAAAATTCGGTTCATCAAATCTACAAAGAATGTGGACGCATTAGTTAGTCTGAACGGCATTACTAACCATTCGTACGAGCCATATCTAGTTCTAAATGTCGTCAAAGGAATGCTATCTTCAACCACTCTAAGCTGATGGAACCCTGTCACCAAATCCAACTGGAAAAATACCTTAGCTTCACTCAACTGATCGAACAAATCATCAATTCTAGGCAACGGATATCGATTCTTTATCGTCTTCTCATTCAACTTACGATAATCGATACATAACCTTAACGATCTGTCCGGCTTCTGGCAAACACTGTGGCTGCTCTCCAAGGTGAACTGCTTGGCTTAATAAAATTCTGGCCTTCCAAATCCACTAACTGCACCTTCAACTCCCTCATCTCGGTAGGCATCATCCTGTTTGGCGGTCTACTTACTGGTTCTGCTCCAGGTACAAAGTCTATCTGAAACTCAATGGGTCGTTCCGGTGGCAATCCTGCTACCGGTTCAAAGATATATGCGAATTCTCTAACAACAAAAACACGATTCAACTCATCTTCTACCTCCACAACACCCAACAAAGCATTCACCTCAAAACTAGGGTCTTCTATGGAGTATACTATCTGATCTCTACAGTTAGAGTGTCTAAGTGATATTACCCTATCATGGAAAAATATTCTAGCATCATATTTACTTAACCAATCCATACCCAAAATAATTCCAAACCATACGAAATCAAATACACGTAAACTCCAAGCAAATACATGACCTAATAATTCGAACTCTAAGTGGTCACATCTCATCCCAAGAGTCGCATAACCTCCTATCAGATTTGCAACTCTTAAGGAAGTAACTAGGCATGAGGGTTCTAGGTTAAGCTTATCTACCAAATAACGAGATATAAAAGAATGTGATGCACCTGTATCAAACAGAACACTAACAAACATACCATGAATCAAAAGCATACCTCCCAACACAGCTTTTCCTTTTTCTTCTGTTGTTGGCCTCGAGGAAGCTGGTTCCAATGCAAACACCTTTCCTTTTCCATTCTTAGCTAGCTCTTTGCACTAGTTCTTATAGTGTCCAATTTGATCACAGTTGAAGCATCTGATGTTCTTCTTCTCGGTCACCTTCTTTCTCTCTCCAGAACGACATTCATTAGCAAAATGCCCTTTCTTATCACACTTGTAGCAGACAACCTCCGACTTCTCCTTCTTTACAACTCCACCCTTCTGAGCTCATTTCTTATGGAAGAACTTTCTTTCCTGACTCTGCCCCACCTGAACTTCTTTGCCTTATTTCTCTCTAGAAAAGCAAGCATCTTCTCATTCCTCAAAGCCATTTCCACTACAACATCACATGGATCCCTAATATGCGGCAACATAGCCATAGCAAGCTCAGGCTTCAACCTCTTGATAAACTTCTCATTCCTCTTAATCACAGTGTCTACAGTAGCATAGCCATATCTTACTAGCTCCTCAAACCTTGTCGCATACTCTAGCACAGTCATGTCTTGCTGCTCCAACTCAGCAAACTTCCTAGGCATAGCAGACTTAGCAATTTCTGACATAAACCTCTCTCCAAATCTCCTCCTGAACTCAGCCCATGTCATGGTCTCCTTGTTAACTCCAACTGTAACGATGTTCCACCAGTACAACGCTGCTCCTTGTAACTGCCTAGAAGCAAGTCTTCTCTTCTTCTCATCATTGAGCCCCAAATCTACAAAGATTCTCTCACAGTATAGTAACCAGTTCTCTACTTCAATGGCATCTTCAGTTCCGATAAATGGCTTTCCTCCCAATCGAGCGTAATCTCTACTTAGAATAGCATAGTTGTTGACCACTAAATCTTCTTGATTTCCTCCTCCAACTACTCCAGCAGCAACTCCTGCTTGCATCATATTGAAAAAGAACTAATACATTTCTCCCACGTCAACTTGCGGGATTCCAATACCCACATTTCCAACTTGTGCTTGACATTAGTTTCTTTTGGTATTAGGTCTGGCATTTCCATTAATCATGGTGCTTCACTCTCCAAGATTAACCCTTCCACTTATAGCATCCATATCTGCATTCGAGCCTTCGTAAGATACAAAAGAATAGCCTAAGAGATAGGAGAATAAAGATATAGCGTATACTTATATATAACCAATACAAGTACATTACTATAGCGTTATCCCATACCCCGATCTTATCCTATTCCTTAGGATTATGTTTTCAAAATCATTTTAGTTTAAAAAAATTCATAAACCTATGCTCTGATACCAAGTTATAACATCCTCTATATAGAGGCCCAAAGCTAAGCGCTACAGATGCTGCTGTCATCTATAGTATTAACTTTCGATGACAAAATATGGTAATGTTAATGGTATGCATAATATCAAAAGCACTTGAATATGAAATAAAATCATTACAGATTAAAACATTTTTCTAATTACATTCCAAAACAACATTTCATATCCAAGTTACATAATCCCAAACGTTTCCCAGGTTCAGATCAAATATAATTATTACAAAATATGCCAAGAGCGACATATGAATATGCCCCATTGGATGACTAGAGTACTTAATAGTCATAACCGACTTAATACAACACGGCGGAAATAAAACAAAACAATTCCTAAATATAACTAGCATCAACATTCTAAATAAAACAAAACATCCGACTTAGGTGAGACCATGCCGATTAGCGGAACGGGTTTCCCCTCACTAATATCCTTTTAAAACATATTTTTTGCAAATCTTAAACCTGCAACCAAAACTGGTTAAAACAATAAAGCAATATCATGTATACATACAAATCAGGTAACAAATGGACTATCTGTCCGAACACTATAGTTTTGTTTGGCTAACTACTAACCTTTGGCTAACTTGGGCCTACCAAAAAAATAAACAAATAATCTAACCTCTGCTAGATACTCCTCTTCTGGACGGTCTGTCCCTAACTTACATCTTCTAGGGTCAACTAATCCTAATGGTTTTGTAGGCTCACCAATAACCTATCTCTCCTCTATAGATTCCTTTCTATATGCAACATCATTTTAGTCTTACCCATGACAAAGCCCTACAAAGTGGAATTTTGGACTAAATTAGCTAGGGGCTAATAGCTAATGTATAGGGAACGACCCTATACCAGTCCCATCTAGTATTCTAATATCCGAGTCATTTTACTTAGGGTCATCTGCCTATAAAATTTTCCTTGTAAACATTTTCTCTCAAATCGATTTAAACCTTTAAATCATACATTAAACAAGGAAAATATATTCTATGCTTTACTCAAATCACCTTGCCATGTTATATATACTTTACACAAAACTTTGTTGATTAAAAAAATGTAAACCTTTCAAAGTACCCCTTTTGAAACCATTGAAAGTACCCCTTTCGAAACCATGTAAAACCTTAGGCCAAAAGGCCAAAACATACCTTTCGAAACCATTCTTAATAAACCTTTCGAAAATGTTGCAAAACCTTTTTTCAAAACTTTAAAACCTTAGACATCCTCTTATCAAAACACTATAAACATTGCCTTTCGAAAACCTTTGGATACCTTCCGTCTATAATCTTTCGAAAACATTAGAGAACCGTCCCTTCGAAAAATTTCTCTTAAACCTTTCAAAAGCACTAAATCCTTTTCATAAAATCAAACCTTTTGAAAGCATTTGGGTTTAAGTAAAACATGTGGAATAACCTTTCAAAACCATTTAAAACCTTTCTTTTCGAAACCAGTTGGGTTTAACTTTCAATATCACAAAGGGTCATAAAGGAACTAAGTCGAAAGCACTCTTCCGAAAGCTATTTCCTAAGTAAAGAAGTGATGGTGTCGAAACCAACCCTTCGAAAGCCTTGGAGAAGTGACTAAGTTTTTTTAAAAAATGAAGTAACCCTTTCGAAACCATTTGCTTCGAAAGGTAGAAAGCGTCAGCAAGGGTTTTCGACCCTCTTCGAAAGCATTTACTTAAAACAAAGGGCGCAATCTCTTTTCAAACCATTCCTTAAAATCATTTAACCAAGTTGAAAGCTATCTAAGTCGAAAGCATCCTTTTCGAAAGCAAAGTAGGCGCATTTTCTTTTAAAACAAGGCAAATCTTCGACCCCTTCGGAACCCCATGTTCCGACCCAGTACCTTTCGCCTATGTCCAATTCGCTACGTACCAAGTTTTTGATACTAGGCGCATTGGTTTCGATGGTAATGGAGGTGGAGGAACTTAGTCGAAAGCTGGGTGCCGAAAGTGGCGAAACAGGTAAAGTAAGGTAAAACTGCATTTTTACTTTAAAAAGTAATTCTTTTGAACTAACCTGCCTTATTTGTCAACAAAAGATTGGTTGCTAATTTCTTTTCCAAATTCTTTTCTAAAAGTGCTGCCGAAATTTCAAAAGTAACAATTTAAAACATTTACAAAATACCCCCTTCTCCTTTTATAAATATATAAAATATTTAAGTCCTGTACCTTAAATAATTTTATATATCTATTAAAACACTTAAGAAAATTTTATAAAAATTTCCATAAATCACTTTTAATATGTTTTCTAATATATATTAATTTCTGACCCAAAATCATCATAAAATAGTCATAATTAATTGACACCCAAAATAACTATTTTCTTGACTAGAAAATTTATAATAAATCCACATTAATTTAGAAAATTATGAAATTGATACCCATCTCTAAAACATCATTTCTGACCTTATTCTAAAATCGCAAGACATTTGGATGTCATTTAATAGATTTTTCACATTAAAATGTATCATAAAATTCATATGAATTAGCATAAATCATCAACAAACATATATATCCAATTTAACAATCAAAAACATGGCAAAACTTTACAAAATAGTTCGGATTTAATCTAAAACCGAAAACAATTAAAAACATAAGATGTAGTCATTATTCACCTTAGCTTTGTGATCAAGGAGTCGAGATTTGATCTTGGATTTAAGTTGATTAGCTTCTTCCTCTTAATTTAGCTTATCTTCCCTTTTTCTTCTTTAATGGTGGCCGGCCTCTTGTTTTGTTTTAGGTTGTGAAAATGAACGTGTAAAATGAATGTGTATAAGGGTTTAGGGTAAAAGGTTATTACTTATTCCTATAATGCCCTTGTCTACTACCCTAACTTAATTTATTTTAATTCTCTTGGTTCATTAGTTCAAATAGGCACGGCTACCTTTAAATACACAAACCTCAATCCCTTAATCATTTACATTATTTTATTTAACTAATTAAATATCCTAAATAATGTTACTAAAAATTAGGGTCGTTATAGTATTGTTTTAAAATTTGGTAAATGAAATAATTTTACCTAGATTTTATATTTGGTGTATAAAAGAATAATTTCTAAAGATTTATAATATGATTGGTTGTTAGGAGATGATAATATTCAATTATTATCATTTATTTCTTGATTGATTTTGCTCGGCCAATTTATGAGCAGTTTTACCTTTTCTCTACATGTGTTGGGTAGATAGTAATTATGAGAACATTGAAACGAACACCTTGCGAATTAAGTTTTATAATTTGACTATAAAGCGTTCGATAATGATGTTCGGTTAAAGTTTAATTTTAATAAAATTTGTTTATTTTAATCTAAACAAAGATGTACATTTGTGAAATGGTTTTGTACAAGAAAATGAAATTATATAAGTATGGTTTGTAAATATGGTTTATAAATAAAAAAAAGGTTTTAAAACTAAGAATTTGAGAGCTTAAGTCTGGGTATTTTGAAAATTGTTTTTCAAATTTTAGGGAAAATAATACTAGTATTATTTGAAAGTGTTGATGAATACAAATATTATAAAGGATTTTAAAAGAGATAGAAAGCATTGAATTCACTTCTGTCGTTGGAAAATAATTTTGGTGATGACTGTGGCAACATTGTCGTTTATTTTCTAGTTTCTAAGTGGGGAATTGCTACTGTTGTAGTTTTTCTTCATAATTGTTCTGGTAAAACAAATTTTATTTCGAATTCTAAAAGCACGATTTGATATACAAAAGAAGATATGTATATTATATTATTATTATTTCAAAATCATTTGGAATAAAACCCCATGTTTAGTTCTTAATCTTTCAGTTAAGTAGTATTATAGACTCATGTATCATGTGCATTAGGGTAATTTGATTTGTGCATCTCATTTTTATATGTTGTTTGGTAGTTTTCATTTTTTGAAATGAGATGGATTTTTCGGCTATTTTGGACAATCGAAAACTTCCGAATTAGCTGAGAAATTGAAGCTAATTGTTTGTGAAAGTATAAAAGTAGAGTTTTGTAACTCTAGAATGGAAAGATAGTAAGTTAAGACATGTTTTAAATTTGTTATCCTGTTTAAGTAAAACAAATCTTATATTGTATATATACTCTCAGGATATAGTAGGGTATTGTACAAGTTTAAACTTAAGTTAAGTTTCTATGAAATATTTTCATAAATGATTTTTTAAGTAAAACAAAATTGGTATAAATAAGAACTAATATGAATAAGTATGTAAGTTGTACGTAGATCATTTCTTTGCATGGTTCGTGATCCAAAATTTGATTAAATGATTTTGAGGTGATTCACACCGACTCGAATAAGGATTTATCACTTGATTCTTGACGGCGAACACTTGGTGAGGGTTTTCGATATGTTACCAATGTTTCTATCATAGTATATGACTATGTAAGGAGAATAGAAGTTTCTAATCAAGGTGTCTGATCGAAGTTCACACTAGGGAAGTCAGGTGAATGATACTAGTTCGGAAGAGAAGTTTATGTATTGGAGTAGGCGATCGAATCAGATATTGTGTATGGATGATCTATATACGTTGTACGGGCTTATGGAAAATGTTATGTATTTAAGTGGGCTTATTACTTTCTTGGTTTGATAGTGATGAAATTACGGGGATAAAATTCTTTTAAGGGGGAAGAATAGAACGACCTAGAGTTTTTAACATTTCGAATGAGAACATTCAATTTACTTAAATATTCAAATTTGATTCGAATATAATAAATAATAAGAAAATCAATTTTTGATAAAACGAATTGTATTGAATGATATATTTTAAAGAAAAAATTTATAGGATTTTTCCATAATTTTTAATTTGGAAAATATTTAGATTATCATTTGATGTATTTTACAGCAAACATTGATTTTTTGAAATTTCACACAATAAAATACCCGCTGTATTTTATTGTTGTTTTAGGATCATGTAGGATTGTTATGCGTGAATATATTTTTATTTTTGTCATTCACAGTCTGTACGCGAACGAGATATGGTGTAGTAGAGTACCACTAAGCTTTCTTTTCAAAACTTTTTCTAATCAAATCAAAACAAAATTTTGAACCAAGCAGTTAATGGTGATTAGCTTTTTGATGTGATGAAATCTTGAATTATGTGGATTTGCTCAAGTTAGAAGTAATTGACTTTAGTTTTGTTATAAGTGTGCATATCAACTCATTTCATTCATTTCACTCTTTTCACTCATTTTCTCATTCATCTTCTTTTTCTATTTCCTATAAAGTGTAAGCCTTCTTCATCTTCCAACTTCAAATTCCATACCTCCTCGACCGATTGAAATTAGCCAAAACTTCCAACTGCAAAACTGTTCATTTTCATCTATAGTATTTTTTAAAAACAGTCGCTGATAGTTTCGTCGAGTACGGTAGTGGAGTCATCTGATAACAGTGGATTTTGGAAAATGATGGAAATTCGACTTTCACAAATAGTAAATGGAGGATATGGTTGGTTCGTATTGTCGAGTTGAGATTTTTGGAGTTGATCTCGTAATTTTTAGTGGCCGGAATCATCATGTGGAGGTGGATAATCATTTTTCAATCATCTCACAAACTTTGACGTCGTGGTAGACTAGGGGACAATTGGCTGCACTGGAATGAAGGTGGAGAATGGAGGAGGTGATGGAAGTGGTTGGAGGTGGTGTGGTGGTCGGAGGAGCTCTGGCGAGCTCGAGGGTTTCGGCGTCTTGTTTTGGGTTCAAATTTATCATGTTGGCGGCGTCATTAGGAACCGTCGAGTGGGTCATGGCCCGGGCTGGAGGTGAGGTGATGTGTGGCCGTTCAAATGGCGGCAGAATGGGGTATTGTTGGCCGAGGCGGCGACAGTTCGGTGATGACCATGCTCGACTTATTTCTTGGAATGCAGATTTTGAATTGGGGACATGGTCGGACTTTGATTCATTCAGTGGGAGGTGGATGGAAGGATGGAGGCATGATGAGGAGGTGAAGTGAGTATGCAGGTGGTCGTTGATCGACGATTGGGTATGTGATTGGTGGAGTCAATGACACAGTGTGCACGTGCATAGGTAGAAGGAGGGAAGAATTGGGGAAGATGGTAGAAGTGGGTTGGGTTTGTAGAGATGGTGGGCTTTGGTCCATATTGGGTGAAATATAATTATTTCATTTACTTTTTTAAATTATATAAAACAATGTGTGTTACATTAAAATTTCATATCTCATTCGTTTTAAATCCAATTAACCGGCAGATTTTTGCGTTAGACTCTTATTGATGAATACAACATTATGGTATGGCTTGTTAATAGTCTTAATGAAGTATAATATATTGATAAAATAATAGTGATTTCATTTAATTACATTGATTAAAATAATAATGTAGTTAAAATA
This sequence comes from Allium fistulosum, assembly GCA_030737815.1. Taxonomy (NCBI): domain Eukaryota; kingdom Viridiplantae; phylum Streptophyta; class Magnoliopsida; order Asparagales; family Amaryllidaceae; genus Allium; species Allium fistulosum. The sequence goes on from CM060908.1 coordinate 597,905,816, forward strand.
ATTATACTTCATTTGTGGCATCTATTTGGCAGAATAAAATACCGTTCTGCTATAATTAAATTGAACAGATTATTTTGGATATCTATTGAGCAGAATAAATCCTTGTTTTGTGATTACAAGTAAAATATGGATTTTTGAAGTGGATTAATTAATATTTGGTAAATGATATGTTAACTATTGATAGTTAATTGTTGAGTGCCAGAAGCTTGGTAACCTGGCCACATTGGTTGTGACTTTAATATGTCGTAATAAGTGAATTCTTTTTAGAATGAAAATAAAGAAAGCATTGATTAAGTTTATAGTAGCTCTAGGCCTCATTATAGTATTTTGGAAATACCATTAATTGTTGTTTTATTTAAAAAATGGTTTTGATTCAGATGATGATTTTAAATGTGATTTTGGGAATTTTCTTTGGCATTTTATTTAGAAATGATTTTTGAATCTTTTTATTTTTCTTCAACCTTTTTGATAGTCTTTTCTAATATATATAGAAATGTTTTAAAAGTATTTTAGGAATTATTTATTTTTCAGGAAAGTTTATATAATAACATTTGTTTATTTCTAAAGAAAAGGGGAATTTACCTTTTGTAATAAAGTAATTCTATTTTAAAAGTAAATGGCAATCTATAAATAAAAGAATGAATTTATAAGTGATATTTTAATAATATCGAAGATTTGTGTTAAATATATATGATTTATAAAAATGAGTTTGTATTTATAGAAGAATATTTATAAAAGAATTTTTATAAAGGATTTTTATAAAAAAAAAATTATAAAGGATTTTTATGAAGGAGTTTATAAAGAGAAATTTATAAATGATATTTTATAAATAGAAAGAAGTTTCATAAGGAGTTTTATAAATAATTTAAGATATTTATTAAAGAAGTTTTACAAATTAAATTGGAAATTTATAGAAGGACTTGTAAATATGGAATGGGTTTATAAAAAGGGAATTTTATAAAATAAAGGAGATTTGATTTTGATAAATAATCCTTCTTAATTATGGTGGTGTAGAAGAATTCTTTCCATACTTAACATCGAATGAAAAGTTGTTTGGGTTTATAGTAACAATGTTTTAATGACATTTGTTTTGGCCCAGTTAAATATGATTTTGGGAAAATTTAAAAATGATTGCTAAGTATTTAAAGTGAAATGGTTTGTGAATATACTTATACCATTGAGATAAGTATATGAAAATATTTCAAGTATTATCAAAGAGGTTTTAATTAATTAAAAATAGATTAATTAAAGAGGCTTAGTGGCTGCTTATATGTTTAACCATGCTTGATTTCTTATGAAATTAAACCTTTAATTTGATTGTTTGTTCATTTCATAGTTAAGTAATCGACTATGAAATTTTGACCAAATATAACTGTGGAAATATCTAGAAGAAATACAGATATTATATAGTACAGTCATCTTCGATAATGCTATGTTGTACGTATAAATTCATTATGTTCTTCTAGAGAAAATGATAAGGAAATCCGTCCACTTAAATGGTTAGGAGGTGATCTCCACTCTTATGCATTGTCTGTTTATTTCCAATAGAATCAGAGTTGAGTTTACCGGAATCTATGGATTGGTTTTGGAGCGCCCGATAAGAAAGGGACTGTACTTATATGAGATGACTCGAAACCGTAACCACTCCAAAATCATATGTGCGTTTTACTTTTTAGAAGAGTTTCGTGGTTGGTTCGAGATGATCGAATTGAAGATAGAGTTCTTTAAAGTGCAAGGGCTACTTGCTACAAATCCTAAGGATGTTGTAGAAGTAATGCCTTTAGTTTGTTCATATCCTGAACAACTTGTATGGATGAATGCGAGCATTGCATCGTTGCCTGGAGGGCAGTGTTAACATTCCAAGTGGGAATTTCTAGGAGGAAAAGGTAAAAGCCTGGCCTCACAAGCCTCACAACAGGAATGACTAAATCAGAGAATACTCGCAGAGCTATGTGGTTCGCTACAATTAGGAGTATCATTCCTCGATCTAGAATCAGGATTTACAGATTTGGTATGCACGTGGAGTGATTGCAGGGCAATGTTTGCAGCCTCAGTGCCCGAGAAATGATGTAATCCATATGCCATTTTAAAGGGCAGCCTGCTCTGTGTTTACGGGGGCTGCAAGGTTCGCAACCTTGGTACATTTTTCTAAAGGTGTACTGTCGCAGGTGGTACCCCGTTGTCTTGTCATTGTATGGAATCCAATTTCAAATACATGCCTTTACGGACTTAGTTGTGCCAAAATATGCTGGAAACGTGAGATGCGAGCATTCTAGCTATGTTATATATTTATTTTAAAACCCTAGACATTATTATAATATCAATAGATTTCCTATAAAAATGGTTTGTTTATCGTAAGGTAAAAAATCGTCGGTTTTATTTGTGGCATGGTCTTACGAGATATCTTTATTATTGAAAGATTTTATAATATTAAAAATCCATTTAATTGTATTTCTCGCGCTGGTTTACCAGACTGATTCAGATGTTATTTTCTTATAATGCATGGGTCAGGCCGTACATATTTTCAGATTTAATGATGCTTTGGAGCTTCAGGAGACGAGTTGGATGCCTCCAAAATGTATTTCCATATTTTCTCTTATTTCCACTGCATTTCTTGTTTTGTATTTATCAGCATTTGTAAGGACAAGTTGTTATAACTGTCTAGGTTGATGATAGGTTAGTTACTCCGATTGATGTATGTATATTATAGTTTTCTTTTGTAAAGATCATTGGTATATTATATTTACTCGTCGCATTATGAGATTTTTTTATATCTTTTCTTTCACCCCAACAATTTGTCTATCCGGCACTTGGATGCTCGGCACGTGAATACCGTGGATGTATTAGTGTCGACTTTTAAGGGTCGAAAAGATAGGTCACTACAATATATACGTAAGTATATGTATATGTTTATGTGCGTATATATATAGTTTTGTAAAATAAAATAAAGAGTATATAAAAATCATTTTATTATTATTTTAAAATGCATAAACTATTTAAACTACACAAGTTTGAAATATACATATGGTTATTAAGTTAATAACATTTTTTATATATATATATGTATGTATGTATATATGTATGTATGTGTGAATATATATATATATATATATATGTATGTACGTACGTACGTATGTATATTAAATGATTTCAACCAAACAAATAAATTTTTTTGGTAAATATAAAACTCCAATAATAATATTTAGAACACAGAAAAGATTCAAAGAAATGTATGTATGTATGCATGCAGATTAAAATGGTTATAGGTGACAACATTTGCACATACAAAATAATTGTAAAATATAAGGGATCTAATCTATATTAACCAGATCATATATATAATTAAAATTAAGAGTAGATAATTTCTTAAGAAATAGCCTAAGAAACATGCCTTGAATGTATGAAAGCTCCAAGATCTAACCGAATCATCTCCAGAAATTGCAGTGATCCGAAACACCACCTTTGTATTGATTTTATTTGATGTTTGAATTATTTTGGGAAAAAAATTTCACCCATGGAGGCATGAACTTTTATCCATTAAAGGATAGGAGGAGGGCAAGATGAAGAATGAATTGTCAGGAGAGTGAATGAAAGGAATTTTTGTTTTAAAGATACAATTTAAACCTTTCCAATTCCTTCCTTAAAACCTTCTCTCTTTAATTCTTCATTAAATCTTAATTATATCAAATCAAAACCCCTTTTTAGCATGTATGGCCAGCCACAGATGTAAGAAATTTAGGCCCTCAAAATTTCCAAAACAACTTGTTAATTAATTAATTTAAATCAAATTCATATGTTTATCGTTATCTTATATAAATACGTACGTATATAACTTTTATATACGCCCTTTATTAAATACTAGTGGCATTCAAAAACACAAATAAAATTTAATGATTAATACTTCATAAATATAAATTAATTTACAACCATTATATAATTAAATTGTTTAGTTTTTTAGAGCATTCATCACTACGGTTGTGCGACCCAAAGGTGTAAGTTCACTCAACTATTAATTCGAACAAAATTGAATATTAACATTCATACCTCACCTTAGCAAGTGGTGTGACATTTTGGTTGAATTTATTGCTTACACATCTTTTCGATAAAATCTAATTTTATTATTATAAGTGGTACATGATAGCAATGATTATCTACACCAATTCTCTTCGTCAACACTATATCACATTAGTGCCTATAGAATTTGATTTTGATCAAAATCCCAACATTGTTCACATTCAACTTGATTAGTCTAAACTTAAAATCGTTGGTTTAATATAACATTTATTAACTGTACTACTCTGGCTAAAGACTTTGATTTGAGTTAACTACAGTTGAGCGTGATACTAGCCTCATACAAGTGAGGAGATGAATTCTCTATTGAATTGTATTTCACTTCCAATGCTTTAACTCGGACCCAACTATAGTCGTTTGATGGATGCCCTGCCTCGATTTAACTACAATCAAACTGGAGTGTCCACATTAAAGTTCCATAGTATTCTCAAGTCAAGGGAACTGTGTAACATCATCACTTTGAGATTTTGTATTTGACCTTAGTTATGTTAACCAATCAAAAACTCTTAAGTAAGTCATTCCATGGTTACCTAATAACCGTCAGTATATAACCCTTTGATGCCCCTAGTAGTCGTGAGTAATATACTACCCAACATTTGGAAAGTATTACGTACTCTAGTCTTAATGGTGTATCAATATCCTATCTCGAAACATCTTGAATAGGGATATTTAAAATAATATGTTGTTCTAATGTGATAAATTTCTCTTGATTACAACATATTGTAATTACTATCATATAACATACTATTTAAGGATTTTCCACTTAATATACTTTAAATTAATTACTGAATTAATTTTATCACATATAACAAGTAAGTAATAGAAAGAAAACACCTTTATTATTTTGAACAAGATTGGTTATTAAGTTAGACATATGTAACAAATTACATAATTTCCTTTAGGGCATGCCCCTAACTCTTATTACGTCTTAAGGACAATATTCATTTTATTTTATTCGATTCAATAATCATTATTAGAACACATTCATAACTTCAATAAATACTTTTCCTAAGGATTTTTTACTTGTATATATCTAATGTCTTTAAAAAATTAATTATATCTCAATATTACAATATACGCAATTGAAAATAAAACCAAAAGCTTATTTTAATTTAAATAAGATTTACTATAAGAGTTAAGTTATATATGACTTATTTTAATTTGAGTCTCGAGAATCTCGGTCTTGATTCTTTGAGTTTTCTGGAAGAAAATTCAGAATTTAATTTACACAAAGTTAAAAGAAGCATCTTTTTGGTTATTAATGACTTATCTTGTTAATTTCTTCTCTGTTCTTCTCGAGGGAGTGTTGGTTGCTTCTTAGATCTGGAAGTTGAAGACGTATTCCCAAGCAATTGCAGGCTGTTCTGAGTTCTCGTCTTTTTGACCTGTTCACGAAAGAAGTTTAGTTCGAACACAAAGTTAAAAGAAGCATCTTTTTGGTTATTAGTGTCTTATCTTGTTAAGTTCTTCTCTGTTCTTCTCGAGGGAGTGTTGGTTGCATCTTAGATCTGGAAGTTGAAGACGAATTCCCAAGCAATTGCAGGTTGTTCCGAGTTCTCGTCTTTTCGACCTGTTCACGAAAGAAGTTTAGTTCGAATGTAACAACCCTGTATTTTACAATTATTTTTAAATTAATTTCCAGATTTAAAAGCTTTATTTATGAAAAGAATAAATTTTGTTATTGTAAATATAAAAACTTTGATTTTGTATGTGGATTAGAATTCCAAATATGACTAAATTTAATATTTCCAGAAAATGTGAATTTTGGTCAATAGTCGAACTTTGACTTTTAAGTTTAAATTTTAAATAGTTTGAAATTATAAATTTTATCTTTTATTATGAAAATATATTTAATAACTTGAACACTACTTTTTGTTTCATTGAAAACGGAGTTAAAATGTAAAAGTTATGTACATTTCAATTTTTAGTATAATTTGTTTATTTGTGCAATTTTGCCTATTTTAAATTTTATAAATCATATTTTCTTTCTTATATTTTGTTTTAATATGTGTTAATATGTTTTTTATTTATATTTTTGTCTTTTTATATTTTTAAAATGATAATAGGATTTTTCCAAAATTTACTACATTTATTTTTCATTTTTAAAGGCTGTTTTCCTATTTTTCTGCTATTTTCTTCATTAAAAATTATATGTAAATTAAATTTTAAATATTTATTTTGTGAATATATTTTTATTTTATGTTATTATTTATGTTTAAAAATATATTTCAAGCTCATATGAATTTTCTAAAAATTTATTCTATTCAATTCCAAATTTTCTAGACTAGTTTACTATTTTAGCTATTTTCTTAATTTAACTTTATATAATTGATAAATATTTATATAAATTATTATATTTTGATAAAATTTCGAAATTTTATCTGGGATTATTATTTTTTCCCGAAATATAAAGTTATAAAAAAGGAATTAAAGATATATGAAGAGTTTGATACCTTTTGTGTGCTTAGCCCTTTTGAATTCTACCGTTTCTTTTTCAATCAATACATCTTTTATTTTATTTTTGCCGTTCTTTTCCTCATTCATTTTCAGCCATGGCCTCCATCTTGCAAAAAAATTTGGTAATCTCCCTCTTTTCTTTCTACTTTTTTTCTTACTTTTCTATGCAATTTTGCCTTGATCTCTTCACATGTTTGCTTGGCCTAGCCTCTACCACCTTCATCCCCATCATCACCTCCTCCATCTACTACAGCAAACACTACCTTCCCTCTGACCAAGACAGGCCATGACCTTCCACTTGAAGCCATCACCACAAAACTCCACAAAACATTGCCTAGACCACACATATCATCACCTACCCTCCATATCTTGCTTTGGCCACCCCCTTAGCCACAACCACCACTTGCTACATGACCTTTGGCTGCTGCTACTCATCACCCAAACCTCTGTCCAGACCTGTACCAGATGATGGCCGAGCCATTTGACCCATAGACCGAGCCAAAAGTTGAACCAAACTCCACTATGTTGCCTAGTCTCTTGATATTCTTGTGTTGTAACTTCCTCCACATGTTCTAGCCTTTATGCCATGCATTCCTATGATCAAACCTGAGCCAAAGTCATGTCAAACCTGACCTAAATAAACCCCTAGGCCATGCAAAGCATTGTAGAAAACAAGGCAAAAGATTCGACATTCAAATCTCTTTTCATTTCAAAGTTATTTCATTTTAAAGTCGTATTGAATTTTGTTGTTTTGATTGTTTGTTTTGGGTTGTACACAAGAGTTGTAGATTGGATTCGCTCTCCACTCAAGTCCGTAGTCTTGTCATCGTGCTTTTGTTTCCATTATGTCATTGGTTTTCATATCTCCAGCACAAACAGGTGAGTTATTCTCACCAGACAATATGTACCTATATAACTGATAAACCGACACCATTTGAATCTGTAATGTATATCATCATGTTATATATGTTTATATTATTATCATATGATGTTCACACCTGTTATTACACTTATTATATCATATGTTACTGTTATTTCTTGCTATTCTGTTATTTATATATGTTTATCACACTGCAAGTTCCCTGTAGATTAGAATCACTATGAGTTGAAATGATACATACCCGAACGGACTTTAGAATAGGGAAAAATCGTTATGGGCTGAAATGATAGGCCTGAATGGTTTTTATTTATTTATTTTAACTTGGGATTGCGGGTTTGAAATGATAGAACCCGGATTTTTCTTTTTAAACTGCGGATTGAAATGATACATATCCGTATCACTTGACCTAGGCTAGAAAACTATATACAGGCCCGTGGTTATTTTATAAAGTGTTTTGAATATTTTTAAGTATTTTAAAAATATAAATTTATGAAATTTGATTTAAACAGATTTTGAAATATTTTGAATTAAAGAAATTATGATTTTTCTATGTGTTAAAAATGTAATTAATGAATAGTTTAACTGGATTTTTGAAATATAACTTAAGTTGGAAATTTGGAATTTTGGAATTTTGGTTAAAAATGATATTTAAGTTATATAAATAAAATGGATATTAAATTTTATTTGGAAATGGTAAATATGATAATTTGATTAAATTTGAATTTAAGTGATTTATTAAAGTATTATTGATTTTTCTATGAATTTAAGTGGTTAAATAAATGAATGTTTAAAAGTGATCTTTTAAAATATAACTTAACTAGGAAATGTGAAATTTGGTTTTAATTAAAGGTTTAAGTTAATTAAATAAAATTGGAAATTTAGTTAAATTGTGAAATGGTAATTTAAATTTGAAGTGTTAAGTTTATTTGTTGAAATGTGAAGAATTGGACACTTTTACACTAAAATTTATTAAGTAAATTGTTGAAAATTGGATTTGATTATAAGAAATTTATTGTGAAAAGATATATGTTAAATGATATGTAAATGAACATTTTAAATGTTAAAATATGATTTTAAAAATGTTTATGTGTTTTAAATTAAAGTTATTTAATTGCTGGAAATACACTAACACCTGAAATTAACTTTTAATAGCATTCAGAAATGCTATAGATTCTGTTTTGAACTAAAATTGTGTAAAAAGGAGCTATTACAGCATTTCTGGAATGTTGTAGTTGCTGTAGTTGAACTTATAGGCTAATATTGAACTCAGGCCTATTATAACATTATCTGGAAATGCTATAATGGTCTGCAGTCTATGTTGAAATCAAATTTAACCCTTGTTTTGAAATCTGAACTACCGCAGCACTTCTGAAATGCTGTCTTTTCTGTTTTGAACTATAATTCAACTAAAACTGAGTTTTAACAGCAGTTTTAAGTGCTGTCTTTGCTGAATTAAAAATGTTTTCAAATATAACTTATAGCAGTTGTTTTTAAATGCTGTGAAATGCTGAAATTTTAATAATTAGGGTTTTTGACTTAGTAAACGAACTCAGAATGGTTTGAAACTTTGGAAATTGAATACTTGATTTGAAAATATAATAATTACACTTTTAAAAGGTTTAAATGAATTATTTTGATTGGAATATAAACTATTTAAAGGTGATTTGAAATGATAGTAAATGAACGATATCTTTGAATTTAAAAGGTATTTAAAGTTGAATATTTGGATTTGAACTGATAGGATATTTTATTTTATTAAAATGATTTGAAATGAAGTTTTGAAATGATATGAAAATTTAAATATATGGAAATGGTTTGGAATTGATTTAATCTTTATTTTGATAAAGATATGGTTTGAAATGATATTTTATTTTGAAGTAAAGTATTGTTTTTAAAAGTTATAACCACGGGTTATAATAACGATTGGTTGGCAAAGAGACCGGGATCGGATATGGACATACTCTCTGTCGATACCGAAAACCACTTTGACAACCGTGTATGCGGTGGAGATTCCAGAATGAAGTAGGATGGTGGCGACGTTCTTAAGGTATGTTACGTGGACCCAACTCCCGTGAGTTGGCATAAGGTGGCTAAAACAGGAGCGATCTCGGACCAGTGAGGTAGCACCTCTTCTCGGACACATTTCTTCGATATTATACTCTTACTTGTAATTGATTAGATGGCCATCCTCCGATTTGGGAGTGTTGTTCGAGGTGGAACGGTAGTGGCTGCTATGCGTATCCATCAGTCTGTGTGCGTAATTGGTATATCTACCCTGGCATTGCCTTGTGTGCCGTGTCACCTACCATATCGAGCTTTACTACGATTATGATTTTAAGATCCGACCGCGTTAAGGTTCTCCATCCCCTTAACGCTATTTTCTATATGATTATACTTTACTGATTAGACACTACTGTATATAGCGTATATTACTACATAGTAAATAGTTTAACGGATCCTTAAAGAATGGGCGATCCCAAGCATTCTTTAAGTTACTTGTACCTTATTACAGTTCACTTGAGTTGGTTTACGTTATATAAGTATATATTGTCCTGACTCGAGTGTTTGTATTTTATTTACGCTCGGGTCAGCCTGAGTTATTCACAGATTTGGATTTCCACTCTCTTGGAGATTTGAATCGCTGGAGATCATCTGCTTGTCATGTCCTATCTATTTCAATTCCGTTGTTCTACTCAGCTTGTACTTGGTTATTATATTGAGACTTTTGTTGTATTCTATTTCTTCTGTTATATCTTGTAACTCTGATATATTTATATAGTAGCTTCATGAACTACTATTTCTTTTACTTCCGCTGCATTATTTTACTCTGTGTCTGTGATCTGTGATTATATTTATTTACTGTATATTCTGAGATTTGCCAAATTTTATTTACAACGCGGTATTTTGAGAAATTCAACTCCGGCATGAGTGTCTACCTATACACTTATAATGGATGCGAATTGTTGAAAATATCGGGTCGTTACAGTTGGTATCAGAGCTAGGTTTTGAGGCAAAACTCAGCATATGGAGTAGATTTATTTACAGAATCACTTTCGTTCGAGTTTGAATCTTTTCCTCTTGATTCGAATTTCCTTTGAATTTTTGGAACGTTCCCTGCGGTTCCAAAATTCATTCTTGTCCCTCACTATTAATCTTCTTTTGATTTTGGAGTATCACATAACTCCACTTCGAATGATCTTTATAGTGAATTGGCTGTCTTGCCAATATTCTAATTTTCTGGTAAAGGAGGAAACTCCTTTACAAATTTGCATCGATTCACCAGAGATTTATATCTATCCTTGGTTTAGATGCTAATATCTTTTATTATTCCAAACTCTATCTCTTGAGATCGAAGGTAGATTTACCCCAGAAAATCCACATTTGATCTTATCCATTAAGTCACGGTTGACCCGGTTAAGGTTGTCCGCAATTTATCTAAGCTTACCCATCTCTCTACTCTGTTTAACCATCTTGTATTTTATTTCTAAACTATCTCCAAACATTTTGAATTGTATTTGTAAAGGGGAATTTCACCAGAAGGACAAACTTTGCAGTTCAATTAGTTTCTAGGACACACATTCAAAGAAATTAATTTCAAGGCCAAAGTCAATAGAATAATTACTTTTAAGGACAAAGTCAGCGGTCCAATTACTTTCAAAGACATAATTTCATAGGTTTTTAGGCCTTAGAAACTAATTATTTTACGTTTTGTCCTTGAAAGTAATTATTTCAGTTGTGTGTCCTAGAAATTAATTCCACTTGCTAAAGAGGCCCTTGTGGCTAATTTCCACATTTGTAAATCTGTAATTAATATTTTGTTTTATATTGTGTTGTTTAAGTTGTTGATGTTGATTTGGGTTTCTGATCGATTCGTCTGATCAACGCTATCGATAGGATTTCTAAAACACTTTGACAGATCAAACTGACACAGTATTATTTTAAAATTTGGTTAGTGAAATAAATTTGGATATATAATTTTATGGAACTTAATAAATTGATTTGAATTGATAATTTGAAATGATAATACTTGATTTATCATTTATTGTTCTACAAATGAATTTATAAGTTACTTGTACCTTATTACAGTTCACTTGAGTTGGTTTACATTTTATAAGTATATATTGTCTTTTATTTACGCTCGGGTTAGCCTGAGTTATTCACAGATTTGGATTTCCACTCTCTTGGAGATTTGAATCGCTGGAGATCATCTGCTTGTCATGTCCTATCTATTTCAATTCCGTTGTTCTACTCAGCTTGTACTTGGTTATTATATTGAGACTTTTGTTGTATTCTATTTCTTCTGTTATATCTTGTAACTCTGATATATTTATATAGTAGCTTCATGAACTACTATTTCTTTTACTTCCGCTGCATTATTTTACTCTGTGTCAGTGATCTGTGATTATATTTATTTACTGTATATTCTGAGATTTGCCAAATTTTATTTACAACGCGGTATTTTGAGCAATTCAACTCCGGCATGAGTGTCTACCTATACACTTATAATGGATGTGAATGGTTGAAAATATCGGGTCGTTGCATCGAAGATTTGAGTTTTTTCATAGATAGTTTTGTCAGATCTAATACCTGACTTTATTCTGGTTGGATCGAAGATTTTGTTTGCTGATGGCCTTCAAGTTGTTGCTACTGTTCATCTCCTTGGTCTCTAAGGAAGAAGCTACGACCTGGAAGTAGATGAGGTTGCTTCGTTATGTTCTCGCTCGCCGCCATTGTTTTTTATTTTCTTCGAGATGAGATATGAATTAAATGAAGTAGTAGAAGTGTCGGTTTGCCTTATTTGCTTTGAGATCTGTCTCGAAACTTCTGATATTTGGTTACTGTTTAGTGGGCTTTGGGCTGGTATTTTGTTTAGCTCGGGCATGTCTTGGTTGTTTGAGTGTAGTCTTTGCTTTGTTTTGGTCTTGTAAGACTTTTGTATATACTTTGCTTATAGTAATAGAAAGCTTGAACCCAAATTCAAAAAAAAAAGTTATATATAATCAAATTACATTATTGCCCATGGGTACACCTTGAACTCTACCGGAAAAACTTTCGATGGTCCAAAAATTACCAACGTGATTAGTAATTTTGATACAAAAACCGCTTCGTCAATTTGGAAAAGCATGGTATTTTTTACAGGAATTTATCAAATTAAGTATTTAGTGGAAAAATTAATATAATTTAAACTTGTTTTGCAGGAATGTGACACTCTACTCCTTTGCCTTTTGAAATTAGATTTGAATCCCTTCCATTCCCCTCTTTAGCTAACCATAAAAGAGGCAAGACGGACCTTAAAAAATTTCTAAACCCATTTAATAATTATTCTATTTAAATTTAATTTAAATATTCTATCAATATTGTATATAAACATGCACGTGTATAGCTTTTATATGTGCATTTCATTAAATACCAATGGCATTCAAAAAATCAAATAAATATTAATAATTAATATTTCATAAATATTAATTATTTTACAATGATTATAAATTAATTAAATTATATGGTTTATTCGAAGTATTCTAATTATAGATTAATTAAATCATATGGTTACTCGGAGTATTCATCATTACGGTTGTGTGACTCAAAGGTGTAAATTCAACAGTTAATATCGAACAATTCGAATATGAACATTCACACATCACCTTCGCGAATGGTGTGATTGTTTAACTGAATTTATTACTTACACTTCATTCTGGTAAAATCCAGTTTTATTATTATAAGTGGTACCCAGTAGTAACAGTTATTCACATCAATTCTCTTCGTCAACATTATATCACATTAGGACTTACGAAATTTGGGTTAGGTCAAAATTCAAACGTCGTCCACATTCAACTTGATTAATCCGAACACAAAATCCTTGGTTCAATAATAATATTTATTATTATTAACCATATTTTTATGGCTAGATATTTTGATTTAGTTGACTATAGTTGACCATGATACTAACCTCATATAACCAAGGAGATGAATTCTCTATTGAATAGTGTTTCACTTCCAATGCTTCTACTCAGATCTAACTATATTCGTTCGATGGGCTCCATGCAATGATTTAACTCTAATCGAAGTGGAGTGTCCACATTTAAATTCAATAGTACTCTTAAGTTAGGAGAATTGCATAAAATCATAACTTCGAGATTTCCTAATTGACCTTAGTTATATTAACTAAAAGAAACCTCTCAAGTGAGATTTCATAGTTATCTAATGCTATTAGTACATAACCCCTTGGTGCCCTCTGCAGTCATGATTAATATGTAGTCCAAAATTTGAAGAGCTTCAAATACTTTGGTCTCAATGGATGTATCAACATGCTACCTCCAAACATCATGACTAAGAATGTTTAAATAATATATTATTTTTAATGTGACAAATTTCTCATGATCACAACACATTGTAATTACTATCACATAACATATCATTTAGGGATTTTCTGTTTAATATACTTAAATTAAATACTTAATTAACATATCACAATATGACAAGTATATAATAGAAAGACTAACACTTTTTATTTTGAACTGGATTTTTTACAGGGTTAATAATTTATAATTAATTATAGGATTGCCCCTAGAGCATACCCCTAACTCTAACTTGGAGCCAATTATGGAATCTCATTACAATCCATTTAATTGAAATCTCAATCCCATTCCTTCGATCAGTTTTCCAAGAACCGATCGAGCCAGTCCATTCATGAATGGATCTGCTATGTTGTCCTCAGTCTCTACTCTATCAATCACAACTTCTTTATTAGCAACAAACTCTTTAATAAGGTGCAACTCCAAAAGTATGTGCCTTGATTTCTTATGAGCACTTGGTTCCTTTGCAATTTGCATCGCATTCTTATTGTCGGAAAATAATGTCATCGGATTCTAAATGTTTGGAATCACCCCTAGCTCAATCATAAATCTACGTATCCAGACCGCTTCTTTAGCTGCTTCATTGAGGGTGATATATTCGGCCTCCATCATTGAATTAACTATTGTTTCTTATTTAGAACATTTTCAAATGACAACCCCATTGTTTAATGTAAAAGCATAACCATATACAAAATTACTGTCATCAATATTACTCTAAAAGCTAGAATTTGTATACACCTTCATAAAGGGTCTTCATTACCGAAAATGAGGAATAAACCTTTAGTGTTTATCAAATATTTGAGAATATTTTCCCGCAGTCTAATGCTTCTCACTAGGATTAGATTGGTATTGGCTTACTCACTCTAATTCATGAGCCACATCCAGTCTTACTCATAGCATGTGGAACAGATTGTAGATGCATATGGTATCTTCTTCATACGCTCCATCTCCTCATCAGTATGAGGATCGTCATTTTTATAAAGGACAATCCCAGATTGTGTTAGAACATTTATGCACTTGGAATTCTTCATACCGAACCTTTTCCATATGGTTTCTACATACAGGGATTGGTACAATCCCAGCAACCCCTTGGATCTATCTCTGTAGATCTTAATACCAAGTACGTAGGTTGTTTCTCCCAAATCCTTTATGGAGAAGTTTTTGGATAACTATGCTTTCACTAATTGCAATAATGGGATGTCATTGCTAATCAGGAGTAGGTCGTCGAAGTACAAGACTATGAATACTATAGCACTCCCCTATTCTTTCAGATATACGCATGCATCCTCTATATTTTGATAAAAACCAAACTATAAATTGATCTCAGCAATTTACAAGCCTTACTCTCACTCTCACTGACTTCGAAACCCTCGGCCTATGACATGCAATTGGTTTCTTTTAGATCACCATTTAGAAATTCTGTTTTCACGTTCGTTTGCCATATTTCATAGTCGAAGAATGTGACAACAACAAGCATTATCCGAATGGACTTGAGCATGCTTATGGACGAAAACGTTTTGTCAAAATCAACCTTTTGAATTTGGTGAAACCTATCGCAAGTAGCCTTCCCTTGTAGGTCTACACATGTCCATCTGCATTTAGCTCTCTCTGAAAAATCAATTTGAATCTGATGGGTTTAATCCCTTCAGGTATGTCAGCTAAAGTCCAAACTTTGTTGTCATGCATGGAATCCATTTCAGATTTCATAGCTTCAAGGCAAAGTGCAAAGTCTTTACTTTGCAATGCTTGTCGAAATGAGAATGGAGTGTTATCTCCTTACACAATCCAATTTCTCACCATCAACAACAAGTCCATAATATCTCTCTAGGGTACGAGATTACTTAC
Source organism: Allium fistulosum (assembly GCA_030737815.1). Classification (NCBI taxonomy): domain Eukaryota; kingdom Viridiplantae; phylum Streptophyta; class Magnoliopsida; order Asparagales; family Amaryllidaceae; genus Allium; species Allium fistulosum. The sequence goes on from CM060908.1 coordinate 597,921,422, forward strand.
TAAACCTTCTACTAGGTTGCCCTTCTTTTTAATACCGGTGAGTTTGATTTTTCCACTAGTTCAGCATTTGTGTCTACTTCTTAGATCTCATCCAAGTCTACAACTTCGCTGTTAATTTCTTTTGATAGAAATTACTTTTCCAAAAAGACAACATGTGGAGAAACAGTAACCTTTTGTTTCATATAGTTTTATAGAAAATGTACCCTCTAGAATTCTTGGGATATCCTATAAGTTTACATAGATTTGATCTTGCCTCAAGTTTATTGGGTCCAATATCCTTAAAATAGGCAAGAAAACCCTACACTTTCAAATGATTGGGGTGGGGTTTCTTTCCATGCCACGTTTTATATAGAGTCTTAGGCATGGATTTAGTAGGTATCATATTCAATATATATGTTGTGGTTTCCAGTGCATATCCCCAATAGGAAAGAGTTAACTAAGCTTTACCCATCATGGAATAAACCATATGTAATAGGTCTGATTCCATCCTTTTGAAACACCATTACGCTGTAGAGATAGGTGGAGTAACATGAAATTCCATTATCTTTCAAGTACTATTAAAGCTCTTTTCCAACATACTCACCTTTTTGATCAAATCGAAGTATTTTAATCTTATGGTTCGACTGATTTTCAACCTCATTCCCATACTCTTGAATTTCTCATAGACATTGGATTATACTTCATAAGATATAAACATCCTAGTCTTGAGTAATCATCAGTAGAAATTAAAAAGTAAGAATAATTATCTTTGGTAGTTACAGATGTTGGGCTACATACATCATTATGCACGAGAACCACGAGTTCATCAACTCTATCGTCGCTTACACTGAATGGGCGCTTGATCATTTCATTTAGTAGGCATGTCAACGGATGCTTCGAATGTGGATAGTGCCATATCCGCATCCGCAATCATTTTCGGATATCGGATATCTACATCCGCGGATACGGACGGATATCGGATAATTATCCTATCTGCTAACGACCGATAAATCAAGAATTACAAAAAGAAAATTTTAGTTTAACATAAATATTTTTCAATCTCATTGACTATAAAAGTGTTAAAAATTAACAAATATGATGATAATAAATAGTTTCAAGCAGTTAATATTCATTAAGTGTATATAATATAAACTACTAACTTAATAAAATAATAAACGAATATCATTTATTACATTAAAATACACATAATTTGAACTATAATATTAACATAAATTGGACAGATAATTTTCGGATGCAGATGTCTTTGTATCCGCATCTGTTTTTCCGGATATCGGATATTTATTCGCTTTTCGGATGTGGATGCGGACAGATTTCGGATTTTTCGGGTATCCATTGACAGCCCTATCATTTAGACGTGACATGCAATTATCAAATGATGACAAAAAAACTTTTGGTTTTCAATTTGTGTAGTCGTTTGACACTGATATGACCTAGTCAACAATGCCATAGATAATTATTATATATGTCAATGTTAGAAGAATTATAAACAACACAAATTTGATTAATATTAAGTGCATAATTGCCACTATCCAGAACACCATCATAGATATTACTTCCACCGAACATAATATTCATAATACTATTATTACAATGAAAACCATAACCAGTTTCAAACAATCTTTGAACATATATATAATACAACAAATAAAGCTCCTTAAGTATTAGCAATTATTCAACACTAAATCAAAACCACCAGGAAAAAAGTGAATGGTAGTCTCCAACGACAGTTGCATCTATGATAGATCCATCAGCAACTTAAAGCCTCATATCACCTTTTGCCACATGCCATCTGCTCCTAAGTCCTTGTAACGAATTACAAATATGAGTCCCATATCTAGTATCTAATACCCATGATAAATTATTGATCCCAAAATAGTTTTTAATCATAAACATACCAATAGGAGTTCTACCATTCATTTTCTTTTCATTGACAAGTTCTAAGTAGTTTAGATAGTTCCATTTCCAATGCCCCTTTGTAACGACTCATATTTTTTTACGATATGATATTTAAATAATTGATTTAAATATTGAATCGTTAATTAATTGAAGATCCAAAAATTAAAATTTTAACTTATGGTTGAATCAGGACTTGAGACCACTTCCGTTGAGTGCGGATCGATGTTGCAAATTAAAATGAGTATAAAATGCGTGAAATTATCATCTTGGAGTGCTATCTCGGGTAGCAACAAAATTTATACCGTTAGGACCTATAAAATGAGGTGATGTATGTCGACGGGATTCATTGCGATTGAACGAGCCGTGTGATCGTACAAGATCGAAACGTACGATGATTTATTTGAGAATTCAAAAAAATTATACAAAAATATTAATATAATTAAACCCTCCCCTTTATTCTCACTTTACTGTTCATTCCCTATTCCTTTAGAAAATGGTCGCCTCCTTCCAAATATTTCAAATAATTAAATAAAGAGATATAGGCTAAGAAAATTATTGAGACTGGATCCGTTGCACTTAGGATGGAGAGAGCTTCGCATCAATATGGAGATTGAAGTGTGTTGTGACATTTGAGGCGGTGGCCGTATATTGAATGGCAGTTAGGGTTTTGATTAGGCAGAGGTAGAGGTGGAGATAGGTGAAACGGGGATAACCGTTACGATGCCCTCGCCATTTAGCACCTGCCCATACCGCTCAATGGAGCTCTGATGGCCCCATGGCGATTGTGACATCGCACTTTTGAGGAGGAGTAGCCCTGGTTGCGTTCTTAGTTGGTGAGCCGAGTCTTGCATCTTCGTGTGCGTCGCGTAGAGGACATGAAGTGGAGCGTGTGGGCGAAAGCGATTCGTCATTTCATTAAGTAATCGCGGAGAAATCATGAAGAGAAGGTCATGGGTTTTGGGTTGTACACGTTTCCTGCACGTATCACAATTTTGGGGAAGAAGAAAAATTAAGGGCTAATGAAGGTAATTAACAAATTAATTAGTGAATTAATTATTTAATTAATCTAAAATCTTATACTATGCAAATCTTTTGCCTACAAGGTCCGTTTTTGGATGTAGTTTCTTGCGTTGTGCTCGTGATGGAGAGCTCTATGACTTAGCATTGATTTAGTCAGCTTTTGTTAAGGTAAGTGATACTGTCTCTTACCATACTATATTGTTAGTATAACATTAAAATGAAGTTTCAGATGATTTATAACTTTAAAACGTGATTTTTAAAATATTTAAATCTATTCTTATTTATAAAATAATTTAAAAGAGTTTTAAAATGGCTTTAAATTGAATATCACAATTTTCCTTATTGACGTGCTATTTTTAGGAATCACTATATTTAGGCTATTTTTGAAATATGTCCCTGTTTTGGTTGATATTGACGTGATATATATGTTGTATGTATGTTATGATAAATGTATGTATGCTTGTTTGCTTAGTTTGATTAAAAATGCCGATTGAAGGAGATATAGTGTTAGGAAATATGCCATAGGATAGAATTTCATGCATAGAGTTTCATGCATACTGATCGATCCGAAGACGAAAGACGATGGAATTGAGTATATGCTTCGGACTTCAGGGTGGACGCCGGACATTTTCTTCAGGTTTGTACGTAACCATTTTGGTTAAGTACACGCTAAAGTGATCGTTATCGACTACTCTAGAGTGGTCGGTATCTACCACTATCGACAATGGCCAATTTGGCCAATTTTGATGTGAACGATAGAGAGGCTTCGAGGAGCATGATGTGATGGTTCGTTCGTTCAACATTTAATTTTGATTTTATGGCTCTTCGACGAGTAGTTTTGGCGGTAAAGCGAAGATCCGATACTTCAATGTGATGACTTCAAGACTTAATGATGATGATTCTATGATAGGAATAGACGGCTTTGATGATGGATAGATGTACTTTGAGATGTAGAGTTGAAGACTATGGGTCAGATAGAGGGGACATTTGGAAGATGGCTATGGGACACATGGTGGTATTCTACGTGATGTTAATACTAGATAATCGTGCCGACCACGGGGACTTCATGATGGGAGTCGTGAGAGAAGTTCCAAGATGTGCACTGCTATAGATGACATGTGCAAAGGGATCATTGACACTTGAGGGTTCATAGAGTACTCGTAGAGAGGGGTATACACTAAGGACGTGGTGGTTCCTGGGAACGTTGTGGCTCCTAGAGTGTGGTGGCTTATCATTCTAAATGAAAGATGTGTATACTTCGACTGACGTGGTGGTAAGTCCATTTTCCCAATCAATTTAGTGGTGTGGATTCGAGTATTGAGGAACCAGGACGTTGACTAGTCCTTGACTGTGGTAAGTCGTTCAAGTGATCTTATATCCAACTCACCGAGTAAGTGAATGTGTGGATGGATGATGGATGCTATGATTGTTTGAATTTCTATCACCCTAGGGATGTCACATAATGCCGATGTTATTGATGTACATAGTTGGACACCCCTTTAGTACTTTTACATATAGTACACCCATCATGTATATGATAGAGTAGCATATAACTTATGTTATGTGCCAACTCTTTGGATGTAGGGACGGGTTTGGTATGAATCTCCATACCCTCTGTTCTATATACTATATCGACTTTTATAGGGTTTTGAGATTATTTTTTGCTCACATGTAACAACCCACCTTTTTGGACGGTTTAAATCGACAATAAACTACACAAGTCAACTCAAACCATTCAAAAGAGAGGATTGTTATTGGGGTAAATAAGAAAATAAGAGAAAAGAAGGAAAAACAAAACACAGAATCTCACAGCAGAATGCAAAATAAAATAATTAAATAAACAGTTCATGAAGCTATTTTACAAAAAACATTTGATTACACTTTTACAATATATCGGAGTTATACATACGGTAGGAATAATAAGATAATGCAGCGGAACAACATGATACAGTGGAATAAAATAATAATATAATAATAAACTCCGTCTTCATCTTCCAGAATAATGTCTTCAACACTGAAAAGCTCAGGCTGACCTGAGCATAATGAAAAGACAAAACACTCGAGTCAGAACTAAAAGTTCTTATTTAAGTTAAATCAAAATAAGTAAATACAAGTGTAATGGCTTCAGAGATGTTTGCGGGATTTTAAATCTTCTATCTAGTGCCTATTGTGGGTGCAATAACTTAAGAGATGTTCGGGATTCCATCTCCTAAGGATCCGTTAAACTATCTACATATATAATATAATACGCTACTATAATATGTCTATAGTAAAATAAAGTATTAAAATAGCATTAAGGCTTACCTATATCCCTCTTAACACATTTTTATATAAATACCGTAGTCTATATAGATACTGTAAGCTCCACCAAACCGGTGTTTTACTCAGGGAGAACTCCTTAGGTACGATACAAACCAAAGTCGTAGTGGGATCGATTAGGATAAATATGACAAGGCATGTGAGGCAATGTCAAGGGTAGGACACTATCGTTTTGCAGATCCGGACTGGTGGTAACGCATAGCAGCTACTACCGCCCACCTCGAGACACACTCCTATAATCAAATCAAGGGGTGGCCACCAATCAAATCATAAAGTAATAGAGCTGGTATCGAAGAAGCATGCTCGATAGGGGGGGCGATCCCACTTGGCCCGGCGTGGCTCCTGTTTTAGTCATTTTAATTATGACCCGAAGGTCAAGGCTATCCATCATCGTTCTCTTACTTCATCCAGTAGCATTCGCCAAACCATCCTACTTCGTTCTGGATTCTCCACCACATGCACAGTTGTTAAAGTGGTTTTCGGTATTGGTAGAGAGTATGACAATATCCGATCCCGGTCTATTTAACAGCCTAACGCTTATTTCACACCGTGGTCATTTTTATAAAACATCTTTTTATAATACATCCAGAAAACAATTTATACCTTCATATCAAGATATTCATATACTTATTCCAAAAGTATAAATATATTCATAATTGTCGAGGAAGATTTCTTTCAATTAATTTCGAAAATAATTTATAAATCTCTCTTAAACCATCTATAAACTATTTAAATGCTTTAGAACCATTTATAAAGCTATTTATAAATTCCAAAACAGTTTACAACTCTTTCCCTTTTTATAGCTTTTACACAAATTCCTTTAAAACACTTCCAAATCTCTTTATACAAGTTCTTTTATAAACCCTTTATAAAATGCTTTAAAACCTTTATAACTCCTTTATAAAACCATTATAAAATCCTTTATAAAAAAAATCTTTTATAATATCCTTTTATAAAATCCATTTTAAAATTTCTTACAAAATTTTTACGGAAGTCTAAAATCTTTTACCTATTAAAGTTATTATAAAAGTCTATATTCATTATATTAAATTAAATTTCTAAATGAATCTTTAAAACTATGTTTTCTATTTTATTAAATCTTATTTTATTATATTAAATTTTTATTTATTAAAGTTACTGTATAAAATCTATATTTGTTATATTAAATTAAATCATATTTATTATATAAATTAAGACTAATATATTGCACTAAATAAAACTAAATTTATTATATTGAATAAAACCAAATTTAATATTTTACAACTACATTAAATATTTTATAAAGTTAAAATTTTAAATTATTTAAATTATATATTTAAAACTAGATAAAATTATGAGTCAAAATTTTAAGATTATATTTAAAATCATATATTAGCTTATTATTTTAAACTTTAAACATATAAAATAGTTTATTTTCCAAATATAAGTTTTAAATAAAATCATTAAATTAAACTTAAAATCAAATTTCTTAAATCAAACATACTTTATAAATTTTAGAAAATAATTTAATACCAACCAACGGTGTTCGTAAATAATTTTCTACTCTATGGTCAAGTGATACAGATATATATCATTTCAACCCGCAATAAATTTAAATTTCCGGATATATATTATTTCAACCCGTATCCCGAATCACAATTTTACAAATCCATAAAATTGCTCGGGTTTATCATTTCAACCCATAACGACTTTTCCCTAATCTATTAGATCGTTCGGGTATGTATCATTTCAACTCATGGTGATTTCCTAACAATAACTAAGGGAACATGCAGAGTGATAACAACATATAAAATAAACATAACATCCAATTATCCAAAATGTCAACAATTAAGCATCCATCACAATCATCATTCAAATCAACCAATAAATCACAACAATTAACTGGTTATCATTATCGGGTATTTAACTAACAATTTTAATTTAATATTCATTTAAATGGCAATTTAATTCAATATAAATTCAAATTAAATTTAAATGACAATTTAAATACCAAACAACAATCGATAAATTTCTAATCACATAATAAATTTAAGCTAACTAACATAAGATGGTTATTCGTGAGTGGGTTAAAATACTCACCTTTGATTTATCGTAGATTTATAATCCAAATAAAGCCCAAAACTTGATCAGTCTCAGAATTCAACCAAGCCAGTTCCATATTGTTCGAAATTTCGATACGATCGCAATTGTGAAAACCACTCCCAAATCCGAGCTTGTATGCAAAAGTTATTGATGTTAGATCATTTAAAAATATAAATTTAAATTAAATAAACAAATGAAGGGTATCGTAATATTACCTTTCTCTCTCATAATCCTAACCCGCGTGAACAATCGCGCACAACAACTCCACCAGCCGCCACCAATTCCCTTGCCGTTGCGCAACCATACAACGCAAGCCACCACGATCAAGCACCTCCATCATCTCGCGCACGTCCAGGCGCATCAACGGCCACCAAGCGACCACCTCCGGTCCACCAGGGATGAACCGCCGTCGCCTGCCCTATTTCACCATTTCTGGCGAACTCCAGCCAGATGACACGAACGAACCATGCGATGCACTCTGCTCGACGCCCTCTACCAGCAGCAACTTCCCGAAATGAAAATAGGTCATCCAATATATCAAAATATAGGTTTTCAATATTTTTAAACTCAATGGAACTAGTTTCAAACCCTAGTTCCATTGTATACAGAAGTTAGCTTTTAAAATCAAATTATATTCATTTAAATTCCATTAATCGATTTCTACACGTTTCGAGCTTGCACGATCAAACGACAAGTCTAATCGCTACGAAACTTGAAATCTTACAATAATTCACTGTTACAGATCAGTTGAAACTGGTTTCGTTGAAATCCGAGACAGTGGCCAAAATGGCTATTTTCACATTAATTAAATAAATTATTATTAAATTGATTTAGTCACTTTTAAATTCAAATTTAAAAGTTAACAATTTTATCATTCTCGATTACATAGAAATTTATAATCTTTTAAAACAAATTTTCCATGTCAAATTCAATATTTAAATATTACACTAATTACAGCGTTCAATTACAACTGTAATAAATCCATTAATTATAATTTAAATTCCAATAAATTCATTTATTTTGATTTACATTCTTATTATTCAATCAGCAATACCCTATTGATTTTATTAACATAAGTTTACATTTTATTACATTCATTATTTTACCGTTAACATCTTTTACCATATTAACTGCAATAATTAATTACATAAATTTTCGTTGATTTCCAAATTGATTCCAAACATATTAAATAATGAGATGATAAATAAACAATTGTTACTTTTAGGTAATTTAATCACATTTATAAATTTATTGTTTACAGCAAAGGTTATAACTACTTACCACATAACTGATTTCATATTCTATATTAACTAATTTCAATTAATAACAGATAAATTCAACATTGAATCCAACATTTAATTTATTCTTTATTTACAATTATAACCAAATCAACTTTACAATTATTTCTAGTTGATTGAAATTACATTGAAATAGTTGTCAATAACATTCAAACAATATTATTAAATCATATTCTAATTATTTTTCATTTATAAATCATAATTTTAATTTCACTCAATATTAAATTTCAAAATCTTATTAAATTTATTAGTTTTAATTATCAAAATATACGGGTCATTACATCACACCAGACTGTTGTTTGACTCGAGGTTTTATGCTTTGCTTCTTATTACCTGGGCTGCTCTTAAATGAGTAGACTGAAAGCAAGTGTAAACAACAAAATGGAGTTCTGCAGATGGAGTAGCAGGAGGTGATGCTTTCTCATATTTATATTTTGGGCTTATTATTTCATATTTCGCTGTGTGACTATGGAGCTTTGACAATGCTGACTTACTAACATTAGAGACAGTTTATCAGTTAAGTTTATTTTTTAGTTGCATAAATTCTATTACTCTTTTGTATAAATATATGAGCCTATGTACTTTGATTCTGTGGTTCATGTAGTTATTACTATCTCGCCTGCTTTATATCTATGATGACTAATGTAATTTATTCAATGCATTGTGAGATATACGATTGGTTCTGTGATTGTTTGATGTTTTTCTTTCTTTCTCTTCTTTTCTTTTCTCTTCTCTTCTATTCCTCTTCTTTATTTCTATTCTTTACGTTAACAATCGTCCTACACCGACCGATGCTCCAACAGTGCACTATTCGGTTATATGAGCACCAAAGGTGTAGGGCGATGATCACATTTGGTATCAGAGCTTAGGTTATAAGATTAATCCGAGTTGATACCGTGATCCAGTAGAGATAGGGTAGGAGTTATCGCCTTAGACTGGATCGAGAGTATACTTATATACGAAAGAGTGCGTATTTGTTATATATTTTGATTTTCAAAACTCTATAGTAGTATATATAGTATATAACTTGTATTGCATGCACAAGTACCATTAATGCAGTTTTTCGTTATGAGAGTGATCTGGCATATAAGAAATGCTGTTATTGACTCCATCTCTTAAGTAGAGGAGTGGGCAGGATCGGGGACCGCTAACCTCGATTTACAGAATATGTTTGCTAAGATGGCATGAAACATTATCTGGAATGTCCAAGTTGCTCCAAATGAATGTGGTGCTCAAGTACAAATGCCTAGAGTCAACTTTGCCAAGCTGCAGAAAGACTACGTGAGTCTAAGAGGCAGACCGTTCCTTGGAATGGAGTCGGCTATTGGGGTGCAATACGAGATGGATATTTGTAAAAGGATCTTCGATGAATTGGAGTTACATGAAGCAATGAGGTAGAGGCTGACCTCTAGATGACTCCAGGGATGGACAATGAACTGGTGGAATGTTCTTATAGCTTTGATTCTCGAGGACTCATTTTACTTAGGATCATTTAATAGTTCACATTGGAGAGAAATTTATCTTGACTTCTCAAAAGTCGACGTTGTTTAGGAAATTCATCGACTTGAAGTAATGCGATATCTCTGTGTTATAATATATGGCCAAATTCAATATACTATCGAAGTACGGTCTATCTTTTATTGATACCCCACCCAGAAAGAATGAAGAATTTATCATTGGGTTGAGCGATCATCTTAGGAAGTGAGTGATTGGTCATATTGACGAGAGCTTTGAGAAGTTGATCGAGAAGGCTTTACGATGTGAGAGCCCGTACCCAGTGTAGAAGGATTGCCCCAAACTAAATAAGTAGGGATAAGTGTGGAAGCACATGCATTGAATTACGTTTCGATTTCTTTGAGTGCTTAATTGACGAAAGAGAAGAGAAAGGCATTACTATCTAGGGTATGCTTTCCATTTATGGTGCTTTCGTATGTAATTTATTCGATGTCGAGGTTTCACATTCCTTCATATATAGTGCTTTGATAGATAGATTGGGATTGAGACCCGAAATGCTTGACCGACCTTTAAATTATGACAAACCTTTTTGGGGACTTAGCCAGCTTAAACATTGTTTGTCGAGACTTAGCCTTATCAAGTCATGGATGTTTGTTTGTGTGTTATTGATTTGTTTTGGGTTTAATTGGGTTCGGTATTATAGTCTGGGAATGGACTGGCCGAGGAGGTACATAATAGTGGTGGATTATGGGAGGCCGTTAGTGACGATAGTGGTAGATGATGGGCGGACGGTAGTGCTAGGCTGCCTACTAGACGATGTCAGGATGGTTAGTTTTCTGTAATCGCTCGATGCCCCACCTGACTAGTTGCCAGTAGTGCTTATTGCTAGGGAGTATCAGGATGTATTTGATGAGGTGACCAAATTACCATCACATAGGGATATAGAATTTTGTATCGATCTGGTTAGAGGTGCTAGACCAGTAGTTAAGTCTTTGAGGCATATGATGTCTAAAGAGCAGGGAAACTAAAGGTGCAAGAGGATGACTTATTGAGGCGAGGGTTTATTCGTAGGAGCATATTTGAGTGGAATGCACCTATAGTGTTTGCCACTAAAGCAAATGGCTCTTTGAGATTGTATGTTGATTATCGTGAGCTGAATGAGATGATAAACAAGTATCCACTATCGCTTATTGATGGCTTGTTCGACCAGCTCTATTGGTGTAAGGATGTTCTCTTAGTTGGACTTTGCGATGGATTTAATCGACTGAGAGTATTTAGAGAGAGTGTGCCGATCACATCATTTCATACATTGTCTTGATTTTGATTGGTTGGTTATGCCGTTTGGGCTAACTAATGCGTTGGCATGTTTTGTTGATTTCTTAGACCCTATTTCGAGGGATCACTTGAGTAAGTCTGTGATAATGCTTGTTGATGATGCTTTTATTTACTTATGAATGAAAGAGGAGCACAAGACATGATTGATGACTGTATTGTAGGTGTTGAGAAAACAACGATTGATGATAGGATTTTCGAAATATCACTTCTAGAGGAGGGAAGTGAGATGCTTGGGTCATATTATTTTGGAGTGGGACATTGTTGTGGATCCTGTGAGCTACGATAACCTAGGATTAGAATAGAACCAAGAGTGCTATGGATACGAGGAGTTTTCTTGGATTAGCGGGATATTATAAACTCCTTACCAAGGACATCTCTATGGTAGCGACATCGTTAACGGACTTGATGAGAGGAATTGGACTTTTATTTAGGACATGAGGTGTATGTGTTTGTGAGTCTTATAGAGAGGTTGACGAGTGCATCGATGTTACTCATTCCGAGCGGTAATGAGGAATCAACAGTACACACACATGCTTATGGAAGACTAGGTGTGGTATTGACACTGAAAGGTAAGGTTGTCGCATATGTTGGTCGACAACCTAAACCGCACGAGAGGAAGTATCTTACTCCTGATCTGGAGTTGGAGGTGATAGTGCTTGCTTTGGAGACTCGGAGGCACTACCTACTGGGAGTGAGGTTTGGATTATTTATCGATTCCACATCGTTGAAGTACCTCTTCTTCGAGAAGGATCGTAACCTTCGCCAACAGCGATGGTTAGATTTCTTGGCCTCCTACAACTTTGACATTTCCTATATACCTGTAAAGGAAATGCAATCATTGATGCTTTAAGCGGAACACATTCCAGTTTGGGAACGATGTTACTAGAGTGGGAATTGCTCGAGTTTATTGCTGGTTATGACTTCAGGACTCGATCTGAGCTAGTGCCAAAGATGACGACCAATTTGACTATCAAACCTACTTTGGTTTAGCAGATCGGTACTAGTCAGAGGTGTGAAGCTGGACTAGCGGAGATCATGGCTAAGTAGTGGAATGAGAAGTGTATATAGAGGTGATATAGCGCGGACTCGACTGAGTCAGTTGGCTTTGTATAGATGAGATATTGTTTGTTTCCGATGTCGATGGGTTGAAGGATGAGGTGCTACGAGAGTGCTCTCATTCGAGATTGACTATATATCGAGATGAATGAATCGTGTGCTAGTAAATGTTGAGCAAGATAAGCCAAGTGGTTTACTGTGACCGCTTGAGATTCCCAAGTGGATATGGGAATAGATGTCGATGGACTTCATCAATGGATTGTTAAGGACAAAAGAGAGTATGACAACATTTAGGTCACAAACGATAGACCGACAAAGAATGCTCGATATAAATTTCTTAAGTCCAGTAGAACGACATCCAAATTAGCCAAGTTATATGTGGAATGGATAGTGTGATTCCATTGTGTGCCAAGGGCATTATAAGTGGTCGAAATCTATTGTTCACTACTAGAATTTGGGAGAACTTACAAGAGGCATTGGAAAATTTTGGCATCGAATCGACTAGACAATATCGAGACTGAACCAGAAACTTCAAGACCTCATAAGCTTATTCGTATGGTGAGACATGATATGCAACAGGTTAAGAGGAAGGTGGTGGAGTAGTAAAGGTTCAGTAGAATGAAAGCATGGGTGATTGCAACACCCCTTATCTCGAGGGCCAAAGCTAAGTGTTATAGATGCTACAGTCATCCATAGTATTTAACTTTCGATGATGAAATATGGTAGTATTAATGGTATCCATAATATCAGAAGCAAATGAATATGAAATAAAATCACAGATTTCAAAAACAGTTTTTCTGATTACATTGCAAAGCAATATTTCATATTCAATTACATAATCCCTAAACGATTCCGAGGTTTTGATTAAAAAAAATTAGTACAAATTACGCCAAGAGCGACATATGAAGATGCCCCCTTGGATGATCAGAGTACTGGATAGACATATCAGTCATAAATACATCACAGTGGAAATAATACTAAATAGCTCCTATATACCTAACTTTGCTTCCTACGCATCTTTGAAAGCTTATTCGTCTAATCTACTAAACCTGAAAAGTCCCTAACTCTCAATCTACTCAAATTAAATTTTGAGCATCCGAGGGTTTAAGGAGAAAACATAAACTTCGAGTAAGACATAAAGCCTAGTGTGAATTGATATTAAGTGAGGCCACGCAGCTTAGCGAAATGAGTTTTCCCTCACTAATATCCTTTTAAAAGGATATCTTTCGCAAATCAAAATCCTGCAATCAAACTGATTATAAGAGCAATAACATATATGCATATAAATCAGGTAATCAATTGACTATCTATCCAACATCATAGTTTTATTTGGCTAACTATTAACCATTGGCCGACTCGGGCCTACCAGACATAATAAATAATCTAACTTATGTTAGACACAATACTAGACAGTCTGTCCTTAACTTATTTCTCCTAGGGTCAACTGATCCTAATGGTTTTGTGGGCTCACCAATAACCTATCTTTTCTCTGTATATTTCTTTTTGTGTGTAACATCATTTTAGTCTTACTTGTGACAAAGCCCTACACACTAGAATTTTGGACTTATTTTAGCTTCGGGCTAATAGCTAAAGTATAGGACGCGACCCCATACCAGTCTCATCTGGTCTTCTAATGTCTGAGTCATAGACTTAGGGTTAACTACCCCCATCCACTTTTCCTTGATAACATTTTTCAAATTGATTTAACCCTTTTAAATCATACTTAAACAAGGAAAATATACCCTTTGCTTTACTCAAAATACCTTTGTTATGATATATGCTTTACATAACACAATGTTGATGAAAACCTAAATCAGTAGGGTTATCTTTCTCTTTTAAACAAATTAAAGCCCCTTTTTTTTAACTTAGAAAACATTAGGCTATAAAGCCAAGACATCACCTTCAAAACCCTTGTTTAAAACCTTAAACAATACATTTCAAAATCATTGAAAACAACCCTTTCAAAAGCATAACTTAAAACCTTAGTCATCCTTTCTTTCTAAACCAGTTAAAACTATCCTTCGAAAGCATAAGAACTTTCCTTTCAGAACACTTAAAGCATATCTTTTGAAACACCTTTAGTATACCTTTCGAGAGCATTGGGTTCAAGTAAAGGTTTGTGGAAACATTGCTTCAAAACCATTTAAAATTATCCCTTTCGAAACCATTGGGTTTAACATCTAATATAACTAAGGCATAAAAGAAAAGAGGCGAAGGCATTGATCCTAAGTAAAAGAAAGAGGATAGTTTCGAAACCCACCCTTTCGAAACCATTGCCTCCGAAACCATTTTGAAAACAGCTATAGGGCTCTTTCAAAAGCATTAAGAAGGTGGCTTTAAAATAAAAAGGCGAAATCATCCTTTCGAATACATTATTTTAAGGCTATAAAGAAAAGTGGCCTTAACTAGTTCGAAAGGTAAGAATGCGGCAGCATGGGTTTCGAATAGGTTCAAAGAGGCTATCCTTTAAAAAGCTTCTTTTAAAACGAAAAGGTGACAACTCTTTCGAAAGCTCTTTTCTAAAACAAAGGCAAGTTGATTGATCCGAAAGCTAATGTAGTTGGCTCCAACCCCTTTCGAAAACATCACTTATAAATAGAAGTAATTCAAAGTTAATAAGAATAGCTTCTACCCCTTCAAAAGCAAGGTTTTGACACTGTCCCTTCTGCCTTTCTCCAATGCACTACGTATCAATTGCTTGATATCATGTGCATTGGTTTCAAATGGGTTCTTTAATAGAGGTATGGTGTCGAAAGCTAACAGATAGAAGTAGCGAAGTAGTAAATCCAAGGAAAAGTGATTTTTAGCCTTTAAAAGAAATCTCTTTTCACCTACTTGCCTTATTTTAATGTAATTTCCATTTCTTTGTCAAAATCCTTTTCTAAAAGTGCTGCTGAATTTAGAATTATCAATTAAAACGTTTTAACAAGTAAGCCCTCCTTCCTGATAAAACATGTAAAACATTTAAGTCTCTTAACTTAAATAAATTTATAACTATAATAAAATACTTATGAAAATTCCCTAAAAATCAATATAATTTACTTTTAATATGTATTTTAACACATTTAAATTTCAGACCTCAAATCAATATATAATTGCCGTAAATAATTTAAACCCAATATTAGCTATTGTCTTTCATAGAAAATTCATAATAAATTGACAATAACTTAGAAAATTATGAAACTTGAAACCCACTTCTAATATAATATTTTTGACCATATATCAAAAACGCATGTTATTTGGATGTCATTTAATGGGTTTTTCCAATCTAAACTTATCATAAAATCTATATGAAATAATATAAATCATCAATAAGTATATATATTTATATAAACAAACATAACATGACATATTATTTGCAAAATAGCTCGGATCAAGCCTTATAATCGAAATCATTATCAAAAGTGAGATGTAAATTGAATTATTCACCTTGTCTTGGCGTTAAGAAGGTTGGATTTGCCCTTGGATTAATTTCTTCAAGCTTTTTACTTGATTCCTATCTTATCTTTTTCTTGAATCCCCTTAATGGTGGTCAGTCGAGCTTCACTTAGGTTCTTTTAGTTTTGTTTATGAATATTAAAATGAACAAGGAATAGAGAATGGAAGGGTTTATGGTATTAGAATTAAGGATGTTCCTATTTTACCCTTGCCACATTCCTCCTACTCACTTATTTTCAGTTTCCTTTTGTTTATACATTCATTAAGGCACGACCCCTTACTAATTAACAAGTCTCAATCCCTTAATCATCTACATTATTATATTTAATTTACCCAACTAAATATTCTAAATAATGTTAGTCAAAATTAGGGCCACTATAGTGATAGCACATGAGAGACTGATAAGAGCATGAGGACCGCTTGTCTAAAGCTCTTCACTTTGTGAGATTTCATTTTTCATCAGGTTCCATATTGGATATCATATTTGATGCCTTATACTAGATAGTTTAGTATCCTATATGCTACGATAGGCATGGATGTTAATTTTTGATTTTTAATCTTATATGTGTCTGTTTGATGTTTGATTGTTTGCATTTGATTTGATAGCTTATGCTTATATGGTTGTTAGGCATGCAGGATAACTATGTTTTGATATAGCATATTTATTTGAGATGATTGCCATATATAAGATTTAGTATGCTTAAATACAAAATGATGTTGCTATTGTATTTAATCCTCTTTGTTAAGTACATGTTCAAGTAAACGACAAGTGTTGGTTATTTAGATGTTTACTCGCTTTTATTTGCATCTAAATGGTATGATCTGGCTATAAAAGATGTACGTAACATCTGTAGTGTAGATTTGGGTATATATGCTTGGTTGTCCTCGAAAATGAGATGCCACAAATATGAGATGTATATATATCTATGTCGTATTAGAATTTTTCTCAGGCCTAGCCACGCAAAGGAGGTAATGCCAAAAAATTTCCTGAACATAAGGGGCTTTGAAAGCCTATGGCTTAAAAGTCCTTCTTACTTTAGGGATTTCGAGGATGAAATCCTTTAAGGAGGGGAGAATGTAATGACCCTTATTTTTTTACGATAGGATATTTGAATAATTGATTTAAATATTGAATTGATAATTAGTCGAAGATAAAAATGATTTTTTGCGTACGATTGAATGAGGACTTAAGACCACTTCCATTGAGTTTGGATCAGCGTTGCGAATTAAAATAAGTATAAATATCGCTATATTTGAAGATCGGACGATCCGCCAAAACGATCTCGCAGTGCGTGAAATTATCAATCCGGAGTACTGTAGAATAGTGATGAAATTTATACCATTGAGATCGGAAAAATAAGGTGATGTAGGCCAACGAGTTTCATTGCGATCGTATGCGCCATGTGATTGTACGAGCTCAAAACGTACGATGATTTATTTGAGAATTCAAATAAATTATATAAAATATTGGTATAATTAAACCCTCCCCTATATTCTCACTTTACTGTTCATTTCATGTTCCATTTAAAAATGGCCGCCTCCTACCATATTTCCAATAATTGAATAAAGAGATATATGCCATGAAAATTGTTGAGACTGGATCCATTGCACTCACGATGAAGAGAGCTTCGCATCCATATGGAGACTGAAGTGTGCGGTGATGTTTGAGGTGGTGGATGTATATTGAATGATAGTTAGGGTTTCGATTAGGCAAAGGTAGAGGCAGCGATAGGTGAAACGAGGATCACCGTTACAATTCCCTTACCATTTAACACCTTCTCATACACACGATGGAGCTCTGTTGGCCCTATAGTGATCGAGACATTGCACGTTCGAGGAGGAGCAACCCAGGTCATATTCTTAGTCGGTGAGCCAAGCCATGCATCTTCGGGTGCGTCTCATAGAGGACATAAAGTGGAGCATGTTGGCGAAAGCGGTTCGTCGTTTCGTTAAGTAATCACGAAGGAATCAAGGAGAGAAGGCCATGGGTTTTGGGCTATGCACGTTTCCTGTACGTATCACAATTTGGGGAAAGAAGAAATATTAAGGGCTAATAAAGGTAATTAACAAATTAATTAGTGAGTTGATTATTTAATTAATACGAAATCTTATACTACGCATATCTTTTGCCGACAAGGTTCGTTTTGGACGCGGTGCATTGTGCTCATGATGAAGAGCCCTACGACTTGGCATTGATTTAGTTATCTTTTGTTTAGGTAATTGATATTGTCTCTCTCTAAACTACAATAGTTAGTATAGTATTGAAACGACGTCTTGAGATGATTTCTAACTTTAAAACGTGATTTTTAAAATACTTGAACCTATATCTTATTTTATAAAGAATTCAAATTTTTTTTAGAGTGGCTTTATATCGAATATCACACTTTTCCTTATTGACATACTATTTTTAAGAAATCGCTAGATTTAGGCTACTTTTAATATAAATCCCTATATTGGTTGATATAGATGTGTTATATATGTTTTATGTGTGCTATGACAGATGTACGGATGCTTGTTGGTTACATGTAGTTTCGTCGAAAATGCCATTCGAAGATGATATATTGTTGGGAAATATCTCTTAGGATAGAATTTCGTGCATAGATATTCATGCGTACCGACTGATCTGAAGAAAAAGACGAACACGAGTATGTGCTTCGGACTTCAGGGTGGATGCCAGACGTTTTCATTTGGTTTTTACTTAACCATTTTGGTTAAATAGACACCAAAGTGGTCGGTATCTACCACAATTGATGATGGCCGATTTGGCCAATTTTGACGTAGACGATAAAGAGGCTTCGAGGAGCATGATGTGATGGTTTGTTCATTCATTCGACATTCAATTTCGATATTATGGCTCTTCAACAAGTGGTTTTGGCGGTAAAGCGAGGATGTGACGCTTCGCGCGATGACTTTGAGACATGGTGATGATGATTCCATGATCGGAATAGACAAATTTCATGATGGATAGTTGTACTTTGAGATGTAGAGTTGAGGACAATGGGTCGGATAGAGGGGATTGTTAAATGATGGCTACGGGACACAGGGTGGTGTTCTACATGATGTTGATAGTAGAGAATCGTCTGACTATAGTGACTTTATGATGGTAGTCATGAGATCAATTCCAAGATGTTATCTGCTATAGATGACGTGTGTAAAGGGATCGTTAACACTCGGGGGTTTGTAGGGTAGAGAGGGGTATACACTAGGGACGTGGTGGCTTCCAGAAACATGATGGTTCTTAAAGCGTGGTTGCATATTATTCTAGATGGGAAATGTGTATACTTAGACTGATGTGGTGGTAAGTCCATTTTCCTAGCTGACTTAGTGGCATGGATTTGAGCATTGAGGAATCAATACGTTGAGTAGTCCTTTACCATGGAAGGTCATTCAAGTGATCTTATATCCAATGCGTCGAGTGAGTAAATGTGAGGATGAATGATCGATGTTATGTTTGTTTGATTGTCTATCACCCTAGGCATGTCACATGATGCTGATGTTGTTGATGTATAGTTGGATACCCCTTTAGTACTTCGACGCATAGTACACCCATAGTGTATATGATAGAGTAGCATATACCCTATGTTATGTGCTAAGGTTTTGGATGCAGGGATAGGTCATGTATGATTCTCCATACCCTCTGTTCCATATACTATATCAACTTTTATACTGTTTTGAGATTATTTATTGCTCATACCAGACTATTGTATGAATCAAGGTTTAGGCTTTGCTACTTATTACCTTGGGTACTCTTAAATGAGTTGACTAAAAAGAAAGTGTAAACAATATATGGAGTTATGCCGATGGACTGGCAGGAGACGATGCTTTCTCATATTTATATTTTGGACTTATTATTACATATTCTGCCGTGTGACACGGTGGAGCCTTGACAGTTTTGGCTTACTACTATTAAAGACAGTTTATCAGTTGAGTTTATTTATCAGTTGTATAATTACTAACTATATAATTCCATGTACTCTGATTCTATGGTTCATGTGTTATTAGTATCTCGTCTGTTTATATCTGTGATGACTATTATATTTTATTCGATGCATTGTAAGATATACGACATGTTCTGATTGTTTGATGTTTTTCTTTCTTTCTTTTCTTTTCTTTTCTTTTCATTTCTCTTCTCTTCTAGTCATCTTCTTTACATCTATTCTTTCCGTTGACAATTGTCATACATCGATCGGATGCTCCAGCAGCGCACTATTCGGTTATATGAGCATCGGAGGTGTAGGGCAGCTGTCATACCCTTCTTATGACAATGGTGACATTCATCCTTGTTATTAGGAGCAGTCTTCTAACACTTTTTATTAACATGCATTCTCTCCTTTGAGCCATTGGAAGATGATCCCTTTCCCTTTATACTGAGCACCATGCCTTGAACCTTAGATGAGCTCTTGGTTGATCTCAATATATTAAGCAACTCCACAAGGCTTATGTTTAATTGGTTCAAATTGTAGTTTAATTTGAATGGCTAGAACTATGGAGTAAGCGAGCGTAATATCAAGTCCACTTGCAGCTCATTGCTTATGGTAACGTCTAACTGTGAAAACCTATTAATATAACCTTTCATCATCAAGATGTATTCATCTACATAAGTGTTATTTTTCATCTTCATATTGAACAATTTCTTAATAATCTTGTACCTTGCGGAGTTAGATTACTCCCCAAACCAAGCTTTGAGGCTATCGAAGATTTGATGGACAATCATGTTTTCATGCTGACTTTGCAAAAGTTTGTCTAAAATAGACAACATGTAAACTTAGGCAATTTCAAGTTCTACTACCCATTATTATAAGCAATCACTAGTTTAGGTTATACATTTTCAAAAGGTTTTTGCTTTGGTGGTTCTTGAATAGATGACCATAAGCGTTCATAAGTTGGTGCTATTTTGATTGCTCTTAGTCGGCCTGTTAACGTAGTTTGGTCTAGTTAGTTTGTCATATTTTGAAAATAATTTGGTGTGGAAATTTCCTGTAAATTTAATTTAACTGGATTCGGACATTTTACACATAGAAAATGGTCTTATATTACTAGTAGGTTAAAAAAACTTTCATTTTGCTAATAAGCTCCAATTAGATTTTTATATTTCTCAAAATCCAAGGAGAAATATAGAAGGCTTTTGACTTCTTTAGTGAGTGTTAGGACTTGCATGCCTTGGGATTCAGATCTTGAGTAAACCTCAACAAATCATAGGCCCGCATGCGATGAATAACAATACATTGGTTGTATCATGTACAACTTTATCTCATCTTGACCTTGAGGAAAGCTCAACAAATTAAGAGATATTATTCACTCGTACCTGCCACTTCGTGATGGCCTATGTATAATGCATGTACCTTGAGGATAGCTCAATAAATATATGCAGGTATCTTACCTCATCTAGTTAATATATTAATCGTATTACACATCACATCTCTAGCTTGAAGAAAGCCCAACAACAAAAAAGTATGCAAGCAATCTATTTATATATAAATGGTAGAGGACAACTTATATATATTAAAGATTTATAATCATTAATACACTTATTAGAGTGATATCAGTTTAGGGAATAATGTATTTCCTATGAAATAACCTCATGATTCAAGTGTCATACATATGTGAAATCATGGTATATGTACCATACGCGTGCATTTATTCCTTATATATAATTTGGATTTCTTATAATTCAAATCTATTCAATTAAATCTTATTTAATTTAATTTTAATTTTGTTAATTAAATCATATTTAATAATTTTAATTAACACTTTAGTTAGTTTAATTTAAATTTCAACTATTGATTTTAATTCATTCATCATTGACAATTTAAAGATGATCATAGAAAATAACATTTATAGTAATCATATACATATACCATTATACATGTATATTATTTATTAATTAACCTTTAATTAATTTAATTAATTAAAATAATATTTTAAACAAAATAGTATTAATTAAGTTCGAAGTTCTTTCATCATTTACCTTAAACACTTCAAGATAAATATTCATATATCATTATATATTCTTTAATTTAGTTAATTAACTATTGATTAAATAGTTATTTATTTAATTAATCTAGTTAATTAAATAACTAGGATAAAATCCTTTAAATTAATTTATTGATTACAAAAATAAATTTTGAAGATTTTTTTTATAACAACTAATAATTAAACTTAACTTTTCAATTTAAAATATAGTTTTAAATTTTCAAGACATATTTTGAAAAATTAATCCAAGGGCTAAATCAATTTAGGCCTTTATATTGGTCATAACCTTTGGGCTTACATCATCCTTCAAGCCAGGCCAGTAGCCAAGTAGGGCAAGTACTTGATTGCCCAAACCCAATCTTAGACACTTTATTTCTAGACACCCTACTAAATGGGTAAGCTTTAACTAGTTAGCCTTAACATTGCAATTTTAGGCTACATAGGCTATTGGGCTCTGATACCATTGAAGGATCCGAGTTGGATTACTGAGTGAGTTTCAAAAAAATTCCATTTTTGATCTTTATTGGGCCTATGAAGTCCATTTATGAATTTTAAATTGAAAACACTTTAAAACATATGTAAACAATAGTTAAATGAATTTACATACAAAACCAAGGAACATACAAAATGTGTATTCAATTTTCAATAGGTTTCAAGTAAGCAACATATGTGGCTCATTTATGTTTGTGTATATAACAAGTATTAAGATTATATCGATTAACTAAAATTAGTTTCCAAGCCAAAATGTTTTTTAAAACATTAATTTCTAAAACAATAACAAACTTAGATCGAATAATTTAGGCGTATATAAATTCATTGTACAATGTTTGGGATCTAAACTATACATACAAAATGAACATATAATCTAATAAGATGTAGCCTACGCAGGATCTAAACTGTCTTAGCATCATGTATCACATAACCAAATAGGATTAGAAAATAACGTAATATGTAGCCAAAAAACCACACCTTGGGTGAAGAATAAAACTCCATGGTTTAGATGAATCAGCCTTCAGATTTTGCAAGGATCTAGAGATAAACACCACTTGGAATATTTTTATTTTATTTGAACTTTGATTTTGGTAATTTTATGCCATGAAGACCATGGATTTTCGGCAGAGACCCAATGAAGAGGGTGAGAAAATAACAATGAGTGAATTTGTTTTAAGAAGGTAATAAAGGAGAAATATAGGCTAGAGATCTTTAGCCTTCCTTTAATTACTCCTTTGCCTTTCCAAATCAGATTTGAATCATTTCCTCTCCCCAATTTCGCTGGCCATAAAAGAGGAAATATGGGCCTCAAAAAATTCTTAAACCCATTTAGTAATTAATCTATTTAAATCCAATTATAATATTCTATGGATATCATATAATGACATGAGCATATAACTTTTATATACGCATTTCCTTAAATAGCGATGGCATTGAAAGAATGTAACAACCCTGCTTTTTATGCCATAATAGCAAATAAATTTAATTAAAATAGAAATGTTCGAATTTGATTTTTGGTAATTGTTACTTTTGAAGAAAAAAATTACTTAGAAAAAGTCTATTTAATAAATAATTGTTTTAATAAACTGAATTAGTCAATAATTTCTTTTTGGATAATATATTGAAACCGAATGAAATGTTTTAATAAATATAAAATATTGTTAAAAGTGTAAATTATATTCAAACAGTTAAGAAATAAATTTATTCTGCATCAATACAATGAATATTTAAGTAGGAATAAACATGTCTTGAATTAAAAGGAATTGTGCAAGTACTAAAATATATTAGGTAAAATGAAGTGTAAATCAATTTAAATTAAATTGAAATTCATTTACAAATAAATTATAAGGGTTATTTAAAAGAAAGAAAGATTTAAAATAAATTATTAAACAAATGGGCAAAGAAAAAAATAGAAACAAATCCCAAAATATACCCAAGCCCGTTTAAAAACTCATCCCATCACCCAATCCAAAAACCCGTACCCTTACTTTCCATCGTAAAACCTAAATCCCCAAATCATAGCTCTATAATTTTGTTTAGAGAAAAAGGGATTTCAATGCAGCGATGGGGGCATGATGTCGGAGTGACTTTAAGGCGTGTGGTGGTAGGTAACAAAGAAGGAGATGCCACAAATGTGGTGGAAGCTAGGGTGATGCCTACCGACTATAGGTGCTGCGATGTGAGGTTCTAGCAGTGATGGAAAAGGAATCAACGATGGTGGTTGTGGTGATGGCGTGGCAGCAATCTTAAGCATCTACGATAATGGGCAAACATAGCAAAGATAGGACTGGCGACATCGATGGCAGCTTGGGGTGCAGGGTGGTTTAGATGGAAGTTTCGGCAAGCAATGGATTATGTGATTTGTTTAACTCACATCTATATTTAATTTATATTGCATGCTTTGTTTTGAGTATGGATTATGGTAATCTTTGGTTATGAGCGAATGAAATGACTGAAATACAATTGTATGTTATAATTTCCTTTTGGTTTAATTCTTAAATCGATATATTTGTGTGTTGGAATATTTGATACGATCCTATGGTTGATTATAAAATTGCATGTAAGTTGTAAATCATCAAAATGCAAAGGAGACATTGTCCAAATGCATTTGGTTCTTGTAGCTTAGTTATATGACTTTTGTGCATCGTTTGTGTGATTGGAGTTCGCTCAAAAGAAACTCGAATCGTTAAAATAACTGATGGATAATATATTCTGGAGACAAATTTAATTTAGAATTTGCATTATTGGTCGATGTATTATTTGAACTCATTTTTGACTATTGATGGATAATTTTGATGAAAGGTTTTAAATTTTTTTGAAATTCACAAATGTGATTTTATCTATTTTTGGATTCTTATAAAAATTATTTTTGAAAATATTATTAATTCATATTAAAATTTTAACATATTTCCTTTTTCAAATTATATTTCAAGATTTTAAATAGGTTTAATTATTTACAATATCCTTTGAAATCACTATTTCAATTACGTTTTAAATCTGAGAATGTTTCAAAGGTAAAATAAAATATGTTATAAAAGTAATTATTATCTTATTTCAATTTATTTTTATTATAAAATTTATTTTAATATTTTTGGAAGAGCTTTCAAGCTTTTGAAAATAAAGCAACTATTTCCAAATAATTATAAGGTTTTCAAAATGTTTTTAGTAAATAAAATTCTCTTTTTATACGATGAGAAGTGTAAATAGTGTATGTTTGCAACCAAATTGGTCACAAACACCCAAGAATAGATTTGTGAAGAGAAGTAAATGAAGAAAGTAAAATTGAAACTGAGGAATAGAATTAACTAACAGACCAATAAAAGCAATAATTAAGAACACGGAAATTTACAGTGGTTCAGCGTTGTATGCCTACGTCCACTTTGAAGATTATCTTTATTAATCCACTAATGATCTGATTACAACAGCAAGAAATAGGAAAAACTTGATTACAATAAAGACTAAAGTAACCGACAGTGTAAAAGTCCCCTAAAGTGAACCATGGGGCATGTATTTATAGGGAGAGATGATGAGATATTTCGCTAAGATTTCGGTAGAAGGCTCTATAGGTTGATAGAGGCCCACCATAACGATTGGCATATCTAACTCGACCATCAGGAACGATCGGCCTAAGTTTAGCCAATCCTTTTTCTTGTCTCCAATTTTGGTGCAATCGTTTTTGGGGGGTCCCACATGTCTCTTGATGTTGCTTATGAAGTATGGAATCATTCTGACTTGTAACTTAGGAGATATGGATCAATCTTGGTCGAAACTGGATTATGCACTGGAACATACCGATCGTTTTTAGGACTTGGCCAGAACGATCGGCCAATTGCTAAATGCAACTTTAGGACTCGCGATCGTTTTTGTAAGCCTCAATCTTCATTTTGTTGATGTCCTGGAAGTTTCAAATGGATTGGCATTGTGGATCTTGAGATATTGAGCGTTCTTCGATGACTTGAACTATTTTATGGATCGTTCTTGGTTAAGTCATGCAAATCCTTACTTTGTCCGTAACTCGAGCATATGAACTCCGATCGAATCAAATTTAAAATATAACTTCATGGGGTCATGCCAGTTACTCCATGCTGACTGCACCTCGATTGGGTTCCGGTCCAAATTTTCCCTACCATCGTCTATACTACTGTATGTAATCGATTCCTAAGGCTGTTGACCATTCATTCCCAGGAAAGTCGATGATATCACGACCTTGCCAAAAGGCAGGATAACGTTTTCCTCGCAAAGTACACCTTGTATCATACATGACGTGCTTTGAATCGTCATAAGCTAGAACCATATGAAAGAAAACCATATGGTTCATCAAATAGTCGCTATCCTTCCGTCGGATTGTTTTATTGTTGAAGGTCGTATTCTCCTTATTTGTCATGATGATTACTCGATTTCCAATAGTATAAACACGGGATCACAACTTGTTAACAATCATCTTATTTTTATTCTAGTAATTTCCAAGCTTCAGTAACTTAGCTTTAGTTTTCCTCCGGTCGGCTCCAGGTGTCTATTCAGTTTTATATATATTGATTTTAGAAAATTAAATTTTAAAACGTATATTTGTACGTAGACGTGTAAGCATCTGACTTCGATCACGATTACACGTTCACGAGTCGTTGTCAAGTTAATGGAGATAACTTTCTATAAACAGTTTTCGCCAGTCGTCATTCTTTCAAGCATGCTCTCTTCCCCCCTCCTTTTTTTTAAATCCATATGTTTTATATATCCATAATCTTCCCTAGCTTAGAAAAAAAATTCAAACTACTCATGATCATGAAAACGATCGGCATAAGCTAGGTTATTGAATGATTGGCATAAGGCTTGGAAGTGAAACGATCGGCATAAGGCTTGGGAGTGGAACGATCGGCTTAAGACTTGGAAGTGAAACGATTGGCTTGAGGCTTAGAAGTGAAACAATTAGCTTAAGGCTTGGAAGTGGAACGATTGGCATAAGGCTTGGATAAGGGACAATCGGCTAAATCTTCGGGAATGAGACGACCGGCTAAAATTTTTTAGACCGAAAACGATTGGCTTAATTCCTTTCCCAATATAAGCCTCTACACTTAGTCATTCTCTTTCACTCTCTTCCCATAGTTCCATTCTGAAGCAAAAAAGAAAAGTCGAGCCTCTTCGCCTTCTTCCTGCCGATCCAAGCAACAATCACCACAAAGTCGTCATCCTTCGAATCGATTTCAAATCCTCCTTCTTCAGATTCAAACTTAGGTAGCAGTATAGCACGAATCCTATTCTTGCTTCATAATTTTGAGAACGGAGTGGCTAGGGATGAATGAATACCTACTTTTCTTTATTCTTACATCCGTATACAATGGAGATGAAGTGGCTAGGGATGAATGAATTATGACTTTAGTCGATCGCTCACTGATGAAGGTGGTGCTTTGGACGTGAAAAAGTTGTACGATCGATCATCCATGATCGTTCTTGGTCGATCAGCGAAGCTCTAGGACATTGGGCTCAAAGATCACCTATGAACGATCGACTTTACCTTGGAGTTGGAGGCTCATTAGAACGATCGCTCACAAAGGCTCATTAGAACGATCGCTCACAAATGAACCTTTCTTTTTATAAAATGGAATGTAGATGTTTTAACTTGAACTAAACGATGAGCTTTGGCCTTTCATACTTGGACATAAATTAAAAATTATATACGACTTGCACATGATCTGAACTGCGTACTTAGTAGCAAACATTTTGAACCGTGACACGAACTAATGCCTTTAATAATCATCTTAAAGCTCACCAGTAACTTAGATAAAAACCAATCTTTTGCTGGATGATGAGCAATCGTGAAACTCAAGTTGCATCGTTTCCCGATGACATGCAAAAACATTTGAGACGGTCAGGAATGACGGTCTCTCTGTCTAAACTTCAAAGTCTCATTGTTTTTTATGTCTTCAGTTTTTCACAACTTATTACTATATTGAACAACACTTTATCGCACCACACTAACACTTACTATGCACTGGAGGGTACAGTTGCTTTATTTAATTATGATTTTTACTAAGTTTAATAGCAATAAGATCTAGACGTTCCGGGCGTTTTGCGACTATGCCGGCTTGATCATCTTCCCAAAGGAATAACTCTGGCGTTGAATCAAGTTCAACAACTTAGTGCGATAGTCCATCATCCAGCTATCATTCGGAACAACCGGAAAGTCCGGGTCCTCAATTTGATCACTTTGAAGCTGTCCCCGTCTTTCCACTGGAGGTTATAAATCCTGCTACCGATACTCTAGAAGACGCATTCTTTCTTAAGAATCCTTCTAATTCAGTAGCTTCAAAATTAAAGAAGGTGCTCTCCAAAGAATTTGCATAAGGCGTGGAATTCCCTTTGACGACGTGTTGGTTCCATCGCGAGATGATAGGGCTCACAGACCCCCCCCCGAAAGGTATACATCGTGCAATAAGTTTATGTGCTGGGCAGGATGCATCCCGCCATTCAACTCATACATTCGGGAGATTCTACATTATTTAAGGATAGCTCCAGCACAACTCCACCCAAATAGCCATGCCCTTTTTAATTGTATTTATATGGTATTTATGGAGTTCTTGCACCGTCCTCCCACCATTGAAGATATTCGATTTATTTTTACTTTCAAGCGGCGGATAGGGATCTCTCGTGTACATTTCTTGAATCGGCAAAGAGGTGCTAGATTTTGACCGGCTCATGGAACAAGCTAAGTGCCTTTAAAAGTGAATGATTTTATGTTCGCTGCCCGCCCGGCTTTGCTCGATAGTGGCTGGAAAGATGTAAGTGTTGCCCACCATTTTCATGATAACACAGAAAAATGATATCCAGGTCGCCTTTCTGACTATGTTATTATTTTGTAGTTGTCGTTACCCGGCCTAGCGGCAACATTTATGAAGAGGCAATCCCAATTCTGAAGAATGCTCCACCTAAGGACAGGAATATTGAATATTTGCTTAGGGACTGACACTTCGTCCATTTTTGTTTGATAGAGGAGGGCCTCATCGTGGGGCTAACCAAAATTGCTCAGACGGCAGGGATAAGACCATGGGCTGCAATCGGTCAAAGGGAAAATCAAGCCAATCCCGTGGTGCCCCCAGTTACGAGTGCTCAAGAATTTGCTGATATTGATGCCGGAAGTCATCGAGGCTATGTACTTGGTCATAATGGCGACAAATTTGGTCCTGGATTTTATTCTAGATCTTCACAAGCCTCACAACCCTTGGTTTCTAATAGGAGAAAGAAGAAAACATTCGTGCATTAACTTCCAAGAAGTCACCTGTCCGACCAATCCAAGTCGTCAATGGCTCCTAAAGTTGTTCAATATGATTCTGCCTCCCAACCATCAGAGCGTTTGAGTTTACCACTTGATTCTTTGTCTGGTCTACTAATTCCACCTGATCTCGACGCTTTCCATTTTACTAATGTGAGCATCTAAGGGCTAGAATCTTCCGTTAGAATTAGCACTGAGATTCCTACTTATGGAGGGGAAGTTACACTAATGAGCAAGGCTCCTGCACCTGGTCTGTTAGAGGGTTACACTAGGACACTTGCACACACTTGCTCACACTTGCACCTCTCTACACTGCATTGTACTTGACTAGTACTTTTTAATGCTTAGAGTTGACCGACTTCTGTTTTCCTTTGCAGAAATGATGGTGAGGAAGAGGCACATGTTTGATTCTCTCTAGGACATACATCACTAGTCATCGGGTTCACGCTCTGGCTCTTACTGCAGCAGTTGAGATTATTACGATTCCAGCTATGCCCCAGTCATGACTGGGGTCATCAAGACAGAGATGATAAGGATATTCCATCCCAGGATGAACATAGATCAAGATCGAGATCTCCTCCTTCAAAGGGTCCCCAAAGACCAGCTGATCGTAGGGAATTGCCTATCAATCCCTCTCACGGGCCTTCTACTATTCCAATGCCTCCACAGCTTTGGTTCCATCTCATTCTCAACGGCCGAGCGATCGTCACCACCATGGTGAATATACTACTGCTCACAAGCCCAAAAAAGAAGGCACCGAAGTTGAAGCTGCTACTAAAGATTCTATGATCGATCCAATTGCTAGCATGGCACAGCTTCGTGAAGAATTTTCGAATTTATGCTTTGAAGGGTTTTATTTTCCCCCTAACTTGAAGAGGGTTCCAGATCATGTTAAAAAGAGGATCATTGATTGCGTCACTAACATCCACATGCAGTATCGGGAATGGATGAAGGCAGCAGAAAAGATGTCAAAAGTTTCCTTTGAGCGCGCGGCGGAGATTGAAAAAATAAAACACCAAGAAGCTCAAGATAAAAGAATCGTTGACACTTTGACAAATGAACTAGAAGCATCTAGAACCTCCTTAGCAGAAGCCGAAGGAAAAGCTTACACTACTATGAAATCCATGGAAGAGATGAAATCCAGCCATCTCGATATGATTCATGTTTTGCATCATCGAAATCAAGAGATAGCGCTTGAGTGGAATACGGCTCGGAATAATGAATCGATAGCCTTGAAGGAAATAGCTGACCTCAAGGCCAAACTTGAGCATGCAAATAAATAAAAAGAAGATGCTCAGAAGATTGCTCAGGATGCCTATGATGAGCTGGTAAACGTTAGACTCTAGAGAGGCACGGCTATTGAGAGGGCTAAAAATGTCAATGCACTCATTCAACGTGAAACGGAAGCTACCAAGGACAAAGTCAGGGAAGAGATAATGAATTAACTTGACCTGCTTCTCGTTCTTTATAATGCTAATGTTCTCAATCATAGGAATTTGACGTGGCTCGGTGAAGACTATCCCTACCAGCTCTATCGTGCTTGGAAATTTCTCATTGCGGAAGAGAGAAAACTTCATAACTCAGAGGATATCGATCTATCTAAACTTGAAAACGAGATACTCTTGGGCGACGAACCCAAAACATTGCAAGATATCTAGCTCTCACTCCAGAAAGAATCTGTTGTTTCTTCCCATGAAGTGGGTGAAGGATCCGGGTCGGCGCAACTCGATACTACAACTGAATTGCCCTCGGTTCCCCACGTCATCTCTAGCTCCGTAGCAAGCTCTTCGATGATACCCGGGTATGATCCAGACAAGCCACAACTTTCCCCAATTCTCGAGCGTAGTTCTGAGGATGCTCCGGCCCAACCTGGAAGTCATACTGAGGAAGGTATTCCATCGAGTTTTCCCATCTTTCGCAAAGTTGGGGTGTTATAAGTTGATATTTCTAATCTTTTCGGCTATTTTTTCTCAGCTTTGTACCTATCAGGTGTTGCTCCTCTTCTTTCCCAAGAGCCTCAGTCAGAGTCACAAGCGGTCGCTACAGAATCTGTTAAAGTTGCAACTTCGACCGCTACTCAAGATGCTCAGGAAGAAGCCTTCGTTATTGATGATCAATTCATGGAGGCATTATTCAAGGAAGGAAGCGACCCACACTATGAAATTCCTTTTGACGAAGATGTCATGATCACAGGTTCTTCCAACCCCACTAGGGAGCTCAGCATAAAAGAGCATATTAAAAAAGAAGAACTATTGAAAAGGAAGGTGAAAATTGAGCCTACTGATTCGGGTTTCGATGGAACCATTTCCCGTCCTGCTCCAGATGATCCTTCCTGGCGGGACAATTCCCCGGGATGACATTCCCCTTGCTTCTGGTGTTGAGAGCGCCTCCGTCCCTCCTACTTCCAAAGATGATACTGCTTCGATTAACACAACTGAGGATACTTCTTCGAAGAAAAGCCAAGGCGGCAAAGGGTCGAAGAGAGGGTCGAGCGGTAGTTCGGAAGGAGCCACTCCAAAGAAGCAAAGGAAAGATAGAAAATCCAAGAAACAATCTTTGGATTGGAATGACATGTAAATAGCTTAGATGATCACTTCTCCTTTTCGTTGGTTGTATTTGTTTGGGCATGGCCTTCCACTTTTGTCTTGCATTTTGGATAGACTTGTATGATGTACAACTAGTTTAGTGTAAATAAGAATTCTTTTATTCTTATGTATGATTCTTGTATTTACTTATTCAAATGTCTGAACTACCATATTTTTTATTCTATGCACTTGTGATTACTCATTGTATCGGACGTCGATATAATTCATCCATTCCGACGCCTCCCTGAGGTCGTGGCCTCGAGTCGTATCAAACACTAGGCTCTGGCCATAGTGTTACGCCGTCGAATCTCAGCGGTTTTTCGAGTAACTATATTTTTGCCCCTGGCTTTGGTTTAGCGAGGTCACATGTAGAATGGTCAATCTCTATCCTTAGCGAGTTTATACTCCTCCCTTCGGTTTCGGGCCAGAGTTTGTTGAATAGTGAACGGTCGAACACCACTCAACTATTCATTCATGTTTGTATCCACACTCTGGGGATATGATTTAGTAAATGGGTGGTCAGAGCACACCCAATCTAAGTTTATACTCTATTCGGCACTCTGGGTACTTTGTGTTATTTCGCGGGCAGCCGGTCTCCACCCGATTTATGTTTATACTCCAGCCCGCGCTTTGTGGACTTAGAGTTGTTTCACGGGCGGTCAGTCTCCACCCCATTTATGTTTATACTCCAGTCCGCACTCTTGGGACTTAGAGTTGTTTCGCGGGCGGTCGGTATCCACCTGATTTATGTTTATACTCCAGTCTGCACTCTGGGGACTTAGAGTTATTTTGCGGGCGGGCGGTCTTCACTCGATTTATGTTTTATACTCCAGTTTGCACTCTAGGGACTTAAAGGAATTTCGAAGAACAGTCAGATCACACTCCCCTTGGCTAGTTGATTTTCCCCCAGGGGTCTAGGGTTTGATTCAGTGAGTAACTGGTCGTATTACCACCCTGATTTTATCTCAGTTCCATAATTGGGCAGGAGTTGTTCAATCATCAGATTGTCGGCCATATTTGTTCCTTATTGAGTATCCCATCCTTTGGATTGTGAATGAGAGTTGTTAAATGAACAAGTAGATTGAGCTCATCTTGTTTAATCTCATTGGGAATTAACATGATTGATTAATTTCAAACTTCGGGAGCCTGTTCATACATATTGACTTCAATCAGTTTTGCTATGTAATTAGCATATAAATGCAATAACAAACACATATATTAGGGAAGCCTGAAACTTTATTCATTTAACAAACATAAAATGTCTTATTTCACATCCGAAAAATCAAATGCTAAAGTGAATTCGGAAAATAAATGCAACTGAAGTGTAAAGGAAATAAATTAGGTGAAATAGCGTCGAAGATGTTCGCTATTCCACGCCCTATGAACTGTAATGCCATCGACAGTCGCTAGCTTGAAAGTTCCTTCTCCAAGCCTCTGTTCAATGACATATGATCCTTCCCAGATTGGATTCATGTACGATGGGGGTAGGAAAAATCCGTTTCAGGACAAGATCGCCAATTTCAAAGGTTCTGGGTCGAACTTTAGCATTGTAATACCGGGCAACTCGATGTCGATGTGCAGCTGCCTTCAAATTGGCTTCTTCGCGCTTCTCATCTATAAAGTCAAGAGATTTCAAGAGGAGATCTTTATTCGTTTTAGGATTGTAGTAAGTCACTCATTGTGTAGGGACCTCGAGTTCAACAGGAATAACGGCTTCGGAACCATAGGCCAGGGCGAATGGAGTATGGCCAGTCATGGACTTGTAGGTGGTCTTGTAAGCCCATAACACTGTAGGGAGTTCATCCACCCACCTGCCTCTAGCCTTCTCCAAATGCCTCTTCATAATAGACTTTATGATTTTATTTACAGCTTCAACCTGTCCATTTGTCTGAGGGTGAGCGACCGCTGCAAATCTCTTTTCAATATTGTACCTTTGAAAAAAGTCTTTGAATTCAGCACGATCAAATTGAGTCCTATTATCTGTCATAATATTTCATGGGAGACCGAAGAGGCATATGATGTTTCGAACAATAAAATTGATTATTTTATTAGTTGTGATTGTGGCTAAAGGTTCCGCTTTGGCCCATTTGGTGAAGTAATCAACTACAACGATAGCGTACTTTGCGTCACCTTTAGAGATCGGTAAAGAACCGATAATGTCTATACCCCACATAGCGAACGACTATGGGCTGACCATTTGTGCGATTTTTGTTGGCGGATCTCTTGGGACTCTTACATACATTTGGAATTTATTACATTGTCTTACATAATCAGCGGCGTCCCGATTCACGGTTGGCCAATAATACCCGCAACAGAGTATTTTCTTTGCCAGAGTTTGCCCCCCAGTGTGATCGCTGCATTCTCCTTCATGAACTTCTTTCAGTACATGCTTTATTTCATCATGAGCGATACATGGAGTAGAGGGACTGATAAACCTTTCCTTTACATAATTCCTTCTTGCATAATATATCGTGAAGCTTTACGAAGGACTTGTCGCTTTTCATTTCTTTTGTCGGGTAAGGTTGCACGCAGTAAATAATCTTTGATTGGAGTCATCCACTATTCCCTTTCAGATTCCGCTTCTAGCGTTTGATCGATTTCCATCATGTTTATACTTGGGGTATTTAATACTTCGACCGAAACCAAGCCCATCCGCTATGCATCGCTGGTACTAGCAAACTTTGCTAACAAATCAGCCTCTCTATTTTAATCGCGTGGAATATGTGAGATGTCATAGTATTCAAATTCTGTCAACAACTCCTGAACTCGGGTAAGGTATGGGGTAAGCTGTTTTCCCTTAGCCTGATAGTCTCCCCTAACTTGATACACCACCAACTATGAATCGAAAAAGATTTTAAGAGATTTACTCCAAGTTCTCTAGCAAGTTTAAGTCCAACAACCAAAGTTTCATACTTAGCTTTGTTGTTCGTTGCAAGGAAATCAAGCTTCAAAGCATAATAAATTGACCAGTTTTCAAGGGTTACAAGCACAATACCAGCTCCAAAACTATGATCATTAGATGCTCCATCAGTATACAATTTCAGCCTTACAGTAGAGATTTCGTTACCTTCTAAAAAAATCTTCTTGCATGGTAAACTCTGTTATAAAATCTACCAATGCCTGACCCTGGATAGCCCTTCCAGGGAGATAAGTAATATCTAATTAGCTGAGCTCAATATTCCACTGGAGTAACCTCCCAAACTTCTCAGGTAACTGTAGGACCTGTTGTAATGGCTGGTCGGTGTAAACATTGATCGGATGTGCCTGGAAGTACGGACAAATATTCTGTGATGCAATTAGTAAACGGTACGCCAATTTTTCTATTTTTGGATAGTTTCTTTCTGCTCCTATTAATCGTTTACTGACATAATACACGGCCTTTGGATCCGATTCTCCTCACGAATCAAGACGGCACTAATAGCATATGTCGATACAGCCAAATAAATGTACAATTCCTCATGATCCACCGGCTTTGACAAGATAAGAGGTCTCTCCAAATGATTCACCAAAGCTTGAAATGTGTCTTTACAACCTTGCATCCATTCAAAGTTCATTTTTCCTTTTCTAATCAAATTGAAGAAAGGAATGCACTTATCAGCAGCTCAGAAGATAAATTGACTTAAGGCAGCAACCTTCCCATTCAGGCTCTGCACTTGTTTAATGGTTCTCAACGCTTGGATATCACGTATAGCCTGAATCTTCTCGGGATTAGCTTCTACTCCACGTGCATTGACGATAAAGCCCAAGAATTTTCCTGATGCGACACCAAAAGAACATTTCAAAGGATTGATCTTCATCTTATAGTGTCGGAGGATGTTAAACATTTCCGCCAAGTCTCTAATGTGGTCGCTTGATTGTCGTGACTTCATGAGCATATCTTCCACATACACTTCCATTATATTTCTAATTTGGTCTTAAACATCCTATTAACTAAGCGCTAATAGGTTGCTCCGGCATTCTTCAATCCAAATGGCATTGCCATGTAACAGTATAATCCAACATCAATAATGAAACCGGTGTACTCTTGATTGGGGATATGCATCAGGATTTGGTTATATCCCGAGTATGCATCCATGAAAGATAACAATTCGTGTCCTACGGTTGAATCCACCAACTGGTCAATCCTCGAAAGAGGAAAACTATCTTTAGGACATGCCTTGATCTGAATAGTCAAACCACGTTCTCCATTTCCCATTTGCCTTCTTCACAAGCATAGGATTCGATACCCATCAAGGTAGAGGGCATTGCGGATAAACATGCTGACTTTTAATTTATCCCCCTCCTCTTTGAGAGCGACAGATCTCTCTGGATCCGTACCACATCTTTTTTGCTTCACCGGAACATACTTTGAGTCGATATTTAATGCATGGCTCACAATGGTAGGCGAGATTCCATACATGTCAGAATGAGTCCAGGCGAATACATCTAGATTTTCTCGGAGAAAACCAACAAGTTCCTTCATCATCAAAGGGCTAAGTTGTGACCTAATCTTTAGGCCTCGCGATGGGTCATCATGGCTGACCGTAATACCAATGGTTAGCTCAACCGGTGCAGCCTTGGTCTCTTTGGGCTCTTCTTCATCATCCCTTGGATATATATCTCTATAGAACCGACTGTGGAACCTGAGCCAAGGCTCCGGCGCCAATTATCAATCGTCGGGAGCATGGATGCGGACAGCTTTGTGATCCACACCCTTACCCTTCTCCTTGCACTGAGCTTGCCTCAACTCAGCCACATAATAGGCACGTCCAGTTGCCTGATCTCCATGAACAACTCATACACCATTATCCGTCGAAATTCTAAAGTCAAATACCATGGGGCAAGAGCTTCCCGGGATTCTGCCAGGGCTGGTTGGCCCAGAAAAACATTATCCGGAGAGTCAACATCCAAAAAATAAATAGCAAGATTCGCACTCTCGTTCGCTCACCTTCTCCCAACTCAACAGGCAATTCCACGTAACCAACAGCTTCAGTTGCAACGCCATTAAAACCATGTATACGAGCTTTAGGCAGCTTTAAATCTTTGGCTTCCATTCTCATCTAATCATATGCCTTTTTGAAAATTATATTCACCAAACTTCTACAATCAATTAAAATTCTTCTCACCAATGCAAGACCAATCATAGCTGAAATGACCATCGGGTCGATTATTGGAGCCTCTACTTTGTCTGCATCCCTATTCCTAAACACAATATCATCTGCCATTATACCTTGTTGTTTTGTCGGAGTCCCATCTTCCATATTTAAACAGCATTCAAAATCTGCATGCCTAATCATGCTAGCATAGTGATCCATTTCTTGC
This sequence comes from Allium fistulosum, assembly GCA_030737815.1. Classification (NCBI taxonomy): domain Eukaryota; kingdom Viridiplantae; phylum Streptophyta; class Magnoliopsida; order Asparagales; family Amaryllidaceae; genus Allium; species Allium fistulosum. The sequence goes on from CM060908.1 coordinate 597,958,435, forward strand.
CAACTCCTTTCCGCAGGGTGTGGTTCTCCGACTATCGTATTTATCACCGGTCATCCACTAGTCCATGTAGGCTACTCAGCCCTATGTAGAGCTTATCCTCCATTGGGGTCAGAAGTTCCCTGCCCACCATCCTGTGGGGCTTTCATAAACTGTTGTAACTTCTTTTCCTGAATCAATTTTCTATAACATCCTGGAGATGACTGCATTCATTTGCATTGTGTCCATAACACTCATGAAACCGATAATATTTCCCGATCTACTTCTATCTCTCTAATGACTCTTTTAGAGGCGGCTTCATGTATTGCACGGTATTGCAAGTAGACAAATAGATATATTCCGGGGACATGTTCAGTGGCATGTAATTATCATACATTGAAATCCTAGGCGTCAACCTTCCAGAATCCCTTTTTCGCTCTCGATCCCTATTTCCGCCTCTCTTTTGTTGATTTGGCTTATTCTGAACGTTCACTTGGACTTTTCCAAAACTGTCATCAGACTATTTTATTGCAATGTTACTCTGTACTTCTTCTCAGCTCGGTCCCACAACATTATTATTTTTGGAGGACATGGCTTCCTCCTTTCTTAGAAACTGAGATGCCTTTAAATAAAAGCACTATAACGTGGCAGGCAGTTTACCAGCTAGCCAGTCACCAAACTCTAACTCCGGATCAATTCCTCTTATCACGGCCATGAGTATTGCATGATCATTCGGATTACTGACGTCCATGGCAGCTATATGAAATCTCTTCAAATAATCTTTCAAAGACTCCCCTGGAGCCTGGATCACAAAGGAAAGGGACATCACATGTGATACGAAATTTCTCCACAAACTTGGTTGTCAGCTCATCGAATCTGGAAATTGATCGTGGGGGTGTCTCGTGAACCACATTGTCGCTATTCTGGAAAGGCTTATAGGAAAGTATCTGCACTTAGTCGCATCATTGGCTCACGAAGAATCCATCAGCCATTTGTATCTCATAATATGCTGTCTGGGGTCAATTTTTCCCTCATAGGCAAGCATTGACGGCATGTTGAATTTCCTCGAGTATTCTGCATGTAGAACACTATCCGTGAAAGGAGTATGGCTTCTCGAGATTCCCCAGTCATCATTAGTCAAGCCTTGGTTCTCTCTCACCAACTGTCTGACCATTGCTGATAAGTCCAGCTTTTGGATGGGTGGCGCCAAGCGGTGCTCATGTTCCACCTCACGTGTATGGTCCGGTCGATGTCTGCAGGCCGTTTCACACCTTCTCGGGCTACCATCGTCGCAACATGCATCTTGTACGTTGATTTCACCATCATCCTAGGGAAGAACATGATCATCATTCATTCAGACTCCATCATCCAAATTAACTGTAGCAGATTCAGTTTGAATCCCAACATGCATAGGTAAATTTCCTTCTCTTGCGGAGGGACCGATACTACTCATTCCTGGCAAACCACAATGGTCTACTTGTTGACGTCCTGAAGTTTCTACATGGTATCCATCAGTTCAACGATGCCTATGTCTATGGTATCCATCCGATGAGCTAGAGCTTTCTAATGTCGAGTAAGGAATGGGATCCCTCCTAGCTTTGCCCCACCGCTGCTGATTGATTTGGTTCATCAAGTCAATGTTGGTCTTAATCTGTTGATTTAGCTGTCGACGGCTCTCCATCGGCTCTCTCATTAAATTATGAAATTCAGCTCTGGTAATAGAATCGGTGGGATTTTGAATTTCAACCAGATTAGTATTCACATTTGCTGGTTGATTATGTAGGCCTCCTTGTTGAATGTCAGCAGTCTCATTTCCATCCATATTTTGAGTAATAGATCTGGTATGTCTCACCATCATCAATCTCCTTATTTAGATTTCAACAAATATGAGTAGTATAAAAAACGTTATGAAGATAACAATGGATCTCCTTAGGGGATTTATCTAATCCAGTAGCAACAAAGGGGATCCTTGTAGGCTGAGAATTAGTGTTCTCAGTGAAAGCACCAAAATGTTTGCAACCAAATTGGTCACAAACACCCAAGAATAGACTTGTAAAGGGAAGTAAATGAAGAAAGTAAAATTGACACTGAGGAGTGGAATTAACTAACAGACTAATAAAAGCAATAATCAAGAACACATAAATTTATACTGGTTCGACGTTGTATGCCTACATCCACTTTGAAGATTATCTTTATTGATCCACTAATGATCTGATTACAGCGGTAAGAAATTGGAAAAACTTGATTACAATAAAGACTAAAGTAACCAGCAGTGTAAAAGTCCCATAAAGTGAACCATGGGGCCTATATTTATAGGGAGAGATGATGAGATATTTCGCTAAGATTTTGGCAGAAGGCTCTCTAGGTCCATACAGGCCCACCATAATGATCGCATATCTAACTCGACCATCAGGAATGATCCGCCTAAGTTTAGTTGATCCTTTTTCTTATCTCCAATTTTGGTGTGATAGTTTGTGGAAAGTCCCACATGTCTCTTGATGTTTCTTCTGAAGTATGGAATCATTCTAACTTGTAACCTAGGAGATATGGATCGATCTTGGTCGAAACTAGATTATGCACTGGAGCATACCGATCGTTTTTAGGACTTGGCCAGAACGATCGGCCAAATGCTAAACGCAACTTTAGGACCCGTGATCGTTTCTGTAAGCCTCGGTCTTCCTTTTGTTGATGTTTTGGAAGTTTCAAATGGATTGGCCTTATGGATCTTGAGATATTGAGCATTCTTCGATGATTTGAACTATCTTATGGATCGTGCTTGATTGATCCATGCAAATCCTTGCTTCGTCTGTAACTCGAGCATATGTACTCCGATCGACTCCAAATTTGAAATATAACTTCACATGGCCATGCCAGTTACTCCATGCTGACTGCACCTCGATTGGGTTCCAGTCCAAATCTGCCCAACCATCGTCTATACTACTGTATGTAATCGATTCCTAAGGTTGTTGACCATTTATTCCCATCCAAGTCGATGATATCACGGCCTTTCCAAAAGGCGGGATAATAGTGTATTATAAAAGAAAATATCTCATTTCGAGTTATTTCGAGTACAAAAGGTTTTAAAAGTGTTTTCATGCCTTGGAAAATAAATACCTCTGTCTTTAAAGTAATTTTAAAAGATATTTATACAAAGGGTTGAGGGCATGAATTATTTCAATGAAGTATACTTAACTAGAAAAGCATTACAAGTACTTTTAATATGTTTTGAATCTTTTCTATAAAGTATAAACTTGTTTTATAAAAACTATAACTAAAATTATTTTGAATTTTTTTCCATATATAATATCTTTTCAATATAGTGAGGAGTTTAAATAAACGATTTAGTATTACAGAATGGTATGGAACTTTGGGTAAAACTTTATCGTTTATTTATTCCACTTGTTGTATAGAATACTTTGAGTAAGTGGAATTTACTAACTTGTAGTAAATATTCAAATAACACCTTGTGGTATGGGATGCACGGGTCTTATTCGAGTGATTACTATTTGGAAGTATATAACACTTGTGATGAACGGGATTTTTGACCCTCGAAAATCGACACTAATACATCCTTGGTATTCCCGTGCCGCAAATTCAAGTGCCGGAAAATCCGACCGTTAAGGGAAAGAAGAAAATAAAGACAGAACAGAATCTTACACGGATGGAATAATATATATTATTTAAACATATAATATTTACAGTAGAAAATTTTAAATACACTTATCATAGTTTATCTTAACATTAACATGGATAGTTATAAATCTCTATCCTTACAAATGCGGAATACAATAGTACATAAGTGTGATGGAAATAGATAACAATCTTTAGAAGAATCTTCTAACTCCATACTCCAAACTCTTTCAAAATGCACCTAACTAAACCTGACTACTAGGATGCTCGAAAAAATAGGGCACCCAGAGTTTAAGGGAAAGAAAATAAACTCTGGGTCAGTTATGGGACTGGTATGAAAATCTTAAAATACGAGTATTTGAAAATAAAGGGTATCTTATAAGACTACACCGCACATAAATACGGAATGAGTTTTTACCTTACGATAACTAAATCATTCTACATAAAATGCATTGATATTATTTTTAATGACATTCTTTGAAAACCTTTAAAAATAAACATACTCAAATAGCCGAATTATTACATTAGTTAAATTTGATGGCATAATAGGTTTACAACTAAGTTCGAAGGCACTTATTGGAGAATGGATTTCCGATGAATAGCAAGGTAAGGGACTACCTCCTGTACATTGCATCTCTAGAGGAATGCACCGTGGATCGACATCTTCGAAACCTATACGAATTAAGACCGGCCTATCCGAGAACAACAAATGGTACATATAGCACCGAATATGATATCACCCCAGCCATTCCTGACCTATCTGAGAGCTCTCATACCATACACCACATATTTTTTACCCAACGTCATAATGGGCATAAAATAAATCTAGAAAGGTAATATCATACCCTAATGGTTGGGAACCATAAAGCCCTAAAACAACCCTTGTTTCACAATACCCTGGGTGTGAGGCTAGAGGTAACGTTTACCTTTCTTAGAACATTTTCACTTAAAATGCCACATTGCCATTTCCAACAACACACTATTGATTTCAACAAAGTACAACCTCCGAGTTCGTACATCTCAGAGAAGGGTGTTAAGTATAAGAAGGGTCATCTCCTACACCACCAACAAATGTTCCTTTGTAGAGATCAATGCACTGTAATCTTAGAAATGCAATGGCAGACATCTATCCATACAAGTTGTCCAGGAGCAGGGCAAACCGAAGGCACTTTCCTACAACATCCTATCGGGAGTTACTCCTAGGATTAGTAGCAAGTAGTCCTGGCATATGAAGATCCTAGAACGAAAGGACTACTGCAGTTTATTTATCTTGGGAGCTACTTCAAAATTATCAAAAAGTAGTCCTTCCATTATGAAGATCCCCGCCTTCAACTTCATTATCTTTAACATTTCTTCTCTTTCAAACTTGTAAATTGGTTCGAAGTGGTTTTCTGATAGGAATCGCCCAAATCCGATCCTGGTTTCATCGAACCAATTATCGATAAAAGATGTTAAGTTTGAGGGTGATTATCATTTCATTCACTAATATCTTTTATCAAATAAAATATCTCCTTTAGAGATATTGATTTTTAAATCATATTCTTTTCCAGTATATACAGAATCATTAAACTCTCTTATTAAATTCTTTGGTTACTTAAAACCTTTTTAAATCTTGGAATAATTCCAAATCATTTCATCCTTTACTTAGGAAAATATATCCAAATCATTTATTTAAATCTTAACAAAATATTTCTCATTTCCAACACATATCTTTTTAATGGGTTGAAATCATGTTATCTAAGATGGTAAATCCAAATTAGTTAGTATTCAAGTAAAACGGATCCATAGAAATTATACTAATTCTACTCGATATCAATTTTCGTATTCAACCTTTACTATCCGTCGGATAATAGTGAAATCACCTTTTAAATTCACATGGATAGTACGGGCTCTCTCCTTGGAATTTGATACCAAGTATAAGAAGATTATTTCTATTCAATCCAAGTTGTATGAAATTAAATTTGTAAATTTGAATCTTTTATACTTCTCTCGTTTTCAACATTTGGACCTTATCTATTCCTCGCCCAGGATAGAGGCCAGGTGAGCCAAGGCACTAGTTGCTCTTGAATATCTCCTTAGTTTACATACCTTCCGTCTGAATCTCACGAATAGAAAAATCCACTCTAGTCATCGGCTTTTAGAGCCAAGATTAAATCACTTAATTATAACAGCTTTTCTTTAAATAATTTATTTAAACTCTTTAAAATAAATTATAAAACCTTCAAATCATCTTTAAAATGCTTAATTATTTATCTAAAAACATTTATAAAAGATCTGGGAAGAATATTTAAGTTTAAAGCCATATTTCAAAAGTTATTAAAAGTGCTGCGAATAGTGCTATGGATAGTGCCATTAAGGTTTATTTGATCAAAACAAATTTTCTATTATTTAGAAATCCATTTTTATAACTCAAATATCTTTTAAAATATTTATAGAATTTATTCCATATTTTTAAAGAATTAAAATCACTTTTAAAGATTTTATCGCTTTGGTTTCTGAACTGCCAAAGCGCGACAATTTTGAAAACTTAGTTTACTCATATTTCAAACTCTACTAAACGAAATCTCGATGCTTTTCCTTTATTTGAAAAATATGATTATAAAAGTTTGGAAAATTCTTATCATAAAGAATCCTGACTCCGAATCCATCGTATAAATGGATTTAACTTTTTACGGCGTGAAATCGTGATATACCATTGCGCGATGCGCCTATTTTTGACCCAATATTCATAACTTGTCAAAACTTCACCAAATTGGGTTTTACTGTTTATAAAACATGCATAAACCATTTTAAAGGGGGTTTATGATTCCATATTACTTTTATAACTTGATTCAGAAAGTGATTTCATTGTGTAATATCGACGTGTATTTAACGTGACTTGTTTACACAATTTAACACTATATTAAAACAACTAATACTTGATGATCAAAGCATAGTAAACATCCATAGCAATCATATCACATCATCATTATATATATATAGAGTTTCTCACCTTCATTGGTTTCTAACTTTACAAAAATTCGTTATATCTTCGGTACGATCGAATCAAAGCCTATGGAATCAAGCCTTGGACCTTTGAATGGGCTCGGCCTATGTTTGCAAATGGAAGTGGGCTCAGCCTTGGTGGTAGGAGGTGGCGGCCGTGGGTTAGGAGAGAGGAAAGGGTGGTTTGAGCTTGTTTTTAAGGGATTGCAAATGTATATATACTTATATAAATTTATTTCCTTTTTGCTAAAATTTTTTATAATTTCCTTAAGGTAGGATTGCATTGAAAAGCTTGAGAATGAGAAGAAGATGAAGTAGAATAGTGTGTAAAATTACGAAGAGAATGGTGGGTATTTATAGAAAAAACATTGAAAATAAATATCAAAGGTGTAATTACTCTTTTACCCATTACCCACACCCCTCCTCTCCCATCTAGGCATACGGTAATGGCCTCCTTTGTACCTTCATGTATGTGATGATGATGGTGTGTAAGTGAGTTGATGTTTGCTTTTTAGGGTAGAAAATATCTTGGATATTTATACTTTTTACTATACATAAATTCAAGTTTAAATGGTAAGTATATTTTTACTTTTCTACATGTGTTAATTGCATATACATGTGTTAATGTATGCATGCATATATTATATATGTGCACAAGATATATAAACTAGGTTGCAACAACTTTGAACAACTTCCGTTCGTTAAACCGTTGAAAATCTGAAAACCGATTCCCGGTCACATTTTCACTTATTAATTAAATTACATATGAATGAAAAAAAAATTGAAAACTAATTTCTTATCATTTTAACTAAGTAAAATGATTGCATTTGATTATAAAACCATATATATTAATATTAAGCAATTTACAAAAAGTGATGTTATATCGATAAAGCGATACGAATTTTCTTATATTTTCAAATCAAGTATATATCTTATAAAACTATTATAAATGATTTACTATCACTATTAACTAATTAAAATGAATTATTATCATTTTAAAAACAATTATTTGAATAATTATAATAATAATTAAATCCTTAAATCTTAATTTAAATTCAATAAAGCAACTATTAAATATGATGCCATTATGGATGATGTCATAGATCCATTTTATTCCCAAAAATAAAATAATTTTTTTTATTTTGCATTCTTGTTTATATGGATTAATAAGTGTATGTATTCAGATCCATGCATGAATTTTAATAATTATAGAGTTGTTTATTGGTAAAACGGTTTTCGATCATTTTATCGATATTTTTCCCAAAGTATATATTTCTGTAAATACTTATCAAAAATAAGATTACCATCATTATTTATTGTTTAAGATTGCATAATCTATGTTAAAAAGATTATATTTGAATATTTTTAAAATAAATATAATTTATCAAAGTGATAAATTTGCTGGTCATTACAACACTTTTTGGGATGACATGCTTTTAGGCTCGTTTTTAGTGGAATTCAGTAGCTTGAAGTAAATATTCAACTAACACTATGTGGTATGGAACGCATGAGCGTTACTTAAGTGATTGCTATTTAAAGTATATAACACTTTTTAGGATGACGTGCTTTTAGGCTCATCTTTAATGGAATTTACGAACTTGTAGTAAACATTCCAGTAACACCATGTGGTATAAGACGCACAAGCACTACTTAAGTGATTACTATTTGGAAGTATATAACACTTTTTGAGGTTGTGTGCTTTCAGGAAAGTCTTTAATGGAATTTACTAAATATTCAAGTAACACTGAATGATGTGGGATACCCGGGCATTACTCGAGTGATTACTATTTTGAAGTATATGACACTATTTAGGGTAACAAGCTTTTGTGCTCGTCTTTTGTTTAGCTTACTTTCATGCTCGTCTTTTGAGGAGATGTGTTTTTCGGCTCGTCTTTTGAGGATATGTGTTTTTAGGCTCGTCTTTGAGCTGGCGTTCCTTTATGATCTTTTTTTGAGGTAGCATGCTTTCATGTTCGTCTTTTGAGTTGGCATGCTTTCTTGCTTGTCTTTAAGGTGACGTGCTTTCATGCTCATCTTTGAGGTGACGTGCTTTCATGCTCATCTTTGAGATGATGCATTTTTGTTTTACCCTTTTATTGCAACCTTTGTAATTCTATTATAGATGTTTAATCACCATAATTTCTATGTTTTCCAATGAAGGGCATCATATTGTTTTATGACATAGTGATTTTATTGATGATTATACCATTTATTTCTTTTTTTTTGGCATATTTTCTAGTTACGACTATATCATTTTGGATTATGCCATTTTGCTTTATGGATACCGACATATTTATTACAGTTATGACTATATTGGCTTAGATTCACATATAATTTTCTACAATGATCTTAACCATTTGAATCAAATAGAGTCCGATTCATTTATTATTTTTATAATACTTGGGTAAGACCGAGACATGACAAGTACTGGTGTCACGACACCCCCTTTCAACCCTCGAAAATCGACATAAATATGCTCGTTGTATAACATGCCAAACGATCGAGTGCCGGAAAGACAGATTCTTGAGGGAAAAGACAATAGGTAGAAGAAGAAGAAATATAAACAAAACAGAATCTCACAGCGGTCAGAACAATAAAAAATATCAATAGCTCTTTACACAAATCAAAAACTATAATATACATATCTCACATCAGAGTACACAAATTAATAATTACCAGCCTGGACAGTTATAACAACATGCCCTCACAATTTTCCAGTAATTTCCAAACAAAAACACTACAGCGGAAACAAACAAGTACGTGAATACGTCTCGGTCTCCAGCTCGTCTCCTGAGCTCCATAGCATCCTAACCTAAACCTGAAATACTCGGTCTGACCCAAGCATTATAAAAAAATAACACCCGAGTCAATTTGGAAAACCAGTGTGAGAAAACACACTCAATTTGAATTATTAAAGTTTTCAAAATCCTTTGAAAATCAAAGGTATCTCGTAAGACCACGCCACAAATAAACACGGCGGTTTTTTACCTTACGATAACCAAAACATTTCATATCAAAATCCTCTGATATTATAATAGTGTCTAAGTACAAATACTTATTCAAATAGCTGAAATGCTTGCATCTCACGTTTCAGCATAGTTGGGCTCAATCAAAATCATACGGCGCTTATTGGAGAATGGATTCCAACTGAATGACTAGGCACTAGGGTACCACCTGTCACAGTACATGTCTAGAAACATTGTACCAAGGACCACGCCGGGATCCCCTGCTACACAAGATCGGACTATCCCTAACCTGGATAGACCGAATATGCTATCACCCCGGGTGTTCCCACCCTCTTTTCGAGCTCCTTCCATACATCGTAGTAATAAAATAATATCCGAGGTTATCTAGAAAGGTGATAGACATCCCCTACTTGGGTGCGACCCACTTAACCTTGCTGCATCTCCCCTGATTTTCAGTCATTCTCGGTTGATGAGGCTAGAGGCTACGATTACCTTTTTAAAGAATTTTCACTTAGAATGCTCATTGTCCTCCAATGACAATGTTCTGATAGCATTCATCCATACAAGTCCGTTCCGGGTCCGAACGGAACCGAATGCACTATTCCTACTACATCTATTTTGGAATCACCCTCAGGATTAGTAGCGATTAGCCCTTGCACTTCACTGCTCCATCTTCGACTCCATGCTCTTGTCTTTATTTTGAAAACATACTCGTTGGATCGAAGAGGTTTTCAGATCACAAATCTGATCCCGGTCTCTTCGAAACAACGTTCGCTATTTCCGGTAAACTCAACCCCGGTTCTTTAGGAAATAAACAGATGAAAATAAGATCGGAGATTACCTCCTAACCGTTGGAGAACAGTTTTCCTTATAAACATCCTAGAAGAACGAAACGAGTTTATACGTACAGTATAGCACCTCGAACGGTAACTGTACCATATAATCCCGTACCTCTTCCAAATATTTCCAAAGCTATATTTGGGTCCAGATTTGATAGTCGGTTATTTAACTATCAAATAACAATCATTCAACCAATATACTTCATTTTCACGGAAAAACTCCAAGTCTTATTTTCATGGAAAAACTCGAATTCAATATATTCACAAATTATCCTTTTCAAAAATATTTGAAAACCCTTATTTTAAAAAAATAACATGGAAAGTACCAATGCAGTATCAAACCATGAATCACAGCTCAATGGTTACGTCTCTATCACAGAGAAATCCAAAACTTAACTACAGGCACTTACTGCCTCCGATTTACGCCACGCGAGTATACCATTACTTCCCGAAAACTTTATTTAAAAATTAACTCAAAATAATGCTTGTAAGTTTTAAAAATAAATTTCCAAGTTTAATCTAGATGAAATACTTAAATAAAAGTTATTATACAAAGCCATATTAAAATTTAGTAATTATCTTTTATAAATAATAATGCTGACTAGTGCTTAAATAATCATAAATCCTTAAAAATCGTTATAAAGTAACTATTTATAATTAAATATGCTTTAAACAATTTAAAATAATTTAATAACTAATTTCCAGAATTTTTAACACTTTTAAATTTACCAAATTACTAATTAAAAATCCTCTTTTTAAAACGAGCCCATTTCTCAATTTTTAACTTCACTTCGTAAATTTGGAAATCTTACTCGAACTCAAGTATAACCAATTTATACTTATTTCCAAAGTCACTTCATTTTTTTCCGACTCATTTAAAAATTCTGATTTTAAACCCTCCTTTATTTTAAACAAGTGCCACTTAAGAATTTATTATAAAAATCCCTTTTATAAACTTTATTCTGAAATCCCTATTCACAACACCCGAATAGTTACATTACAATTTCAACACAACTTACTTTACCCAATAGATTTACCCAAAAACTCTATATAAACATTTTACTTCAAAAATCCCCTTTTTAAAATTCTTTCAAATTCAAACCATATATATTATTGGTATTTTAAAATACCAAAATCAAAGCCCAACAACCATAACATCCAATCAATATAATCCCACAGTAATCTATCACAACTTATTCCAACAGAACATATATCACTATATATGAAATTAAATTCAACATTTTGAGGAATCCAGTTGGATCCCTCCAACCTACTTCCCTACATCCACAGATGTTAGCACAACATAAAAATACCAATTCCACTTCGAGGTGGAATATCGCGGTATATATGGTCATCCGCTATTATGCAGGGCGCATAGGGTCTCATCCGCTATATATTTATACGGGAATATCAATCACTCCAATATATATACTACTATATATAATATCACATCAAAGTGATTAAAATGCATTGATTTAACCAATCAATCATTTATTAATTTTAACTATTTAAAATTAATCACTAGCAGTCCAAAATTGAGTGAGATTAACTCACCTTAAGTTTTAATTCGCCCAACACTCCAATTTTAAATTAAATCGTTCGATTTAACCAAAAAAATTCGCTACCTCCGAATGACTCCAGATCTGCTCCAGCGTGTAGTGCTCGTCGGTGCGGTTCCGGCGCTGCTTGTTTCGCCCGATTTCGACCTCGTATGACCAAGATACAAGGTTTTAAAGATTTGGATACAATTTATAATATATGATTTTTACAAAAAAATAATCTGTTTATATACCCAGATACATCATGGCCGTTGATTCAAAATAGCAGATCTAGGTCTCTCATTTGTCCTTCTTCCTCATCATGCTCCCAATTCGAACGATAACCCATAAAGCACGCAACCATAAATCGATCGCCGATCCTCCCACTGATGACCGGACCCCGATCCATCGAGCCCAAACGAAGCGCCTACACCCCACGACCCCCATGCCAAGCGTGGTGTCACCAAGTGCCACCATCGCCTCGAGATCTGCATACGAATGCTTGGCCTTCATGGCCAGATTCTGGCGAATCTAAACCGCCTTCATCGATCTTGACCGTTGGATCGAAAGACCTTGCTGAGCTCTTCCCTTTTCTAGTTGAAAGATTTGGATAACATTGAGTGGATGGGAAGAAAATTGAGGAAGAAGAAGAGAGCATATCGGCCTTTAAAGAATAAGAACGGCGGCTAAGAATTAGAAGTAGGGTTTACTGTTGAAACGTGAATATATATTTGTATATTAATTATTTTAATATTATTTCCAATTTTAACGTGCGTTTTCAAACGATCTCCAAACGAAGCATGCCGCCTGGCGCTTATAATGTTTTACCCCCATTCCGAACACAATGGAACATGTTTCATAGCCTAATTCAATCGTATGTGGAAGATAGCTTTTCGGATCGAATTAAAATATTAAATTTTTGATATTTATTTCAACGCGTTTATCTCCCGTACGATCAAATGGTAACTCCAAACGCTACGAAATTTGAAATATGATAATAATAAACTATTATGAATCCAATTGAACTGGTTTCGTCGAATTCTGAGACTGTGCCCCGGAGGCTATTTTTAACGCGTCGATTAAACCGAGTGATTTTCAAAATCGTTGAAATCATTTAAATTTTCAATTTGTAAAACTTACTAACTCCTTTATAATTCAAATAGAATTTATATTCATCTTAGAAATCATTCTGATTCATTTTAAATCAAAATTTCAACTATTTACATTATTTCCATATATTAATTTCCACTATTAAATTAATATATAAATTTCAAATTTAAACCTATCGACTTTTTATCCCATTCCAAAGTCCATATTATAATTCTAATCTAAATAGAATTTAAATAAATTTTAGAAATCATTTTCCACTCCCATTTAACTTCAGATTCACATATTATTCCAATTTTAAATATTAAACTTATATTTACCAAATCACTTAAATTGCCATATTTGAAATTATAAACTATTTCACTAATTCAACCTAATTCTTCATATTCAAAATCAATTAATAATTCAAATTCAACATTTAAAAATAAATTAAATGTTCAAAACTAACGACCAAAATTCTGGGTTGTTACAAATGGGGACTCACTGACCATGAATGTTAGGCTATCTTTTGAAGATGGATATATTTATTCTAGCCCTTATGTATATGCATTTGTATGATATGAGATGGGTTACTCCATATGTATATTTGTATTCATCCAACTTGTTATGTTCTATATGTGGGTTTAGTGTTTCCATTTGTAGACTCACTTTAAAATATAGGTATGAGATGTATTACATTTTTCCGCTGTGATCGATGACTCTATGTTTTCTATTATGTTATATATTATTTTGTTCTAAATTAGCCAACATGTTTATTTGTTTGTGCTGATACCGTACACGTCATTTATAGTAATTTGAGGCAAAGAAAAACATGGTAGTGTTATCCCCAAGGGATATTCATGGATGGTAGCTCCTAACCAGCCTTATTCCCCATATTACCCTTCAATATTACCATGCAATATTCTTTGTGGTAAGGGTATAGAGGTGGGGGATTACAAAGAATCAAATAAATATTAATGATTAATATTTCACAAATACTAACTAATATATAATGATTATAAATTAATTAAATCATGTGGTTTATTGGAAGCGTTCCTCATTATGGCTATGTGACTCAAGGATATAAATTCAGTCCATGATCAATATCGAACGATTTGAATATTAACGTTCACGTGTCACCTTTGCTAGTGGTGTGATAGTTTGGCCGAATTTATTGCTTACACGTCTTTTCTGTAAAATCCAATTTTATTATTATAAGTGGTAGCCGATGGTAACGATTATTTACACCAATTCTTTTGGTCAACACTATATCACATTTTGACTTATGAAATTTGGTTTAGGTCAAAATTTTAACATTATCCACATTCAACTTGATTAATCCAAACACAAAATCCTTGGTTCAATAATAAAATTTATTACTATTAATAGTATTTTCTTGGCTAGATATTTTGACTTTGGTTGACTATAGTTGACTGTGATACTAATCTCATATAACCGAGGAGACGAATTCTCTGTTGAATAGTGTTTCACTTACAATGCTTCTACTCGGACCTAACATATTTGTTTGATGGACTCCATGATATGATTTAACTATTATCAAAGTGGAATATCCATATTGAAATTCAACAGTATTCTCAAGTCGAGAGAACTATGTAAAATCATAACTATGAGATTCCCTGTTTGATCTTACTTATATTTACTAACAGAAATCTCTTGAGCGAGTCATTCCATAATAATCCAATAACTATTAGTATGTAACTCCTTGGTGCTCCCAACATGACTAATATACTGCCCAATATTTAGAGAGCATTGCATACTTTAGTCTTAATGGATGTATCGATATCTTATCTCAAAACATCTTGACTTGGAATGTTTAAAATAGTTTGCTGTTTTTGATGTGATAAATTTCTCATGATATCAACAAAATAAATTACTATCACATAACATATCATTTAAGGATATTTTATTTAATATATATAAATTAAATAATTAATTAACATGTCACAATAAAACAAGTATATACTAGAAAGCTAAACACCTTTTATTTCGAATGAGATTTTATTACAGAGTTAATGATTTACAACAAACTATAGAATTAGTCTTAGGGCATATCCCTAACTCTATCAAAAGGTGCGTCCAAAAACATGCATGAGTGATCAAACTTGAAAACTTGCTGCAGTTTTCTGCCTGATAAACTTGTACAATCAAAGAAATAGTTGGTAAGTAATTTTACTACTTTATTTCAAAATTCACCGCCTGCTTACATATTTTATTGTGTATAGGGGAATTATACTTGGTCCTTCTGCCCTGGGGAGATGGAAAGTGTACTTGGAAACTATCTTCTTGCATAGAGCACTCTCATCCTTGAGATAGTTTCAAGCATCGACCTCTTCTTCCTATTTTCAGTAGGCCTTAAACTCAACATAAATACCAATTAATGCGCAGCTGCAAAGACTTTGAAATTGCATTAGTGGGGATTTTCCTATCATTTCCTTTTGGTGTAGGAATTGTATTCCTTTTAAGGAAAACAGTTTTTGGTGTTCATGATGTCGGATCCCGCTTATTTCTTGTATTCATTAGCGTTTTTCTCTTCATAACCGCTTTCCCATTTCTTACACGTATTCTAACTGAGCTTAAGTTGTTGACCACTAATTTGGGAGGGACTGTAATGGAAGAAACTTCATTCAATGATGTTGGTGCTTAGATATTTTTTGATTTTTCAATAGCTTTAGCTGGTGGGAAGTACCTATCCCCGTATCACACTTATTTTTCGGTATCACGGCCCTTTAGTTCCTTTATGGGTTTTTATATCACGTAAGTGACTAGATATAGGTCTTGTTTTACTTTTCATTGCTACCTATGTATGATGGAATTTCTTTTAGACCATTAACAACGAAAAACTAGTTTACTTACTCTCTCTCTCTCTCTCTTACTTTTACATTAAATGAACGAACTCTTCAATCAGAATAGGGAAAACCAACAACGAACCAGTTTGAAAAAAATCATAAATAAATAAAATTGTAAAGTCTTTGTTGTTTTATTGCAAATTGAATAAAACGGTTGTCTATTCAATTTGTAATAAAACGGCAAAGACTTTGCCATTTTATTGCAAAAATTAAATAAAAAGGAAAAAACTTTGTCATTTTAATACATTTTGCAATAAAACAGCAAACTCTTCTCCGTTTTATCCACCAGTTTTCTATTCAGTTTACTAGCTACAGAATTGAATTGAACAAGACACGAGTAAGTGAACAAGCCATACCTGGTTGCTCCATGGCTAGTTTAGTTTATTTTTTCTATTGAATAAGCCATTGTTGGTTATGCTCAGTAGTGATTGAAAATGCATGAAATTATCCAAAATATAAGAAATTACTTTTAAGGATGACTATATAAGGTACATTTTGTATGTATGTTTATACAACACCAATTTAAAAAATATGGAAAATAAGCACAGTGACAAACTTTGAAAAAAAATTAGGCTGAAGGACAACAAGTTTCATTTTTAGGTTGAAGGATAAACTTTGAAAAAAATTAGGTTGAAGGACAATGCTAAATATAGCTAGCATTTTGTACGGTGTAAAACTAAATATAATGCTAGTTATAACTAGCATTTTGTATAGTGTAAAAACTGAATATAATGCAAGTTATAACTAGCATTTTCCTTCGGTCTAATTTTCTTCCAAAGTTTGTCCTTCAGCACAAAAATGAAACTTGGTGTCTTTCAGCCTAATTTTTTTTCAAAGTCTGTACTTGTACCTAATTCCTCTCAAAAAAAGGTTACAAAGAAAGAAGTTGTAAGGTGTAACAATCCGGAGTTTAGTAACAATTAATTATCGTCAAATGACGATTAAATTGTTTATTAATTGCTATTTGGAATTTTATTCAGTTGAAATTCTTTTATTGATTGGTTAAGGAATTTTGTGGGCTTTCAATTGAATCTAGCCCATGTTTTATTTTGTTGCCGAGATGGTTATCAATGTCATTCATTTCCCCAATCCATTCATTTTTCATCATAACCCTAATCTAAACAAGATAACATAAAATGGCTGCTCGATCTATTTCTCGTTCGTCTCCAAAGTTAGGGCTTGCTCATTCTTGTCCATTCCATTGTGAAAAGTTGGGGGTTTTGATTTTCGAAGGCGCCGACTTCGATTGGCTCGTTCGAACGATGGGTTTCGTTGCTTGCTCGTCGAAGAAGGTGAGTAATTTATACTCACATCTAATTTGAATCTTAATGATTTCTGGGTTGTTCAAATTCATAAATTTCGTTGCTTAATTTCTTGGCTATCACTGCTTTGAATTTTTGATGATTTTGTCTATATTGGGCTTCGGCCATTCGATTTTGTTTAGATGCTTGAGATGATTTTGAGCTGCTTGTTTTTCGTAGTCATCACTGTTTTGATTTTGGCTTGATGATATTGAATTTATTCGTGACCACTACGGTTTCGACTCTATTGACTTTGGTCTGGTACCAATTACTGTTTCGACTTCGAGTTGCATATATGTATACTTGCTGTTTGGATTAGCTTGTCTTTTGATTCAACTTGAATCTGTACATTCATGTTGTATCTGCCTTGAATTTCATTTTGACTTCACCTTGAACCCTATGTGTAGTTGCTGTATTCATGTACATATCTTCACTGTGTAGTTGAACTTGTTCATGTATCTGTGTAGTCGAGTTGCATATATGTATACTTGCTGTATCGAGTTGATGTTTTGGTTGAACTTCGACATTGACTTGATAATGTCTTCGAGTTCTTTGTTTGATGTACTTGAGTATGCATCCCTGATCATAGTCGTTGTATTCATGCGTATGACTTGATCGAGTCTGGTGTTCTTGTTTGTCGAGTCACTTATACTTGACAGTTTTGACTTGGAACATTAGATATTAATTCTGTCTGTTGACATGCTTTGTCTTCAACATCTCTGTAGTGTTCACTGATTCACACTGCAGTTGATTTGTACATTTCTCTATTGACTTCGATTTTGATTTCTGGTAGTACTGGGTTTGACTTGACTTGAACCTGCCCCTGTTCATTGGTCTGGTCTGTAGCTCGGTTCATCATTGCATAACACTGTGTACATGCAGGCACAAGTTTCTTCATGTATTGCTACCATAGTATATGCAGTTTTTGTTGTTTGGTTTTGGCTATATCTTTGGTGCACTTGCTCTTGTACAACTGCCCTTTGATTTGTACATTGAGTTGAATCCAGTCTCAAAGACTCGGGTTTGACCTTGTACTCGGTTATGAACTTTCATTGTGCATTCGTGTGCATTTCGTTCAGTTTGATTTGAGTTGAGTTACCTTTCAGTTTTTGTTGAACATTTATGTATTTCGACTTGGTTTATTTTTGTTGCATTTGGACTGGTTTGTGCTTTTGTGTATAGTGTACTTGATGGCTGAACTGGTTTTGATGCCAGTCTCTACTTTGTTTCATTCGTTTGGGTTGAATTGTTCGGCTTTGGCACTATCATGACATTGATATTGCCATTCCCTGAAATGCTTGTATTTGTTCGTAGTCGATTTTGTGAGAATAGTTGCTTTCGACATTTGACATTATGTTGACTTTGGCATTTAACTGTTGCTTTGAATTCTCTGTTAGCTTCGGCTCTTGATATTCTCGGGATGAAATTGTTGATCTATGATTTGCGAACTTGCTGTATGCATTTCTCTGTTGACTTCGGCATTGCTTTGAATTTGACTTTGGTCATTTTGATTTTGCTGCGTGAATTTCTGTTTTATTGTACCTTGTACTTGGTCTTGAGCATTGCTGAGTCTTTGCCTTGTACTGTCCAGTTGAGTTCACATGTATTGAGCTCTGGTTTGAACCATGACTTGATTCACTGTATCTTTGATGTATTCCCATATTTCTGGAACATTCATTAGTCTGTTTGCATACTCCCTGGTGCCTCTATGTGCTTTTCTTTTCCTGGAATTATTCCTTTTGCTTCATTTTGAACTGGTCGTGTACATATTGTTTTCGTTCTGATACATGATATTGAGTCTCCCGTGCATGTTGTACTTGTTAGTGCTTGGATATTGGACTGCTTCATGTAGTCTGGTTATCCACTTGTTGCTAGTTGCCACTTTAGCCTTGAGTTTTGTTCATGCGTCGATTTTGACCTGTTCTGTTGTCACTGTGTAGTTGCTGTGCATTGCACATATCACTGCGCTATATCATTTCACTATTGCATGATTATATGCATTTCTTTGAACTGTTAACCTTTGGGTTGTAATTTTTGATTCATTTTGTTTGTAGTAGTGTTGAGTCACAATAGTCGTGACTTGACCTCTACAGTTCGATTTGTTGTAGCATTTGGTGTTGTGATGATTTTATAAACTGTTGTGGTGAGGTAGTGCACGCGTGCGTGTACTGCAGCCACATAGAAATTTGGTTTGATTTGAATTTGCTGCTTAGTTGTTTAACACTGTTTAGTGTTATATTTACCGTTATCCGATTTCTGGTTAAAGGATTAGATAGACGAGATTTCTGTGACTGTCGTCTATTTGGTTATTTATTATTATTGCTCTATGCATTAATAACTGAGTTTGAATTAGACTGACCCGTGTATTATTTTCTTTTGAATTTAATACTCGGGTCAGACCGAGTTATTACAGGTTGTAGATATCCTGCTTTGGGTTGCTGCTTGAGCTATGAAGTCTTTTCATATCTTTTGAAGTAGTCTTCGTCATTTTGTAGTAGTCAGTGTATCTGATTTAGGTTGATATGTATTCATGTATATTATTCGATAATGTACTTGTATATATAACTTCCAGAGTCGACAGTTATAGTTGTATCATATGTATTGTGTCAAATGTATTGTAATTGACATCAGTTATATATATATATATATATATATATATATATATGAGACTTTTATTATCTGTGTTCCGCATTTTTATTATCTGTGTTATTATTATATATATTGTCCTAAACTATTATGAACCATCGTAGTTCGTTTTATACTGGAATTGGGTATGTCGATGGGAGTAGATAAATAAGAGATGAAAAATAAAAATATATACCACTCCTATCGAGGTAACCAATACTAGTGTAAGGCCCAACTACGGATGGCCGCTCCTATCCAGCCTTATTCTTCGTAATAACAGACAGTATTTCTTTTAATACTCTTTGTTATTGTGAGCATAGAGGTGGGGCATCACAGTTGGTATCAGAGCTTGGGGTTTATGGACATAATATAAAACATAACTTAGATGGAACATGTGTTACAACTATTTGTCGATGTTTTTATTTGTGTTTTGAGTCAAAACTAAAGTTTTGAAATTATGATGAAATTTTTAAATATCCTTATTTAAAAATAAAAGGTGAAACTGTGTTCTGATGATTGAATAATTTATGTTCTGTTTATCAGAGTGCGCAGTGGAAACAGTGAGACTGTCTTCGTTGAATACAGCTGATAACCTTTTTGATTTAAAAATCAAAATATGAAATTGAAATAAATTTCATTTGTTGTTTACATAGCTGGGTTTATTTTGTTTTCTTTGAAAATTTCGAATCCGATTTGAGGATCCGAAGCGATTGCTGTTATGTGATTTTGTTGAGATTTTGTTGTTTTAAATTATCTTCATTGAAGATATAATCTAGTGATTTCTTTGCTCATTTTGTAGTGTACGTGCAGATTTGAGTTGCACGTTACTACATTAATTTTACGTTGAACCGGTGTTTGGTTTGAACGTATTTAGTTGCCGTTATTTTTATAACGGGATTTTTACACTGGTGCTAAGTTTTGAAGCACGCTGTTTTGTTGACATTTGTAATGAATGAAAATTCACTGGTATTATATTTTGATGTGAATTATTTTGATGAGATTTTGACATTTAAAAATTACTGTCGCTTTGACTTCAGTAACCGTCAAATTTTAAAGTGGATTTTCAAGCGATGATTCCGCAATGCTGATTTGATACCCGTTTTTACGGTGTTTTGAGGAGTGCGATTTCCTTATCGAAATTGCTACATATGTTGTTGTTTTAATCACGTGTTTGAAAATTGTTTTTAAAATAAAATTGTTTTCAAAAATTTTACAGTTTTCGCTTTCGAAAGAATGAGGAAGCGATTTAAACGCTTCAGCAAAATTGGGGACTATGAACCCTCACTTTTACTGATTCGCTTAATTCCGGACTTGTCCGTTTGAGAACGTAAAATGTATTTATTTAAAATAAACAATTTTGCACTTTCAAGGAAACGATGAAGAGAATCAAATGATTTAGTAAAACACGTGGTATGGGACATGTGCGTTTGCTATTTCGGTTAATTCCGGACTCGTTAATTGAAACATCTGTTGTTTGATGATTCTGATGATTTTGTGTGCTTTCGAACCACTGTGTTGGACCTTCGGGTCATCTGCTGGACCTTTGGGTCATTTGTTGGGCTTTCGGGCCACTCTGCTGGACCTTCGGGTCATTTGTTGGGCTTTCTGGCCACTCTGAGGATCTTCGGGTCATATACCAGTACTAGACCTTCGGGTCACTCTGCGGACCTTCGGGTCATCTGATGGGCGCCAAAAATTTATAGTACTTGGTAAGCTTCGGCCATTTGTTGATGCACGTGCGGCGTAGCTAAAACTCGCCATCTGATGGGATCGATCCACCTTTTATGTTGATTTTCTAGAGTATCTTAATTGATTTCCAGATATTTGTTGTTTCTAATTATCTGCAGGTAAATAGATATTTGTTGATTTGAGATTTCTGATTATCGTTTTTGATAATCGGATATTTGTTGTTTCTGATTATCATTTTGATAATTGGATATTTGTTGTTTCTGATTATCGTTTTTGATAATTAGATATTTGAGATTTCTGATTATCGTTTTTGATAATTAGATATTTGAGTTTTCTGATTATTGTTTTTGATAATTAGATATTTGTTGATTTGAGATTTCTGATTATCATTTTTGATAATTAGATAATTGTGTTTTCTGATTATTGTTTTTGATAATTAGATATTTGTTGATTTGAGATTTCTGATTATCGTTTTTGATAATTAGATATTTGTTTTTTCTGATTATCGTTTTTGATAATTAGATATTTGCTGATTTGAGTTCTGATTATCGTTTGTGATAATTAGATATTTGTGTTTTCTGATTATTGTTTTTGATAATTAGATATTTGTTGGTTTGAGATTTCTGATTATCGTTTTTGATAATTAGATAATTGTGTTTTCTGATTATTGTTTTTGATAATTAGATATTTGTTGATTTGAGATTTCTGATTTTCGTTTTTGATAATTAGATATTTGTGTTTTCTGATTATCGTTTTTGATAATTAGATATTTGTTGGTTTGAGATTTCTGATTATCGTTTTTGATAATTAGATAATTGTGTTTTCTGATTATTGTTTTTGATAATTAGATATTTGTTGATTTGAGATTTCTGATTATCGTTTTTGATAATTAGATATTTGTGTTTTCTGATTATCGTTTTTGATAATTAGATATTTGCTGATTTGAGTTCTGGTTATCGTTTGTGATAATTAGATATTTGTGTTTTCTGATTATTGTTTTTGATAATTAGATATTTGTTGATTTGAGATTTCTGATTATCGTTTTTGATAATTAGATAATTGTGTTTTCTTATTATTGTTTTTGATAATTAGATATTTGTTGATTTGAGATTTCTGATTATCGTTTTTGATAATTAGGTATTTGTGTTTTCTGATTATCGTTTTTGATAATTAGATATTTGTTGATTTGAGATTTCTGATTATTGTTTTTGATAATTAGATATTTGTTGATTTCTGATTATCGTTTTTGATAATTAGATATTTGTGTTTTCTGATTATCGTTTTTGAAAATTAGATATTTGAGATTTCTGATTATCGTTTTTGATAATTAGATATTTGTGTTTTCTGATTATTGTTTTTGATAATTAGATATTTGTGGTTTTGCGATTTGTGATTTGTCTTTTCTAATTGTCTTTGTGGTAAATAGATTTTGCTATTTTCTAATTATCGTATCGATAATTAGATATTGATGTTTTGTGATTTCTGTATACTAATTATCTAATTGATAATTAAAAGATTTCTTTGGTCTTTGTGTTCTCAATCTTTATTTTTCTAGCTTAACCAGTTTATGTTAGAAACATAATGGTTATAGACAACTTTAATTATGAAAATTGCGGTACGCAATTTTTATAAGGAGGGGAGTTTGTAACAACCCGGAGTTTAGTAATAATTAATTATCATCAAATGACGATTAAATTGTTTGTTAATTGCTATTTGGAATTTTAGTCAGTTGAAATTCTTTTATTGATTGGTTAAGGAATTTTGTGGGCTTTCAATTGAATCTAGCCCATGTTTTATTTTGTTGCCGAGATGGTTATCAATGTCATTCATTTCCCCGATTCATTTATTTTTCATCGTAACCCTAATCTAAACAAGAAAACATAAAATGGCTGCTCAATCTATTTCTCGTTCGTCTCCAAAGTTAGGGCTTGCTCGTTCTCGTCCATTCCGTTGTGAAAAGTTGGGGGTTTTGATTTTCGGCGCCGACTTCGATTGGCTCGTTCGAACGATGGCTTTCGTTGCTTGCTCGTCGAAGAAGGTGAGTAATTTATACTCACATCTAATTCAAATCTTAATGATTTCTGGGTTGTTCAAATTCGTAAATTTCATTGCTTAATTTCTTGGCTATCACTGCTTTGAATTTTTGATGATTTTGTCTATATTGGGCTTCGGCCATTCGATTTTGTTTAGATGCTTGAGATGATTTTGAGCTGCTCGTTTTTCGTAGTCATCACTGTTTTGATTTTGGCTTGACAATATTGAATTTATTCATGATCACTACGGTTTCGACTCTGTTGACTTTGGTCTGGTACCAATTACTGTTTCGACTTCGAGTTGCATATATGTATACTTGCTATCTGGATTAGCTTGTCTTTTGATTCAACTTGAATCTTTACATTCATGTTGTATCTGCCGTGAATTTCATTTTGACTTCACCTTGAACCCTATGTGTAGTTGATGTATTAATGTACATATCTGAACTTGTTCATGTATCTGTGTAGTCGAGTTGCATATATGTATACTTGCTGTATCGAGTTGATGTTTTGGTTGAACTTCGACATTGACTTGATAATGTCTTCGAGTTCTTTGTTTGATGTACTTGAGTATGCATCCCTGATCATAGTCGCTGAATTCATGCGTATGACTTGATCGAGTCTGGTGTTCTTGTTTGTCGAGTCACTTATACTTGACAGTTTTGACTTGGAACATTAGATATTAATTCTGTCTGTTGACATGCTTTGTCTTCAACATCTCTGTAGTGTTCACTGATTCGCACTGCTGTTGATTTGTACATTTCTCTATTGACTTCGATTTTGATTTCTTGTAGTACTGGGTTTGACTTGACTTGAACCTGCCTCTGTTCATTGGTCTGGTCTGTAGCTCGGTTTATCATTGCGTAGCACTGTGTACATGCAGGCACAAGTTGCTTCATGTATTGCTACCATAGTATATGCAGTTTTTGTTGTTTGGTTTTGGCTATATCTTTGGTGCACTTGCTCTTGTACAACTGCCCTTTGATTTGTACATTGAGTTGAATCCAGTCTCAAAGACTCGGGTTTGACCTTGTACTCGGTTCTGAACTTTCATTGTGCATTCGTGTGCATTTCGTTCAGTTTGATTTGAGTTGAGTTACCTTTCAGTTTTTGTTGAACATTTACGTATTTCGACTTGGCTTATTTTTGTTGCATTTGGACTGGTTTGTGCTTTTTTGTATACTGTACTTGATGGTTGAACTGGTTTTGATGCTAGTCTCTACTTTGTTTCATTTGTTTGGGTTGAATTGTTCGGCTTTGGCACTGTCATGACATTGATATTGCCATTCCCTGAAATGCTTGTATTTGTTCGTAGTCGATTTTGTGAGAATAGTTGCTTTCGACATTTGACATTATGTTGACTTTGGCATTTAACTGTTGCTTTGAATTCTCTGTTGGCTTCGGCTCTTGATATTCTCGGGATGAAATTGATGATCTATGATTTGCGAACTTGTTGTATGCATTTCTCTGTTGACTTCGGCATTGCTTTGAATTTGACTTTGGTCATTTTGATTCTGCTGTGTGAATTTCTATTTTATTGTACCTTGTACTTGGTCTTGAGCATTGTTGAGTCTTTGCCTTGTACTGTCCAGTTGAGTTCACATGTATTGAGCTCTGGTTTGAACCATGAATTGATTCACTGTATCTTTGATGTATTCCCATATTTCTGGTGCATTCATTAGTCTGTTTGCATACTCCCTGGTGCCTCTATGTGCTTTGCTTTTCCTGGAATTATTCCTGTTGCTTCATTTTGAACTGGTCGTGTACATATTGTTTTCGTTCTGGTACATGATATTGAGTCTCCCCTGCATGTTGTACCTGTTAGTGCTTGGATATTGGACTGCTTCATGTAGTCTGGTTATCCACTTGTTGCTAGTTGCCACTTTAGCCTTGTGTTTTGTTCATGGGTCGATTTTGACATGTTCTGTTGTCACTGTGTAGTTGCTGTGCATTGTGCATATCACTGCACTATATCATTTCACTGTTGCATGATTATATGCATTTCTTTGAACTGTTAACCTTTGGGTTGTAATTTCTGATTCATTTTGTTTGTAGTAGTGTTGAGTCACGATAGTCGTGACTTGACCTCTGCAGTTCGATTTGCTGTAGCATTTGGTATTGTGATGATTTTATAAACTGTTGTGGCGAGGCAGTGCACACGTGCGTGTACTGCAGCCACACAGAAATTTGGTTTGATTTGAATTTGCTGCTTAGTTGTTTTACACTGTTTAGTGTTATATTTACCGTTATCCAATTTCTGGTTAAAGGATTGGATAGACGAGATTTCTATGACTGTCGTCTATTTGTTTGTTTATTATTATTTCTCCTGTGCGTTAATAACTGAGTTTGAATTAGACTGACCCGTGTATTATTTTCTTTTGAATTTAATACTCGGGTCAGACCGAGTTATTACAGGTTGTAGATATCCTGCTTTGGGTTGCTGCTTGAGCTATGAAGTCTTTTCATATCTTTTGAAGTAGTCTTCGTCATTTTGTAGTAGTCAGTGTATCTGATTTAGGTTGATATGTATTCATGTATATTATTCGATAATGTACTTGTATATATAACTTCCAGAGTCGACAGTTGTAGTTGTATCATATGTATTATGTCAAATGTATTGTAACTGACATTAGTTATATATATATATATGAGACTTTTATTATCTATGTTCCGCATTTTTATTATCTGTGTTATTATTATATATATTGTCCTAAACTATTATGAACCATCGTAGTTCGTTTTATACTGGAATTGGGTATGTCGATGGGAGTAGATAAATAAGAGATGAAAAATAAAAATATATACCACTCCTATCGAGGTAACCAATACTAGTGTAAGGCCCAACTACGGATGGCCGCTCTTATCCAGCCTTATTCTTCATAATAACAGACAGTATTTCTTTTAATACTCTTTGTTATTGTGAGCATAGATGTGGTTCGTCACATAAGGATTGTGCCAATGACCACAGTTGTCGGTAGTTCTTTTTGACTTACTCTTATGTCTTAGTTCCAAAACTCTAAGCATATACAAAAAACATTTTCAAAAATTAAAAAAATTGCAATAACCGTCATCATATTTATAAAATGGTAGAATTTCCCATTAGTTGGAAAACATGAAAATGAAGATGGTAAGAGTGTAGCTTATAAGCTGCTTTAGGAATGATTGTATATTAATGGGTTAAAGAAAAATAATTCAAGTTACTAATTTCTCCGAAATTCGACTGTCGACATAAAAGAAAGAAACCTTATCACCAATATTCTCATAGGCAATAACTATTAGAAGAATCTTAATGAAATCCCCTCAGACATCATAAATGTTCATTTTTCATTTCTAAAGCTAAACATTGCATTTACATAGAATTCTCATACACATGATTAATAACTCAAAATACCATCCAAACATGCATTTAGAAGAAGAAGAAGAAAGTTTGCACCTAAAAAATTAGTACTACACAAGTGAAGTTGTTGAATTATAGTGTAAACTACCCATAAAACTATGTTGCATTAATAGGTCCATAAACAAAGAAAATAGCAACTACGATTATATGTGGGTTTCGTAATGAATAGAAAAAAGGCAATATAATTGTCACCAGTTAATGGCAAAAAATATGATAATTCTTTTGAATTAATAGTTGTTGAAATTAGTAACCACTTCAAAATTCAAAATTAATAAACTCATATCAGATTGGCAGGTATAAGCTCTACTCACTAAAAATAATAATGATTTTTCAAAATTTACCTTTGTTAAGTGTGACTAATAAAAATGTTAAAAAAAGGTAGTTACTATAACATGTTAAATCAGGTGATACGAAATCACGTTAAGAAGAGGAAATAAATATATAAAAAATGAAATAATAAATTTGGATTTTCCCTAACTAACAAGCATATATGCCTATGTTTATTTCTCGCTCTAATTGGATAATGAATTTACTTTTTTTCATATACGTATTTGTTGGAATATTTCATTATTTTGGGTCACTTATGTAAAAAAAATATGTTGTGCTATTTTTGTGTAAAGGCTAATTAAAGTGATCAAATTTTGTAGTAAAGCTACAAGGCTTAAAAGTATAATTGTCATGGTATTAACGTGTAGATATCGAGTCGATTCTAATTTGTTGAAGGGCCAAATTAGAAAATGACAACATTATAAATAAGTGGTTATGGTTTGGAAGATCAAACCAATTCTTTTTTCCTTTCAATCAGCAACTATAGATTCAGATACAGTTTCCACTGATTTATTTATCTTTCTTTGATTTCTTCTCAATCAAATCATATGGGTCACATATTCAGATATAGGGTTTCATGATTAATCAATCCTAAAGTATATTGAAATCCTAATAAGTAGTATCAGAGTCATGCATCATTGATTTCATTGAGAAATTTTTTTATGCATTTTTAATGAGTAAGTTTTGAATTGAACTACACTTAAAAATCATTGAATTCATGTAATTTCTTACTCAAGTTTCAGATATGCTTGATTTCTGTATCAAGGATTTATTGGTGTTGATTTTAGATTTGGTTTGGTATCAATTTTTTTTCTATATATTGTAAATTGAAAGGCTGATTTATGAAACTATTTTGGTGTAGAAAGATAGATCTAAATTATTTGTATGTTATTTTTTAAATAAGCTAGAATTTTGAAATCATTAAATTTTTGGGAAATTATCTAAATTTTGAAAACAAATTATGTTGGTTAAAGCATCCACATGTTTATTATTATATATTTGTAAATAAGTTATGAATATTAATGTGAGGAATACTTTGGATCTGATATGTATAGTCATTTTCTTTAATGTTTATTAATAATATAGGCATATATATATATATATATATATATTATGTATATATAATTTAGAACCATTTATGCAAGAAATATAAATCTAGTTCTATGTTTATTTTTCCTTACTTAACTTTCGATTAAGTAATTTGGATATATATAAGGTATTTGGGTTATTTCAGAAATTTTGATTAATTAGAAATAAAGTATGCTCCTTTAAGGTGTTTAGGTTAATTTTTTATTGAGTAATATCATACCTAGATATAAATTTTAATATGACACTAGTTTAATTTTAGACCACATAACGATCTGTTGTATTGACTTTTTATCATAAATGCATTAAAAGTGGTCGTTATGGTAACAAATTAGTTAACATATTATCATAAATGCATTAAATGTGTCAGTTATAATAAATTAAATGATGCAGCTTGTTTGTATTTGGAATAAGAAAAGATATATGATTTATTATTTGATGCATTTAGGTTTGATGATTACAGATATTTTGTATGTATAACCCATGCTTGTTGAAAATATGTTTCACTTCATGTCTTGGATAGAGCAGCAGCCAAATAAGATATGGACATTTTAAAGTCAATATTTATTGCAAATATTCTATATTTATATATTGTAATTAATTTCAATTTTTTGTTACGAAAAACACGTTTTAGTGTATGTGTTGGAATTTGATAATAATATTTAGGGCAAATATAGAAATGAATGAATTAAGGTAATATACGAATAATAAGCTAAAGGTAAAGTGACACGGTAGCATTTTATATAGTTATATTGTGGTTCAGATATACATCATAGCTACTACATTCATTCTGTTATTTAGTTCAACATTTACTATGTCATTCATATATAATTTTATGTAACATTTAATTCTGACGTTCAACTATTTCATTTGTTATGTGATTTATTTATGATGTCTCGTATCATATTTATTTAGGAAATTTCATGAATATAACCACATACTTAAAGCAAAAGATTATAACAACAATAATTAAAACGTGTTGTGCCATGGTTATAATTTTGAGTTTTCAAGTGTCATATAGACCTAAAGCATTTACAGGAGTGTTTTATAGCACTCGAAATATATTGTACATACACTAAGAAATAAATTCAAATATATTTTTGGTGTCTCTTTGCAAACTACCTGTGACCATACTACATTCCAAGTGAGCTAATAGAAAGAACATGCCACCAAAATGACCTCTATTATTTTATTTGTTCATGAAAATATTTGATATTTGTGTGTATTTATTTATGCGGATATTAGCTGGCCCAAAGGAAGGTTAATATTTTGCTGAATTACTTACACATGTGTGATGATAAATATGCGACAATTATAAGTTTTACAAGTGAATAATTAATCAGCTCAAAGACAAATTATTATTTGACTTGAATTTATTGTTAATATTTGATCATTACAACAAAAGTATTTCTTACATTTAATATTATTGTCCGAAGACTTGATATTAATGTTGTACTGGGTATCTTGAGAAGAGACGTACCCGTTATTTGAATTTACTATGGCTGATATTTAGATATGGTTATTGTTAATCCGTCTTTGGCAAGGCAGTACACAAGAGGATTTAACCCAATGGACTTCATGATAATCAAGGCGGGAAGCCAGGAGAAACGATTACCAGGCTCGAAGATCGGCTATAAACAAGAATATGGATGATGGTCAAGCGAATTCGGATCAGGCCTCTAATTTTTGTCCTAATCAAGGTGAAATTGGAAAGAAGTGATAAGGAAGGCCTCATGAGGCTAAATTTCAAATCTGAAGACGATCGGAGTTCGTATGCTCAAGTTATGGGCAAAAGAGGAGGGATCATATTCAGCTCAGCAGCACAACTCAACGACGATCGCTCCATAACTCAACAACCATAAGGCAAATTGAAGTGAAATTTTGGAAACAAGAAGCTAGGGAGTCTACCCAAGGGATCGCATGGCATTTGGAGAAGATGGAGAAATCGGCATCTATCCATCTAGAGGGATCGGCTCTCTTCCCTCATAAGGATTGGCTAAACCCAATTTTATAGCAAAGATCGATCAATATCTCAACATCTACACATCCAATTTCATGAAACTTAGAGGACAAGCTAATTACACCATATGGAACACCCCATAGGGATCACATGTCATTTGGAGGAGTCTAGAGGGATCGGCACTCTTCCCTTGGTAGGGATCGACGCCTATCCCTGTTCAGAATTGGTTTAGTTGGATCTGCAACAAAGATTGATCAATAACTCGAGTTCTACTAATCCAATTGGCATGAAACCTGGAGGCTAAGCATAATAAAACATGGAGAAACTCCCCTAGGGATCGCATTGCATCTGGAAGAGATTGAAGGGATCGATACATATCCCACCATAGGGATTGGCAGAAATCAGGATTCAAACAACAACACTTCACGGAAACTGCGATATCTCACAAACCGTAAGTCAAAATGGCACGAAATTTGGAGGGCATGTAGCTAACATCATGGGGAACCACACAGATGGATCACACCCCATTTGGAAACCAAAATAGGGATCGGTACCGATCCCTATTTTGGGCCCCAATGGTCTTGGAAATTTTTCAGTGGCCTCTTCTTAGTCTCCCGAACCTTCTATCAAAATTTCAGCTCGATCCATGCACGTCTTCCCCTATAAATACAGTAGGCATGGCATCAGAAAATGGATCTTCTTTCTGCTTCTCTTTATTTTGAACCTAGGCTACACTCTATCAATTTGATTCTTGGATTTCAAATTGTAACTGTAACAAACTATAGTATAATATAAAGAATTATTCTGGAGTGGACGTAGGCCGGAGTTAGCCGAACCACTATAAATCTTGTCTCTTTTTACTTACTTTCTTTTTGAATTTTTTTGTTCTTCATATTATATTCTCTATGTTAGTTACTCTTTGAGATCTGTGACTTGATATTGGTGCTTTCACATAACTAGGTGTTGGTGACCAAATTTGAATCTAACATTTTGGTGCTTTCACTGAAAAGACTTTCACCCGTGGATTTGGAAGCTAGGAGCTTAGATTTTGAAGCTTAGATACTTCGATATAGGAAGCAATGGCTAGGAAATCAACAAGGAGAGCACTACCAGAAAAGAGCCACCATAGAGGGAGTCAGGAGGCTTCCTTAGGAGCTGGAGCTAATAAAGCATCTATATACTTCACCAGGGATGAGATGGGAACGATGATGGATGTTATGCAGGAGAGGATGCTGAAATGAGAGGAGGAGATGATGCAAAATTTTCTCCAACAAATTGGACAAGCTGGAGCATAGAATCAAAGAGTTGAAGCAGCATGAATCGTTGGAAATCAGAACCGGGAACATGAAATTGGAGCCAATAGAAAAAGGAATGGAATAGAGTAACCGAGGGAAGTCCTCTGCCAACCTAGAGGGATCGGCACGGATCCCTCCAGAGGGATCGACACCGATCCCCAAAGGCTAATGGGCATTCCATCGGATATGGTTGATCGTGATGTTGGAGGACCTGCGATTGATCCCATGGAGCTTGGTGCAAATCGAAATTTGGTTGCTCGTCCGGAGGAATACATTCTAGAATTCCCTCGTAGACTCGAGGGGCCAGCTTGGACATGATGATAGGAGACTACCATTGGAAGACAAGACAGGTTTGCAGATATGATAAGGCGAGCTATGCGTGGAGGATTGGTAAACCGGGATCTGGAGGATGTAAATAGAAGTCCATTCGCTCCAAATATCAGGAATGTTAGGAATCCACCAGAATTCAAACTACCAACACTGAAAGCTTATGACAGAAAGTCGGAACCAACTATGTATATGATGAGGTATATATGGCACATGGAAGTATCAGGGGCATCGGAAGAAGTCTTGGCATGATGTTTCCCCCTGTACTTAACGGATGTAGCCGCACTATGGTTCAGACGGTTGGAGAGCGATTCTATTAGCACATGAATGGAATTGGTCGAAAGATTTATGAAGCAATTTCGGGTTCACATTACGAGAGCCAAGAATGTGATGACATTGACATCAGTAAAGCAATGGGCAGGAGAATCACTCAAGAATTTCTTAACCAGGTTCAATGCGGCAGTTGTTTCGGTGGATCGACCAGATCCATTGATGGTTTGGATGCCGGAAGTGTCAGGAGTTGTAGATAATTCATATTTTAAGATATCACTGATACGGGATCGACCAATGGATCTTGGGGAATTCTATAATGAAGCAGAAAGGTTTCTATAACAAGAAGATGCGAAAGCTGATAAAAAGGCAATGGAAGTTAATACGGTATGGGGTAGAGAACCGCCCGATGAAAGCTCCAGAAAGGACAAGGGTAAACGAAACATGGATAATAGCTTCGATGGATCGAAGCGAAAGAGGGGGGAACCCAAATTATCTTCTTACTCTGAATTTTAATGAAACCCTAGAATGGATATATCTGGATACTCGAGGGTGCCTTTCATATCGGAGGCTAGCAAGTGGGGAACCCTCCGAACGCGAATGGACATCAGGAAAGTACTGCATATTCCATGAGCTGGATGGGCACAATACAAATGACTATAGGCATTTGAAGGATATCATTGAGGAACATGTGAGAAATGGTCAGTTACAACAAAACGTAAGGACTCGGGCTACGATGGTGGAACAGGAGCAGCCACCGTCCACCTCGAATGAAAATGGCATAAGGTCAAGGCATCATCATCAACTTGTCATCGATTGATCAAGATGGCATGGAATAAGTAGCAAACTCCACAGTAAGACGGCTTAGTCACTTACACATGTACGGGATCGAGGATAGTCCCTAGGCATGCTCTGAGATGATGATAAACCTAATGCTAGGGTTTGTGAAATTTGTTTTTTTTCTTTCTTCTTTTTTGCTTCGAACTCTTGTTTTTCATGTTTTATTTGAACTCTGGTTTATTAAATGTACGGACTCTTATTTTATGGACTTAGGAATGCTTAAATTTGGATCAATGTAATGGATAACATAGGTCATCGGGTATGGATTATGCCTGGTAAGGGGTAGGTCGCTTCGCTCGAACATGATGGATCGACCTACTCAGGTCACCGAGTATGGATTGTGCTTGGCAATGATCCAGAGAGATCAAGGTCGTCAGGTAAGGACTATGCCTGGCAAAGGGTAGGTCGCTTCGCTCGAATGCAATGGATCGTCCTACTCAAGTCATCAAGTACGGATTGTGTTCGGCAAGGATCCAGTGAGATCGAGGATTTGGAAAAGGATAACAACCCGAAGAGGTCATGGATTTGGATATCAGCTTCAAACCACTATGGATTCGGATATTGGCCCAGAATGGTCTGGGATTTGGCTAATGACCCGGTAAGGTCGAGGGTTTGGACAAAACGATCTGGAGAGATCATGAATTCGGAATTGGATATCGGCTCGAAATGGTCACGGATTTCACTAACGATCCGCAGAGATCATGGATTTGGATTGGCAATGGATTGGAAATAATGGCTATCAATGGATTATAGATCTTGGATTTTGGATTTATGGCAATTCAAAACATACCTTCCTATCACGAGGATTGTTTTAAGGGAAAAGTGTTAAACCGCCTTTTGGCAAGGTGGTACACAGGCGGATTTAACCCAATGGACTTCTTGACCATCAAGGCGGGAAACGCGAAGAAACGGTTACCATGCTCGGAGATCGGCTATAAACAAGACTATGGACGATGGTCAAGTGGATTCAAATTGGGTCTTTAATTATTGTCCCAATCAAGGTGAAATTAGTATGAAGTGAGAACAAAAGCCTCATGAGGCTACATTTCAAATCTCAAGATGACCAGAGTTCGTATGCTCGAGTTATAGGCAAAAGAGGAGGGATCGGATCATATTCATCTCAGCAGCACAACTCAACGATGCTCGCTACATAACTCAACAACCACAAGGCGGATTAAAGTGAAACTTTGGAAACAAGAAGCTAGGGAGTCTACCCTAGGGATAGCATGGAATTTGGAGAAGATGGAGGGATTGACATCTATTTATCTAGAGGGATCGACCCGCTTCCCTCATAGGTATCGGCTAAACCCAATTTTATAGCAAAGATCGATAAATATCTCCACATCTACACAGCCAATTGTCATGAAACTTGGAGCACAAGCTAGTTACACCATATGGAACACTCCATAGGGATCGCATGTAATTTGGGGGAGTCTGGAGGGATCGGCACTCTTCCCTTGGTAGGGATCGACACCTATCCCTATTCAGAATTGGTTTAGTATGATCCGCAATAAAGATTGATCAATAACTCAAGTTCTACTAATCCAATTAGCATGAAACTTAGAAGCTAAACATAATACAACATGGAGAAGCTCTTCTAAGGATCGAATGGCATTTGGAAGAGATTGGAAGGATCGGTACCTATCCCTTCATAGGGATCGGCAGAAATCAGGATTCAAACAAAACCACTTCACGGAAAATGTGATATCTCACAAACCGTAAGTCAAAATGGAACAAAATTTGGAGGGAAAGTAGCTAACATCATGGGGAACCACCCAGTGGGATTGCACCTTATTTGGACACCAAAATAGGAATTGGTACCGATCCCTATTGTGGGCCCCAATGGGCCTGAAAATTTTTGGTTGGTCTCGTCTTGGGCTCCCGAACCTTCTGTCAAAATTTTAGCTCGATCTGTGCACATCTTCCACTATAAATACAGCATGCATGGCATTAAAAAGAGATCTTCTTTCTGCTTCTCTTTATTTTTAACCTAGGCTACACTGTATCAATTTGATTCTTGGATTTCGAATTGTATTTGTAAACAAACTACAGTATAATAAAAAGGATTATTCTGGAGTGGACGTAGGTCGAAGTTAGTCAAACTACTATAAATCCTATCTCTTTTTACTTGCTTTCTTTATGAATTTGTTTGTTCTTCATATTATATTCTCTACATTAGTTACTCTCTAAGATCTATGACTTGATATTTGTACTTTCACATAACTGGGTGTTGATGGCCAATTTTGACGCCAACGGTTATCTTATATTTTAATTGTGCTAATTGAAGCAACATGTCACCAAAGTGGCCTCTTTTGTTTCTATTTTAGCAAAGCTAGTAGGGTTGACTTGGCCCTTACCAGATTTATTAAAGAACAAAAAAGAAAAATGAGTGTAAACATGCTTATACCCAATGAAAAGGAAAGAAAATCAAGGGGTAAAGACAAAGAACTAAGGATTCAATCCCAAACTGATAGTTCTACCTCCTATTAGCCTAAGTTAGAATTGGATAAACAAGTCCTAACTTGATTCAAGATACATTGATACAGAATAGCCTTAGTTTTCCTAAGTTTTTCAAAAACCCTAGAATTCCTCTCACACCAAATCTCATAAGTGAAAGTCTTCAAGATGATCAACATCTCATAAGTATCTTTACTTCTCCATCTAATGACTTTAAACAGGTAGTTCCATTCAGCTTTGCTATTACCACTTGGCTTGTGCTTGCCTCCTTTTAACAATACTTGATACCATAAATCATATATGTCTGAGCCTCTCTTGTTTCGGTTGTTCATAAAGGATGTTTGATATTTGTGTATGTATATTCATGTGGATATTAACCGGCCCAAAGGAAGACTAATATATGGCTAAATCACTTACACATGTGTGATGATAAACATGTGACAATTATAAGGTTTTACAAGTGAATAATTAATCATCCCAAAGGAAGACTATTATTTAACTTGAACTTATTGTCAATGTTTGATCATTACAACAAGAGTGCCTCTTGCAGTTGATATTACTGTCCAAAGACTTGGTATTGATGTTGTACTAGGTATCTTGAGAAGAGAATTACTTATTATTTGAATTTACTATGGCTGATATTTGGATATGAGGATGTACGGTCAATCTTTATTTTTTGTTCAATTTCAACTAATTTGACTAAAGTGTCTGCTAATTTTAATAATGTTCTCATCTTGATTGGGACTAATTCTAAGGATTAGCAAGAAAACATGTTTTCTATTCTCGACTTTGTGGATTTAGCTCTTGCAATTAGGAGGGTCACAACTGCCCCTATTACAATTAAATGTTCTTATAATATTATGAAGAACATTGAGATGTGGGATAATTCAAATAGCAAGAGTCAAATGATCATAAGGTAAAATATTTTAGAAGCTTTCAAGGATATGGCATCCATTGGGATAACCAATTTTAAGGAGTTCTTTACTATGATTTAAAAGCATTCTACATAAAAGAAAATCTTACTTTAATATTTTCAGATGTAAATTGGGCTTTAGAATCTAAAACATTTAAAAGTTAGATATCGATGCATCTACTCTTATAAATGTTTTTGTAAAAGCTTAATTTCTTAAGTCATTGAACTCTAAAAGATATTGAAAGACATATCTATATAGGTAATGGGAAGTCGGTAAAAGTAGAGTATATTAGATATTTTTAAGTTATTATTGAGATTTCAATTATATTGTTTGGATTCATTTGATATTTTTGTTATACTGTCATTTAGACAGATTTCGGTTTTCCATTTCAAGTATGAACAAATTAGGATATTATTGTTCATTTAGAAATAATAAGATAAATTTATTAATAAATTCTAACATTATTAAAATTGAATATCTAGATATTCATGATAAATACCTCTTATAATGAAGCATTGAATTTTGATATGGTGATTGATGTAATTATTTATTCCATTTAACTAAATAATTCTAGATTGAGGCACTAAAGATAGCAAATACTTTATTGATATTCTAAGCAACATAAAAGCTACAAGTTTTATAAACTCACACTGAGGAAAAAATTTCAAGACGGGAAATGCAATAGTTTTTAAGGATGTTGAGTTTTGGTGGAGAAATAAAGTATTGATCATTGTCTTTAAAGAGAGTCGTTCTTTGATTCAACTGTAGTTACTTCTTCGAATAATGTATAGGATTTGTTTCCTTTCATTGACAAGAAGTAAATTAGGAACTATAATAAGACAATGTTAAACAAAATTCTCTTCAAGTTAAGGTTAATGTCTCAAGGAAACAAATTCAACAACCATAATATGCAAGGTCACTAAGAAAATCCACTTGAAAAGGAGAAAATACTATTTCGGATGACTATGTAGTACTTCTCCTAAAGATAAATAATGGATTGGTGAACATGTTTCTATTGGCATACATCAATCCATACAAGATATTAATTTGAAATGTGGATTTAAGGTATTAATATATATAGTGTAAATCTATAAAGCACAATAAAGTTTGAGATCTTTCCCCTACCTTAAGGTAACAAGATCATTGGTTATGAATATCCATTCAAAACTAAAAGGGATTAAATGGGTAATGTGGAAAGGTATAAGGCTTATTATAGAAAAGACTATACTTTAAAGGAAAACAATGTTTTCTTTATAAAGAGACTTTCTCTTTGGTTTTACTAAAAGGCCCATTAGAATTATTTTGGAATTTGTTGCAGATTATAATTTTGAGCAATATCAAACGGATATTAAAGTCGTGTTTCTCAATGGAGACATTGGTGAAACAACTTAAGAAACCTAACCTTATGGATTACTCTTTACTATTAGGGATTCAAATACACCGTTATTATTCATGGAATGATATTTGGATTATCACAAAAGAGCTAGGCAGATAAGTGTTTAAAAAGGTTTGGTATGCAAACTGCGAATCAATTGATTCTCTTTTTCCAAAAGAGACAAATGATGTCTTATATAGTGACATAAGAACATCCTTGAAGTTAAAGAAATGCAAAAGAGTCCTCATGCATTTGTGATATGCAGTCTAATGCATGCTAAAGCATACACACATACAGATATTGTGTGTATTATTTGGTAGATATCTTATTGACATTGAAAGTGGATCATTGGTTAGTAATAAAAATGGTTGCAAGATATCTTTAAGGAACAAAAAGATTATATGCTCGTGATAAAAAGATCGGATTGGTTAGAAATCATAAAGCATTACGATACTAGAATATTTTGGATGCCAAGAGTACAAAGGATCCACTTCTAGTAATAATATTATTATTTCTTTTAGGCGGAGCAATATAAGTAAAGTTGTCATATAAAGTTGTCATATAGACACTTATAGCCCCCCTCTACTATGGAACTAACATTTATTTTTTGTTATAGGACATCCAATGATGGAAAATAATTGCAAAATTTTATCTTATATTTATGGAATATTGAAAAAGAAACTGAAAGATCATTAAAGTAATACTATGAAATTAAACAAAATATTATTTTCCAATAATGGTAGAGTGCAAAATAAATTATAATTCATAGAGCATATTGTGACAAACTCCATTATGGCTGATCCGCTTATAAAAAGATTATCATCCAAGGTCTTTCAGAGCATGCTACTCAATTGGTGTAACTTTTATGTAAGGTATTTTGGTTCAGGGAGAGTTTATATTTGGCATGGAATATGACCCATTGCTCTATACTTTGATTGAAGATATATTAAGCATTTTTTGATTAGAAATAAAGAAGTTTTCTTTACACTGCATGAAGTTCAAATATTGAAAAAAAATTCGATCACACTAAACTAAGACTGGTTGAAAATAGAGATGTATAGATCACAGTTCATGTAGTTTCCATGCAACACATCTATGGTTGATCTATGTCGTTTGATTATTTTGGTATATGTGACAATTTATAGGTTTAGTTACACTAAAGGTAATGAAAGCAGCTTTGATTCTTTGCCAGCATAGACGAGATTGTTTCGAAAAACCCTTAAGTTATAAATATCAAATTTTAGAGCTATTTAAGTTACACACATTTAAAAGGATGTTACATATATGAACCAAGGAAAGAGTGTTGGAATATTTTGTTAATTTGGGTCACATATGTAAAATAAAATATGTTATGCTATTTTCGTGTAAAGCCTGATTAAAGTGATCAAATTTTGAGTTAAAGCTAAAAGGCTTTAAGATACAATCGTCATGGTATTAATGTGTAGATACGGGGGAAATTCTAATTTGTTGAAGGGACAAATTAGAAAATGAAAAAAATATAAATAAGGGGTTATGGTCCTCAAATTAGACAAGTTCTAGTTATTCTCATAATCTCTTCTATGTAAATAATTCGGATCTAGGGTTTGTGTCAATTTAGAAGATCAAACCAATTCATTTTCTCTTTCAATCAACAACTATAGATTTATGTACAGCTTCCATTAATTTATTTACCTTCTTTTGATTTCTTCTCAATTAGATCAATATGGGTTACATATTTAGATTTAGGATTTCATGATTAATCCATCCTAAAGTATATTGAAATCCTAACAATATTAACTTGCACATTAAACAATTGATTGTTATAAATATAGTATAAAAGGGAGTGGAAAAAGTATGGAAAAGTATTGGCATTTCTCCCTTCATCCATATGTGTTCTTCTTCTCCAAACACTAAAAAATTATTGCCATAGAGATCAAGACTACATTTTTAGTTAGGCTATTGATTATGTTTTTTGTTTTATTTACTTTTATTTGGTAGATTAACTATAGCTAATTGTTTTTTTTGTTTTTTTGAAAATCCATATAAAGAGTGGTTGGGTGGAATCTGGTTTGTTACACTTTTGATTGGTCTGTGTGTTTTGGAATTATCATCAACACTGTTTGTGTTCAAATATTATTATTTTTGTACAATGTTATCCCTTTGTGACTTGAATGATATAAGATCTTGGGATAGGCCTCCGCAATATTTTTATCCTTTGTTAGTTTACCGCAACAGAAATCCTGAAAAATTGGTATCAAAGCTAGATCATCGCAAGGCGAATGGTAATTTTGGATTTATATAATTGCTGAGATGTCAGATTGATTTCCATCTCGAAGGTTTGTCTTTTGAATGGAAAATTTGAGGTATCTGAAAGCCTAAAATGGAGAATGTTTTATATCTCGATAATCTTCATGAGCCAATTGAAGGTGATAGGAAGATACCCTCAAATATTAAGGAGGGAACATGGAAGAAGATGGAAAAGAAGGTGATTTTGTTGATTCGTCGGTACCTTGATGATTTAGTTTTCCATCATATGGCTAGTTGTGAATCCGCAAAGTTTTTATGGGACAAGTTGGTATCTTTATATGAGTCAAAAAGAGCTTTAGTAAGGATTTTCTTGTTCGAAAATTGATTCAATTGAGGCTAGATGGAGAGAAGTCTATGGTAGAGCATTTGAACGAATTTCAAGGTGTAATAAATCAGTTGACAAGTATGGATGTCAAATTTGATGATGAATTACATGATCTTTTTCTCTAGTGGTAGTGGAAGTGGAGGACCCATGATTTGTTTATAGGATAAATTAGTAATGGTTTTTCTTTGGTGGCTTGTTGTGCCACTTCAATAAGAGGAGGTATGGGAGAGTTTGCAATGTTTTGACGAGTTTGTGGGTTCATTGGAGATTTTCGTATCTAAATTTATGTCTGGGATGTCTTGAATGGAAATTTCACTATGAGGTAGCCTTCCTTTTACTACCAAAGTGTTGGTATGATTTTTCACCTCATAAAACAAATTTGAAGTAATTGTATGGTGGTTTGCTTATACAACTAAAGATCACCAGATTAGCTATTTGTTAAAATGCCTAAATGGACTGTATCTAGTTTTTTAGAGAGTTAATATAAATGTAAGTAAATCATATAGAATAAAAATATATAAATTTACATGATTCGGATGTTAGGGAATCTTATGTTCACGAGTCAAATCTATCTTTCTCTTTTTGTTTATGAAGTACAAGCATAGAATTCTATAATGATTCTGACATAGTTTTGATGTTCTTATGATAATACAACTTCTTCTAATATTTTTTCCCCTTTAATACAATCTTTTTGTTATTTATAGGTTAATGGTATCACATGGATTGATGATATCATTCTCATGCTCATTCATCGCCGTCATATATTGCCACATGACCTCCATCGGGTCACTATCGAATTATGTGTCATGGATTTTTCGATTGTTCGAATTATGGTGGTATAACTAGGTTTATGCGGGCTTATCACTTTGGTTTAGGTGGGATAACTTTTAAATTGCTAAAATTGGTACGATGCTATTAGATGAATACCATCTGCCCCAGTATCTATGTTATGCGTAAATGGGTCTTGATTAGCTCTATTTTGAACGGATGCCTCTTGCATTGTTTCTCCTTTGGCTTTATGATTTATTGCTTGGATCATGTTTATGCCTAGCCCTTGGTTGAATTACGAGACGTATTTCACTGTAGCCCTATTATAGTTGTGTAGTATAATATGATTTCATATATTTATGCAACGCTCCTTGAGTTATGATAGTGTAGTACTAGAGTTGAGTTATCCTATGTGCGATATCTATATTTGCATAATTCTTAGTTGATGTATCGTAGTGACGTATCACATATGTACTATGTTGTTCGTACAAAATCGAGACGTCGTTAAATCTTTGTATTCACCACCCTTATCATGCACTCCCTACATTGTGATTTTTTCATACTCTATCCAACTTTGGAATATTTTAGTTAGAAGATGGGTGTAACACAAACCTCATTCACCACCTCTAAACTCCACTCATCAACATTTGGAAATTTAACACTTTTAAGTTCAAATGGGTACTTACATGTCTTAATACTCCTTACTCTTGGATTTGAAGTTAATTTCTTTGATTTGGACTCGTTATTAACTCCACTACATTTACACCTTAAGGAGACTCCGAACTTTGTACAAGAATCATTCACATTAGACCATAATACAATAATCATAAAACTATGTCATTTTCCGATATGTAGTTTCCATTCCACCATTTTTCTCTCTGCTTAGAAATATTTGCCAGTTTACAAATTGTTACAAAAATTGAAATATAAAACATATAAAAAAATACATTATAACTACATCGTAAGTTGTTAACTCACTACTGTGGGAAAGTGGGTTATCTATAACACAACGCGGAATGGTTCTTAAGGCAATTTATACACTAGATGGGGGTAAAGTGTGTATTTTAACAATTTAGACCTTACTTATGAATTTAAAACTTTATCTACTCAAATTGCAAGTAGAAACAAGTAATCACAGATTAAGTAAGTAGTAAAGTAAGTTGCAGTAGAGTAAACAACACTAGGAATTTTTATATTGGTTCGAATGTCCAATCCTATATCTAGTCCTACATTATACAGTGCAGAATTTCACTATCACTACGTGCTTTCCACGGATGGCAAAAACACCTTTACAGTCTTGATTTCATGGATTACAAGATGCACCCTCTTGATTTATTGAGCGACAAGATCACCCTCTTGATTTCACAGGCTACAAGAACGCCTTTTTCTCTTTACAATCAAAAGTAGAGTATGACAAGTAGTTGTATCTTCAATACAGATTATTGCATATTCAGTACAATGATCCTATAGACATCCAATAGCAATATACCTTTGAAATCTTTGAGGAATAGGATGAAATCAAAGGGAGAATGATATGAATTCAAGTTCAAATTATCTAATATTGCGTGATTTGCAAATCCTTGAAGAATTAAAATGAAAAAGTATGGATTTGTAAAGAGAGTGGAAAAATATGTATGGAATTTGCTTACAAAAGTATGGAAATGAAAGAATAAGAGAAAATAAGAATGTTGTGAATGAAATTTCATTTTCTAAAGCCATTATATAATGATTGAAAAGACATGCATATTGGTGAAGGGATGGCAGGAAAATCCCTTCATTTGAATTTAAAAAAACAGAAAACGATCGATATGTCAACATACTTAGGGGAGATATGTCGACATACAGTGTAACGACCACCCTACACCTTGATACTCAACATACCTGTATAATGTACTATGGAGGTACTCGACTAATGTAGGACGGTAGCCAATGATGTAAAGTAGAGAAAAATCCAAACACAGAACCTTTAGAACATCGCATAGCGCCTAGATAAGTATAATATAATAATATAGATGTAAAATAGGCAAGACAATAATATAATCAAATGAACCATAAAAAAGAATATCAAAGTATATTAGGTTTACAGACTATACAAAAACTGAAATAAGGAGTTTATACATCCAAATCTCCAAAATAAACTCTAGAACTATCTCTCAAAACACAAGTACTGACATAGCTCCATAGTACTGCATAGTGGAATATAAGCAACAATAAGCTTCAAAGTATAGATATATGAACTCGTAGCCTCCTGCTCGTACCCCGTACAGCTTCATATGCTATCCAGAACCGTTATCCCTGATCTACTCATTTAAGAGTACTCGAGATAATAAGAAGCAAAGCATAAAACCTCAGGTCAGATAACAGTCGATATATAGTAAATAGGGGCATAGGGTATGAAGAACCATACCTAACCCGCCTTCGCATCCAAAAAGTTAGCACATTACAGTTGATATATGCTAATCTACTATCATAACCATATAGGTGTACTACAGTAAACGTACAATATCCAGTGTCTAGGTACGCGTTCGAACCTAACTACATCGTGTGACACCCTGGAGTGATAACCAACTATGGCAAACATAGAATCCATCAAACAATCCTTACCATCACTCATGTGCATTGGATGTATGATAAATCGTATGGCGCAATCGCAAACCAAGGACCCAATCATAATCCCGGATCCATTGGTGCTCGAATCCATGCCACTTTGAAAGGCTAGGAACAAGGCCCACAATCGCAAAGCCCAGGATAATCTACTATCGCAAGATCCAAACTCAATCGCAAATCCAAGTGGGTGTCCCCACATACCCCTTCTTTACGAGCACACTAGAAGCCTCTGAGTAATCAACGATCCCTTTGCACATGTCTCCATAATGAAACTCAATCTTTATTCCAAGTGGCTATCTCCATAGTAGGACACATTCGCAAATCCTATTTGCAAGCCCCCATCATTGAACTTTCCCTTGTGGATCACCACCTCGACTTCCATCATTAAGTCGTCATCTTTAGAACACCTTTAGACATCCATTATAAGTCGTAGAGCCATCATACCAAGGTTCTGAAGTCATTATGTCGAAGCGTTACGCCATCGCTTCCTCTTTTGCCGCATAGAATCCAAGGCCATCCCGAGTCATCCTGGATCCATGTGCCCTTACTCCAAGCCTAACTCCCGAAAACCACCAAGTAGCCCCAAGTCCTTCTCCGAAGCCACCCCGGTATACCACGATGCAATGTCAAGTACCCATCCTTGTTCTGTACTTGGGTAGAGCTCCATTGGACAGAAAATTCTGCCAGTCTTCTATGGCATCACCGGACATCAAATGTTGTCCTGTACCTAATGATACCATTAGACAACGAATGTTGTCCGGTTCTTCCT
Source organism: Allium fistulosum (assembly GCA_030737815.1). Classification (NCBI taxonomy): domain Eukaryota; kingdom Viridiplantae; phylum Streptophyta; class Magnoliopsida; order Asparagales; family Amaryllidaceae; genus Allium; species Allium fistulosum. The sequence goes on from CM060908.1 coordinate 598,002,973, forward strand.
TGCCACTACCGGACAACAAATATTGTTTGGTCCTTCACGTCATCACAAGACAACAAATGATGTTCAGCCTTCCATGACGCCACTAGAAGAAAAATATTATCTGGTCTTTCTCCAATGTCGGACCAACCTCACCTCGAGCCAACTCCTCCAAAGCCCGAAGTCCAAGCCGAATAAGCCTATCACCAAGCAAGCCTACCACCAATCCAAACTGTTGTCTGACTCCAACTTCCGTTTTCACATCGACTTTACCTCTACACTCCATCCTTCGACCCTTATACATTCTGTATGCAATGATACAACTCTCAACAACCTCGAGTCAATTCGTTGAAGCCCGATTTCATGGTTTCTAACTCTAAGTCGCTCCAATGAGCATTTTCAACCATACAAGCCTATAAGCAAATACCACACATGTGCCAAACAACATTCAAATATGCAAACATATAACAATTCATGGCAAACTATCCTATAATATGTCTCTAACATAGCCTAACACACATCAAGGCAATCATACACCAAATTAACATGATTAGAACACTTTAAAACATTTTAGAATCATTTTACTTCGGGTTTCACTTTAAAACAGTCCCCAAACATGATTTTGACTTTAAAAATGAGTTTAAAACATACCAAAACTTATAGATACATAAAAAGTAAGGTAAGAGATGATAAATCACTCACTAAACATTCAAAAAGTGGAGATTTACACGCAAATCGAGACAAATCCGAAAATCAACATCAAAGACTTGATTTTACCTTTTCAAAAATATAGATTTGAAGATCTCTAGTAAATCTCCATGCTAATCTACCCTTAATCTATGATTTAACTTGATTTGGAAGAGAAAAGAGAAGGTTTTGGATGAAGAATGAGTTAGCGGAGGCTAAAATTTATTTGGGGAAAAGATAAAAGTGATTTTGGGATGATGGTTCAGCCAAATATAGTCTCCAAACCTGAAATGGAGTAGTGGGCTTGCCCTCAAATTCATTAATTACCCACTAAGCTGCTCTAAATACTATCAATCTTCAAACAGTCATATCTCCTAGTCAGAAAGTCTAAATTGCAATTATGACTACTCTACAGAAAGGGAAAGCATTGTATCTTTCAAATGGAAGTAGTCATGGACACTAATTCGGCTTCTATTAAAAGTTATGGCAGATACTAATTTTCAAGGGTAAAATCGTCCTAAAAAATCTAAATATAGGAAATGTAACTAGTAGGCCTTTTCCATAATTATAAAGTCACACGACCTCATGTGAATTTAAAAATATTATTTTACAATCCTCCGATACATAAAATAAAGGTCGGTACACATAGTGTTCAAGAAATGATATGTCGACATACTTAGGGGAATATGTCAGCATATAGTATTCTAGATTTTTAGATTTCAAAATTCCTTATGTTTAGGGGTTTTTGTGGTTCGATTGAGGTCAATGGTTGATGATCTTCAAGTATAATTGCCATTGGATCTTTAACAAGGATTCTAAGATATATCTCTATGGTTACAACATTTGTGTTTCATTCTTCCTCAATCAGTTTTGTTCTTCCATGTGCTATGATTAATCTTCATATATATAATTCATTTGCTTCTAGTGAGTTCTTATTTATCTCTATAAGATGTCTTTATAATATATCTGAAAGTACTACACAGCTCGGAGATATGTTAATAGTAATATTTATATAGTTGTTCAACAAAATCAATACTTAGGGCATTAACAATCTCCCTCCTTTTGGTGATGACAACCATATAAATATTTGAAAGATAAAATATAATATTTTTATATTTCACTTTCCATAACTCTATACACTCCCCATATCATTTTGCTTTGTATATTTATACATTTTCTCCCCTTTTATCATTAACAAAAATAGGCGAAAAAGAATCGCTTAAGCACAACTAGATAATATGTATAGAGTTTGTATATATATATATATATGTATGTATATAAATAGAACTCGTGAGGGGAATCAAAATCGGTACAAAGTATGAAATAAAGTTATTAAGTAAAACATTTAAAATAAGAGGAGTTTTAAAATTACTGACATTGCTGATGCCAATAACATATCCTTTTGAACAATATCCAAAGTTCACAATTCCACCATCTTTATATATAATGTCACTCGGTATCTACGGATTTCTGTCATACGCTTTGAACATCCGCTATCCGGCGTCCATTTTTCTTTCTTTATATATGTTGCATTGTTCATTACTTAAAACATATAAAATACGCGCACTGGTACCCTATTTTATGGAGTCCATGGGGTTAAGTTTTGGAAAGCTAAACCCATGAAGAGTTTAAATACCATTTCAAAATATAATCATAAGATAAATGAACTTTGTTAATAATATTATCAATATATTTTTCTTTCTCATTATTATCCAACCTTCTAGGAACCCATAAATTAACAAACTTATTTGGAGGTTTAGCTTTAATTTTCTAGCTTTTGGTTTGAAGTTGGTACCCTTAACAAATTTAGTACTTTGAGTATTATTTATCTTTTATTTGGGCTTAGAGGTGTATCCAAGTCCACGTTTATTGTAAGTGGGTTTAGATGCAGATAATAAATTTTCTAGATTTTCCTTCCCTTTGTTACATTCAACATCAGTTTTCATTTTGTCAAAATCCTTATTATAGTTAAAAATAATATTGTCTAGAGATGTTATTTTGTCATTTAGATCAATGATCTGTGACTTTATTAAAAGATTTTCTAATCTTAAGAATTCATTTTCACTTTTCAGTTTCTCAAAACTTATAAGTTTTAAATCCTTTTCATCATTACGTCTGTTTAGTCTTTCGGTTTCAACTTCTAGACATTGTTTTTCTTCGATTAACATTGTTTTCAACTCCATCTTCGATTTCCATCATCTTTAAGACGTCTTCAATTCAAACGCTTATGCCAGTTTGAAGTGGTTTTCAGATAACTCATGCTTATCCAATCCCGATCTCTTTGAACGAACAATCGATAGTTTCAAGACTAGCTAAGATTTGATAGTCAATTATTTAACTATTAAATAACCAAAATATCCAATCAAAGATTTAACTAAGCATGATTAAGCACATAAGTAACCACTAAGCCTCTTTAATTAATCCTTTCATTAATTAAAACCACTTTGTAAATACTTGTATCAAGTTACTTTTACAAAGATATGCATATGTATACTACTCATTCACTATTCAATTATACTCTTTCAACGCTTGAAAAACTGTCTATATACTTATCTAATCGGTATGTATATTCACAAAAGACTAAACTTTCAATACTTAGAAAATGTCACCATATTTATCTCTACAGTATAAGTGTATTCATAAAACATTTGTGAAAGATTTCATTTTTCAAAGGCATACTTAAATGGGTCAAAAATTAATGTCATTTAAAAACATTATTTACTATAAACCCAAATCACTTTCCTTTTGGTGTAAGTAAATGGATCGTATGGAAATTAGACCAAATATACTTACCACCGCTTTCCAATTTCAAACTTGTACTATCCCTCGAGTAACAATGAAGCTGGACAAGCTAGTAAACTACCGTTGCCTCGACATATATTCTTAATTATCATAGATATAGACGAGCTTCCCTACCTTGGAATTTGGTGTTAAGTATGAAAAGAATACTTTCTATACCACCGTAATTTAAATTGATCAGTTATAGAAATCAAATATCGTTCCTTTTATAAAACTCTTATATTTACAAAACTCCTTTTTATAAATTTCCTTTCTATTTATAAAACTCCTTTTATAAATCTCCTTTATATTTATAAAACTTCATATATAAATCTCTTTCCAATTTATAAAACTCCTTTTCTAAATCTCTTGATTTTAAATCTCATATTCTTATCACAAATCTTTGGTTTCAAGATGGGACTAAATACTTTCCATAAAACGATCATTTCATATATCACTATAAATTCACAAATGTGATTTATTATTCCATTTTATCAAATGATATCATTACCCTGCTATAAAATATCATTTATAATATATCTTTCTATACAACATTTTATATAGTGTTTCACTAATATTTATCCCACAATATTGTTGTCTTTTTTAAAAACAGAATCACCTCATTATAAAAGATAAATTCCCATTTTTTCTTGATAATAAACATTCTTTATTATATTAACTTTTTTGTAAAATAAACACTTTCTGAAATACTTTTAAAATATTTCCATGTAAATTAGAAAAGAATAACAAATGAGTTGGAGTAAAATAGAGGAGTTCAAAAATCATTTCTAAGTAAAATGCTATAGAAAATTCAAAAAGTCATATTTAAAATCATCATATGAATCAAAACCATTTTCAAATCAAAAACAGCAAATAATAGTATTTTCAAAATACTATAATGAGGCCTAGAGCTACCACAACACTTAATAAGTGCTTCCATATAAATGTAACAAGTGCAACAATAATAAGGTCAATATCAAAGTCATATCCAATAAGGCCAAACTACCAAACTTTTAACATTCAATAATTTATACAACAAGTATATAAATTAATTTAAAATCAACAGTGGTAAGGGATCTAGATCCCTCTACAAAATTTCATGAGTTCCTATATTTCATTTTTATGTCGTCCCTTTGCAAAGCGCAAATTCAACCAAAGAAATCATTCAAGCGCACAAATAATAATTTATGTCAACGTATGTATCATATAATGTTCATTCAAAGGTGAGTTAACTCACCAAAATTCTAGTTAACGCTTATGCGTTCCTGCTTGATCTACACTTGCTCCAAACTTGACAAAATCAGCTTCAATGCGTAGATAACACTCCTACAAGAGCAATGCAAAAGACCGCATTCGGTTTGGACCTATGCAAAAGTTGTTGATTTTATAAGATTTGAGATTAAAATATTAATTAATTTTCTAATTAATTACTTAATTAACCTATTAATACCTTCTTCCCCAAATCAAACTACTTTAATGTGCACGCACCAAAATGCACACCTCCAGGTCGTGCACGCTCCTCTCCAATCTCGACCAATACTCCACGAAATCGCACAATGTCGATTCCTACTTTGAATCAAAAACCCCAAGCTCGGTCAACAGAATTAAGTCACGACCTGGCATACTTGCATGCGACAAATGAAAAGTCATGATTCACGAGGCAGCACCACACACTCTCTGATCATCACCAATCTCCTCAGCTTCACATGAGAAACACCATGGCACACTCCATTTCACCTAAAACTTCCCCGTAACCCTAATTCGGCCTCAAAAGTCGATCTCAATCAAAGTTAACCGCACCCACCATCATCTATATGGATTTGAAGCTCTTCATCACACGAGTTCAAAGAACCCGACGATGTTGATTTTCGTTGAGCGAAGCTCTGGGATGAATTTAATGAAGGTGGTTGCTCACTTTATTTCTTGGCTTTGAAATATACAGAAGAGGTGAAGAAAAGAAAGCAAAGAAAGAAAGAAGAGAAGTGTATGGGGGAAGTTAAGTGTAGGGGTATATTTATAATAAAATCAATATTATATTTTATGCTATGATTTCCAGTACTTTGCTACAGAATATTACGTTCGAGTACGAACCGCGAATGATAGAAATAAAAATACAATCGCACACAACAATGTGATACGATCATAGAACAACATAAAAGTACACAGGTTAACTTATTATGTGTGGTTATCAAAATTACCAATGTGTGACGCAAAATGCGTCAAACGATATTTTAAATATTTTCCAAATTAAAAATTATGAAAAAATTCCTACAAATTTATTTAAAAGTACGTCATTAAAATCAAGTCGTTTTGTTAACAATTGATTTCTTATCATTTATTACATTTGAATCAAATTTGAATATTTAAATAAATTAAATATTCCCGTTCGAAAACGTTAAAAATTGCGGGTCATTTCAATCACCTCTTGATTTCACAAGCTAAAAAAACACCTTCTTCTCTTTACAATCAATAGTAGTGTATGGCAAGTAGTTGTATCTTCAATACATATTCTTGCAGATTTAATACAATGATCCTATAGACCTCCAATAGCAATATATCTATGAAATCTTTGAGGAATATGATGAAATTAGAGAGACAATGATATGAATTCAATTGAAAATTCTCTAATATTGTGTGGTTTGCAAATCCTTGAAGAATTTGAGTGAAAGAGTATGAATTTGCAAAGTGAGTGGTAGAATATGTAATGAATTCTTCTCACAAAAGTATGGAAATGAAAAAGTAAGAGAAAATTAGAATTTAGTGTATGAGATTTCGTTTTCCAGAGCCATTATATAATGGTTGAAGAGACATCTCAATTGGTGAAGAGGTGAAGGGAAAGTCCCTTCATTTAAATTTAAAAAACATAAAAACGGTCGATATTCCGACATACTTAAAGGGGATGTCGACAGATAGTGTTCCAGAAATGATATGTCGACCTACTTGGGGGGATATGTCGACATACAGTGTTCCAGATTTTTAGATTTCAAAGTTCTTCATATTTTTGGGTTTTTGTGATTCGATTGAGGTCAATGGTTGATGATCTACAAGTATAATTGCCATTGAGTCTTTAACAAAGATTCTAAGAAATATATCTGCCATTACTGCATTTGCATTTCATTCTTCTTCAGTCAGTTTTGTTCTACCATTTGCTATGATTAGTCTTCATATATATGATCCATACCACTATGTTCTTGCTTATCTCTATAAAATGTCTCCATAATATATCTGAAAGTACTGCACAACTCGAAAATATATTAGCAGTAATATTTATATGGTTGTTCATCTAAATCAATACTTGGGTTATTAACAATTACTTTTGATCCACTATTATATCTCAATAATCACCTCCATTTTCGCTACTACATTCCGAAAGGTTATGAAAAGAGTGATGAAACTTGAGTCTAATTAAGCAAATAAATATAATCATAGGGGACATACTATAAGGTAATTCTTTAAACCTAGGGATGATCTAGTGCATTTTCTGAGATTCCTAGGGATATTCTTGCACGATTCCTTTATCTTCTGCGTAATTATAAAGTCGGGTGCTATATGTTATAACTCTAATACCAAATGTAAGTTCAGGTGGATTGAGTAATACGACCAGTGTACAAATTAATTGATATATTTATATATATACTAACATGTATAAGAGAAAGTATAAATCAACTTAAAATATAATATATAGGGGAAAGTAGAATAATCAAGTAAAGCATACTAGAATTTTTATACCGGTTCAGATCTTTCATTGTATGTCCAGTCATAGAACTCTTTTATGGAAATTCAATAGCAATCGTCACTTAACCAGGAGGAATAGGTAACCACAACCACCTAAATGAATAGGTCTTCAACTAGACCGCCTAAGGACTCCACAAAATGTCTTCAGCTCTGACAACTCTGCAATAAGACTTCAACCTTGCCAACTTCTTAGACTTCAACTTTTCATTTTATAAAGGAATAACTATACCATAGATTATGTCTTCGATACATTAGTCTGCCAATTTTGAAGTACATATTCTGATAACCCTTACAAATGGTGTTTAAGTAGATATATAGAGGTTTAGAAACAAACAACTAGAACCTTAGAGTAGTGAAGTTGAACGATTCTGATCTATACATTGTTTTTGAATGAATTAAAATGAATTTGCAAGAGAAGCAATAGGGATCTAGCAGTAAAAGATAAAGAAATGGAAGTATATATTTGACTCGGGAATGCTAGGAGATTTTGTAATGTTGTAGAGATGTTTATCAAAAAGAGTTAGTACACTTAAAAATGAAGAGAAACTATTGTTGGAATAAAGAGAAAGAAGGAGAACTTGCAACGATTCAAAAAAGTAGTCGTTGTAGGTAACAATTCATGACCTAGACCATCGCAATTTGACATATGGATTGACCACATGTCAACCTGTGGTAGTGCATAGATCGACCTATGGTTAATCCATATGTCGACTTATGGTTTGTGCAATGCATAGTCCGGGTCTTATGCTTTTCGTGCATGTTTTTGAGCTTCTCCATCTCTCTGAAAAACCCTAAAAAATATTAAGAATAATAGGACATTGTAGAGTGTTATGTCAAAATTTAGCATGATTCGGAGATCATTTCTAGGTTTTAACAAAATCTAAACCATTAAGGGCTCAATAAAAAACATACTTGACTTATGTGCTTGTTTGTCCATCTTCAAGTATTTCTTCGACTTCGCTGTGTTCCAATAGATTTGTTAACTCTATTATAACTTCTTGAAAGCTCGTGCACTCCATTTTCATGTTCACTTCTACTTGACCTTCATCCAGATCAACTTTGTATATGTCAACTATATAGCTTGTCTTCGTGTTGTAACTTCATATTGCATAATTTTAACCTATAGCACTTGTTTAACTCCTCGGTAGCATTATCTTATGGTTGTTATCATTGAACTTCCAAAATGTTGGTTTCAACATTCTCCCTCGTTTTGACGATGACAACTGCACAACTTATATAAATAATAAATAAGTTTATGTACTATATATATGTGTGTGTGTATAATACTCCCATAATTATAGTTCCCCCTAAATCTATGTACTTCCCTTATCATTTTTTTCAAATTTCTTCCCCATCTATCGTCAAGAAAAAGAATCAATTTTTTTTATAAGGTACGGAATATACACAGTTTTAAGTCAATTCAATTTTTTTTTTATCAAAAGCGCAATACTGATTAAATAAATTTATTTGACTATGGGTATCTAATGTTAGTCTCACATTTAAGCATAGTGATACCCATGTATAAGTTCCTAAGAATTAACTCTTAGGAAACCATACCAATATGGGTTTGGTTGACCCTTTCAAAATGTAATTTTGATTATCAATATGATGACCCACCATTCATAACACTTGAAATCCATCCACATACGGCAGCAGGATCCACAAGTGTCATGGATAACAAACTGTGAGGTAGTTATAAAATGAAAAATAACATATATCTATCACGGGTTCATAATAATATCTCATAATGGAAGTAATAAAATATAATATATCAACATTTATGTGGAAGACTAAGAAGCATCATATATAAATAACATATACAAAGGGAATATTGTCTTAGTGCATAATGCTCCTAAGATGTGGAGTCAAATAAATACATCAAATTCCATAACATAATAGGTCCTATATACAAGAAGTAGTCTAGCATGTCTATACCGAAAATACACTAGATAGATAGATAAATAGCAGTAAGAACTATAGCTCAAATATTCGCCTCCAGCTAGTAGTATCCTCCTTTAAGTCAACATACTCAAAGAATGAATAATAAAAGAGACAACATAAAGAGGTTTAAACATAAAGCCTGGTGAAAAGGAAATATCAGTAATTACATGATTACCAGTATACAAATATAACTCCAATAATATACAAAGCGATATCCAAAGAGGTAACACGACCATGTCTCAGCCTATATCTTCTCACTTATACAACAAGTTGGTACATTTCTATTATAGTGTTAAATAATGTGTAACAAGTATCAAACTACACAAATCATTAAGGCATCATGTGTAAAATAAATAATATACTTTATGTAAGTGGTTTTCCTAAGTCTATCGATTAGGCTAAGGCCCAGAAAATATACTAACCAACAATGTACCAACAAATGATGCCTAAATGCATCTGCACCACTGCATTCAGTATATCACACTTCAACCAGTGTCTCATGCGCCTTATCTCTACCATTGGACAGAATTAGCTTTTTACAACGTTTAGGAAACCCTTTAATAGAATACAATAGCCAATTAGGAACACTATATAATAACATGTTGTCGTAGAAATGAAAAATGATGTTAAAAATCCAATTTGACAATGTTTATATTAAGTTGTTAATAGTTTTCTACAACGTTCATTTGCCTTTTGTTTTAAACTATTTCCAACATTTACATTTTGCTCTAAAAGTTTTTTAGAGCTGTATTTTACATTTCCATCTGATAGATATTGTTATTAACTTTTTACAACATCTACAATTTGATGTCAAAGGTTTTTACATGTGTGCATTACATTTTCATCGACAATAGATAAATCATGTTATAACTTTTCACAACATTATATTTTATTGCCATAAAATATGCATTAACTCTTGGAAGTAACAACAACATGGACTAAACGCTATCTTTCATTATTACAATATTTAAAGCATTCATATTTGTTGTATTATTACAATATTTATACATGCACATATCATTAAACTGCATTTGAATATATTTCAACCGGCTAGTATAAATAAAATATTCGATTCAAACTCAAAATTATCATATAAACAAATAACCATTAATCATTTCCATAAACCAAGCATAACATAGTGTTCATAAACAAAAACCTCCATAACCCAAGTTAACATAATATCCATAAACAAATATAACATCCACAAACCAAATTCACAATCAGTAAACAAAGACACGATATTCATAAAGCAAATTTGCACCTAATACTATTAACAAAATGTGCAATCAAAAGGTTTCATATGCTTACTACGTCAAAATGAGCTTCAAACACGTGAAGAACGTGTCATCTTGTATATTTTTGCACCAAAAGTCTGTAATTACCTATTATGAAGAATTTTAAAGTTAGACATCTTATACATTTTTGCACCGATAGCAAAAACATAACATTGCATATTATCTTACCCACTTATAAATCGTAAAGAAGAAGAAGAAAAAGAATTTTGTAACCCAAACTTGAAAACTGTGATCTAAGGTGTCACAAATGAAAATTGCATCTTAATTGATGCCCCCATCCAGTATCGATGTTGTCAGAAGGAGGTTACCATCCGAAAGCATGGAGTAAAGGACATGATATGAGCGATTTCTCATATATACTTCTTTGTGACAACACGAATACGTGATATCATATACCTGAATTGTGACGACCCGGCTTTCCACTCCCGGAAAATCGCATCGACGGAAAGAAAGAAAGGGGTGAGAAATAGAAAAGAGAAGAAGAGAAAAGAAAACAACAACAGATACTCACAGCGGAAACGAAACGAAATATAATATATCACATAAATATTACATAGTATCATATACATCATCTATCAGAGTTACACAGATTACACATCACATACTAGACAGTTATAAACATCTGTCTAGTTATTACATCTCAACACAATACAGATCAATACAAAGATCAACACAGCGGAAAACTACTATCTATATCTACAACGCCGAAGCCTCCTGCTCCATTGCTCCTCCAGATTACTCGTCAAAGCTAAACCTGAATCCCTTGGCTACTCGTAAAAATTTGAGTACCCAAGAGTTTATAAAACATAAATAAACAACTTGGGTCAGACATGGGTCTGGTGTGAGTAACAGGTTAAACTTGTTTAACTTCAAAACCTTTTGAAAGAAAAGGTATCACGTAAGACTCCCCACCAATAAATATGGGTAAGTTTTTACCTTACGCTAACCAAAACATTTGATAGGAAATTCGATTGTATTATAATAGGTCTAGGGTTTTCAAATAAATATGAAATAGCTGGAATGCTTACATCTCACGTTCCAACATAGTTGGGCACAACTAAAACGTACGGCACTTATTGGAGTTTGGATTCCATCAATGGCAGGGCTACCGGGGTACCGCCCGTCACAGTACGTGGCCTAGATCACCGTACCGAGGATCACTCCCAATCCCCTGCAACACAAGGCCGGAACATCGCTTACTGGATAATTCCCGCACAAGATACCTCACGGTTGTCATGACCAACCGCACACACTAAGTCGAAAATAGAAAGGGACATCTAGACAGAGGTCATCTTGTCCTACTTGGGTGCTACCCACTAACCTTGCTGCACCTCCCCTGTTTTAGCCATTCCCGATTTGTGAGGCTTGAGGTCACGATTACCTTTTAAAAGAACACATCTATCTTAGAATGCTCATCGTCCACCTGACGATGTGCTGAAAGCATTCAATCCATACAAGTTCGTTCCGGGTTTGAACGAAACCGAAGGCATTATCTCGTTACACTCGTATTGGAATCACCCTCAGAGTTAACGACAATAACCCTTGCACTCTAAATCTTTATCTCGAATCTGAAAGTACTATCTCCGTCAACTCATTACGGAATCACCCACAGAGTTATACTGACAAAGAATCGTTCTTACACCTCGAGTCTTCACTTGCTCCATTTGGATTTCACGACCTAACGTAAATTTGGATCGATGTGGTATTCGGGTCTCCAGACCTGGAAATCCGGTATACGGAAACCCGATCCCGATCTCATCGAAATCCAAAACGTATCTTTTAAGGCCAAGTTGTTTTAAAGGTTAAAACAATTTAATTCAATTATCTTTATACACTTAGAAAGAAAATTCACAATAGATAATCAACATTATCAATATCATCAGATAATCCATATTATCACAATTCAACTAAACATCCATATCACATAGCATATATCTCATCAGAGATATCAATCAAATGCAAAGCATTCAGTATTATCATCCATCCATAAGTAATGATTTATATCATCTCTAATTAATTTAAAGTTAATTAAATTAATTACTTTTATTTTATAAATCCTTCTTACTTAAACATTAATTAATTACAAATTAATTAATTATCCTCTAATTACCTTTTTCAATTAATCATCTTTGATTAATTATCTTTTAATTACCTTCAAGTAATTTATCTTTAATTAATTACTCAAATTAATTAACCTTAACCACTTATAGTAATTAACCTTTAATTACTTCATTAATTAATTAACTATAATTAATTAAATTAATCACTATAATTAATTATATTAAACCTTAATTAATTACATTAATTAATCACTTCATTTATTAATTATACTTAATTAATCAATCTTAATTACATCATTAATTATATTAATTAATGATCCTTAATTACAACTTAATTATTAATTACTTTAATTAAATTAATTACATTAAGTAATTAACTTTAAATTAAACAACATTTATTAATCACCTTGATTAATCTTCAATCAGTAATTAACTACCCTTAATTACTTTCATTTACTAAATTAATTCTCCTTAATTAATTTCTTAATTAATCCCTTGATTAATTATTCAAAGTAATTAAACTTAAATTACTTTCCTTAATACATAACCATCAATTAATTACTTTCAGTAATTATCTATTATTTACTTCCCTAAATAATCATACTTTAATAATTACATTAAGTAATTATTATTAAATCATCTCTTGATTATTCTAAATTAATTAAACTTAATTAATTAACTTAACTAATCAAATTAACTTAATTAATTACAATGAGTAGTTAATTTCTTAATTACTTCCATTATGTAATTCATTTAAACAAATTCTATAATTGATTATCTTTAAATTAATTAATCTAATAAATTATTAAAATTAATCACATTAATTAATTATCTAATAATCCATAGTCAATGACCTTCATTAACTATTAACAACTCTTTAATTACTTTTCTTAAGTAATTAACTTAGATTAATTATTATTAATTCCAAATTAATAAATCTTAATAACCAAGTAATTAATCTCTAATTATTTAATTAATTAAGGGTTAATCATAACTTAATTAATATTTAATTACTCTATTAATTAATTTTTTTAACCATTAATTAATACTCTAATTTATAATCCTTAATTATAAATTTATCATTCCTAATTAATTAATCTTAATCATAAATAAATTAGTTTAAATCTTTAATTTATTATTTATTTAATTAATCCAAATGATTAATTATCCCTTAATTTCCTCACAAATAATTAAGTCTTAAGAAAACATTTCCTTATAATGATATTTATCATTTAAAACATATTTGAAATATTTAACTTTCATATTTCCTTTAAATTCCATTTTAAATATGAGATTTAAAATGAATAAAAGTTTAACCTTAACAAACTTTAAAATCCATTTACAACCCTCAAATCATATGTTGAAGAAATACTCATTTTATAAAAGAACTTAAGGATTTTAAATTTACTTTTTAATTTCAACCATTTAATATACAATTTAAACAATTTAAGTTATTAAAAACAATTTCATTTAAAACTTCCTTTTTATTTCAATTCTGAAATATAGATTTACATTTGATTCCAGTTTTAAGTTTAGATTTAAACTTACTTCCAATTTAAAACTTTATTTTTATATTTAGCTATCTAAACATTTTAAGGTTGTTCAAATATTTTAATTTCAACAACTTATTTTATTTTTGAACTGAGATTCAAATTAAACTTGAATCAGATTAAACTTAGATTTAAAATTTGTTTAAATATTGCTTTAGAAATTTAAATCCAGTTTAAACAGACAGTTTTAAAAAAAAAAACTGGCAATATCTATTGTACTCGAGCACACCCTAGATTTACTTCGAGTCGCATCCCCTAAAACCTCGAGTCTCCCTCGAAACAACTCGAACCAAATGCGAGTAACCTGATACCTACCCTCACTGATACGAACGTGGGTTCGTGCACGTGCACCGATCATCTACACTGCTCCGGCCAACGAGGCTGACTCCGACACATCGCCATTGACACCCACAACCCCTCCGACCATCCAGATCTTACAATTCCACCCTGAAACAAAATCGAGCAAACGAACGAGTCTGAAATCCAAAACTGGAACGTTCTTCAATTCCTGGAAACTGCCTCGTCTTCGAAACCCTGACCACCAGAGGTTCTGCAACTCCGACCATGTCATCATCAACAACCAAGCTTCCCTCTCTCCAAAGCCTGAAGCACTCGATCCATTCTAGATGCCGCGATGATTGATTTTTTCCTAATCTAGTTAAACTAGGGTTAAAATCTTTGATTCAAAATCACAACTGCCTCAAAGTTTTAATTCATCTACTACTATTTTTCCCTGTAACTTCGATCATTACTCCACCACCAGAAAAGATACTGGCCACCCAAACTTCCTAGATCGACAGTTCTAACCCAAAATCCATTTTCAGTTCAAACACGAACTGTACATTCATTCCCAAACTAAAAACTATGATTCTTATCTTAAAAATCATGTTTTAGTTAAAGTGTTTAATTTATAACCCTGAATTTATAAAGTAAAAAGTTTGAGTTTTACTTTCTTTTAACATGCATTGATGTTTTTAATCTTTCAAAGACACTCAGGCTTAAATTTTGACTTAGTTAAATTTTTTTTTTTTACATTAGTCTATGCTAAAACAAACAATTTTTGTTTGTAAACTAAGTCCTAACAAAACTAAATCAAATGGTAAGGAATTTCAAACAGAATTCTGAACCTGGGCAAACAAAAACAATAACAGAGTACATGGTCACATATGCACACAATACATCCATTGTTTTCACAGCAAATTTCACTTATACATACATACAATACATATTTACCACAGAAGTTTAACATGCAACCTTATTCATAACTTAAACCTTTAAAAATAGTGATGTTACTCACCTTTATAAAGATGAACAGAGCCTAATCTTTGAAACTGCTTTTGAATTTTAAAAACTTTGAGTTGCTGGAAAGATACTTTTGCTTTTAAAACTTGAAACTGAGAAACTTGCACTCCTTATCTTCTTTGATTTTAAACTTGAGTTGTTGAAGCTTTTAATTGCTTTGAACTACATGCATGCTGCTTCCAAATTACAAAATGAATGTAGACAGGCTGCTTTGAGATGATTCCAGATTTGGAAAGAATGCAGACATTTGATTGTTTAGCTTGAGTGGTTTTGATTTGAAAAAGAATGTTGCAGGTTGATCTTTTGATTTGTAGTTTGAGGCATTTAGATTACTGATTTGTTTCAGATTTGTATTAGAGAAAAAAGGTTTGAGTTTATCTTGTTTTGAAAAGAAAATAGAAAGAATGAAGTATAGAAATACAATGTTTATATATAAGTAGATTTATGATAAATAAAAATAAAAGAAAATAAAAATAAATGAAGACACTTGTCATTATAGTTCATCTTTTATTTACACTTGTTAAAATAAGGCTTTAGGAAATAACACATGTTAAAACAAGTCATTAGATAAAGACACATGTCTTTTAAGTATTTATCTTATTTCTATTTATTTTAAAGTAATTAAAAAGCCTTTTTCTTATTTATTAAACACTTATCTATATATATAAATCATTTTAAAGAAACAAAACCAATTATATTTATAATTAAAAGTTATACAAATATTATAATATCCAAACAATTTAAATATTTATTCTCTTGAATTTCAAAGCTTAAATTCAAATTCAATTAAATTAAATCCTAAGATTCAATTTAAAAAGTCAAGTTATATATATATATACATATATAACTATTTATTCAATTAAATAACAATTTCATATTCTTTAAAATCCATTCATATCAATAAAAATAATACATTATACTTATTATATGAAATTAACATATTTGATATTTAAATAATTTATATAAGAGATTATATTATCAAGTGATATTTTAAAAAGAAACAAAACAAGCCTTTTTGTTAACTCTTATATAATTTTAAACTTAAGTAAAAATATCTTAAGCAATTAAAGTATTTTAAAACTATAAATTTACTAATTTAAATAACTTTGAAAAGTCATATTAAATTAAATCTAAATTCCCAATTTACCCAAAGCTTCTATTTACAATATATATAAATAAATATATATATTCAAATAGAAAATATCTTATTAACTTTTAAAAGATAAAATCACCAATTAATACTAATTTAATCAGATAATTAAATTAAATTCAAATCTTATTATCAAAGATCATCAATATCAATTTAATTATTTAACAGATTATTAAATTGATATTGTTAAAATTTCCGGGATATTACATTCCTTCCCCCTTAAAATAATTTCGTCCCCGAAATTTAAACAAAGGTAATTTAATAATCTTATTAAAGATTTTAAATTTTAAAACACAAGCATATACTATCATCCATATGCTAACAACCATAGCAACCAATTCATCCAATCAATCAAATCTAACTATCCAGACAAAATTCTAGATAGAATTCCTCGAGTTTCCCCAAGTATATATATACCGGGATACTCGCTCTACAAACAATCTAAACTACTAAGCTATAGATCTCCTACTCATCTAAATCTTCAGGACTAAACAAGATATCAGACTACAGACGAGTCTGACTCAACCACCAAATCTTCCTAAACTGCTGATTCTAAAACCAGAGATAGATCAAATACGTACTCCCTCAGAGATACGTAAAACACAATGAATCTCAGTCATCCAAAATGACCATTCAATTCTGAAGACCAAATACTTATCCAAGTCAGAACACAGAAGAGATCCAAACATAACTTTACTTCACAACATCAGTAGATTCCAAACTTACTTCTCCTATCCAGAGATATACTCCAAACTGCTTTCGCTGCTCAATTCTGATCTGAGGTAGAACACAAGCACAGACTGGACAACTCATTCCAGAAATAAGGTTCACTGATCCATAAATAAAACTCAGATACTTCATCAAAACTTGAGTTGCTGCACCAACTCCATCTCTAGGAAACATCCTTCAACTAGACTGAACTACCGGTACTACTCTTGGAATCCAGTCGATAAGAAAACTCAACCTTCAGATGCGGACAACTCCTGACTTCTCTGAAGACATCCAGAAAATCTCTGATAACCCAAGAGAACCCTCAGCAATCGCAAGTCACTTTTGCGATCAACCCATCCTAATTTCAAAGAAAACTGTTCCTCTTAACAAATCAGAACAGCCCATACTTAACTATCCAATCCATCTAAGAAATGGAAGCACCCTGCTGCTTCTGAATTTCACCTCCAGAAAAACTACTCAGCCTGACAACTTCCTGCCATCACAGAATACTCCGAGCTGCACTGCTGATACTGATGCCAAGGACTTTCTATCCAAAGATCTTTGAGAAACTCGAACTCCAAACCAAACAGAAATACCATGCTGAACTCAGCCATAACACTGAAACAGACACACTTCCTTAAACTCGTTCCAAAGAAAACATCTTCGGGAACATCCATCGTCACTGCATCTCATCACACAGCTACTATTACCTGAGGTATCAAGATACCATCACTTGCTTCTGTTCAACCGATAGATCCAAACTCTACTCATCCAACTTTACAGATAAACTCCGAACGTTAACAGGTTTCCTTCAGAGATTCGATGAAATCCTTCATCACAGCAAAACTTACTCGAGACAGTATTGGGTCTACAGTCTCGATAAATACACTTCCAACCTTAATTCCAACCATTGGTAGTCGTGTTTCACACACCACCACCCTATCTACCTTTATATCTTATATTGGAAAACCTGTACGGGTAACCCAACAATATAGGTAGAATATATATATATATAGTTATATAAAAATTACAAATACGCTCTCTCACGATAGATACCACTCCAGAGCTAGGTATTCACTCAACCAATAGCTCTGATACCACGTGTGACGACCCGGCTTTCCACTCCCGGAAAATCGCATCGACGGAAAGAAAGAAAGGGGTGAGAAATAGAAAAGAGAAGAAGAGAAAAGAAAACAACAACAGATACTCACAGCGGAAACGAAACGAAACATAATATATCAAATAAATATTACATAGTATCATATACATCATCTATCAGAGTTACACAGATTACACATCACATACTAGACAGTTATAAACATCTGTCTAGTTATTACATCTCAACACAATACAGATCAATACAAAGATCAACACAGCGGAAAACTACTATCTATATCTACAACGCCGAAGCCTCCTGCTCCATTGCTCCTCCAGATTACTCGTCAAAGCTAAACCTGAATCCCTTGGCTACTCGTAAAAATTTGAGTACCCAAGAGTTTATAAAACATAAATAAACAACTTGGGTCAGACATGGGTCTGGTGTGAGTAACAGGTTAAACTTGTTTAACTTCAAAACCTTTTGAAAGAAAAGGTATCACGTAAGACTCCCCACCAATAAATATGGGTAAGTTTTTACCTTACGCTAACCAAAACATTTGATAGGAAATTCGATTGTATTATAATAGGTCTAGGGTTTTCAAATAAATATGAAATAGCTGGAATGCTTACATCTAACGTTCCAACATAGTTGGGCACAACTAAAACGTACGGCACTTATTGGAGTTTGGATTCCATCAATGGCAGGGCTACCGGGGTACCGCCCGTCACAGTACGTGGCCTAGATCACCGTACCGAGGATCACTCCCAATCCCCTGCAACACAAGGCCGGAACATCGCTTACTGGATAATTCCCGCACAAGATACCTCACGGTTGTCATGACCAACCGCACACACTAAGTCGAAAATAGAAAGGGACATCTAGACAGAGGTCATCTTGTCCTACTTGGGTGCTACCCACTAACCTTGCTGCACCTCCCCTGTTTTAGCCATTCCCGATTTGTGAGGCTTGAGGTCACGATTACCTTTTAAAAGAACACATCTATCTTAGAATGCTCATCGTCCACCTGACGATGTGCTGAAAGCATTCAATCCATACAAGTTCGTTCCGGGTTTGAACGAAACCGAAGGCATTATCTCGTTACACTCGTATTGGAATCACCCTCAGAGTTAACGACAATAACCCTTGCACTCTAAATCTTTATCTCGAATCTGAAAGTACTATCTCCGTCAACTCATTACGGAATCACCCACAGAGTTATACTGACAAAGAATCGTTCTTACACCTCGAGTCTTCACTTGCTCCATTTGGATTTCACGACCTAACGTAAATTTGGATCGATGTGGTATTCGGGTCTCCAGACCTGGAAATCCGGTATACGGAAACCCGAACTTGAAAACTGTGATCTAAGGTGTCACAAATGAAAATTGCATCTTAATTGATGCCCCCATCCAGTATCGATGTTGTCAGAAGGAGGTTACCATCCGAAAGCATGGAGTAAAGGACATGATATGAGCGATTTCTCATATATACTTCTTTGTGACAACACGAATACGTGATATCATATACCTGAATCTTTGCAAAGCACATATCCTATCTCGGCATAATGCAATATACACGAGTTTTCCAAGATGAATAATATATAGATAGGATTACATAAAATAAATACAATAGATGCCAACATCCAGTTACAAACACCATCAAAAAGATACATATACAACTACGCACATGGTCATCGTTTCTCTTAAATACTAGAGTATGAAGTATCAAATGATCTGGTCGAAAATCACCTCATCTTCTACAACTAGTACGGCAGCATATGAGAAATGAAATACTATATCTAGACCATGTTAGATTGTGGTGATATAATATTCCATATATAAGTGGATTTTGTAGATACTGAATCAATGTGGAATTGAGACTCAAACACATTGCCTCTTTATAGATTTTGTAAAATTTGACAATAATTAATTGCCTTTTTTATTGCATTAAATAATGCAATGAATTATCTACTTGAGAAAGATTTATGAAAGTATTCAATAACTTCTTAAAAATGATATTTTATCAAGACCACTATAAATATGCATGTATATGGTTTATTAGAGATGTATGGGAAAATAGTTTATTTTTCTAAGGTTTTAGAGATTGATATATCCTCTTAATTTTTAGGCTTTTTCTTGTAATCTTTTGGTGAATTAATAAAGGTTTTGTTTGGAGGAATCTATTTGTCATTATTTTTTATTCCCTTCTTATCTCTTCTAAAACCTAATTGTGTATGGATCTTAGAGAAACCCTAAAAGTTGGTATCGGAGCCTACTACACATATTTTTTAAGAGAATTTTGGTTATGGAGAAGGTAAGTATTGAAAAACTTAATGGGAGAAATTGGGAGTTATGGAAGGCGAAGATGGAGGATTTTCTATATCTCAATGATCTTCACCAACCATTGAAAAACAAAAGAGAGAAACCTAGTAGTGTATCTGAAGCTACGTGGGAATTTTTGGATAGGAAAGCTGCTGCAGCTATTCGGTAAATACGGTGTTACATATTGTTGCTAATGAAACATCTGCTTCAGGAATTTGGAAGAAATTAGGAGTTTATGCAAAAAACTCTGCAACAAACAAGACTCTTTTAATGAGAAGATTGATAAATCTAAAGCTTTAGGAAGGTGTGTCATTTAGAGAGCATCTCAATGGTTTTCAGGCAATTGTGAACCGATTGGTGGCCGTAAATTACAAGTTGAATGATGAAACACAAACCTTGATGCTGATGAGTTCATTACCAGAGAGTTGGAAAAAATTTTGGTTGCATTGAACAACTCAAATTCGGATGGAGTTGTTTCAATGGGTTCGATGGTTAATATCCCACTTAATGAGGAGATGCGGAGGATGAACCTCATGAAAGGAAAGGACGAGGAAAAGGAAAGTAAAAATCCAATTGAAGAGGTCCATCTTGCAAGGAGGGTTACTCGTTCAAGTATGAAAAGAAAGTCAAATGGATCAAATATAAAAAGGGATTTCATCTTCTATTACTGTGAAAAACCAAGTCATCGGTTGAGATTTTGTCACAAGCTTAAAAGGGAAAAAGAGAGGATGAAGGCATTGGAAGAAGACCAAAATGAAAAAAATATAATAGTGATGATGAGATTCATTTTGGTGAGGAATTTAATGACGATGTCCTATATGTGGATAAAGGCAAAAGCAAAGATTGAGTGTTTGATTCAGGTACTTGTTTCCACATATGCAATAAAAAGGGATCATTTATTGATTATGAAGAGCAAGATGCTAAGGAGAAATCTGCTAATGGTGAAGATTTGGATGTTAAAGGCATAGGTTCTATTAGATTGAAGATACATAATGGAAGGGTGGTGAAGCTTACGGGAGTTTGGCACATCCCCGAAATTATAAAGAATCTTATTTCAGTAGGACAGTTGTAGATAAAAGGATTCTTATTTCAGTAGGACAATTGTAGATAAAAGGATACAACTTTTCGACTCAAGGTGGAATCACAAGAGTTTAAAAGGAAACTAGGGAGGTGTTGTGCGCAAAGAGAGAAAGCAACAATGTATACAAATTGCATGGTAAAACAGTAGAGAATTGAGGGACTTCTCAAAATAGCGTTGGAGAAACAATTTTTTCTAAATCAAGGTGGAACATGCTACAAAGTCTACTTGAAGACCTTTGCGGTATTACAAACAGTTCAGATTTATTAATGAGATGCAGGTTCAATTAGGGGGCTTACATATTTAAATGGTTTGAAGATTGCTAAAGTTTTCTTTTGATGATGGCGACATTTGTTTCCATGGTAATATTGAAGATTGTTTGAAGTTTGAGATTCTAGATGGAACTTGGATGGCATTTATGAAATATTGTATTAAGGTGGAGATTGTAAGATTTTGATGATACAATATTCCATATTTAAGTAGATTTTGGAGATATTTGAGTCAAGATGGAATTGAAACTCAAATACATTGTCTCTTTTACAGATTTTGTTAATTTTGAGGATGATTAATTGTCTCTTTTATTGCTTAAAAGAAAGCAGTGAATTATCTACATGGAAAAGATTTACGAAACTATTTAATAACTTCTTAAAAATATATTTTGTCAACGCCATTATAAGTAGGCATGTGTATGGTTCATTAGATGTGCATGAAAAAAAGTTTTATTTTTCTAAGGTTTTAAGGATTGAGATATCTTCTTAATTTTTAAGGCTTTCTCTTGTAATTTTTTTGTGAATTAATATAAGTTTTGTTTGAAGAAATTTATTTGTCGTTATTTTTTCTTTACTTCTTATCTCTTCTAAAATTTACTTGTATATGGATCCTAGAAAAAATTCTAACACACCATAAGAATTCCTCTTCAAAAAGCACAAGATTGGAACGATATCGTGAAAGTACATCCTGAAATACGACCTCATGACCTAAGGCTGTTAAGACAAATAACAACTAAGGTTAAGCTAGAACTAGCCGTAGGTAAACTCAAATATCAAACAATAAAAGAGAATAAAACAAAATCATCACATCAATATGTCAATTATCCAACACCGTTGTAGGTTTCATATATAAATCATGTTACACATATTCTGTTTCTATTTGATTTAACCACAATCACAAATCTACTCAATTGTGATTCTCCATAATCACAAGTTCTTAACACTACATTATATAATCATATAATAGCGATAAATTTGATTAACTGCAAAAAATTGAATTGACACTCAATGATACCCAATACCACCTACAACTCAAATACACTAGAAATCGTATATAAACATGGATACCCAGTACCACCTACAACTCAATGATACCGAGTATCACCTATGAATCGGCATTGTGGGTGCACCCACATGATCTATAATACTGTACTTGACCCCCCATGGTCTACTCTAGCCTACATGAAACACTCCTCTATCCATCATCTCATCAAATTCATGTAGCCACAACACTCAATGCTCATACAACAGATTGTCGAACTAATCACATTGGAGCAAGGATGCCACACTCATAGTGCTACCTTGACTCAATCTAGCTATGATGAATACTCGCTCTATTTGGTATAGCACTCATTGATCAATTTACCATATTTAATATGTTTCACAAGTTTATATACGACGGTAATCACATCTAACTGTTGTTAACCTGATGTCACTAAGGTGTTTAATATATTCAAATCACAATATGACAGTAATCCCACCTAATTGTCGTGTGCCAGTGTCACGCTAAGGCTTACAAGTTTAAATAAGAATATATGCTAATAATTTAACCTCATAGCATATTTAAATACTAAATCCATCGTAGCAACTTATTTCACAGTATATCTAAGAGTAGCATGTTAAAAATTAGCTAAATATGAATTTTGAACGAGTTTACTCACTGATCAATGTTGATATCAACCATTTTCTAACAGATTTACCGATAACTGATCATAAAGTAACACAACTAGAAACAAGTTTTGGCATTATTAATGTATAATTTGCCTTGCTGACTGCTAAGGCTGTATAGGTCGACTTTATTCATGTACTTTGGCACAATCAAATCGTGTATATCAACTATATCTTTATCGTTTTATATTCATCTTCATTCCCTTGTTTACTTAATCAAAAACACCACATTGTTTTGTAAATTCGCATCTCGTCGACATGTTAAATATATTTTTGACTAATATAGTTGAAGATTGAACCAGCCTGCTATCGCAGTTAAACTGGGACTGAACATAGACCTAATTCATGTAAAACTTAAAAGGAGGGAAACTTAAAAGGAGGGTAGGTCAAATCCAGACCTAATGTTGTGTATACAAAATGCAGCTGAAGGCATAGAGCGGAACCCCAGTTTGAAATAATATAAAGATCAGTTTGAAATAATATAATGATCAACCGAAGGGTGTAATCTAAGAATTAATGCCCAGGTAACCCTATAAATATGAGGTTGTCTTTACATTTTTGTAGATTTAAGATTTTTTAGTTTGAATTTTTTTCAATTATTTGGAAAAATCATGACCTAAACATTAATTTCTTGTATTCACTGGTTTCTAGGGTACATAGGGCGAATAGTTATTTACAGTCATTTGATAATGGCCCAAATAAACCAAAATATTAGGAATTTTATGACTACAATTGAAAAATAAAGGTCAACTTTTATACATATTGTAGCATTTTTGGTATCCTAACTCTGGTGTAAACATGGACTTCCAAAATGGCCCTAGATATTCTTTCTGGATACTGATATTCAAAATTTAAAATCCAATGACGACAATAAAATAATAGATAACTTATGATCTTTCAATTTACATATATTCCCATGACTGAAAAAAGAAACTGATTAGACTCTATCACAGATCGGGCAAACGAAATCAAGAAAAACGAACACATTTATGGTTAAACTATGTCTAACTAATTCTCGGATTCATATAAAAGAAATCAAAATCAAATCTAGCTACATCAGCCATATTAATTTCTCGACAAAAATGATAAACTAAAAGAAAAGAATTAACAAAACAATAATTGTATGGTATAATTTAAATTCTTTTTTTATATTATTAAATTTCTTAACGGTTTTGGATTTAGTTTTATGCAAATTTTGATTCAGTAGTCATAAATGAAGTATGCTAGAAGGAGGGGGGCAAGGTAGAAAGTTCAAGGAAGAAATTTCTTAAAGGTTCTTGGTTCTGAAAGTTCAAGTAGTCATAAATGAACTAATGCGTATACTCACACACACAGCCAAATATCTCCTAAATCAAATGGCAAGCAAATATTAGTTCTTGTGTATTAGTTGACACTAAATTTTAAAGAACATGCATTTTTTCAAAAAGTATGAACCATATTTGAGGTAAAACTTACAAGATTTAACACATTGCTACATTTTGATATGAGCGTAAAATTTTATAGTATATAGACGATGTAGAAAGCTATACACAGTAACACGTACACATGCTTTACTAGCAATATAACATGTCAGTTCCCATCTACATTTATTATTTTTAATCCTTTTTATCAATTTCAATACCAAATAACAAAATTAATGAAGACTTGGTGTTGGACACGTCCTACGGAACGGATGCGGTATCCCACTCTACATAGGTCCATTCAGTGTTAAGGAAAAGTTTATGCTAGTGAAGGAGAATAGGGCCTTCAACTACATGGACTGAAAATGGATTATGGACTACTAAATGAAGTCCAAATTTATTCATCTAATACAAACTTATTTCATATACGGATCAAAATATGACACATTTATTAAAAATCATTATTTGAATAAAAGCATTCGGATGTTAGATAATATGTTCTTGGATAATTGAATGGATTCAGTTTCGCATCTACACCTCGTCCATTTGCTGTAAAATACTGGGGTTCTTATTTATTTATATTTTCAGATGTTAGCTGTAATTATTTGACAAGAATATACGAAATTCAAATTTTGCATACATTGATCCAATTTATTTGTATTATTTGCTAAAAAATGACCTAGGAATGCCTCAGTTTAATTTTTTCATTTTTTCAAAACTGAGCTTGTAACAGTACAAATCGAGGCAAAGCCTCAATTTGTACGTTACGAGCTAAGATAATACCACAATTACATTTCAGCACAAACTAAGGCATGCATGCCTCAGTACAAACAGAGGCAATGCCTCAGTGACATTTCAGCACAAACTGACTCGATTACAAACTGAGGCAATGCCTTAGTTTACAGTATTCCTTTCCTTCCTAATTCATATTTAGTTGGGCAAGCAGTCTAAAATATACAAATAATTTATTACCAGATTTATTGCAGCCTAACCATTGATAAATTATTATTTTTAGATCAATTAGGTTGATATTTGTTCTGGTATTATCTAAAATTTTCAACTGTTTTTCGAATTTGACGCCTGTTGTGGAGTAAGGCAATCTTGGAAGAGAAGCTAATAAGTTTCACATGCTCATGATTTGTTCACCAACTGTAGGACAAGGGTGTTCATGATATGAGGCATTAATCTGAGGTTTCCATCAATTTTCTATGTAAAACAAATTAAAAATAATGCCTAAAAACCAAGTATATGATTATGATATTTAACCAATTGATTATATTATCTATTTAATTAAACAATCACAATCAATTGATTTAACATTCATACAAATACAACAATAAACTAAATTTCAAAACAAGATCCCATTCTAACAAATAACAAATATTAATCACATACAAAACCTCACCTTCATCCTTCCTCTCCTCCATGTTCATCTGTACGAAATACCTACCTTTGAAGTACAAAAAAAAAGACAAAAATATTTAATGCATATGTGATCATGTAACTGTAACATTAATCAACAAATTGCAATACTTAATTAAACGGACACAATAATTTAATTTAATTATTTGTATGAATAACCTGAAAAGAAAATAACAACAAAATTACAGCCTAACAAATAATTAACATTAATCGCATGCAAAATCTCACCTTCATCCATTTCTCAGTGAAATAAAGTGATAAGCAGATGTATATTAGTGGAAGCAGACGAACTACTTGATAGAATGACTCAATAGAAAACTTAAAATCTTCTATTCTATTACTAAAAGATAGATTTATTGAATCATCTGCCAAGTAGTAACTCTGATTCACTATCTCTTCGCGATTCTTCGAGCGTGCGATTTTATCAGAAGACATATAAGGGAAATACAAGCACAGCTTTTTTGCGGCTGTGCTTTTTAATTTCTAAACCTAGCTGCCCTAGCTGAGTATTTATTGACCGATAATGGATACGGGTTGTTAATGGTCTTGGATCTGTATGCCTTAAATGGGTCTTGAATTAGCCCATTACAAGCAATGCAACCTACAAGAAATGCCTTTAAATGGGTCAAATAAAAATATTGCAATGAATGGTAGATATAAGAAAAAGAATGAGCCTAAGTCTTGTAACTACGTAGCTAACCCGGATTGTGATATGACATTTATGCAAAAAAACGTTGGTACATGTTAGAATATAATGTAATGTTTACAAAGAATGTAGTTCTTCTGATTGAAACACTAAGGCAAAGCATCAAATATACTTTTCTGAACAAAGATTTAGAGAATTATAACATACAACCAAACCAGAAAAGTCAAACATTAATAAAAACATAGAAACGAGTGTTTTCCCAAATCTAGAAGCAAAACATACAATTTGAATTCATCCACATCTTTCTCACAAAGATCCATTTGGTAACTATAGAATATTAAGAAGAGAACCTATCAAAAAAATCCGAGAAAAGGAGAAATCAAAATTAATTGATGGGATAGGATAGAAGACAATAAAACTTAAGTATCGGTCATGCTTCCATGCACTAGTCTCAATGACTCATACAACTTAAACACTGAAATTGTTTATGTAAAACATCATTGTACCAAAATAGGCCAAACTAAGTGCTCAATGCACAAAATCACTCAATGAGCTCATTTATTTTATATCGGCGTCATTGCCATAGATAACAACATAAACCATCTAGTTTTATTTCTTGGTGGTTGTTTAAGTATAAAGCACACTTTTGTTTAATATTTCATAAATGTTGTATGTGAGTTTAGTTGAAAGACTAAGATATATCGCACCCAAAATAAAGAGTATTTACCGCTACTTTTGTCGAAAAATTCTACATCTATGTTAAAGATGATATTTTCGTAATTAATTTGTAAGTTGATTATCTTGAAAAAAAAAATCCTTAATGTCACAGGTTAGTTCATCATGACATGATAAGAGTATGCACATGTAAGAGTGCATGATGGAACCGGGCTGATCAACAATGGGTGAAATAGCTAGATTTCAAAAGAAAATTCTATTATGAATCATAGTGGACCTATAAAGTCTAATTGGTTGCATTAGATCTAATCAATTGTACCCACATAATTTCTAAGGAGAGTATGAAGTTGAACTCAAAGCCTCAAAGATGATATCGAACCTCGTTACAAGAAGGGATGTCGAAGCCTTTATGATAACAACTATTATAAAGCACATAAAGACGACATTAAGATAGAAAACATTATTGATCCCGAAGGTATGCGACATAGTCATGATATCGTACCAACAAGTAACGCCGAAGGTATAAGCCAATGTCGAAGATATTGGAATAGGTTAATGTCAAAGGTATAAACCAATGCCGACAGTATGAAGATGAGTCAATACCGAAGTGTAGAGAAAAATTAATTGCGCATACCGCTTATAAGGTTGGATGAATGATATGGTGCCAAAGAAACTGGAAACAATGCTGTATGTTAGTAAAGGAATGACGACATTGAAAAGATCTATGCCAAAAGCACAATGTTATAACAACATGATATAACATTGATGCCGCATCACATTAATGCCGTATTCCATCAATGGAGCACTTTTCCATATAACAGTTCTTCCATGTAGCCGGAAGAATCAATGCCGCTCCGGATTAATACCACATTTCTCCAATGTCGCCTTATTCTAATGTCGCCCTTCAAAGTAATTCGTCTCCTATCAATACTGCTTGTCACCAATGTGATCTCTTATTAATGTCGCCTATTACCAATACTGCTATGCCTGTTATCAATGCCGCTTGTTATCAATGCCAATATCGCCACTTGTCAATATCGCCACTTATTGACGTCACGTCATAGTACTGCCGCACTTCATCAACCTTCAAAGGAGGCCGCATATCCTCAATACAATGTTGATATTGAACGTCATCAATGAAGACTATCAAGGCAGGATGGATGCTATGCGCCGAAGTTCACCATTAAGCGAGTGGATGTTGAAATATGATGTCATGCGCCATCAACATGGATAATGTCGGGGGTCAAGTATGCCACATAGACACATGGCAGCCATGTCGCATCCCTCAACTCCTATAAATACGAACCAAGGGGCATGAAGAAGGGGAGGATCATTCTTTTCTCAACTTCTTACATTTTAAACTTTGAAATCCTAAATTGATTTGGGGATTTAGTGTCGATTGTACTTTTTGCACATAGGACCTTGTACATTCAACATTTTCATGATATTCGAATAAAGACATCTTGAATTATGACTTACATTCGAATTCTAAAGCACTTATGATGTTTAAACCCTGGCTTCTTCGAGTTCCGAAAGCACTCATAAACTCGATTGATCTACATAGATTGACTCCAAAATTGCATGACTTCGACATTATCAAACTTATAACATCCTGGACTTGAACATACTAAGCCTAATTTCCCAAGCCCTTTCTCAACCAGGTGTCGCTTTTGTCAACACTCGTTGAGGTGTACAGAGGATATTTAAGCCTTCAATCAACCAAATTTCTTTTCCACCACGCCTTTTGGGTGTTAAGGAAGAAATTTGTTAACATTTTGGCATTGGAATGAGGGCTAGAATGTAACCATCTACAAATTTATCAATTTAATAAATTATATTTATTTTTAAAATATTCAAATATAAGCTTTCTAACATAGATTATGTTGTCTTAAATAATAAATAATGATGGAAATCTTATTTTGAATAAGTATTTATAAAAATATGTACTTTGGAAAAATATCGATAAAATGATCGAAAACCGTTTTATCGATAAATAGCTCTATAATCGTAAAACATCGCATACGGAGCTGGATACATACTCTTATTTATCCATTTAAACAAGAATATGAAAAAATTATTTATTTTATTTTTGAAAAAATATAAGTATTTATGACATCATCAGTCATGCCCTTATATTTAAATAATTGACTTATGAATTTAAATTGTGATTTAATGATTTAATAGTTATTATAATTATTCCAATAATTGTTTTAAAATGATAATAATTCATTTTAATTAGTTATAAAGCAATAATAAATCATTTATAATAGTTTTTATAAAGATATATATTTGATTTAAAATTGTAAGAAAATTTGATATCGCTTTATCGGTATAATAGCACTTTTTGTAAACAATTGTTTAATATTTATTTACATGGTTTTATTATTCAAGTATGATCATTTTAATTGATTAATAATGATTATAAATTTATTTTCAAATTTTGTTTACATTTATATGTAATTTAATTAATAAGTGAAAATGTGATCGGGAATCGGTTTCCCGATTTTCAACGGTTTAACGAATGAAAGTTGTTCAAAAGTTGTTGCAACCTTACTTGCATGTCTTATGCATGTATATAAGATACATAAGCACATCCTAACATGCACATGAACAAATATATATATATACACACACACACACATACATATATACATATACATTTAAATATACTTATATAATCAAAATATCTATGATATTTTTCATTTCTTACCACTTAAGCATCCTTAAGTCAATGCACATGGCTTGGAAGTGAAATGAAGTGATGGAGCATGTGGGGAGGGTGGCTTTGATGTGAAAGATGATGGAGGAGGTGGAGCACATGGGTGATGGGAGGGTGGTGAAGTGATGGAAGATATTTTTCCATTTGTTTTCCTATAAATACACCCTTATACTTCACATTTCCATACACACACTTCTTTCTCTTCTTCCATGCTTCTTTCTTTGAGCATCCATGAGAGAAATGGCCTATGGCCAAGAGAAAATAATGAGGAAGTGATGATGGCGTGTGATAAGGAGGAGGAGGCCGAGGGAAAAGTGGAGGAGGCACTAGGCCGTGAACATGTATGGTAGTGGTGATGGATGGACATGAACTTGGTGGTGTTGGAGGGCAAGGCCGTGAGCATGTATGGGGGAAGGTCATGGCTGTGAGCACGGGGCGGGTAGGAAAAGATTTTAAGTACTGCATATTCCATGAGCTGGATGGGCACAATACAAATGACTATAGGAATTTGAAGGATATCATTGAGGAACATGTGAGGAATGGTCAGTTACAACAATACAGGACTTGAGCTGCGACGGTAGAATAGGAGCAGCCACCGTCCACGTCGAATGAAAATGGCACAGGGTCAAGGCATCATCATTAACTTGTCATCGATTGATCGGAATGGCATGGAATAAGTAGCAAACTCCACAGTAAGACAGCTAAGTCACTTACACATGTACGGGATCGAGGACGATCCCTAGGCATGCTCTGAGATGATGATAAACCATAATGCTAGGGTTTGTGAAATTTGTTTTTTCCC
This sequence comes from Allium fistulosum, assembly GCA_030737815.1. Classification (NCBI taxonomy): domain Eukaryota; kingdom Viridiplantae; phylum Streptophyta; class Magnoliopsida; order Asparagales; family Amaryllidaceae; genus Allium; species Allium fistulosum. Next base: position 598,034,257 of record CM060908.1, read on the forward strand.
TTTCTTCTTGTTTGCTTTGAACCCTTGTTTTTCTTGTTTTATTCGAACTCTGGTTTATTAAATGTATGGACTCTTATTTTATGGACTTAGGAATGCTTAAATTTGGATAAGTGTAATGGATAACATAGGTCATTAGGTATGGATTATGCCTGGCAAGGGGTAGGTCGCTTCGCTCGAACGTGATGGATCGACCTACTTAGGTCGTCGAGTATGGATTGTGCTTGGCAAGGATCCGGAGATATCAAGGTCGTCAGGTAAGGACTACGCCTGGCAAAGGTTAGGTCGCTTCGCTCGAATGCAATGGATCGGCCTACTCAGGTCGTCAAGTATGGATTGTGCTCAGCAAGGATCCAGTGAGATCGAGGATTTGGAAAAGGATAACAACCCGGAGAGGTCATGGATTTGGATATCAGGTTCGAACAGCTATGGATTCGGATATGGGCCCAGAACGGTCTGGGATTTGGCTAATGACCCGGTAAGGTCGAGGGTTTGGATAAAATGATCCGGAGAGATCGCGAATTCAGAATTGGATATTGACTAGGAATGGTCACGGATTTCACTAACGATCTGCAGAGATCATGGATTTGGATTGGCAATGGATTGGAAAATATGGCTATCAATGGATTATAGATCTCGGATTTTGGATTTATGGCAATTCAAAACATACCTTCCTATCACGAGGACTGTTTTAAGGGGCAAAGTGTTAACCCGCCTTTTGGCAAGGTAGTACAAAGGAGGATTTAACCCAATGGACTTCATGATCATCAAGGCGGGAAACCCTAAGAAACGGTTACTAGGCTCGGAGATCGGCTATAAACAAGACTATGGACGATGGTCAAGCGGATTCAAATCGGGTCTTTAATTTTTGTCCCAATCAAGGTGCAATTGGTATGAAGTGATAACGAAAGCCTCATGAGGCTACATTTCAAATCTCAAGACGATCAAAGTTTGTAGAGTTATGGGCAAAATAGGAGAGATCGGATCATATTCAGCTCAGCAGCAGAACTCAACGATGATGGCTCCATAACTCAACAATCACAAGGCAGATTGAAGTGAAACTTTGGAAACAAGAAGCTAGGGAGTCTACCCTAGGGATCGCATGGAATTTGGAGAAGATGGAGGGATCAACATCTATCTATCTAGAGGGATCGACCCTCTTCCCTCATAGGTATCGGCTAAACCCAATTTTATAGCAAAGATCGATAAATATCTCCACATCTACACATCAAATTGTCATGAAACTTGGAGCACAAGCTAATTACACCATATCGAACACTCCATAGCGATCGTATGTAATTTGGAGGAGTCTGGAGAGATCGGCACTCTTCCCTTAGTAGGGATCGACACTTATCCCTATTCAGAATTGGTTTAGTTTGATATGCAATAAAAATTAATCAATAACTCGAGTTCTACTAATCCAATTGGCATGAAACTTAGAGGCTAAGCATAATACAACATAAAGAATCTCCCCTAAGGATTGCATGGCATTTGGAAGAGATTGGAAGGATCGGTACCTATCCCTTCATAGGGATCGGCAGAAATCAGGATTCAAACAACACTACTTCACGGAAAATGCGATATCTCACAAACCGTAAGTCGAAATGGAACAAAATTTGGAGGGAAATTAGCTAACATCATGGGGAACCACATAGAGGGATTGCACCCCATTTCGATGGTTAATATCTCACTTAATGAGGAGATGCGGAGGATGAACCTCATGAAAGAAAAGGACAAGGAAAAGGAAAGTAAAAATCCAATTGAAGAGGTCCATCTTGCAAGGAGGGTTACTCGTTCAAGTATGAAAAGAAAGTCAAATGGATCAAATATAAAAAGGGATTTCATCTTCTATTACTGTGAAAAACCAAGTCATCGGCTGAGATTTTGTCATAAGCTTAAAAGGGAAAAAGAGAGGATGAAGGCATTGGAAGAAGACCAAAATGAAAAAAATATAATAGTGATGATGAGATTCATTTTGGTGAGGAATTTAATGACGATGTCCTATATGTGGATAAAGGCAAAAGCAAAGATTGAGTGTTTGATTCAGGTACTTGTTTCCACATATGCAATAAAAAGGGATCATTTATTGATTATGAAGAGCAAGATGCTAAGGAGAAATCTGCTAATGGTGAAGATTTGGATGTTAAAGGCATAGGTTCTGTTAGATTGAAGATACATAATGGAAGGGGGGTGAAGCTTACGGGAGTTTGGCACATCCCCGAAATTATAAAGAATCTTATTTCAGTAGGACAGTTGTAGATCTAAGGATTCTTATTTCAGTAGGACAATTGTAGATAAAAGGATACAACTTTTCGACTCAAGGTGGAATCACAAGAGTTTAAAAGGAAACTAGGGAGGTGTTGTGCGCAAAGAGAGAAAGCAACAATGTATACAAATTGCATGGTAAAACAGTAGAGAATTGAGGGACTTCTCAAAATAGCGTTGGAGAAACAATTTTTTCTAAATCAAGGTGGAACATGCTACAAAGTCTACTTGAAGACCTTTGCGGTATTACAAACAGTTCAGATTTATTAATGAGATGCAGGTTCAATTAGGGGGCTTACATATTTAAATGGTTTGAAGGTTGCTAAAGTTTTCTTTTGATGATGGCGACATTTGTTTCCATGGTAATATTGAAGATTGTTTGAAGTTTGAGATTCTAGATGGAACTTGGATGGCATTTATGAAATATTGTATTAAGGTGGAGATTGTAAGATTTTGATGATACAATATTCCATATTTAAGTAAATTTTGGAGATATTTGAGTCAAGATGGAATTGAAACTCAAATACATTGTCTCTTTTACAGATTTTGTTAATTTTGATGATGATTAATTGTCTCTATTATTGCATAAAAGAAAGCAATGAATTATCTACAGGAAAAGATTTATGAAACTATTTAATAACTTCTTAAAAAAAATATTTTGTCAACGCCATTATAAGTAGGCATGTGTATGGTTCATTAGATGTGCATGGAAAAAAGTTTTATTTTTCTAAGGTTTTAAGGATTGAGATATCTTCTTAATTTTTAAGGCTTTCTCTTGTAATTTTTTTGTGAATTAATATGTTTTGTTTGAAGAAATTTATTTGTCGTTATTTTTTCTTTACTTCTTATCTCTTCTAAAATTTACTTGTATATGGATCCTAGAAAAAATTCTAACACACCATAAGAATTCTTCTTCAAAAAGCACAAGATTGGAACGATATCGTGAAAGTACATCCTGAAATACGACCTCATGACCTAAGGCTGTTAAGACAAATAACAACTAAGGTTAAGCTAGAACTAGCCGTAGGTAAACTCAAATATCAAACAATAAAAGAGAATAAAACAAAATCATCACATCAATATGTCAATTATCCAACACCGTTGTAGGTTTCATATATAAATCATGTTACACATATTCTGTTTCTATTTGATTTAACCACAATCACAAATCTACTCAATTGTGATTCTCCATAATCACAAGTTATTAACACTACATTATATAATCATATAATAGCGATAAATTTGATTAACTGCAAAAAATTGAATTGACACTCAATGATACCCAATACCACCTACGACTCAAATACACTAAAAATCGTATATAAACATGGATACCCAGTACCACCTACAACTCAATGATACCGAGTATCACCTATGAATCGGCATTGTGGGTGCACCCACATGATCTATAATACTGTACTTGACCCCCCATGGTCTACTCTAGCCTACATGAAACACTCCTCTATCCATCATCTCATCAAATTCATGTAGCCACAACACTCAATGCTCATACAACAGATTGTCGAACTAATCATATTGGAGCAAGGATGCCACACTCAAAGTGCTACCTTGACTCAATCTAGCTATGATGAATACTCGCTCTATTTGGTATAGCACTCATGGATCAATTTACCATATTTAATATGTTTCACAAGTTTATATACGACGTTAATCACATCTAACTGTTGTTAACCTGATGTCACTAAGGTGTTTAATATATTCAAATCACAATATGACAGTAATCCCACCTAATTGTCGTGTGCCAGTGTCACGCTAAGGGTTACAAGTTTAAATAAGAATATATGCAAATAATTTAACCTCATAGCATATTTAAATACTAAATCCATCGTAGCAACTTATTTCACAGTATATCTAAGAGTAGCATGTTAAAAATTAGCTAAATATGAATTTTGAACGAGTTTACTCACTGATCAATGTTGATATCAACCATTTTCTAACAGATTTACCGATTAATGATCATAAAGTAACACAACTAGAAACAAGTTTTGGCATTATTAATGTATAATTTGCCTTGCTGACTGCTAAGGCTGTATAGGTCGACTTTATTCATGTACTTTGGCACAATCAAATCGTGTATATCAACTATATCTTTATCGTTTTATATTCATCTTCATTCCCTTGTTTACTTAATCAAAAACACCACATTGTTTTGTAAATTCGCATCTCGTCGACATGTTAAATATATTTTTGACTAATATAGTTGAAGATTGAACCAGCCTGCTATCGCAGTTAAACTGGGACTGAACATAGACCTAATTCATGTAAAACTTAAAAGGAGGGAAACTTAAAAGGAGGGTAGGTCAAATCCAGACCTAATGTTGTGTATACAAAATGCAGCTGAAGGCATAGAGCGGAGCCCCAGTTTGAAATAATATAAAGATCAGTTTGAAATAATATAATGATCAACTGGGACTGAACATAGACCTAATTCATAAATGTCCAGGTAACCCTTTAAATATGAAGTTGTCTTTACATTTTTGTAGATTTAAGATTTTTTAGTTTGAATTTTTTTTCAATTATTTGGAAAAATCATGACCTAAACATTAATTTCTTGTATTCACTGGTTTCTAGGGTACATAGGGCGAATAGTAATTTACAGTCATTTGATAATGGCCCAAATAAACCAAAATATTAGGAATTTTATGACTACAATTGAAAAATAAAGGTCAACTTTTATACATATTGTAGCATTTTTGGTATCCTAACTCTGGTGTAAACATGGACTTCCAAAATGGCCCTAGATATTCTTTCTGGATACTGATATTCAAAATTTAAAATCCAATGACGACAATAAAATAATAGATAACTTATGATCTTTCAATTTACATATATTCCCATGACTGAAAAAAGAAACTGATTAGACTCTATTACAGATCGGGTAAACGAAATCAAGAAAAACGAACGCATTTATGGTTAAACTATGTCTAACTAATTCTCGGATTCATATAAAAGAAATCAAAATCAAATCTAGCTACATCAGCCATATTAATTTCTCGACAAAAATGATAAACTAAAAGAAAAGAATTAACAAAACAATAATTGTATGGTATAATTTAAATTCTTTTTTTATATTATTAAATTTCTTAACGGTTTTGGATTTAGTTTTATGCAAATTTTGATTCAGTAGTCATAAATGAAGTATGCTAGAAGGAGGGGGGCAAGGTAGAAAGTTCAAGGAAGAAATTTCTTAAAGGTTCTTGGTTCTGAAAGTTCAAGTAGTCATAAATGAACTAATGCGTATACTCACACACACAGCCAAATATCTCCTAAATCAAATGGCAAGCAAATATTAGTTCTTGTGTATTAGTTGACACTAAATTTTAAAGAACATGCATTTTTTCAAAAAGTATGAACCATATTTGAGGTAAAACTTACAAGATTTAACACATTGCTACATTTTGATATGAGCGTAAAATTTTATAGTATATAGACGATGTAGAAAGCTATACACAGTAACACGTACACATGCTTTACTAGCAATATAACATGTCAGTTCCCATCTACATTTATTATTTTTAATCCTTTTTATCAATTTCAATACCAAATAACAAAATTAATGAAGACTTGGTGTTGGACACGTCCTACGGAACGGATGCGGTATCCCACTCTACATAGGTCCATTTAGTGTTAAGGAAAAGTTTATGCTAGTGAAGGAGAATAGGGCCTTCAACTACATGGACTGAAAATGGATTATGGACTACTAAATGAAGTCCAAATTTATTCATCTAATACAAACTTATTTCATATACGGATCAAAATATGACACATTTATTAAAAATCATTATTTGAATAAAAGCATTCGGATGTTAGATAATATGTTCTTGGATAATTGAATGGATTCAGTTTCGCATCTACACCTCGTCCATTTGCTGTAAAATACTGGGGTTCTTATTTATTTATATTTTCAGATGTTAGCTGTAATTATTTGACAAGAATATACGAAATTCAAATTTTGCATACATTGATCCAGTTTATTTGTATTATTTGCTAAAAAATGACCTAGGAATGCCTCAGTTTAATTTTTTCATTTTTTCAAAACTGAGCTTGTAACAGTACAAATCGAGGCAAAGCCTCAATTTGTACGTTACGAGCTAAGATAATACCACAATTACATTTCAGCACAAACTAAGGCATGCATGCCTCAGTACAAACAGAGGCAATGCCTCAGTGACATTTCAGCACAAACTGACTCGATTACAAACTGAGGCAATGCCTTAGTTTACAGTATTCCTTTCCTTCCTAATTCATATTTAGTTGGGCAAGCAGTCTAAAATATACAAATAATTTATTACCAGATTTATTGCAGCCTAACCATTGATAAATTATTATTTTTAGATCAATTAGGTTGATATTTGTTCTGGTATTATCTAAAATTTTCAACTGTTTTTCGAATTTGACGCCTGTTGTGGAGTAAGGCAATCTTGGAAGAGAAGCTAATAAGTTTCACATGCTCATGATTTGTTCACCAACTGTAGGACAAGGGTGTTCATGATATGAGGCATTAATCTGAGGTTTCCATCAATTTTCTATGTAAAACAAATTAAAAATAATGCCTAAAAACCAAGTATATGATTATGATATTTAACCAATTGATTATATTATCTATTTAATTAAACAATCACAATCAATTGATTTAACATTCATACAAATACAACAATAAACTAAATTTCAAAACAATATCCCATTCTAACAAATAACAAATATTAATCACATACAAAACCTCACCTTCATCCTTCCTCTCCTCCATGTTCATCTGTACGAAATACCTACCTTTGAAGTACAAAAAAAAAGACAAAAATATTTAATGCATATGTGATCATGTAACTGTAACATTAATCAACAAATTGCAATACTTAATTAAACGGACACAATAATTTAATTTAATTATTTGTATGAATAACCTGAAAAGAAAATAACAACAAAATTACAGCCTAACAAATAATTAACATTAATCGCATGCAAAATCTCACCTTCATCCATTTCTCAGTGAAATAAAGTGATAAGCAGATGTATATTAGTGGAAGCAGACGAACTACTTGATAGAATGACTCAATAGAAAACTTAAAATCTTCTATTCTATTACTAAAAGATAGATTTATTGAATCATCTGCCAAGTAGTAACTCTGATTCACTATCTCTTCGCGATTCTTCGAGCGTGCGATTTTATCAGAAGACATATAAGGGAAATACAAGCACAGCTTTTTTGCGGCTGTGCTTTTTAATTTCTAAACCTAGCTGCCCTAGCTGAGTATTTATTGACCGATAATGGATACGGGTTGTTAATGGTCTTGGATCTGTATGCCTTAAATGGGTCTTGAATTAGCCCATTACAAGCAATGCAACCTACAAGAAATGCCTTTAAATGGGTCAAATAAAAATATTGCAATGAATGGTAGATATAAGAAAAAGAATGAGCCTAAGTCTTGTAACTACGTAGCTAACCCGGATTGTGATATGACATTTATGCAAAAAAACGTTGGTACATGTTAGAATATAATGTAATGTTTACAAAGAATGTAGTTCTTCTGATTGAAACACTAAGGCAAAGCATCAAATATACTTTTCTGAACAAAGATTTAGAGAATTATAACATACAACCAAACCAGAAAAGTCAAACATTAATAAAAACATAGAAACGAGTGTTTTCCCAAATCTAGAAGCAAAACATACAATTTGAATTCATCCACATCTTTCTCACAAAGATCCATTTGGTAACTATAGAATATTAAGAAGAGAACCTATCAAAAAAATCCGAGAAAAGGAGAAATCAAAATTAATTGATGGGATAGGATAGAAGACAATAAAACTTAAGTATCGGTCATGCTTCCATGCACTAGTCTCAATGACTCATACAACTTAAACACTGAAATTGTTTATGTAAAACATCATTGTACCAAAATAGGCCAAACTAAGTGCTCAATGCACAAAATCACTCAATGAGCTCATTTATTTTATATCGGCGTCATTGCCATAGATAACAACATAAACCATCTAGTTTTATTTCTTGGTGGTTGTTTAAGTATAAAGCACACTTTTGTTTAATATTTCATAAATGTTGTATGTGAGTTTAGTTGAAAGACTAAGATATATCGCACCCAAAATAAAGAGTATTTACCGCTACTTTTGTCGAAAAATTCTACATCTATGTTAAAGATGATATTTTCGTAATTAATTTGTAAGTTGATTATCTTGAAAAAAAAATCCTTAATGTCACAGGTTAGTTCATCATGACATGATAAGAGTATGCACATGTAAGAGTGCATGATGGAACCGGGCTGATCAACAATGGGTGAAATAGCTAGATTTCAAAAGAAAATTCTATTATGAATCATAGTGGACCTATAAAGTCTAATTGGTTGCATTAGATCTAATCAATTGTACCCACATAATTTCTAAGGAGAGTATGAAGTTGAACTCAAAGCCTCAAAGATGATATCGAACCTCGTTACAAGAAGGGATGTCGAAGCCTTTATGATAACAACTATTATAAAGCACATAAAGACGACATTAAGATAGAAAACATTATTGATCCCGAAGGTATGCGACATAGTCATGATATCGTACCAACAAGTAACGCCGAAGGTATAAGCCAATGTCGAAGATATTGGAATAGGTTAATGTCAAAGGTATAAACCAATGCCGACAGTATGAAGATGAGTCAATACCGAAGTGTAGAGAAAAATTAATTGCGCATACCGCTTATAAGGTTGGATGAATGATATGGTGCCAAAGAAACTGGAAACAATGCTGTATGTTAGTAAAGGAATGACGACATTGAAAAGATCTATGCCAAAAGCACAATGTTATAACAACATGATATAACATTGATGCCGCATCACATTAATGCCGTATTCCATCAATGGAGCACTTTTCCATATAACAGTTCTTCCATGTAGCCGGAAGAATCAATGCCGCTCCGGATTAATACCACATTTCTCCAATGTCGCCTTATTCTAATGTCGCCCTTCAAAGTAATTCGTCTCCTATCAATACTGCTTGTCACCAATGTGATCTCTTATTAATGTCGCCTATTACCAATACTGCTATGCCTGTTATCAATGCCGCTTGTTATCAATGCCAATATCGCCACTTGTCAATATCGCCACTTATTGACGTCACGTCATAGTACTGCCGCACTTCATCAACCTTCAAAGGAGGCCGCATATCCTCAATACAATGTTGATATTGAACGTCATCAATGAAGACTATCAAGGCAGGATGGATGCTATGCGCCGAAGTTCACCATTAAGCGAGTGGATGTTGAAATATGATGTCATGCGCCATCAACATGGATAATGTCGGGGGTCAAGTATGCCACATAGACACATGGCAGCCATGTCGCATCCCTCAACTCCTATAAATACGAACCAAGGGGCATGAAGAAGGGGAGGATCATTCTTTTCTCAACTTCTTACATTTTAAACTTTGAAATCCTAAATTGATTTGGGGATTTAGTGTCGATTGTACTTTTTGCACATAGGACCTTGTACATTCAACATTTTCATGATATTCGAATAAAGACATCTTGAATTATGACTTACATTCGAATTCTAAAGCACTTATGATGTTTAAACCCTGGCTTCTTCGAGTTCCGAAAGCACTCATAAACTCGATTGATCTACATAGATTGACTCCAAAATTGCATGACTTCGACATTATCAAACTTATAACATCCTGGACTTGAACATACTAAGCCTAATTTCCCAAGCCCTTTCTCAACCAGGTGTCGCTTTTGTCAACACTCGTTGAGGTGTACAGAGGATATTTAAGCCTTCAATCAACCAAATTTCTTTTCCACCACGCCTTTTGGGTGTTAAGGAAGAAATTTGTTAACATTTTGGCATTGGAATGAGGGCTAGAATGTAACCATCTACAAATTTATCAATTTAATAAATTATATTTATTTTTAAAATATTCAAATATAAGCTTTCTAACATAGATTATGTTGTCTTAAATAATAAATAATGATGGAAATCTTATTTTGAATAAGTATTTATAAAAATATGTACTTTGGAAAAATATCGATAAAATGATCGAAAACCGTTTTATCGATAAATAGCTCTATAATCGTAAAACATCGCATACGGAGCTGGATACATACTCTTATTTATCCATTTAAACAAGAATATGAAAAAATTATTTATTTTATTTTTGAAAAAATATAAGTATTTATGACATCATCAGTCATGCCCTTATATTTAAATAATTGACTTATGAATTTAAATTGTGATTTAATGATTTAATAGTTATTATAATTATTCCAATAATTGTTTTAAAATGATAATAATTCATTTTAATTAGTTATAAAGCAATAATAAATCATTTATAATAGTTTTTATAAAGATATATATTTGATTTAAAATTGTAAGAAAATTTGATATCGCTTTATCGGTATAATAGCACTTTTTGTAAACAATTGTTTAATATTTATTTACATGGTTTTATTATTCAAGTATGATCATTTTAATTGATTAATAATGATTATAAATTTATTTTCAAATTTTGTTTACATTTATATGTAATTTAATTAATAAGTGAAAATGTGATCGGGAATCGGTTTCCCGATTTTCAACGGTTTAACGAATGAAAGTTGTTCAAAAGTTGTTGCAACCTTACTTGCATGTCTTATGCATGTATATAAGATACATAAGCACATCCTAACATGCACATGAACAAATATATATATATATACACACACACACACACACATACATATATACATATACATTTAAATATACTTATATAATCAAAATATCTATGATATTTTTCATTTCTTACCACTTAAGCATCCTTAAGTCAATGCACATGGCTTGGAAGTGAAATGAAGTGATGGAGCATGTGGGGAGGGTGGCTTTGATGTGAAAGATGATGGAGGAGGTGGAGCACATGGGTGATGGGAGGGTGGTGAAGTGATGGAAGATATTTTTCCATTTGTTTTCCTATAAATACACCCTTATACTTCACATTTCCATACACACACTTCTTTCTCTTCTTCCATGCTTCTTTCTTTGAGCATCCATGAGAGAAATGGCCTATGGCCAAGAGAAAATAATGAGGAAGTGATGATGGCGTGTGATAAGGAGGAGGAGGCCGAGGGAAAAGTGGAGGAGGCACTAGGCCGTGAACATGTATGGTAGTGGTGATGGATGGACATGAACTTGGTGGTGTTGGAGGGCAAGGCCGTGAGCATGTATGGGGGAAGGTCATGGCTGTGAGCATGGGGCGGGTAGGAAAAGATTTTAAGTACTGCATATTCCATGAGCTGGATGGGCACAATACAAATGACTATAGGAATTTGAAGGATATCATTGAGGAACATGTGAGGAATGGTCAGTTACAACAATACAGGACTTGAGCTGCGACGGTAGAATAGGAGCAGCCACCGTCCACGTCGAATGAAAATGGCACAGGGTCAAGGCATCATCATTAACTTGTCATCGATTGATCGGAATGGCATGGAATAAGTAGCAAACTCCACAGTAAGACAGCTAAGTCACTTACACATGTACGGGATCGAGGACGATCCCTAGGCATGCTCTGAGATGATGATAAACCATAATGCTAGGGTTTGTGAAATTTGTTTTTTCCCTTTCTTCTTGTTTGCTTTGAACCCTTGTTTTTCTTGTTTTATTCGAACTCTGGTTTATTAAATGTATGGACTCTTATTTTATGGACTTAGGAATGCTTAAATTTGGATAAGTGTAATGGATAACATAGGTCATTAGGTATGGATTATGCCTGGCAAGGGGTAGGTCGCTTCGCTCGAACGTGATGGATCGACCTACTTAGGTCGTCGAGTATGGATTGTGCTTGGCAAGGATCCGAAGATATCAAGGTCGTCAGGTAAGGACTACGCCTGGCAAAGGTTAGGTCGCTTCGCTCGAATGCAATGGATCGGCCTACTCAGGTCGTCAAGTATGGATTGTGCTCAGCAAGGATCCAGTGAGATCGAGGATTTGGAAAAGGATAACAACCCGGAGAGGTCATGGATTTGGATATCAGGTTCGAACAGCTATGGATTCGGATATGGGCCCAGAACGGTCTGGGATTTGGCTAATGACCCGGTAAGGTCGAGGGTTTGGATAAAATGATCCGGAGAGATCGCGAATTCAGAATTGGATATTGACTAGGAATGGTCACGGATTTCACTAACGATCTGCAGAGATCATGGATTTGGATTGGCAATGGATTGGAAAATATGGCTATCAATGGATTATAGATCTCGGATTTTGGATTTATGGCAATTCAAAACATACCTTCCTATCACGAGGACTGTTTTAAGGGGCAAAGTGTTAACCCGCCTTTTGGCAAGGTAGTACAAAGGAGGAGTTAACCCAATGGACTTCATGATCATCAAGGCGGGAAACCCTAAGAAACGGTTACTAGGCTCGGAGATCGGCTATAAACAAGACTATGGACGATGGTCAAGCGGATTCAAATTGGGTCTTTAATTTTTGTCCCAATCAAGGTGCAATTGGTATGAAGTGATAACGAAAGCCTCATGAGGCTACATTTCAAATCTCAAGACGATCAAAGTTTGTAGAGTTATGGGCAAAATAGGAGAGATCGGATCATATTCAGCTCAGCAGCAGAACTCAACGATGATGGCTCCATAACTCAACAATCACAAGGCAGATTGAAGTGAAACTTTGGAAACAAGAAGCTAGGGAGTCTACCCTAGGGATCGCATGGAATTTGGAGAAGATGGAGGGATCAACATCTATCTATCTAGAGGGATCGACCCTCTTCCCTCATAGGTATCGGCTAAACCCAATTTTATAGCAAAGATCGATAAATATCTCCACATCTACACATCAAATTGTCATGAAACTTGGAGCACAAGCTAATTACACCATATCGAACACTCCATAGCGATCGTATGTAATTTGGAGGAGTCTGGAGAGATCGGCACTCTTCCCTTAGTAGGGATCGACACTTATCCCTATTCAGAATTGGTTTAGTTTGATATGCAATAAAAATTAATCAATAACTCGAGTTCTACTAATCCAATTGGCATGAAACTTAGAGGCTAAGCATAATACAACATAAAGAATCTCCCCTAAGGATTGCATGGCATTTGGAAGAGATTGGAAGGATCGGTACCTATCCCTTCATAGGGATCGGCAGAAATCAGGATTCAAACAACACTACTTCACGGAAAATGCGATATCTCACAAACCGTAAGTCGAAATGGAACAAAATTTGGAGGGAAATTAGCTAACATCATGGGGAACCACATAGAGGGATTGCACCCCATTTCGATGGTTAATATCTCACTTAATGAGGAGATGCGGAGGATGAACCTCATGAAAGAAAAGGACGAGGAAAAGGAAAGTAAAAATCCAATTGAAGAGGTCCATCTTGCAAGGAGGGTTACTCGTTCAAGTATGAAAAGAAAGTCAAATGGATCAAATATAAAAAGGGATTTCATCTTCTATTACTGTGAAAAACCAAGTCATCGGCTGAGATTTTGTCATAAGCTTAAAAGGGAAAAAGAGAGGATGAAGGCATTGGAAGAAGACCAAAATGAAAAAAATATAATAGTGATGATGAGATTCATTTTGGTGAGGAATTTAATGACGATGTCCTATATGTGGATAAAGGCAAAAGCAAAGATTGAGTGTTTGATTCAGGTACTTGTTTCCACATATGCAATAAAAAGGGATCATTTATTGATTATGAAGAGCAAGATGCTAAGGAGAAATCTGCTAATGGTGAAGATTTGGATGTTAAAGGCATAGGTTCTGTTAGATTGAAGATACATAATGGAAGGGGGGTGAAGCTTACGGGAGTTTGGCACATCCCCGAAATTATAAAGAATCTTATTTCAGTAGGACAGTTGTAGATCTAAGGATTCTTATTTCAGTAGGACAATTGTAGATAAAAGGATACAACTTTTCGACTCAAGGTGGAATCACAAGAGTTTAAAAGGAAACTAGGGAGGTGTTGTGCGCAAAGAGAGAAAGCAACAATGTATACAAATTGCATGGTAAAACAGTAGAGAATTGAGGGACTTCTCAAAATAGCGTTGGAGAAACAATTTTTTCTAAATCAAGGTGGAACATGCTACAAAGTCTACTTGAAGACCTTTGCGGTATTACAAACAGTTCAGATTTATTAATGAGATGCAGGTTCAATTAGGGGGCTTACATATTTAAATGGTTTGAAGGTTGCTAAAGTTTTCTTTTGATGATGGCGACATTTGTTTCCATGGTAAAATTGAAGATTGTTTGAAGTTTGAGATTCTAGATGGAACTTGGATGGCATTTATGAAATATTGTATTAAGGTGGAGATTGTAAGATTTTGATGATACAATATTCCATATTTAAGTAAATTTTGGAGATATTTGAGTCAAGATGGAATTGAAACTCAAATACATTGTCTCTTTTACAGATTTTGTTAATTTTGATGATGATTAATTGTCTCTATTATTGCATAAAAGAAAGCAATGAATTATCTACAGGAAAAGATTTATGAAACTATTTAATAACTTCTTAAAAAAAATATTTTGTCAACGCCATTATAAGTAGGCATGTGTATGGTTCATTAGATGTGCATGGAAAAAAGTTTTATTTTTCTAAGGTTTTAAGGATTGAGATATCTTCTTAATTTTTAAGGCTTTCTCTTGTAATTTTTTTGTGAATTAATATGTTTTGTTTGAAGAAATTTATTTGTCGTTATTTTTTCTTTACTTCTTATCTCTTCTAAAATTTACTTGTATATGGATCCTAGAAAAAATTCTAACACACCATAAGAATTCTTCTTCAAAAAGCACAAGATTGGAACGATATCGTGAAAGTACATCCTGAAATACGACCTCATGACCTAAGGCTGTTAAGACAAATAACAACTAAGGTTAAGCTAGAACTAGCCGTAGGTAAACTCAAATATCAAACAATAAAAGAGAATAAAACAAAATCATCACATCAATATGTCAATTATCCAACACCGTTGTAGGTTTCATATATAAATCATGTTACACATATTCTGTTTCTATTTGATTTAACCACAATCACAAATCTACTCAATTGTGATTCTCCATAATCACAAGTTATTAACACTACATTATATAATCATATAATAGCGATAAATTTGATTAACTGCAAAAAATTGAATTGACACTCAATGATACCCAATACCACCTACGACTCAAATACACTAAAAATCGTATATAAACATGGATACCCAGTACCACCTACAACTCAATGATACCGAGTATCACCTATGAATCGGCATTGTGGGTGCACCCACATGATCTATAATACTGTACTTGACCCCCCATGGTCTACTCTAGCCTACATGAAACACTCCTCTATCCATCATCTCATCAAATTCATGTAGCCACAACACTCAATGCTCATACAACAGATTGTCGAACTAATCATATTGGAGCAAGGATGCCACACTCAAAGTGCTACCTTGACTCAATCTAGCTATGATGAATACTCGCTCTATTTGGTATAGCACTCATGGATCAATTTACCATATTTAATATGTTTCACAAGTTTATATACGACGGTAATCACATCTAACTGTTGTTAACCTGATGTCACTAAGGTGTTTAATATATTCAAATCACAATATGACAGTAATCCCACCTAATTGTCGTGTGCCAGTGTCACGCTAAGGGTTACAAGTTTAAATAAGAATATATGCAAATAATTTAACCTCATAGCATATTTAAATACTAAATCCATCGTAGCAACTTATTTCACAGTATATCTAAGAGTAGCATGTTAAAAATTAGCTAAATATGAATTTTGAACGAGTTTACTCACTGATCAATGTTGATATCAACCATTTTCTAACAGATTTACCGATAACTGATCATAAAGTAACACAACTAGAAACGAGTTTTGGCATTATTAATGTATAATTTGCCTTGCTGACTGCTAAGGCTGTATAGGTCGACTTTATTCATGTACTTTGGCACAATCAAATCGTGTATATCAACTATATCTTTATCGTTTTATATTCATCTTCATTCCCTTGTTTACTTAATCAAAAACACCACATTGTTTTGTAAATTCGCATCTCGTCGACATGTTAAATATATTTTTGACTAATATAGTTGAAGATTGAACCAGCCTGCTATCGCAGTTAAACTGGGACTGAACATAGACCTAATTCATGTAAAACTTAAAAGGAGGGAAACTTAAAAGGAGGGTAGGTCAAATCCAGACCTAATGTTGTGTATACAAAATGCAGCTGAAGGCATAGAGCGGAACCCCAGTTTGAAATAATATAAAGATCAGTTTGAAATAATATAATGATCAACCGAAGGGTGTAATCTAAGAATTAATGTCCAGGTAACCCTTTAAATATGAGGTTGTCTTTACATTTTTGTAGATTTAAGATTTTTTAGTTTGAATTTTTTTTCAATTATTTGGAAAAATCATGACCTAAACATTAATTTCTTGTATTCACTGGTTTCTAGGGTACATAGGGCGAATAGTAATTTACAGTCATTTGATAATGGCCCAAATAAACCAAAATATTAGGAATTTTATGACTACAATTGAAAAATAAAGGTCAACTTTTATACATATTGTAGCGTTTTTGGTATCCTAACTCTGGTGTAAACATGGACTTCCAAAATGGCCCTAGATATTCTTTCTGGATACTGATATTCAAAATTTAAAATCCAATGACGACAATAAAATAATAGATAACTTATGATCTTTCAATTTACATATATTCCCATGACTGAAAAAAGAAACTGATTAGACTCTATTACAGATCGGGTAAACGAAATCAAGAAAAACGAACGCATTTATGGTTAAACTATGTCTAACTAATTCTCGGATTCATATAAAAGAAATCAAAATCAAATCTAGCTACATCAGCCATATTAATTTCTCGACAAAAATGATAAACTAAAAGAAAAGAATTAACAAAACAATAATTGTATGGTATAATTTAAATTCTTTTTTTATATTATTAAATTTCTTAACGGTTTTGGATTTAGTTTTATGCAAATTTTGATTCAGTAGTCATAAATGAAGTATGCTAGAAGGAGGGGGCAAGGTAGAAAGTTCAAGGAAGAAATTTCTTAAAGGTTCTCTTGGTTCTGAAAGTTCAAGTAGTCATAAATGAACTAATGCGTATACTCACACACACAGCCAAATATCTCCTAAATCAAATGGCAAGCAAATATTAGTTCTTGTGTATTAGTTGACACTAAATTTTAAAGAACATGCATTTTTTCAAAAAGTATGAACCATATTTGAGGTAAAACTTACAAGATTTAACACATTGCTACATTTTGATATGAGCGTAAAATTTTATAGTATATAGACGATGTAGAAAGCTATACACAGTAACACGTACACATGCTTTACTAGCAATATAACATGTCAGTTCCCATCTACATTTATTATTTTTAATCCTTTTTATCAATTTCAATACCAAATAACAAAATTAATGAAGACTTGGTGTTGGACACGTCCTACGGAACGGATGCGGTATCCCACTCTACATAGGTCCATTCAGTGTTAAGGAAAAGTTTATGCTAGTGAAGGAGAATAGGGCCTTCAACTACATGGACTGAAAATGGATTATGGACTACTAAATGAAGTCCAAATTTATTCATCTAATACAAACTTATTTCATATACGGATCAAAATATGACACATTTATTAAAAATCATTATTTGAATAAAAGCATTCGGATGTTAGATAATATGTTCTTGGATAATTGAATGGATTCAGTTTCGCATCTACACCTCGTCCATTTGCTGTAAAATACTGGGGTTCTTATTTATTTATATTTTCAGATGTTAGCTGTAATTATTTGACAAGAATATACGAAATTCAAATTTTGCATACATTGATCCAGTTTATTTGTATTATTTGCTAAAAAATGACCTAGGAATGCCTCAGTTTAATTTTTTCATTTTTTCAAAACTGAGCTTGTAACAGTACAAATCGAGGCAAAGCCTCAATTTGTACGTTACGAGCTAAGATAATACCACAATTACATTTCAGCACAAACTAAGGCATGCATGCCTCAGTACAAACAGAGGCAATGCCTCAGTGACATTTCAGCACAAACTGACTCGATTACAAACTGAGGCAATGCCTTAGTTTACAGTATTCCTTTCCTTCCTAATTCATATTTAGTTGGGCAAGCAGTCTAAAATATACAAATAATTTATTACCAGATTTATTGCAGCCTAACCATTGATAAATTATTATTTTTAGATCAATTAGGTTGATATTTGTTCTGGTATTATCTAAAATTTTCAACTGTTTTTCGAATTTGACGCCTGTTGTGGAGTAAGGCAATCTTGGAAGAGAAGCTAATAAGTTTCACATGCTCATGATTTGTTCACCAACTGTAGGACAAGGGTGTTCATGATATGAGGCATTAATCTGAGGTTTCCATCAATTTTCTATGTAAAACAAATTAAAAATAATGCCTAAAAACCAAGTATATGATTATGATATTTAACCAATTGATTATATTATCTATTTAATTAAACAATCACAATCAATTGATTTAACATTCATACAAATACAACAATAAACTAAATTTCAAAACAAGATCCCATTCTAACAAATAACAAATATTAATCACATACAAAACCTCACCTTCATCCTTCCTCTCCTCCATGTTCATCTGTACGAAATACCTACCTTTGAAGTACAAAAAAAAAGACAAAAATATTTAATGCATATGTGATCATGTAACTGTAACATTAATCAACAAATTGCAATACTTAATTAAACGGACACAATAATTTAATTTAATTATTTGTATGAATAACCTGAAAAGAAAATAACAACAAAATTACAGCCTAACAAATAATTAACATTAATCGCATGCAAAATCTCACCTTCATCCATTTCTCAGTGAAATAAAGTGATAAGCAGATGTATATTAGTGGAAGCAGACGAACTACTTGATAGAATGACTCAATAGAAAACTTAAAATCTTCTATTCTATTACTAAAAGATAGATTTATTGAATCATCTGCCAAGTAGTAACTCTGATTCACTATCTCTTCGCGATTCTTCGAGCGTGCGATTTTATCAGAAGACATATAAGGGAAATACAAGCACAGCTTTTTTGCGGCTGTGCTTTTTAATTTCTAAACCTAGCTGCCCTAGCTGAGTATTTATTGACCGATAATGGATACGGGTTGTTAATGGTCTTGGATCTGTATGCCTTAAATGGGTCTTGAATTAGCCCATTACAAGCAATGCAACCTACAAGAAATGCCTTTAAATGGGTCAAATAAAAATATTGCAATGAATGGTAGATATAAGAAAAAGAATGAGCCTAAGTCTTGTAACTACGTAGCTAACCCGGATTGTGATATGACATTTATGCAAAAAAACGTTGGTACATGTTAGAATATAATGTAATGTTTACAAAGAATGTAGTTCTTCTGATTGAAACACTAAGGCAAAGCATCAAATATACTTTTCTGAACAAAGATTTAGAGAATTATAACATACAACCAAACCAGAAAAGTCAAACATTAATAAAAACATAGAAACGAGTGTTTTCCCAAATCTAGAAGCAAAACATACAATTTGAATTCATCCACATCTTTCTCACAAAGATCCATTTGGTAACTATAGAATATTAAGAAGAGAACCTATCAAAAAAATCCGAGAAAAGGAGAAATCAAAATTAATTGATGGGATAGGATAGAAGACAATAAAACTTAAGTATCGGTCATGCTTCCATGCACTAGTCTCAATGACTCATACAACTTAAACACTGAAATTGTTTATGTAAAACATCATTGTACCAAAATAGGCCAAACTAAGTGCTCAATGCACAAAATCACTCAATGAGCTCATTTATTTTATATCGGCGTCATTGCCATAGATAACAACATAAACCATCTAGTTTTATTTCTTGGTGGTTGTTTAAGTATAAAGCACACTTTTGTTTAATATTTCATAAATGTTGTATGTGAGTTTAGTTGAAAGACTAAGATATATCGCACCCAAAATAAAGAGTATTTACCGCTACTTTTGTCGAAAAATTCTACATCTATGTTAAAGATGATATTTTCGTAATTAATTTGTAAGTTGATTATCTTGAAAAAAAAATCCTTAATGTCACAGGTTAGTTCATCATGACATGATAAGAGTATGCACATGTAAGAGTGCATGATGGAACCGGGCTGATCAACAATGGGTGAAATAGCTAGATTTCAAAAGAAAATTCTATTATGAATCATAGTGGACCTATAAAGTCTAATTGGTTGCATTAGATCTAATCAATTGTACCCACATAATTTCTAAGGAGAGTATGAAGTTGAACTCAAAGCCTCAAAGATGATATCGAACCTCGTTACAAGAAGGGATGTCGAAGCCTTTATGATAACAACTATTATAAAGCACATAAAGACGACATTAAGATAGAAAACATTATTGATCCCGAAGGTATGCGACATAGTCATGATATCGTACCAACAAGTAACGCCGAAGGTATAAGCCAATGTCGAAGATATTGGAATAGGTTAATGTCAAAGGTATAAACCAATGCCGACAGTATGAAGATGAGTCAATACCGAAGTGTAGAGAAAAATTAATTGCGCATACCGCTTATAAGGTTGGATGAATGATATGGTGCCAAAGAAACTGGAAACAATGCTGTATGTTAGTAAAGGAATGACGACATTGAAAAGATCTATGCCAAAAGCACAATGTTATAACAACATGATATAACATTGATGCCGCATCACATTAATGCCGTATTCCATCAATGGAGCACTTTTCCATATAACAGTTCTTCCATGTAGCCGGAAGAATCAATGCCGCTCCGGATTAATACCACATTTCTCCAATGTCGCCTTATTCTAATGTCGCCCTTCAAAGTAATTCGTCTCCTATCAATACTGCTTGTCACCAATGTGATCTCTTATTAATGTCGCCTATTACCAATACTGCTATGCCTGTTATCAATGCCGCTTGTTATCAATGCCAATATCGCCACTTGTCAATATCGCCACTTATTGACGTCACGTCATAGTACTGCCGCACTTCATCAACCTTCAAAGGAGGCCGCATATCCTCAATACAATGTTGATATTGAACGTCATCAATGAAGACTATCAAGGCAGGATGGATGCTATGCGCCGAAGTTCACCATTAAGCGAGTGGATGTTGAAATATGATGTCATGCGCCATCAACATGGATAATGTCGGGGGTCAAGTATGCCACATAGACACATGGCAGCCATGTCGCATCCCTCAACTCCTATAAATACGAACCAAGGGGCATGAAGAAGGGGAGGATCATTCTTTTCTCAACTTCTTACATTTTAAACTTTGAAATCCTAAATTGATTTGGGGATTTAGTGTCGATTGTACTTTTTGCACATAGGACCTTGTACATTCAACATTTTCATGATATTTGAATAAAGACATCTTGAATTATGACTTACATTCGAATTCTAAAGCACTTATGATGTTTAAACCCTGGCTTCTTCGAGTTCCGAAAGCACTCATAAACTCGATTGATCTACATAGATTGACTCCAAAATTGCATGACTTCGACATTATCAAACTTATAACATCCTGGACTTGAACATACTAAGCCTAATTTCCCAAGCCCTTTCTCAACCAGGTGTCGCTTTTGTCAACACTCGTTGAGGTGTACAGAGGATATTTAAGCCTTCAATCAACCAAATTTCTTTTCCACCACGCCTTTTGGGTGTTAAGGAAGAAATTTGTTAACATTTTGGCATTGGAATGAGGGCTAGAATGTAACCATCTACAAATTTATCAATTTAATAAATTATATTTATTTTTAAAATATTCAAATATAAGCTTTCTAACATAGATTATGTTGTCTTAAATAATAAATAATGATGGAAATCTTATTTTGAATAAGTATTTATAAAAATATGTACTTTGGAAAAATATCGATAAAATGATCGAAAACCGTTTTATCGATAAATAGCTCTATAATCGTAAAACATCGCATACGGAGCTGGATACATACTCTTATTTATCCATTTAAACAAGAATATGAAAAAATTATTTATTTTATTTTTGAAAAAATATAAGTATTTATGACATCATCAGTCATGCCCTTATATTTAAATAATTGACTTATGAATTTAAATTGTGATTTAATGATTTAATAGTTATTATAATTATTCCAATAATTGTTTTAAAATGATAATAATTCATTTTAATTAGTTATAAAGCAATAATAAATCATTTATAATAGTTTTTATAAAGATATATATTTGATTTAAAATTGTAAGAAAATTTGATATCGCTTTATCGGTATAATAGCACTTTTTGTAAACAATTGTTTAATATTTATTTACATGGTTTTATTATTCAAGTATGATCATTTTAATTGATTAATAATGATTATAAATTTATTTTCAAATTTTGTTTACATTTATATGTAATTTAATTAATAAGTGAAAATGTGATCGGAAATCGGTTTCCCGATTTTCAACGGTTTAACGAATGAAAGTTGTTCAAAAGTTGTTGCAACCTTACTTGCATGTCTTATGCATGTATATAAGATACATAAGCACATCCTAACATGCACATGAACAAATATATATATATATACACACACACACACATACATATATACATATACATTTAAATATACTTATATAATCAAAATATCTATGATATTTTTCATTTCTTACCACTTAAGCATCCTTAAGTCAATGCACATGGCTTGGAAGTGAAATGAAGTGATGGAGCATGTGGGGAGGGTGGCTTTGATGTGAAAGATGATGGAGGAGGTGGAGCACATGGGTGATGGGAGGGTGGTGAAGTGATGGAAGATATTTTTCCATTTGTTTTCCTATAAATACACCCTTATACTTCACATTTCCATACACACACTTCTTTCTCTTCTTCCATGCTTCTTTCTTTGAGCATCCATGAGAGAAATGGCCTATGGCCAAGAGAAAATAATGAGGAAGTGATGATGGCGTGTGATAAGGAGGAGGAGGCCGAGGGAAAAGTGGAGGAGGCACTAGGCCGTGAACATGTATGGTAGTGGTGATGGATGGACATGAACTTGGTGGTGTTGGAGGGCAAGGCCGTGAGCATGTATGGGGGAAGGTCATGGCTGTGAGCACGGGGCGGGTAGGAAAAGATTTTAAGTACTGCATATTCCATGAGCTGGATGGGCACAATACAAATGACTATAGGAATTTGAAGGATATCATTGAGGAACATGTGAGGAATGGTCAGTTACAACAATACAGGACTTGAGCTGCGACGGTAGAATAGGAGCAGCCACCGTCCACGTCGAATGAAAATGGCACAGGGTCAAGGCATCATCATTAACTTGTCATCGATTGATCGGAATGGCATGGAATAAGTAGCAAACTCCACAGTAAGACAGCTAAGTCACTTACACATGTACGGGATCGAGGACGATCCCTAGGCATGCTCTGAGATGATGATAAACCATAATGCTAGGGTTTGTGAAATTTGTTTTTTCCCTTTCTTCTTGTTTGCTTTGAACCCTTGTTTTTCTTGTTTTATTCGAACTCTGGTTTATTAAATGTATGGACTCTTATTTTATGGACTTAGGAATGCTTAAATTTGGATAAGTGTAATGGATAACATAGGTCATTAGGTATGGATTATGCCTGGCAAGGGGTAGGTCGCTTCGCTCGAACGTGATGGATCGACCTACTTAGGTCGTCGAGTATGGATTGTGCTTGGCAAGGATCCGGAGATATCAAGGTCGTCAGGTAAGGACTACGCCTGGCAAAGGTTAGGTCGCTTCGCTCGAATGCAATGGATCGGCCTACTCAGGTCGTCAAGTATGGATTGTGCTCAGCAAGGATCCAGTGAGATCGAGGATTTGGAAAAGGATAACAACCCGGAGAGGTCATGGATTTGGATATCAGGTTCGAACAGCTATGGATTCGGATATGGGCCCAGAACGGTCTGGGATTTGGCTAATGACCCGGTAAGGTCGAGGGTTTGGATAAAATGATCCGGAGAGATCGCGAATTCAGAATTGGATATTGACTAGGAATGGTCACGGATTTCACTAACGATCTGCAGAGATCATGGATTTGGATTGGCAATGGATTGGAAAATATGGCTATCAATGGATTATAGATCTCGGATTTTGGATTTATGGCAATTCAAAACATACCTTCCTATCACGAGGACTGTTTTAAGGGGCAAAGTGTTAACCCGCCTTTTGGCAAGGTAGTACAAAGGAGGATTTAACCCAATGGACTTCATGATCATCAAGGCGGGAAACCCTAAGAAACGGTTACTAGGCTCGGAGATCGGCTATAAACAAGACTATGGACGATGGTCAAGCGGATTCAAATCGGGTCTTTAATTTTTGTCCCAATCAAGGTGCAATTGGTATGAAGTGATAACGAAAGCCTCATGAGGCTACATTTCAAATCTCAAGACGATCAAAGTTTGTAGAGTTATGGGCAAAATAGGAGAGATCGGATCATATTCAGCTCAGCAGCAGAACTCAACGATGATGGCTCCATAACTCAACAATCACAAGGCAGATTGAAGTGAAACTTTGGAAACAAGAAGCTAGGGAGTCTACCCTAGGGATCGCATGGAATTTGGAGAAGATGGAGGGATCAACATCTATCTATCTAGAGGGATCGACCCTCTTCCCTCATAGGTATCGGCTAAACCCAATTTTATAGCAAAGATCGATAAATATCTCCACATCTACACATCAAATTGTCATGAAACTTGGAGCACAAGCTAATTACACCATATCGAACACTCCATAGCGATCGTATGTAATTTGGAGGAGTCTGGAGAGATCGGCACTCTTCCCTTAGTAGGGATCGACACTTATCCCTATTCAGAATTGGTTTAGTTTGATATGCAATAAAAATTAATCAATAACTCGAGTTCTACTAATCCAATTGGCATGAAACTTAGAGGCTAAGCATAATACAACATAAAGAATCTCCCCTAAGGATTGCATGGCATTTGGAAGAGATTGGAAGGATCGGTACCTATCCCTTCATAGGGATCGGCAGAAATTAGGATTCAAACAACACTACTTCACGGAAAATGCGATATCTCACAAACCGTAAGTCGAAATGGAACAAAATTTGGAGGGAAATTAGCTAACATCATGGGGAACCACATAGAGGGATTGCACCCCATTTGGAAACCAAAATAGTAATTGGTACCGATCCCTATTGTGGGCCCCAATGGGCCTGAAATTTTTTGGTTGGTCTCGTCTTGGGCTCCCGAACCTTCTGTCAAAATTTCAGCTCGATATGTGCACGTCTTCAACTATAAATACAGAAGGCATGGCATTAAAATGGGATCTTCTTTCTGCTTCTCTTTAATTTTAACCTAGGCTACACTCTGTCGATTTGATTCTTGGATTTCGAATTATATTTGTAAACAAACTACAATATAATAAAAAAGATTATTCTAGAGTGGACGTAGTCCGGAGTTAGCCAAACCACTATAAATCATGTCTTTTTTTACTTGCTTTCATCATGAATTTGTTTGTTCTTCATATTATATTCTCTACATTAGTTACTCTCTGAGATCTGTGACTTGATATTTGTGCTTTCACATAATTGGGTGTTGGTGGCCAATTTTGACGCCAATGGTTATCTTACATTTTAATTATGCTAACACTACAAGAAAATCTGTCTTTAATTGCATTAATTGGTAGCGTTTCATGTTATATGCAACCATTGACCTATCTAAAATATAAAAATTAAGGTATAAACGCGGCCAAATCATTCCCGCCATTAATTCAGTGAAATTTTGCTAAAATTTTATGCGGCCGCTCATAATTTTTCTTATCTTCTCTAAAATGAATCAAAACCCCTAGAAAATTCTTCCTCCTTTTTTCTTTCTCATCCGCTTTTATAGTTTCACAGAATCTTCATCTCATATGGCCAAATCATTCTTAGCATCAAATCCTGTAACTTCATCTTCCAAAATCACTTCGTCTCTGGCTTCACCCCCAAATCGATTAATGAAAGGAAAAAATATTATAATTTCACGCACGAGAAAAGTTAGCGCTGCTGGCAATAGAAGAGGTCGAAAACGTAATGAAGAAAACATATAGAGGAGAAAGCGTACGCGTAGGCGACTGAGTGATGAGAATGGTTTTATGGTGAGGCTTGGCTGAGGATTTACTGCTGGCGATTTCGGCATGGCAACGAGGAAATTTCTTCCAAGTAATTTTGAGGTGATGAAATTTGAAGTGATGTTCTTATACCAATTCGTGAATTTATCATATGTTTCTGTAAATATTTAACTATGCCGATGGCTGGCTATATAATTGTTTAACTGTCTGTGCAAATATATATATTTTTTGAGTTGTAAATTTATGATGTTTACTGAAGTTGTGGTAAATTTGCTTTCTTTTTCTCCATTTAATAAAAGTTGACTGTTGTTGGATCATTGCATCTGCTACGAACTCCTGTGATTTCAAGTTGTAACAAATCACCAATGATAGAACAAGTATTTATGTCCATCAATCTGTTACATGTTCCACTGTCAGTGGCAATAAAAATATTACTTTATTCATACAAATTGCGTGGAAAGATATAAATGACCATAACTTTAGGTTTTCTCAAAATGTTCTTCATAAGTAAAATGGAAGTTGGATCACAAAACCACAAGCTTCAAGTAGAACTAAAAAAATTTCTTTGAACCGTGTCAAAGTGAGACTGATACCGCCTTGAAAAATAATCTGACCAGAACAGAAATATTTCTTTCAAAGCAATGTAAGCCATTGTTTAGTAGTTTCGTTTAGTTGGTACACATGCCAACATTCAACTTAAGGTATAAGACACCTTGCATGATGCATGAATTTACAGTATGATTGTAAAATATTAGTTTGTGTTTAACAGATTTGATAGCTATAAGAATTGTGGAGATGATTTTGATAGTAATAAAACCGCACCTACAGAAACTAGCTCAAATTTACCCTTTTGCGCATGGAGTGCACACAAATAAAGTGTTTTTGTTCAGTAAGCGCATTGTATATGCAAGATGTTGTATTGAGTTCTTTTTGTTTTGTATTTAATTTTGATCCAATAACTTGGCATGGAGCAATTTTTGAAGTCACATACTGCTTATATAAAATTTAAACTAAAATTATCAAGTGTCATAAAAGCTTATATCAACACAAGCTGCATGACATTGCTTGCAACACTATCTTATTAATATATTACTTGTAGCTCATTCTATTCGGATTGCATGTGAAAGCATAAGTTTCTAGAGTTTTGAAATTATAAATATAAATTTATATGTTTTATTTTTTTTATGTATGCTCATCATTATTACTTGTTGTAACCTCCAAGTGCCTTTATTACAGAGCCTATGTCACTTCAATCTTCTTCTTCAATTCTAAGTTCAGATGCACTATGAGTCCAAAATGCTTCTGGAGCTTTACCTCCTAACTCAAGTCAATTGCCAAGCTCGAAACCCGCATCCAATAAAAATATCAAATCTGGGACAATGTACGACTCGCCAAAACTTAAAGTCCAATCTTAAAAGTAAGCCCTCTATGGCAACTAGAATGAAATTTTACCTAAAGTATTTTATCTATTTTCAATTGTTTATATTTATTGTTTTATGATTTTTGTATTTATAGGGGATCCTATTCCAATTATATGAATCATGGAGTTTGGAGCATCTCAGCACAGGTTTTATTATACAACTCTTCTTTATTTTCTATTTTCACTTCTCTCAATTATTGATTATTTTTTCCTACATAATTATTACGCTTTAACATCTTGTAATAGGATTAATGAATGTTCTTGACTTCTTCTTGTTTCACTAATTGCATTTCTTGGTCCATCTATATACTGTTACAAGTCCATCACTCTCATTTTTTCCAAGATGTACACTATTAGTCATGATGTATATTAGATGAAATATAGTAAAACTTCTAACATAATTTTCCATGTTTTTTGTCTTCAGCTCAAGGATTTTCAAATTTACTTTGATTTATATGTATAGGCATGTATTATACATTATTACGTGTAGTGAATATTGATTTCATTTCATTATAAATATCCTTCAGATATTTTCATTTTAGTTTTACACATTTCATATACATTGATTTCAATTTCACTGGCATCATTTTCTTGTTTTCAATTGAGTAGTTTTATTCAATTCCTATGCATGATATGTATTTAAAAAGTGCACTTTAGATGCAGCTACAATCAACTAGTTTCTTCCACTGTAATTGCATTCGAAACAAAAAATTAAACAGTTTTTTAGATGTAGAATAATAGGGTTATCTTCAGTATAACACAGTTTGGTCATATTATCATCTATGGAGTAGCACTATATTCATATATTTCCAAATGAATTATGTACAACCTTCAATGGCATGACAATGAATGGTAGAGTAATTGGATTGCTTAGGTCCACTATTACTACTTGTGGCTTAGGCTAGAGACTAGAGTAACTATCATTAAAATTATTGGAACATGAGTGTCTAATGAGAAATTCTCCTAACTGGGGCTTAATACTTGCATTGGTTTGATTTGTCATAATACAACTGTTTGATCTATTATTTAGTATGGAAAGCTTAGAAGAACTTCTTTGCTCTAGTCTGTAATTAAAGGAGAGAAATCACAGTGGTAAGATTTCTTATGTCTATTTTGGTCTTGTACTATTTTGGACATTTGAGATGAACAAAATAGTGGTTGCATTTTCTTTTTGGAGGTATCCATTATACCGAGTATTGATTTCCAGTGGAAAAGCTAATGTCAAGTGGAGTTTTCAATGCCGAATCCATTGAGTAACTGAAGTAATTGCCTGTTGCACCAGTGGGAGATGAATGCTTTTGGTAAGGGTTGAAAGACATGAGTACTAATCAGTAAGAAAATGATAAACTGAGAAATGTAGCGATGTTTCTAAAATCTCATTAGTACTAATCAGAAGGAACATTAAGTATCATTTGTGCCTTGGTCTTGTAAGGCAGGTGCCCTTGTTTCAACTATGGATGAACTTGTCCTATAGAACATATGTGACAGGTAAGGCCGGTTCTCAAGCCAGCACCTTGTTTTTTAATAATAATAATACAATTAAATTAACCATGTTTTTAATAATAATAATAAATTAACTAAGTTAACCAAGTTAATAAAAATTAACTAAGTTTTGTTAAAATTAAACAAGTTTTATAAAATTAGTTACGTTTAAGCTAACTAAATTTTATAAATAATAATATAATTTAACAAACTTTTATAAATAATAACAATGATTATGATGATGATGAATTAACTATGTTTATAAAAATTAACTAAGTTTATAATAATAATAATATAATTAAATTAACCGAGTTTTAGTGATAATAATAATAAATTAACTAAGTTAACCAAGTTAATAAAAATTAACTAAGTTTTTTTTAAATTAACTAAGTTTAAGTTAACTAAATTTTATAAATAATAACAATATAACTAATTTAACAAAGATTTATAAATAACGACGACGATGATAAATTAACTTAGTTTATAAAATTTAACTAAGTTTATAATAATAATAATAATAATATAATTAAGTTAACGGAGTTTGAATAATAATAATAATAATAAATTAAGTTAACCAAGTTAATAAAAATTAACTAGGCTTTGTTAAAATTAAACAAGTTTTATAAAATTATCTATGTTTAAGTTAACTAAATTTTATAAATAATAATAATATAACTAATTTAACAACATTTTATATATAACTGTAAGATTGGACTTTATTTATTTCATTTCGTCTATAACTTTGATTATTTATATAACATTATGTATAATATGATATACTCGTACAATATTGTAGATGTTTGATATTAGATTTGAAGTCCTACTAATTAACATAATTGTTTGACTATATGTTGTGCTTTCACTTTTGTAGGCATTGGATTTCCGAAGAGAGCAAGGTTGGACTTTTATGATGCTAGCTTTCACTTGTGCATGCAACAAAGAATTATGGGTAATCAAGCGTTTTGTTAGCACCAGTTTGGTATAACATTTTATTTAATACTAGGTGTGTAAATTTGTATACGAATGGTTATTGTATGTGAGTTTGGTCATTTTATCAAAAAACTATTGTATTAGAATGGTTATGGATATCTTATTTGATTATATGATTAATATGTTTTTTTAATTGTTTGAATATGATAATTATGTGAGTGATTGTTGATTGATATAGTAGAAACAAAATAGACCATCAATAGGAAATAATAGCATGAAAAAATGGTGCAAAATGATCAACAACTTTTAGTAGCGTTTCAAAAACGCTACAGAAATACATATAGTGGCGTTGAGTAAACGCAACCGTAAAGTTGGAAACTCTATTGGTAGCGCCAAAAAACCTTTTGGTGGCATTTTTAAAACGCTAAAAAAAGATTTATGGTGGCGTTTGAGAAACGCTGCAATAAAGTGATTTATAGTGGCGTTGAAATAAATGCAACCAAAAATCATGGATTTTTAGTTGCGGGCTTTATCACGGCGTTTATCAAAACGCTACCATTATTTTTGGTAGCGTTTTTTGTGTGCCACCAAAAATAAAATTTCTTGTAGTGTAATTGAAGCAACATGTCACCAAAGTAGCCTCTTTTGTTTCTATTTTAGCAAAGCTAGTAGGGTTAACTGGGCCCTTACCAAATTTATTAAAGAACAAAAAAGAAAAAATGAGTGTAAACATGCTTATACTTAATGAAAAGGAAAGAAAATCAAGTGGTAAAGACAAAGAACTAAGGATTCAATTCCAAACTGATAGTTCTACCTCCTGTTGGCCTAAGTTAGAATTGGATAAACAAGTCCTAATTTGATTCAAGGTACATTGATACAGAATAGCCCTAGTTTTCCTAAGTTTTTCAAAATCCCTAGAATTCCTCTCACACCAAATCTCATAAGTGAAAGTCTTCAAGATGATCAACATCTCATAAGTATCTTTACTTCTCCATCTAATGACTTTAAACGAGTAGTTCCATTCAGCTTTGCTATTACCACTTGGCTTGTGCTTGCCTCCTTTTAACAATACTTGATACCATAAATCATATATGTCCGAGCCTCTCTTGTTTCTATTATTCATGAAGGATGTTTGATATTTGTGTGTATATATTCATATGGATATTAACCGGCCCAAAGGAAGGCTAATATATGACTAAATCACTTACACATGTGTGATGATAAATATGTGACAATTATAAGGTTTTACAAGTGAATAATTAATCATCCTAAAGGAAGACTATTTGACTTGAACTTATTGTCAATGTTTGATCATTACAACAAGAGTGCCTCTTAAAGTTGATATTACTGTCCAAAGACTTGGTATTAATGTTGTACTAGGTATTTTGAGAAGAGACTTACCAATTATTTGAATTTACTATGGCTAATATTTGGATATGAGCATGTACGGTCAATCTTTATTTTTTGTTCAATTTTCAACTAATTTGACTAAAGTATCTGCAAATTTTAATAATATTCTCATCTTGCTTGGGACTAACACTAAGGATTAGCATGAGAACATGTTTTCTATTCTTGACTTCGTGGATTTAGCTCTTGCGGTTAGGAGGGTCACAACCGCCCCTATTACAATTGGATGTTCTTATAATGTTATGAAGAACATTGAGATGTGGGATAATTAAAATAGCAAGAGTCAAATGATCATAAGGTAAAATATTTTAGAAGATTTCAAGGAAATGGCATCCGTTGGGATAACCAATTTTAAGGAGTTCTTTACTGTGATTTAAAAGCATTCTGCATAAAATAAAATCTTCCTTTAGTATTTTCAGATGTAAATTTGGCTTTAGAACCTAAAACATTTAAAAATTAGATATCAATGCATCTACTCTTATAAATGTTTTCGTAAAAGCTTAATTTCTTCGAACTCCAATAGATATTGAAAGACATATCTATATAGGTAATGGGAAGTCGGTAAAAGTAAAGTATAGTATATATTTTTAAGTTATTACTGAGATTTCAATTATATTGTTTGGATTCATTTGATATTTTTGTTATACTTTCATTTAGACAGATTTCGGTTTTCCATTTCAAGTATGAACAAATTAGGATATTATTGTTCATTTAGAAATAATAAGATAAATTTATTAATGAATTCAAACATTATTAAAATTTAATATCTAGATATTCATGGTAAATACCTCTTATAATGAAGCATTGAATTTTGCTATGGTGATTGATGTAATTATTTATTCCATCTTACTAAATAATTCTAGATTGAGGCACTAAAGATAGCAAATACTTTATCGATATTCTAAACAATAAAAGCTACAAGTTTTATAAACTCACACTGAGGAAAAAATTTCAAGACGGGAAATGTAACAGTTTTTAAGGATGTTGAGCTTTGGGGGAGAAATAAAGTATTGATCATTGTCTTTAAAGAGAGTCGTTATCTTTGATTCAACTATAGTTACTTCTTCGAATAATGTATAGGATTTGTTTCCTTTCATTGACAAGAAGTAAATTAGGAACTATAATAAGACAATGTTAAACAAAATTCTCTTCAAGTTAAGGTTAATGTCTCAAGGAAACAAAGTCAACAACCTTAATATGCAAGGTCGCTAAGGAAATCCACTTGAAAAGGAAAAAATACTATTTCGAATGACTATGTAGTATTTCTCCTAAAGATAAATAATGGATTAGTGAACATGTTTCTATTGGCTTACATCAATCCATACAAGATATTAATTTGAAATGTGGATTTAAGGTATTAATATATATAGTGTAAATCTATAAAGCACAATAAAGTTTGAGATCTTTCCCCTACCTTAAGGTAACAAGATCATTGGTTATGAATAACCATTCAAAACTAAAAGGTATTAAATGGATAATGTGGAAAGGTATAAGGCTTATTATAGAAAAGACTATACTTCAAAGGAAAACGATGTTTTCTTTATAAAGAGACTTTTTCTTTGGTTTTACTGAAAGGCTCATTAGGATTATTTTGGAACTTGTTGCAGATTATAATTTTGAGCAATATCAAAAGGATATTAAAGTCGTGTTTCTCAATGGAGACATTGGTGAAACAACTTAAGAAACCCAACCTTATGGGTTACTCTTTACTATTAGGGATTCAAATACACCATTATTATTCATGGAATGATATTTGGATTATCACAAAAGAGCTAGACAGGTAAATGTTTAAAAAGGTATGGTATACAAACTGCTAATCAATTGATTCTCTTTTGCCAAAAGAGGCAAATGTTGTCTTATATAGTGACATAAGAACATCATTGAAGTTAAAGAAATGCAAAGATTCCTCATGCATTTGCGATATGAAGTCTAATGCATGCTAAAGCATACACACATACGGATATTGTGTGTATTATTTGGTAGATATCTTATTGACATTGAAAGTGGATCACTGGTTAGTAATAAAAATGGTTGCGAGATATCTTTAAGGAACAAAAAGATTATATGCTCGTGATAAAAAGATCGGATTGGTTGGAGATCATAAAGCAATACGATATCAGAATATTTTGGATGCCAAGTGTACAAAAGGTCCAATTATGGTAATAATATTATTATTTATGTTAGGCGGAGCTATATAAGTAAAGTTGTCATATAAAGTTGTCATATAGACACTTATAGCCCCCTCTACTATGAAACTAACATTTATTTTCTATTATAGGGCATCCAATGATGGAAAATAATTGCAAAATTTTATCATAAAGTTATGGAATATTGAAAAAAAATTGAAAGAAAATTAAAGTAATACTATGACATTAAACAACATATTATTTTCCAATAATGGTAGAGTGCAAAATAAATTATAATTCATAGAGCATATTGTGACAAACTCCATTATGGCGGATCCGCTTATAAAAGGATTATCATCCAAGGTCTTTCAGAGCATGTTGCTCAATTGGTGTAACTTTTATGTAAGGTATTTTGGTTTAGGAAGAGTTTGTGTTTGGCATGGCATATGACCCATTGCTCTATACTTCGATTGAAGATATATTAACCCTTTTTTTTTATCAGAAATAAAGAAGTTTTCTTTACACTGCATTAAGTTCAAATATTGAAAAAAAAATCGATCTCACTAAACTAGGACTGGTTGAAAATAGAGATGTATAGATCACAGTTCATGTAGTTTCCATGCAACACATCTATGTTTGATCTATGTCATTTAATTGTTTTGGTATATGTGACAATTTATAGGTTTAGTTACACTAAAGGTAATGAAAGCAACTTTGATTCTTTGCCAGCATAGACGAGATTGTTTCGAAAACACCTTATATTATAAATATCAAATTTTAGAGCTATTTAAGTTATACACATTTAAAAGGATGTTACATATATAAACCAAGGAAAGATTGTTGGAATATTTTGTTAATTTGGGTCACATATGTAAAATAAAATATGTTATGTTATTTTCATGTATAGCCTGATTAAAGTGATCAAATTTTGAGTTAAAGCTAAAAGGCTTAAAGATACAATCGTTATGGTATTAATGTGTAGATACGGGGGAATTCTAATTTGTTGAAGGGATAAATTAGAAAATGAAATTTTTTATAAATAAGGGGTTATGGTCCTTAAATTAGACAAGTTCTAGTTATTCTCCTAATCTCTTTTATGTAAATAATTCGGATCTAGGGTTTGTGTCAATTTGAAAGATCAAACCAATTCACTTTCTCTTTCAATCAACAATTATAGATTCATGTACATCTTCTATTAATTTATTTACCTTCTTTTGATTTCTTCTCAATTAGATCAATATGGGTTACATATTCAGATTTAGGATTTTATGATTAATCCATCCTAAAGTATATTGAAATCCTAACAATATTAACTTGCACATTAAACAATTGATTGTTATAAATATAGTATAAAAGGGAGTGAAAAAAGTACGGAAAAGTATTGGCATTTCTCCCTTCATCCATATGTGTTCTTCTTCTCCAAACACTAAAAAATTATTGCCATAGAGATCAAGACTATATTTTTAGTTAGGCTATTGATTATGTTTTTTGTTTTATTTACTTTTATTTTTTAGATTAACAATAGCTAATTGTTTTTTTTATTTTTTTGAAAATCGATATAAAGAGTGGTTGGGTGGTATCTTGTTTGTTACACTTTTAATTGGTCTGTGTGTTTTGGAATTATCATCAACACTATTTGTGTTCAAATATTATTATTTTTGTACAATGTTCTCCCTTTGTGACTTGAATGATATAAGATCTTCAGATAGGCCTCCGTAATATTTTTATCCTTTGTTAGTTTACCACAACAGAAATCCTAACAAATTGGTATCAAAGCTAGATCACCGCAAGGCGAATGGTAATTTTGGATTTATATAATTGCTGAGATGTCAGATTGATTTCCATCTCGAAGGTTTGTCTTTTGAATGGAAAAATTGAGGTATTTGAAAGCCTAAAATGGAGAATTTTTTATATCTTGATGATCTTCATGAGCCAATTGAAGGTGATAGGAAGAGACCCTCAAATATTGAGGAGGGAAAATGGAAGAAGATGGACAAGAAGGTGATTTTGTTGATTCGTCGGTACCTTGATGATTTAGTTTTCCATCATATGGCTAATTGTGAATCTGCAAATTCTTTATGGGACAAGTTGGTATCTTTATATGAGTCAAAAAGAGCTATTAGTAAGGATTTTCTTGTTCGAAAATTGATTCAGTTTAGGCTAGATGGAAAGAAGTCTATGGTAGAGCATTTGAACGAATTTCAAGATGTAATAAATCAGTTGACAAGTATGAATGTCAAATTTGATGATGAATTACATGATCTTTTTCTCTAGTGGTAGTGGAAGTGGAGGACCCATGATTTGTCTATAGGATAAATCAGTAATGGTTTTTATTTGGTGGCTTGTTGTGCCACTTCAATAAGAGGAGGTATGGGAGAGCTTGCAATGTTTTGACGAGTTTGTGGGTTCATTGGAGATTGTCGTATTTAAATTTATGTTTAGGATGTGTTGAATGGAAATTTCACTAGGAGGTAGCCTTCCTTTTACTACCAAAGTGTCGGTATGAATTTTCACCTCATAACACAAATTTGAAGTAATTGTATGGTTATTTGCTTATACAACTAAAGATCACCAGATTAGCTACTTGTTAAGATGCCTAAATGGACTGTATCTAGTTTTTTAGAGAGTTAATATAAGTGTAAGTAAATCATATAGAATAAAAATATATAAATTTACGTGATTTGGATGTTAGGGAATCTTATGTTCACGAGTCAAATCTATCTTTCTCTTTTTGTTTATGAAGTACAAGCATAGAATTCTATATTGATTCTGACATTGTTTTGATGTTCTTATGATAATACAACTTCTTCTATCAAAATATTTTCCCCCTTTAATACAATATTTTTGTTATTTATAGGTTAATGATCACATGGATTGATGATATCATTCTCATACTCATTCATCGTCGTCATATATTTCCACATGGCCTCCATCGGGTCGCTATCGAATTATGTGTCATGGATTGTTCGAATTATGGTGGGATAACTTGGTTTATGCGGGCTTATCACTTTGGTTTAGGTGGGATAACTTTTAAATTACTAAAATCGACATGATGCTATTAGATGACTACCATCTGCCCCAATATCTATGTTATGCGTAAATGGGTCTTGATTAGCTCTGTTTTGAAGGGATGCTTCTTGCATAGTTTCTCCTTTGGCTTTATGATTTATTGCTTGGATCATGTTTATGCCTAGCCCTTGGTTGAATTACGCGACGTATTTCACCGTAGCCCTATTATAGTTGGTAGTATAATATGATTTCATATATTTATGCAACGCTCCTTGAGTTATGATAGTGTAGTACTAGAGTTGAGTTATCCTATGTGCTATATCTATATTTGCACAATTCTTAGTTGATATATCGTAGCGACGTATCACATATGTACTATGTTGTTCGTACAAAATCGAGACGTCGTTAAATCTTTGTATTCACCACACTTATCATGCACTCCCTACATTGTGATTTTTTCATGCTCTATCCAACTTTGGAATATTTTAGTTAGAAGATGGGTGTAACACAAACCTCATTCACCGCCTTTAAACTCCACTCATCAACATTTCGAGATTTAACACTTTTAAGTTCAAATGGTAGTTACATGTCTTAATACTCCTTACTCTTGGATTTGAAGTTAATTTCTTTGATTTGGACTCCTTATTAACTCCACTGCATTCACACCTTAAGAAGACTCCAAACTTAGTACAATAATCATTCACATCAGACCATAATACAATAATCATAAAACTATGTCATTTTCTGATATGTAGTTTCCATTCCACCATTTTTCTCTCTGCTTAGAAATATTTGCCAGTTTACAAATTGTTTACAAAAATTGAAATATAAAACATATAAAAAAATACATTATAACTACATCGTAAGTTGTTAACTCACTATTGTGGGAAAGTGGGTTATCTATAACACAATGTGGAATGGATCTTAAGGCAATTTATACACTAGATAGGGGTAAAGTGTGTATTTCAACAATTTAGACCTTACTTATGAATTTAAAACCTTATCTACTCAAATTGCAAGTAGAAAAAAGTAATCACAGATTAAGTAAGTAGTAAAGTAAGTTGCAGTAGTGTAAACAACACTAGGAATTTTTATATTGGTTCGGATGTCCAATCCTACATCTAGTCCTACATTATACAGTGCTGAATTTCACTATCACTACTTGCCTTCCACGGATGGCAAGAACACCTTTACAGCCTTGATTTCATGGATTACAAGATGCACCCTCTTGATTTATTGAGCTACAAGATCACCCTCTTGATTTCACAGGCTACAAGAACGCCTTTTTCTCTTTGCAATCAACAGTAGAGTATGACAAGTAGTTGTATCTTCAATACAGATTGTTGCATATTCAGTATAATGATCCTATAGACCTCCAATAGCAATATATCTTTAAAATCTTTGAGAAATAGGATGAAATCAGAGAGAGAATGATATGAATTCAAGTTCAAATTCTCTAATATTGTGTGATTTGAAAATCCCTGAAGAATTAAAGTGAAAAAGTATGGATTTGTAAAGAGAGTGGAAAAATATGTATGGAGTTTGCTTACAAAGTATGGAAATGAAAGAATAAGAGAAAATAAGAATGTTGTGAATGGAATTTCATTTTCCAAAGCAATTATATAATGATTGAAAAGACATGTCTATTGGTGAAGGGATGGAGGGAAAATCCCTTCATTTGAATTTAAAAAAACAGAAAACGATCGATATGTCAACATACATGGGGAGAAATGTCGACATACAATCTGACGACCACCCTACACCTCGATACTCAACATACCTATATAATGTACTATGGAGGTACCCGACCAATGCAGGATGGTAGCCAATGATGTAAAGTAGAGAAATATCCAAACACATAACCTTTAGAACATCTCATAGTGCCCAGATAAGA
This sequence comes from Allium fistulosum, assembly GCA_030737815.1. Lineage (NCBI taxonomy): Eukaryota > Viridiplantae > Streptophyta > Magnoliopsida > Asparagales > Amaryllidaceae > Allium > Allium fistulosum. The sequence goes on from CM060908.1 coordinate 598,072,878, forward strand.
TATAATATAATAATATAGATGTAAAATAGGCAAGACAATAGTATAATCAAATGAACCATAAATAAGAATATCAAAGTATATTAGGTTTACAGACTATACAAAAACTGAAATAAAGAGTTTATACATCCAAATCTCCACAATAAACTCTAGAACTATCTCTCAAAATACAAGTACTGACATAGCTCCATAGTACCGCACAGTGGAATATAAGCAACAGTAAGCTTCAAAGTATAGATATATGAAATCGTAGCCTCCTGCTCGTACCCCGTACAGCTTCATATGCTATCCAGACCTGTTATCCCTAATCTACTCATTTAAGAGTACTCAAGATAATAAGAAGCAAAGCATAAAACCTCAGGTCAGATAACAATCGATATATAGTAAATAGAGGCATATGGTATGAAGAACCATACATAACCCGCCTTCGCATCCAAAAAGTTAGCACATTACAGTTGATATATGATAATCTACTATCATAACCATATAGGTGTACTACAGTAAACATATAATATCCAGTGTCTAGGTACGCATTCGAACCTACCTACATCCTATGACACCTAGAGTGATAACCAACTATGGCAAACATAGAATCCATCAAACAATCCTTACCATCACTTATGTGCATTAGATGTATGATAAATCGTATGGCACAATCGCAAACCAAGGACCCAATCATAATCCCGGATCCATTGGTGCTCGAATCCATGCCACTCCGAAAGGCTAGGAACAAGGCCCACAATTGTAAAGCCCAGGGTAATCTACTATCGCAGGATCCAAACTCAATTGCAAATCCAGGTGGGTATCCCCACATACACCTTCTTTACGAACACACTAGAAGCCTCTGAGTAATCAATGATCCCTTTGCACACGTCTCCATAATGAAACTCAATCTTTACTCCAAGTGGCTATCTCCATACTAGGACACATTTGCAAATCCTATTTGCAAGCCCCCATCGTTGAACTTTCCCTTGTGGATCACCACCATGACCTCCATCGTTAAGTCATCATCTTCAGAACACCTTTAGACATCCATCATAAGTCGTAAAGCCATCATACCAACGTTCCGAGGTCATTATGTCGAAGCGTTACACCATCGCTTCCTCTGTTGCCGCATAGAATCCAAGGCCATCCCAAGTCATCCCGGATCCATCTGCCCTTACTCCAAGCCTAACTCCCGAAAACCACCATGTAGCCCCACCTTCTTCGAAGCCGCCCCGGTATACTACGATGCAACGTCAAGTACCCATCCTTGTTCTGTACTTGGGTAGAGCTCCACTAGATAGAAAATTCTGCCAATCTTCTATGGAATCACCAGACATCAAATGTTGTTCAGTACCTAATGATACCATTAGACAATGAATGTTGTCCGGTTCTTCCTTGCCACTACCAGACAGTAAATATTGTTCGGTCTTTCACGTCGTCACAAGACAACAAATGATGTTCAGCCTTCCATGAAACCACCAGAAGACAAATATTATCTGGTCTTTCTCCAATGTCGGACCAACCTCACCCCGAGCCAACTCCTCCAAAGCCCGAAGTCCAAGCCGAATAAGCCTATCACCAAGCAAGCCTACCACCAATCCAAACTGTTGTATGACTCCAACTTCCGTTTTCACATCGACTTCACCTCTACATTCCATCCTTCAACCCTTATACATTCTGTATGCAACGATACAACTCTCAACAACCTCGAGTCAATTCGTCGAAGCCCGATTTCATGGTTTCTAACTCTAAGTCGCTCCGATGAGCGTTTTCAACCATACAATCATACAAGCAAACACCACACATGTGCCAAACAACATTAAAACATGCAAACTTATAACAATTCATGGCAAACTGTCATATAATATGTCTCTAACATAGTCTAACACACATCAAGGCAATCATACACCAAATTAACATGACTAGAACACTTTAAAACATTTTAGGTTCATTTTTACTTCGGGTTTCACTTTTAAACAGTCCCAAAACATGATTTTGACTTTAAAAATGAGTTTAAAACATACCAAAACTTACAAATACATAAAAAGTAAGGTAAGAGATGATAAAGCATTCACCAAACATTCAAAAAGTGGAGATTTGCACGCAAATCGAGACAAATCCGAAAATCAACATCAAAGACCTGATTTTACCTTTCCAAAAATATAGATTTGAAGATCTCTAGTAAATCTCCATGCTAACCTACCTTAATCTATGATTTAACTTGATTTGGAAGAGAAAAGAGAAGGTTTTGGATGAAGAATGGGTTAATGGAGACTTAGATTTATTTGGGGAAAGATAAAAGTGATTTTGGGATGTTGGTTCAGCCAAATATAGTCTCCAAACCTGAAATGGAGTAGTGGGCTTGCCCTCAAATTCATTAATTACCCACTAAGCTTCTCTAAATACTATCAATCTTCAAACAGTCATATCTCCTAGTCAGAAAGTCTAAATTTCTATTATGACTACTCTATAGAAAGGGAAAGCATTGTATCTTTCAAATGGAAGTAGTCATGGACATTAATTCGGCTTCTATTAAAAGTTATAGCAGATACTAATTTTCAAGGGTAAAATCGTCCTAAAAAATCTAAATATAGAAAATGTAACTACTAGGCCTATTCCATAGTTATAAAGTCACACGACCTCATGTGAATTTAAAAATAATATTTTACGATCCTCCGATACATAAAATAAAGGTCGGTACACATAGTGTTCAAGAAATGATATGTCGACATACTTGGGGGAATATGTCAACATACAGTGTTCTAGATTTTTAGATTTCAAAATTCCTTATGTTTAGGGGTTTTTGTGGTTCGATTGAGGTCAATGGTTGATGATCTTCAAGTATAATTGCCATTGGATCTTTAACAAGGATTCTAAGATATATCTCTATGGTTACAACATTTGCGTTTCATTCTTCTTCAATCAGTTTTGTTCTTCCAGGTGCTATGATTAATCTTCATATATATAATTCATTTGCTTCCAGTGAGTTCTTATTTATCTCTGTAAGATGTCTTTATAATATATCTGAAAGTACTGCACAGCTTGGAGATATGTTAATAGTAATATTTATATGGTTGTTCATCAAAATCAATACTTAGGGCATTAACAATCTCCCTCCTTTTGGTGATGACAACCATATAAATATTTGAAAGATAAAATATAATATTTTTATATTTCACTTTCCATAACTCTATACACTCCCCATATCATTTTGCTTTGTATATTTATAAATTTTCTCCCCTTTTATCATCAACAAAAATAGGCGAAAAAGAATCGCTTAAGCAGAACTAGATAATATGTATAAAGTTTGTATATATATATATATGTATATAAATAGAACTCGTGAGGGGAATCAAAATCAATACAAAGTATGAAATAAAGTTATCAAGTAAAACATTTAAAATAAGAGGAGTTTAAAAATTACTGACTTTGCTGATGCCAATAACATATCCTTTTGAATTATATCCAAAGTTCACAATTCCACCATCTTTATATATAATGTCACTCGGTGTCTATGGAATTCTGTTATACGCTTTGAACATCCGGTGTCCATTTCTCTTTCTTTATATATCTTGCATTGTTCAGTACTTAAAAAATATAAAATACGCGCACTAGTACCCTATTTTATTTGGAGTCCATGGGGTTAAGTTTTGGAAAGCCAAACCCATGAAGAGTTTAAATACCATTTCAAAATATAATCATCAGATAAATGAACTTTGTTAGTAACATTATCAATATATTTTTCTCTCATTATTATCCAACCTTCTAGGAACCTATAAATTAACAAACTTATTTGGGAGTTTAGCTTTAATTTTCTATATTTTGGTTTGAAGTTGGTACCCTTAACAAATTTAGTACTTTGAGTATTATTTATCTTTGATTTGGGCTTAGAGGTGTATCCAAGTCCACGTTTATTGTAAGTGGGTTTAGATGCAGATAATAAATCTTCTAGATTTTCCTTCCCTTTGTTAAATTCAACATCAGTTTTCATTTTATCAAAATCCTGATTATAGTTAAAAATAATATTGTCCAGAGATGTTATTTTGTCATTTAGATCAATGATATGTGACTTTATTAAAAGATTTTCTAATCTTAAGAATTCATTTTCACTTTTTAGTTTTTCAAAACTTTTAAGTTTTAAATCCTTTTCATCATTACGTCTGTTCAGTCTTTCGGTTTCAACTTCTAGACATTGTTTTTCTTCGATTAACATTTCGCTAAACATTGTTTTTCTTCGATTAACATTGTTTTCAACTCTGTCTTCGATTTCCATCATCTTTAAGACGTCTTTAATTCAAACGCTTATGCCAGTTCAAAGTGGTTTTCAGATAACTCATGCTTATTCGATCGCGATCTCTTCGAACCAACAATCGATAGTTTCAAAACTGGCTAAGATTTGATAGCCAATTATTTAACTATTAAATAACTAAAATATGCAATCAAAGATTTAACTAAGCATGATTAAGCACATAAGTAACCACTAAGCCTCTTTAATTAATCCTTTCATTAATTAAAACCATTTTGTAAATACTTGTATCAAGTTACTTTTACAAAGATATGCATATGTATACTACTCATTCACTATTCATTTATACTCTTTCAATGCTTGAAAAACTATCTATATACTTATCTAATCGGTATGTATATTCACAAAAGACTAAACTTTTAATACTTAGAAAATGTCACCATATATTTATCTCTACAATATAAGTGTGTTCACAAAACAATTATAAAAGATTTCATTTTTCAAAAGCATACTTAAATGGGTCAAAAATTAATGTCATTTAAAAACATTATTTACTATAACCCAAATCACTTTCCTTTTGGTGTAAGTAAATGGATCGTATGGAAATTAGACCAAATATACTTACCACCGCTTTCCAATTTCAAACTTGTACTATCTCTCGAGTAACAATGAAGCTGGACAAGTTAGTAAACTATCATTGCCTCGACATATTTTCTTAATTATCATAAATAGAGACGAGCTTCCCTACCTTGGAATTTGGTGTTAAGTATGAAAAGAATACTTTCCATACCACCGTAATTTAAATTGATCAATTATAGAAATCAAATATCGTTCCTTTTATAAAACTCTTTCTATAAATCGATTTATATTTACAAAACTCCTTCTTATAAATTTCCTTTTTATTTATAAAAATCCTTTTATAAATCTCCTTTCTATTTATAAAACTTCATTTATAAATATCTTTCCTATTTATAAAACTCCTTTTCTAGATCTCTTGATTTTAAATATCATATTCTTATCACAAATCTTTGGTTTCAAGATGGGACTAAATACTTTCCATAAAACGATCATTTCATATATCACTATAAATTCACAAATGTGATTTATTATTCCATTTTATTAAATGATATCATTACCCAACTATAAAATATCATTTATAATCTATCTTTCTATACAACATTTTATATAGTGTTTCACTAATATTTATCCCACAATATTGTTGTCTTCTTTAAAAACAGAATCACCTCATTATAAAAGATAAATTCCCCATTTTTTCTTGATAATAAACATTCGTTATTTTATTAACTTTTTTTTAAAATAAACACTTTCTGAAATACTTTTAAAATATTTCCATGTAAATTAGAAAAGAATAACAAAAGAGTTGGAGTAAAATAAAGGAGTTCAAAAACCATTTCTAAGTAAAATGCCATAGAAAATTCCAAAAAGTCATATTTAAAATCACCATCTGAATCAAAACCATTTTCAAATCAAAAACAGCAAATAATAGTATTCTCAAAATACTATAATAAGGCCTAGAGCTACCACAACACTTAATAAGTGCTTCCATATAAATGTAACAAGTGCAACAATAATAAGGCCAATATCAAAGTCACATGTCAAAGTCACATCCAATAAGGCCAAACTACCAAACTTTTAACATTCAACAATCTATACAACAAGTATATAAATTAATTTAAAATCAACAGTGGTGAGGGATCTGGATCCCTCTACAAAATTTCATGAGTTCCTATATTTCATTTTGTATGTCATCCCTTTCCAAAGCGCGAATTTAACCAAAGAAATCTTTCAAGCGCACAAATAATAATTTATGTCAACATATGTATCATATAATGTTCATTCAAAGGTGAGTTAACTCACCAAAATTCCAGCTAACACTTTCGCGTTCCTGCTTGATCTAAAATCGAACGACATTTGATTTTAGTTCAAAATCACACTTGCTCCAAACTTGACGAAATCAGCTTCAATCCGTAGATAACACTCCTACAAGAGCAATGCAAAAGACCGCATTTGATTTGGAGCTATGCAAAATTTGTTGATTTGATAAGATTTGAGATTAACATATTAATTAATTTTCTAATTAGTTACTTAATTAACCTATTAATACCTTCTTCCCCAAATCAAACTACTTTACTGTGCACGCACCAAAATGCACACCTCCAGGATGTGCACACTCCTCTCTAATCTCGACCAATACTCCACGAAATCGTAGAATGTCGATTCCTATTCATGGGTGCTTCACCTACGAACCAAAAACCCCAAGCCCGGTCAATAGAATCAAGTCACGACCTGGCATACCTGTATGCGACAAATGAAAAGTCATGATTCACAAGGCAGCACCGCACACTCTCCGACCAATACCAATCTCCTCAGCTTCGCATGAGAAACACCATGGCACACTCCATTTAACCTAAAACTTCCCCGTAACCCTAATTCGGCCTCAAAATTCGTTCTCGACCAAAGTTAACCGCACCCACCATCGTCTATATGGATTTGAAGCTCTTCATCACATGAGTTCAAAGACCCGACGATGTTGATTTTCATTGAGCGAAGCTTTGGGATGAATTTGATGAAGGTGGTTGCTCACTTTATTTCTTGGCTTTGAAATATACAAAAGAGGTGAAGAAAAGAAAGTAAAGAAAGAAAGAAGAGAAGTGTAGGGGTATATTTATAATAAAATTAATATTATATTTTATGCTATGATTTCCAATACTTTGCTACATAATATTACGTTCGGGTACGAACCGCGAATGACAGAAATAAAAATACAATCGCACACAAAATGTGATATGATCATGGAACAACATAAAAGTACACAGGTTAACTTATTATGTGTGGTTATCAAAATTACCAATGTTTGCCGCAAAATGCGTCAAACGAAATTTTAAATATTTTCCAAATTAAAAATTATGAAAAAATTCCTATAAATTTATTTACAAGTACATCATTAAAATCAATTCGTTTTGTTAACAATTGATTTCTTATCATTTATTACATTTGAATCAAATTTGAATATTTAAATAAATTAAATATTCCCATTCAAAAACGTTAAAAATTCTGGGTCGTTTCAATCACCCTCTTTATTTCACAGGCTACAAAAACACCTTCTTCTCTTTACAATCAATAGTAGAGTATGGCAAGTAGTTGTATCTTCAATACATGTTCTTGCAGATTTAGTACAATGATCCTATAGACCTCCAATAGCAATATATCTTTGAAATCTTTGAGGAATATGATGAAATTAGAGAGAGAATGATATGAATTCAATTGCAAATTCTCTGATATTGTGTGGTTTGCAAATCCTTGAAGAATTGGAGTGAAAGAGTATGAATTTGCAAAGTGAGTGGAAGAATATGTAATGAATTATTCTCACAAAAGTATGGAAATGAAAAGGTAAGAGAAAATTAGAATTTAGTGTATGAGATTTCGTTTTCCAGAGCCATTATATAATGGTTGAAGAGACATGTCAATTGGTGAAGAGGTGAAGGGAAAATCCCTTCATTTAAATTTAAAAAACATAAAAACGGTCGATATTCTGACATACTTAGAGGAGATGTCGACAAATAGTGTTCCAAAAATGATATGTCGACCTACTTAGGGGGATACGTCGACATACAGTGTTCCAAATTTTCAGATTTCATAGTTCTTCATATTTTGGATTTTTGTGATTCGATTGAGGTCAATGGTCGATGATCTACAAGTATAATTGCCACTGAGTCTTTAACAAAGATTCTAAGAAATATATTTGCCGTTACAACATTTGCGTTTCATTCTTCTTCAGTCAGTTTTGTTCTACCATTTGCTATGATTAATCTTCATATACATAATCCATATGCATCCACTATGTTATTGCTTATCTCTATAAAATGTCTCCAAAATATATCTGAAAGTACTGCACAACTCAAAAATATATTAGCAGTAATAGTTATATGGTTGTTCATCTAAATCAATACTTGGGCTATTAACAATTACTATGATCCACTATTATATCTCAATAATCACCTCCATTTTCGCTACTACATTCTGAAAGGTTATGAAAAGAGGATGAAACTTGAGTCTAATTAAGCAAATAAATATAATCTTAGGGGACATACTATAAGGTAATACTTTAAACCTAGGGATGGTCTAGTGCATTTCTTGAGATTCCTAGGGATATTCTTGCACGATTCCTTTATCTTCTGCCTAATTATAAAGTCGGGTGCTATATGTTATAGCTCTAATACCAAATGTAAGTTCAGGTGGATTGAGTAATACGACCAGTGTACAAATTAATTGATATATTTATATATATATACTAACATGTATAAGGAAAAGTATAAATCAACCCAAAATATAATATATATAGGGGAAAGTAGAATAATCAAGTAAAGCATACTAGAATATTTATATCGGTTCAGATCTTTCATCGTACGTCCAGTCCCAGAACGCTTTTATGGAAATTCAATAGCAATCGTCACTTAACCGGGAGGAATAGGTAACCACAACCACCTAAATGAATAGGTCTTCAACTAGACCACCTAAGGACTCCATAAAATGTCTTCAGCTCTGACAACTCTGCAATAAGACTTCAACCTTGCCAACTTCTTAGACTTTAACTTTTCATTTTATAAAGAAATAACTGTAGGATCGATTTCACCCTAGAGGGGGGGTGAATAGGGTGATACTATCAATTATAAAAATTTAATGCGGAAGTAAATAAAATAATTTCAACATAGATATAGCAGAATAATGGCAGCATAGATAATAGCAGAATAATAAATGCAGAAATAGAACAACACAGATTTACCCAGCTTCGGCAAAAACCTACCTACGTGCTGCCCCCAAGGTTTCTACTAAAAATTAAGTAGTTAGACGCTTACACACGTAAACTCACGACACCCGCTATCAACTAACCTAACTCTATGCTCAAAACCCTACCACAACTCAGCCACTAAGTAGCGAATTCTCGAACTACACCACCGTAGTTTGTCCCCTAGTCACACGACTAGAAATTACAAAAAATTAAAAGTAAATTACAAAATAAAAAGCAATTTAAACAACAAAACCCTAATTTGTATATTAAAGGCCTTATATAATAATTATGAACCCAAAGAGAATAAAAAAAGGCCGTCCCAAATAAAGTGATAAACAGTTTTTCCCCTTTTTCTTTTATCTCTAATCGGCCGTATCTTTTTCCTTGTAAAAAAATGGCATTCATTCCTCTTTTCCTTTGCTCAAAAATTAGGGATTTTGATAAATTAGAAGCTGCCGACTTTAGTTGATCAATCAAATGATGTTTTCACATTGCTATGTTGATCGATTGTTCATTGCTTAGTTTTGGATGCTTCTCGATCGAGTTCGATTTTAGTGGTATGTGATTTATGCCTTTTGCTTTACTGACTAGCTTGCTAGAACTCGATTGCTTGCTTTAGGCCGATGATGATTGGGTTTTATATAGGGTTTAATTCCCTAAATTTTCATTCGTTTGATAATTTGCTTGCCATTCGATTTTTCTTGAGTGTATGCGATTTGTTTAGACTTGTTCAATTCGTATATTTTACTGGCTTGATCACCATGGCTCCATGAGTTTGCTTGATTATCACGGTTTTGATTTCTGACTTGGTTCCGTTCTTTTTGCATTGGTCACCACGGCTTTGATTTTGCTGCCATTTTGACTTGTTCGAATTATTCCTTTAAAAGTTGAATTCAGCCATTTCTGAATTTGTGATACGAGAATTTTACTTTGTTTGGAACTGCTGATTTGAAACTGTTGCTACATTTGACTTCGGTCAATTTTGAAAATTACTGCTTGATTTTGTCTCGGCCTGTACTTGTGCATTGCATTCATGTGTGTTCATATATGTATGTGTTAGCTTTGGGTTTCACTGTTTTATTTGGTTCACCTGAACTTTGAACTGATCCATTGTGTTGTTGAACTTCATGTGTACATCACTGCTAAACATGTACATATGGGCACTTGTATATGTCTTCATTTGTATACTTGAATCTGGTGTTTGCATTTTCATGTGTGGTATTTCCAGTCAAGTAGTCTGGTTGCCTCGACTGGATATGTATGATGCGTGATGTGACTTGAGTAAGTTCACCTTCTTGATTCGAAGTCTGGTCTGGATTTGTGTTACTAGTTTCCACTGAAGCTTTGCATTCATGTTACTGCTTGTTTTAAGTCCAATGTCCAATTGCATTCATTCTTGTGTGTTCATGATTAAAGTGTTGTTTCTTCTGCTTCAAGTCACTTGTGCATTTTGTTGTGTATACTCGAGTCTTTTTGAACTCCCCTTGGTTTTGGTTACATGTTGAAAGTTTTGTGATTATTGGTTTGAATAACTGCGTGCTTGAAATCTTGACTGTGCAGATACAAACATGTATATACATACATATACATGTATATATATATGTGTATAATTATCATACCTGGTCTATGTGAGTCTGTTGGGTCCATGACTGCTTGATCATTCATGTTGTTTGCCTCGACTTGTTTCCAGTTCTGGTATGGTTGCTCCGACCAGTTCGATGAACATGTTACATTGATGTTGTATTGTAAGTGCATATGTGCTTGGTTCTCTGGTCTCTGTAGCATTGTTTCTTTGACTTTTATGTGGTCAGTGGTGGTCTGTTGGCACTTGAATTTGGTCTGCACTTGTGTTGAATCCAGCTTATAGCTCGGGTTTGACCTTGTTCTAATATCGTGACTTTATTTGTATTTCACTTTTGTTGAACCCGGCTTTTGATTGGGTTTGACCTTGTGCTCACCTGTCCCTATAATTTTATCAAGTGTACATCGGTGTGCACGGCCTTATGGCATGTACAATGGTACACCGTGCATGTCATAAGTTGTTCATGTTTGATGAATTCAAAATTAAATGATGACGAACAACCCAAATAACCGAGGCAAATAATTTATTCAAAAATACTCATTTAATTTTTGTTTACACTGAAAAATTATTTCTTTTTCAATTTTACTGCTTCAGTATTTATTTTGCAGATCGCTCAGATGCTGGATTCAATCTGGAATAGAGTTGAAGATAAAATTGAGTGAACGAGTGATATGTAGTGAGGTGCATATGTAAATGATAATTGTAATGTAATTGAGATTGTATTGTAACTGAAATTGTGTATATAAAGTGAGAGCTCAAATTTGTACTATTCAAAATTGTAATAAATATTTGTTTGAATAAAATATATGTTTGAATTTAAATTCTGTGTTATTTATTTTATTCAGCAAATATTTATTTAATTATATGAAAAATAAAATAGTACAATAACAAATACATTTAATTGAATATATATATGTTTATTATCATCAAACAAAAATCATATACTAGCATATTCAACAATCTCCCCCTTTTGATGATAACAAACATATATTTAAGATTTTGAATTTATTAAATGTATTTGATTATTCAATTTGCTCCCCCTATTTGAATGCTTCCTCTCTACACAAAGCTCCCCCTTCATATATGCATGAAAATAAATATTCAAATGAGCCTAGATGCAAATAGAAAATATTTGACCTTTATTTACCAAAATCTTAACTTTTCTCTCCCCCTTTTGTTATCAGCAAAAGAGTAATAGTGTTAGAAAAATAGAGATAAAGTGATAGACATTAATACAATATTAATACCCAATCGAGTATAAATATTAAATTTCAATAAAAAATCAAACAAAGATCATAAATACTATGTTTGATGCATATTCCACTTTAGAATGATAGGGATGATGTCATCATATAAAACCATATAGTTATGTCTATTTGTGGTATATTTATATCAGGAATTTGAATATCTACTAACCATGCATAACCGTTAGGACTTTTTAATGAGATTAGTAGTATTCCCAATTATTATTTTTTAAATGAATTCACGTATCTTCTAACCAGGCATAACCGTGAGGACTTTTAAATTGGATTAGAACCAACTTGTCTATTTAATCAATCAATTTTGATATGCGTTCCATACATGCATAACCGTGAGGACTTTTAAATGAGCATGGAAGCACATAATCAAAAATTCCAAGTAATTCACCCATGCATAACCGTGAGGACTTTTAAATGAGAGTGAATACTTTGGATGTTTTTATTTCTTAAAAATATAATGAAATGAAAAACGAATAATTTCCCGTTTAAAATACCACATATTGACATACTATATTGGATTTTGATGAGTGATGGTCGATAGAAATATGATAGAATTAGAGACGGTCATGGAATTTTTACCAACAATTTTTTTTATAAATCTTGTTTAAATTTCTAAAGAAATTTACTAATTATACCGTCTCAAGTTAAAATATATGATTAATATCAACACCCATCACTTTTTCAATCACTATTTATTTTTTCGATAATCAGTAGGAAGTCAGATTAGTTAATGTAGTCATTTAAAATCAAATTCAAAAATAATTATAAAATCAAATTTTCTAAAATGACTAATCTGAAATAAGGTCAACAAAAATGATTTTCTGGAAGGGGTTTTAGAAAAATGTCTGCTATTTGAAAATTATTTCAAGTGAAAAATATGCAGATATTTTCTTTGAAAAACGATGCAGCTACTGAATGTCTAAACATAAATCACGTTCCACTAGTAATTTTTCTATCAACTAGATTACCAGTGTAATCTGCATCTGAATTTCCTTTTGACTCTAAGATTATCATTAGTTAGATGTTATAGACCATACCGTGATGTTGCAACAAATACCTTGAAATCATTTTTACAGTTTTTAAATGAAATTCTTTTGAATTTGAATTGAAACCGTGCAAATAAACAAGCAGTGAACATAGTGTCAGACAAGATAAACAAATATATCCATTTGTATCATGAGTAATAAGCAATCTATCATTAGTCCAAACAAATCTATATGAAGTAGTTCAAAGACTCTAGAGATTTTTAAAGTATTCTCGGCATAAAAATATAATTGGTCAACAATTTTGAATAAGTCGGAATCAATATCATCATTCATTTCTTTATCACATAACTGGCTGATTTAATTCAGATTATGGTGCAGATTATCACATTTAATAAATCGTTCAAGATATATATATCGTTACCTATTTTACCTTTACCAATAACATTTCATTGTTGCCCATTGTGATTCTGCCACCATTGTACTAGGCTAAGGAACTTTGATTTGTTGCCCGTTGTGTGCCTGAAATAGCCAGAATCGAGATACACTGTTATTGTTCCTTAGCCTGCCACCACACCTACATGATAAAAGATTTTTGTGACCTATTTGTTTTTATATGTACATGGTTGTTAGTGGCAACAGATTTTGAAAAGTAAGTTTGTGGAGACCCAAAACTATTTATATATGTTCCTTTCGGCACCCAGATTTGTTTGACTTTGAGGGATTTTATATTCGTGCCTTTTGGAACCCAAATTTGAATGGTTTTCACGTGTTTGGGTCTATACCAACAATTATTCTGATTGTGTCCAGTTTTCTACAAATTGTGCACTCAGATTGGACTTGATTAATTTTGCTTTTAACAAGTTCATGTTGATTATATCCAAGTCCTTGTCTATCTGTATTAACAGTTTGTTTCCCTAATAGCATATTTAACGATCTTTCACTTTTTGAAAATTTTCCTAAAGTCGTAGATAGTTGTTGGACTTGTGTTTTGAGAGATTCATTCTCATTTAATAATTGTGTGCACTTTTTAATAGAATTTTCTCTCCTCGTATTTTCACTTTCTTTCAAAATCAGAATTTCATTTTCAAGCGATTTAATTTTAATTTCTGATTTTTTAATCTCTTCTTCAAATGTTGGACACTTATCACACTTAGGGCTCTTGCTTTGATTTTTTTTAACTAATTGATCAAGCTGTTTATTTAAATCTATCAAAGTATCTCTTTGTGATTCAATTTTAGCATATTTCTCCCTAAATCTTTCAAAACAGTCATTTACTTTGTGGAAATATATAAATAATTCTGAGTGAGTGAGTTTTGATAGCTCGCTTGGCTCATCATCATCGATATCAGTTATATCACCTCGAAGGCACAGAATTGCTTTTTCACTCTCACTGCTAGTGCTTTTATAATCATCATCACTTTTATTCCACGTGGCTGTAAAACTTCTCCTTTTTGATTTCTTTTCTTGGCCGTGTCGATTTTGAGGACAATTGGGCTTGATGTGACCAGGTTTATTGCACTTCTGACAGATGATTTCGTGCACTTCTGAGTTGTCTAGTACTTTAATTATTCTGCTTTTCAGTTGTTGATTTAGAGCTGGATTTCTGTATTTGCGGTTCCACTTTTTAAATCCTTTTATTAGTAGTGCCAGCTCAGCTGCTCCATCATCATCATCATCATCATCACTTTCTATTGTTCCTTTGAGAGCTATTGATTTCTTTCGAGTATCACCTCCTTCGCGTTCTTCCTTGAATTTCATTTCTAGCTCATAAGTGGTGAGATTTTCGATGAGTTCTTCAACTTTGATCTGCTTCAAATCCTTTGATTCTTGAATAGCTGTGACTTTTGCTTCAAAACTCCATGGAAGGACTCTGAGGATTTTTCGAACTATTTCCAACTCTGTGTATGATTTTCCGAGAGCTTTTTATTTATATATAACATTGGAAAGTCGCTTGTACATCTCTTTGACATTTTCTTCCTTGGCCATTGTGAAATTCTCGTATTCGCTACTCAGCATGGCAAGGCGAGATTCCTTGACTTGAGATGTTCCTTCGTGAGTCACTTCTAGTGTGTGCTAGATTTCCTGCACAGTTAGATAATGTGAGACACGATTAAATTCAATTTGATCTAATGAATAGATAATAGAATTCATGGCTTTAGCATTAGCATTTTGAAGTCTATTTTCAAGATCTGTCCATTTGTAACGACCCTAGATTTTAATTTATTTAAATTAATAATTAAATGAATTTTTGAATTAAAATTGTATGATTTATTATAAATAGGAAGCGAGTTTCCCCGATCGAATAGAAAATATATGTATATATTGGATTTGAAATCAAATTGTAAATAAATAATTAATGTAAATTTTATAACCGATGATAATTTGAATTTAAATAGTAATATAAAAATAAGAAAATTTAACTTAGAGATTTAATAATAATAATAATTTGAAATTTAAACTAGCAATACAAGATAATAAATATACTACAAAAATAATATGAAACAAAGTTGTAAATAATATTGGTAAACACATGTTAATAAACTTTGTAAAATATAAGTTGATACATTAACAAATAAAATAGAAATTCATCTATATTGTAAAGTAATAAGACAAAAGAAAGGAAAATAAAATATATAAAGTATGAAAATAATAAAAGTAAAATAAAATACAAGTAAATACATTAAGTGAAATCTTATAACTTTAAACTATCTATACAACATATAGGCAAGTAAAAGAATAAAGAAGCAACTTCAATTCTGCATAGAAGCAAATCAAATAAAGCAAAAGGGAAATATCTGTGAATAAAGGAATAAAGTAAGTATAGAGAACATAAAGGACAGGCATTAAATGCTGGCAACATCTTTTGTCACTTTGAATTGTTTTCTAAAGCAAGATATCAGCCGAGTTACCTTCAACCATGCCTAGTATTGTACAAACAAACATACCCTATTGTATAAACAAACAATGGTATCATTTCAGCCACCCTATGAAGATATCACTGATATCATTTGTACAAACTTATTTTTTTTTCACCCTATACCTTCTTTTATATCTATCAACATCTTCATCTCAGTTTTTACTCATTCGAAACTAAAAAGAAAAACTGAAGTAAAACATCTCAAAGCTTAAAACAATAAGAAGTATATCAAAAAAAGGAATGCTGTTCAACATCATTTCAAGTTCTTCTCTGTTCCAATCTTTCCAGAGGTGAGCAAACTTAAATTTTTAACCAGTTTCATTTGATTTTCATGCCTGTGATGATAATGGTTTGGAAGTCTTGTATGAAGTTGTTTATATCTACAAGTTTATATGTGTAAAGTGAGTGAATATAAGTTTGTAAAGAATTTTAAGTTATTTAAACAAGTTCAAACATCATCTTTAAACTGTTTGCATATACTTCAGTAGGCATATGACTTTAATATGCTCTGTTCTTTGAAAAGTTGTTACAGACTTCATCTTTCTGTTAAAACTTTTGTCAAAAGTGAGTAAACTCACTATTTTTAAGACTTAAGTTGGGTGATTAGTTGCTGTATATTTTGTGTTGCTATATATTGTAGTATTTATGCTGTCTGAGAAAATAAATATGTGTTTGTTCTTCAGTATTCCTAGGCTTCTGAGAAAAAGTGTAGAGAAAGCTATACTTTTTCATTTAAACCAAATTAAACTTAGAAATTTAACTTCAAATTTAACTCAAAAAAACAGTTTGTTTAACTACGAAGTCAAAGTCTGGAAATGAGTTGAAGGTGGACAGTGGAAATTTTATACTGTATGTTCATTTTTACAGGTAAAAGGATATCAATTGTTAAAATTCAAATATTGTATATTGTTGTTTTGGTTTTATATTTGGATTGAACACACACAGGTAAGATTTTTAAGATAAGAATAATGATTTTTAAGCAAGAATTCAAGGTGCAGTTTGAATATGAAGTAAAGATACATTTTTTCCAATTTCAGTTGATTTAAACAAATTTAATTTCTGAAATTTGGTGAGAGGCAAGATTGATGATGTATCAATTCATGAAAAATTCTAAACAAATTTTCGAATGCAAGGATTTTGGGGTCGAAGTCAATTTAGGGTTTTGTGGGGTATTTTGAAGGTCGGAGTCGCGAGGAAATATCGTCGTCAACACTGCAATTCAAGCGATCGGACCGGGGGGGTTTGGTTCGTCGTTGTTTGGTGAAGCTGAAGACGTGTCGGTGTGGTTACCTGTGGTAGGGATAGGCGATGCGTGGAGATTCTCTGATGATAGAACGTTATTCCAATGTTGGGTCGAATTGTTCGATCTCGAATTCCGTTCGAATTCATCGAACTGGGTGATGGATGGGAAAGAGTCGATCATCGTCGACATAGGGATGAAGGCGGCATCGATCGCCGAGGCTCCGGCGCCTCGTGCATGTGCACGCGTGTGCACTTGAGTCTGGACCATTGTGTTGTTGGGGAAGAAGCATTGACTCGAAGATCGACTCGAGAGGTTACGTATTTGTCTCGAAGCAGTGAGAGATCGGGAATGCTCGAGTTTTCATGAGGATTTGTTCGCACGTGTCTCGGGGTAGCATCGTTGTGGGCTTGAGTATTTGAGAGATCAGGTTTTGAAATTTAAAAAGGGTATATGAACCAGGTTTTGAAATTTTAAAGAAAATATGCATATGGTTTTCAAAGGCAATAAGAAATGAAGTTTTTAATGTAAATAAAAATAAAGGAAATATAAACCAAAGTTCCAAAGTAATTTATTTAAAACAAGTTCTTATACCAATTTTCAAAAGATTTATTTGAAAGTTAAATTGTTTAAAAATTGTTGGGTTGTATAATTATATACTAGGTCAATTATGTAATTAGTTCCTAAATGTTTTTCAAATGAAGTCTAATGAAGTAATTAGTGAATAGTTAATGAGTGTAATAAATTATGGATCACTAACTAGTGATTAAAAGATAATTAATTAATAAATTTAAGATAATTGGGTGAATTTATTAGGAATAGTAAATTACTTGATTCATTAAGGGTTAATTAATCTAATAAATTGATTTGTTAATTAAGATTTGTTAATTAGGCATTTAAGGTTAATCATTAAAGGATAATTAATTCAAAAGGGTTATTAATCAATAAAAGTGATTAAGAAGTGATTATAAAGTAAGGATTAATTAATCAATTTTTGTAATTAACTAAGGATAATTAATCAGAGCATTAATTATAAATTAAAGGTAAACTAATAAATGATTAAAGAATAATTAATCAAAGTAATTTGTAATTTATCGATGTTAATTAACCAGGATTAGTAATTTATTCATAAGTAATTAATCTGGTATAAATTAATTATAATCAGATATTAATTGATTTTACCTATGGATATTTGGGTTCTATTGGATGATTTGATTGTTTGATATCCCTGATATATGATGCTTTGTGATATACCCTGATTTGTGTTGTGATCTGTAATTTATTTATCTGGGACGAATGTAGTTGATTTTTCTGCGATATATATATCTGTTTCTATGATATATATTACTATGTGAATATGAAACCCTTGACCCGTAAAACGACATTTGAATTTCGATGCGACAGGGAGTCGGATTCCAGTTGGTTATTCGAAACCCACATCGAATTGTAATGATGAATCTTTGTGACTGATAGATTTACTTTATCTATGAATCTGTGAATGAAGATAAGCGTTATCGATTATACCGCTTATCGATATAATCTGTGATGATTGATGTTGCACTATTGTGTGTAAAACCCCTGGACTACACCTTTACACACACAAATATGGATTTCACGTGGAGATCGGTTAAGTCACAGATAATTTAAATTTGATGTTTTTGAAATTGAAATTTTAATTTCAATTGATTTTGAGATTTGAAATTTGGGGTTTAAAATGAAAAGCTTTTGAAATGGAATTTCAAAGATAAAAGTTATTTTGAACCACTTAATCAAGTTTTGAAAATTTAAATAATTTGATTTGAATTCAAGTTTGAAATTGAATTCTATAATTCGAAACTAGGGATTTAAGATGCTGTGCAAGTTATACGAATTTAAACCATTTTAAAAGTAAGATTTTGGGAATTTGAATTTAACCCAAGGATTTCAACTCGTATGAATGAATTAGATTTTCTGAAATGAAACTGTTTGTTTTCAAATGATAAAAGCTTTCAGATAAGAAATAAAATTCCAGTTTAATTAAAGGAATTTCAAGATTGAATTGAAAAATGGATTTTCCAAGTTATGAATGAATTCTTTTTGAAAGCTATGAATTAAATCTGTTTATTTTTAACAGATTTAAAATGATGTTTTGTTTAACCCATTCGAAATGAAATTGTTTTGAAAGCTATGAATTAAATCTGTTTATTTTTAACAGATTTAAAATGATGTTTTGTTTAACCCATTCGAAATGAAATTGTTTTGAAAGCTATGAGTTAAATCTTTGATTTAAAGATTTAATGAATTAATTAAATTGAAATGGAAATCGATTTGGAAAATCTGTGAATGAATCTTTGTGAAATTAAGTGAATTTTGTGAATTGAATCTTTTTGTTTAAAAAGATTAAAATGGTAATTTGTTAAACCATTTGAAAAGAAAGTTTGGGTTTAAATTGTGACTTAATTGAAATTCCAATATCCATATATTTTTAAATATTGCGCTCACTATTCGGGTTAGCCGGGAAAAGACCTTTGGGTCGTATAACCTATTCCGAATATGTGATACATCGTATATCGATAGCATTTAAAGACTGGTGGTGAAGACCGGATATTCACGAGAACGAAAGGATAACTCGTTGATTGTCTCTGCACTGGGTCGCACCTGGTATAGAGATCCCCTAAGTGATGGGAAATCCAATCGGGATTGTGAATACCCGGATTTGCAATGGCTTCGTAAGAAGTGCCTTCGGTTCTGTTCAATCCTGGAACAGACTTGTATGGTTACATGTCTGACATTACATTTTGAGAAATAAAGCTGATTTCTTTCAAATACATTTCTGTTGGTGGCGGAGAATTTATTCTCTTAGCTTAACACCCTTCTCTGAGACGTACGAGCTCAGAGGTTATGTAGTTGAAGTTATCAACGATATATTCCCAATTTGGTAATGTGACATGCTGAGTGTTGCTGTGTGATGATCAGTGTTTGATCATTTGTGATATGATCATTTGTTTGATCATTTATCTTTTTGATCATAGGTTGATCATCTGTTGACCCAAAGCGTGGCTTTTTAAAAAAGCGTAGCTTTGTGGATGAGACTTCGTCGAGCCTCACAACCCGGTAATGGTCGAAACAGGAATGTTGCGGCAAGGTTTCAGGGGTAGCTTCCCTAGGGTATGACCATTCCTTCTGGAAAAGGGTAGTATCATGGTATGGAGCCCAGATACTTACTCATGTGGATACACTTATTTATTATGTGTGATGTTGGATACCGAGCGCTTGGATAAAGGTCCCAAAGGACCGGGGGTGGCATATCTCAGGTTTTGTAATATCCCTTGGGAAAAGGGGTAACCGGCCTTGTTTGGCAGAGAACGGTTTGGTTCTCGGAGCGTCCCGCCAGAGGTGTTTCTTTCGTGGAATAGGAAGTTCCTTAGCCTGACCATTTGTGGGAAAAATCCAAAGAAACAATACGAGCATTTACAATTTCAATTGTATAACTTGTCTCCTCAGGAGGCAGCTATAGTAGGCATAATATAATGGTACCTATGCTGGCTAAGATTTATATTCTACTTTCGAAATGTTTTCCACTATGCACTAATAATAATACCAAAAACGGTTTGATTTGATTTTGCGTAGTAAGCATCTTTGACTAACATAAGAAGAAATCTCCTCCAAGTCTGTGTTTGCATTGTGTGTGTGGTGGGAGGTCTTATGGTAGTTACATTTTCAAAAAGCATTGCGAATTGACTTTAAAAATCTTTTGTTGTTTGTTTTTAAAGATAAACTGTTTTTGTTGCTCACACCAGTCCCATGACTGATCCGGAGTTTATTGTTTCTTTTCTAAACTCTGGATGCTCAAAATATTTCTACACGGGCAGTCTAGAGTTGGGTTTCTCAGATAGTCAGAATTAGTAGATTTTCTGGAGCTAGTTCAGTCTTTGGATATGGACTGCACTTGCTATCTTTGTGCATCATTATTGGGAGTTTAAGCTATTTCTGGATTGCTGTTTTGAAGATGGAGATTATCCGCTGTTGATGTTATTGTTTTCTTTTCCGCTGCTATTTGTTGTATCATATCTCTGATGTATATAGATATTCATTGTATCATCATTGTATCTGGATATTGTATTAGATGTTGTATATCTATATTCTTTTTCTTCCGCTGTATTATTTACTTAACTATGTTATAAGCTCCGGCGACTCGGATTTGAACGGTCGAATCTACGGCATTCGAGTACGATGTAAAGTATGGATGTCGATTTTCGAACGCGAAAATGCAGATCGTTACATTTGGTATCAGAGCTAAGGTTGAACTTTAGCTCAGGAGTATAACACGTTAAGTAGCTCATTAGAGATAGAGTGAAGTAAACTCTAGAATGAGTGTATCCCTAAGATATCCATTTAAACGTCTCAGTAAATTCTCTTGCCATCCACTGATAATAAGTATGAGTGCAAGAAGAGGACGAGATAGGGGACAGGGAAGTACGACTATAAATGGTCAATACCCTGCGACAGTGGAAATAATCTTTCTATCAATATCCTTTGATTCATTTCCAAAATTCTTTTGATTTCTTCGTACCAGCTACAAGAAGAAGTTTCGGTGCGATGATGGCCCTACGAATCGTTGTAGGAAATTTTTACTTCGTATCTTGTGTTTGAGGAATTATAGAAGATCGAATCTGTCTATCTCTGTATTGTTTTCGTGCCTGCGAATTTCGAGGACGAAATTCTTTTAAGGGGGGAAGTTTGTAACGACCCTAGATTTTAATTTATTTAAATTAATAATTAAATGAATTTTTGAATTAAAATTGTATGATTTATTATAAATAGGAAGCGAGTTTCCCCGATCGAATAGAAAATATATGTATATATTGGATTTGAAATCAAATTGTAAATAAATAATTAATGTAAATTTTATAACCGATGATAATTTGAATTTAAATAGTAATATAAAAATAAGAAAATTTAACTTAGAGATTTAATAATAATAATAATTTGAAATTTAAACTAGCAATACAAGATAATAAATATACTACAAAAATAATATGAAACAAAGTTGTAAATAATATTGGTAAACACATGTTAATAAACTTTGTAAAATATAAGTTGATACATTAACAAATAAAATAGAAATTCATCTATATTGTAAAGTAATAAGACAAAAGAAAGGAAAATAAAATATATAAAGTATGAAAATAATAAAAGTAAAATAAAATACAAGTAAATACATTAAGTGAAATCTTATAACTTTAAACTATCTATACAACATATAGGCAAGTAAAAGAATAAAGAAGCAACTTCAATTCTGTATAGAAGCAAATCAAATAAAGCAAAAGGGAAATATCTATGAATAAAGGAATAAAGTAAGTATAGAGAACATAAAGGACAGGCATTAAATGCTGGCAACATCTTTTGTCACTTTGAATTGTTTTCTAAAGCAAGATATCAGCCGAGTTACCTTCAACCATGCCTAGTATTGTACAAACAAACATACCCTATTGTATAAACAAACAATGGTATCATTTCAGCTACCCTATGAAGATATCACTGATCTCATTTGTACAAACTTATTTTTTTTCACCCTATACCTTCTTTTATATCTATCAACATCTTCATCTCAGTTTTTATTCATTCGAAACTAAAAAGAAAAACTGAAGTAAAACATCTCAAAGCTTAAAACAATAAGAAGTATATCAAAAAAAAGGAATGCTGTTCGACATCATTTCAAGTTCTTCTCTGTTCCAATCTTTCCAGAGGTGAGCAAACTTAAATTTGTAACCAGTTTCTTTGATTTTCATGCCTGTGATGATAATGGTTTGGAAGTCTTGTATGAAGTTGTTTATATCTGCAAGTTTATATGTGTAAAGTGAATGAATATAAGTTTGTAAAGAATTTTAAGTTATTTAAACAAGTTCAAACTTCATCTTTAAACTGTTTGCATATACTTCAGTAAGCATATGACTTTAATATGCTCTGTTCTTTGAAAAGTTGTTACAGAATTCATCTTTCTGTTCAAACTTTTGTCAAAAGTGAGTAAACTCACTATTTTTAAGACTTAAGTTGGGTGATTAGTTGTTGTATATTTTGTGTTGCTATATATTATAGTATTTATGCTGTCTGAGAAAATAAATATGTGTTTGTTCTTCAGTATTCCTAGGCTTCTGAGAAAAAGTGTAGAGAAAGCTATACTTTTTCATTTAAACCAAATTAAACTTAGAAATTAAACTTCAAATTTAACTAAAAAAAACAGTTTGTTTAACTACGAAGTCAAAGTCTGGAAATGAGTTGAAGGTGGACAGTGGAAATTTTATACTGTATGTTCATTTTTTCAAGTAAAAGGATATCAATTGTTAAAATTCAAATATTGTAAATTGTTGTTTTGGTTTTATATTTGGATTGAACACACACAGGTAAGATTTTTAAGATAAGAATAATGATTTTTAAGCAAGAATTCAAGGTGCAGTTCGAATATGAAGTAAAGATACATTTTTTCCAATTTCAGTTGATTTAAACAAATTTAATTTCTAAAATTTGGTGAGAGGCGAGATTGATGATGTATCAATTCAGGAAAAATGCTAAACAAATTTTCGAATGCAAGGATTTTGGGGTTGTTAATTCCTTTATTTCAGCGACCTAAAACTTCGCGACCTAAGAGAAGTTTGCAACCTAACGAAGTCACGACCTAGGGAATTCTGCAACTTAGTGAAGCTACAACCTAAGCTACAGGAACGTCACGACATAAGAAAGACGCGACCTAAGAATGTCACAACCTAACTCATTGAAGTAACTCAGCGACCTACGACTTAAGGAAGTTGCGACCTAAGGAAGCTACGACCTAAGGAAGTTGCGACCTAAGGAAGTCCATGACCTAAGAGGCTCTGCGACCTAAGGGAGTCAGCGACCTAACTATCTCAAGAACTTCGCGACCTAACAGTGTTGCGACCTAAGAGAGTCTACGACCTAACTGCTGAAGGTAACTCCGCGACCTAGCAGTGTTGCGACCTAAAGACTTCGCGACTTAAGAAGGTTCCGACCTAATGAGTTGCAACTTAGCTTAAGTCGTTCACGACTTATAGCTCCAGTTCCTAAAGACTTAGGAAGTATACGACTCAACAGGCCACGACTTAACAGTTTACGACCTAGTGGGTGCACGACTTAAGAACTTCACAGCTTACGACTCATGGTCCTAACGACTCAACGAGTTAAGCTATCTACAACTTAAAGAAAGGGGGTTCCGACTTAAAGACTCAGCGAGTTAAGGTCTTACGAGTTAAGGTCTTACGACTTAAGGGTCTTATGACTTAAAGGCTACGAGGTTAAAGTCCAGAGCCTATGCTTATACTACCTCTGATAAGTCGGCTACGACTTAACACTTGTCGAAGACAGCCACAAGATGAGCCCAGAACAACCATCCCTTAACTCGCTACCGACTTACGACCTAAGACTTCTATAAGTCGGTTATGACTTAGGACTTAGGCAAATTTCCAGAGTCCAAATCAGCTCCTATAAATACCCCACCACTTCCAACTTGGAGGGGACTTTTGGACTTTTTGGCCATTCATTTCTTCAAGCGCCGTTACGCTGTCGAAGTCTCCTCTCATTCAGCAATCAAAGATCTTCAAGCATTCAAGACACTACAACAATCTTCAAGAAAAGAACTCCTTACATCCAACACGGATTCGTCGAGTTTCATCATCAAAGATCGAGCTAGTAGTCAAGAGTGCTTTCATGATCAAGTTGTATTGTATTTTGAAGGATATTGTATCAAATTGTAACCGAATCAGCAATAAAAGACTATAAAGTGGACGTAGGCTCAATTAAGGGCCGAACCACTATAAATCTGTTGTTCATTTACTGCTTTTCTGCTATTTTCAGCTTATATTCTGTTCCCGTACCAACGGGTGGTGCTTTCACAATTCTATTACACACACCGGGTGTTAACGTTCACTTTTAAGCGTTAACATTTTGGTGCTTTCACTGAGAACCCAACTCAGGCGATCGTCCACCATTGCTTCGCAAAGATTCATAAAAAGAACCTCTCTTAAAAACCAGATCCGAAATAATGGCACCTGAAAGAAGAGGTAGACCTATCAGATCCGGAAATGCTCACGAAGGGACTTCCACTTCCCCAATAACAGACCAAGCAACTCCAACCGTTGGAGTCACCAGGGCTGAATTGGATGATGCAGTTTCTGGATTATACCAACAGATTGAAACCCAAAACGCTTTGATGATGGATAGGTTAACTGCTCTGCTCGGGGCAAATCATCAACCAGAAAACCGTCAAACTACTCTTCCTGAAATGCCACCTTTCCAGGCTGATGGTTCTATGCCGCAACCAACTTGTCATGAACATATGCCCGAGCAAACTTCCGAGGGAAGAACTGATGCTTGTCCGGAGGTGTCTTTGAACAATAAAGAATACCTGTCCGAAATGGTTAACCGCATCATGAAAGAGAGCATGCAAAGGGAAGAGGATGAGAACGACTGGGGATTCGCGCCAAGCAGAACTCCGTTTACTGAAAGGATCCTGAGAGCGGAGTTTCCAAGGAAATTTGCACCTCCTACTATCCAAGCCTATAGGGGAACTGGTGACCCTAATCATTTCCTATACAAATACGATTGGCATATGACCGGTGCAAGAGCATCAGACGAGATCAAGTGCCGATACTTTCCGGTATACCTGGAAGGTGTGGCTTTGCTTTGGTTCACAAAGCTTCCAGTTCGGTCTGTAGATAAGTTCTCCGACTTAACGCAAAAATTCAAAGAACAGTTCAGATTGTATGCTTCAAAAGCTAAGGATATAATGTCACTGTCTAACCTTGAACAAGCGCCCGGAGAATCAATCAAATCTTTCTTGAGCCGTTTCAATATAGCTTTAGCCGAAGTAGAGAATGCGGAACCACGCATGATCCTGACTTATTTGATGCGAGCCATTGATAAATCGAGTAAATTTGGAATATGGCTGAAGATGAAAGAACCAAACTCACTTGATAAATTTTATAAAAAGGCCGACGAGTTCATTCGCCTTGAAAGCCTTCCTACGACATCGAAAGTGGTTGCTGCCCAAACTAATAATAACAATGTCCCATCTAATAAAAGAGAATCTGAAAGTCAGAAAAGGGAGAATGAAGGAGGAAAGAGCCAGGGAAATGAAAAGAAACCTCGCCGCTTTAATCCTTCGGATTATACTCCTTTAACTGATACACCAAGTAATATCTTTTTTGCAACAAAGGACGTTGTCAGGTACCCTAAGCCACCTGAGATGACGAGAGGTGCAAAGCGTAATGGAAAATTCTGCCAATTTCACAATCAACCTGGCCATGACACTGACGAATGTCGCCAATTAAAAAATGTGATTGAAGAATTGCTGGAGCAGGGTAAAGTCCAACAATACGTTAAGAGAAGCGGAGTCGCTCCAACCTCATCCACTCGGGATCAACAACGTCCTACCCATCAATCCGATTCTCTCAACAACACTGCAGTGCAAGATTCAGAAAAGCTTGTCATTAATGTTGTCACAGGAGGTCCACACCCAGCAGGAAGAAGTTGGGACGACTGCTAATTGTCCACAAAACTGCAACTGGGGCATCTTTCACTTTCTCTGGCATATAAATCCGAAGCTGCAAATCTAGCACAAATGGAAATCCAGCTTGGAGATTCTGAAACAACAATAACTAGCATCCGTTTTTTACTTAACAGCGTTGCTTAAATTTGTAAAAAATGATGATGGATGTGTGGCTTCTGCATTGTAAACCGCTGAGAAATCAGTGTGACTGAATAATGAAAAAACTATGCATTCTGTGTTTTCTATTATAAAATGCCTGTTATATTTCGATGTGTAAATACTCTAAATGTATTGCTAAAATGTCGATCTAATATTGCAGGTCATTAAAGCAAAGCTCACCCATCGCAAAGCTAAGCGAGCCTTACAAATCATTTACTAAAGCAAATACCAAGCAACAAAAAATTCCAGATTCAAATCCTATACAAGAAGAACCTCACATAAAAAGTTGGCAACTTCATTGGGGCAAGCCTTCGTTAACCGGTTGTGATTGTCAATATGAACAGACATCCAGCTAGGTAACTCGCGTTTGTCCCATGAAGTTATTCAACAGTGAAGTCCACTTCTTCGGATGAGGCAATTTACTTACAAAAGGAACGAAGATACGCTTGGAAATGATAGTAAAAGATCGCTAGTGGGCAGATGATGGGAGAACATGGCCAAGCAAGCACGGAAGCAACCAAAAGGAATTTTGCTCCTCAATAAAAGGGCCGGTAGAACCACCGAAGGGACACCTTCCCAAGCAGAAGGAACAGGGCCCTTGCTAACTGATCGTGATGCATCCGATCAGGCAGCTTGCGTCCGTCCCGTGGATCTACTCGCCCCTGAGAAGCAACCTTCCTAGCACACCAACCAACCGATGCTCCTTCCCAAAGGTCAACAAAGCCCTCTAACGAGGCACGCCAATAAATGGGAGAGCTTTCCTCAATCAAAAAGATCGGTGGGACTACCAAAGGGGCACTTTGTTAATTAATTGCGATCGTTTGTGCAAACAAACATCCAATCGAGCAACTTGCGTTCGCCCCGTGGACCCCTCCGACCATGAGAAAGTAACTTCCAGGCAATCATAAGCCCTTTTCGGAGGCACAAGCCCTCTTCGGAGGCACAAGCCATCTTCGGAGGCACGCTTCACCATGCTTGAAGCACAAAATCAAAAGCCCTTTTCGGAGGCAAAAGCCCTCTTCGGAGGCACATTTCACCCGTGTAGAAGTGCAAAATGCTTCTCTTCGGAGACCCACTTCACCAGTGATGAAATGCTAAAAAGCCCTTTTCGGAGGCACATTTCACCCGTGTAGAAGTGCAAAATGCTTCTCTTCGGAGACCCACTTCACCAGAGCTGAAATGCCAAAACTGCTTCTCCTCGGAGACCAAAACTGCTTCTCCTCGGAGACCAAAATTGCTTCTCTTCGGAGACCAAAATTGCTTCTCTTCGGAGACCAAAAATTGCTTCTCTTCGGAGACCAAAATTGCTTCTCTTCGGAGACCAAAAATTGCTTCTCTTCGGAAACCAAAATTGCTTCTCTTCGGAGACCAAAATTGCTTCTCTTCGGAGACCAAAAATTGCTTCTCTTCGGAGACCAAAAATTGCTTCTCTTCGGAGACCAAAAATTGCTTCTCTTCAGAGACCAAAATCGCTTCTCTTCGGAGACCAAAAGACCTCCTCAGAGGCGTACTTCACCTTGCTTGAAGTACCAGAAATAAACCCTTTACTGGGGCACAAAATCAAAACCTTCCTCAGAAGCTCATTTCACTGTGCAGGAAAATTCACTCTTTAACAAATAAAAGTGATCATTCCCAAAAGTTGAAGTGTTCTTCAGGAAGAAAGAGAAAGTAAAAACTTCTCTGAAGACGAGATATACTCTATTAAAAGCAGAATGATTCTTCCCTTAAAAGTGAAGTAGTTATTCTCTGAAGTAAGAATATCAGTCTTAAAGAAGCTAGAAATGTTGCAATGCACTTGCGGTATGGGGGCAACACTATATAATTTAATTGTATTAATAAAAGCAACATGCCACAAGTTCATTGCAATATCACAAAAAATAGATGTGGAATAAACATATTCCCAAACACAGACAAAAAGTTTGTACAAGTAAAAGGAATCGTTTATTCTACACCAAAAAAGAGAAACAAACGCATTCTCACATACACAAGAATTTGTACAAGTAAAAAGCTATCTTATTCAATACTATGAGAAATTTTTACATTGTACAGGTCGCAAAAAGAAGCGGAGACCGGTATCCGCACAATCTCCGGTCAACACATGCAAAAAGCAGAAAAGTCAAAATCAAACTCATTTCTCCTTCTTTCCACCCTTGGAGCCTTTACCCGGCCTGGTAATTAGTTTCGAAGGCCGTATCGGAGAAGAAGGAGAAAGAGACTCAGCCGGATCGACTTCTGCTTCATCTCCAGCAACAGAAGAACTCTTCTTTCCTTTCTTTGAAACCACACGTTTCCCCTTCTTCTTGGAAGAAGACTCACTCTCCGGAGTAAGAAATGTAGAAAGTTTTGTGTCGTAGTCAAAAGACTGCTTCGGGGTCTTCTCGCTATCTTCCAGATCTTCTGCTTTCTGTTCCTCGGAAGCAGGTGGTTCGTCCAAACCTTGGAGGGCTGCTATCGGTTCTTCCTGCGAACCTGGTTGAGAAGCTGGGAGAGGCGTAACTTGAGAAGGAGGAAGAACGGTAGCTGAAGAAGGAAGAATTGGTGCAGTTTCTGACACGTCCGCTGCATAATAAAAGAAATCAAAATCAGTATTCTCCAAGGAAAAAGAAGACAGTGGATCGTCAAAGCTTAAGTAATAAGTAAGAAGTTCGTCGAACTCGGTTGAATCGAATAAGCAATTCACTGAATTCGTCTCGTCAAAGTTACCTGGAGAAGCCGGTTTAGCGAGATCAATCTCAAATTCACGAGCCTGAAAATCCTTCATTGCCTCTTCTTCCGTAGGAGTGGTCACAACTGGATGTGAAGGATGAGAGCTGGAATCCATAATGTTTGCATCAGCCGAAGTGGAAGTATGAATAGGGGCAGTTAAAGGAGCTTCCTTTATTGAAAGCTCTTCTCCCAGTGATTCAGCCCGCGCTTTAGCAAGCTGCTCCTTCCCTCTAACAAGAGCGGCGCGAGCCTCATCATTAAGATAGCGAGCCTCAAATTTTGCTTCCTCAAATTTTGCTTCATCATAGCCGGCACCTTTAAACATATCAAGTGCGGCTTCCCACACTTCAGCCAGAGTGATTTCATAATCTGGTCCCAGAAAAGCAAGGCTCCCACGACCCAGAACGCAGTGTAAATAAAAGTCAAATAAGGTAGAACTGATGTTTGCTTTTGTTGCCTCATGTGATTGCTCAGCCGCTTCTTTTTCGGCAATGGCAGCAACCCTACCAGTAATAGCCTCATCACGTGCTGTCTCAGCTTTAGCGAGTCGAGACTTTAGTAACTCAATTTCTACGTTCTGGGAGGTGACCTTTTCCCGCAGTTCGGTATTTTCTATGCGATATTTCTCAGTAATGTGCTGTTCGGCGGCAAGCTTCATTTCAACATCTCTTTGTGCAGCATGTGCATCCCGCACCTGCTTCTGAAAGACTTCTTCTTTTTGAGTATATGATGCAGAAGAAGAAGCGAGATTTTCCTTAAGCTGCTTAACTTCAGATGCAAGCTTTGCGTTGTCGTCTGCAATGCTCGTCATCTCCGCATCATGCTGCTTACGCCATTTGTCCCATTCTGATTCATCGTTCTCCATGGTCATCATCGCCTCAAGGTTCATATGGTTGATCCTTTTAAGTTCATCAACCAGCTTCTGCCATCCAGACATTCTTTCAATATCAAGCTTGACAGCATCGACATTTCTCAGCATTGCTTGCTTATCAATGGGAACCAAATCTAAGTCAAAACGGACTCCTCTTAGACACCAATTCGGAAATCGGCTCTGAAGCGTCGGAGGGCCGTCTTTAACTTGATATTGTGGCCTGTTAATGATGGTTTGAATATCAGATTCCTTTAGAGGAGGAGAGCCGGCCGGAATATCAGAAGAAATGGGAGCGTTAGTCTTCTCAGAAATAGCAGACGCGTCACTTGGCTTAGACCGTTTGCTCGATTCATCAGTAATATGAGTTTTCCCTTTGTCATCATAAGACTTTCGCTTATGAGAATCGTAAGTTCTGTAAGAAGAATCATATCGGTCAACATCTCTTCTTCTCTGCCGCTGCTCGTAATCCCATTTTTCTTGAGCCTTCCTTTGGGCCCGTTCCTCATCTGTCTCTCTCTGGTCACCAAGATATTTCCTAAAGTCATAGGATCCGCGACCTCCATGGCGCTGAAATGAGTCATAGTATGAGCCGGAGCGCCCCATCGGAGAATCTGAAAACGGAAAAGAAGTAAAGTTTAGAAATTTCCAGAAAGAAAGAGTAAATGCTTATAAGTGCAGAAAAATCCTAAGTGTGTGCGGCGTGCGAACTACGCGCGTCAAACTACAAACCACGCTTCAGTGCGGGAATGGAGATGACAGGTGTAGAAGGCGTCGAGGTCTGTTTCAAAGAGGAAGTCGCTTCAATGACAGGAGAGTTCGCCTTTGGAATATTATCCTTGAAAAGCTCTTGAGAAGTTATCATTATGTCACTCAAGTCATCGAAGGTGTCATTATTATGATGCTCAGCAGAGTTCTCCTTCTCAATTTCCACATCAGTTGATTTTTCAGAAACTCGAAGATTTTCTTCCTCTTCGATAATTGGGGCAAGTGCCGATTTGCTGACTAACCCTACAACATTAGTGGATGCGGAACACTTTATCAAAGCAGCCTCTACGACAGGTGTTTCTGATGCAACTTCTTCTGCAGAAACTGGGGCATTCGATGCCTCTGCTTGAGAGCCCGAAGCAGCTAACGTTTCTGCATCAGAACTAGAAATTTCATAAATCTGGGTCGATCTAGAAGGATGTAAAAGACCAAATTGGTGCAGAAATTCATCTTTCAGCAAGAATTTGGCACTCCTCTCTTCAACATCAACGGCACTCAAAGTATCTAAAATTAACTTGTGACTGGTATCTCGAAGTGGAGGAGGAAGTGCTGCAAAAAGAAAGAATGGAGTTAAGCATTTGACAGTTCGAGTTTTGGAAAGTCTTAAAAACAAATCGGAAAGAGGCAGTCTTACTTCCGACTCTCCAGATGGCATAAAATCCCGGAGGACAGTGGACATAAAAGAATTGAGTTAAGAACCCATGGGCACTTTCGGGCAAGTCCAGAATTAATTTACGGTTCCTGGCACTCCTCACAAGTGTAATAGAGGGATGATCTTTGTTCTTTGCAAATGTGCACAAGAAGCGAATTTCGGCAAAACTGGGAAAAACGGCCCAACGTTCTCCTGAAAAGCACACACAGTCCCAGCAGGATGGAGTATCCATTAGGGTGCAGTTGAAAAGGGGAGATAGATAGCCGAAGGAGAAGTTCTCGAAGGCAATCATTAAAGGGCGGAATAGCTCCGCTCAAGCACATCTGACGATTCACAGCAACAAAGCCAAGAGGCGGCCTGTCAGCAGTGTCGCTTGATCCAGGAAGTAAAGCATCTGCTTCGGCAAAGCCGAATTGGATGCACAATTGTCTGAAGACCTTGTGGCTCAGAGTAGTAGAAGTCCGTTCCGGAGGGTCGTTCAGTGGAGTAGCAATTGGAAAAGCTTCTCCAGCCATTTCCAAGTCTTCCTGTTGAGATGCCATTCTACACAAGGAACTGGACGATCAAATATTAAGGTGCACGTTTCCTAAAAAAGAGTGAAGTGTTGTGCAGAACTAACGCAATAACAAGCAAATATAAATGAAACTAAATTAGTTGATACTTGTCGATTATAAAGTTTCGGGGCTTGATATCTTAAGTCCAAGAACAGTGTTGTGTTGGTGCAAATAAATCAGCTTTAGTTGATCATTTCAATTTTGCTTTAATACTTCACTTAGATTTGTTAGTTCACAGCATTTCATTCGCGAAGTTCATTTAAGTTTGATATTCTTTGTCGACTAATCTGTCATTTGATATGGGCAATCAATGGCAGTATATTCGTCCCATTCTTTTTGTGAATATTGATTCTAAACAGGTTATCAGCATTAAAGTTAAGGCAATCTGAAAAGAAGTACAACGAAGTCTAAAACAATTCAAATTCAAAAAATCAGCCAAATTCTGCCTAAATTTCTAAGTTCTAGGTCGTTCACGACCTAACATAAGTCGGAGCAATTTTAAGTCGTGCTGTCCAATTTGAAGTGTTCAGGGCTTTACAAATTTGTTTCAAGTACTAGGTCGTTCAGCGACCTATCATAGGTCGGGGCATATTTAGGTCGCACAATGTAACTGTGGATCAAGGCAATGCAATTTACTCCATGTCCTAGGTCGCATACGGCTTAGCATAGGTTGAGAATTCTTAGGTCGCAAAAGAGGTTGGTCAGCTTCGTTTTAGTTGCAGATGTTTTTTAGATCGCAAAACTTAGGTCGCCAAGAACCTTACGACCTAACTTTTAAAGCCATCCGGATCTGCTAGGTCGCTGGCTTCTTCTCCAAACAATCTTACTGATCCAATAACCCGATACTGCTAGTATAAAGAAAACGATTCATCCTCTTCTTGAATCCCATTCATCTCTACCTACCAACCGAATCGCCCATTAAATCAATTTCAAGTTCTTCGATTCATTACAAACATTACCGTGCATTCACGAGTCATGTTAACATGTCGATCGTGACAATCATTCAAAAAACGAAACACAAATGCATGGAATTAAACTTGGGTTAGAAAACATAAACTCGTGATTGGGCAGCGATTATGGTGGGATGGAGATCGAAACTCACTTACGTAGTTTGTTAGAAAGGATGAATCGTCGTTTAAACAAGTTGAATTCTCTCTTGGGGGTTCAAAGATTTGTCAATAGCAACGGGAAATTAGAGCAGAAGGATTAGGAGGAAGAAGGCGACTTAACAGTTTATATGGGCTGAGAATGGAAGGCGAATAGGCATGAAGTTTTAGGTCGTCCACGACTTAGCAAGGTTGAATCGAAGTATACAACCTATGGCATAGTCATATACCTCGAGGGGCAAATGTTAATTCCTTTATTTCAGCGACCAACACTTCGCGACCTAAGAGAAGTTTGCAACCTAACGAAGTCACGACCTAGGGAATTCTGCGACTTAGTGAAGCTACAACCTAAGCTACAGGAACGTCACGACATAAGAAAGACGCGACCTAAGAATGTCACAACCTAACTCATTGAAGTAACTCAGAGACCTACGACTTAAGGAAGTTGCGACCTAAGGAAGCTACGACCTAAGGAAGTTGCGACCTAAGGAAGTCCACGACCTAAGAGGCTCTGCGACCTAAGGGAGTCAGCGACCTAACTATCTCAAGAACTTCGCGACCTAACAGTGTTGCGACCTAAGAGAGTCTACGACCTAACTGCTGAAGGTAACTCCGCGACCTAGCAGTGTTGCGACCTAAAGACTTCGCGACTTAAGAAGGTTCCGACCTAATGAGTTGCAACTTAGCTTAAGTCGTTCACGACTTATAGCTCCAGTTCCTAAAGACTTAGGAAGTATACGACTCAACAGGCCACGACTTAACAGTTTACGACCTAGTGGGTGCACGACTTAAGAACTTCACAGCTTATGACTCATGGTCCTAACGACTCAACGAGTTAAGCTATCTACAACTTAAAGAAAGGGGGTTCCGACTTAACGACTCAGCGAGTTAAGGTCTTACGAGTTAAGGTCTTACGACTTAAGGGTCTTACGACTTAAAGGCTACGAGGTTAAAGTCCAGAGCCTATGCTTATACTACCTCTAATAAGTCGGCTACGACTTAACACTTGTCGAAGACAGCCACAAGATGAGCCCAGAACAACCATCCCTTAACTCGCTACCGACTTACGACCTAAGACTTCTATAAGTCGGCTACGACTTAGGACTTAGGCAAATTTCCAGAGTCCAAATCAGCTCCTATAAATACCCCACCACTTCCAACTTGGAGGGGACTTTTGGACTTTTTGGCCATTCATTTCTTCAAGCGCCGTTACGCTGTCGAAGTCTCCTCTCATTCAGCAATCAAAGATCTTCAAGCATTCAAGACACTACAACAATCTTCAAGAAAAGAACTCCTTACATCCAACACGGATTCGTCGAGTTTCATCATCAAAGATCGAGCTAGTAGTCAAGAGTGCTTTCATGATCAAGTTGTATTGTATTTTGAAGGATATTGTATCAAATTGTAACCGAATCAGCAATAAAAGACTATAAAGTGGACGTAGGCTCAATTAAGGGCCGAACCACTATAAATCTGTTGTTCATTTACTGCTTTTCTGCTATTTTCAGCTTATATTCTATTCCCATACCAACGGGTGGTGCTTTCACAATTCTATTACACACACCGGGTGTTAACGTTCACTTTTTAGCGTTAACAGGGGTCGAAGTCAATTTAGGGTTTTGTGGGGTATTTTGAAGGTCGGAGTCGCGAGGAAATATCGTCGTCAACACTGCGATTCAAGCGATCGGACCGGGGGGGTTTGGTTCGTCGTTGTTTGGTGAAGCTGAAGATGTGTCGGCGTGGTTACCTGTGGTAGGGATAAGCGATGCGTGGAGATTCTCTGATGATAGAACGCTATTCCAGTGTTGGGTCGAATTGTTCGATCTCGAATTCCGTTCGAATTCGTCGAACTGGGTGATGGATGGGAAAGAGTCGATCATCGTTGACATGGGGATGAAGGTGGCATCGATCGCCAAGGCTCCGGTGCCTCGTGCATGTGCACGCGTGTGCACTTGAGTCTGGACCATTGTGTTGTTGGGGAAGAAGCATTGACTCGAAGATCGACTCGAGAGGTTACGTATTTGTCTCGGAGTAGTGAGAGATCGGGAATGCTCGAGTTTTCGTGAGGATTTGTTCGCACGTGTCTCGGGGTAGCATCGTTGTGGGCTTGAGTATTTGAGAGATCAGGTTTTGAAATTTAAAAAGGGTATATGAACCAGGTTTTGAAATTTTAAAGAAAATATGCGTATGGTTTTCAAAGGCAATAAGAAATAAAGTTTTTAATGTAAATAAAAATAAAGGAAATATAAACCAAAGTTCCAAAGTAATTTATTTAAAACAAGTTCTTATACCAATTTTCAAAAGATATATTTGAAAGTTAAATTGTTTAAAAATTGTTGGGTTGTATAATTATATACTAGGTCAATTATGTAATTAGTTCCTAAATGTTTTTCAAATGAAGTCTAATGAAGTAATTAGTGAATAGTTAATGAGTGTAATAAATTATGGATCACTAACTAGTGATTAAAAGATAATTAATTAATAAATTTAAGATAATTGGGTGAATTTATTAGGAATAGTAAATTACTTGATTCATTAAGGGTTAATTAATCTAATAAATTGATTTGTTAATTAAGATTTGTTAATTAGGCATTTAAGGTTAATCATTAAAGGATAATTAATTCAAAAGGGTTATTAATCAATAAAAGTGATTAAGAAGTGATTATAAAGTAAGGATTAATTAATCAATTTTTGTAATTAACTAAGGATAATTAATCAGAGCATTAATTATAAATTAAAGGTAAACTAATAAATGATTAAAGAATAATTAATCAAAGTAATTTGTAATTTATCGATGTTAATTAACCAGGATTAGTAATTTATTCATAAGTAATTAATCTGGTATAAATTAATTATAATCAGATATTAATTGATTTTACCTATGGATATTTGGGTTCTATTGGATGATTTGATTGTTTGATATCCCTGATATATGATGCTTTGTGATATACCCTGATTTGTGTTGTGATCTGTAATTTATTTATCTGGGACGAATGTAGTTGATTTTTCTACGATATATATATCTGTTTCTGTGATATATATTACTATGTGAATATGAAACCCTTGACCCGTAAAACGACATTTGAATTTCGATGCGACAGGGAGTCGGATTCCAGTTGGTTATTCGAAACCCACATCGAATTGTAATGATGAATCTTTGTGACTGATAGATTTACTTTATCTATGAATTTGTGAATGAAGATAAGCGTTATCGATTATACCGCTTATCGATATAACCTGTGATGATTGATGTTGCACTATTGTGTGTAAAACCCATGAACTACACCTTTACACACACAAATATGGATTTCACGTGGAGATCGGTTAAGTCACAGATAATTTAAATTTGATGTTTTTGAAATTTTAATTTTAATTGATTTTGAGATTTGAAATTTGGGGTTTAAAATGAAAAGCTTTTGAAATGGAATTTCAAAGATAAAAGTTATTTTGAATAACTTAATCAAGTTTTGAAAATTTAAATAATTTGATTTGAATTCAAGTTTGAAATTGAATTCTATAATTCGAAACTAGGGATTTAAGATGCTGTGCAAGTTATACGAATTTAAACCATTTTAAAAGTAAGATTTTGGGAATTTGAATTTAACCCAAGGGTTTCAACTCGTATGAAAGAATCAGATTTTCTGAAATGAAACTGTTTGTTTTCAAATGATAAAAGCTTTCAGATAAGAAATAAAATTCCAGTTTAATTAAAGGAATTTCAAGATTGAATTGAAAAATGGATTTTCCAAGTTATGAATGAATTCTTTTTGAAAGCTATGAATTAAATCTGTTTATTTTTAACAGATTTAAAATGATGTTTTGTTTAACCCATTCGAAATGAAATTGTTTTGAAAGCTATGAATTAAATCTGTTTATTTTTAACAGATTTAAAATGATGTTTTGTTTAACCCATTCGAAATGAAATTGTTTTGAAAGCTATGAGTTAAATCTTTGATTTAAAGATTTAATGAATTAATTAAATTGAAATGGAAATCGATTTGGAAAATCTGTGAATGAATCTTTGTGAAATTAAGTGAACTTTGTGAATTGAATCTTTTTGTTTAAAAAGATTAAAATGGTAATTTGTTAAACCATTTGAAAAGAAAGTTTGGGTTTAAATTGTGACTTAATTGAAATTCCAATATCCATATATTTTTAAATATTGCGCTCACTATTCGGGTTAGCCGGGAAAAGACCTTTGGGTCGTATAACCCATTCCGAATATGTGATACGTCGTATATGGATAGCATTTGAAGACCGGTGGTGAAGACCGGATATTCACGAGAACGAAAGGATAACTCGTTGATTATCTCTGCACTGGGTCGCACCTGGTATAGAGATCCCCTAAGTGATGGGAAATCCGATCGGGATTGTGAATACCCGGATTTGCAAGGGCTTCGTAAGAAGTGCCTTCGGTTCTGTTCGATCCCGGAACAGACTTGTATGGTTACATGTCTGACATTACATTTTGAGATATAAAGCTGATTTCTTTCAAATACATTTCTGTTGGTGGCGGAGAATTTATTCTCTTAGCTTAACACCCTTCTCTGAGACGTACGAGCTCAGAGGTTATGTAGTTGAAGTTATCAGCGATATATTCCCAATTTGGTAATGTGACATGCTGAGTGTTGCTGTGTGATGATCAATGTTTGATCATTTGTGATATGATCATTTGTTTGATCATTTATCTTTGTGATCATAGGTTGATCATCTGTTGACCCAAAGCGTGGCTTTTTGAAAAAGCGTAGCTTTGTGGACGAGACTTCGTCGAGCCTCACAACCCGGTAATGGTCGAAACAGGAATGTTGCGGCAAGGTTTCAGGGGTAGCTTCCCTAGGGTATGACCATTCCTTCTGGAAAAGGGTAGTATCATGGTATGGAGCCCAGATACTTACTCATGTGGATACACTTATTTATTATGTGTGATGTTGGATACCGAGCGCTCGGATAAAGGTCCCAAAGGACCGGGGGTGGCATATCTCAGGTTTTGTAATATCCCTTGGGAAAAGGGGTAACCGGCCTTGTTTGGCAGAGAACGGTTTGGTTCTCGGAGCGTCCCTCCAGAGGCACTTTTTTTGTGGAATAGGAAGTTCCTTAGCCTGACCATTTGTGGGAAAAATCCAAAGAAACAATACGAGCCTTTACAATTTCAATTGTATAACCTGTCTCCTCAGGAGGCAGCTATAGCAGGCATAATATAATGGTACCTATGCTGGCTAAGATTTATATTCTACTTTCGAAATGTTTTCCACTATGCACTAATAATAATATAACAAACGATTTGATTTGATTTTGCGTAGTAAGCATCTTTGACTAACATAAGAAGAAATCTCCTCCAAGTCTGCGTTTGCATTGTGTGTGTGGTAGGAGGTCTTATGGTAGTTACATTTTCAAAAAGCATTGCGAATTGACTTTAAAAATCTTTTGTTGTTTGTTTTTAAAGATAAACTGTTTTTGTTGCTCACACCAGTCCCATGACTGATCCAGAGTTTATTGTTTCTTTCCTAAACTCTGGATGCTCAAAATTTTTCTACACGGGTAGTCTAGAGTTGGGTTTTTCAGATAGTCAGAATTAGTAGATTTTCTGGAGCTAGTTCAGTCTTTGGATATGGACTGCACTTGCTATCTTTGTGCATCATTATTGGGAGTTTAAGCTATTTCTGGATTGCTGTTTTGAAGATGGAGATTATCCGCTGTTGATGTTATCCTTTTCTTTTCCGCTGCTATTTGTTGTATCATATCTCTGATGTATATAGATATTCATTGTATCATCATTGTATCTGGATATTGTATCAGATGTTGTATATCTATATTCTTTTTCTTCCGCTGTATTATTTATTTAACTATGTTATAAGCTCCGGCGACTCGGATTTGAACGGTCGAATCTACGACATTCGAGTACGATGTAAAGTATGGATGTCGATTTTCGAACGCGAAAATGCAGATCGTTACACCATTGATCCATCGGTATATTTATTTCCTGATTATCTACCATTATAGTTGGGGTCCTATAACCTGTCTCAACAATATTCAAGCATCAATGGTTTTTAGAAAGATTTTCGTTCTATTTTTCCAGTAAGCATATTCACTATTGAACATTGGTGGTCTAACTATGGACTGACCTTCAGCAAAAGCATTATTTAAAGAAGCCATTTTAAAAATTCAAATTTTTAAAACAAAAATTGGTTTTTGAAAAATCAGATTTTTAAAACAAAAATTGACTTCTGTTCCTTACTCTGATACCACTTGTAGGATCGATTTCCCCCTAGAGGGGGGTGAATAGGGTGATACTATCAATTATAAAAATTTAATGCAAAAGTATAAAAACTAATTTCAACACAGATATAGCAGAATAATAGCAACACAGATAATAGTAGAATAATAAATGCAGAAATAGAACAACACAGATTTACCCAGCTTCGGCAAAACCCTGGCTAGGTGCTGCCCCCAAGGTTTCTACTAGAAATTAAGTAGTCAGACGCTTACACACGTAAACTCGCAACATCCGCTATCGACTAACCTAACTCTACGCTCGAAACCCTACCACAACTCAGCCACTGAGTTGCAAATTCTCAAACTACATCACCGTAGTTCGTCCCCTAGTCACACGACTAGAAATTACAAAAAATTAAAAGTAAATTACAAAATAAAAGGAAATTTAAACAAAAAACCCTAATTTATATACTAAAGGCCTTATATAATAATTATGAACCCAAAGAGAATAAAAAAAGGCCGGCCCAAATGAAGTGATAAACAGTTTATCCCCTTTTTCTTTTATCTCTAATCGACCGTATCTTTTTCCTTGTAAAAAAACGGCGTTTGTTCCTCTTTTCCTTTGCTAAAAAATTACGGCTTTTGATAAATTAGAAGTTGCCGACTTTAGTTGATCAATCAAATGATGTTTTTGCGTTGCTATGTTAATCGATTGTTCGTTGCTTAGCTTTGGATGCTTCTCGATCGAGTTCGATTTTAGTGGTATGTGATTTATGCCTTTTGCTTACTGACTAGCTTGCTTGAACTCGATTGCTTGCTTTAGGCAGATGATGATTGGGTTTTATATAGGGTTTAATTCCCTAAATTTTCATTCGTTTGATAATTTGCTTGCCGTTCGATTTTTCTTGAGTGTATGCGATTTGTTTAGACTTGTGCAATTCGTATATTTTACTGGCTTGATCACCACGACTCCATGAGTTTGCTTGATTATCACGGTTTTGATTTCTGACTTGGTTCTGTTCTTTTTGCCTTGGTCACCACGGCTTTGATTTTGCTGGCATTTTGACTTGTTCGAATTATTCCTTTGCAAATTGAATTCGGCCATTTCTGAATTTGTGATACGAGAATTTTACTTTGTTTGGAACTACTGATTTGAAACTGCTGTTACATTTGCAAGTTGAATTCGGTCGTTTTTGAAAATTCTTGCTTGATTTTGTCTCGGCCTGTACTTGTGCATTGCATTCATGTGTGTTCATATATGTATGTGTTAGCTTTGGGTTTCACTGTTTTATTTGGTTCACCTGAACTTTGAACTGATCCATTATGTTGTTGAACTTCATGTGTACATCACTGCTAAACATGTACATATGGGCACTTGTATATGTCTTCATTTGTATACTTGAATCTGGTGTTTGCAATTTCATGTGTGTTATTTCCAATCAAGTAGTCTGGTTGCCTCGACTACATATGTATGATGCCTGATGTGAGTTGAGTAAGTTCACTCTCTTGATTAGAAGTCTGGTCTAGATTTGTGTTACTAGTTTCCTCTGAAGCTTTGCATTCATGTTACTACTTGTTTGAAGTCCAATGTCCAGTTGCATTCATTCTTGTGTGTTCGTGCTTAAAGTGTTGTTTCTTCTACTTCGAGTCACTTATGCATTTTGTTGTGTATACTCGAGTCTTTTTGAAATCCCCTTGGTTTTGGTTACATGTTGAAAGTTTTGTGACTATTGATTTCAAAAACTACATGCTTGAAATCTTGACTTTGTAGATACAAACATGTATATACATACATATACATGTATGTATATATGTGTATAATTATTGTGCCTGGTCTATGTGAGTCTGTTGGGTCCATGATTGTTTGATCATTAATGTTGTTTGCCTCGACTTGTTTCCGGTTCTGGTATGTGGTTGCTCTGAGCAGTTCGATGAACATGTTACATTGATGTTGTGTTGTAAGTGCATATGTGTTTGGTTCTCTGGTCTCTGTAGCATTGTTTCTTTGACTTGTATGTGGTCAGTGGTGGTCTGTTGGCACTTGAATTTGGTCTGCACTTGTGTTGAATCCAGCTTATAGCTCGGGTTTGACCTTGTGCTAATATCGTGACTTTATTTGTATTTCACTTGAGTTGAACTTGGTTTTGATTGGGTTTGACCTTGTGCTCACCTGTCCCTATAATTTTATCAAGTGTACATCGGTGTGCACGGCCTTGTGGCCTGTACACTGGCTGTGCAGTTAATGCCCCGCTATATCCCCGCTATAACTCCGATATATCTTATAGCGGATTCCTACCGCTACGATTTTTCCATATATCCCCAACATATAGCCTTTCCGCTTTAATCCCCGCTATTTCCGCTATATCCTGTTGTTTCTGCTATATTCCGCTATTTCCGCTATATCTTCTATAAAAAATTGGATTGAAAAATGATATTTATACGCTATAAAAAATATGAAATTAATTAATTTCATTGAATTTTTTATATATGTTTAGAAATGATAATACTCTAATATTCTACTAAATTAAATTAAGTTATATAACAGTTTTACGTTCATTTATAATACATTTGCACATATTTTTATTTAAAATTATTTTTGTATTAATTATAATTCAATTGAATGTTAATTTTTGACATAATTACTATCTATATGTTTGTAAAACAACAAGTATGAGATTTATATGCTATTTTAGAGTAATCCGATATAACCCGCTATATCTTTGCTACATCCCCGCTATGTGTGACATCCCGGAATTTTGAGCAATATCAATTTAATAATCTATATTAAATATTAAATTGATTTGATATATAATTATTAATAAAATATAAATTGACTTGATAATTTTATTTTAAATGGATATTTAACTGATAAATTATCTTTTAAAGCTAATAAATTATTTCCTATTTATTTATATATATATTTGTATATATGGTAAATAGTTAAGGTCTGTTTTAATTTTTAATAAATAAGAATATGTTTTAAAATTCTAGTCTTTTGGGTAATTTGGAAATTTGATTTAAATTAAATATTAAATAAATACACTTATGTTAAGAGTAGGATTAAATACTAAGTTTTAGAAATTTATAACAGGATAACATAACCATAACCACCTTTAAACAAAAATATTAGTCAAATATTATTTAATCTATAGCAAAACTTAGGATCAGGCAAGGAAGTTTATACCATAACAAAACTTTAAATTTAAAACTTAAGTTAAATATACTTGCAGGCAAGTAAAAGAATACAAGCATCTTACAAATAAACAAAGCAAAAATATAATACACTTATGTTAGAAACTAGAAATAAATAACAAGCTAACTATAACTATAACTATAACAATTACAAACTAAAAACTTATGTGCAGGCAAGAAAGTTTTACTCTATGGCAAAATATTCTTGCAGGCATTAAAATCACCTAAGTATAAGATGATAGATAAGGCAAGTAAATTATTTTGTACACTTTGGCAATGTACAGGTGTAGGCAGAAATCATTTCAGTACATACGAATGAAGATAGGGTAAGTATGCTAAGTTTAAAATTAAACAAATATAAACATGGGTAAGGTTGTAAGTACATACGAAAGTGGATTGTAGGAGAAGCTTGTATACAAGAAAGTACATAGCATTTAATGTTTTTCCACCTTAGCACAACAAAGCCTGTCCAGAATGGTTTTCAGTCACCAAAGAAAATGGAAATATCTCTGAAATTTGTACTTAAACAATATGGTATACTTGTTATTTGTTCAACCTACTTCATTTTTATTTCATAAACGAGAGTGTTGCAATTCCAGTTTTTAAACAGAGAAGAATTTAAACAAAATACAAAACTGGAAATCAACAAAGCAAAAGCACTTCAGTTCTCAATCAAAAATAAAAGCATTTTCAATTATAACAAGACTTCCAGACAATTCATGTTTGAGTTCCAAAGCCAATTCAAAGTTTTCGAAGATCAAAACAACAAAATATGGAAGTTTTCAAATGCCATATTTCAAGTTCCCTGTCTTCAAATAAAAAGAGCAAGTTTTCCATTCAAATGACTGGTGAGTAAACTTTAAAACTCAACCATAAATAATCTGAAATGTCTGTGTTAATGATTGTTTTACATGCATGTATATGTGCAAGTCTTCGTGAATATATGTATGTGCATATCTGTAGCTTTTGAACTTCCCTAATCTTAATACAAGTCTCTGACTTGAAAAACTGTAAGCATGAGATAC
The DNA here is from genome assembly GCA_030737815.1 of Allium fistulosum. Lineage (NCBI taxonomy): Eukaryota > Viridiplantae > Streptophyta > Magnoliopsida > Asparagales > Amaryllidaceae > Allium > Allium fistulosum. The sequence goes on from CM060908.1 coordinate 598,116,684, forward strand.
CTTAGTTTTGATGGATATGGTTTATGTTCTAAGTAGACTTGTGATGTATGTTTGGAAATATGGTTGTATGATTGTTTTAAGACTCTGGAAATCTGGGAGGGTGTTTTGATAAAACTACTGTGATCTCTGTTTAAAAGTACCAGAGAATAAAACTTAGTTTTCAAACTTCAAAAAAAAAAACTTCTTTCTCCAATCTTCTTTAGGCCTAAGTTGTTAAAACAAAGTTAGTTGTTTTAATCTAAACTAAGCTTTGAAAATAATTGAAATAATTATAAGCAGAAAACATTCTCTGGAAACATGAAACACAGAGAAAACTTGTAATATGTTAAAAATCAAATCTTGGAATATGTTGATAAAATTTCATATCTGAAAATGTATCTAAAAGATAGGATTTTTAGAATCAAGTTTACAATTTTTAGTGTAGTATTGAATGTGTTCTGGGGTGGTGTCTGTATTTCGAGTTATTGGGTTTCTCTGGTGATATAGTTGATCTGGGAGGTGGTGGTTCTTTCTGGAGGTGGAGGGGTGATAGGGGACTTCGACAAAATTTTCAGGTGATGGTACTGGTTAGTGGGGAGGTGGTGATTGTCATCAGAAGTCTAGAACCCTAGTTTTGCTGAGTCAAGCACAGTTGATAACCTCAACTCGTATAGTTGATCGAGTTCAACCGGAATCTGGGTATGGGTAGTAGGCGTGTAGAGGAAGCCAGCGCCGGAGTTTCAGTACCCACGGTGGTCGAAGTTTGGAGGACGAGGTGATTTCAGTTGCGATGGTGATGTCTGGTTAGTTCCAGGTTTTGGGTAGGGTGCTCGATTTCGATACTCTGGCGTTAGCGATGATCAGGGTGGTCGAGATGGTCGGTGGGGTCAGGGGCAACGGGTGGGGCGTCGAGGTGGTGGTCGCCGTTGATCAGGTCCAGCGTGCATGTGCACGGTGATAGTCTGGGGTAGCTGGGAATGGTACTCGAGTTTCACGAGTAAATGGAAGACTGGCCCGAGTTTTTACGTGTTTGCCTCGAAGCAAAGTTTGGGTAGTCTCGGGTTTTATGTCGTGATGCCAGTTTTATAAAGCCTGGCAGTTTCTAGTTTAATAGTTGGGAGCAGGGTTTAAACTAAGTTTAAACCCAAAGTGTAAGCTATGGATTCAAATTTGCTTTTGTTTCCTAGTTTAAAATGAATAAAGTTTATAAAAACAAAATGTTTTACAACTTTAAGATGTTTAAAGTATATTTGAATGTGTTAAATTTTACTAAGTTAAAATTTGTAGTTATATTGAATCTAAATCTAAAATGAAATGTAAAAGTAGATTCAAAGATAAAATGTTTCAAATGCATTTGTAAGTGAGCGTTTAATTTATATATAAGAAAATGTTTTATCCTTTAAACAAGTGAAGATTTATAGATTTATAATTATTAAGTAAATTAAAATGAGTAATTTACTAATTTGATTAATTAGTGATTGAATTAGTTAATTTAGTAATTTAAAGTTAAATTAGTTAATTAAGGTTTAAGATAATAAATTTAGGATGAATAAATGGATAATTAAGAATCATTAATTAAATAAGAGTTGAATTGTAATCTATGGTTATTAATTAATAAAGTAAGCAAGAATTAATTAAGTGATATTGAATACTTAATTAATTAAATAATTAAGGATTTATTAATGAGTTATTAAAGATGAAATGTAATTGTAAATAGATAATAAATCTTAATTTAATTACTTTAAGTAAATTTAAGAAGTGTTAATGATTAATGAAGGCTATTAACTAGTATTATAAAATAATGGATTAATATGATCATTTGATAATTTATTAGGTTTATTAATTTAAGATAATAAATGGTGAATTATATAAGTATAACTTACTTAGGGAAGTAATTAAGAAATTAATTTCTCATTTTAATAAATCAAGTTTAATATGAATTGTTTAAGTTAATTAATTAAGTTTAATTAATTTAAATAACCATTGGTTGATGTGATAAGTATAATTACTTAAGGAAGTAATTAATTGTGATGATGTAATAATGAAAGTAATTTGAGTATAATTACTTTGTATAAATTAATCAAGGGATTAATTAGAGAATAATTAATGATGGAGTAATTAAATTATTAATTGAAGTAATTAAGGGTAGTTAATTACTGAATGGAGTTAATCAAGGTGATTAACATTTTGTTTAATTGGAGATAAATTACTAAATGAAATAAATGTAATCAGAGATCATTAATTATTGTAATTAATGATGCAAGTTAAAATGGATTTATTTGGGAATAATTAATAAATGAAGCAATTTATTAGAGTAATTAATTAAGAAGAAATGGAATTAATTTTAGTAATTTAAAAGGTTACTTTCTATAATTGGTATGAAGTAATTAATTTGTAAAATAATTAGAGGATAATTACTTAAATATAATTTGAGATAATTAATCTAAAAGGGTTAATTAAGATGGAAAAGTAGGAAATGATTAATTAATTAACTTGTAATTAATTAATGGTTATGTAAGCAAGATTAATATTGATGGGGTAATTAATTTAATTTACTTTAAATTAATTAGAGATTTGTAATTAATTTAATTCATTTTAAATTAATTATAAATGAGGTGATTATTAATCTTTGTTTATATATGATGGATGATATTGATTTCCATGATTGATTGTGATCTCAGATGTATACCTATTGTGTTATGGATGCTTGGTTAAGTATGATGATATTGATTATCTGTTTGAGTAGATAATATGGATTAGCTGTTTATGATGATGATGTTATTATCCATTGTGATATTGTGATTTATCTATCTGTGTGTATATAGATAATTGAATTAAATTGTTTTAACTTTAAAACAACTTGGCCTTAAAAGACACGGTTTGGATTTCGATGAGACCGGGATTAGGTTTCCGTATACCGGGATTCTAGGTCTGGAGACCCGAATACCACATCGATCCAAAATAACGTTAGGTCGTGAAATTCAAATGGAGCAAGTGAAGACTCGAGGTATAAGAACTATACGTCAGTATAACTCTGTGGGTGATTCCGTAATGAGTTTGACGAAGATAGTACTTGTAGATTCGAGATGGTGATTCAGAATGCAAGGGTTATTGTCGTTAACTCTGAGGGTGATTCCAATACGAGTGTAACGAGATAATGCCTTCGGTTTCGTTCGAACCCGGAACGAACTTGTATGGATCGAATGCTTTCAGAACATCGTCAGGTGGACGATGAGCATTCTAAGAGATATGTTCTCTAAAGGTAATCGTGACCTCAAGCCTCATCAACCGGGAATGGCTAAAACAGGGGAGGTGCAGCAAGGTTAGTGGGTAGCACCCAAGTAGGACGAGATTACCCCTGTCTAGATGTCCCTTATTATTTCGGCTTTGTGTGCGGTTGATCATGACAACCGTGGGGTGTCTTGTGCGGGAATTATCCAGTAAGGGATGGTTCCGACCTTGTGTTGCAGGGGACTTAGGGTGGGTCCTCGGTACGGTGATCTAGGCCACGTACTGTGACGGGCGGTACCCCGGTAGCCCTGCCATTGTATGGAATCCAATCTCCAATAAGCGCCGTACGATTTAGTTGTGCCCAACTATGTTGAAATGTGAGATGTAAGCATTTCAGCTATTTCTGTATTTTACTTGAAAACCCTAGACACTATTATAATATCACTGAATTTCCTATTAAACTGTTTTGGTTAGCGTAAGGTAAAAACATTTCCATGTTTATGTGTGGGATGTCTTACGTGATACCTTTTGTTTTCAAAGAATTTTTAAAGTTAAGCAACTTTAACCGTTTACTCATACTAGACCCATGTCTGACCCGAAATTTAAATCTGTTTTTCATAAACTCTCGGGTACCCAAATTTTTACGGGTAGCCAAGGGATTCAGGTTAGCTTTGACGAACTATGGAGGAGCAATGGAGCAGGAGGCTTCAGCGTATAGATATATATATTGGTTCCGCTGTGTTAGTGTTTATCTGTATTTCCGCTGTGTTGTATCTCTGTGATTTGTGAGTTGTATTAACTAGACAGGTGTTTATAACTGTCTAGTATGTGTTGTATTATCTGTATAACTCTGATGTATATGATATTATGTAATCTCTTATGTGATATATTATATTTTATTCGTTCCGCTGTTGAGATTCTGTGGTTGTTTCTTCTTCTTCTCTATCTTTTCTACTTTCTCACCCCTTTCTTTCTTTTCGATGATGCGATTTTCCGAGCATGGAATTTCGGGTCGTCACAGGTGGTATCAGAGCATAGGTTGAGTGAATACCTAGGCTCTGGAGTGGTGTCTATCTTGAGAGAGCGTACTTGTAATTTTTATCTATATATATATATATATATATATATATTTATCTATTTCTACCTGTCTGTTGGATTACTTGTTCGGGTTTTCCCAATATAAATTATAAAGGTAGATAGGGTAGTGGTGTGTGTAACACGACTACCAATGTTTGGGAGTGTATCTGTCGAGACTGTAGACCTAATACCGTCTCGAGTGAGCTTTGTTGATGTAAGGATTTCATCGATCTCTGAAGGAAACCTGTAAAGGTTCGAAGTCCATCTTTGAGTAGAGTTTGGATCTGTCAGTTGGACAGAAGCTAGTGATGATATCTTGATATCTCAGGGAGTAGTAGCTGTGTGATGAGACGCAGTGACTATGGATGTTTCCGAAGATGTTTCTTTGGAAGAAGTTTTAAAGAAGTGTGTCTGCTTCGGTGATGTGGCTGAGTGCAACAGGGTGTTTCTGTTTGGTTTGAGGTTCGAGTTTCTCGAAGAGCTTTGGATTTAGAATTCCTTGGCATTGGTGTCAGCAGTGCAGCTCGGAGTATTCTGTGTATTGGCAAGAAGCTTTCTAGCTTAGCAGTGGAGTTCAGAAGCAGCAGAGTGGTTCCATTTCTTCATTGGATTGACTAGTTGAGTGTAGGCTGTTCTGTTTAGTAAAGAGAGAACAGTTTTTCTTTGGAATCAGGCTGTGTTGATCGCAAAAGTGACTTGCGATAGTCTGAGTGTTCTCTTGGGATGTTAGGAATTTTTCTGGATGTCTTCAGGAAGTCAGAATTTTGTTAGCATCAGGGAGTTTGAGTTTGGTATCGACTGGATTTCCAGGAGTGATACCGATGGTTCAGCTTAGTAGTAGGATGGTTTTTAGAGAGAGTTTAGTGAAGCAGCTCGGGTTTTGGAGGACTTTTGAGTTTTCTCTTTATGGATCTATTGAACCATATTTTCGGAATGGTTGAGAAGCTTACCAGTTGTGGCTACTGACCGACGGTTGCAAAGCCTAGGTCCGTCACAGTTGGTATCAGTGGAAGTTTGTGCTTGTGTTCGTCATCAGCATTTTCATCTGCTCGGATCAGAGTTGTGCAGCGGAAGCAATTTGGAGAGCATCTGTTTTATCTCTTTTGGATAAGAGAAGTGAGATCCGTCTTTTGATTCTGGAATAGAGTGGAGTTCTGAGTTGTGGTTGATCTTGGAAAGATCATTTTGTTGATTGTTTTGGTTCAGGATGTTTCGGGAGGGCATCAGCGAAGGATAAGCTGATCAGTAAGGATATAGGAGACCTAGGATCGTCCGAAGGATTTTGGTGGATAAGAATCGGAGATTTGATTTTGGATAAGTGTTTGATCTTCAGGAGTGGATTGTCAGTTTGGATAACTGGGATTCGATGTGTTTCACGTATCTCTGAGGGAGTACGTGTAAGATTCTATTTCTGGTTGTAGAACCAGTAGTTCAGGGAGTTTTGGATGTTGAGTCAGACTTGTTTATAGTCTGATATCCTATCTTGTTTGTAGATCTAGTTGTGTGTAGCTTAGTAGTATTGATTGTTTGGATTCTATAGAGCGAGTAACCCGGTATTTATACTTCGGGAAACTCGAGGAAAATTCTATCCAGTATTTTGTCCGGATAGTTAGATTTGTTGATTGGATGATTGATTGCTATGGTTGTTAGTATATATTGATGATATATGCTTATTTTTTTTTTAAATTTAAATCAGTAATGAGATTATTAAATTACCTTTGTTTTAAATTTCGGGGACGAAATTCTTTTAAGAGGGGAGGAATGTGACATCCCGGAATTTTGAGCAATATCAATTTAATAATCTATATTAAATATTAAATTGATTTGATATATAATTGTTAATAAAATATAAATTGACTTGATAATTTTATTTTAAATGGATATTTAACTGATAAATTATCTTTTAAAGCTAATAAATTATTTCCTATTTATTTATATATATATTTGTATATATGGTAAATAGTTAAGGTCTGTTTTAATTTTTAATAAATAAAAATATGTTTTAAAATTCTAGTCTTTTGGGTAATTTGGAAATTTGATTTAAATTAAATATTAAATAAATACACTTATGTTAAGAGTAGGATTAAATACTAAGTTTTAAAAATTTATAACAGGATAACATAACCATAACCACCTTTAAACAAAAATATTAGTCAAATATTATTTAATCTATAGCAAAACTTAGGATCAGGCAAGGAAGTTTATACCATAACAAAACTTTAAATTTAAAACTTAAGTTAAATATACTTGCAGGAAAGTAAAAGAATACAAGCATCTTACAAATAAACAAAGCAAAAATATAATACACTTATGTTAGAAACTAGAAATAAATAACAAGCTAACTATAACTATAACTATAACAATTACAAACTAAAAACTTATGTGCAGGCAAGAAAGTTTTACTCTATGGCAAAATATTCTTGCAGGCATTAAAATCACCAAAGTATAAGATGATAGATAAGGCAAGTAAATTATTTTGTACACTTTGGCAATGTACAGGTGCAGGCAGAAATCATTTCAGTACATACGAATGAAGATAGGGTAAGTATGCTAAGTTTAAAATTAAACAAATATAAACATGGGTAAGGTTGTAAGTACATACGAAAGTGGATTGTAGGAGAAGCTTGTATACAAGAAAGTACATAGCATTTAATGTTTTTCCACTTTAGCACAACAAAGCCTGTCCAGAATGGTTTTCAGTCACCAAAGAAAATGGAAATATCTCTGAAATTTGTACTTAAACAATATGGTATACTTGTTATTTGTTCAACCTACTTCATTTTTATTTCATAAACGAGAGTGTTGCAATTCCAGTTTTTAAACAGAGAAGAATTTAAACAAAATACAAAACTGGAAATCAACAAAGCAAAAGCACTTCAGTTCTCAATCAAAAATAAAAGCATTTTCAATTATAACAAGACTTCCAGACAATTCATGTTTGAGTTCCAAAGCCAATTCAAAGTTTTCGAAGATCAAAACAACAAAATATGGAAGTTTTCAAATGCCAGATTTCAAGTTCCCTGTCTTCAAATAAAAAGAGCAAGTTTTCCATTCAAATGACTGGTGAGTAAACTTTAAAACTCAACCATAAATAATCTGAAATGTCTGTGTTAATGATTGTTTTACATGCATGTATATGTGCAAGTCTTCGTGAATATATGTATGTGCATATCTGTAGCTTTTGAACTTCCCTGATCTTAATACAAGTCTCTGACTTGAAAAACTGTAAGCATGAGATACCTTAGTTTTGATGGATATGGTTTATGTTCTAAGTAGACTTGTGATGTATGTTTGGAAATATGGTTGTATGATTGTTTTAAGACTCTGGAAATCTGGGAGGGTGTTTTGATAAAACTACTGTGATCTCTGTTTAAAAGTACCAGAGAATAAAACTTAGTTTTCAAACTTCAAAAAAAAAAACTTCTTTCTCCAATCTTCTTTAGGCCTAAGTTGTTAAAACAAAGTTAGTTGTTTTAATCTAAACTAAGCTTTGAAAATAATTGAAATAATTATAAGCAGAAAACATTCTCTGGAAACATGAAACACAGAGAAAACTTGTAATATGTTAAAAATCAAATCTTGGAATATGTTGATAAAATTTCATATCTGAAAATGTATCTAAAAGATAGGATTTTTAGAATCAAGTTTACAATTTTTAGTGTAGTATTGAATGTGTTCTGGGGTGGTGTCTGTATTTCGAGTTATTGGGTTTCTCTGGTGATATAGTTGATCTGGGAGGTGGTGGAGGGGTGATAGGGGACTTCGACAAAATTTTCAGGTGATGGTACTGGTTAGTGGGGAGGTGGTGATTGTCATCAGAAGTCTAGAACCCTAGTTTTGCTGAGTCAAGCACAGTTGATAACCTCAACTCGTATAGTTGATCGAGTTCAACCGGAATCTGGGTATGGGTAGTAGGCGTGTAGAGGAAGCCAGCGCCGGAGTTTCAGTACCCACGGTGGTCGAAGTTTGGAGGACGAGGTGATTTCAGTTGCGATGGTGATGTCTGGTTAGTTCCAGGTTTTGGGTAGGGTGCTCGATTTCGATACTCTGGCGTTAGCGATGATCAGGGTGGTCGAGATGGTCGGTGGGGTCAGGGGCAACGGGTGGGGCGTCGAGGTGGTGGTCGCCGTTGATCAGGTCCAGCGTGCATGTGCACGGTGATAGTCTGGGGTAGCTGGGAATGGTACTCGAGTTTCACGAGTAAATGGAAGACTGGCCCGAGTTTTTACGTGTTTGCCTCGAAGCAAAGTTTGGGTAGTCTCGGGTTTTATGTCGTGATGCCAGTTTTATAAAGCCTGGCAGTTTCTAGTTTAATAGTTGGGAGCAGGGTTTAAACTAAGTTTAAACCCAAAGTGTAAGCTATGGATTCAAATTTGCTTTTGTTTCCTAGTTTAAAATGAATAAAGTTTATAAAAACAAAATGTTTTACAACTTTAAGATGTTTAAAGTATATTTGAATGTGTTAAATTTTACTAAGTTAAAATTTGTAGTTATATTGAATCTAAATCTAAAATGAAATGTAAAAGTAGATTCAAAGATAAAATGTTTCAAATGCATTTGTAAGTGAGCGTTTAATTTATATATAAGAAAATGTTTTATCCTTTAAACAAGTGAAGATTTATAGATTTGTAATTATTAAGTAAATTAAAATGAGTAATTTACTAATTTGATTAATTAGTGATTGAATTAGTTAATTTAGTAATTTAAAGTTAAATTAGTTAATTAAGGTTTAAGATAATAAATTTAGGATGAATAAATGGATAATTAAGAATCATTAATTAAATAAGAGTTGAATTTTAATCTATGGTTATTAATTAATAAAGTAAGCAAGAATTAATTAAGTGATATTGAATACTTAATTAATTAAATAATTAAGGATTTATTAATGAGTTATTAAAGATGAAATGTAATTGTAAATAGATAATAAATCTTAATTTAATTACTTTAAGTAAATTTAAGAAGTGTTAATGATTAATGAAGGCTATTAACTAGTATTATAAAATAATGGATTAATATGATCATTTGATAATTTATTAGGTTTATTAATTTAAGATAATAAATGGTGAATTATATAAGTATAACTTACTTAGGGAAGTAATTAAGAAATTAATTTCTCATTTTAATAAATCAAGTTTAATATGAATTGTTTAAGTTAATTAATTAAGTTTAATTAATTTAAATAACCATTGGTTGATGTGATAAGTATAATTACTTAAGGAAGTAATTAATTGTGATGATGTAATAATGAAAGTAATTTGAGTATAATTACTTTGTATAAATTAATCAAGGGATTAATTAGAGAATAATTAATGATGGAGTAATTAAATTATTAATTGAAGTAATTAAGGGTAGTTAATTACTGAATGGAGTTAATCAAGGTGATTAACATTTTGTTTAATTGGAGATAAATTACTAAATGAAATAAATGTAATCAGAGATCATTAATTATTGTAATTAATGATGCAAGTTAAAATGGATTTATTTGGGAATAATTAATAAATGAAGCAATTCATTAGAGTAATTAATTAAGAAGAAATGGAATTAATTTTAGTAATTTAAAAGGTTACTTTCTATAATTGGTATGAAGTAATTAATTTGTAAAATAATTAGAGGATAATTACTTAAATATAATTTGAGATAATTAATCTAAAAGGGTTAATTAAGATGGAAAAGTAGGAAATGATTAATTAATTAACTTATAGTTAATTAATGGTTATGTAAGCAAGATTAATATTGATGGGGTAATTAATTTAATTTACTTTAAATTAATTAGAGATTTGTAATTAATTTAATTCATTTTAAATTAATTATAAATGAGGTGATTATTAATCTTTGTTTATATATGATGGATGATATTGATTTCCATGATTGATTGTGATCTCAGATGTATACCTATTGTGTTATGGATGCTTGGTTAAGTATGATGATATTGATTATCTGTTTGAGTAGATAATATGGATTAGCTGTTTATGATGATGATGTTATTATCCATTGTGATATTGTGATTTATCTATCTGTGTGTATATAGATAATTGAATTAAATTGTTTTAACTTTAAAACAACTTGGCCTTAAAAGACACGGTTTGGATTTCGATGAGACCGGGATCGGGTTTCCGTATACCGGGATTCTAGGTCTGGAGACCTGAATACCACATCGATCCAAAATAACGTTAGGTCGTGAAATTCAAATGGAGCAAGTGAAGACTCGAGGTATAAGAACTATACGTCAGTATAACTCTGTGGGTGATTCTGTAATGAGTTTGACGAAGATAGTACTTGTAGATTCGAGATGGTGATTCAGAATGCAAGGGTTATTGTCGTTAACTCTGAGGGTGATTCCAATACGAGTGTAACGAGATAATGCCTTCGGTTTCGTTCGAACCCGGAACGAACTTGTATGGATCGAATGCTTTCAGAACATCGTCAGGTGGACGATGAGCATTCTAAGAGATATGTTCTCTAAAGGTAATCGTGACCTCAAGCCTCATCAACCGGGAATGGCTAAAACAGGAGAGGTGCAGCAAGGTTAGTGGGTAGCACCCAAGTAGGACGAGATTACCCCTGTCTAGATGTCCCTTATTATTTCGGCTTTGTGTGCGGTTGATCATGACAACCGTGGGGTGTCTTGTGCGGGAATTATCCAGTAAGGGATGGTTCCGACCTTGTGTTGCAAGGGACTTAGGGTGGGTCCTCGGTACGGTGATCTAGGCCACGTACTATGACGGGCGGTACCCCGGTAGCCCTGCCATTGTATGGAATCCAATCTCCAATAAGCGCCGTACGATTTAGTTGTGCCCAACTATGTTGAAATGTGAGATGTAAACATTTCAGCTATTTCTGTATTTTACTTGAAAACCCTAGACACTATTATAATATCACTGAATTTCCTATTAAACTGTTTTGGTTAGCGTAAGGTAAAAACATTTCCATGTTTATGTGTGGGATATCTTACGTGATACCTTTTGTTTTCAAAGAATTTTTAAAGTTAAGAAACTTTAACCGTTTACTCATACCAGACCCATGTCTGACCCGAAGTTTATTTCTGTTTTTCATAAACTCTCGGGTACCCAAATTTTTACGGGTAGCCAAGGGATTCAGGTTAGCTTTGACGAACTATGGAGGAGCAATGGAGCAGGAGGCTTCAGCGTATAGATATATATTGGTTCCGCTGTGTTAGTGTTTATCTGTATTTCCGCTGTGTTGTATCTCTGTGATTTGTGAGTTGTATTAACTAGACAGGTGTTTATAACTGTCTAGTATGTGTTGTATTATCTGTATAACTCTGATGTATATGATATTATGTAATCTCTTATGTGATATATTATATTTTATTCGTTCCGCTGTTGAGATTCTGTGGTTGTTTCTTCTTCTTCTCTGTCTTTTCTACTTTCTCACCCCTTTCTTTCTTTTCGATGATGCGATTTTCCGAGCACGGAATTTCGGGTCGTCACACTATGACTTTTTGCACCTCTACCGCATTGAATCCACCAAGCGCTTTAACTGCACAGTACACTGGTACACTGTGCATATCACAAGTTGTTCGTATTTGATGAATTCAAAATTAAATGATGACGAACAACCTAAATAACTGAGGCAAATAATATTTTCAAAATACTCATTTAATTTTTGTTTACACTGGAAAATTGTTTCTTTTTCAATTTTACTGCTTTAGTGTTTATTTTACAGATCACTAAATGCTGGATTAAATCTGGAATAAAGTTGAAGATAAAACCGAGTGAACGAGTGATATGTAGTGAGGTGCATATGTAAATGATAATTGTAATGTAATTGAGATTGTATTGTAATGGAAATTGTGTATATAAAGTGAGAGCTCAAATTTGTACTATTCAAAATTATAATAAATATTTGTTTGAAAAAAATATCTATTTGAATTTAAATTCTGTGTTATTTATTTTATTCAGCAAATATTTATTTAATTATGTGAAAAATAAAATAGTACATTAACAAATACATTTAATTGAATATATATATGTTTATTATCATCAAACAAAAATCATATACTAGCATATTCAATAATAACTATACCATAGATTATGCCTTCGATACATTAATCTGTCAATTTTGAAGTACATATTCTGATAACCCTTACAAATGGTGTTTGAGTAGATGTATAGAGGTTTAGAAACAAACAACTAGAATCTTAGAGTAGTGAAGTTGAACGATCTCTGATCTATACATTTTTTTTGAATGAATTAGAATGAATTTGCAAGAGAAGCAATAGGGGTCTAGTAGTAAAAGATAAAGAAATGGAAGTATATATTTGACTCTGGAATGCTAGGAGATTTTGTAATGTTGTAGAGATGTTTATCAAAAATAGTTAATACACTTAAAAATGAAGAGAAACTATTGCTGGAATAAAGAGAAAGAAGGAGAACTCGCAATGATTCAAAAATGTAGTCGTTGTAGGTAACAACTCATGACCTAGACCATCATAATTTGACATATGGATTGACCACATGTCAACCTATGGTAGTGCATAGATCGACCTATGGTTAATCCATATGTCGACTTATGGTTTGTGCAATGCATAGTCTGGGTCTTATGCTTTTCGTGCATGTTTTTGAGCTTCTCCATCTCTCTGAAAAATCCTAAAAAAATATTAAGAATAATAGGACACGGTAGAGTGTTGTGTCAAAATTTAGCATGATTCAGAGATCATTTATAGGATTTTAACAAAATCTAAACCATTAAGGACTCAATAAAAAACGTACTTGACTTATGTGCTTGTTTGTCCATCTTCAAGTATTTCTTCGACTTCGTTGTGTTCCAATAGATTTGTTAACTCTATTATAACTTCTTGAAAGCTCATACACTCCATTTTCATATTCACTTCAATTTGACCTTCATCCAGATACAATTTGTATATGTTGACTATATAGCTTGTCTTCGTGTTGTAACTTCATATTGCATAATTTTAACCTATAACACTTGTTAAACTCCTTGGTAGCATTATCTTATGGTTGTTATCATTGAACTTCCAAAATGTTGGTTTCAACATTCTCCCTCGTTTTGAAGATGACAACTGCAAAACTTATATAAATAATAAATAAGTTTATGTACTATATATAAATGTGTGTGTATATATAATACTCCCCATAATTATAGTCCCCCCTAAATCTATGTACTTCCCTTATCTTTTTATCCAAATTTCTTCTCCATCTATCGTCAAGAAAAAGAATCAATTTTTTTATAAGGTATAGAATATACAAAGATTTTAGTCAATTCAAAAAAATTGATCAAAAGTGCAATACTGATTAAATAAATTTATTTGACTATGGGTATCTAATGTTAGTCTCACATTTAAGCATAATGATACCCATGTATAAGTTCCTAAGAATTAACTCTTAGGAAACCATACCAATATGGGTTTGGTTGACCCTTTCAAAATGTATTTTTGATTATCAATATAATGACCCACCTTTCATAACACTCGAAATCCATGCACATACGGCAGCAGGATCCATGTGTCACGGATAACAAACCGTGAGTAGTTATAAAATGAAAAATAGCATATATCTATCACAGGTTCATAATAATATCTAATAATGGAAGTAACAAAATATAATATATCAACATTTATGTGGAAGACTAAGAAGCATCATATATAAATAACATATAAAAAGGGAATACTGTCATAGTGCATAATGCTCCTAAGACGTGGAGTCTAATAAATACATCAAATTCCATAATATAATAGGTCCTATATACATGAAGTAGTCTAGCACGACTATACCTAAAATACACTAGATAGATAGATAAATAGCAGTAAGAACTATAGCTCAAATATTCACCTCCAGCTAGTAGTATCCTTCTCTAAGTCAACCTACTCAAAGAATGAATAATAAAAGAGACAACATAGAGAGGGTTAAACATAAAGCCTGGTGAAAAGGAAATATCAGTAATTACATGATTACCAGTATACGAATATAACTCCAATAATATACAAAGCGATATCCAAAGAGGTAACAAGGCCATGTCTCAACCTATATCTTCTCACTTATACGACAAGTTGGTGCATTTCTATTATAATGTTAAATAATGTGTAATAAGTATCAAACTGCACAAATCATTAAGGCATCACGTGTAAAATAAATAATATACTCTACGTAAGTGGGTTTCCTAAGTCTATCGATTAGGCTAAGGCCTAGAAAATATAGTAACCAACAATGTACCAACAAATGATGCCCAAATGCATCTACACCACTGCATTCAGTATATCGCACATCAACCAGTGCATCATGCGCCTTATCTCTACCAGATAGAATTAGCTTTTTACAACGTTTAGGAAACGCTTTAATATGATACAATAGCCAATTAGGAACACTATATAATAACATGTTGTCGTAGAAATGAAAAATGATGTTAAAAATACAATTTGACAATGTTTATATTAAGCTGTTAATAGTTTTCTACAACATTCATTTGCCTTTTGTTTTAAACTATTTACAACATTTACATTTTGCTCTAAAAGTTTTTTACAGCTATATTTTACATTTTCATCTGATAGATGTTGTTATTAACTTTTTGCCACATCTACAATTTGCTGTCAAAAGTTTTTACATGTGTGCATTACATTTTCATCCACAATAGATAAATCATGTTAGTAACTTTTCACAACATTATATTTTATTATCATAAAATATGCATTAACTCTTGGAAGTAACAACAGCATGGACTAAATGCTATCTTTCATTATTACAATTTTTAAAGCATTCATATTTTGTTGTATTATTACAATATTTATACACGTACATATCATTAAACTACATTTGAATATATTTCAACCGGCTAGTATGAATAAACTATTCGATTCAAACTAAAAAATTATCATACAAACAAATAACCATTAATCATTTCCATAAACCAAGCATAACACAGTGTTCATAAACAAAAACCTCCATAACCCAAGTTTACATAATATCCATAAACAAATATAACATCCACAAACCAAATTCACTATCAGTAAACAAAGACACGATATTCATAAAGCAAATTTGCACCTAATACTATTAACAAAATGCGCAATCAAAAGGTTTCATATGCTTACTACATCAAAATGAGCTTCAAACACATGAAGAACATGTCATCTTGTATATTTTTGCACCAAAAGTCTTTAATTACCTATTATGAAGAATTTTAAATTTAGTCACCTTATACATTTTTGCAGCGATAGAAAAAACATAACATTGCTTATTATCTTACCCACTTATAAATCGTAAAGAAGAAGAAGAAAAAGAAATTTGGAACCCAAACTTGAAAACTGCGATCTAAGGTGTCACAAATGAAAATTGCATCTTAGTTAATGCCCCCATCCAGTATCAATGTTGTCAAAAGGAGGTTACCATCCGAAAGCATGGAGTAAAGGACATGATATGAGCGTTCTCTCATATATACTCCTTTGTGACAACACGAATACGTGATATCATATAACTGAATCTTTGCAAAGCACGTATCCTGTCTCGGCATAAAGCAATATACACGAGTTTTCCAGGATGAATAATATATAGATAGGATTACATAAAATAAATACAATAGATTCCAACATCCAATTACAAACAACATCAAAAAGATACATATACAAATATGCACATGGTCATCGTCTCTCTTAAATACTAGAGTATGAAGTTTCAAATGATCTGGTCGAAAATCACCTCATCTTCTACAGCTAGTACGGTAGAATATGAGAAATGAAATACTATATCTAGACCATGTTAGATTGTGGTGATATAATATTCCATATATAAGTGGATTTTGGAGATACTTGAATCAATGAGGAATTGGGACTCAAACACATTGCCTCTTTTATAGATTTTGAAAATTTTGAAAATAATTAATTACCTCTTTTATTGCATTAAAGAATGCAATGAATTATCTGCTTGGAAAAGATTTACGAAAGTGTTCAATAACTTCTTAAAGAGGAATTTTTTTCAAGACCACTATAAATAGACATATGTATGGTTTATTAGAGATGTATGAGGAAATAGTTTATTTTTCCTAAGGTTTTAGAGATTGATATATCTTCTTAATTTTTAGGCTTTCTCTTGTAATCTTTTGGTGAATTAATAAAGGTTTTGTTTGGAGGAATCTATTTATCATTATTTTTTATTCACTTCTTATCTCTTCTAAAATCTAATTGTGTATGGATCTTACAGAAACCCTACTAGTTGGTATCGGAGCCTACTACACAATTTTTTTAAGAGAATTTTGGTTATGGAGAAGGTAAGTATTGAAAAACTTAATGGGAGAAATTAGAAGTTATGGAAGGCGAAGATGGAGGATTTTCTATATCTCAATGATCTTCACCAACCATTGAAAAAAAAAGGGGGAAACCTAGTAGTGTATCTGAAGCTAAGTGGAAAATTTTGGATAGAAAAGCTGTTGCAGCTATTCGGTGAATACAGTGTTTCATATTGTTGCTAATGAAACATCTGCTTCAGGAATTTGGAAGAAATTAGAAGGTCTTTATGCAAAGAACTCTGCAACAAACAAGACTCTTTTAATGAGAAGATTGATAAATCTAAAGCTTTAGGAAGGTGTGTCAATTGGAGAGCATCTCAATGGTTTTCAAGCAATTGTGAACCAATTGGTGGCCGTAAATTACAAGTTGAATGATAAAACACAAGCCTTGATGCTGATGAGTTCATTACCAGAGAGTTGGGAAATTTTTTGGTTGCATTGAACAACTCAAATTTGGATGGAGTTGTTTCAATGGGTTCGATGGTTAATATCCCACTTAATGAAGAGATGCGGAGGTTGAACCTCATGAAAGGAAAGGACGAGGAAAAGGAAAGTAAAAATCCAATTGAAGAGGTCCATCTTGCAAGGAGGGTTACTCGTTCAAGTATGAAAAGAAAGTCAAATAGATCAAATATAAAAAGGGATTTCATCTACTATTACTGTGAAAAACCAAGTCATCAGCTGAGATTTTGCCATAAGCTTAAAAAGAAAAAAGAGAGGATGAAGGCATTGGAAGAAGACCAAAATGAAAAAATATAATAGTGATGATGAGATTCATTTTGGTGAGGAATTTAATGACAATGTCTTATATGTGGATAAAGGCAAAAGCAAAGATTGAGTGTTTGATTCAGGTACTTGTTTCCACATATGCAATAAAAAGGGATCATTTATTGATTATGAGGAGCAAGATGCTAAGGAAAAATCTGCTAATGGTGGAGATTTGGATGTTAAATGCATAGGTTCTATTAGATTGAAGATACATAATGGAAGGATGGTGAAGCTTACAGGAGTTTGGCACATCCCAGAAATTATAAAGAATATTATTTCAATAGGACAGTTGTAGATAAAAGGATTCTTATTTCAGTAGGACAGTTGTAGATAAAAGGATACAACTTTTCGACTCAAGGTGGAATCACAAGAGTTTAAAATGATACCAAGGAGGTGTTGTGCGCAAAGAGAGAAAGCAACAATGTATACAGATTGCATGGTAAAACAGTGGAGAATTGAGGGACTTCTCAAAGTAGTGTTGGAGAAACAATTTTTTCTAAATCAAGGTGGAACATGCCACAAAGTCTGCTTGAAGACCTTTGCGGTATTACAAATAGTTCTGATTTATAATGATATGCAGGTTCAATTAGGAGGTTTACATATTTAAATGGTTTGAAGGTTGCTAAAGTTTTATTTTGAGGATGGCGACATTTGTTTCCATGGTAATATTGAAGATTGTTTGAAGTTTGAGATTCTAGATGGAACTTGGATGTCATTTATGGAATATTGTATCAAGGTGGAGATTTTTAGATTTTGATGATACAATATTACATATTTAAGTAGATTTTGGAGATATTTGAGTCAAGATGGAATTGAAACTCAAATACATTATCTTTTTTATAGATTTTGTTAATTTTGAGGATGATTAATTGTATAACGATCCTGACTCGGCCTTCGAAAATCGGCACTCGTACTTCACTTGTACTCGAATGCCGCAGATTCAAACGCCGAATCTGGCTCGCCGGAGCTTATAACACAGTAAGTATAACAATACAGTGGAAGAAAGAAATGAATGATATCATATACTTCACAAATGATACAATATCCAGAATATGATATACAACAATGATATCTATATGATACAAGAATATCAGAGACAAATAATAATGTTACAACGGAAACAACAGAAGTGATAACTCCAAACGATCTTTAAAAGAGAATGATTCCAACAATTCCAACATCAAGCTCGAACCACCCTCCCATTGCACCAAGATAAGCAAGGTCAGTCGTCCGTGAACTTCAAAAACTAAACTAGCTCCCGATAATCTACTAAACCTGACTATTTGAAAACCCAACTCTAGACTGCCCGTGTGGAAAATTGTGGGCACCCAGAGTTTAGGAAGGGAACAATAAACTCCAGGTCAGTCATGAGACTGGTATGAGTAACAAAAGTAGTTGCTTTTAAATAAACAAGATTTATAAAAGAAAACTGTTTATGCTTTCGTAAAATGAAACTACCATAAGGCCTCCCGGCACACACACAATGCAATCACACACATGGGGGAGATTTCTCCTTATAATAGTCAAACATGATTAATACGAGAAAACTCTTTGATATTATCACTAGTGCATAGTGTGAAAGCATTTCAAAAATACAATATTAATCTTAGCCAGCATAGGTACCATTATACTATGCCTACTATAGCTACCATTTTAAATGGCAGGTTCTACAACTAAAACCGTACAGGGTTCGTATTGTTTCTTTGGATTTTCCAACAAATGGTCAGACTAAGGAACTTCCTATGCCACATGGGAACGCCTCTGGAGGGACGCCTTGAGAACTAACTAGCTCTCTGCCAACACAAGGCCGGTTACCCCCTTCTCGGGAAGTAAACCTAAGATATGCCACCCCAGGTTGGTTGCGACCTTTATCCGAGGCACCTCAAGCACAAAGCAACAATCACACAGTAAATGAGATTGGAGCAACCACACAGGTAAATATCTGGGCTCCATACCATGATATCACCTTTTTCCAGAAGGAATGGACATATCCTAAGGGAGCTACCCTTGAAACCTTGCCGCATTTTTTCTATTTCGACCATTTCCAAGGTGTGAGGTCCGATGAGGTCTCGTCCACAAAGCTACGCTTTACACGAAAGCCATGCTTTGATCAACAAATGATCAACAACACACAACAACACTTAGCATGCCACATTACCAAATTGGGAATGTATCACTATTAACCATCAACTACATAACCTCTGAGCTCGTACGTCTCAGAGAAGGGTGTTAATCTAAGAGAATAAATCTCCGCCACCAAGCAGAAATGTATTTGATAGAAACCAGCTTTACATCTCAAAGTGTAGTGTCAGACATACATCCATACAAGTCTGTTCCAGGTTCGAACAGAACCGAAGGCACTTCCTAAGAAGCCCTTGCAATCTGGGTATTCACAATCCCGATCGGACTTCCCATCACTTAGGGAATCTCTATACCGTAGCTACTCAGTGCAGAGACAATCGATAGGTTATCCTATCGTTCTCGCAAACACTCGGTCTTCAACACCTGTCTTCAAATGCTATCCATTTATGTCGTATCACTATTCGGAATGGGTTATATGACACAAAGTCCTCTCCCGGCTAAACCAAATAGTGAGCGCAATATTTTTAAAACATATGGATATTGGGATTTCAGTTAAGTCACAACTTATTACCCACAACTTTTCTTCAAATGGTTTAAACAAATTACCATTTTCAATCTTTTACACAAAAAGATTCATTTCACAAAGTTCACCCAGTTTCACAAAGGTTCATTCACAGATTTCCAAATCGATTTCCATTTCCACTAGTTTAACTCATTAAATCTTTAAATCAAGATTTAATTCATAGCTTTCAAAACACTTTTCCAAAGATTTATTCGTAACTTGGAAAACCATTTTCAATTCAAACTTGAAATTACTTTAATTTAAATTGAAATTTCATTTCTTATATGAAAGCTTTTATCATTTGAAAACAAACAGTTTTATTTCAGAAAAATCCGATTCATTTATACAAGTTAAAGTCCTTGGGTTAAATTCAAATTCTCAAAACCATACTTTTAAAATGGTTTAAAAACCCATATAAAACACATTTATAACTTGTATCACATTTTAACCCATAATTTCCAACGTAGAATTCAATTTCCAATTTTGGATTCAAATTTAAACCAAAATCTTTAAATTTCAAAGTTTTATTAAGTTATTCGAAATAACTTTTATCTTTGAAAACACCTTTTCAAAAGCTTCCCATATTTAACCCGATTCCATTTCCAAATAAATGAATAAATTATACACAGCTCAATCCACAGAACGAAATATCACAGATCAGAGAGGACAATCAATTCAAGGCATCTCATACAATACAATCATTCATAAGTTAGCTCAAGCATTCAATAATCATTTATAAGCAGGATTAATTTATTGTTTAATCCTAATTAATTCAATTTATTTCCAATTAAATTAATTATTTATGAATTAATTATCCAATCCTGATTTATTAATTACAAATCATTTGATATAAATTAATTTATAAAACACCTTAATTAATTATTCTTAATTAGTAAATTATTCTTAATTAATCACATTAATTAAATTAACCTCTAAACCAATTACATAATTAATTAACCAGGAAAATAGGCACAGGGAAGAAGTCGCAAAAAAATTTAGTCTCAGGGACAACTAGTTTGCTTTTTAGTCTGAAGACCACTTTCTAGTGTAAACGGAAAATGATAGTTACAACTATCATTCTGTGATTTACACTAGAAAGTGTCCTTCAGCCTAAAAATCAAACTTCTTGTCCCTAAAGCTAAATTTTTCTTCAACTTTTTCCTTGAGCCTAAAAACCTCTTAATTAACCCCTTAATTAATTATTTTAAGAAATTAAACCTTTAATTTCTTACCATTAAGCAATCATCTCATAACAATTAATCATTAATTACCAATTAATCTTTATCATTAAATTAATTTACTTTAATTAATCTTTAATTAATCTTAATAAATCTCATTTATTAATTAATCCTTAATTAATCATAGTAAGTAATTAACATTTAAAAATCTTCCTTAATAACTTTGAAATAAAATTATTACTAACTTGAAAAGCTTTAATGTTAATCTTAAATTGACCAAGATGAATTATCTTAAATTTTGATTAGAAATCCACATTTTGAAAACAAAACCTGAGAAAATCCCAGTTTTACTCGAGTCCAACCCGAGTTTTCCCCTCCTTATTCCCAAGTTCCCTCATCTCCTTCTCGCGTATTTAGTTTAAGTTTTAAACTTAATAAACTGTTGTTTTAGGCTCGAGAATCTCGCGTTCCAACCCGAGACAGTCCATCACTTTCTCGAGTATCAACTCGAGTCGCCCATCGTCAACTTCCTGACACCATCATAAGGTCGTGCACGTGTACATCTGAACCGAACGTCGTCGACTAACTCTACGACCACCGGCATATCATCTTCGACCCACCTAACTTCCCCGACCTCTTAGATTGACGTGATCACTGGAGTATCAAAATCGAACTACTTGAGACCACTGGAACCAAATCACCATCATCGAAAAACTCCTCGTCCCATCGATCTAGTACACCAGAGACCACGCAATTTTGGTCGGAGCTTCGACAAACTCAAACGCACCGTTCCCCATTAGTGCGATCGGCCCAAACACCATGACGAAGTCGCAATCTCCCAAAGAACTCCAACAGTCTAAAGTGACTGTCGAACCCTAGATCGACGTCAATCCATCACCACGATCATCTAAAAACACTTCCACTATTTTTACTCACATCTACATCCTCCCAGCAGTCTTCGACTTCAATCACGAGAGCTAAAAACCCACCGATCACCGTAATTTCGTTCAAACCCATTTCACGTTCAACCTACTAATTCTCGAAATCTACCAAATTAAAAATCGTGATTTTTCTTTTAAAAATCATTATTTTCAAGAACAAATCACATAATATAATTGATTCAAGAAATTAAGATACTTGGGTTTTTGTATTTATTTGAGTTTTACTGTAAATTCTTGTTCCAGTTCAAAATTTACTTTCTGATTTTCTTAAAAATATTATTAAGAACTAGCTTAAGATTTAACAAACACATTTTGTTTGAATCCTAAGGTCTGAAGGGAATTAGAAGTGAAGATTTAAATTTTTGAAAACGGGTTTAGAACCCTGTTAACCTGGAACAGAGACATTTGCTTTGTGTTCAGACATGCACTAGTATATCCATCTATACAGAAGTTCATATTCACACAAGCATACCCAATCACAGATCATCATATGCAAACCAGAAGATATTCGTATAAATTCAAGTGTTTGCTCACATTGTTTTCCTGTAAAAATCAATTTTTTTTAGATGATGTATATCACTATACAGCTTGAAACCATTTTTAGATTTTAACTCAAGTGTGAACAAACATGTTTTGTTTTAAACTCAGAGCCTAAAAATGGCTAGATTAAAGGGAATTGAAATTTTTCTCTGTGGTTTGCACCCTGAAATCAAACAGAGAAGAACATGCTTAATTTACAATACACGGAGCAGATTATATGAATACACACACACACACACACACACACAGAGCCACTGCAAAATATTTATGCAAAACAACAACACATGTACTGATTCAATTAAACTTAGGTTTTAAATAAATTTGTTTACTCCCCTAAAAATGATTAAACAGAAGTTGCTTCTGGGTTGAACAAGAACACCGCTTGTCTTGATTCCTAGTTCTTGTTTTATTCCCAGTCTCCAATTGATGATGATGCTGTGTAATAGATGGTGTTGATCAAGTTGCAGAGTTTAGTTTCAGATTGCTATTTTTTTTGACGCTCAGGTTGATTATGAACGAACTAGAATTATGAAGATGATATATACAAAATTGTTGTACAGGCTGAAATATGATGTTGATGCAAGATTTTTTATGTACTAATAATATTTTGTTTATGCTTTGGCTAGAGATTTTTATTTTCAAATTGGAGACTGAAAAGATTTAAGGTGTACTAGAGATATTTGCATTAATTACTATTGTCTTTTTTTTCTTTTCAAGTGTACATACTTATCCATATTTGTTTGTTCATACTTGGATATATATATTTGTTCCTTTGTCTTTTGCAAGCCAATGCATATATATTTTTTTGTTTTCTTTTACAAGTGTACACATATTTTTTTTTCATATTTGAATGTATATTACTTGTTTCATATTTGAGTGTATTTCTTCTTTCTTTAGTCTTATGCTTTGTAATATAAATGAATCCTATTTTTTTAACATGTTGTTTAAATTTAGCTAATTTGTTTACTTATATTTTTCATAGATGATTTTATAACCATTTACTTAAAATTAAAATTCCAAATCCAATATATATATATACACACACACACACACACACACAAATCTACTCATATATGCACATATACATATATATTCACATATATATACAAGATTTAAATTCAAATAACTTAACACATATTTTATTTGAATTTGGAGAAACTCAAATCAGTTTACCGATTAATTTCACAATTTTTATCCAAAAATTAAATTAATTATCAATTTAAACTTAGTTAAAATCCGGGATTGTTACAGGTTCCCCCCCTTAAGAAATTTCATCCTCGAAATTTGCCAGGAAGACACAAAGATAGATGAAGAATATTTCATTAAATTAACTAAACATCTATTCTGCATTTGGCTTACTAAATCAGAATATCAATAATAGATACGAAAACGAATCTTTTTAATTTTTCACAAGATACTCAAGTTATCCAGATCTATGAAATATGCAGGGGCATTGGTCAGTTCGAAGGGATAACTAACCATTCGTAGAATATATTGGGACCCGAAAATAGACAGATATACGGATACAATTCCAAAACTTTTTAATTTAGAAACTAAAGTATACCTATCAACCATAGCAACCAAAGCAACCAATTCATCCAAACAAACAATTCTGACCTATTTGGAGTTTATGTCCCATGCAAATATATCAAATCTTCTTCCTGGATCTACCAGGAACTATCAAAGAATTGAAAAGAGATGTTGAACAAAAGAGATTGATAGAGAAAAGATTGTTTCCTTGTTGTTACAGGGTATTGACCATTTATAGTCGTATTCCCCTGTCCCCTATCTCATCCTCTGCTTGCACTTATACTTACTATCAGTGGATGGTAAGAGAATTTACTGAGGCGTTCGAATGGATATCTTAGGGATTACTCATTCTAGGGTATACTTCACCCTATCTCTAATGAGTTACTTAATGTGTTATACTCCTGAGCTAAAGTTCAACCTTAGCTCTGATACCACTTTATAACGATCCTGACTCGGCCTTCGAAAATCGGCACCCGTACTTCACTTGTACTCGAATGCCACATATTCAAACGCCGAATCTGGCTCGTCGGAGCTTATAACACAGTAAGTATAACAACATAGCGGAAGAAAGAAATGAATGATATCATATACATCACAAATGATACAATATCCAGAATATGATATACAACAATGATATCTATATGATACAAGAATATCAGAGACAAATAATAATGTTACAGTGGAAACAACAGAAGTGATATAACTCCAAACGATCTTTAAAAGAGAATGTTTCCAACAATTCCAACATCAAGCTCGAACCACCCTCACGTTGCACCAAGATAAGCAAGGTCAGTCGTCCGTGAACTCCAAAAACTGAACTAGCTCCCGATAATCTACTAAACCTGACAATCTGAAAAACTCAACTCTAGACTGCCCGTGTGGAAAATTGTGGGCACCCAGAGTTTAGGAAGGGAACAATAAACTCCAGGTCAGTCAAGGGACTGGTATGAGTAACAAAAACAGTTGCTTTTAAATAAACAAGATTTATAAAAGAAAATCGTTTATGCTTTCGTAAAATGAAACTACCATAAGGCCTCCCGGCACACACACAATGCAATCGCACACATGTGGGAGATTTCTCCTTATGTTAGTCAAACATGCTTAATACGAGAAAAATATTTGATATTATCACTAGTGCATAGTGTGAAAACATTTCAAAAATATAATATTAATCTTAGCCAGCATAGGTACCGTTATACTATGCCTACAATAGCTACCATTTTAAATGGCAGGTTCTACAACTAAAACCGTACAGGGTTCGTATTGTTTCTTTGGATTTTCCAACAAATGGTCAGGCTAAGGAACTTCCTATGCCACATGGGAATGCCTCTGGAGGGACGCCTCGAGAACTAACTAGCTCTCTGCCAGCACAAGGCCGGTTACCCCCTTCCCGGGAAGTAAACCTAAGATATGCCACCCTCGGTCATTTGCGACCTTTATCCGAGGCGTCTCGAGCACAAAGCAACAATCACACAGTAAATGAAATGGGAGCAACCACACAGGTAAATATCTAGGCTCCATACCATGATATCACCTTTTTCCAGAAGGAATGGACACACTCTAGGGGAGCTACACCTGAAACCTTGCCGCATTTTTCCTGTTTCGACCATTTCCGAGGTGTGAGGTCCGATGAGGTCTCGTCCACAAAGCTACGCTTTACACGAAAGCCATGCTTTGATCAACAACACACAGCAACACTTAGCATGCCACATTACCAAATTAGGATGTATCACTAGTAACCATCAACTACATAACCTTTGAGCTCGTACGTCTCAGAGAAGGGTGTTAAGCTAAGAGAATAAATCTCCACCACCAAGCAGAAATGTATTTGATAGAAACCAGCTTTACATCTCAAAGTGTAGTGTCAGACATACATCCATACAAGTCTGTTCCGGGTTCGAACAGAACCAAAGGCACTTCCTAAGAAGCCCTTGCAATCCGGTATTCACAATCCCGATCGGACTTCCCATCACTTAGGGAATCTCTATACCGTAGCTACTCAGTGAAGAGACAATCGATAGGTTATCCTATCGTTCTCGCAAACACCCGGTCTTCAACACCGGTCTTCAAATGCTATCCATTTACGTCGTATCACTATTCGGAATGGGTTATATGACAGAAAGTCCTCTCCCGGCTAAACCGAATAGTGAGCGCAATATTTTTAAAACATATGGATATTGGGATTTCAGTTAAGTCACAACTTATTACCCACAACTTTTCTTCAAATGGTTTAAACAAATTACCATTTTCAATCTTTTACACAAAAAGATTCATTTCACAAAGTTCACCCAGTTTCACAAAGATTCATTTACAGATTTCCAAATCGATTTCCATTTCCACTTGATTAACTCATTAATTCTTTAAATCAAGATTTAATTCATAGCTTTCAGAACACGTTTCCAAATATTTATTCGTAACTTGGAAAACCATTTTCAATTCAAGCTTGAAATTTCTTTAATTTAAATTGAAATTTCATTTCTTATATGAAAGCTTTTATCATTTGAAAACAAACAGTTTTATTTTGGAAAAATCCGATTCATTTATACAAGTTAAAGTCCTTGGGTTAAATTCATATTTTCATAACCATACTTTTAAAATGGTTTAAAAACCCATATAAAACACATTTATAACTTGTATCACATTTTTAACCCATAATTTCCAACGTAGAATTCAATTTCAAATTTTGAATTCAAATTAAAACCAAAATCTTTAAATCTCAAAGTTTTATTAAGTTATTCGAAATAACTTTTATCTTTGAAAACACCTTTTCAAAAGCTTCCCATATTTAACCAGATTCCATTTCCAAACCATTTGAATTCAAATTTAACTTTTAAAACTATTTCAAAAATCTGTGACTTAATCGATTTCCTCGTGAAATCCATATTTGTGTGTGTATAGTGTGGTCAAGGGGTTTTACACACAATAGTGCACATCATTCAATCATCATAGATTCAATCATATCAATATCGATAAGCGGTATGATTTATAACGCTTATCTTTATTCACAGATTCATAGATAATATACAAATGTATCACAAATAAATGAATAAATTATACACAGCTCAATCCACAGAATAAAATATCACAGAACAGAGAGGCCAATCAATTCAAGGCATCTCATACAATACAATCATTCATAAGTTAGCTCAAGCATTCAATAATCATTTATAAGCAGGATTAATTTATCGTTTAATCCTAATTAATTCAATTTATTTCCAATTAAATTAATTATTTATGAATTAATTATCCAATCCTGATTTATTAATTACAAATCATTTGATATAAATTAATTTATCAAACACCTTAATTAATTATTCTTAATTAGTAAATTATTCTTAATTAATCACATTAATTAAATTAACCTCTAAACCAATTACATAATTAATTAACCCCTTAATTAATTATTTTAAGAAATTAAACCTTTAATTTCTTACCATTAAGCAATCATCCCATAACAATTAATCATTAATTACCAATTAATCTTTATCATTAAATTAATTTACTTTAATTAATCTTTAATTAATCTTAATAAATCTCATTTATTAATTAATCCTTAATTAATCTCCATGTGACAACCCGAGATTTTGGACATTATTATTTTAATTAAAATACGATTTACGTGACATGCCGGAAATTTAGCAATATTATTTTAACGAGTATTTAATCAGATAAAATGAATATAGACTTATTTTCTCTAAAACAGATATTTATATGTATTTAATGTAAATAAAATGTACCTTGTCAATATATAATATAAGAGTGAAATAAATTATGAATTGGAATATTAAATAATATAATAAATAAGTAAATTATATGTTGGGTAGTTAACCTTTATAAGAAATAAAAATAAGTAGTCTTATTAGGAATAAATAATATCACAAATAAATTTTGAGTAAGTATGAAAACAAATAATAAATAATAAGTTATATATATTGATAGTTTTAACTTTAAAAAAAAAGAGAAATAAAATGAATACAGATTGGAAAGACAAATTAATAGGACGGGTGAAACAAGACAAAGTAAATATGTATATATCTTAGTAAATCAATACAAAATGATACCAAGTAATAAAAACAAACAAAAATAATAAAAGAAAATAAAGTAAAAATAAAAATTCATTTATATTACAATGAGACAAAGCAAAGGGAAATTTAGTTTAAGTATGAAGACAATATAAATACCTTGAAACAAACAAAGAAAAGAAAACAAAAGTAAAACTAAAATAAACTGTTATGAACAAAACATATAAAACCAAAGAATAAACTTATAAAGCAAGATAAAGAAATAAACGCAAATATTATCAGCCACCACCATCTCAAATATTTGTACAGCCGAAACAATATCACTTTAGCCACCGTTTGAAAACAAATCTGCACAATGAAATAAAGCAAGTAAGAAACAAATAAGTAAAGGAAGACAAGTATGAACAAAGAAGAAAATATATATATGTACAAGCTTCTTCTACAAGCCAAGAAATTAATGCTAGCCACCATAAGAAGAATATCTTTGTACTGCTTAGTACAAAAAAAAACAAATAATACCACCCTATAAAATAAAAATATATATATTTATATCACCTGTAAGCTCACCTTTTATATACCAAACTCTTCATTTTCAGTTCGTTCAGCAAACATAAGAAAACAACCATCTTCATTTCTTTTTCAAAGCTTAAACTCAAGTTCAAACAAAAACAAATAAGAACAGAAGTATTTAAGGGCAGATTCAACTGTAGTTTTCTCAATCATCAAAGTATTCTCTGTTCAAAGATTTCCAGGTGAGTAATCGTACCATCTTCGAAATTTAAATCTCGATAATTGGTTCATGAAATCTTATGTTGATGTATATTGTAAACAAAGTTGTTCTGATGATGTTTGCTGATTTCTGGAATCTCTGATATGGGATGTCCTTCAGTATTTTCTAGTCTCTGAGCCAAGAGAAGTAGAGGAGATTTATACTCTTCATTTAAAAGCATTTAAAGCTTTGGATTTGAACTAAATAAGTGTTAAAACTTAAACCCATAACCTGGAAAATTTTGTAAGGGTCGATAGTGAATAAAAATACTGTAAACTCAAAATTTACAGTGAAAACAAAATCAACATGGAAAATTCGAATATCTTAAATTGTTAATTTGATTTTATTTCGTGGATAAACATACAAAGGTATGATTTTTAAAACTAGAATGAAGTTTATTTGGTTTAGTATTCCTGGGCAATTTGAACTTAAATAAAAATCACATTTTTACCCATTACTGATGAACGATCTAATAATAAATGGTGAAACTTGAATTGAAGCAAGGATGGACATCCATGATGTTGGGAAAAATATTGAATAATTTTTCAAATACAAGTCGTGGTCGAACGAGATTGATTAGGGCTTGGGTTCAAGTTTTTGACCTCGTCAGTAATGTGGGGAGTACTACCCCTATTCGTGATCGAGTGCCACGAATCTCGGGTGGATGATTACTTGTCTAGTTGTCGAGGTGTAGGTGAATTCTGGGCGACCCTGGTGATTTTTACGGCGGTGGCGAAGTCGTTCTATCGCGTTTGGTTGAATTTCAGCTTCGAGCTCGAAGCTCGATTTCGATTTCTAGTTTCTGCGGTTGGTTTGAAGGTCGAATTGGTATTTGGTGATGATCGCTGACTTGCGTGGTGATCGCGAGAGGCCGGAGGTGACGGCAGCGGAAGTGCATGTGCTCGGTGATCACGGCGTGTCTGCTGTTTTGGGGAAGATGATTTCCCGTGTTTGGTTCGGGTTCTTTCATGAGTTGCTCGAAGCACTTGGATGTTGAACTCAAAGTTAGGGGTGTGTTGGACTCGGAGTAGCTGTTGGGTGAGTTCTCACGTGTAGGAGTGTTACAGGTATATGTAAACCTGAAATACTGCAAGCTTTGAATAAATGCAAGTGAATGTTACTCGAGTTTATTTGGTGTTTTACGCGAGTGAATCATTTGGGGTACGAATTAGTGCAGATTAGAAATCCTGCTATGTTTTCAAAATTTAAAACTGAATTTTAAGAGTATAAAGCAAGATTTAAATTATGTTTTAAATCTAATTTTAAATTATGAATTCAAGCCTTAATTTGAATCATAGCTGGAAATGAGTAAGTATTTTAACAAATTTGAATGGTAAAGAAAATTTTAAATGTCTGAATTTAAAAAGGGGAATTTGATTTAAACTTTTGTAAAATTTCTTTTATAAGAAAAATATTATTTATTATTTAAAGGTTTTAAATTTGATTTTAAAACTTGTTGAAGTTAAATAGTAATTTAATGATTTGTTATGCATTTAATTATTAGGGTAATTAAATAGATAAATAATTTATCTAATAAATAAATGAAACGGATAAATACTAAAGTAATTAAAGGTTTTTAACTTAAATTTAAAGATTTTTATTCTGAGAATAATTAACTTGTAATTTAAGAATCATTAATTTAAAAGATTAAATTTTAATTAATGATTAGTAATTAATTAATCAAGTGATGAAGGATTAATTAAGTTACATTTAACACCTAATTAATTAAATAAGTAGGGGTAATTAATGGGCTATTAATGATTAATTAATTTGTAATCAATAATGACCAAATAAGTAATTAATGAATGGCTACTAGTTAATGAAGGTCATTAACTAAGGATTAATTTAAAGATAATCATTTGTGAAGATTGTCAAGTACAATTACTTATGGAAGTAATTAAGGAATTAATACTCATTGTAATTAATTGAGTTTAATTTGATTAGGTGGAGTTAATTAATTCAGTTTAATTAATTTAGAATAATTATTTAGTGATTTGTGAAGTATAATTACTTTATGTAATTAATGAAGGTGATCAATCTTGATTATTAATGATTGAATTATGATGAGTACTTTGAATTGGTGGATATCTCTATTTTGAATTGATTTGTGATATAATATGTTGGATTAAACTGTGATAATATGGTTTGTCTATCTATGACAAAATGGCAATGTAAATATGTAATTCTTATTATAAATGGAATCATTTAACTTAAACAACTTGTTTAAGATTATATTAAATTCAAGAGTTCGGGGTCGGGTATTAGTAAATGCCGAAAACACTTCGATTAAAATCTTCTATAATTCTTTATAGATTGAAACATGAAATCAATTGACTGAATGGAATGATTTAAGTAAATTGGACCATTTACCCTAAGTTTTCATACTTAGAAATTGATGTGTAAAATAAGTGATGTCTATAACAAATTGTGAATTTGTAATTTGATAAGAGTTACCCGGGTCCCCTTTTAAATTTGGACTTGGTATTTCAAATTTTATGGATTTACTCACGCTGGTTTCCAGCCTGACCCGGGTGTTACTCTGATGTAATGCTCGGGTCAGACCGAGTATTACAGATTTTCAGGTGAGGACGTTCTGGAGCTCAGGAGACGAGCTGGATGGCAGGAACGTATGGAGTGTTTCCGCTGTGATATATTTCTGTTTATCTGGGATATGTTGATTTGTGTATATACCCAGTGATTGTGTATATGTGTAACCCTGATGTATAAAATGTAATTGACAGATACAATATTCTTTTTGTAAACTGTTATTTATTTGATATTATATTTTGATCCGCTGCGAATGTGAGTACCTGTAGTGTGTTTCTGTTTCTTCTTCTTCTATCTCTTTCTTCTTTTCCTAACTATCTGGAATTTTCGGGATCGAAAATTCCGGGTCGTTACAGTTGGTATCAGAGCAAAGGTTAAGCGAAAACCTTGGCTCTGGTGGGGGATACTCATTAAGTATAGGGTCGATGGTACCCTAGAATGAGTTGAGTTTGTATATATATGAGAGCGTACTTGTTATTTTCATATATAAAGATTTTAAATGATTTTATATAAGAATATATTTTGATATATAAAGCATTATATCTTATTAATAAATGTTAAGGTAATTGGTTGTTAAAGTATTGAAATTAAATTAAGAAATAATATAATACAACCAAACTGAAATCTTGTATTGAAATTAAATTAAGTAAGAATAGAAGTACAACTAAATTAAAATTCAATGAAAATAAGTTTGAGATGTAATGTGAAACCCAAAGAGAAGTAAGATTTTAATTTGAATGGAAGGATTTTTAATCTGAAGTTTAAAAATTGAATGGGAAATTCAAATTGTGTAAAGTTGACTGGATTAAGTAAATTGAATTTAACTTTGGAGAAGTTAAATAAGTCAACAAGCAACCTGAAATGGAAATTTCAGGATGAAATTAAGATTTAACTTGGGAAGTTAAATGGTTAATTTGAATTGAGAGTTGTGTAGTCTCAAAATGGGTTTGAAGTCTGGAAATTGTATATGGATGGATGTTTAAAGTAAATTGAATAGTATCATCCTATTGTTATTAAAAATCTTTATTTTGTGAATTGGATTTGTTTAAATGAATGAAGAAGTGAAGCGTGGTAATATATCCAGTATTGAAATAAAATGGAAATTTAATTTAAATTGGATTAAGGATATGAGATCACTTTGAACTGAAATGTTAATAATTGAATTTAAAAATTAAAATTGTTTAAGAACTGGCTTCAAACTAGAAGATAAAATTGAGTAACAAAATAAATTTTTAAAATAAAATTGTATTGAACTCTTATTTGAACTTTGAAATATATAAGTAAAAGATAATTTAAAATGGAATTTTAAGGATTGGACTAAGAGATTAAATTGTTTCAAAACTTTAAATAAAAGTTAATTTGATTTAAAAGGTTAAACCAACCTTTGAGAATTTAACTCGAATTTATATAGTTCGAGATAGTTTAAAATTGAGATTGTAATTGAATTAGATTTAAATTAATTGGATTCATGATGGAAGATGTAAAAGTTTAGAAATTTAAATGAAAATTGGATTAAATTGAAATGATTTGATATTTAAGTGGGTTCAATTTATATTAGTCCAAATGGATCGGAATAATTTGGAATTGGGATTGAAGTTGAATTAGTTTAAGATCAAATGGAATTTGATTTGAAATTGGAAAGAAATTGAGAATTAATTCAACTTGAAGTGGAAATTTAAATTGAATTGATGAGAATGGAGATTGGGAATTGAACAGTTTTGACTCTGGACTATTTTCGGTACAAATTGTTTTAATATAAACTTATTTTTCCAAGCTATTAAATATATGCAACCTTTCCTTCTTAAAAAGCCAAATTATTTTATCCTTGTTTTACAACTATTATTGGAGTTATTAAACCATTTTTCAACTGTTTTCTAAACTAATTACTATTTTTCAACTGTTTTATAAATTAGTTACTATTTTACGACTATTTTGCAATTATCTAAAATCTCTGAAACTATTTAACTATTTTACAGCTATTTGGCAAACGATTAATTATTTTTCAACTACTTATCTATGTTTAAATTTTCAAAGCTATTTTCTAAATATAAACCGGTCGGAGTTCAAACTGTTATTGGTTAAATTGAGATAAGGATTGAGGTGATAATTCAAATGGGATTGAAGCAATTGTGAATAAGTGAATGGAAATTAAAGGAAGTGTGAATAGAAAGGGAAATTTGTTTTAGTTAATAATCA
This sequence comes from Allium fistulosum, assembly GCA_030737815.1. Classification (NCBI taxonomy): domain Eukaryota; kingdom Viridiplantae; phylum Streptophyta; class Magnoliopsida; order Asparagales; family Amaryllidaceae; genus Allium; species Allium fistulosum. Next base: position 598,150,364 of record CM060908.1, read on the forward strand.
ATGAAGATGAATACGTAGGATGTGTGTATATTATTCTATTCGCATAATGGTTTGATCCAGATTCGAGCACAGAACTTCGAGATAGTATTATCGATCTGAGTTGGGATTTTTCGCTCGATTTTCGACGGCGAACCTGGATATGGATTTTTGATTGGTTCTGGATATTCTCTATCATAGTTGTGACTATGCAAGGAGAATGACGATTTCTGATCGAGAAACCAGATCTGAGTCCGCACTAGGAAGTCGGGTGGACGATACTAGTTCGGAAGTGAAATTGTGTGATCGAGTGAGCGATCAGATTGATATTGCGTACGAATGATATGTGGACATCGTACGGATTTGAATGAAATTGATATCGAAAATTTGAATAAGAAATGTGAAATGGTTATTTTAAAATAAAAAGAATATTTTGAGAAATATACTATGAAAAAGGGTGGAAATTTAATATGATAATGGTTGATAAAAAGTTACCAGATGATTTTTGTAATGAAAAATATCTTTTGTGAATACATGATGAACTTAAATAAAATAAATTTGATATTTCTATGGTAAGAATTAACTTTATGGAAATAAGTGGAAATTAAATATCTTTTTTGATTAAAATTTACTTTATAATAAAAGTAAGTAATTTGGCAGGTGTAAATTTAAAATTTAATGTTTGACTTGAAAGGAAAAGAAGATTTAAATTATATATCTTTGTTAAATAAGATAAAAACTACCTTTGTTGAATCTATAGCCAGAAGAAAAGATTTTTGAAAAGATTTGGAGTATAAACGTAAATTTATACAAGTATAAGTTTGATTTAAATTTTTTCAAGATTAGTATATATATTTATATAAAAAAGGGCTTTGTAAAATGATTTTGAAAAAAAAAATGATTTTTGAGGAGGGGTTTTGAGAACCTATGGATTTGGGAAAAGGCTTTGATTTTTGGGGAAAATCAATATTGAGATTTGGAAAAGCCTATTTTGAAATTTATCGATTTTGGAAATCGATTTGTGTAAAGGAGCCTTGTGTGAGATTCATACTAGGTGTATGATTTGGAAAATACTATATGTGTATAGTATAAAGTGTTTTTGAGATTGGCTCTGGGGAAAAAGGCGCTCCCTTGGAATGAACTTCTCAGGAGTGCCACTGGGTGGCACTGCCTTGAGCCTCTAAGAGGGAGGTTCTAAAGTTGATCCTGTGAGGAGTCCGGACAAACTAGTTCCTGGGGATTATTGGGTAGCGAAAGTCGATGGCGTTGATGCCTACAGGGGCATTTGGGTTATGCTGTGACGACAGTGTAACTCAATGTCGCTGCGATCTACTGTGTGGAGACCATAGCGTAAATCGTGTGGAGGATGAGTGCCAACAGTCTACACTTGGTTTTGCCGAGATGGCAACGCAACATCGGTAGGCTGCGGTCTATGGTCAAGTGGAGGAGTTTCATTCTTTGGCAGCGAAATTCGGTGGCGCTGATGCCTACAGTTATATGGGTCTTGCTGTGATAGCAACGTATAGCCCGGGTATAACTGCGATCTGTAGCGGGTTCCATGGCGTAATTGAGGGGCGCGGATGCCTACAGTTATCTGTGAATTTTGCCGGGATGGCAACGTAACCATCGGGTTAACTGTGACCATGGATGGGGGTGATGATTTCCAGAGCATTTTCACCAAAGATATTTCCTCTATTTTCAAAAACTGTTCTCTATATTTTCAATAAAATTATTTTCAAAATATTTTCACTGGATGTTGAAAACGGGTCTGCTAAGCACTTATAGATTTTCAGTCGTACGCCTGATCAACGTATAACCGAATTTCTGTAAGGACAAGGATGGACTTGTCGAAACATCGAGTTATAAAAGTATTTTTATAAAAACTATTTAAGTAATATTATATAGATTTTAAAAGTGATAAAAAAAAAATATTTAAAGAATATTTATCTGATTGTAAATATTTTCATAAATTCTGGCTTCGTTCCTTTTCGAGGACGAAAAGTTTTAAGGGGGGAGGAATGTGACAACCCGAGATTTTGGACATTATTATTTTAATTAAAATACGATTTACGTGACATGCCGGAAATTTAGCAATATTATTTTAACGAGTATTTAATCAGATAAAATGAATATAGACTTATTTTCTCTAAAACAGATATTTATATGTATTTAATGTAAATAAAATGTACCTTGTCAATATATAATATAAGAGTGAAATAAATTATGAATTGGAATATTAAATAATATAATAAATAAGTAAATTATATGTTGGGTAGTTAACCTTTATAAGAAATAAAAATAAGTAGTCTTATTAGGAATAAATAATATCACAAATAAATTTTGAGTAAGTATGAAAACAAATAATAAATAATAAGTTATATATATTGATAGTTTTAACTTTAAAAAAAAAGAGAAATAAAATGAATACAGATTGGAAAGACAAATTAATAGGACGGGTGAAACAAGACAAAGTAAATATGTATATATCTTAGTAAATCAATACAAAATGATACCAAGTAATAAAAACAAACAAAAATAATAAAAGAAAATAAAGTAAAAATAAAAATTCATTTATATTACAATGAGACAAAGCAAAGGGAAATTTAGTTTAAGTATGAAGACAATATAAATACCTTGAAACAAACAAAGAAAAGAAAACAAAAGTAAAACTAAAATAAACTGTTATGAACAAAACATATAAAACCAAAGAATAAACTTATAAAGCAAGATAAAGAAATAAACGCAAATATTATCAGCCACCACCATCTCAAATATTTGTACAGCCGAAACAATATCACTTTAGCCACCGTTTGAAAACAAATCTGCACAATGAAATAAAGCAAGTAAGAAACAAATAAGTAAAGGAAGACAAGTATGAACAAAGAAGAAAATATATATATGTACAAGCTTCTTCTACAAGCCAAGAAATTAATGCTAGCCACCATAAGAAGAATATCTTTGTACTGCTTAGTACAAAAAAAACAAATAATACCACCCTATAAAATAAAAAAATATATATTTATATCACCTGTAAGCTCACCTTTTATATACCAAACTCTTCATTTTCAGTTCGTTCAGCAAACATAAGAAAACAACCATCTTCATTTCTTTTTCAAAGCTTAAACTCAAGTTCAAACAAAAACAAATAAGAACAGAAGTATTTAAGGGCAGATTCAACTGTAGTTTTCTCAATCATCAAAGTATTCTCTGTTCAAAGATTTCCAGGTGAGTAATCGTACCATCTTCGAAATTTAAATCTCGATAATTGGTTCATGAAATCTTATGTTGATGTATATTGTAAACAAAGTTGTTCTGATGATGTTTGCTGATTTCTGGAATCTCTGATATGGGATGTCCTTCAGTATTTTCTAGTCTCTGAGCCAAGAGAAGTAGAGGAGATTTATACTCTTCATTTAAAAGCATTTAAAGCTTTGGATTTGAACTAAATAAGTGTTAAAACTTAAACCCATAACCTGGAAAATTTTGTAAGGGTCGATAGTGAATAAAAATACTGTAAACTCAAAATTTACAGTGAAAACAAAATCAACATGGAAAATTCGAATATCCTAAATTGTTAATTTGATTTTATTTCGTGGATAAACATACAAAGGTATGATTTTTAAAACTAGAATGAATTTTATTTGGTTTAGTATTCCTGGGCAATTTGAACTTAAATAAAAATCACATTTTTACCCATTACTGATGAACGATCTAATAATAAATGGTGAAACTTGAATTGAAGCAAGGATGGACATCCATGATGTTGGGAAAAATATTGAATAATTTTTCAAATACAAGTCGTGGTCGAACGAGATTGATTAGGGCTTGGGTTCAAGTTTTTGACCTCGTCAGTAATGTGGGGAGTACTACCCCTATTCGTGATCGAGTGCCACGAATCTCGGGTGGATGATTACTTGTCTAGTTGTCGAGGTGTAGGTGAATTCTGGGCGACCCCGGTGATTTTTACGGCGGTGGCGAAGTCGTTCTATCGCGTTTGGTTGAATTTCAGCTTCGAGCTCGAAGCTCGATTTCGATTTCTAGTTTCTGCGGTTGGTTTGAAGGTCGAATTGGTATTTGGTGATGATCGCTGACTTGCGTGGTGATCGCGAGAGGCCGGAGGTGACGGCAGCGGAAGTGCATGTGCTCGGTGATCACGGCGTGTCTGCTGTTTTGGGGAAGATGATTTCCCGTGTTTGGTTCGGGTTCTTTCATGAGTTGCTCGAAGCACTTGGATGTTGAACTCAAAGTTAGGGGTGTGTTGGACTCGGAGTAGCTGTTGGGTGAGTTCTCACGTGTAGGAGTGTTACAGGTATATGTAAACCTGAAATACTGCAAGCTTTGAATAAATGCAAGTGAATGTTACTCGAGTTTATTTGGTGTTTTACGCGAGTGAATCATTTGGGGTACGAATTAGTGCAGATTAGAAATCCTGCTATGTTTTCAAAATTTAAAACTGAATTTTAAGAGTATAAAGCAAGATTTAAATTATGTTTTAAATCTAATTTTAAATTATGAATTCAAGCCTTAATTTGAATCATAGCTGGAAATGAGTAAGTATTTTAACAAATTTGAATGGTAAAGAAAATTTTAAATGTCTGAATTTAAAAAGGGGAATTTGATTTAAACTTTTGTAAAATTTCTTTTATAAGAAAAATATTATTTATTATTTAAAGGTTTTAAATTTGATTTTAAAACTTGTTGAAGTTAAATAGTAATTTAATGATTTGTTATGCATTTAATTATTAGGGTAATTAAATAGATAAATAATTTATCTAATAAATAAATGAAACGGATAAATACTAAAGTAATTAAAGGTTTTTAACTTAAATTTAAAGATTTTTATTCTGAGAATAATTAACTTGTAATTTAAGAATCATTAATTTAACAGATTAAATTTTAATTAATGATTAGTAATTAATTAATCAAGTGATGAAGGATTAATTAAGTTACATTTAACACCTAATTAATTAAATAAGTAGGGGTAATTAATGGGCTATTAATGATTAATTAATTTGTAATCAATAATGACCAAATAAGTAATTAATGAATGGCTACTAGTTAATGAAGGTCATTAACTAAGGATTAATTTAAAGATAATCATTTGTGAAGATTGTCAAGTACTATTACTTATGGAAGTAATTAAGGAATTAATACTCATTGTAATTAATTGAGTTTAATTTGATTAGGTGGAGTTAATTAATTCAGTTTAATTAATTTAGAATAATTATTTAGTGATTTGTGAAGTATAATTACTTTATGTAATTAATGAAGGTGATCAATCTTGATTATTAATGATTGAATTATGATGAGTACTTTGAATTGGTGGATATCTCTATTTTGAATTGATTTGTGATATAATATGTTGGATTAAACTGTGATAATATGGTTTGTCTATCTATGACAAAATGGCAATGTAAATATGTAATTCTTATTATAAATGGAATCATTTAACTTAAACAACTTGTTTAAGATTATATTAAATTCAAGAGTTCGGGGTCGGGTATTAGTAAATGCCGAAAACACTTCGATTAAAATCTTCTATAATTCTTTATAGATTGAAACATGAAATCAATTGACTGAATGGAATGATTTAAGTAAATTGGACCATTTACCCTAAGTTTTCATACTTAGAAATTGATGTGTAAAATAAGTGATGTCTATAACAAATTGTGAATTTGTAATTTGATAAGAGTTACCCGGGTCCCCTTTTAAATTTGGACTTGGTATTTCAAATTTTATGGATTTACTCACGCTGGTTTCCAGCCTGACCCGGGTGTTACTCTGATGTAATGCTCGGGTCAGACCGAGTATTACAGATTTTCAGGTGAGGACGTTCTGGAGCTCAGGAGACGAGCTGGATGGCAGGAACGTATGGAGTGTTTCCGCTGTGATATATTTCTGTTTATCTGGGATATGTTGATTTGTGTATATACCTAGTGATTGTGTATATGTGTAACCCTGATGTATAAAATGTAATTGACAGATACAATATTCTTTTTGCAAACTGTTATTTATTTGATATTATATTTTGATCCGCTTCGAATGTGAGTACCTGTGGTGTGTTTCTGTTTCTTCTTCTTCTATCTCTTTCTTCTTTTCCTAACTATCTGGAATTTTCGGGATCGAAAATTCCGGGTCGTTACACTCCATTTGATTAATTATCCTTAATTAATCATAATAAGTAATTAACATTTAAAAATCTTCCTTAATAACTTTGAAATAAAATTATTACTAACTTGAAAAGCTTTAATGTTAATCTTAAATTGACCAAGATGAATTATCTTAAATTTTGATTAGAAATCCACGTTTTGAAAACAAAACCCGAGAAAATCCCAGTTTTACTCGAGTCCAACCCGAGTTTTCCCCTCCATTTTCCCGAGTTCCCTTATCTCCTTCTCACGTATTTAGTTTAAGTTTTAAACTTAATAAACTGTTGTTTTAGGCTCGAGAATCTCGCGTTCCAACCCGAGACACTCCATCACTTTCTCGAGTATCAACTCGAGTCGCCCATCATCAACTTCCGGACACCATCATAAGGTCGTGCACGTGTACATCTGAACCGAACGTCGTCGACCAACTCTACAACTAACGGCATATCATCTTCGACCCACCTAACTTCCCCGGCCTCCTAGATTGACGAGATCACTGGAGTATCAAAATCGAACTACTTGAGACCACTGGAACCAAATCACCATCATCGAAAAACTCCTCGTCCCATCGATCTAGTACACCAGAGACCACGCAATTTTGGTTGGAGCTTCGACAAACTCAAATGCACCGTTCCCCATTAGTGCGATCGGCCCAAACACCATGACGAAGTCGCAATCTCCCCAAGAACTCCAATAGCCAAAAGTGACTGTCGAACCCTAGATCGACGTCAATCCATCACCACGATCATCTAAAAACACTTCCACTATTTTTCCTCACATTTACATCCTCCCAGCAGTCTTCGACTTCAATCACGAGAGCTAAAAACCCACCGATCACCGTAATTTCGTTCAAACCCATTTCACGTTCAACCTACTAATTCTCGAAATCTACCAAATTAAAAATCGTGATTTTTCTTTTAAAAATCATTATTTTCAAGAACAAATCACATAATATAATTAATTCAAGAAATTAAGATACTTGGGTTTTTGTATTTATTTGAGTTTCACTGTAAATTCTTGTTCCAGTTCAAAATTTACTTTCTGATTTTCTTAAAAATATTATTAAGAACTAGCTTAAGATTTAACAAACACATTTTGTTTGAATCCTATTGTTTGAATCCTAAGGTCTGAAGGGAATTAGAAGTGAAGATTTAAATTTTTGAAAACGGGTTTAGAACCCTGTTAACCTGGAACAGAGACATTTGCTTTGTGTACAGACATGCACTAGTATATCCATCTATACAGAAGTTCATATTCACACAAGCATACCCAATCACAGATCATCATATGCAAACCAAAAGATATTCGTATAGATTCAAGTGTTTGCTCACATTGTTTTCCTGTAAAAATCAATTTTTTTAGATGATGTATATCACTATACAGCTTGAAACCATTTTTAGATTTTAACTCAAGTGTGAACAAACATGTTTTGTTTTAAACTCAGAGCCTAAAAATGGCTAGATTAAAGGGAATTGAAAATTTTCTCTGTGGTTTGCACCCTGAAATCAAACAGAGAAGAACATGCTTAATTTACAATACACGGAGCAGATTATATGAATATACACACACACACACACACACACACACACACACACAGAGCCACTGCAAAATATTTATGCAAAACAACAACACATGTATTGATTCAATTAAACTTAGGTTTTAAATAAATTTGTTTACTCACCTAAAAATGATTAAACAGACGTTGCTTCTGGGTTGAACAAGAACACATCTTGTCTTGATTCCCAGTTCTTGTTTTATTCCCAGTCTCTAATTGATGATGATGATGTGTAATAGATGGTGTTGATCAAGTTGCAAAGTTTAGTTTCAGATTGCTATTTTTTTTAGACGCTCAGGTTGATTATGAACGAACTGGAATTATGAAGATGATATATACAAAATTGTTGTACATGCTGAAATATGATGTTGACGCAAGATTTTTTATGTACTAATAATATTTTGTTTATGCTTTGGCCAGAGATTTTTATTTTCAAATTGAAGGCTGAAAAGATTTAAGGTGTACTAGAGATATTTGCATTAATTACTATTGTCTTTTTTTTCTTTTCAAGTGTACATACTTATCCATATTTGTTTGTTCATACTTGGATATATATATATATTTGTTCCATTGTCTTCTTTTGCAAGCCAATACATATATATTTTTTGTTTTCTTTTACAAGTGTACACATATATTTATTTTTTTCATATTTGAATGTATATTACTTGTTTCATATTTGAGTGTATTTCTTCTTTCTTTAGTCTTATGCTTTGTAATATAAATGAATCCTATTTTTTTTAACATGTTGTTTAAATTTAGCTAATTTGTTTACTTTATATTTTTCATAGATGATTTTATAACCATTTACTTAAAATTAAAATTCCAAATCAAATATATATATATATACACACACACACACACAAATCTACTCATATATGCACATATACATATATATTCACATATATATACAAGATTTAAATTCAAATAACTTAACACATATTTTATTTGAATAACTCAAATCAGTTTACCAATTAATTTCACAATTTTTATCCAAAATTAAATTAATTATCAATTTAAACTTAGTTAAAATCCGAGATCGTTACAAATTGTCTCTTGTATTGCATTAAAGAAAGCAATGAATTATCTACATGGAAAAGATTTATGAAAGTATTTAATAACTTGTAACGACCCAGAATTTTGGATATTTGAAATTGGGATATTTAATCGATTTTAAATATTTAAATGTTAATTTTTAACTTGAAATTTCAAATATCACTATTTATTGGATGATTTAATTATTGAATTAAATTATTGGAAATTGGTTAAAATAGTGAACCTTGGGTTTTAAGCTTGTTAAAAATAATTTAAAGGCTTATAAAATTTATATTGATAATACTAAAGATAATAAAAGATTTAAAGTTGAATTTGGAAGTGATTTGTTCAGTTTTGAAAATATATCGTTTATATTGACATTTAAAAATAGCCTTTCGGGGCACAGTCTCGAAACTCGACGAAACCGGTTCCGTTGGATCCGTAATAGTGTATTATTATCGGATTTTAAATTTCGTAGCGTTTCGGGGCAAAGTCAAATAGATCAAATATAAAAAGGGATTTCATCTACTATTACTGTGAAAAACCAAGTCATCAGCTGAGATTTTGCCATAAGCTTAAAAAGAAAAAAGAGAGGATGAAGGCATTGGAAGAAGACCAAAATGAAAAAATATAATAGTGATGATGAGATTCATTTTGGTGAGGAATTTAATGACAATGTCCTATATGTGGATAAAGGCAAAAGCAAAGATTGAGTGTTTGATTCAGGTACTTGTTTCCACATATGCAATAAAAATGGAACATTTATTGATTATGAGGGGCAAGATGCTAAGGAGAAATCTGCTAATGGTGGAGACTTGGATGTTAAATTCATAGGTTCTATTAGATTGAAGATACATAATGAAAGGGTGGTGAAGCTTACAGGAGTTTGGCACATCCCAGAAATGATAAAGAATTTATTTCAATAGGACAGTTGTAGATAAAATGATTCTTATTTCAGTAGGACAGTTGCAGATAAAAGGATACAACTTTTCGACTCAAGGTGGAATCACAAGAGTTTAAAAGGATACCAAGGAGGTGTTGTGCGCAAAGAGAGAAAGCAACAATGTATACATATTGCATGGTAAAACAATGGAGAATTGAGGGACTTCTCAAAGTAGTGTTGGAGAAATAATTTTTTCTAAATCAAGGTGGAACATGCCACAAAGTCTGCTTGAAGACCTTTGCGGTATTACAAACAGTTCTGATTTATAATGATATGTAGGTTCAATTAGGAGGTTTACATATTTAAATGGTTTGAAGGTTGCTAAAGTTTTATTTTGAGGATGGCGACATTTGTTTCCATGGTAATATTGAAGATTGTTTGAAGTTTGAGATTCTAGATGGAACTTGGATGTCATTTATGGAATATTGTATCAAGGTGGAGATTTTTAGATTTTGATGATACAATATTACATATTTAAGTAGATTTTGGAGATATTTGAGTCAAGATGGAATTGAAACTCAAATACATTATCTCTTTTATAGATTTTGTTAATTTTGAGGATGATTAATTGTATAACGATCCTGACTCGGCCTTCGAAAATCGGCACCCGTACTTCACTTGTACTCGAATGCCGCAGATTCAAACGCCGAATCTGGCTCGCCGAAGCTTATAACACAGTAAGTATAACAATAAAGTGGAAGAAAGAAACGAATGATATCATATACATCACAAATGATACAATATCCAGAATATGATATACAACAATGATATCTATATGATACAAGAATATCAGAGACAAATAATAATGTTACAACGGAAACAACAGAAGTGATAACTCCAAACGATCTTTAAAAGAGAATGATTCCAACAATTCCAACATCAAGCTCGAACCACCCTCCCGTTGCACCAAGATAAGCAAGGTCAGTCGTCCGTGAACTTCAAAAACTAAACTAGCTCCCGATAATCTACTAAACCTGACTATTTGAAAACCCAACTCTAGACTGCCCGTGTGGAAAATTGTGGGCACCCAGAGTTTAGGAAGGGAACAATAAACTCCAGGTCAGTCATGAGACTGGTATGAGTAACAAAAATAGTTGCTTTTAAATAAACAAGATTTATAAAAGAAAACTGTTTATGCTTTCGTAAAATGAAACTACCATAAGGCCTCCCGGCACACACACAATGCAATCACACACATGGGGGAGATTTCTCCTTATAATAGTCAAACATGATTAATACGAGAAAACTCTTTGATATTATCACTAGTGCATAGTGTGAAAGCATTTCAAAAATACAATATTAATCTTAGCCAGCATAGGTACCATTATACTATGCCTACTATAGCTACCATTTTAAATGGCAGGTTCTACAACTAAAACCGTACAGGGTTCGTATTGTTTCTTTGGATTTTCCAAAAAATGGTCAGACTAAGGAACTTCCTATGCCACATGGGAACGCCTCTGGAGGGACGCCCTGAGAACTAACTAGCTCTCTGCCAACACAAGGCCGGTTACCCCCTTCTCGGGAAGTAAACCTAAGATATGCCACCCCAGGTCGGTTGCGACCTTTATCCGAGGCACCTCAAGCACAAAGCAACAATCACACAGTAAATGAGATTGGAGCAACCACACAGGTAAATATCTGGGCTCCATACCATGATATCACCTTTTTCCAGAAGGAATGAACATATCCTAAGGGAGCTACCCTTGAAACCTTGCCGCATTTTTTCTGTTTCGACCATTTCCAAGGTGTGAGGTCCGATGAGGTCTCATCCACAAAGCTACGCTTTACACGAAAGCCATGCTTTGATCAACAAATGATCAACAACACACAACAACACTTAGCATGCCACATTACCAAATTGGGAATGTATCACTAGTAACCATCAACTACATAACCTCTGAGCTCGTACGTCTCAGAGAAGGGTGTTAATCTAAGAGAATAAATCTTCGCCACCAAGCAGAAATGTATTTGATAGAAACCAGCTTTACATCTCAAAGTGTAGTGTCAGACATACATCCATACAAGTCTGTTCCAGGTTCGAACAGAACCGAAGGCACTTCCTAAGAAGCCCTTGCAATCTGGATATTCACAATCCCGATCGGACTTCCCATCACTTAGGGAATCTCTATACCGTAGCTACTCAGTGCAGAGACAATCGATAGGTTATCCTATCGTTCTCGCAAACACTCGGTCTTCAACACCTGTCTTCAAATGCTATCCATTTATGTCGTATCACTATTCAGAATGGGTTATATGACACAAAGTCCTCTCCCGGCTAAACCAAATAGTGAGCGCAATATTTTTAAAACATATGGATATTGGGATTTCAGTTAAGTCACAACTTATTACCCACAACTTTTCTTCAAATGGTTTAAACAAATTACCATTTTCAATCTTTTACACAAAAAGATTCATTTCACAAAGTTCACCCAGTTTCACAAAGGTTCATTCACAGATTTCCAAATCGATTTCCATTTCCACTAGATTAACTCATTAAATCTTTAAATCAAGATTTAATTCATAGCTTTCAAAACACTTTTCCAAATATTTATTCGTAACTTGGAAAACCATTTTCAATTCAAACTTGAAATTTCTTTAATTTAAATTGAAATTTCATTTCTTATATGAAAGCTTTTATCATTTGAAAACAAACAGTTTTATTTTGGAAAAATCCGATTCATTTATACAAGTTAAAGTCCTTGGGTTAAATTCATATTTTCATAACCATACTTTTAAAATGGTTTAAAAACCCATATAAAACACATTTATAACTTGTATCACATTTTAACCCATAATTTCCAACGTAGAATTCAATTTCCAATTTTGGATTCAAATTTAAACCAAAATCTTTAAATTTCAAAGTTTTATTAAGTTATTCGAAATAACTTTTATCTTTGAAAACACCTTTTCAAAAGCTTCCCATATTTAACCCGATTCCATTTCCAAATAAATGAATAAATTATACACAGCTCAATCCACAGAACAAAATATCACAGATCAGAGAGGACAATCAATTCAAGGCATCTCATACAATACAATCATTCATAAGTTAGCTCAAGCATTCAATAATCATTTATAAGCAGGATTAATTTATTGTTTAATCCTAATTAATTCAATTTATTTCCGATTAAATTAATTATTTATGAATTAATTATCCAATCCTGATTTATTAATTACAAATCATTTGATATAAATTAATTTATCAAACACCTTAATTAATTATTCTTAATTAATAAATTATTCTTAATTAATCACATTAATTAAATTAACCTCTAAACCAATTACATAATTAATTAACCCCTTAATTAATTATTTTAAGAAATTAAACCTTTAATTTCTTACCATTAAGCAATCATCTCATAACAATTAATCATTAATTACTAATTAATCTTTATCATTAAATTAATTTACTTTAATTAATCTTTAATTAATATTAATAAATCTCATTTATTAATTAATCCTTAATTAATCATAGTAAGTAATTAACATTTAAAAATCTTCCTTAATAACTTTGAAATAAAATTATTACTAACTTGAAAAGCTTTAATGTTAATCTTAAATTGACCAAGATGAATTATCTTAAATTTTGATTAGAAATCCACGTTTTGAAAACAAAACCCGAGAAAATCCCAGTTTTACTCGAGTCCAACCCGAGTTTTCCCCTCCTTATTCCCAAGTTCCCTCATCTCCTTCTCGCGTATTTAGTTTAAGTTTTAAACTTAATAAACTGTTGTTTTAGGCTCGAGAATCTCGCGTTCCAACCCGAGACAGTCCATCACTTTCTCGAGTATCAACTCGAGTCGCCCATCGTCAACTTCCTGACACCATCATAAGGTCGTGCACGTGTACATCTGAACCGAACGTCGTCGACTAACTCTACGACCACCGGCATATCATCTTCGACCCACCTAACTTCCCCGACCTCTTAGATTGACGTGATCACTGGAGTATCAAAATCGAACTACTTGAGACCACTGGAACCAAATCACCATCATCGAAAAACTCCTCGTCCCATCGATCTAGTACACCAGAGACCACGCAATTTTGGTCGGAGCTTCGACAAACTCAAACGCACCGTTCCCCATTAGTGCGATCGGCCCAAACACCATGACGAAGTCGCAATCTCCCAAAGAACTCCAACAGTCTAAAGTGACTGTCGAACCCTAGATCGACGTCAATCCATCACCACGATCATCTAAAAACACTTCCACTATTTTTACTCACATCTACATCCTCCCAGCAGTCTTCGACTTCAATCACGAGAGCTAAAAACCCACCGATCACCGTAATTTCGTTCAAACCCATTTCACGTTCAACCTACTAATTCTCGAAATCTACCAAACTAAAAATCGTGATTTTTCTTTTAAAAATCATTATTTTCAAGAACAAATCACATAATATAATTGATTCAAGAAATTAAGATACTTGGGTTTTTGTATTTATTTGAGTTTTACTGTAAATTCTTGTTCCAGTTCAAAATTTACTTTCTGATTTTCTTAAAAATATTATTAAGAACTAGCTTAAGATTTAACAAACACATTTTGTTTGAATCCTAAGGTCTGAAGGGAATTAGAAGTGAAGATTTAAAATTTTGAAAACGGGTTTAGAACCCTGTTAACCTGGAACAGAGACATTTGCTTTGTGTTCAGACATGCACTAGTATATCCATCTATACAGAAGTTCATATTCACACAAGCATACCCAATCACAGATCATCATATGCAAACCAAAAGATATTCGTATAGATTCAAGTGTTTGCTCACATTGTTTTCCTGTAAAAATCAATTTTTTTAGATGATGTATATCACTATACAGCTTGAAACCATTTTTAGATTTTAACTCAAGTGTGAACAAACATGTTTTGTTTTAAACTCAGAGCCTAAAATGGCTAGATTAAAGGGAATTGAAATTTTTCTCTGTGGTTTGCACCCTAAAATCAAACAGAGAAGAACATGCTTAATTTACAATACACGGAGCAGATTATATGAATATATATATATATATATACACACACACACACACAGAGCCACTGCAAAATATTTATGCAAAACAACAACACATGTACTGATTCAATTAAACTTAAGTTTTAAATAAATTTGTTTACTCCCCTAAAAATGATTAAACAGAAGTTGCTTCTGGGTTGAACAAGAACACCGCTTGTCTTGATTCCTAGTTCTTGTTTTATTCCCAGTCTCCAATTGATGATGATGCTGTGTAATAGATGGTGTTGATCAAGTTGCAGAGTTTAGTTTCAGATTGCTATTTTTTTTTGACGCTCAGGTTGATTATGAACGAACTAGAATTATGAAGATGATATATACAAAATTGTTGTACATGCTGAAATATGATGTTGACGCAAGATTTTTTATGTAATAATAATATTTTGTTTATGCTTTGGCCAGAGATTTTTATTTTCAAATTGGAGGCTGAAAAGATTTAAGGTGTACTAGAGATATTTGCATTAATTACTATTGTCTTTTTTTTCTTTTCAAGTGTACATACTTGTCCATATTTGTTTGTTCATACTTGGATATATATATTTGTTCCTTTGTCTTCTTTTGCAAGCCAATGCATATATATTTTTTTGTTTTCTTTTACAAGTGTACACATATTTTTTTTTTCATATTTGAATGTATATTACTTGTTTCATATTTGAGTGTATTTCTTCTTTCTTTAGTCTTATGCTTTGTAATATAAATGAATCCTATTTTTTTAACATGTTGTTTAAATTTAGCTAATTTGTTTACTTTATATTTTTCATAGATGATTTTATAACCATTTACTTAAAATTAAAATTCCAAATCCAATATATATATATATACACACACACACAAATCTACTCATATATGCACATATACATATATATTCACATATATATACAAGATTTAAATTCAAATAACTTAA
Source organism: Allium fistulosum (assembly GCA_030737815.1). Lineage (NCBI taxonomy): Eukaryota > Viridiplantae > Streptophyta > Magnoliopsida > Asparagales > Amaryllidaceae > Allium > Allium fistulosum. Next base: position 598,165,926 of record CM060908.1, read on the forward strand.
CACATATTTTATTTGAATTTGGAGAAACTCAAATCAGTTTACCGATTAATTTCACAATTTTTATCCAAAAATTAAATTAATTATCAATTTAAACTTAGTTAAAATCCGAGATTGTTACAGGTTCCCCCCCTTAAGAAATTTCATCCTCGAAATTTGCCAGGAAGACACAAAGATAGATGAAGAATATTTCATTAGATTAACTGAACATCTATTCTGCATTTGGCTTACCAAATCAGAATATCAATAATAGATACGAAAACGAATCTTTTTAATTTTTCACAAGATACTCAAGTTATCCAGATCTACGAAATATGCAGGGGCATTGGTCAGTTCGAAGGGATAACTAACCATTCGTAGAATATATTGGGACCCGAAAATAGACAGATATATGGATACAATTCCAAAACTTTTTAATTTAGAAACTAAAGTATACCTATCAACCATAGCAGCCAAAGCAACCAATTCATCCAAACAAACAATTCTGACCTATTTGGAGTTTATGTCCCATGCAAATATATCAAATCTTCTTCCTGGATCTACCAGGAACTATCAAAGAATTGAAAAGAGATGTTGAACAAAAGAGATTGATAGAGAAAAGATTGTTTCCTTGTTGTTACAGGGTATTGACCATTTATAGTCGTATTCCCCTGTCCCCTATCTCATCCTCTGCTTGCACTCATACTTACTATCAGTGGATGGTAAGAGAATTTACTGAGGCGTTCGAATGGATATCTTAGGGATTACTCATTCTAGGGTATACTTCACCCTATCTCTAATGAGTTACTTAATGTGTTATACTCCTGAGCTAAAGTTCAACCTTAGCTCTGATACCACTTTATAACGATCCTGACTCGGCCTTCGAAAATCGGCACCCGTACTTCACTTGTACTCGAATGCCACATATTCAAACGCCGAATCTGGCTCGCCAGAGCTTATAACACAGTAAGTATAACAACATAGCGGAAGAAAGAAATGAATGATATCATATAAATCACAAATGATACAATATCCAGAATATGATATACAACAATGATATCTATATGATACAAGAATATCAGAGACAAATAATAATGTTACAGCGGAAACAACAAAAGTGATATAACTCCAAACGATCTTTAAAAGAGAATGTTTCCAACAATTCCAACATCAAGCTCGAACCACCCTCGCGTTGCACCAAGATAAGCAAGGTCAGTCATCCGTGAACTCCAAAAACTGAACTAGCTCCCGATAATCTACTAAACCTGACTATCTGAAAAACTCAACTCTAGACTGCCCGTGTGGAAAATTGTGGACACCCAGAGTTTAGGAAGGGAACAATAAACTCCAGGTCAGTCAAGGGACTGGTATGAGTAACAAAAACAGTTGCTTTTAAATAAACAAGATTTATAAAAGAAAATCGTTTATGCTTTTGTAAAATGAAACTACCATAAGGCCGCCCGGCACATACACAATGCAATCGCACACATGTGGGAGATTATTCCTTATGATAGTCAAACATGCTTAATACGAGAAAAATCTTTGATATTATCACTAGTGCATAGTGTGAAAACATTTCAAAAATATAATATTAACCTTAGCCAGCATAGGTACCATTATACTATGCCTACAATAGCTACCATTTTAAATGGCAGGTGCTACAACTAAAACCGTACAGGGTTCGTATTGTTTCTTTAGATTTTCCAACAAATGGTCAGGCTAAGGAACTTCCTATGCCACATGGGAATGCCTCTGGAGGGACGCCCCGAGAACTAACTAGCTCTCTGCCAACACAAGGCCGGTTACCCCCTTCCCGGGAAGTAAACCTAAGATATGCCACCCTCGGTCGTTTGCGACCTTTATCCGAGGCGCCTCGAGCACAAAGCAACAATCATACAGTAAATGAAATTGGAGCAACCACACAGGTAAATATCTAGGCTCCATACCATGATATCACCTTTTTCCAAAAGGAATGGACATACCCTAGGGGAGCTACCCCTGAAACCTTGCCGCATTTTTCCTGTTTCGACCATTTCCGAGGTGTGAGGTCCGATGAGGTCTCATCCACAAAGCTACGCTTTACACGAAAGCCATGCTTTGATCAACAACACACAGCAACACTTAGCATGCCACATTACCAAATTAGGATGTATCACTAGTAACCATCAACTACATAACCTTTGAGCTCGTACGTCTCAGAGAAGGGTGTTAAGCTAAGAGAATAAATCTCCACCACCAAGCAGAAATGTATTTGATAGAAACCAGCTTTACATCTCAAAGTGTAGTGTCAGACATACATCCATACAAGTCTGTTCCGGGTTCGAACAGAACCAAAGGCACTTCCTAAGAAGCCCTTGCAATCCGGTATTCACAATCCCGATCGGACTTCCCATCACTTAGGGAATCTCTATACCGTAGCTACTCAGTGCAGAGACAATCGATAGGTTATCCTATCGTTCTCGCAAACACCCGGTCTTCAACACCGGTCTTCAAATGCTATCCATTTACGTCGTATCACTATTCGGAATGAGTTATATGACAGAAAGTCCTCTCCCGGCTAAATCGAATAGTGAGCGCAATATTTTTAAAACATATGGATATTGAGATTTCAGTTAAGTCACAACTTATTACCCACAACTTTTCTTCAAATGGTTTAAACAAATTACCATTTTCAATCTTTTACACAAAAAGATTCATTTCACAAAGTTCACCCAGTTTCACAAAGATTCATTTACAGATTTCCAAATCGATTTCCATTTCCACTTGATTAACTCATTAAATCTTTAAATCAAGATTTAATTCATAGCTTTCAGAACACGTTTTCAAATATTTATTCGTAACTTGGAAAACCATTTTCAATTCAAACTTGAAATTTCTTTAATTTAAATTGAAATTTCATTTCTTATATGAAAGCTTTTATCATTTGAAAACAAACAGTTTTATTTTGGAAAAATCCGATTCATTTATACAAGTTAAAGTCCTTGGGTTAAATTCATATTTTCATAACCATACTTTTAAAATGGTTTAAAAACCCATATAAAACACATTTATAACTTGTATCACATTTTTAACCCATAATTTCCAACGTAGAATTCAATTTCAAATTTTGAATTCAAATTAAAACCAAAATCTTTAAATCTCAAAGTTTTATTAAGTTATTCGAAATAACTTTTATCTTTGAAAACACCTTTTCAAAAGCTTCCCATATTTAACCAGATTCCATTTCCAAACCATTTGAATTCAAATTTAACTTTTAAAACTAGTTCAAAAATCTGTGACTTAATCGATTTCCTCGTGAAATCCATATTTGTGTGTGTATAATGTGGTCCAGGGGTTTTACACACAATAGTGCACATCATTCAATCATCACAGATTCAATCATATCAATATCGATAAGCGGTATGATTTATAACGCTTATCTTCATTCACAGATTTACAAATAATATACAAATGTATCACAAATAAATGAATAAATTATACCCAGCTCAATCCACAGAATAAAATATCACAGATCAGAGAGGCCAATCAATTCAAAGCATCTCATACAATACAATCATTCATAAGTTAGCTCAAGCATTCAATAATCATTTATAAGCAGGATTAATTTATTGTTTAATCCTAATTAATTCAATTTATTTCCAATTAAATTAATTATTTATGAATTAATTATCCAATCCTGATTTATTAATTACAAATCATTTGGTATAAATTAATTTATCAAACACCTTAATTAATTATTCTTAATTAGTAAATTATTCTTAATTAATCACATTAATTAAATTAACCTCTAAACCAATTACATAATTAATTAACCCCTTAATTAATTATTTTAAGAAATTAAACCTTTAATTTCTTACCATTAAGCAATCATCCCATAACAATTAATCATTAATTACCAATTAATCTTTATCATTAAATTAATTTACTTTAATTAATCTTTAATTAATCTTAATAAATCTCATTTATTAATTAATCCTTAATTAATCTCCATTTGATTAATTATCCTTAATTAATCATAATAAGTAATTAACATTTAAAAATCTTCCTTAATAACTTTGAAATAAAATTATTACTAACTTGAAAAGCTTTAATGTTAATCTTAAATTGACCAAGATCAATTATCTTAAATTTTGATTAGAAATCCACGTTTTGAAAACAAAACCCGAGAAAATCCCAGTTTTACTCGAGTACAACCCGAGTTTTCCCCTCCATTTTCCCGAGTTCCCTTATCTCCTTCTCGCGTATTTAGTTTAAGTTTTAAACTTAATAAACTGTTGTTTTAGGCTCGAGAATCTCGCGTTCCAACCCGAGACAGTCCATCACTTTCTCGAGTATCAACTCGAGTCGCCCATCATCAACTTCCGGACACCATCATAAGGTCGTGCACGTGTACATCTGAACTGAACGTCGTCGACCAACTCTGCAACTAACGGCATATCATCTTCGACCCACCTAACTTCCCCGGCCTCCTAGATTGACGAGATCACTGGAGTATCAAAATCGAACTACTTGAGACCACTGGAACCAAATCACCATCATCGAAAAACTCCTCGTCCCATCGATCTAGTACACCAGAGACCACGCAATTTTGGTCGGAGCTTCGACAAACTCAAACGCACCGTTCCCCATTGGTGCGATCGGCCCAAACACCATGACGAAGTCGCAATCTCCCCAAGAACTCCAACAGCCAAAAGTGACCGTCGAACCCTAGATCGACGTCAATCCATCACCACGATCCTCTAAAAACACTTCCACTATTTTTCCTCACATTTACATCCTCCCAGCAGTCTTCGACTTCAATCACGAGAGCTAAAAACCCACCGATCACCGTAATTTCGTTCAAACCCATTTCACGTTCAACCTACTAATTCTCGAAATCTACCAAATTAAAAATCGTGATTTTTCTTTTAAAAATCATTATTTTCAAGAACAAATCACATAATATAATTGATTCAAGAAATTAAGATACTTGGGTTTTTGTATTTATTTGAGTTTCACTGTAAATTCTTGTTCCAGTTCAAAATTTACTTTCTGATTTTCTTAAAAATATTATTAAGAACTAGCTTAAGATTTAACAAACACATTTTGTTTGAATCCTATTGTTTGAATCCTAAGGTCTGAAGGGAATTAGAAGTGAAGATTTAAATTTTTGAAAACGGGTTTAGAACCCTGTTAACCTGGAACAGAGACATTTGCTTTGTGTACAGACATGCACTAGTATATCCATCTATACAGAAGTTCATATTCACACAAGCATACCCAATCACAGATCATCATATGCAAACCAAAAGATATTCGTATAGATTCAAGTGTTTGCTCACATTGTTTTCCTGTAAAAATCAATTTTTTTAGATGATGTATATCACTATACAGCTTGAAACCATTTTTAGATTTTAACTCAAGTGAGAACAAACATGTTTTGTTTTAAACTCAGAGCCTAAAAATGGCTAGATTAAAGGGAATTGAAAATTTTCTCTGTGGTTTGCACCCTGAAATCAAACAGAGAAGAACATGCTTAATTTACAATACACGGAGCAGATTATATGAATATATATATACACACACACACACACACACAGAGCCACTGCAAAATATTTATGCAAAACAACAACACATGTATTGATTCAATTAAACTTAGGTTTTAAATAAATTTGTTTACTCACCTAAAAATGATTAAACAGACGTTGCTTCTGGGTTGAACAAGAACACATCTTGTCTTGATTCCCAGTTCTTGTTTTATTCCCAGTCTCTAATTGATGATGATGATGTGTAATAGATGGTGTTGATCAAGTTGCAAAGTTTAGTTTCAGATTGCTATTTTTTTTAGACGCTCAGGTTGATTATGAACGAACTGGAATTATGAAGATGATATATACAAAATTGTTGTACATGCTGAAATATGATGTTGACGCAAGATTTTTTATGTACTAATAATATTTTGTTTATGCTTTGGCCAGAGATTTTTATTTTCAAATTGGAAGCTGAAAATATTTAAGGTGTACTAGAGATATTTGCATTAATTACTATTGTCTTTTTTTTCTTTTCAAGTGTACATACTTATCCATATTTGTTTGTTCATACTTGGATATATATATATATATATATATTTTTGTTCCATTGTCTTCTTTTGCAAGCCAATACATATATTTTTTTTTCTTTTACAAGTGTACACATATATTTATTTTTTTCATATTTGAATGTATATTACTTGTTTCATATTTGAGTGTATTTCTTCTTTCTTTAGTCTTATGCTTTGTAATATAAATGAATCCTATTTTTTTTAACATGTTGTTTAAATTTAGCTAATTTGTTTACTTTATATTTTTCATAGATGATTTTATAACCATTTACTTAAAATTAAAATTCCAAATCCAATATATATATATATACACACACACACACACAAATCTACTCATATATGCACATATACATATATATTCACATATATATACAAGATTTAAATTCAAATAACTTAACACATATTTTATTTGAATAACTCAAATCAGTTTACCAATTAATTTCACAATTTTTATCCAAAAATTAAATTAATTATCAATTTAAACTTAGTTAAAATCCGAGATCGTTACAAATTGTCTCTTGTATTGCATTAAAGAAAGCAATGAATTATCTACATGGAAAAGATTTATGAAAGTATTTAATAACTTGTAACGACCCAGAATTTTGGATATTTGAAATTGGGATATTTAATCGATTTTAAATATTTAAATGTTAATTTTTAACTTGAAATTTCAAATATCACTATTTATTGGATGATTTAATTATTGAATTAAATTATTGGAAATTGGTTAAAATAGTGAACCTTGGGTTTTAAGCTTGTTAAAAATAATTTAAAGGCTTATAAAATTTATATTGATAATACTAAAGATAATAAAAGATTTAAAGTTGAATTTGGAAGTGATTTGTTCAGTTTTGAAAATATATCGTTTAAATTGACATTTAAAAATAGCCTTTCGGGGCACAGTCTCGAAACTCGACGAAACCGGTTCCGTTGGATCCGTAATAGTGTATTATTATCGGATTTTAAATTTCGTAGCGTTTGGAGTTGTCGTGTGGCCGTACGGTATATAAACATGCTGAAATTTATATCAAAAATTCAATATAATAACTGGGTCCAAAAAGCTATCTTCTCCATACGATCGAGTTAGGACTCGGAACCTTTTCCATTGCGTTCGGAATTGGGGTATAGCATTATAAACACCTAGCGGCATGCCTCAATAGGATTTCAAAATTTTAAGCTGCGTACTCGAGACAATTTAAAATTTTGAATATATATATATATATTGATTGATTATATTCACATCAAATTGCTTTATGTCTTTTCTCAGCCACCTAGGATCTGACCTTAACCCATTCTAACACACATCCCTTTTTGAACCAGACAAAGAAAAAAGAGAAAAAAAATGCAAAGCAAATCATTTCAAAAACAAAATAAAGTAAAACATCTCAAATATAAATATGTGTTTGCGTGCAAGGTAAAGGATCGGCCTTCCTCACTTCTTTTTCTTCCCTGTTGCTGAGATTTAAACCATGGCCGAACAAATTCTTCCTCCTTTCAGTTAAATCAAATTCAAAAAAAAGAAAACATCAGAAAGGAAATCGTGTCGCATTTCCTCCTCGTTCAATTTAAAACGAGATTTACCCTCTTCCAAATCCTTCTTCCTGCCAATCGATTCGAACCCAAATGATGTGCGAGCAAGCAAGGTGGATCGTGTGGAAGTGCGGCCAGAGTTCCGATAGATGAATCGCGATGTTCTCGAGTTCGTGAGGGTAGACGACTTCGGCTGTAGGGGAGGCAGGCACTCGCGAATGGAGTCGCGTGGGGCGCACGAGGCGGCGTCGTAGGGAGTCGAGTAGTGGAAGGTGATGGCGAACTAGGGCTCGTACGTGAGCAAGTGGTGACTGTCGCGATGGTTTGAAGGTTCGTGCAAGGCGAGGTCGATGCCAAGATGTGTTGGCAGTGAGGTTCGAATTTATTTTTCCAGTTAATTCTGATTTAATAAATATATATATGTAGGTGAAAGAAATTAAATATATGGTTTAAACAGAAAAAAAATATAGATAGAATTTATTTTTTTCAGTTTAAAGATATATATATATATATATGTATGTATGTATATGTATACAGTCAAGGAAAAGTATAATATAAATATAAATATAAATATATATACACATGCCTATTTTAATTTAATTATATATAGGTAAACAGGAAGAATTATATATAAAAAAGATTTTGAAAAAATATATAGGAACTTTAAATGTTGAAGAGTTTATATAAAATTAGATTTTTGAATCTATATAAATTAATATTTTTATAAGTGTATGGGTTTCAAAGAAAAAGAAAAAAATATAAATGTAAACATATCTATATAAAAATATACATATATATTTTCACTTACTAGTTTATTTTAAAATAATGGATTATGGTGATTTACTTGTTTAATCAACTTATTTAATTATTTTAGTTACTAAGAAATTATTAAAGGAAAATTCGTTTAAATTAAATTTATTAAAAAGGTAATTGATTGTTCGATTATTTCAAATATTAATAAACCATATAATGTTTATACAAGGTCTAAAATCATGGAGAGACAAGCCGGTTTGGATCAGATTGCAAATTAAAGGTCAAAGGTGAGTTAATCTCACTCAAATTGGATTACTGGTTAATTTAAATTTGTTAAAATTAAATTATTGGATGATTGATTGAAATTGATAATTATTATCAGTCTGGAGGTGATAGTAGTGTGTGTGTGTGTGTGTGTGTGTGTGTGTGTGTGTGTGTATATTGGAGTGATTGATATTCCCGCATTATATAGCGAATGAGACCCTATGCGCCCCGCATAATAGCGGATGACCCTTTATACCACGATATCCCCCTCGAAGTGGGATTGATATTTTTATATTATGCAAACGTTTGTAGATGCAGGGAAACAGGTTGGAGGGATCCAACTTGATTCCTCAAAAATATTGAAATTTATTCTCGTATTCAGTGATATGATAATCTATGATAGATTATATTGTAAATTGAAATTATTAAATGCTATGGTTTGGCTGAATATATTTTGGTATTTAAAGATATCAAAAATATAAAGATTGGATTTTTGAAGGGAAATAAAAAGAGAAATTTTAAGTAAAATATTATAGCAAAGTGGATAAATTAAAAAGAATGAATTTGGGAAAAAGGTAAAGGGTTTGATTTTGAAAGTCTTATTAAATAAATTCCGAGTATGGAAAAATAGGGATTTTGAATAAATGGGAAATAAAGAGTTTTGAGGACTTAAGCGATATTATTTAAGAATTAAAGGATTTATTTTTAAATTCAAGATTTAAATGGTTTGGGAGAAAGGAAAGGAAAATTTTGAAATAAAGTATGAAATTGATATTTCAGATTTAAATAAGGTTTTAAATCATAATGAAGGAGTAAATCTGGAATTAATGGATTTTGAAATAAATTTGGATAAATCGAGAAATAAATTTTAAAGGGAATTTAATTCAGAGAATCGATTGAAAATCGATTAAGTGTTTTGAGACGTGATTAAAAAGAGAATGAGACTATGAAATTTATAAACTGAGTTTATAAATAAAGTGAATATTTATCGGTGGATAATTTAGATTTATAAATTTCAAGGTAGGAATTTATAAGGAGATGGTAAATTGTTTTATAAATAAATGGTGGTTTATTTTAGAAAATGTGAGAAAGTAAATTTATGGGATTGGGACGTAAATTAAACTGGAGTTAAATCGAGAAGGATTTATAAATGATTAGACGGGTTTTATTGGAGTGGAAAATGTATTTTCCTGAGAAGTTAAGTATATTTTCAAAGAAAGATTTTTAAGTATAAATTAGAAGTTTTAAAAGTGTTTTAAAAGAATGTTTTAGAAAAATTTATTATTTAGTTGTTTTAAAATTGTTAAAGTAAATACTGATTAAGTTAATTATAGTAGTTAATTATTTTCAAAGGTTAAATTAGTATTATGATTTTAAAAGGATAATTACTAATTATTTATATTTTATTAAATAACTTTTATTTTAAAAGTAGTTTTTGGCTAAAGTTTTTACTTGGAGAATTACTAAAGAATTTCATAAGTATTATTTGAATGAAGTGATTTAAGTAGCCTTATTATAAATATTTTTGAAATGTATATTTTTGGATAAAGAAACTTGTGAATTTGAAATTCAATTTAAAGGAGATTTAAGTGTTTTCAGTGGAAAATGGATATTTGGTTGAATTGATTGTTTATTTGATAGTTAAATAACCGACTATCAAATCTGGACCCGAATATAACTTTGGAAATATCTAGGAGAAGTACGGGAATTATATGGTACAGTTACCGTTCGAGGTGCTATACTGTACGTATAAACTCGTTTCGTTCTTCTAGGACGTTTATAAGGAAATCCGTCCACTAACAGTTAGGAGGTGATTTCTGATCTTATTATCGTCTGTTTATTTCGTAGAGAACCGAGGTTGAGTTTACCGGGAATAGCGAACGTTGTTTCGAAGAGACCGGGATCGGATTTTTGATCTGAAAACCACTTCGATCCAACGAGTAAGTTTTCGTAATGAAGACAAGAGCTTGGAGTTGAAGATGGAGCAGTGAAGTGCAAGGGCTAATCGCTACTAATCCCGAGGGTGATTCCAAATGAATGTAGTAGAAGTAGTGTCTTCGGTTCCGTTCGGACCGGGAACAGACTTGTATGGATGAATGCTATCAGTACATTGTCATTGGAAGACAATAAGCATTTTAAGTGAATGTTTCTAAAAAGATAACGCTTAGTCTCGAGCCTCATCAACTAGGAATGACTGAAAATCAGGGGATATGCAACAAGGCTAAGTGGGTAGCACCCAAGTAGGGTAAGATTTCCCCTGTCTAGAGTCCCTTTATTTCAGCTATGTGGCGGTTGTTGATCCCAACTGCGGGGTGATCTTATTCGGGCTATCCAGTAAGAGGTAGTCTGGTCTTGTGTTGCAGGGGATCGGGAGTGATCCTCAATACGCTGATCTACACCAGGTACCGTGACAGGTGGTACCCCAGTGCCTAGTCATTCAATTGGAAATCCATTCTCCTTACGTGTCTTTACGATTTTGATTGTAAAGCCTAGTATGCTGGAATTTAATTAATGTAGCAATTTCAGCTATTTGAATAAGTATTTGTACTTAGACACTATTATAATATCAGAGGATTTTGATATGAAATGTTTTGATTATCGTAAGGTAAAAACCCGACATGTTTATTTGTGGCGTGGTCTTACGAGATACCTTTGATTTCAAAATTGATTTCAAAAGGATTTTGAAACTTTAATAATTCAAATTGAGTGTGTTTTCTCACGCTGGTTTCCAAACTGACTCGGGTGTTATTTATATATAATGCTCGGGTCAGACCGAGTATTACAGATACAGGATAAGATGCTATGGAGCTCAGAAGACGAGCTGGATGGCGAGACGTATCACACATACCTGATGTATATTTTTCGTTGTGCAGTGTAAGTTGTATAGTCAGTTTGTGAGGACAAATTATTATAACTGTCCAGTATTGTGTTATTGTTTGTGTGTACTCTGATGATGTAATATATAAAAACAACTATATTTTATTTTGTATAAAGGTCTGTTGTTTATTATATATTGTTCCGCTACAATTGTGAGATTCTGATGTTGATTTCTATTTTCTTCTTCTACCCTTTTCTTCTTTTCCCTAACGATCGGGTATTTCCGACATTCGATTGTTCGGCATGAAATACAGTGGACGTATTGATGTTGACTTTCGGCGTGAAATATAACATCCACAAACCAAATTCACTATCAGTAAACAAAGACACGATATTCATAAAGCAAATTTGCACCTAATACTATTAACAAAATGCACAATCAAAAGGTTTCATATGCTTACCACGTCAAAAAGAGCTTCAAACACATGAAGAACGTGTCATCTTGTATATTTTTACACCAAAAGTCTTTAATTACCTATTATGAAGAATTTTAAAGTTAGTCATCTTATACATTTTTGCAGCGATAGAAAAAACATAACATTGCTTATTATCTTACCCACTTATAAATCGTAAAGAAGAAGAAGAAAAATAAATTTGTAATCCAAACTTGAAACTGTGATCTAAGGTGTCACAAATGAAAATTGCATCTTAGTTGATGCCCCCATCCAGTATCAATGTTGTCAAAAGGAGGTTACCATCCGAAAGCATGGAGTAAAGGACATGATATGAGCGATCTCTCATATATACTCCTTTGTGACAACACGAATACGTGATATCATATACCTGAATCTTTGCAAAGCACGTATCATGTCTCGTCATAAAGCAATATACACGAGTTTTCCAGGATGAATAATATATATAGGATTACATAAAATAAATACAATAGATGCCAACATCCAGTTACAAACACCATCAAAAAGATACATATACAACTATGCACATGGTCATCGTCTCTCTTAAATACTAGAGTATGAAGTTTCAAATGATCTGGTCGAAAATCATCTCATCTTCTACAGCTAGTACGGCAGAATATGAGAAATGAAATACTATATCTGGACCATGTTAGATTGTGGTGATATAATATTCCATATATAAGTGGATTTTGAAGATACTTGAATCAATGTGGAATTGGGACTCAAACACATTGCCTCTTTTATAGATTTTGAAAATTTTGAAAATAATTAATTACCTCTTTTATTGCATTAAAGAATGCAATGAATTATCTACTTAGGAAAGATTTACGAAAGTATTCAATAAATTCTTAAAGAGGATATTTTATCAAGACCACTATAAATAGACATGTGTATGGTTTATTAGAGATGTATAGGGAAATAGTTTATTTTTCCTAAGGTTTTAGAGATTGATATATCTTCTTAATTTTTAGGCTTTCTCTTGTAATCTTTTGGTGAATTAATAAAGGTTTTGTTTGGAGGAATCTATTTATCATTATTATTTATTCACTTCTTATCTCTTCTAAAATCTAATTGTGTATGGATCTTAGAGAAACCCTACTAGTTGGTATCGGAGCCTACTATACAAATTTTTTAAGAGAATTTTGGTTATGGAGAAGGTAAGTATTGAAAAACTTAATGGGAGAAACTAGAAGTTATGGAAGGCGAAGATGGAGGATTTTCTATATCTCAATGATCTTCACCAACCATTGAAAAACAAAAGGGGGAAACCTAGTAGTGTATCTGAAGCTAAGTAGGAAATTTTGGATAAAAAAGCTGCTGCAGCTATTCGGTGAATACAGTGTTTCATATTGTTGCTAATGAAACATTTACTTCAGGAATTTGGAAGAAATTAGAAGATGTTTATGCAAAGAACTCCGCAACAAACATGACTCTTTTAATGAGAAGATTGATAAATCTAAAGCTTTAGGAAGGTGTGTCAAATGGAGAGCATCTCAATGGTTTTCATGCAATTGTGAACCGATTGGCGGCTGTAAATTACAAATTGAATGATGAAACACAAGCCTTGATGCTGATGAGTTCATTACCAGAGAGTTGGGAAAATTTTTGGTTGCATTGAACAACACAAATTCGGATGGAGTTGTTTCAATGGGTTCGATGGTTAATATCCCACTTAATGAGGAAATGCGGAGGATGAACCTCATGAAAGGAAAGGACGAGGAAAAGGAAAGTAAAAATCCAATTGAAGAGGTCCATCTTGCAAGGAGGGTTACTGGTTCAAGTATGAAAAGAAAGTCAAATAGATTAAATATAAAAAGGGATTTAATTTGCTATTACTGTGAAAAACCAAATCATCATTTGAGATTTTATCATAAGCTTAAAAAGGAAAAAGAGAGGATGAAGGCATTGGAAGAAGACCAAAATGAAAAAAAATATAATAGTGATGATGAGATTCATTTTGGTGAGGAATTTAATGACAATGTGCTATATGTGGATAAAGGCAAAAGCAAAGATTGAGTGTTTGATTCAGGTACTTGTTTCCACATATGCAATAAAAATGGAACATTTATTGATTATGAGGGGCAAGATGCTAAGGAGAAATCTGCTAATGGTGGAGATTTGGATGTTAAATTCATAGGTTCTATTAGATTGAAGATACATAATGAAAGGGTGGTGAAGCTTACAGGAGTTTGGCACATCCCAGAAATGATAAAGAATTTATTTCAATAGGACAGTTGTAGATAAAATGATTCTTATTTCAGTAGGACAGTTGCAGATAAAAGGATACAACTTTTCGACTCAAGGTGGAATCACAAGAGTTTAAAAGGATACTAAGGAGGTGTTGTGCGCAAAGAGAGAAAGCAACAATGTATACAAATTGCATGGTAAAACAGTGGAGAATTGAGTGACTTCTCAAAGTAGTGTTGGAGAAACAATTTTTTCTAAATCAAGGTGGAACATGCCACAAAGTCTGCTTGAAGAACTTTGCGGTATTACAAACAGTTCAGATTTATTAATGATATGCAGGTTCAATTAGGTGGCTTACATATTTAAATGGTTTGAAGGTTGCTAAAGTTTTCTTTTGAGAATGGCGACATTTGTTTCCATAGTAATATTGAAGATTGTTTGAAGTTTGAGATTCTAGATGGAACTTGGATGCCATTTATGGAATATTTAAGTAGATTTTGGAGATATTTGAGTCAAGATGGAATTGAAACTCAAATACATTGCTCTTTTATATATTTTGTTAATTTTGAGGATGATTAATTGTCTCTTTTATTGCATTAAAGAAAGCAATGAATTATCTACATGGAAAAGATTTATGAAAGTATTTAATAACTTCTTAAAGAAAATATTTTGTCAACACCATTATAAGTAGGCATGTGTGGTTCATTAGATGTGTGGGAAAAAGTTTTATTTTTCTAAGGTTTTAAGGATTGAGATATCTTCTTAATTTTTAAAGTTTTCTTTTGTAATTTTTTGGTGAATTAATAAAAGTTTTGTTTGAAGAAATTTATTTGTCATTATTTTTTCTGTACTTCTTATCTCTTCTAAAACCTAATTGTATATGGATCCTAGGAAAAATTCTAAATGACCATACGAATTCCTCTTCAAAAAGCACAAGATTAGAATGATATCGTGAAAGTACATCCTGAAATACGACCTCATGGCCTAAGGCTGTTAAGACAAATAACAACTCAGGTTAAGCTAGAACTAACCGTAGGTAAACTCAAATATCAAACAATAAAAGAGAACAGAACAAAATCATCACATCAATATGTCAATTACCCAACCCCGTTGTAGGTATCATATATAAATCATGTTACACATGTTCTGTTTCTATTTGATTTGACCACAATCACAAATCTATTCAATTGTGACTCTCCATAGTCACAAGTTATTAACTACAAAAAATTGAACTGACACCCAATGATACCCAGTACCATCTACGACTCAAATACACCAGAAAGCGAATCAACATCCAGTGATACCGAGTATCACCTATGAATCAGCATTATGGGTGCACCCACACGATCTATGATACTATACTTGACCCTCCCTGGTCTACTCTAGCCACAACACTAAATGCTCATACAACAGATTGTCGAACTAGTCACATTGGGACAAGGATGCCACACTCACGGTGCTACCCTGAGTCAATCTAGCTAGGATGGATATTAGCTCTATCTGGTATAGCACTCATTGATCAATTTACCATATTTATTAACATGTTTCACAAGTTTATATACGACATTAATCCCATCTAATTGGCGTTAAACTGATTCCGCTAAGGTGTTTAATATATTCAAATCACAATATGAAAGTAATCCCACCTAATTGTCGTGTGCCAGTATCACACTAAGGTGTGCCAGTGTCACACTAAGGGTTACAAGTTTAGATAACAATATTCTTTCTTTATTCAAATAATACACGTGATCAACCATCCCGAACAATATATGCAAATAATTCAACCTTTCATAGCATATTTAAATACTAAATCCATCATAGCAACTTATTTCAAAATATATCTATGAGTAGCATGCAGTGCCGTCCCTTGGACTGGGCAGCCTGGGCAACAGCCCAGGGCCCAATTTCAAAGGGGCACGTTTATTTTCTAAGCCCAGTATATTTTTTATATACTTAGAACTGCTGAGTAACCCTAAATCCAATTAAGCCTCTCAAATCTCAACACACGCAGAACGGCAGCAGCCAGTAGAAGAACAGAAGCCAACGCATTTACACCAAAAGCCGAAGCAGTCTTTTCAATTTTCAATGAAGCTAACGTTCTTCCTCAATTCAATTTCTCTTATTAATTCAAATTTTATTTCCATTTCTAACTCTAAGCTTATCTGCCAATTTTTGTTTGCTTCTAGATTCAAATCCGATTCGAATTTCGTTTGCTTTGGGATTTCAGATTTCAACAGCAAGGTATACTTCTAAATCTAATTTCAGAATTCAATTTTTTTTCAATACTTCTAAATACATGCGAGCTTTCAAAATTTAATTAAACTAGTGCACTGACATGACATATTTTTAGTCAGTTTTACTAACTTAAAAAAATATGTACAGAATTCAATTCTGGAATTTGGATAGAAGAAAGATGAGAATCGAGATATGATTGTTTGGTGAATTAAACTAGTTACTTTTTTGTGTAGAATTCAATTTTGGAATTAAAAAAATATGTACAGAATTCAATTCTGGAAATTGAATTAAACTAGTTATTTTTTTTGTGTTTCGGTTTTTTAGGTTACCCGTTAGCTGGAATTTGGATAGAAGAAAGATGAGAATCGAGATATCATTGTTTGGTGAATGGACTGCAGCGCATGAATCAGGTTGTATTGTTTTGATTTTTGTTCTCATTATTATTTTTTACTATTGTTAAACCTTAGTTTAGAACAATCATGAAACAATTATCTGGATCTCAAAAAAGAAAAAAATGACAAAGACAAGAACTTATGACTCAAAGTTTACAAGGTTCGTTAAATAAATATTTTAACAAAATATCTAATTCATCAGTTTAATCCGAACAACAAATTGATATTGTGGAAAATGAAAACGTTGATGAATTATTAAATCCATTTGAAATGCAAAATGATATTGAAGAGTTGAAAGAGGATGAGAGCAATGAAAATCAAGAAGTAAATGAAAAAAATGAAAACAATGTTAAAAAATTAGATGACAATGATATTAACAATTTTCAAGCAAATGAGCATATCTTCAATAATTCTAAGCATTTGAAAAATGATTTGAATTTAAACATTTATGATCCTAGAATATGGGATAATCTTCGAGGAAAACTTAGAAATTTACTTATTGAAAATGGACCTAAACGGGAAACTAATATTAATTTTCCAAAAGATGAATGCTCTCGAAGATTTTCTCCAAATTATTATATTCAAAATCTACCAAACGGAGAAACCCGTGATAGAGAATGGTTGGTGTATTCAAAAGATTTAGATAAAGTTTTTTGCTTTTGCTGTAAATTATTCAGAACAAAACCATCAAAAAGTCAATTAGCAAGTGAAGGAATTAAAGATTGGAAACATCTTAGCAAAACACTTGAACAACATGAAAATAGCATTGAGCACCTTCAGAACTTGAAATCATTGAAAATGCTAAGACTTGGATTGAAGAAAAATCAAACTATAGACAAAGAATTGCAAATGCAAATTAGGAACAACACACTACATTGAAAAAATGTAATGGTTCGAATTATTGTTGTTGTAAAATGTCTTGCAATAAATAATTTGGCTTTTCGTGGAACAAATGAAACAATTGATGACGATGCTAAAGGTAATTTTTTGGGTCTTATCCAAATGATTTCAGAATTTGATCCAGTAATGCAACATCATTTTCAACTTATTAAAAATAAAGAAATTCATTATCACTATCTAAGCCATAAAATCCAAAATGAGTTGATTGTCATTCTAGCGTCCAAAGTTAGAAATGCTATAATTAACAAAATTAAAGAGGCAAAATATTTTTCTATTATTCTTGATTGTACTCCTGATTCAAGTCACAAAGAACAAATGACTTTGATAATAAGATGTGTTGATGTGTCATGTTCTCCAATAAAAATAGAAGAATTTTTTTTGGAGTTTATAAATGTTGTGGGTACAACTGGACTAGCTCTTTTCAATGAATTACAAATTGCATTAAAAAATCTTGGACTTAACATTGATGATGTGAGGGGGCAATGATACAATAATGGATCTAATATGAGTGGACGACATCAAGAGTACAAACAAGATTGCTTGAGATAAATCCAAGAGCATTTTACATGCCATGTGGTTCTCACTCTCTTGATTTAATATTATGCAATATGGCAAATTGTTCTCATAAAGCGAAATCATTTTTTGGAGCATGTCAGTGCATATATTTAGCTTTTTCTAACTCAACAAAACGGTGACATGTTTTACTTGATCATATAAAGGGCTTAACTTTAAAATCATTGTCAAACACACGATGGGAGAGTCATATTGAAAGTATTAAAGCAATAAAATCGCAACTTTCTGAAATTAGAGAAGCTTTATTCAAATTAGCAAAAATTACAGAAGATGCAAAACTTAGTAGAGATGCTGAAACTTTAGCTACATGTGAGCTTTCAAGTTTTGAATTCATATTATCTTTGGTAATTTGGCATGATGTTCTAAATAAAATAAATGTAGTAAGTAAAAAGTTACAATCGAACGATATGCGTCTTGATATTGCAGTTAAACAATTAGAAGGTCTTGTTTCTTTTTTCAAAAAATATAGAGAAAATGGATTTAATCTAGCAATTGAAGAAGCAAAACAAATAGCAATAGATATGGAGATTGAGTCGACGTTTCATGCAAAACGACGAATTCGAAGAAAAAAACATTTTGATGAACCATTTGATAATGATAGAGAACAATTATCTGCACAAGAATCATTTAGGATTGACTATTTTATCCACATAGTTGATATTGCACTCTCCCAATTAAGGACCAGATTTGAACAAATGAAACTCTTTGAGTCTATATTTGGTTTCTTATTTGATGCTCAAAAATTAGTTAATTTGGATGATCAAGAATTACTAATTGCTTGTGTGATTCTAGAAAATGCTTTAAAAAAAGATGATACTTCTGATGTGAATGGAAAAAATTTATGTTCTGAATTACATGTATTACAAGTTATGTGGCCAAAGGAATCATATGAAATGAACAAGTCATGGACTTCGACAAGAATGATTGAGTTTGTGAGAGAAATAGACATGTTTCAGAATGTGATGATTGCTTATAGAAATATTATTGACTATCCCATGACCGTGGCATCTGCTGAAAGAAGCTTTTCTAAATTGAAATTGTTAAAATCATATTTGCGAACTTCTATGTCTCAAGATAGGTTGAATGGGCTAGCAATTCTATGCATCGAAAAAGATATGTTGGAAAATATTAAAGAAGACAATATAATTAATGATTTTGCTTCAAAAAATGCATTAAGAGAAATTTTCAAATGATGTTATTGTTGGATTTACCGTTTGTATTTCTAATGATTAAAAAGTTGTGAGTTTGATACTTTTTGGGATGTAATGAAAAATTAATTAGCTTTTGAAAAAAATATCACTTTGGGTATTATTTATATGATTATTATCATTTGAAGATATTAGTTGCAATCATATGAAAGGGCCCAAATTTAAGTTTTGTCCATGGTCAAAAATGTCGTAGGACCGACCCTAGTAGCATGTTAAAAATCAGCTAAAGATGAATTTTGAATCAGGTTTATTCATTGCTCAACGTTAATATCAACCATTTTCTACCAGAACTGCCGATAACTGATCATAAAGTAACACTACTAGAAACAAGTTTTGGCGGTATTAATGTATAATTTGCCTTGCTAAGGCTGTAAAAGTCCACTTTACTAATGTACTTTGTCACAAGCAAATCGTGTATATTCCAATGACTGAAAAAAAAATTGATTAGATTGTATCGCAGATCAAGCAAATCGAATCAGGAAAAAAAAAGGGACAACGCATTTATGGTTCCATGTCTAACTTATTCTCAAATTATACTTGTACAAAAGAAATCAAAACCAAATCTAGCTATATCTTTTATATTAATTTCCCGACAAAAATGATAAATAATAAAAAAAGAATTAACAAAACAACAATTGAATGGCATAATTTAAATTATTATTTTTTATACTTTTAAATTAATTTCTTAAAGGTTTAGGATTTAATTTTATGCAAATTTTGATTTAGTAATCATTGTTTAATGATTTAGTAATTCACGATGGTTATGAATGACAAGATTTTCAAAAACTACCATGCAAGCAAGCTGCTATATAAATTTGACTTGCCCTTATCATGTACTAAGATGTGTTACAATCTGAAATCCCATATCATTTATAACTAAATAATTAATCAATTTTCATAGTTGATCAAGTCAATGTTATTGTATTTGATCCAGTAAATCTTATGTAACACAGACATTAATTTGCAATTGAATACAACATTCCTTACATCATTGATGATCTTTAGTCCACACTATGAGTTAGGATAGCCAAAAAATAATTGGATGCACCATAAAGTAAGCACTAAGCATCATAAATAACTAAACCATGATAAACCCAGTTTATTATAAAGCTAGCTACATAAGGGGAGACAATATTTCAAGTGTGGTATGCATGATGTTTCAAAGACGAAAAACACAGACTTAAATGATCACAGAATTGTACACATAATTCCAAACCTGGTTCCATGAAGTATGCTGGAAGGAGGGGACAAGGTAGAAAGTTCAAGTTGATCTTTCAGAATTCATCGATTTTACCAGCCACAGCTATAATGCGTTAACTCACATATTAAGCCAAATATCTCCTAAATCAAATGGCAAGCAAATATTATACTTGTGCATTAGTTGACACTAAATTTTAAAGAATGTGCATTTTTCCAAACGAATGAACCATGTTTGAGGGAAAACATACAAAATTTAACACATTGCTGCATTTTGATATGAGCATAAGTAGAAAGGTATACGCAGTAGCATACACACATGCGTTACTAGCCATATAATATGTCAGTTCCCATCTACAGTTATTATTTTTAATTATTTTTATCGATTTCAATACCAAATAACAAGTGTTATGGAGAAGTTTATGGTCATGTCTGGCGCCTCCAACACGATTGTAAACTGCTAGTGAAGGACTAAGAATAGGACCTTAAACTACATGGACTGAAAATGGATTATGGACTAAAAAATGAAGTCCAAAATTATTTATCTAATACAAACTTATATCATATATGGATCAAAATATGACACATTTATTTAAAATCATTATTTGAATAGAAGTATTTGGATGTTAAGACAATACGTTCTTGGATGATTGAATGGATAATTGAATGTATAAATATTTGTAGCTATACAGCCTATTGTTTCAGATAGTGAATTCTCATATACTATCACTTTCTCCAACATTTTAATTCACTAAAATTAAGGCTCAACCTGGTGGAAGCGGGAACATAACCATACAGTCACGGAGAAAGAAACTGAAACTTTTACGAGGTGGTGCTCCTCCTGATTCCATTTGAACAAGCGAGCTATGCAATGCTGCCTGCAACAGCGATAATGCATTTGTGTTTCATCTTGCTGGAGAAAAGCACAAACAAATGATGACTCAGTTTTTTTTACCATCAGCTCAGTGTACTCGACCACAATTTTTGTATTAAAATTTCTAACCTGTCACGACTTGCAACGTTGGTTAAGAAGCTTAAACTTTACATCACATTTCTCACAGTAGTTAATGAATGATGCAGGTATTTGGAAGGCCAAATATTCCTCCACATGTGAAAGCTTTGAATTTCACAAATAAAGTTGTTGGTGCCAAAAAGTAGAGGCTGCTGCTGCTGGTATTAACTTTGTACAATCAGCATTTTGTGATGTATGCAAGATAAACTGCAAACTTTCAATGCACACAAAATGTAAGTTTTAAATGCTATTGGTATCAACAATGACTCGAATATTGGCAATCTGTTCCTAAGTTGAAGAGCTAGCAATTGATGAATAAAGTCTAGCTTATCTTTTGGAGAAATTTGGCAGCAAGCATCTTTGAAGCATGCAATCCAGCTGTTATCAAAAGCTAGCGTTGTCGCAAGAGCAAATGGAAGAGATAAAATTTGCAAGTCTAACATGGAGGAAGTGAATTCACTCTATTTGGATGCAAAATCTTCAGCTAAGCTTCTACAAGAACAGCAGGAAAGAAACATTTGTTAATTGGCTTTGGTTTCATATCTGCACCTGGTCCATTTGCTGTAAAATACTAGGGTTCTTATTTATTTATATTTTCGGGTGTTAACTGTAATTGTTTGACAAGAATGCACGTAATTCAAATCTTGCATACATTGATCCAGTTTATTTGTACTAGTAGTTAAATAAAAGGACCCAGGAAAGCCTCAATTTAACTTTTTCATTTTTCATAACTGAGACATGCCTCAATTTGCCTCAATTTATACGTTACGGAACTAAGATAATGCCTCAGTGACATTTCAGCACAAAAAAAGCCATGCATGCCTAAGTTACAAACTGAGGTACTGCCTCAGTTACATTTCAGCACAAAATGAGGAATGCATGCCTCATTTACAAACAGAGGCAATGCCCCAGTGACATTTCAGCACAAACTAAGGCATGCATGCTTTGGTTACATTTCAGCACAAACTGAGGCTTGCATGCCTCAGCTACAGATTGAGGCAATGACTCAGTTTGTTCAAAGTATGAACCAAGTCAAGGAAAGCCATAGTATAACTGAAGCAGTGCCTCAGTATGATACAATTTGAGGCAATGCCTCGGTTTGTTCAGTTCAGTTACAAACTGAGCCGTTGCTTTAGTTTGATACATGTATAAACTGAGTAAATGCCTCAGTTTAACTGAAGGCAATTCCTTCATTACAAACTGAGGCAATGCCTTAGCTACTTGCTATAGTAGATTACTCCGACCATGATGTAATAACCATGTAAAAAACAAAATGTTTGATACAAGTAGATCATCGTAGCAAAGCTTTTTAATTAAAAGAATAAATACATGTAACAATTGTTACTGAACCAAATAACCAATGGGAGTAAAACTTTGAGCTTTACTGTAATTTTTAAATGATAAGTTTCGAGACAGTAAGAAAGAACTAATTCAATAATATATTTTCAAGAAGGGTAATATATTTCAAACATGTAACCAAACCGAGCATACCAGTAATATATTTTTGCTGGACACAGCTTATGCTGCAATAGTTAAGCCGGACTATGTCCGTTTTAACCTAAGATTTCAAATATGATATGAGGCATCAATCTGGGGTTTCCATCAATTTTCTATATAGAGCAAAATAAAAATAATGCCCAAAAACAAAGTATACTACTATGATATTTAACCAGTTGATTATATTATCTATTTAATTAGACAATAACAATCAATTTATTTAACATTCATACAAATACAACAATAAACTAAATTTCAAAACAAAATCTCATTCTAATAATTAACAAACATTAATCACATACAAAACCTCACCTTCATCTGTACGAATTACCTACCTTTGAAATACAAAAAAGTTTAAAATACTTGATGCATATGTGATCATGTAATTATAACATTTAATCAACAAAATGCAGTACTTAATTAAACGGGCACAATAACTTAATTTAATTATTTGTATGAATAACCCAAAAAGAAAATAACAACGAAATTACAGCCTAACAAATAATTAACATTGATCGCATGCAAAATCTCACCTTCATCCATTTCTCAGTAAAATAAAGTGATAAGCAGATGTATATTAGTGGAAGCAGACGAACTACTTGATAGAATGATTCAATACAAAACTTAAAATCTTTTGTTTCTATTACTAAAAGATGGATTTATTGAATCATCTGCCAAGTAGTACCTCTGATTCACTATCCCTTCGCTATTCTTCGAGCGTTTGATTTTATCAGCAGTCAATACGAGCACAGCTTTCTTTGCGGCTGTACTTTATATTTTCTAAACCTTAGCTGCCCTAGCTGAGTATTTATTGAACGATAATGGATACGGGTAGTTAATGGTCTTGGATCTGTAAGCCTTAAATGGGTCTTGAATTGGCCCATTACAATCGGGTTACACGTTCCTAGCTTATCTAAGAGAGCAGTTATGGCAAAATTTCGCTTTTAGTAGTGATCCAGGTCAAATAAAAATATTGCAATGAATGGTAGACTTAAGAAAAAAAATGAGCCTAAGTCTTGTAAGCTAACCCGGATTGTAGTACGACGTTTATGCGAAAAAACGTTGGTGCACGTCTTTCCCACAAAGAATGTCGATTGAAACAGTAAGGCAAAGCATCAAATATACTTTTCTGAATAAAGATTTAGAGAATCATAACATACAACCAAACTAGGAAATTCAAACATTAATAAAAACATAGAAACGAGTGCAAAACATACAATTTGAATTCATCCACGTCTTTCTCACAAAGATCCATTTGATAACTATAGAATATTAAGAAGAGAATCTATCAAAAAAAGAAGTCCACGTTAATGGATGGGGCAAGATAAAAGACAATAAAGTTTAAGTATCAGTCATGCTTCCATACACTAGTCTTAAGGGGTCATACACCTTAAGCACTGAAGGTGTTTATGTAAAACATCATTGTACTAGCATAGACAAAAGTAAGTGTTTAATGCACAAAATCACTCTATGAGCTCATTTATTTTCTATCAGCGTCATTGCCATAGGTAACAACATAAACCAATATTGGTTAGTGGTTGTTTAAGTGCATGGCACACTTTTGAGTAATATTCCATAAATGTTGTATGTGAGTTTAGTTGAAAGACTAAGATACCTTGCACCCAAAATAAAGAGTATTTACCTTTGCTTTTGTCGAAAAATTCTACATCCATGTTAGATGATATTTTCATAAACAATTTGTAAGTAGAATATCTTGAGAAAAATCCTTAATGGTGCAAATGTAACAAGATGTATCTTGGCTATGTAATAAGGTTACTAAGGTATATATGTCACTCTTACTAAAAGGACAAAAATAAAAACTCGGTATCATGACAAGTCAGTTCATCATGACATGGTAAGAGTATGCACATGTAAGAGTGCATGATGGAACCGGGTCGGTCAGCAAGAGGTGAAATAGCTAGATTTCAAAAGAAAATTCTATTATGAATCATAGTAGGCCTATGAAGTCTAATTGGTTGTATTAGATCTAATATGATTGCTATCTACATAATTTCTAAGGGGAGTATGATGTCGAACTCAAAGCTTCAAAGTGATGATATCGAACCTTATTACAAGAACGGGTGTCGAAGCCTTTATAATAGCAACCATTATAAAGCACATAAAGATGACATTAAGATATCAAACGTTATTAATCCCAAGATATGCGATATAGCCATGATATCGTACCAGCAAGTAACGTCGAAGGCATAAGCCAATGCCTAATATATTGGAATAGGTTAATGTCAAAGGTATAAACCAATGCCGACAGTATGAAGATGAGCCAATGCCAAAGGTATAAACCAATGTCGCATGTTAGTAAAGGAATGACGACATTGGAAAGCTCTATGTCAAAAGCACAATGTTATAACAACATGATATAACATTGATGTTGCATCACATTAATGTCGTATTCCAGCAATGGAGCACTTCTTCCATATAACTGGAAGAATCAATGTCGATCCGGATTAGTACCGCATTTCTCCATTGTCGCCTTATTCTAATGTCGCCCTTCAAAGTAACGTCGCCTCCTATCAATACCGCTTCTCACCAATGTCATTTCTTATTAATGCCGCTTATCATCAATACCGCCCGTTACCAATGCCGCTTGTTATCAATGTCAATCGTTGCCAATAGGATCCTGTACATTGTACTTTTTGCATATAGGATCTTGTACATTCAACATTTTTATGGTATTCAAATAAAGGCATTGAATTATGACTTGCTTTCGAATTCTAAAGCACTTATTATTTGTTGCATGTAGTTGCTTCGTATCGATCATCTAGCTAGTTGGCTTCGTACCGATATTCCCAGGTGCTACTTCGTATCGATCAACGAGGATGTTGTTCGTATCGATCCGTCACGTATCATTCACATCGATCATTGGCTGATCGATACGAATAATGTGCATGGGTGGATCGATACAAAATGATAATTTTTTTATGGATACATAGCAGCCTAATTTCGATGGATACGAAGGAAGCTGGTGGGTGATGGATACGAACTAAAGCATGTTCGTATCGATCATTCAGATGCCATTTCATATTGATCACCCCACACACCCTTTGTATCGATTGTTTTAGCGACATGTTTCGTATCGATCGTTGGCCGATCGATATGAACCAAGTTGATGAGGAGACCGATACGAAGTACGTATGGACGAGATCGATACGAAGCGTTGCTTGTTGATGGATACGAAGTGAAGCGATCATGATGGATACGAAGTAGAATGAGCATGATGGATACGAAAAGTGCTAGTTTTGTTTGGCCTTGATCGATCAATATCTTGAGCATACGAACTCTGATTGACTTAAAATTTGAAATGTTGACTTTCATAGCTTCGCTTGCCATGCCATATCAATTGTAGCTCGATCTGGACTCGGAACAAATTTGCCAGTATCCATATTAAACCTGTGTATAACCGGTCTTTGGGACGAACTGCCCTTAGTTTCCGGTTAATTCCTTGGTATCATGGCCTTAACAAAAGGCGGGATAACATTTTCCCTCCCAAAACATGCCTTGCGATAGAAAGGCGTGTTTTGTAATGTCAGAAGCTGGATGTTCGTATCCTGTTAATGTCCTGTAAAGAGATTGATAATCTTACACGATTGTGAATAGTGATCGTTCGAGATCGTATGCCGTTCGAGGCGAGTTGTGACCGTTCGAGGTCGGATGTCGTTCGTGGAGAATTGTGACCGTTCGTGGTCGGGTGCCGTTTGAGGTGAATTGTGACCGTTCGTGGTCGGGTGTCGTTCGAGGCGAATTGTGATCGTTTGCGGTCGGGTGTCGTTCGTGGCGAATGGTGACCGTTCATGGTCGGGTGTCGTTCATGGCGAATTGTGTATGCCCGGGGGGACTTAGTATTATTAATGTCAGATTTCACGTTCGATTGAGTTTCTGAATCATTTTTTATGGTGGTTCATCGCCATCCCAGAGCATGCCTGAGGACCGTTCACGATCCCGTGCATGTGTAAATGACTTGGCAGTTGTGAAATTATAAATACCAGATTTACATTCAAATGAGTCTTATAACAAAAATGTCCAACTAAATCAAGTCCAAATGCAAGAAAATAGAAAACAAAAGCAAAATAGAGACGTCAAAGTGCAAACACCTACACTGATGCGGTTGATAGTCATCTTAGAGCATGCTTGAGTTCCGTTCGTGATCCCGTGCATGTGTAAGCGACTTAACCATGTTAATGTGGAGTTTGCTACTTATTTGTCATTATTCTAATTAGTTGATGACAAGCTGACACCTCGATCTGGATCCATCCTCATTTGATGCAGATGGGGGTCATTCCTGTTCCACCGTTGTTATCTGCCTCTTCACATACTATAATAGAATTCCATTCCGGATATGTCCTTCGATCTCATCCCTTTAAGTGCCTGCAATCATTTGTGCTATGGTCGTTCAGCTCATGAAATAGGCAGTACTTGTCTGATTTCCTTTCATTGTTGTTGGGATCCCTCCTCATTGGCCTCCGGTAGGGAACATGCCCCCTTGTGTCTTGATAGATCCGTTCCAAAGTCTCATTCAACTCTGTATAAGAGGTGAATCTCGGTTCCTTTCGCGACCGCTTTAGCTCATCATAGTTATCCTTTGCTTTACGTTTCCCTTTATCCTTGTCTGAATCCTTTTCGGGCGGATCTCCGCTTTTGACTGCATAAACATCAACCCTCTCTCCTTCCTCTCTCTCAGCATTTGCATCCACTTATCGCAGAAACCTTTCTGCCTCATGGTAAAACTCTCCTAGATCCATAGGTGGATCCATTGTCAATGAATCCTTGAATTTTGTTCCATCGGTTATGCCAGATACAACTGCCATCAGAACCATTGACGGATCTGGGTGATCCACCGATGTTGCCGCTGCATTGAATCATGTTAAAAAACTTCTCAAAGACTCCCCAGTTTTCTGCTTCAGTGTCGTTAGACTAATCACATTCTTAGGCCTTGAGATATAAACTCTGAACTGCCTCATAAACTTCTCAATCAACTCGGTCCATGTTCCAATCGAACTGATTTCCACAGTGTTGCTATATCCGCCAAATACAATGGGAAACACCGAGCCATGACTTCCTCCGATGCCCCAGTACTTCCATGTGCCTTATATACCTCGTTAGATGAACTGTAGGATCCGTCCTTCCATCGTACGTTTCTAGTGTTGGTAGTTTGAATTGTGGTGGATTCCTAGCTTGCCTAATTGCGGGAGCGAAGGGGCTCCTGTTCACATCTTCCAAATCTCTATTGACTAGTCCTCCTCTCATGGCCTGTCTGACCATCTCTGCCAATCTGTCACTATCATCAAGTGGTGGTCCTTATCCGTTGCCTCCGATCTGCCCCCCGAGTTCACGAGGGAATCCTGGAATCCGCTCTCCTGGACGAGCATCCATTCCTCTATCAACACCATGTTGCACAGTTCTGCCTGGTATCCGGCCTGAGATTGGATCAACATGCTCCGGGGGAGTGCCCCCTAGCTCAGGGGCTGCTCCTGATGGTCCCGCTCTATTCTGAATCCTGGTTGTTCCATGCTCCTGATTCCTATATCCAGCACTTCCTACAGTTGCGTTCTCTTAATTCTGCACTCTAGCTTGTCCAATCTGCTAGAGTAGGTTCTGCATCATCTTCTCCTGCCTTTTCAGCATTCCTTCCTGCATAGCTTCCATCATCATCTCCATCTCGTCTCTGGTGATGAAAACTGAAATCTGATTAGCTCCTGAGGAAGCCTCCTGACTTCCTTCATGCTTAATCCTTTATGATCTTGGTCTCCTTGCTGATTGCTTCACCATTGCTTTCCAGATCCAAGTTCCTAAGCCTTCAAATTCAAGATCAAGTCTTTAGAATCCCCGAGTCCTAGCCTTCTCGGTGAAAGCACCAGAATGTTTGCACCAAAATTGGTCACAAACACCCCATTGCAGATGAAAGCGCCAACTCACAATCACAGATCACAGATAGACAATATGTAGAGGGTATAAATATGAATAACACTCCAAATTTAAAAGGAAAAGCAGTAATAACACAAGATTTATAGTGGTTCGGCGTTGTAGCTTACGTCCACTTTAAAGATTTGTTGTTTTATTGATGATCTTCTACTGATTTACAAGAGTATAATTGATAGTTTCCGAGTTACAATGGAGTTCAACAGAGTAACGACGTAGAAGAGCTAAAAAGTCCCTTTTCTGGAGGCATATGGCTGCTATTTATAGGTGTAGGCTGAAAATATCTGACTCGGATCTCGGAAGACTCCTTACATGTTGGTGGGCCCACGTGATAGATACCTAGACATTTGGGATAGATCATTGATCGGTACGTATACAATTCATATCGATCAAAAACGACTCCATTTGGGCTGAGATCGATTAGAGACCAAGTAGAGGTGGTACGCAAGCTTCTGTGAAAATTTGATAGCATTTGGACCTGTAGATTTTGAGTTATTATCGATCCAAGTTCGAAGCTGCAGCAGGCTGGCCTCTTCGTGTCACTCCCATTCGTATCGATTATATTCAGATCGATGGCAGTTCGTATCGATCATATCTGGATTGATGACGTGGCGCTACATTCCAGGGTCGATCCACTTTTCATGCCGAAAGACCGAGTCTTCCACTTGACCGTGTTTCCTTCGTATCGTTCTCATGTAGTTGCTTCGTATCGATCATCTAGCTAGTTGGCTTTGTATCGATATTCCCAGGTGCTACTTCGTATCGATCAACGAGGATGTAATTCGTATCGATCCATCACGTATCATTCACATCGATCACTGGCCGATCAATACGAATAATGTGCATGGGTGGATCGATACGAAATGATAATTTTTTATGGATACGTAGCAGCCTGATTTCGATGGATATGAAGGAATCTGGTGGGTGATGGAGACGAACTAAAGCCTTTTCGTATCGATCATTCAGATGCCATTTCATATTGATCACCCCACACACCCTTTGTATCGATTGTTTTAGCGACATGTTTCGTATCGATCGTTGGTCGATCGATATGAACCAAGTTGATGAGGAGACCGATACGAAGTACGTATGGACGAGATCGATACGAAGCATTGCTTGTTGATGGATACGAAGTGAAGCGATCATGATGGATACGAAGTAGAATGAGCATGATGGATAAGAAAAGTGCTGGTTTTTCTTGGCCTTGATCGATCAATATCTTGAGCATACGAACTCCGATTGACTTGAAATTTGAAATGTTGACTTTCATAGCTTCGCTTGTTGTGCCATATCAATTATAGCTCGATCCGGAGTCGGACCAAATTTTCCAGTATCCAAATTAAACCTGTGTATAACCGATCTTTAGGACGGACTGCCTTTGGTTTCCGGTCAATTCCTTGGTATCACGGCCTTGCCAAAAGGTAGGATAACATTTTCCCCCCAAAAACATGCCTTACGATAGAAAGGTGTGTTTTGTAATGCCAGCAGCTAGATGTTCGTATCCTGTTAATGACCTGTAAAGAGATTGATAATCTTACATAATTATGAATAGTGATCGTTCGAGGTCGTATGCCGTTTGAGGTGAGTTGTGACCATTCGAGGTCGGATGTCGTTCGTTGCGAATTGTGACCGTTCATGGTCGGGTGTCGTTCAAGGTGAATTGTGACCATTCGTGGTCGGAAGCCATTCGAGGCGAATTGTGACCGTTCACGGTCGGATGCCATATCATCTAGCTAGCTGGCTTCGTATCGATATTCCCAGGTGCTACTTCGTATCGATCAACGAGAATGCCGTTCATATCGATCCATCCCGTATCGTTCACATCGATCACTGGTCGATCGATACGAATAATGTGCATGGGTGGATCGATACGAAATGATAATTTTTTTATGGATACTTAGCAGCCTGATTTCGTTGGATGCGAAGGAAGTTGGTGGATGATGGATACGATCTAAAGCCTTTTCGTGCCAATCATTCAGATGTTGTTTCGTATCGATTACCCCATACACCCTTTATATCGATTGTTTTAGTGACATGCTTCGTATCGATCATTGGCCGATCGATACGAACCAAGTTGATGAGGAGACCGATATGAAGTACGTATGGATGAGATCGATACGAAGCATTGCTTGTTGATGGATACGAAGTGAAGCGATCATGATGGATACGAAGTAGAATGAGCTTGATGGATACGAAATGTGCTGGTTTTTCTTAGCCTTGATCGATCAATATCTTGAGCATACGAACTCCGATTGACTTGAAATTTGAAATGTTGACTTTCATATCTTCACTTGCCGTGCCATATCAATTGAAGCTCGATCCGGACTTGGACCAAATTTGCCAGTATCCATAGTAAACCTGTGTATAACCGATCTTTGGGACAGACTGCCTTTGGTTTCCAGTCAATTCCTTAGTATCACGGCCTTGCCAAAAGGCGGGATAACAAAGGCCAGGGTTCATGATTTAACACAACAAATGATAGTTATGCAAGAGCTTCTTGAGAAAGCTCCATCTCAAAAAATTTCTAAAGCGACAAAGCTTATAGTAAAATAGGATGAAGCAGAATCTCCAAATAAAACCCAAGATGAGGGGCTGGAAATATATTCTCCAAGCTCGTAAACAAAAGAAAGAAATAAGGCTAATGAGTCAACAAAACAAAAATCAAGAAATTCAAGTGGGAAGATACCTTGAACAATCAAATAGCTTAATCTCATGTAGAGAGTATAAGCCCTACAAGAGGAAGTATCGTGACAATGGAACTTACCAAAGGGACATTCCCAACCAAATGATAAAAAATTTGTCTAAGGAGAAAGGAACCCTTTACCTGAGGAAAAATATTAGCTTTGGAAAAGCTCCTTTTATAAAAGAAATAATGGCTATTAAAATCTCGTCTCACATCAAAATTCCTTCACTAAAGTATAATGGAACTACTGATCCAAATGATCAGCTCTTTGCATTTGAAAGTCAAATGGATTTGTATAACGTCTCTAGGGCGGTTCGTTGTAAGCTCTTCCCCATAACTTTCCATCGAGCAACGACCAAATGGTATAGGCATTACCAAGAAAAAACCATATACTCTTGGGAGCAGTTTTCTTATGAATTCTTAATGCAGTTTTTTTTGTATATAAGGACCTAATTATAGATTCCAGTATGTTAGCTAAAATCAAGCAAAGGCCAGGGGAATTACTTGGCGAATACCCAACAAGATTTAATACAAAAGCATTAAGAGTAGAAAATGTGACCGATAGTGAAAAGCTGATGGCAGTTCGTTCAGGATTAATTGAGCAAACTCCTTTTTGGAAAGAACTTTATATTCATAGATGTAAGGATCTACAACACTATATTTTCGGGCTGAGAAATTCATTCGTATGGATGCGATGTACCATACCAAGAGGAAATATCAACGAAACAAAAAAGAAGAATAATTCAGCTCCAATCATCCCAGCAAAGGCCAAAAGGAAATGAAAGTAGAAGAGAAAGTTGGAAGGAGATTTCAAAATCCAATTATATAGACTTAAACAACCCACTTTCTCACATTTTCGCCATGGCAAAAAATGACGGAAATTTCCCCCTACCTGTAAAGTATGGTGCCATCCTGAGTCAAATAAAGGAAAAAATTATTGCGATTACCATAGAGTAAATGAACATAAGACTGAAGAATGCCACGTCTTGGCAAGAATATTTCAGAATATGATCAAGTCAAGATCTCTAAAAGAATTCATTAAGGAAACTCAAAAGATCTCTCATTCTAAAGGAAATAGTCCAAACACCTTAAACTTAATTTTTCTACAAGAAACAAATTAAGAGATCGGAACAAGTATGTCTAAGAAATTGGCAAAAGAATAGCATTTTTTGCAACTTCAAATTCAGATTCTAGTCAAGCTAAAAAGTTTTGTGGCAAATGCCCACCATGGATCAACCTTATTCATCAAAATTTCCAAATGGATTTATGCTTAAAATTCACTGTATGCTAGTACAAAATTCAAATTGCTTTACAGGTTGAAACAAAAACTAATCTACTATGAATAGACATCCGGAAGATTCCAGATACCCCTGTCAAAGTGTAGCAGATTTCTAGTTTTCCATAAAAGGGGATAGTTCAAATATCCAAGATAAAATGATTCTCTATCTCAAGGCCCGAATCTATACAATATAAGGGATTTCTTTATCATCTTCAATTCTTCTTTACGGGTTGTTTCCAAAAAAAGGTAAATATTCAAAATCCTCTAAAAGTAATGTATTCTTAAAGAAAACCGTGTTCTTGTCCGTAAAGTCTATTAATTTATGAATCATGACTTTTTAGACTTACAAATAAGACATTTCTTTTTGCTAAGCAAAACTTGAAGTGGTGCAATTATACATATCATACAAAGGTGGAATGATATACATCAACCTTCTTTTTTTTTAAAAGCAATTTTATTGCAAAAGTTTTTTACCAAACACATCTTTGAGAAAAATATTTCCAAAAATCAAAAGGATTATTACCAAATACCCATAAATCAGGAAAAGAATATATTCATCTATTTCAAAGAAGATTTATAAAATCTTCAAAAAATATTACTTGGCATCAGTAAATGCACATAAAATATTTTGATTTAGCATTAGCTGAAAAAGAATTTTCAAAACTTTTGGAAATTACTGCAAAAGAAAAACCTGTACAAATTTTCCAAAGAAATTTTTTTTGAACTACTGAGGCTCATTAGCGCTAGTAAGACTCTAATTAGAAGAGCCTATTCTCAATTAAAGGGATATTAGTTCATGAATCACAACCACTCAGTCTCTTATTTGAGAATTGCATTTCTGTTATGAGACTGGCTCAAAAACTCTTCTTAGCGGAAATGCTAAAAAAGTGCTTCTTTATCAAAGAATTCAAATACCCCAAATCTTTTCAAATTCATTAGCTTAAAACCAAACCAATAAAAGTGCTTTACAAAGGAAAGATCGATTTTGAGGAAATATTCCTTTATTTGCCAAAGAAGTTCTTTTTCGAAATACTCTTCCTTCCAAGGGTAAATTTCATATTAGAAAAGTTGAAGTTTTCAAAATGGTTTTGCCAAACATATTGATTGGCCAAAAATCATTTAAATAAACAACTTTTTCAAAAACTTCTTCTACTAAAAAGCCTCTGATGCATTTCCGGAGTACCTCCTAGAGGGAGGGAGAAAGCCTCTGATGCATTTTCGGAGCACGTTTGCATTTCCGGAGCACCTCCTAAGGGGAGGGCAAAGTCTCCGATGCAATTCCGGAGCACTTCCTAAAGGGAGGGACAAAGCTTCCGATGTATTTTTGGAGCACCTCCTGGAGTGAGGGACAAAGGCTCTGATGTAATTTCGAAGCACCTCCTAGAGAGAGGGACAAAACCTACGATTCATTTCCGGGGCGACTCCTGATGGGACAAAGAGGTCTAAAGCTTAGAGAAAGGCAAAGAGAAAAGGGACTAAGATGTCCAAAACCCAAAGAGAGGTAAGCCCAAGGAGGGGCGAAGTTAGAAAAGACTAAGATGTCCAAATCTCAAAGTGAGGCCAAAGCCCAAGGAGGGGCGAATCAAAAAAGGACCAAAATGTCCAAAGCCCAAGAAGGGGTGAAGATAGAAGAGACGAAGAACTTTGAAGCCCAATAAAGAGGCAAAGAGAATTAAGCAAAGAATAAATCCTTACTAGAAGGGTGAGAATAATTTCATCCAAAAAATAGATCAAAATAGACTTATAATATGTTCGGTCCTAACCCAAAGATAGAAAAGCCTTCAAAGGAAGGTCTGTATAATGAGTATTAATAAAGTAATTAGACCATTTTTAAGCTGAACAGCCAAATAGCAGAACAGAACTACTGTGCTAAATGGCTAAACGGAACTACTCTGCTAAATGGCTAAACGGAACTACTTTGCTCCAATATAAAACTAAAAATAAATAATAATAATAATAATAATAATAATGAGTAATAAACACCTTAAATATCACATATCTCTTCGCAAGAGACATTCCACTAAACAATGGAAATCTCTATCTATTCAAAGTCTTGGTTTCCAATAAAAAAAGGGAATAGCTAGATAGGGTTTCTGGTATTCTACTTTAGGTCTATTTAGATTATTATTACCAGATGGTTTTCTGGTCTTCTTTTTATCAGATGGACTTCTGGTCTTCTATGCGGATTGTTATTGTCAGATGGCTTTCTGGATTTCTTATTATTACCAGATGATTTCCTGGTCTTCTTATAATTAAAGGCATTTTTTGTCTTCTTATTATTAGATGGTATTTTGGATTTCTTCTTATCAAATGGTAATCTGGATTTCTTCTTATCAAATGGTATTCTGGATTTCTTGTTATCAAAAGGTATTTTGGATTTCTTCTTATCAGATGGTAATCTAGATTTCATCTTATCAAATAGTATTCTAGATTTCTTGTTATCAGATGGTATTCTGGATTTCTTGTTATCAGATGGTATTCTGCATTCCTTATTAACAGATGGTATTCTGGATTTTTTATTACCATAAGATGGTATTTGGATTTCTTATTATCAGGTGAAATTCTGATATTCTTAATGTCAAATAGTTTTATGGCATACTCTTTAAAATTAGTATCGAATAATTTTCTAGTTCTTTGTTAAATGAATTTCTAATTTCTTAGATTGTTAACCTCTTTGTCGAAGCATATTTCAGTTTTAGAAACAAGAACTATACTAAGAAGACAAGCTAAAGGAACAAAAAGTTGAACAATAAAGGAGTCTGGTTAAAAAGTTTACAAATGACTCTATATCAGAAACTAATATTCAACAACCAAAGAAGAATTAACTCAGAGGAAGGAGCTTTGGAACCCATACTAATCTTCTAGATGGATTTCTTGCTTGTCTTTGAGCCATCCAAGTGATATTATTCCAAATTTGGATGTTCATTATAAAAAAAGGGTTGTTATGGGCTAAGTCAAAAACATTTAAGTGTTTTACCTATTATCTAAATATCAGAAGTTTAAAGTCTAACATACCTTTTACAACAAATCAATGACCATTGATTAGTCAATGTCGAATTTATAAGAGAACTAAAACTTTTAAGTTGACTAAAAATGCTGAACTTATGATAAAAAAGAATGAGAGTTAACATAAAGGTATCCTAAGTATAATGTGCATCAATAAACTCATGTCGAATGGATAGATTAATGCCAAATTTAAATGAGAATCCTTTTAGTTAATGCCGACACAATAGAATGTCGCGTTAAATTTTAAACCAGCTATCGCATCTTTGCATATTAGCGGCATAAAGAGCTTGCGTCATTAATATTCTGAACTGTAGAATTGATTGTTAAAGTAGTAGATAAAGGGAAAAAATTAATTGATACTGAAATCAGAGTGACATCATAAAACAGAGTAAATTAATCAATATCAAACATCCTGATAATGACGTAAAACATTAGTGTCAATACAGAGCAAGGCGATATTAATTTTTAAGTTTGATAAACTATTTGTTTCACCATTAAACTAAAAATGACCGGGTTACAAAGTTAATGTTGCTTAACTACTAATTAATGCTAAAATCATCTAAGCAACATGGAAATATATCACTAATTCAATCTATAAGCACAATCGATCATTAACCCAAGCAATAATATGAATATTAACACCAAAATCAGGTAAGTAAACCCTAATAACAATTTTAATGCAAAATCCCCTTATTTAACTCGTCAATCTACTCAATAAAAAAGAGAGTTGTGCATTGATTTTTACTTTGGTAAAAAAACTAGAATCTTATATGATCTTGTGAATTTTTATGTTGCCTGCTTGAGCTTTAAATCGCGGGTGAAAAAGAAAGAGGAAAAAGACTTTTTACAGTGGAAGAAAAGACGTGCAGTTTCCATTAGATCAATTTTGAATGGTTGGCTATATCTACAAGGAATATTAATAGCTGGCAAGTGATATTCTCAAGATTATTGACTTGAAAAGTCAACGCTTCCACTACACTTTGAGGGGGGACAAATATTATCCATATATTTTCTAAAGGGATTACGATGTCGAACTCAAAGTCTCAAAGAGATGATATCGAACCTCATTACAAGAAGATGTGTCGAAGCCTTTATAATAGCAACAATTATAAAGCACATATATATGGCATTAAGATAGCAAATGTTATTGATCCTGAAGATATGCAACATAGTCATAATATCGTACCAACAAGTAAACCCGAAGGTATAAGCCAAAGCTAATATATCGAAATAGGTTAATGTCAAAGGAATAAACCAATGCCGACAGTATGAAGATGAGACAATGTCGAAGTATAAAGAAAAATTTATGTCACAAACTGCTTATAAGGTTGGATGAATGACATAGTGCCAAAGAAACCGAAAACAATGCCGCATGTTAGTAAGGGAATGACGACATTGGAAAGCTCTATGCCAAAAGCCATCAATGTTATAACATTGTAACGACCCGGATTTTTCGACGTTTGATTTGAAATATTTAAATGGTTTTAAATATTGAATTTGAATTATAGATTGATTTTGAATATGGAAAATTTGGGTTTTTATTTATAAAATAAATTCATAATTTAAATATAGCAATTTATTGAATAATTTAATTATTGAATTTTATAATTGAATATTGGTTAAATTATTGTATCT
This sequence comes from Allium fistulosum, assembly GCA_030737815.1. Classification (NCBI taxonomy): domain Eukaryota; kingdom Viridiplantae; phylum Streptophyta; class Magnoliopsida; order Asparagales; family Amaryllidaceae; genus Allium; species Allium fistulosum. The sequence goes on from CM060908.1 coordinate 598,203,556, forward strand.
TGAGTTTTAAGCTCGATAAAAATAATTTAAAGGCTTGTAAAATTTATATTAATAATAATTAAGATAATAAAAGTTTTAAAATTGAATTTAAAGGTCATCTGTTCAATTTTAAAAATAGTTTGTTCAAATTGACATTTAAAAATAGCCATCCGGGACACGGTCTCGGAATTCGACGAAACCAGTTCCATTAGATCTGTAATAGTGTATTATTATCGGATTTCAAATTTCATAGCATTTGGAATTATCATTTGGTCGTACGGAAAATAAACGTGTTGAAATTAATATCGAAATCAAATTAAAATAGTCGATTCAAAAAGCTATCTTCTCCATACGATCGAATTGGGACTCGAAAACTTTTCCATTGCGTTCGGAATAGGGGTATAACATTGTAAACGCCTAGCAACATGCCTCGATAGGCGTTCGAGATTTTGAGTTGTGTAAATCAAGATGTTTTGAATATAATACACTTATAAAACTAGTCAAATGGTCAACTCAAGTTTCCCTACCTAGTCGTACCCATCCCCTCTTCTTTTCAAATACGTCTTTTCTTCTGTTAATCCATGAAAACATACGACCGCCTTTCTTTTCATTTAAAAAGCACAAGTCTCCTCCTTCCTTTCAGTCTGAATGAAAACTCAGATAAAAAAAAGAGAAGAACGATATAAAAATCACAAAATTCTTTCTCTACTAGTGCGCACCCGTCCTTCGCACACGGACGTGGCAAAAATAATGTAGTTTCACTGATATTTACGTTTACAATTGAAAAGCGGCACTACATCAATAATTACTCTTTGGAAGGATTCTTTCGACATGAAAGCAGACGAAGGTATAATTGAACAATAAATCCTAGAATTTCCATCTTACCGTTGAATCTTACACATATATGGACAAAATAATAGAGGTCATTATTTAAATCATACACACCATATATACGATTGGGACAAATAGGTTTACATAAGTAAATAAATGTAATTACAGTTCATTACAATTGAAAAAATAGCTTTCTGTTAAACTTTCTTTTGTCTGTTCAGTACAAACACATGTAGCATTCCCTATATAAAAGAAAGGTAAGAATAAATAGATGAGAACCTTTAATCACATCAAATAACAACTTTTACAAAACTGCAATATCAAACCTTTAATCATATCTAACTGTTTATAACATGATTTACGTGGTCATATCAAGTAATAACAAAGTTTCTTATATAGATTTGAGTAATTGAGTTGATAAAACAAAGTCCTGCCTATGTGTACTATTTGTTTTCTGCAGTATGTATAAATGATTCGTATTATTTGTCTTGAATAGATTGATTCGTTTATATATTAAAAAGGGGATTGTTGTGAATTGTATATGACATCATTTCACTACCTTCATTAGAAGTACTCATTTTAAATATTGGCAGTAAAAGAAATACCTGTTGTTTTTAAGTAGATGTAAGTAAGATGACACATTTGCTTCATTTATTAGTTAGGAACAATAATGAAACTTTGTGCCTTACTCAAGTTGTCACGTGGGAGGGTTTTACACTTAGTTGATATTATAATGCAATTCATCCACCCATGAATAGAACATCAATAAATTACAAACAAATGTTGGGACAACATGCAGTATAATAGTACAACATGAGAGTATAGTATCACCATTTATGAAATAATATATCTAACAACCAATATTAGCAATATAAGAATGTATAGTGAAATCTGAATATTAGAAAACTCAACGTACATGCAAAAGGTGCAAAACAGCAGTTTATGAAAAAGAAACCTTCAAGCACACCAGCATAATATGTGCACAAAATATAGCTACATAGGTTATTTTTATTAAGGAAATACCAAATGGAGTTAAATAGCAGAAGAAATAATTACGATGCAGCTGCACCAAAAGCAAATGAATTGTTAATAAATTCATTGTCATGCTTATCTAGTTCTACTAATAAAGGCAGAATGTAAAAAAATTGTATATTAATTGGTTTACCATGAATACAGTTTCATACTAAGAGTTGAAATTATTTAGTGTTGACTTTGTAGTAAAAAAAAAGAAACACCCAATGAACTTTTTTAAATAAAGCCAAGTACTTGTATTATATGTGGATGTTTGAATCTCTTCACTATGATAGGGTGGGTGGAGTACACATTTACATGTTAGCAGCTGTAACTTACAGTAAAAGACTGGTCACTTGCATGCCACTATAGCGTCCGATGTGCCATCAAAAAACTAATAGACTAACACCTTTGAACTGTTCGCAATTAATTAACATGCATGGGAAGTATATTTTATGACATGTAATCCGTTTATAATTACAACTCAACACCAACTGTGCTACATAATTAACTTTGTTCCTCGCGCCATATTATCACCGACAATGTGATTTATTTTCCATTTTTGTACAGGAAAAATCAAAACTTCATACTTGTGTTTTCAATCTTGTAATTATATTAAAAAAAATTCAGTACACAACATCTTGGTTAGTGGTTCAAATGATGTGAGCAAATATTTGATGGATACTAAGATATATATCCATATCTATTAACTTCACACTGGAAGTAATCAAGGCGTAGAAGAAATTTACTTATCATGTGCGTGCACAACATATAAGTAGTCAAGAGAAAATGAACATTTTACTTTTTGCTTGTAAAATATGAAGTCATGATAGACAACAGCTCTATACTGTGTATTTATACCTAGAAATAAGAAGATTGCTAACTCCAGTACAACACAAAATATACATAGACATAAAATGTAAGCCAAAACCATGCCATTGGTTAAATTGATCAAATATGATTATCGTTCATTTTTTTTTTCATATTCATGTCAACCACAGATGCAAACAAAATTTGGCAGCATGGTGGAAAGGGTATAAGCATGGTGCTTAATCAAATTTCTCAAAGTTTATAATTACAAAAACCGAAGGGTGAGATAACAATACAAATACCTAATGGAAAATTTACGAAATGCAGTGAATTATCTGCGTGTAAGAGTTTATGACGTTCATTGTTTCCCAAAGATTGAGTTTAATACTAAAAGCTAAACAGTATGGTTTACTATATACTAAAAATTGAGTCTAATCATAATAGCATCATCTAGATAAAAGTGTCATTAAGATTGTTTTGCTATTTAAAATTAATCGATATATCAAACATTTTCATACGCAACTTTTTAAAATTAATCGATATATCAAACTTTTTCATACGCGATTATTAACCTCTAAAATCAACTACCTCTACAATCACATCTCATAAATTAGAGAAGAGTCTCAAGGGTGATAGTGCACATCCATATTGAGCATCAACTAAAATTTTAATGATGCTTGGTTTCAATAAACCAAAACAGTTTCAAAAACTATACCCAGAAAATGCGTATTTTGTATTAAAAAAAACTATCAAAGGTTGCAATCATGAATAACTTGGAAAACATGAACATGGCATTGTGGTTAATGCTTGAAAATAGAATTTTTTTATAATCTTGAGACCTTAATAACAAAATAATCGCCGATGTCTTAGGATTAAAGATTGGTGCCATGTAAGATTTGAGGAAAAGGATAACTTGGGAAGGATGAAAGAATCGTCATCAATAGATTTAGACCTTGAATAATGATAGGAAATAGCGAAAAAATGCAAATACATATCTAAGTTTGCAGTAATCGGTAGGAAAGCCCATATAGTAAAAAAAGCTTTGAAGGAGGTAATTGAAGATAAAGAAATTAAGAAATAATCGGTTTAACTGAGCAAAAGAAGCACTATTTTATGTCAAAAGAAATATACTGTTTTGTAGCCTAGAATCGTATGGCTAAATATTTACACATTTCTTCAAAAAAATGAATCATGTTTTATTATATTCTTAGTATATTTCTATAATTTGTCAATTACATCATATTTGAAGTAATAAGCTTTTCTTTCTACTTAGCAGAGCATTAATCTATAGAGTTATACCATAATGCAATCTCATAACCCTCTACAAACTCAAATACCCATTACTGATTATCCTAATTATCCAGAAATTAACTATAAATGCCAAAGCGGTCAAAAACGAAAATCTAGTACTATATTTTACATATAGCAAAATAGATGTCTTCTCATTATAAGCTTGTTCTATTGCTATTTGAAGGTCGGATCCATGAATCTAACATTTCATTGGATGACTGAAGTCATAGCAGAAAAAGGTAATAATGAATCATGACTGAACTAAAAAAGGCAAATTTCCCAATGCATGGCAGAATCCATTCATACTGTAATAATATAATAACACGAGTCCTTTAGTAATGACAATATCCTCATAACCATTTTCTAAAATTTATTATCATTAATAATATATGTATGTGTGTGTGTGGTATGCATGGTTTACATATTAGAGATCATTAGGGGGGATGTGCAAGCATAGCTTAGGACTGTAAGAAAAATAACGTGACAAAAAAGAGTGCTTCAAAACATGTGATATGGTATGATCTCGTGATGGTGTCTAGATCCTTAAGGGTCAATGAAAAAAATTATATGAAAATCTAATTGTTAAGAAGAAAATGAATAAAGTACAAAAATGTACAAATCCATACCTTAGCATAGATTGAATAGAAAAGCTTCAACGGCGCAGCATTGACGGCATATGAAAGCAGTGATGAGTTGAAATTAGAAAGATGGTTCGTAGCCTAGGGAAGGCAAGGCCGACCATAGGAAACTAAGATTGGTACTTGCTGCCCAAACCTACCCGATCAAGGTCCATGCTCCTATTTGGACACAAATAGCTATTAAATAAAAATATAATGAACAAATAGCTCTGCACACAACCTAGTTGCGAAATAATTAATTGGGGTATTTGAAAATGCATTTGACTTCTCTATCCTCTAATTTTATATCATATAACATCCCCGAGTGGAAAAAAATACATATTTCATTAAGAGATTCGTAATCATTTTAGTTTTCAACTGCACTTCAAGATTCAAAGAGTAATGCAAATGACAAAAGAAGATTCATAATGATGCAAAGAAAATGATTGATGTAAATAATGACCTATAGCTACAGAAAGAAACCTTTATAAAAAAATTGTTTACCTGCAAGTACCCCCATCGATCCTTTATCATGGAGTATGTCTGCATCAAATAACATTTACAAATAACTCACTTGTGTGTTGAATTTAATGCCTATGCGATGACTTTTTATTGGTAAAATTTGACTACTAAATATTAATTTGCATAAAAAAAGGTTGAAACAAATGAGTTACCTTATTCAATTTACTAATAATTTTAACCAAACGTTAAGGATAAGACCGAATCAATCATGGTCAAAAGATTTAAACCGAGAACGAATAAATTTCAGTTTCAAGGATGTAATGTTCCATTTGTTATTTTTTTATACTCTATTTTTCGCAAATTATAGGGAGAAATTTGATGTTTAAATATATTTACATTTTTCTAGAATCAAATAGGTTAAATTTTATCTTTATATAAAATTTCCTTTTCAGGTAATTCAAAAAAAATTTACCTATTTTCGGTCCAACTAACCCCTCATAGATAACTTAAAATAGAATTTTTTTCCACATTTGGCCATAGCACATGCTTCACATAAACCATGATAATGAAGCAAGAGATGACAAATTTGAATAGTTATATCAATAAACTAAAGGGCCTTGATCCTTTCATGGCTGTTAGATTGTGTATTAACGGTAGCTTACTTTTCACTCTTATGTATGCTATGATGATACGTAGAATAATACCCACCTCCTAGCTTGAAGAATCAAAGAAGTTAGGGTTTGTCTTTGATAAATTGGAATAACAGTGGTGGTCTAGATTCAGATAAACTATCGGACGAAGGCATTTGTAAGAGAAATAAGTATAGTATTTAAAAAACATACTCAAGTTTTTTGTACGCGAAGTGAATGTTACATAAAGAAGGAAAATTCCATATAAAGCTAACTGGACAGTGGAGAAATGAGATAAAAGAAGAAGAAGGAGAGAGCTAAATGAACCTAATAATATAATGCAGATATGCAACTTCATTTTAACAGAATGCTAATTATTAGGTAGTTACATACCACTTTTACTCTATTGGGGAATCTCATCAGGATATATCACCATAGCTGGAAGTCTGTGATTGTCCGGGAATTTCACCTTTTGTTGCTTATAGATAGATTTGCAGAAATATTAATTATGTTAAAACTGAAATGTAAAACCATTGATAAGAATGTTTGAATACATACAGATATGCAAAATATATTAGAATGCAGATGGATTTTCCTAATACGGATCCCACTTAAAATAATCGATGTATTGACCAAACAATAAGTAATCAGCGGTTGCTTCATAGACTAAATGTTCAAAACAAAATTCAAACCCAACAGAAAATGAAGGGGGGATACCTGATCCATGTGCATCCCTCCTCCTCAATCACCACACTGGTTAATTTGAAACATACCAAATTACCGTGTATATGGATACATATATAATTTTGAAATTAATTACCCTGAGGATGAAAGTACCTACAATGAGTAATTGCTTTTAATAAATCAGAAATGTACCCGATATCAAGTTTGTAAGCAGATAGTATAACAATGAGTCATTATTTGGTAGTTTGCTGAATATTTGGTCAATATTCATAATCTAGATGTCCAGAATATATAACACAATCAAATTTGTGATAGGTTTTTATATGTAGCAGTTTCAATACCGCCCATAAATTAAACCTATTAAGTTAAAACTCTTAAGGGCGCCAAAGCAACAAATGGCACAAATGAACAATCCTCTATATATCGCTATGTTTAAATACTATACAGGTTAAGGATATTGTCATTAACGTCTTTGAAAACCATGTACAAAACGACAATGAAGTGATCATTGAAGTAGTTCGAAAAAGGTATATTAATAGTCAAAAGTAGAAAAGTGTAAAACATGCTGTCGTAGAAATGTATATCTTTAGAAAAAGTAAATAGTTTTCTAAAAGACCAACTACACACGATATAAGTGAATAAAATTTAACTTGTATCTACAAAAGGTGAAACTTAGGATTATTCCAAAGTTTTATAGAATCACAGCTTTACACAAATATAGCATTTGACTTTATTTATAAATTATAATGATATAAGGATTTTACTAAATGTAAACTAACTTGCTATTTAGATATTACATGGTATCATATATGCTTGCTTAAAGTTCTTATTTTATAGATTCGGATTAATCAAACAAAAATGCGATGTATTAAACAAATAGGCCACAAAAGAGAATTTTATTGAGCATACCATGTGTTAACGGTAAAAATCGAACGCTAACACCCAGTGTGTGTAATAACAATGTGAAAGCACCACCCGTTGGTACGGGAACAGAATATAAGCTGAAAATAGCAGAAAATGGTAAAGGAACAACAGATTTATAGTGGTTCGTCCCGTAATTGAGCCTACGTCCACTTTATAGTCTTTTATTGCTGATCTTGTTACAATTTGATACAATGCACTTCGAATACAATTCACTTCGATCACTCAAACACTTCAGATTAGTAACTCAAACTTTGACGATGAGACTTGCTGAATCCATGTCGGATGTGTAGAATCTCGTTCAAAGCTTGTTGTAGTATCTTCAATGTTTGGAGTTCTTCAAGTCTTGGATCAGTTGAGAATTCGGCAGAGTAATGGCGCTTCAGAAAATGATTGGCCAAAAGTCCTTTGCTAGTTGGAGTTGGGGCTCTATTTATAGGAGTAATTCAGGGCGAAATTTAACCCCCAAGTCTTAGGTCGTGTACGACCTAAGTTAGGTCGTAGGTCGCGAGCGACCTAAGATAGGTCGTGGTCCATTCGCGACTTAGGAAGTGTAGCCTGATGGAGTTGCTCTCGGTCTTATCTGAATAAGGTGGCAAGTAGTAGGTCGTAAGCGACCTAGAGAAATGCGGCATAGGGAACTCTGTTGGCTTGTTTAAACTGGGCATGTTATAGGTCGTGAGCGACCTAAGGTGGGTCGTAGGTTGCACTGCCATTTGAACCAGGTAGGTCGCTAAGACCATTATGCTTTTAGGTCGTTAAGCATGTTAGGTCGCGAAGTCCCTTTAGTAGTTAGGTCGTGAAGTCCTTAGGTCGTTAAGCATGTTAGGTCGCGAAGTCCCTTTAGTAATTAGGTCGTGAAGTCCTTAGGTCGTTAAGCATGTTAGGTCGCGAAGTCCCTTTAGTAGTTAGGTCGTGAAGTCCTTAGGTCGTTAAGCATGTTAGGTCGCGAAGTCCCTTTAGTAGTTAGGTCGTGAAGTCCTTAGGTCGTTAAGCATGTTAGGTCGCGAAGTCCCTTTAGTAGTTAGGTCGTGAAGTCCTTAGGTCGTTAAGCATGTTAGGTCGCGAAGTCCCTTTAGTAGTTAGGTCGTGAAGTCCTTAGGTCGTTAAGTACTTTAGATCGCAGAGTTTTAGGTCGGCATAAAAATGGGAGTTAACATTTGCCCCTCGAAGTACATGCCTATGTCATAGGTCGTGTGCTTCGACTTAACTTTCGCTAGGTCGTGAATGACCTAAAACTCGTGCTAACTCGCGTGCCCATTCGCCTTCCTCTCTCGGCCCCATATAAATTTGATAGGTCGTTGCTTCCTTCTCACTCACCTGCTTCGATTTCCCGCTCTGCCATTAATAGAATTCAGTGATCTCAAGGACAAATTCAAGTTAATCATTCAACGATTCATCCTCGCTATCAGATTACGTAAGTATCTTCGATTTCTATCCATTCCACGATCACCATCGAACCATGAACTCTAATCTCCGGGCCAATTTTGTACGCCATGCTTCACTTTGAGTTGCGTTGTGATCAATTTCTGATCATCTTTGGTTATTGTTGTTGTTGTGATTCACGAGCGTACCGTAGGGGACTGGATCTATGATAGATCAGAGATATGTTGAATCGGTTTTTCGAATGATTTGGTGGAATGAAAAGATGATGAATTTTATGAAGAGGATGATGAATTTCATTGTACTTGCGATAACGGGTTGTCGGGTCTGGTAAGGGATTGCGTGGAGAGGAAGTCAGCGAGCTATCAGATCTGAGCGACCTAAAAATTAGGTCGCGTTGAGATTTTCGCGACTTAAGTCTTACGACCTAAGAATTCCTGCGACTTAAATAAAACTGAACAGCCTTCTGCGACTTGAGGAATTTCCAACCTATGCTAGGTCGCTGAACGACCTAAGATTTGCACGAACTAAGGATTGCACGACCTGAGAACTGCACGACTTGACTTTCTCGCGACATAGACTTTTAGGTCGCGGCCGAGCTAGGACTTGAACAAATCTGCATTGCCTTGAACCTCTTAACTTGCACAGTGCGACCTAAGGAGTCTTCGACCTACGCTAGGTCGCTGGACGACCTAATACTTGTAAAATTTGGGCAGAACTTGTTTGAACTTTGAATTAATTTGAACTTGAACTGTGTTGCACTTCTTTGCAAATTGTTTTGACTTTAATGTTAATAACCTGTTAAACACAGTACTTGCAGAAAACTTGGGACGAATATACTGCCATTGACTGCCCACATCGAATGACAGATTAGTTGATAAAGAATAATCAACTTAAATGAATTCCATGAATGAAATGCTGTGAAACGACAAATTCAAATGAAGTATTAAAGCAAAGCTGAAATAATCAACCTAAGCTGATTTGTTTGCATCAACACAACATTGTATTTGAGCTTAAAATGACAAGCCTCGAAACTTTATAATCGACAAATATCAATTAACTTAGTTTCAATTATATTTGCTTGTTATTGTATTAGTTTTGCACAACACTTCACTCTTTTTAGGAAACGTGCACCTTCATATTTGAATATCCAGTTCCTTGTGTAGAATGGCGTCTCAACAAGAAGATATAGGACCAGCCAGAGAAGCTTTTCCGATTTCTACCCCACTAGTTGATCCTCCAGAAAGGACTCCTACTACATTGAGCCATAAAGTTTTCAGGCAGTTGTGCATCCAATTCGGGATTGCCGAAACAAATGCTTTATTTCCTGAGGCAAACGATACTACTGACAGGCCGCCCCTTGGTTTTGTCGCAGTCAATCGCCAGATGTGCTTGAGTGGAGCTATTCCACCTTTCAACGAATTTCTCTGAGAACTCTTTCTTCGATTAGCCATCTCGCCCTTCCAGCTACACCCCAACGGTTATGCCGTTCTGATGGGGTTGTGTGTTCTATTTAGGAGGACGCTCGACCGTCTTCCGAGCTTCGATGAAATTTGCTATTGTGCACTTTTTCAAAGAACAAAGATCACCCTTCAATCGTGCTTGTAAGAGGCACCAGAAACCGGAAACTGATTTTAGATTTGCCCGATAGTGCTCATGGGTTTCTAAGTCAATACTTCTTTGTCCGATGTCCTCCGGGATTCTACGCTGTCTGGAGAGTCAGGAGTAAGATTGCCTTTCTTTGTTCATCTCATAAGCTTTTCGAAAACCGAATTATCAAATGCTTATCTTCATTCTTTTCTTTTTTCAGCACTTCCTCCTCCGCTTAGAAATCCCAGTCTCAAGGCAATTTTTGAAACTTTAAATGCTGTGGCTATGGAAGAGAGAAGCGCCAAATTCTTGTTGAAAGATGAACTTTTGCACCAGTTCGAACTTCTACATTCTTCTCGTTCCATCCAGCCTCATGAAGTTCCCGATTCTCCAGCAAAGACGTCAGATGTCCCAGCCCCTGCCGAAGAACTTTCACTGAAAGAACCCACCACTGAGACTTCACTGGTGAAATGTTCCACTTCTATTGATGTTGCGGGGCCGTCCAACAAGTTAACACTTTCTCCAGTTATTGAAGAGGAGGAAAATCCTCGCATTTCTGAAAAGACGGCTGACGTGGAAGTTGAAAAAGAGAGTTCTACTGGGCATCGCGACGATGATACTTTTGATAATTTGAGCGATATAATGATAACTTCTCAGGAGCTTTTTAAAGATGATATTTCAAAAGCGATCTCTCTTGTTGTTGAAGCGACTTCTTCTTTACAACAAATTTCGACACCTTCTACACCAGTCGTCGCCGTTCCCACATTAAAGCGTGGTTTGTAGTTTGACGTGCGTAGTTTGCACGCCGCACACACTTAGGATTTTTCGGCACTTATACGCACTTATCCTCTTTTTCTGGAGATTTCTAAACTTCATTTCTTTTCCATTTTCAGATTCTTCGATGGGACACTCTGGCTCATATTATGACAAATTTCAGCGCGATGGAGGCCGCGGAACTTATGACTTTAGGCGATACCTCAATGCCCCGAGGGAAACAGACGAAGAAAGAGCTATTAGGAAAGCTCAAGAGAGGCGAGACTATGAGCGTCAACACGGGAGGAGGGATGAGCGATACGACTCTTCTCACAGAGGTGATGATTCTCATAAAAGAAAATCCCATGATGACAAAGGGAAGAGTCACATTACTGAAGATCCGAGCAAGCGGGCCAAGCTTAGCGAAAAGGACGCGTCTGCAATTTCTGAGAAGACCCCTGCTCCGATTCCTCTTGACATCCCCTCTGATTCTCCTGCTCTTCAGAAATCTAATATCCAAACAATCATCAACAGACCCCAATATCAAGTTGGACAGGGTCCGCCAACTCTTCAAAGTCGGTTCCCGCAATGGTGCTTAAAGGGGGTACGCTTTGACCTTGACTTGGTCCCGATCGATAAACCGGCTATGCTACGTAACGTTGATGCCGTCAAACTTGATATCGACAGGATGTCCGGATGGCAAAAACTTGTTGACGAGCTGCAAAGGGTCAATCGTGCGAATCTTGAAGCCATGCTGACCATGGAGAACGATAAGTCGGAGTGGGATAAAATTTGCAAGCTGCACGACGCTGAAATGAAGAGCATCTCTGACGATTACGGGAGGCTCGAAGCTGAAGTTGAAAGACTAAAAAGCGAGCTTGCCACTTCTTCCACTTCTTATTCGCAAAAGGAAGAAGTGCTCCAAAAACAAGTTCGAGACGCCCATGCTGCTCAGCGAGAAGCTGAAGCAAAACTTGAAGCAGAGCAGCAAATGCTCCAAAAACAAGTTCGAGACGCCCATGCTGCTCAGCGAGAAGCTGAAGCAAAACTCGAAGCAGAGCAGCATTTTAGTGGGAAATATCGTGATGATGCCATTCATTTTCGGGAGAAAATTAGCTCCCAAGACTTGGGAAATCACCAGGCTGCAGTCTTAGTTGTTAAAGGCTGAAAGAGAGCACGATGAAGCTGTCGCTGGGAAAGTTGCAGCCGAAGAGTCTCATGTGGCTACTAAAGCCAATATCAGCTCCACTTTGTTCGACTTTTATATCCACAGCGTCTTGGGGCACGGAAGTCTCTCGTTCTTGGGTCCGGACTATGAAGTCACTTTAGCTGAAGTATGGGAGGCGATAATCGATATGTTTGGCGGTGTCGGCTATGATGAGGCAGAGCTTGAGGCACGTTATCTTGATGATGAAACTCGTGCCGCTCTTGCTAGAGGAAAGGAGCAACTTGCTAAAACACGAGCCGAATCGACGGGAGAAGAACACTCAAAGGAGGAAGCTCCTTTAACTGTCCCCATCCATACTTCAATTTCGGCTGATGTTAACATTATAGACTCCAGTTCCCACTCTTCGCCTCCTGCTAAAATTGACACATAAATTGTGACCACTCCCACTGAGGATGAGACCCTGGAAGACATTGAGGCTGAGAAATTCGAGATTGATCTTACAAAGCCGACCCCTCTAGGTAATTTTAACGTCGACCCGGATCCAGTGAATCACTTATTCGATTTAACCGAGTTTGATGAGCTTCTTACTTATTACTTAAGCTTTGATGAACCAATATCTTCTCTTTTCTCGGAGAATACCGATTTTAACTTCTTTTCTTCTGCAGCGGAAGTTCCGAAAGCTGCGCTAACTTCTCCTTCTCCGGCTGCTGTTCCTCCTCCTTCTCAAGTCACTCCTCTTTCCGCTTCTCAACCAGGATCACAAGAAGAGAAAATAGAAGCCCTCAAAGATTTGGATGATCTGGTTGTTTCGCAAGAGCAAAAGACTGGGGAACTTGAAGAAGGCGAAAAGACCCCGGAGCAAACTTATGATGACGACACAAAACTTTCTGAGTTTTTCACTCCGGGAAGTGAGTCTTCTTCCAAGAGGAAAGGGAAGCGTGCGATGAAGAAGAAGAAGAGCGTTTCGGCTGATGAGAAAAATGTTGAAGAAGATCTAGCTGCTCCTCTTTCTCCTCCCTCCCCGACCCATCCACAACGGCTTCCAAAACTGGTTATCAAGCCAGGAAAGAGTTCTAAGGGTGGTCGGAAGAAGGAGTGATAAGTTGGACTCTAGGCTTCTTGTTTTGCTTTTTTGGATGTATTGACCGGAGATTGTGTGGGTACCGGTCCCCGCTTTTTTTTGAGATCTGCACATGTAAAGAATTTTCACAGTATTGAATAAAATAATTCTTTTTCTTGTATGAATTCTTGTGTATGTAAGAATGCATCTATTTCTCATTTTAGTGTAAAATAAGCGATTCTTTTTATTTGTACAAACTTTTTGTCTGTGTTTGAGAATGCATTTATTCCACATCTTTTCCGCGTGATATTGTAATGTGCTTGTGGTATGTCGCTTGAATACTACTTTTATTGTTGTAGTTGTATCGTATGATATTGCCCCTATACCACAAGTGCATTGCAATATCTTTTTGCTTTGGCACTTGTACTCTTATTTTTGGAGAATAACTATTCTGTCTTTGAGGAAACAATTATTCTACTTAAATGGAGCGTGTCTCATTTTTTTTGGAGAAGTTTTTACGCTTCAACCTTCGGAGATGGTTACTTCACATTTTTTAGAAGTGAATTCTCCTACACGGTAAAGCGGGCCTCTAAAGAGGATTTTACTTAGCACTTCAATCTCTGGGGAAGAATTTTTCAAGATGAACAAGTAGATCTTCCTTGAGAGTTGAAGTGTGCCTTTGAGGAGGGCTTTTTGGCATTTTTGAGGAGTAGCATTGTGGAATCTGTGGAGTAGCATGGACTCCGAAGATTAGCATTTTGGAATCTGTGGAGTAGCATGGACTCCGAAGATTAGCATTTGGAATCTGTGGAGTAGCATGGACTCTGAAGATTAGCATTTTGGAATCTGTGGAGTAGCATGGACTCCGAAGATTAGCATTTTGGAATCTGTGGAGTAGCATGGACTCCGAAGATTAGCATTTTGGAATCTGTGGAGTAGCATGGACTCCGAATATTAGCATTTTGGAATCTGTGGAGTAGCATGGACTCCGAAGATTAGCATTGTGCCTCTGGAGAGGTTTTGTGCTTTCGGAGAAGTCTTGTGCTTCTGGAGAAGTCTTGTGCTTCCGGAGAAGTCTTTATTTGATTGCCTGGAAGTTACTTTCTCACAGTTAAATGGATCCATGGGGCGGACGTAAATTACTTAATTGGACATTCGTTTGCACAAACGATCGCAACTAGTTAACAAAGATCCTGTGCCTTCTGGTTCCACCAACCTCTTTGTTGAGAAGAGAACTTCCATTTTTTGGCGCGCCTCCGAAGAGGGCTTGTGCCTCCGTAGAGGTCTTTCTGTTTGAACTCCGAAGAGTAGCAATTGTTGCTTGTGTTCTTTCGCCATCTACCCCTTAGCGATTCCTTGTTATCACTTCAAGTACATGCCCCATTCTTTTGCAAATTGCTTGCTTTCTGAAAGAGAAATGTACTTTGTTGTTGAGTGGTTTATGGGAATCGCCGAGTCTTGTGATGTGTTGAATAAGTAATGTTTACTTTGATAGCCTGCAATATTAAATCGACATTTTAGCAATATATTTAAGATATTTGCATATCGAAATGAAGCAGGCATTATATAGCATTAGAACACAAGATTTAATATTCTTTATTATTAATTCATCCTGATTTCTCAGTGGTTTACAATACAAGAGTTATACATCCATTATCATTTTACAAATTTAAGCAATGCTGTTAAATAAACATTGGATGCAAGTGATTGTTGTTCTAGAGTCTCCAGATTGAATTTCCATTTCCACTGGATTCGTAGTTTTTGATTCGTATGCCAGAGATATTGGAAGATGCCCCAGCTGCAGTTTTGTAGGTAGTCAATAGTCGTCCCGACTCCTGGCTGCTGCGTGGGGACCTCCTGTGACAACGTTAATGACAAGCTTTTCAGATTCTTGGACCGTAGTGTCGTTGCCAGAGTCAGATTGATGGGCAGGGTGTTCTTGCCCCTGAGTGGATGAGGTTGGGTCTGCTCTGTTTTTCTTCACATATTGTTGCAGTTTACCCTGTTCCAGCAACTCTTCAATCACATTCTTCAACTGGCGACATTGGTCGGTGTCATGGCCAGGTTGATTGTGGAATCGGCAGAATTTCCCATTACATATTGCACCTCTCCCCATCTCAGGCGGTTTAGGATACTTGATAACATCTTTTGTCGTGAAGAAGATATATTCCGGTGTATCAATTAGAGGGGTAAAATCTGAAAGATTAAAGCAGCGAGGTTTCTTCTCATTCTCCTGCTTCTTTCCTCCATCACTTTCCCTTTTCTGGTTTCCGGATTCTTTTTTGTTAAAAGTAACACCGTTATTCTTGACTTCAGCAACAACCACTTTTGCCAGCGCGGAGAGGTTTTCCAGACGCATAAATTCGTCGGCCTTTTTATAGAATTTCTCGAGTGAGTTTGGCTCCTTCATTTTTAACCATCTTCCGAATTCACTCGATTTGTTGATGGCCCGCTGTTTGCACCAAAAATGGTCACAAACCCCAAGTGTTGTGAAAGCACCAGTGTATGAATGCAAATCAGCAATATTCAAACACAAATATCAGATCTAAGCAAGCAACAAACAACAATCCAGAAATAATGAACAGTGACACACAATTTATAGTGGTTCGGCTATCTCCGGCCTACGTCCACTTCAAGGATTTTTATCTTTTATTGATGTTCTTCGCTGATTACAGATGATTACAGCAAATACAATGAATGAATCTGAATATGACAGCAATGGAGAGGAGTAGAATTGAATCCGGCAGAGTCTGGACGTTGAATCGCCAAAAAAGATCCCTTTTCTGTAGGCTTCAGGGGGCTATTTATAGGCGTAGGAGGCTGAGATCGCACCCAAACTTTGGGAGATTCTTTCAGGCACGTGAGTGGGTCCACGCGCCCGGCCCCACCAAGTTTCAACTCCATCTGGGATCGATTCGAAACAACTTCGTATCGATCAGAAAATGATCCAATCGAGCTGAAACTTGGTAGGATTGCTCTTTACCTTGTGTGGAAGCTACTGTGAAAATTTCGTTGCATTTGGACCAGCGGTTTGTGAGATATGATCGATACAAGATTGTATTTTCGTGTGTGCTGCTCTGTTCGAATCCATGGATTCGTATCCATCGCTCTGAATCGTCCAGGGCACGTGAGCGCGCAGTGACGTGGTGCGGAAATCTTGGATCTCTCCACCTTTTTTGCCGTGTCGAACGAGTCATTCGCATCTAGCGCCGAAGCTTCGCCCATACCAACTCTTTATTCGCATCCACGTGTTTCTGTCTTTACTCGAATCAGTTATCGATTCGACGTAGTCCTCGTTCGCATCGATTATTATTGACATGGATACGAAGAAGGACTTATGCGCTATCGATTCGAATAACTACGAACCACATGGATACGAACCAAAGCTCTGTAATCGATTCGAACCGGGTCTACCCCTGGTCGATACAAAATGTTTTGTCTACGATGGATACGAGCTAAACTGATACGACGCTACCGCCTCTGGATCGATGCGAGGAGTCCAATACCGGGTGGATTCGAACAACTCCGATTCGAACAACGTTCTAGAATAGATTTGAATAGGTTGAGGCGACGTCGCTCAGATGGGTACGGAACTGATCGATTCGAACAAGCCAATGCGATGATTTCCTGATGGATTCGAATATGATTGATTCGATGGATTCGAACACATCATCACCTTAGCTCGCCGATGGATACGAACAGCATGCCTATTTAACTTGTATCGATCATATCTCCCTCCTACGAACTCCGATTAAGCTGAAATTTGAAACGTTGGCTCTCATGGCTTTGCATGTCATGTCTTGTCAATTACAGCCCAATCCGGGCTCGGACAAAATTCATCGATATCCATGATCATCCTGCAATGCATATTTAATATTCATGGTTGGTTAATATTGATTTCAGTTAATTTTTGGGTATCTCAGCTTTGCCAAAAAGTGGGATAACACTTTGCCCCCCAAAACATGCCTTTTGGTAAAAGGTGTGTTTTGATTAGTCTCAATTCGAATGTAGTAAGCTCAGGTTTTATTCGAATCTTATGATATTTTCAATCGAGTTCATGGCTGTTCGAAGCCAAAGCATTATCAATTTCTGCCAGTGGAAGTTAAGAATGAAATTCTACAGTCTCTCCGGACTGTTGTCGATCGCTCCGGACCCTTGCAAAGCCCATTCCAGACTTAGCGGTCGAATAGAAAGATCCTATTGCACTCCGGCGTTGCTTTCTATCCCTTGCACTCTGACCCCAGTTAGGGCGTGAAGCGATGTCTTGGCCGTTATGGGCCGATCGTAGCCTCTCCGGGCTCCTGCTGGATCCCATCCTGTCACTCTCCGGTGAAGGGGAAACAACGTTAAGTGGGTCGATCCTATCGCTCTCCGGCGAAGCGACCCACTTCTTGCACTCCGGTTCAGTGTATCTGAACATTAAGCGATGTCTTGACCTGAATCGTCGGCCGATCATAGCCTATCCGGGCTCTTATCGAATCCTAATCGAATCACTCTCCAGTGAATAGGAAACGATGCTTAAGTGAGTCGATCCTGTCGCTCTCCGGCGAAGCAACTCACTTCTTGCACTCCGGACCCCGCCTCTCTGGGTAGGATCACAAAGCGATCATTTTTATATTGATATTTAATGTTTATCCTTTAACTCTCCGGTCAAAGGTTTATTTCAAGAAATTCAAATTTATTTATTAAATTTAGGTCCTAGATGTTCAATCTCAAACACCAGGAAAGCTAGACATTGCCTCTCCGGGCAGATCGGTCTATCTCCATCTCAGAGCATGCCTAGGGATCTCTCCGGTTCCCGTACATGAGTAAGGGGGATAGCCGTTTATTCTAAAAGAAAATCTAATGAAATTATTTGGTCGAAGTCCAAATCTCGAACTTGGCCCTTGCCATCTTAATCAGTTGATGACGAGTCGTGATCCCGATCCAAGATCGTTTCTGTTAGGGGGAGGCGGTAGTTGTTCAGGCCTTACCGCCGTTGCTCGTTCTCGGACATATTGTGGCAGTTTACCACTCCTGGCATATTCTTCCACCTCATCCTTCAGGTGGCGGCATTCGTCGGTTGCGTGCCCATCCAGCTCATGGAAGAGGCAATATTTTCCGGTTCTACGCTCCCGCTCTGTGGGATCTCTCCTGGGTGGTTTTCGATAGGGGAGTTGCCCCCGAGTTTCAGTGTAAATCCTTTCTAGGCTTGCCGTCAAATCTGTGTATTGCCTGAATCTAGGCTCTCGGAATTTCTTCCGTTTATCAGGACCATCATGTGCGCCATCCTGCTTTCTCCTTCCTATGTCTGCCCTGGACTGTTCCGTGGCGGTTCCTTCGCCTTGTGCAGCATTTACTTCCTGCCTCTCGGCTCATGATTCTTCTAATCGAATGAATTTCTCAGCTTCATGGTAAAATTCTCCGAGATCTTGTGGTGGATCTCTTGTCAACGAATCTTTGAATTCGGTGCCTTCTCCAACTCCTGCCACCGCCGCCATCAAAATCATCGATGGATCCGGGCGATCTACCGAAGCCACCGTTGCATTGAATCGCAGCAGAAAACCTTTTATGGACTCTCTGGTCCTTTGCTTTATCGAAGCTAAAGTCATCACACTCTTGGGTCTTGTAACATGGACCCTAAATTGTTCCATGAAGCAATCTACAAGCTCGCCCCATGTCCTGATCGATCCAGTCTTTAATTGCCTGAACCAAAGTGCAGCCAAGTCTGACAAAAATAAAGGGAAACATCGTGCCATCACTTCCTCGGATGCTCCCAGTATTTCCATGTGTCGAATGTATCTGGTAATGTGCATGGTCGGATCCGACTTCCCGTCATACGGATTCAGCGTCGGCAGTTTGAACTTTGGAGGGTTCCTTGCATTCCTGGTATTTGGAGTGAACGGACTACGACTGACTTCCTCCAATCCTCCGCTAGACAATCCTCCTCTCATGAGTCATCGCACTAATCCAGCCATCTTTTCATCTCCATCCTGGGGTTGACCTCTTGGTCTTGAAGGGTATTCTGGTATGTATTCTTCGTGTGGCCCGTTAGCATCAGCATTGGCCCCAGCTTGTTGAGCTCCGTCTGTCGGCCTTCCAGCATCGTATCCCGAGGGTCTGCCCCCGAGTCCTTGTTGATTGTCCTCTGGATCTGCATTCTGTCCTTCATTAGGTTCCGCAATCCTAGCTCCTTGTTCCACATTCATAGCCGCTGTAGCTGGTCCTAGGCTCTGCATCCCTGCAGCTCTCATCTGTTCAAAGAAATTCTGCAGCATCTCTTGTTGACTTTTCATCATTCTTTCGTGCATCAGATTGGTCATGGTCTCCATTTCGTCTCTAGTGATGTAGATCGAAGCTGGTTCTTCTCCAGCACCAGAGGATGCCTCTTGACTTCCTCCTTGATGGCTTCTCTCGGCTCTTTGTCTTCTACTTGTTTGTCGAGTCATTGTCTTCAAATCTTCGAGTTTTCAAATCTGAACTTCGAATCTGGTGTAGCGGGTGCTAGTTCTTCTCAGTGAAAGCACCAAAGTGTTTGCACCAAAAATGGTCACAAACCCCAAGTGTTGTGAAAGCACCAGTGTATGAATGCAAATCAGCAATATTCAAACACAAATATCAGATCTAAGCAAGCAACAAACAACAATCCAGAAATAATGAACAGTGACACACAATTTATAGTGGTTCGGCTATCTCCGGCCTACGTCCACTTCAAGGATTTTTATCTTTTATTGATGTTCTTCGCTGATTACAGATGATTACAGAAAATACAATGAATGAATCTGAATATGACAGCAATGGAGAGGAGTAGAGTTGAATCCGGCAGAGTCTGGACGTTGAATCGCCAAAAAAGATCCCTTTTCTGTAGGCTTCAGGGGGCTATTTATAGGCGTAGGAGGCTGAGATCGCGCCCAAACTTCGGGAGATTCTTTCAGGCACATGAGTGGGTCCACGCGCCCGGTCCCACCAAGTTTCAACTCCATCTGGGATCGATTCGAAACAACTTCGTATCGATCAGAAAATGCTCCAATCGAGCTGAAACTTGGTAGGATTGCTCTTTACCTTGTGTGGAAGCTACTGTAAAAATTTCGTTGCATTTGGACCAGCGGTTTGTGAGATATGATCGATACAAGATTGTATTTTCGTGTGTGCTACTCTGTTCGAATCCATGGATTCGTATCCATCGCTCCGAATCGTCCTGGGCACGTGAGAGCGCAGTGACGTGGTGCGGAAATCTTGGATCTCTCCACCTTTTTTGCCGTGTCAAACGAGTCATTCGCATCTAGCGCCGAAGCTTCGCCCATACCAACTCTTTATTCGCATCCACGTGTTTCTGTCTTTACTCGAATCAGTTATCGATTCGAAGTAGTCCTCGTTCGCATCGATTATTATTGACATGGATACGAAGAAGGACTTATGCGCTATCGATTCGAATAACTACGAACCACATGGATACGAACCAAAGCTCTGTAATCGATTCGAACCGGGTCTACCCCTGGTCGATATGAAATGTTTTGTCTACGATGGATACGAGCTAAACTGATACGACGCTACCGCCTCTGGATCGATGTGAGGAGTCCAATACCGGGTGGATTCGAACAACTCCGATTCGAACAACGTTCTAGAATAGATTTGAATAGGTTGAGGCGATGTCGCTCAGATGGGTATGGAACTGATCGATTCGAACAAGCCAATGCAATGATTTCCTGATGGATTCGAATATGATTGATTCGATGGATTCGAACACATCATCACCTTAGCTCGCCGATGGATACGAACAGCATGCCTATTTAACTTGTATCGATCATATCTCCCTCCTACGAACTCCGATTAAGCTGAAATTTGAAACGTTGGCTCTCACGGCTTTGCATGTCATGTCTTGTCAATTACAGCCCAATCCAGGCTCGGACAAAATTCATCGATATCCATGATCATCCTGCAATGCATATTTAATATTCATGGTTGGTTAATATTGATTTCAGTTAATTTTTGGGTATCTCAGCTTTGCCAAAAAGTGGGATAACACCCGCATCAGGTAAGTCAGGATCATACGGGGTTCTGCATTATCCACTTCGGCTAGGGCTATATTGAAATGGTTCAAGAAAGATCTGATAGATTCTCCGGGCCCTTGTTCAAGGCTGGACAGTGACATTATATCCTTAGCTTTCGAAGCATACAACCTGAACTGATCCTTGAACTTTCGAGTTAAATCAGAGAATTGATCTACGGACCGAATTGGTAGCTTTGTGAACCAAAGTAGAGCCACTCCTTCCAAGTATACTGGAAAGTATCGGCATTTAATCTCATCTAATGCCCTCGCACCGGTCATATGCCAATCGTACTTGTATAGAAAATGATTAGGGTCACTTGTCCCTCTATAAGCCGGAATAGTAGGAGGTGTAAATTTTCTTGGAAACTCTGCTTTCAGGATCCTTTCAGTAAACGGAGTTCTGCTTGGCGCAAATCCCCAATCACTCTCGTTTTCTTCCCTCTACATGCTCTCTTTCATGATTTGGCGAATCATCCCTGATAGGTACTCCTCACTGTTCAGAGGCATTGCCGGGTAGAAGTCACCTCTCCTTTCGGAATTTTGCCTGGGCAAATGCTCGCGAAAAGTTGGCTGCGGCCTTGGACCTTCAGCCTGGAAAGGTGGCATTTCGGCGGCGCCAGCTGCTCTTTGAGGAATATCTTTCTCCTGGGAATTATGAGCATTTTCAATGAAGACTGTTTCATTGTTTTCTGGCTGTTGATTTGCCCCAAGTAGAGCGTTTAATCTGTCCATCATTAAAGCGTTTTGAGCTTCAATTTGCTGATATAATCCCGACACTGCGTCGTCTAATTCAGCCCTTGTGACTTCGACAGTAGGGGTTGCTTGATTTGCTGTTGGGGAAGCGGAGGTTCCCTCATGAGCATTTCCGGATCTGGTAGATCTACCCTTTCTTCCAGGAGCCATGATTTCAGATAAACTTCTGGTCTTTAGAGAGATTCTTTCAACAAGCTCTTGCGGAGCATTGGTGAGAATATACCTGAGTTCAATTCTCAGTGAAAGCACCAAAATGTTAACGGTAAAAATCGAACGCTAACACCCAGTGTGTGTAATAACAATGTGAAAGCACCACCCGTTGGTACGGGAATAGAATATAAGCTGAAAATAGCAGAAAACGGTAAAGGAACAACAGATTTGTAGTGGTTCGGCCCGTAATTGAGCCTACGTCCACTTTATAGTCTTTTATTGCTGATCTTATTACAATTTGATACAATGCACTTCGAATACAATTCACTTCGATCACTCAAACACTTCAGATTAGTAACTCAAACTTTGACGATGAGACTTGCTGAATCCATGTCGGATGTGTAGAATCTCGTTCAAAGCTTGTTGTAGTATCTTCAATGTTTGGAGTTCTTCAAGTCTTGGATCAGTTGAGAATTCGGCAGAGTAATGGCGCTTCAGAAAATGATTGGCCAGAAGTCCTTTGCTAGTTGGAGTTGGGGCTCTATTTATAGGAGTGGTTCAGGGCGAAATTTAACCCCCAAGTCTTAGGTCGTGTACGACCTAAGTTAGGTCGTAGGTCGCGAGCGACCTAAGATAGGTCGTGGTCCATTCGCGACTTAGGAAGTGTAGCCTGATGGAGTTACTTTCGGTCTTATCTGAATAAGGTGGCAAGTAGTAGGTCGTAAGCGACCTAGAGAAATGCGGCATAGGGAACTCTGTTGGCTTGTTTAAACTGGGCATGTTATAGGTCGTGAGCGACCTAAGGTTGGTCGTAGGTTGCACTGCCATTTGAACCAGGTAGGTCGCTAAGACCATTATGCTTTTAGGTCGTTAAGCATGTTAGGTCGCGAAGTCCCTTTAGTAGTTAGGTCGTGAAGTCCTTAGGTCGTTAAGCATGTTAGGTCGCGAAGTCCCTTTAGTAGTTAGGTCGTGAAGTCCTTAGGTCGTTAAGCATGTTAGGTCGCGAAGTCCCTTTAGTAGTTAGGTCGTGAAGTCCTTAGGTCGTTAAGTACTTTAGATCGCAGAGTTTTAGGTCGGCATAAAAATGGAAGTTAACACCATGAGACATTATTCAAGATGAAAATTGAACCTATTAAGTTGAAAGTTGAAACATAAAGGAGAAAGAAAAAGGAGAAACAAACATTTGACCACCAAACAATGAAGAGATAATTAAGTCGAATAGACTGTGGTTGGAAAAAAAATCAAAGCAAAGATATAATGAAATAACTAAAGACTAAAAAAGAGGATATTAGAAGGTGTGAAGACAACTTACAAAAATAGTTGGTTTACTCTATGCCATTAAAATAGCAATTAAATGGGTAAAAATTAGGAAGTACAGCCTATTGAAGAGGTAATAGAGCAAACGTTCACTTACTATTTCCGTTAGAAATCATGTTAACTTTGAACAACTTTATCATTTAACCACAAAATGGTCCCATACAAAAGTAATTTTGGTAGTACGATGTTTATAATCAGAGAAAAAGTATATGGAGACCATTAGAGCGTATGAAAAGGTTAGTTATACACATGTGAAAAAGTTTGTTATAAATATTGTTGTTTTGATTTATTGTTTTTCACTTTGTAGTGTGAAAACTATATAAATGATTATCGGTGCATCAGATAAACCATCCTAATAGTCTTAGGCAGAAAAGTTGATGACAGTAGATGGAAATAGAAATATTACCTAACCTCATTGGAAGTAGGCACTCTAGACATTCCTTGCGAAGCCGTTCAAAAAAGAGAACTCAACCCATTAGATAAAACTGCCGATATCATACCAGTATAAATATGGGAGGAAGTAGATCTGGCAGAGGGCCGGAGCTATAGGGGTCGGGCAGAGTTTTGGAACTACAGGAGCTGGCGACGGTTATCGGAGGAGAGATCGTCATCTATGATGGCAAAAGGCACAAATTAGGGGTAGAACAATATTAGAACGATATGTAAGGAAGGGTCAAGATGCGCATGGAAAAGAAAAAATAAAAAAGCATGACGGTTGAGTTTAAAATTTCTAAATGAAATTATCACTTATTGAATGAGTCTGCACATAATAGTGAAAATACATTTATGTAAATTTTGAATAAAAGTATCAAAATTTCGCTGCATGGATTGCGCAAATCCTTCATACATTGTTGCTTTAAAGAACCTAACGTACTTCCACAACCCTATGTTTTCAAATTTGTCTTTATAGTATTAAAATAATGCCAATAATCATTAGTTTAATAGTTCAAAATTGATTATTCTAATCAAGATTTAAAAAAGAGATGAACAAAAGTAGATGGAACATACCGCAAAGATAGCATCATTTAGACAATGAAACCATCGATAACTGAAGGTAAGGAGCATGAAACCGATAACGGTAAGTTTGCGGTAAGGTAGAAAAAACCGCTTAAACCAAAACAGAATTATTGTAAGTTGAAAGTTAATTAAGTGCAACATTACAATCACATATTCGAAAATAATCTTTCAACTAGTTAATAGCAAAGAGTTGAAGTTGTAAACATTACCCAAATGAACATCGGTCAATGGCAATTTAAGCCGGTGGTAGAAGGATTCGACCCCAAGTGATGGTAGAGCTGATTTTATTAAGATAAATAGGTGTGAACTCCCTTATATCAGTCCTTCAGAACTGAGCAAATGTTAGTCAATTTCTATAGTAACAGAGCCTCAACAATGCGGCTTAATTGTGGAGTTGATAAACTGTCAAAACAGATATATTATTTAAGAATGGAAAAATAAAGAGCTAAATTATGAGACGTCACATTTACTTGCATGATAACACTAATTTAAATTCACATTAGCCATTATTCTTAAAATATTGTATCCAGTCAGACACATTTAAGATCATGTAATCTCAAGTGTTCTACCATAAACACCAACTACTTAATTAGCATCTTGTTTCACATATGAACTACTACACATAGGTATTTAAACTTAAAGGCTATAAATTTAACCGATCCACTAATTTGTATAAAAAAATCAAGAGTATTGGTAGCTACTCCATAATCCACAGAGATTGCTTCCAATAGTCAAAATGTATAAAGGTTAAACATTGTACCTTATTAAAGAAAAAATTATTCATATTAGGTGGTGCATAGAGTTCTCTGTTAAATATTTGATGGATTTTGTGAATTATAGGAAAAATAATGTATATGAATTGTTTCAAAGTCAACTTTTAAATTAAAGCTTGCATTATATTCTTGGAACTAATAGTGCTTTAAGAAGCATCATGCAGCATACTATCTAACCTATACATATATTGATCAATATATGAAATAACTTTAGTCAGTATAGAGAACAACCAATCAGTCGAGCAGTTCGATCAGACATGAACATCCAACCATGCCAAGCTTCTTCGGGTTGGTGTGAAGTAAACTTGGAAAAAAAATTATGCATATGCAACCAACTCATGATCCAAAATGAGCATGTAGGTTTTATGCAATTTCCATCATTGCTGATTACTATAAAAATAACTGAAATATAAGAAAATCAATCACATATCTTTAAAAAGTTCTCAAGCAAGTTTTTCTTTTGATAAAGTTCCAAAGCAAATATTGAGTATAGTCAACCCAGTTGCTCGATGTAATAAAAAGGAATTTGTACCTGAGTAATTAAAAAACGAACCATTAAAATGAAAGAAAACCATACCTGAAACTCAATTGAAGGTAGCGAAGGAATCAGGGAGGTCGGATATAAATCATAGGCAGCCGCAACAAATAGTGAAAACAAATGAAATTAAGTTAGCTCAAGGAAGAAGACTAACATAAAAAGTTAAACGAACCCCAGTAATTGAAAGAAATTGATGAAAATGAATGATTCGAGATACCTAAAACATGAACAGGATGAGAACAACATCGTTCTGATGCATGTGGCCCAGCAACAGTACAGTGGAAGTGGACGAAAAGCATGGGCGAGCAAGGAATGACGACAGAGGAAATTGATGAAGAGGCGTAAACGGGTAAGGCGTTGAGGCTAGGGTTTGTACAATATGTCGATGTGGGGTAGAAACCGATGGTAAAGGAATGGTGACACGAAACAAACGAAATGGAATCTATCGATTTCCAATGGAGGAAAAGGGGGAAGTGGAGATAAGCGAAAGGGGGAATCGATGAATTTCGAATGGGAGAAATTGGGGAAAGGAGATTAGGATGGGGAGAATGGAAATTTCAGGTGGAGGACAAAAAAGATAGAAAATCACGAATAGGGCAGACAGAAACAAAGTTGAGACTGTTCGGTTGCCAAATTTCAAGGGGGCCTGTGTGAGCTTGAAATTCAACTCACTAATAATAGTATAGTATAGATTCTTCAAATCGATCTAGTTCCTCGGTTAAAAAAAGAGAATCGAATTCATTCGTATCGAATCCTCCTTATATATATATATATATATTGCGATTGCGATTTCGTATGGAATGGCGACGAAGCTACGATGGAAGCATTCTGATGGTTTGAGGTTGTCTTGGGGTTCTGGAGGGTAGCATGGGGGAGTCGTTCGTGAGGGACATGGCGTGCGGGAAGGGGAAGGTCGCGAGTCTGGCGAAGTTGCGTGCGCAGAGGCGATAGGGGTGTCGCCTGGATTTTTGGGTCGAAGTCGCGTTCAGGTGGGTCGGGGTTGTCTTTGGCGATGCGGCGGGCAGCTTGGGGTCGCGATAATGGGGTTACGGTGGACGGCAGTAATATGAAGTGGCAGTGATGGACGAGGAATCGGGGTTTTGGGTGAAAGTAATACTATAACTAAAATTTAATTGTATAATTTGTTTATTCAATTTAGAATTTAAAATTTAAATAGCTAATAAAAATTTATTCAATTTGCATACGAGGTCTAAAATCACGAAGTCAGTCCCGTTGGATTCACCACTGAAGAAAAAAAATTCAATTTGGAATTGGTTTGGGATTTTCTTCAGAGTCGGCTGGGATTTTAGACAAATCAATTTGGATATTGGCAATTTAAAAATCAAAGTGAGAAATTCTCACTCATTTGGATTATCAGATTAATTTTAAAAATAGTTAAAATTAATTGTTGAATGTCTGGTTGATTTAATAATTATTATCCGATGAATGATATATTATATATATAGTAGTGTATATATATATATATATATATATATATATTAGTATTTGGAGTGATAATCCCGCACATTATGGCGGATGAGACCCTATGCACCCGCATAATAACGGATGACCCTATATACCGCGATATCCCCCTCGAAGTGGGATTGGTATTTTTATGTTGTATTAACATCTGTGGATGCAGAGGAACAGGTTGGAGGGATCCAACTGGATTCCTCAAAAATGTTGAATTTAATTTTATATATAGTGATATATGGATTGGGTAGAATAATTTAGTATAGATTATTGTAGTAATTGAAATTATTTGGATGTTATTGTAGCATTGGCCTAAAATTTTATAATTTTAAATACCATAAATATATTTTTAAAATGGAAGGAATTAAAGCAAATTTTTGATATAAAAATATTTTTACTGAAATTGAGTTTATTTAAAAAGAAATTGAATTAGAAAAATATATTTGATTTTTTGTTATACTTAACTATTGTGAATTATTAGATGGAAATTTTAAAAATGAATTATATAAAGAAAATTTATAAACGATATTCTGGAAATATAAAAAGGAGATTAAAATCAATATTTAAAAATAGATTGGAAGTATAAATGGGATTTATAAGAATTGAATTTATATAAATGATTTTTTTTATAAATAAGATTCGTTTTATAAACAAGTAAAACTCAAAGGAGTTTATAAATTTATAAACGATGCTTATAAATAAAGAAAATAATGGTCAGTTGATAAATTGGAAATATAGATTTACGATGTGAATTTATATCGAGTTATGGAAATCGTTGGGAAAGAAATAGTGGAATCTATTTTTGAATGTGAGAATGGTGATAAAGTTGAGATATAATCGATGTGATACGAATCGAGAGGGATTTATAAACTGAATTTGGCAATATTGGATTTTAAAAAAAATAAATTTTTATCGAGAAATTAAAATTGTTTTAAATGGGGTTTTAAATTACTATACTACGTAACTTAAATTATTATTTATAATATTCTGATTAGTTAGTTATTCTAATATTTAATATTTATTGAAAACGAATTCTAATTTTATAAATCTGCTTTGTAAATTAATTAGTTGTTTAAAAACGATTTGGAAAAATGAGTTATCGATGTTATTTAAAATGTTTTGATATTTTAGATTTACTTAAACATATTTTACAAATAAACTATTATTCTTTAAAAAATACTTATTTTATATATATATATAGTTTTAAAAGATTGAATTTATTTATAAATCCTCTCGAGATTGGAAATGAAGTTTGTTAAACGAGTATGATTTTAGAAGAGAAGTCTTATAATGGGATTTTGGGAGCTTGAAAGAAAAATTCCAAAGTGTTAAAAATACGAGAATTTGTAAAGTGAATTAGAATTCATAAAAGAAGTTAGAAATGGGTATTGGAGGTATATAAAAGTGCATTCGACTTTGGAAATATTAAGGGATTTACAAATAAAATTTGTAAAGGATTTGAGAAATAGGAAAATAAATAGACTATTTCCCAAATATTAGAGATAAAAAGATCTTAGGAAATATACTTATAAATATTCCTAAGTATTGAACGGGAAGGTTTTTTTGAAATATTTAACTTCGAGATTTTTATTATAGAATTTTTGAAAAGGGGATGAATATAGATGGAAGCGAGGAAAATATTTCTAAGTATTAAAATGATTTGGAAGTATCCTGTTGTGGATATAAGAAATTGATGTCGTTTCAAATATTGAATATATTGAAGAGATTTGGATATATATCTTTATAAAGATATTTTGAAATGAGTATTTTCAAAGGATTAAATAATGGGGCCTAGTGATTGCTTATAGATGTTTATTTGATAGCTAAAAAACGGACTATCAATATTGGCCAATTTCGTTAATCGTTTTCGAAGAGATCGGGATCAGATTTAATTATCCGAAAACCACTTCGATCCGGTTTGAACGTTACGAATGAATACCGTGAAGGTAGAGAAGATGGTGATTCGGTTTGTCCAGACCCAGGACAACTTGTATGGATGAATGCTATTAGAACATCGTCATCGGAGGACGATGAGCATTCTAAGTGAATTTATTCTTGAAAGGTAATCGTAGCCTCTAGCCTCATCAACCGGAATGACTGAAAACTACGGGGTATGCAGCAAGGCTGAGTGGGTCATACCCAATTAGGGTATGTTATCACCTTTCTAGATAACCTCAGATATATTATATTATGTGGACACGGTGCATGCGAAAGAGATCTCGGTAAGGGTGGGAAGACCCGGGGTGATAACATATTCGGTTTTATCTAGGTTAGGGATAGGGCTGGTCTTGTGTTGTAGGGGATCCCGGCGAGGTCCTCGGTACATGCTTCTAGAAGTGTACCGTGATAGGTGGTACCCTAGTGCCTAGTCATTGTATGGAATCCAATCTCTAATAAGCGCCGTACGGTTTTGATTGTGCCCAACTATGCTGAAACGTGAGATGCAAGCATTTCAGCTATTTTCTATTTACTTGATTTAGACACTATTTTAATATCAGATAGATGTGATAAAAGTGTTTTGGTTATCGTAAGGCAAAAACCCGTCGGGTTTATGTGTGACGTGGTCTTACGAGATACCTTTGTTTTCAAAGGATTTTGATAAAAGTTAATAATTCAAATTAAGTGAATTTTCTCATGCTGGTTTCCGGACTAACTCGGGTGTTATTTTATTATAATGCTCGGGTCAGATCGAGTATTACAGATTCAGGATGGATGCTATGGAGCTCAGGAGACGAGTTAGATGACAAGACGTATTTTCGTAGATTTGTATTCCCACTATGTGAGGACAAGTTATTAAACTGTCCTGGTCGATTGTTGTCTATTGTACTCTGATAATGCTATGTATAGTAACAGTTACAGATTCTTTTGTATAAAACCTTGTTGTTATATATTATATTTTGTTCTGCTGCGATTGTGAGATTCTGTTGTTGTTGTTCTATTTTTTCTTCTACCTTTTTCTTCTTCACCCTAGTTATTCACTCTTTCGTACACTTTGGGTTGAGCGAAGAGGAATTATTATCAACTCAAGGGGTACAGAACTGTGGGTCGCTACATTTGGTATCAGAGCTAAAGGTTAAGCGAGAACCTTGGCTCTGGTGGGGATTACTCATTAGAGATAGAGTCAGTAGTACTCTAGAATGAGTTGAGTGTAATAATAGATATGAGCGCGTATTTGTTAGTGAATATAAATTGTTTTATATTGTGTTGACTTATCGGTTGAGTGGCATATAAATTCGTGTCGAATAATGGGACGCCACTAAATCGATAGAGGTTTCTAAACACTTGATCATGATAAACTAACATAGTATGGTTTTGAAGTGGGTAAATGAAATAATTTTACCCAAATTATATTTTTATATAAAGGAAATAATTTTCAAAAATAATTATGGTGTATTTGGAGTGTTTGGGTGATAATATTATAATCAAAACAAGATTATAAAAAATTTGAAAATTGGTTTATAGAAACCAAAAAAATTAACAATTGTATAAGTATGAATTATACAAGTGAATTAAAAACTAAAAATGGATTTAAACCAGAATTTGAAGGTTTAAAACCCCGGAAGCTTTGAGAAATGTTTAAAAGGGATTTGAACTAAGTATTTGGAAATTTTGGAATTCCATAGGTTGGGAAAATATTTCTGAAGTGTTGTGAAAATGAAATAGCCTTATTTCTTTGAAAGGATTCTTGAAGAAAAATTGTTTTAAATGGATTTTGGAAGTGATATAGCACTGAACTCACTTCAGTCGCTGGAAAATAATTCTTATGATGACAGCTGCATCATCAATATTCATTTTCGAGTTTCTAAGTGAAGGATTGCTGCCAAAATTGATTTGTTCACATTTGTTGGGAAGAACAAGTTATGTTTCGAAAGTTCCGAAGGAAAATTTGTTTTGAATAAAAACCAGGTTGGTTTAAAATTTGATAAGTGTGATTTTGGGATATGTGTGATTTCAAAACGATTTAAAATAAATACCGGGTGTTTGAATTCTAGAATCCTTATTTAAATAATTTAGAAATCATCAGGAAATAAGTTGTAAACTTGTAAATTGAGAATGATCCTAAATAAGGAAAGGAAAATATGGACGTTGAATTTTGGGATAGATTTTAACTTGAGTAAGTTAAAATGAATAAAAGTTTAACTTAAGCTAAGTTAAATAAATTGAATTGGTAAAGGAAAATTTATTAGAATTTGAATTTAACTCGAGCTAAGTTAAATGAAATTGGAATGGAGTGAAAAGAATATCAAATAGGATTTAATATCTAATATGGATTTGAGTCAACAATAGAATTCGACTTAAAAGCAAAATGAATTAAATGGGGATTGTAATGAAATAAATGGTGGGATGAAATTGAATAAAGCAAAAATAAATTGGGTTGGAGTGGAATTTAATTTAAACATGAATAACTCGAATTTGGTTTTGAAATGTTGGTTAAAAAGGAATTGAAATTTAAATAAAAGTGAATTGGATTCGAATCATATGGAATTGAATTAAATATGTAAATGTGAATTATAAAGTGATTATATAACTTTAAGTTATAAAATTTGAATTTGGATTGAAGATAATATCGGATTGAAGTAAATATAAATGTTGAATTGTGAAATATTATAAAACCATATGGTATAAATTTTGAATGAGATAAAAAATTAAATAAAAATTGAAATTGTGAATAAATAAATTGGAATAACTTGCAAAGATTGAAATTTATGAAATAGAATATACTAGGGCTATAAATAAATATATAATCTCGAGTTAAAAATATAATGTGAATATATTCGAGTATAAAACCGATGGAAATGTGAAAAATAAGTTTTGTGACTTATAAAATTGAAAGTAAAATAGAAAACCCAAAATAAAAATTGTTTGATATTTTGGTAAGGGAAATAAATCCAAACTTGAATTATAAAAATGAGTTTGAGCTCAAGAAAAATTAATTGAAGTGATTTTTGAAATAAAAACCAGATATTGAATTATGAATTGGAAGTGAACTAATTAGATAATTAATTAGTTAATTGAATATAGAATGGATATTAATTTGGTTGAATAAAAATTGGATGATGGATTAAAAGTGAATATTGGAATTGGAACTTGAGTATAAATTGAAGTTCGACAAAATGTAAGCGAATTTAATATAATTGGGAATATCGTCGAATAAAATAGAATTGGATTGAGGTAGCAATGGCTTGGGTTATAAATAAATTGAATATGGCCTTGATATCATTTAAATCAATTCAAAAATGAATTCGAGTATGGAATTAAAAATTGAAGTGGAATAAATGAAGGAACTAATTAAATAAATTAGTAATTTAGGTGAAATTTGATTGAATAAAAATCAAATCAAAAATTTGAAATGGAATTTGGTTGCAGAGGAAATAAACTTAAGTTATGTAGTGAATTAATTGGGAATAGATGGATTAACTTTAGTAAATATTTGGATGGAGGCTTGATTCAAATAAATTGTAAAGGGGTCATTAAATAAAGTAGCATGGAATGATTCTGAGTTAATAAAACGAATTTGAATGCAATGAAAAGTAGATATGAATGGAATTCTACTGAATTGATCGTGAATAAATTTGAAATGGAACGGAGTTGGATAAAAATTAATTTGGAATCAATTTAAAAAAGCTATAAATTGAAATGGTTATTTTATTAAATGAATAGCGCCAAATTTGCATAGAAAATTATTGTTCGGCGTAAACGGAAGTAAATAAAATTCTATGAATTAATAGAAGTGAAATAAATTGATTTTTAAATCAATTTGGAATGGATATGTGTTGTTTGGTATAAATATGAATTAAATGCATGTAAAGTGAGTGGTAAATCATTTAAATTGAAAGAAATGGTATGTAGATTGATTGGAAGTAATTAAATTGGTGTTGGAACCTCATAATTGCTTATAAATATATGTTTAACATGCATTGCTTGTGAAGATTGTGTGTTTTAACTATTTAAATAAGTGAAATGTTAGTGAATTTTGTATTTTAGTACTTATGTGTTTAAATTGAGTAAGTACAGGTACCCGGAGGCTGTCGGGCTAGATTCGGGTTGCGTAATTGCATATGAAGTAAACTTGCTTGCTTAAAAATGCTAAAATAAGGTACGTTTTCGGATTAAATATTGCAAAATATAAATATGGATATATATTTTTTGTTTTCCGACCGTGTGGGTCGATGTATATATATTTATCTCTCTTGTCATGTTGCAAAAGGCTCTCCGTACAAGGGAGACTTTGCCAAATAATTTTGAAAATTTAGGTGTTAGAAATTTTTTGAAATTTTTAGGAAATTTTTTGTTAACGACAATTTGATTTCAAATTGTAATTGAAATAAGGTGTTTTGGAATTAAAATTGAAAACTAATTGTTTGGTTGGAACTAAAAGACTATAAAAGTGAAATATCGAGTTTTCACTAAGTGGGTTTGGATAAGTTAATGGGTTTGCAGCATTTTTTCCTGCCTTAGCAATTTGGGGGATGAAATTCTTTTAAGGGGGGAGGAATGTAACGACCCGAATTTTTCGATGTTTGATTAGAAATATTTAAATGGTTTTAAATATTGAATTTGAATTATAGATTAATTTTGAATATGGATTTGGGTTTTTATTTATAAAATAAATCCAGAATTTAAATATAGCGATTTATTGAATAATTTAATTATTGAATTTTATAATTGAATATTGGTTAAATTATTGTATCTTGAGTTTTAAGCTCGGTAAAAATAATTTAAAGGCTTGTAAAATTTATATTAATAATAATGAAGATAATAAAAGTTTTAAAATTGAATTTAAAGGTGATATGTTCAATTTCAAAAATAGTTTGTTCAAATTGACATTTAAGAATAGCCATCCGGGACACGGTCTCGGAATTCGACGAAACCAATTCCATTGGATCTGTAACAGTGAATTATTACCGGATTTCAAATTTCATAGCATTTGGAATTATCGTTTGATCGTACGGAAAATAAACGCGTTGAAATTAATATCGAAATCAAATTAAAATAGTTGATACAAAAAGCTATATTCTCCATACGATCGAATCGGGACTCGAAACCTTTTCCATTGCATTCAGAATAGGGGTATAACATTATGAACGCCTAGCGTCACGCCTCGATAGGGGTTCGAGATTTTGAGTTGTGTAAATCGAGATGTTTTGAATATAATACACTTATAAAACTAGTCAAATGGTCAACTCAAGTTTCCCTACCTTGTCATACCCATCTCCTCTTCTTTTTAAATATGTCTTTTCTTCTGTTAATCCATGAAATCACGCGACCGTCTTTCTTTTCGTTTAAAAAGCACGAGTCTCCTCCTTCCTTTCAGTCTGAACGAAAACTCAGACAAAAAAGAAGAAGAGAAGAACGATATAAAAATCGCGAACAAATCAATTTAGTTCCTCAGCTAAAAAAAAGAATCGAATTCATTCATATCGAATCCTCCTATATATATATATATCGCGATTGAAAATCGATCGCGATTTCGTATGGAATGGCGACGAGGCTACGATGGAGGCATTATGATGGTTCGAGGTTGTTTGGGGGTTTTGGTGGGTAGCATGGGGGAGTCGTTCGCGAGGGACATGGCGCGCGGGAAAGGGAAGGTCACGAGTCTGACGAAGTTGCGTGCGCAGAGGCGATAGAGGTGTCGCCTGGATTTTTGGGTCGAAGTCGCGTTCAGGTGGGTCGGGGTGGTCTATGGCGATGCGGCGGCAACTTGGGGTCGCGATAGTGGGGGTTGCGGCGGTCGGCAGTAATATGAAGTGGCATTGATGGACGAGGAATCAGGGTTTTGGGTGGAGGTAATACTGTAACTAAAATTTAATTGTATAATTTGTTTATTCAATTCAGAATTTAAAATTTAAATAGCTAATAAAAATTTATTCAATTTGCATACGAGGTCTAAAATCACAAAGTCAGTCCTATTGGATTCACCACTAAAAAAATAAATTCAATTTGGAATGGGTTTGGGATTTTCTTCAGACTCAGTTGGGATTTTAGACAATTCAATTTGGATATTGGCAATTTAAAAATCAAGGTGAGAAATTCTCACTCATTTGGATTATTAGATTAATTTTAAAAATAGTTAAAATTAATTGTTGAATGTTTGGTTGATTTAATAATTATTATCTGATGAATGATATTATATATATAGTAGTGGGTGTGTGTGTGTATGTATGTATTTGGAGTAATAATCCTGCACATTATAGCAGATGAGACCCTATGCGCCCGCATAATAGCGGATGACCCTATATACCGCGATATCCCCCTCGAAGTGGGATTGGTATTTTTATGTTGTATTAACATCTGTGGATGCAGGGAAACAAGTTGGAGGGATCCAACTGGATTCCTCAAAAATGTTGAATTTAATTTCATATATAGTGATATATGGATTGGGTTGAATAATTTAGTATAGATTATGGTAGTGATTGAAATTATTTGGATGCTATTATAGCACTAGTCTGAAATTCTGATATTTTAAATACCATAAATATATTTTTAAAATGGAAGGAATTAAAGGAAATTTTTGATATAAAAATATTTATATTGAAATTGAGTTTATTTAAAAAGAATTTGAATTAGAAAAATATATTTGAATTTTGGTTATACTTAACTATTGTGAATTATTATATGGAAATTTTAAAAATGAATTATATAAAGAAAATTTATAAACAATATTCTGGAAATATAAAAAGGAGATTACAATCAATATTCAAAATTAGATTGGAAGTATAAATGGGATTTATAAGAAATGAATTTATATAATGGATTTTTTTTTACAAATAAGATTTTTTTAATAAACAAGTAAAACTCAAAGGAGTTTATATATTTATAAACGATGCTTATAAATAAGGAAAATAATGGTCAGTTGATATATTGGAAATATAGATTTACGATGTGAATTTATATCGAGTTATGGAAATCGTTGGGAAAGAAATAATGGAATCTATTTTTGAATGTGAGAATGGTGATAAAGTTGAGATATAATCGATGTGATACGAATCGAGAGGGATTTATAAAATGAATTTGGCAATATTGGATTTTAAAAAAAATAGATTTTTATCGAGAAATTAAAATTGTTTTAAATTACTATACTATGTAACTTAAATTATTATTTATAATATTCCGAATAGTTAGTTATTCTAATATTTAATATTTATTGAAAACGAATTCTAATTTTATAAATCTACTTTGTAAATTAATTAGTTGTTTGAAAACGATTTGGACAAATGAGTTATCGATGTTATTAAAAATGTTTTGATATTTTAAAATTACTTAAACATATTTTACAAATAAACTATTATTCTTTAAAAATACTTATTTTATATATATATAGTTTTAAAAGATTAAATTTATTTATAAATCCTCTCGAGATTGGAAACGAAGTTTGTTAAACGAGTATGATTTTAGAAGAGAAGTTTTATAATGGGATTTTGGGAGCTTGAAAGAAAAATTCCAAAGTGTTAAAAATACGAGAATTCGTAAAGTGAATTAGAATTCATAAAAGAAGTTATAAATGGGTATTGGAGGTATAGACAAGTGCATTCGACTTTGGAAATATTAAGGGATTTACAAATAAAATTTGTAAAGGATTTGAGAAATAGGAAAATAAATAGACTATTTCCCAAATATTAGAGATAAAAAGATCTTAGGAAATATACTTATAAATATTCCTAAGTATTGAATGGGAAGGTTTTTTTGAAATATTTAACTTCGAGGTTTTTATTATAGAAATGTTTAAAAAGGGGATGAAATATAGATGGAAGCGAGGAAAATATTTCTAAGTATTAAAACGATTCGAAAGTATCTTCTTTGTGGATATAAGAAATTGATGTCATTTCAAATATTGAATATATTGAAGAAATTTGGATATATATCTTTGTAAAGTTATTTTGAAATGAGTATTTTCAAAGGATTAAATAATGGGGCCTAGTGATTGCTTATGGATGTTTATTTGATAGTTAAACAACCGACTATCAATATTGGCCAATTTCGATAATCGTTTTCGAAGAGACCGGGATCAGATTTAATTATCCGAAAACCACTTCGATCCGGTTTGAACATTACGAATGAATACCATGAAGGCAGAGAAGACGGTGATTCAGTTTGTCCAGACCTAGGACAACTTGTATGGATGAATGCTATCAGAACATCGTCATCGGAGGACAATGAGCATTCTAAATGAAATTATTCTTGAAAGGTAATCATAGCCTCTAGCCTCATCAACTGGAATGACTGAAAACCAGGGGGTATGCAGCAAGGCTAAGTAGGTCATACCCAATTAGGGCATGTTATCACCTTTCTAGATAACCTCGGATATATTATATTATGTGGGCACGGTGCATGCGAAAGAGCTCTCGGTAAGGGTGGGAACACCCGAGGTGATAACATATTTGGTTTTATCCAGGTTAGGAATAGGGCTGGTCTTGTCGCTACAACAAACTGGACATTTAACAACGTTTCAAAAACGCTATAAAAGGTTTTAATATCGTTTTTAACTACGCTGTATAACGACATGCCATTATAGGTTAGGAACATACCACAATAATAGCTCAAACGCTGTAAAAAGTGTTTTTTATTGCGTTTTGTTGATGTTATCAATACATTTTACAGCGTAAAGTTTTTCTTAGTTCATTTTACAGCGTTTTGGTCGATGCTATGATATTTATTTACAGCATTTATATATTGGTATGAGTGTTCTTTTTACTGCGTTTTTCGTTATTACAAACCCTTCTATGACGTTTCTGAAATGCTGTTGAAAGTTATCACAACGTTCTTAAAACGCTATTGATAGTTTACACAACAATTTAAAAATGCTATCATTTAAGATTTTTGTGTTTTTCCTCATTACTCTGCACATCGGTCCCAATTTATATACCAACATAATTAAAACCAACACGCATGTTTGAAAATAAACATATCATATAAATAGCCAATTTTATACTAACCGCACATCTCATAATCAACATGTTGAATTCCATAATCAAAACATGCAATATTCTTAAATTAAACATATATAATACGTCTATAATATTTCATAAACAATGTAGAACAAGTAGCAGCGAGTAAACAAAACTAGTAATATGTACAAGTGCATAAACCAAAATGTAGTTCTAGCAGCAAAAATAACATCGAATCGATAACTTGTTGCAGCACTTTTTTGCATCAAAGATATCTACCTGTAAAGTAAAAGTTAAAAAATCAACAAAATAAATCAAAAATAAAATAAATATAGTTTGGAACCTAGTTGATGTGAGCAACAGTAACATGAAATGTAGTCTGAAATAAATGAAAAGTGCTTAAACTAGCCCATTATAACTTCAATAAAAGAAAAAATAACAACATGTAATTATGAGTGCTCATTAAGGTCTGTCCTCGCAAATTTGCATGTCGTAACTTTTTCATAAGATTTTAAAAGCCGCTAAAAACAGAAAAATATGAACCGAAACTAAAGAGGAAAAACTTACTAGATGGGAGTTTGGCATCACCAGTTCAAAAATATCAAGTATAAGAACATAATGATATGAGCAAATGACCAAATTAAAAGCCCAAGATCATGCCAGTATATTCAGCTATAAATTAAACTAACATCAAAGTTATGTGCAGTTGGTTAACTGACAAGAACAACAACAGCACGCGTTAGCCTATTTTTACAGAAACAAAGACATTAACAAATAAACAAAATAGACACCCACAAAATCTAATAAGCAGCTTCTAAAGCAACATTTTCCTTCAACGAAGATCAAGAGCTAACATATGCTCACATTCCAATCAGAAGCAAACCTTAAACATGGTTCCAAAATAAAGCAGATAACAAGCCATAACCAAAAGATGAAACGTGCACAACATACCCTAACTTGCCACCATCCTCCACGATATTCAGATTAGCTCAACACTTAACAACAATGCAACACACACTTGTTGCACCAGGCAATCCTTATGGGGTCGTACTAAAGGGAGAAAATAGAAATAAGCTTTGGACAAATAGTGAAGAAGCACACATTTGCTGCCAAACTGACAGGGCCAATAAAAGCATACATGAAACCATAAACTATCGCAAGGCAGTGCTACTCCAAAAATAAATGAACCCAAAACAAAACAACAGCAGCAGCAGCAACCACCACCAATTGTCGAAACATATCCTTACCTATTAACAATAACAAACCATACAAGCTCAAATAGTCTGAGAGCTGGGAAGCTTACATGAGGGAGCATAGTTGAATGAGCAATAATTTCCTGGGGCATTCCAGTTCATACTGGACATTTGGCACATGAGGAAAGTCGTGCAAAAGGTCAATGATGTAGAGGTAGCTGGAATCGTGATCTGGGAAGCTTAAGGACGTAGAAGACTGAATGTGAGGCTTGGAGAAGGAAATATCAATGGGCCAAGTCCAGAAAAAAGGTGTAGAAAAATTATTAGGGGATACAAGACAAATTAGAAGAGAGCGAGTTGAAATAGGGAAGATACACAATAGGGACAAGTGGGCGGAGAGACAGAAATAGAGATAAAGAGCCGACTACAACCGTACAGATTTCTATAACGAATATTATTAGGTGTTGAAGTT
Source organism: Allium fistulosum (assembly GCA_030737815.1). Lineage (NCBI taxonomy): Eukaryota > Viridiplantae > Streptophyta > Magnoliopsida > Asparagales > Amaryllidaceae > Allium > Allium fistulosum. Next base: position 598,243,348 of record CM060908.1, read on the forward strand.
CAGTGCTGTTCCAATTACATATATATCAAGGAATCATCAGCTTGTCAAATAGGAACTACAAACTATAATATATTAATTATATGATGTTAAAAGGGATATTTGAAAGTAAACACAGATGACCAAATTATAATTTGTTTTTTAATTTGTATTTTGGAATTTTGAATGCTAAATCATGTACTAAATTCAACTAAAAATGGCTACTATCAAATCAAATTAAAGTACATTACTGAAGAAGAAATCTAACCTTTGCTACCACTATCAAAATTGCATTGTCAAATCAGTTGGGTCAATCCCTTGAATAGCTGCTTTGTCTGATAATGTAAACCTACCAGTAAAAATTCAAAGGCATATAGTTGGGAGAAATCAAACAGATCTAGTAAAAAAACTACATGAATTCGATGAAACACAAAATTAGCATACACATATTTAATTAGACAAGGGAAAATTTAGAACAGTTTCTCTCTAGTATTCGAAATATAATGTTTAGCAAAGATGCTGTACAATTTATTCACATGAAAAAAAAAGTTAAGATGTTCATGCTAAGGTTTAAAGAAAGATGTTGAAATCTATTCTATTAGTTAAATATAAAAACAGGATCTAGACTTTTCTAACATGGCTACCTCGATTCCCTTCATTTTGAAATACTGAACATGAATTCCCCCACCTTTAATTTTTTAGTAGTACATATATTTCTCCATCTCAGTATCTCCTAAACCGTTTCCCTTAATTTTTCTTTCTCCTCTTTCCTAAGTTAAGAACTACTACATTAACATCGAAGCAGTAAATTGATCATTGAAATTAAAGATTACTACGCAAATTGCATCATCGTCGAATCCATTCAAGGTAGTTTATCCTCTTGTAATTCCTAGAACATATGACTTTTAACTCAATTGTTAGGGTTTTCTAATGTATTCATTGTGGTTTCTCTATTCGACAATGGTTGAAATAAGTGTTTGGCTTGAATTTGCTACATTTGTTGTAAAGTACTTATGATATTTGATTTGTACATTATAGTTAATTAAATTATTTATTCCAAAAAATGGATTTTTAATGACTTTGGCAATGGCTAATGGTCCATTAAAACAAGTTCGTAAATTACAGAGAATTTAACTGATCGAGATACGGAAACTACAAAATATGTATCAAAATATCACTGTTTCAGTAATAGATGATATATATTTGATCATAAACAAGTACAGGCAAGAATATATTTGATAAACCATATGAACTTTAGGTCATAGTATATATGTTTTCTTATTTTGAATGTGCAACATGAATTTGATTCAGTGTGTGATACCATTTATAAATTGAATGTTGTATCTTGACCATCCATCACAATTCATTGCCTTCTTCCATAGTGTATTCTTTAAAATGATTTATTCGAAAAATATGATCCACCTATATTCTTGGGATCATTTTGTGCTTTACAAATTTCACACCACTTAATATTCTATTTAGCTTATAACATATTGGTTGATTCTACTTGAGATTATTTCAAGTACTGGAGACCTTGCTATAATTTTAGTGTAGTGGCAAGTTCAATATTTGCATAAAATATTTAGACAATAACTTATGCCTAACAAAGGTTGTTTCATGTTTTAATCGATAGCCTATAAAGGGTATACATGGAAAATGTGATTATGAAGATCATGTTATTATGATTAAGGAATACCGTGATGAAATTGAGGTTGAGTTAAGTAGAATCTAGGATGGAATTCTAAATTTACTTGACACTCATCTTGTACCTTCATCGACCACTGCCGAGTCTAAGTGGTTTTATTTGAAACAAAGGGATATTATCATAGGTGTCTTGCTGAGTTCAACACTAGGGTGGAGATAATAGAGGCTGTTGAGAGCAAACTTATTGCCTATAAATTTGCACAGGATATTGCTTTGGCTAAATTACCACCAGCCCATCCTATAAGGCTTGGTCTGGCCCTCAACTTTTCAATGTTTTACTATGAGACTCTTAGCTCGACCAACCATGCTAGCATTCTTTCCAAATAGGTTTTATTTTACATTTTTTAAACTTGATATGATTTCTTAATTTTTATATTAGGTTATTCGATTGAGAACAAACAACATATCTACATTCAATCATCTTTATAATAGACGGCTAACAAAGTTATTGCTAATCAAATGGTATAAATATTATAGCCCTGTCGCTATTAACATAAAGTAATAAATATGATTGTATAAGTGTGAAGTGGAATTTTCACCATATTTAGTCATTCAATCAAGCAATATCAGAATTGGATACTTCGGGTGAAGGGTCATATAAGGACAGTACTTTGATCTTGCAACATCTCGGAGATAACATGACTCTTTGGACATATGATCTCGTTGTAATATTTTTGAATCCATCATTTCATATTCATGTATATGTATTCTTCAACAAAACTAGATATTGCTAAAAATCACTTTGAAATTTTATTGAACTTTTCATAATCTTTGGCGTATCAGGAGGATGCTGGTGATGAAATTAAAGAAGTTGCTTCAAAGTAAGAGGACAGTGATAAGTTGTACCTTTCTAGACTGCTGATTATTTCCCTCCATTATTTTAGGTTGATTTATTGTTTAGCAAGATGTTATATGGAATTAAATATGCTTGATGTGTATTTATAACCTCTATGCCATGTCAGCAGTCAACATTTTCTTACCAGACTTATAGGTATTTGTTAAATATAATTTGAGATTGCTGGTTGTTTTCTAAAAAATAAAATACTTCATTGTCTCAGCTCCATGTTATAGCGTCATTTTTAGAAATAGAGAAAAAAAAATATTTATGTATCAGGCAACCTATGAAAAGTGGATTCAAAAAGTAATTTTTCACTACAAGGGGAAACGCAATTTCCGACGGCCAAAAGCCGTCGGCGGCCGTCGGAAGCCGTCGATCGCCGTCGGAAATAACCGTCGGAAATGGCGTTGTCGGGAAGCAGTATTTCCGACGGTTTCCGACGGACGCTGCCGTATACATTTCCGACGGACACAGACGTTTCCCGACGGTTTCCGACGGATTCCGACACTCGTCGGAATCCGTCGGAAACCATCGGGAATCGTCGGAATCGTGCTTTTTGCCTCACTTTTTTCTTCAGATGATTCAAATATCTATGAAAAATTAATTTATATTAACTTCATCTTTCAAATACAATTAAATTACATTATAACATATTACATACCTCTCAAATGGATACATCCATCCATATTGGACAGGACCTCGAAGTCGTGCTTCAGTTGGGAGATGAACAGGTAAATGTTCCATCACATTAAAAAAACCTGGCGGAAATATTTTCTCTAATTTGCAAAGCAATATAGGAATGTCCACTTCAAGTTTACGTAAACGTTGCACTTTTAAAGTAGTCGAACAAAGCTCTTTGTAAAACATACTAAGCTCCGTTACTACCTTCCAAACTTTTAACGGCAGTAGTTCTTTGAACATTACGGGAAATAAATTTTCCATCATTATGTGACAGTCGTGACTTTTCATTCCGCTCAATCTACCATTTTTAAAGTCAACACATCTACGAAGATTTGATGATATCCCATCAGGAAATCTTAACCCTTCCACCCATTTTAACACAGTTTTAACTTGATTATTATCTAATTCGTAACATGCTTTGGGTTTTTTACTATCATTTGGTTTCATATGAAGCTCAGGACGTTTGCATAATTCTTCTATATCACGTCTTGATTTCAAATCATCCTTCGTCTTCCCTTTCACATTCAAAATTGTGTTAAAAACATTATCAAATACATTTTTCTCATTGTGCATCACATCTATGTTATGGCGAAGCAGAAGATGTTTCCAATACGGCAACTCCCAAAAAATAGTTTGTTTGCACCAGTTATGAACAACTGATTTGCCTTGAATTTCTGTTTGCTCGCCCGTTTCATATATCTTTGGATAGTCCTTAACAAGTTCATATATGTCTTCGCTTGACCATATCGTCGGTGGTTGTCTGGTTTCTACTCTATTAGCTAAAAAGTTTTTCTTGTCTCCTCTAAAGGGATGATTTACATGGAGAAAATATCGATGACAGTCAAACCATGAAATTTTCTTACCATGAGGTAAAGAAAACGCTCGTGTTTCATCCATGCAATATGGACATGCTAGACGACCGGCAGTACTCCATCCCGAAAGCATTGCATAGGCAGGAAAATCACTTATAGTCCACAACAAAGAAGCAAACATACGAAAATTTTTCTTCTTGGACACATCGTATGTTTCTACTCCTTCGTTCCACAGTATTTTTAACTCCTCAATCAACGGTTGTAAATATACATCTATTCCTTGTGTCGGATCGTCGGGGCCAGGAACGACAACAGTAAGAAACATATATTGCGTTTTCATACACATCCATGGAGGTAAATTATAAGGTGTGACGATAATGGGCCAGGATGAATATTTAGAACCAAATTGAGAAAATGGAGAAAAACCGTCCGTACATAATCCTAATCTAACATTTCGACTCTCCGCTGCAAAATTTGGATACGTTTTATCGAAATGCTTCCATGCTTCTCCATCGGCCGGATGTGTCAATGTACCCTCTTCCTCTGTTCTCACACTATGCCACCTCATATTAGACGCAGTTACAGAAGATGCATATAATCTTTGAAGTCTTGGAGTTATGGGTAAGTAGTGCATACGCTTGTATGGAACTTCCTTCCCCTTCTTTTTTCTTGGTTTGTATCTCTCCTGGTTACAAACTTTACAATTTCTAAGGTTTACGTCTTCTTTCCAAAACAACATGCATCCTTTTAAATATGTATCTATTTTCTGATACGGTAAACCAAAAGCCGACATAAGTTTTTTAACTTCGTAGTGATTTTCACACATGTGATTATCGGGCGGCATATGCCTTTTTGCAGCTTGTACAACAGCCGTAAATCCAGCTTCAGTGATGTTGTATTTTGACTTCATCGCAATGTATTCTGCGATTACTGACAGCTGAGTGCCGCTTTTACAACCATCCCAAATAGGTTTCTTAGCTGCATCTAGTAAATCATAAATTTTTTTAGCTTCAATATTTGGTTCTTCAACATTTCCATCATCGTCGTCAACTTCAACCATAGGAAACATTGATCGTGCTGCATCTTCGACCATATTTTCTATACGGGACGTTGAAACTATTTCGTTAACGACACTTTCAGACTCTACAGAAGTATTTGCTACAACTTCTCCATGCCGATCCCAAACATAATATTCGGGTGCGAAACCGTGTTTGCACAAATGAACTTTCACAACATCTGGTAAAAAATACTTCAAATGTCTACACCTACTACACGGACAACGAATTTCGGGATCGTTTCCGTTATTACTTAAAGCGAATTCAACAAACACGTTTATACCATTATAAAAATCTTCTTTTATTGAGCCCCTCAGTCCTTTTCTTTGGTACATCCATCTCCTCCGATCAACAAAATAATCAATCATTTTTCCTATTTGACAAAATGAGAAGTTCAAACTTTAATATTTATTTTGAAGAATACAAATTCGAAAAAGATTATTTTCATGGTCGTATAATATTTTGAATTTAAAGAACAGCTTCACAAATTTAAAAATATTTTCAAATAGGGCACATTTTATTTTTTAACGTAACGATTTAAAAATATATATAATTTTTTTTTTCATTGGTCAGGCATCCTACTTCCCATTACAAACACAGTAAGCATTTACATTTCGTATATTACTTCGTCTCAAACGATTCAACAAAATTTCGGCAGCATTTCCCTTTTGTTCCCTGCATTGTACACAAATGCGTGTACGCAGGAAACAAAAAAGAAAAGTTAGGCCGAAATTTTATGAACCGTTTGAGACGAAGTAGTATACAAAATGTAAATGCTTACTGTGTTCATAACTTGTCCAATACAGGGACAAATCCGACAAACATTGTACCAGATGAATATAAATGGTCGTTTTTCGAAAAGAACGACTATTTATACAACGATCATGTACAACACTCGTCAGACGGGGCCAAAAACTCTCTAAGGGACATTTGTCAGTTACATGCGCGCATTTTGCAAAAAAATACAGTTTTACTCAATGTTCACATTTACAAAAATATATATTAATTTAACACATTTATTCAACGTATTACGCATCAACTAAAGGCTCGTTCGACGTATTTTTTTGTTGCATAAACTAACACAATACAATGATAACAGTGCTACACACATATATAATCAATATAAATTATACATGTTTTTCGCAATTTCACGATATCAGATGAAATAGGAATACCATGGAATGCTAGAAACTATTATAACACTATTGTAAACAATTTCAATCAACAATTACCCCTAATTTATCAAATTATGCAAATCTTGAATTAGGATAAAAACTGAAATTTTGGCTAAAACAAGAGATTATACCTGTTCTAAAGAGCAGTAGAAGTTAATTGCACAGCCGGGAAGAAGCTGAAATCTCGAAATTGCTGATTGGAGGGCTGGGGAAGAGAATTGGGGGAAAGTGACCTAGAATTTTCGTATGAAAGTGAAGAAGAAGCAGGCTCGGCTGGAGCCAAATATTCGCGAATTTCCGACGGCTTCCGACGGCCGCCGACGGCCCGTCGGAAACCGTCGGAAATAAGCCGTCGGGAGCCGTCGCCCTACCCTGCCGATTTTTGAGCTTTTTCTTGTAGTGTTTTCGCGTCTTTTATATTTTACTTTTAAATAGTATTATAGAGAGATTTCTAGGTGTAAATAGCAACACTCCTTAATCGCACTCATAGACTTAAAACGTGTGACTACTTAATCAAAATAACCAGCATATTTAGGGAAATGCAACTTATCACCTTGAATGTATTGGAATTAATCAACTGGAACACCAATGCATCGCCATCAACTAGCTTATGGTCAATGGAAAATCCTCTCCAACCAGTACTTAACCCTTTTTTGCTGCCAAATAAAGTGTCCTTGTCTCATCTCCATCTTCATCAATAAGATATATCAATTCTTCCTTTTTCGGTAGATGCTTGATACAGAAATGATTGGGAAGCCCATGGCCATAAATTTAAAACCCCTCAGTAACATATCAATTGTACACAGAACTTCATTCATTGTTATACATAACACTCACCAACCAAAAACCTCCCGTTGTATGCGACTAAAGCATCGGCTTCATGAATGTGGGATAGAGTTCTCCAAGCCCTGCTTCCAGCTCTTCTGATTTCTCAATTGCAGATGCTCTTGCTTCATCTGATGCATACACACGGCTATCTATATCTCTATATGTTGATGTTCTACTACTTGATCTACATTTATAATATTATATAAAAATCATAATTATTTTAGCTAAAATGGCTTGGGCCTCTTAAATATAATAAAACTTTTGTATACTTACTTTCAAGCTAGATAAACAAGCTCCAGCACCTGTCATATATAAGTTTCTAAAAAAATCATTTATTACACTCACTTGAATATCAAGAACCATATATGTTAGTAGTTAACAACATAAAACAAAAAAACTCCGACAAGTTTACTAACCTACCACAATTATATTCAAAGAATTCTTTCATTCCCGATTTTGTTACCTAAGAGAAAGAATATACAATGTTATCACTGTATTTATCGAAAATATCTATAATTGTCATTTTCAAAAAATACTATTCCATTGGATAATATAGACAGCTTACCATGAAGTTAATAATGATCCACGAGATTATCTGTACAGGTAATATAGGCATATGGAATTTCATTAATGATTCTTATAATGATGGAATTTAATTTCCACAAGAAAAATGACAACTAAATAGATAAAGAAATAAAAGCACACAACTGTCAAAATCTAGAAACAATGTTACCATTATTAGTAAATTCTATGAATGGAAATCAAAAAGGAATTCCAGTGGTCGCAAACAGGTAATGAAGGCTCATAGTAATGAGAGACAAGAAATATAATATTGATAGATTTATTTGCAACCCGCCTCATGTTTATGCAGCCCCATGTTTATGTATCAGCAGCTTTTAAATCTACTTATTTGCTATAGTTACTATAAATTAATGGCTAATACCGGTACATATTTTTTGTATCAACAATTACCCATTGTATTGTTTACATCACCAAATGCTTTAGATTGTAACATTTGAAGATGAGATCATAAATCTAAGTATACAAAGTTTACGACAAACATTGAACCATGCAACTATTTTTTCAAATCAACACATAAGAAGACTCTAAACTTCGAATAAGTAATTTTAATTATATATTAGACTAGTTTAAAAAAACATTTTTAATTTTTATCCATTCAAAAGCACAATGTAAGTTTGCTGTCAAAAATGGTAATGGAAAATGCATCATATGCTCAAAATTCATGCCATATGTAGTCGCTCTGTAATCATACAATATCCGTTTATCAATTTAAAACCAAAAGCATCAAATACTTACTCGTTGCACTGTTTGGTAAATCAGTGGCAGCAAAATGCTTGACTTATTGACTCAAATAATGCCTATGTTTAATAGTGTTTAACATTTGCAAACTATGTGTTTGTTAAAAATATTTTTCAAAAAAGTAATAAATAGTTTAAAAGTAAAGACTGAAGAAATTTAAATAGAATAGTCAGGGTCTTTTTTCCACATGTTAAAAAATACAGAAATACGACTGTCCATATTTTGCTACATATAGCATACATATATATTACATAAGGAATACACAACTTAACACCATCTTATACTTATGTAACCATTTTGAAGAAAAAACAAGGCATGAAGTCTCACTCAGACTGTATAGACATGGTGCTTGCATATTATGCATTAACAAAATTAAGTTTATGTATAAAAATGAAAGAAGGAAGCAATGGTGATGAATAAATTGAATGATTATAGGAAAAAGAAAAGAATCTACATTCGGGCTCGAATTTAGTTCGCATACAACATAATATGAAAAACAATCATTTACACGCGAATAGTGTATGATAAGAAGAAATAGAGACTTATCGCTGTTCATCATATGCAGTCATAACAAGTTAAACCTATGAATGATTATGTGTGGTTATGTCCATAATAAATTTATATATAACATTTTATATAGTAGGGTAAACAATCATTAAGCATCACATACATAATAATTCAGTTTGTAGACATCAATTTTTTTAGCTTTAATTAAAATGTCATGAAAGCAGCTAAAAAAAATACATCTTTGCCCAAGTTTATGCAGACCACCTGGGTACACAAAATCTTTAAAATAAAGAAGAAAACCATTAGAATAACTAATTTTAATAAACATATAGATGTGTTACTACACATCGGTAAAATCAACAACCTATGCATTAATACTTTAGAGTATGGACTTTTTATGACAGATTAAACTCATAATTAGCAGATGAAGCAGGTTGCACATAATTTTTTTAACCTACTGATAAACTAAAATAAGTAGATGCAAACCAATTATGAAAAAAATGATGTTGTACAGACATACTACAAAATGTATGGTCGAACTAATAATTTTATTTAAGATATTACAAAGGTTGCTTAAACCATATTAAGAAAAGAAAAACATGGTGAAGTTGTAATGTGCTAAAAACGGGGAACTTAAATGCATGCTTGGTGTCAATTAATCATAAGGTTGCTTTTAAATTCATTTAGTTAAGGACCTGCCAACTGATGCATATCTTCTTATTACTTAAGGGGTTGATAGTTTTTTCTTAGTACTAGTACATAATATAAATGAAAAATAGTACTTATCCCAAAGTCATAGACTAGAATTTGACAAGCTTTTAAATAGTAGAATCTCAAATGTTCCAATAGTAATGCACATACTTCATAGGTTGCTTATGTAACGATTAAGTGATTATTAGGGCTATGTGTGTAAGAAATTTCATTATTTTGTATCATAATTATACCTCAATGGGACTGGGAACTCCAAGTAATAATACTTCAATTTAACATGTGGCCGATAGGTCATATGACTATATGAAGATCAAGCCTGTGCTATTTGATTAGTGAATTCAGTTCATAGGCTTATCCTAATATGATAAGTGACTTAGTGAAAAATATGCTATTAGTGAACTCAGTTCATAGACCATTTTGATGTTTGCCTCATTTTGTAATTTGCTAAGGTTGGATAAATTGGACAAAAGTTATTAAATATAGTAAAAGTCTATAAAGGTTATTATACTCATAGTGATTTTTGAAATATCAATTGTATTATTGAGATACAAACTCTGATTTTGTAGCCTGTATAGGAAGACAACATCTTGTGTTTCATCCATGATCCTTAACCACGAACCATGGTCTCAAGTTTTTGTTATAAAATGTTTGATTAAACTGTTACAAAATAATACACACAAAAATGATTCAATAAAATTCTCTGGCTCAGATATTACACACTGAGTTAAGACATGCTTTTGTTTCAAACTATATATGATTTAGTATTGTGTATGGTATTCTAACTCTAATGTCCGATGTATACTTCAACTGCATGTCATATGGTCACCAGAACAAGCAATATTTCAAATTATATACTCTTTGAAAAAAACATTTCCTATCAACATGATCAAAATCCAATCATCTTAATCAATTCATAGCGAAAACAAATTTAATTGTTTAAGCCAGTTCATTAGAAGCAGATTAGGAAACTCACCATTACCGAAAACTAACGATATTCATCCAGGAATAATTCTTCTCATACACACTAGTACGAACATCAGCATTCATCATTCCTTAACTCAGAAGAAAAAATAGTATCAAACATCAAATGAAATTGGACTGAGGCGTATTAGTTAAATAACACAGGCTATAATCAACACGTGCAAAATCAACAACCAAACCGGTGAGCAGCGAATCTTTTAAGCCACACAGCAGTTTCAATAATAATGGTTTAAGAATTTTTCATTTTGTAAATTTTAAGTTCCAATCTACTTCAAAGCTTATAGAAGTATAAATTTAAGAGGAACCAGGCTTTATTCAGTAATCAACATAGGACTTAACAAAAATGTATATTAAAAGCAGTTCAACTTACCGTATCCGAGTGAGATCATAGTTTGAATGAAAACCTAAAAATCCACGTCAAGATCAAAATATGAATCGAAGTCTAAATCAAAACCAGAGACTTCTGGAATTAACCTTCTAATGAAAACTAAATTAGCATACGATCACTGAATACAAACATCAGAAAAAAGAAGACGAACTAGAATTGAACCAATCGACGTACCTGAACGAGAGAATTAGGAACTGTGAAATTGAAAAATAAGGGAAATAGAGAACGCCAAAAATTGAAGGGAAGGAAATTAGGGCAAGATGAAATTGAAGAACTTGGGAAATGAAAAGAAGAGGGAATAAGATGAGGGAAATCAATTTTTTTTACAAAGTGTAATAATGAGAGAGGCGGTGACAAATGTTTTGAACTTAACGTTATGTCAGCGTTTTAACGAAAATTAATTCATTTAAAATAATTTTTAGCTGCATTTGTTTAATAAACGCTGATAATGTTTGTTGTTAAAAGTGATTTTTGTTGTAGTGTGTGTTGTAGGGGATCCCGACGAGGTCCTCGGTACATGCTTCTAGAAGTGTACCGTGATAGGTGGTACCCCAGTGCCTAGTCATTGTATAGAATCCAGTCTCCAATAAGCGCCGTACGGTTTTAATTGTGCCCAACTATGCTGAAACATGAGATGCAAGCATTTCAGCTATTTTTTATTTACTTGGTTTAGACACTATTTTAATATCAGACGGATTTGATAAAAGTGTTTTGGTTATCGTAAGGCAAAAACCCATCGTGTTTATGTGTGATGTGGTCTTACGAGATACCTTTGTTTTCAAAGGATTTTGATAAAAGTTAATAATTCAAATTGAGTGAATTTTCTCACGCTGGTTTCCAGACTGACTCGGGTGTTATTTTATTATAATGCTCAGGTCAGACCGAGTATTACAGATTTAGGATAGGATGCTATGGAGCTCAGGAGACGAGCTGGATGACAAGACGTATTTCCGTAGATTTGTATTCCCGCTGTGTAAGGACAAGTTATTAAACTGTCCAAATCGATTGTTGTCTATTGTACTCTGATGATGGTATGTATAGTAACAGTTACAGATTCTTTTGTATAAAACACTGTTGTTATATATTATATTTTGTTCCGCTGCGATTGTGAGATTCTGCTGCTGTTGTTCTATTTTTTCTTCTACCTTTTTCTTCTTCTCCCTAGTTATTCGCTCTTTTGTATACTTTGGGTTGAGCGAGGAGGAATTATTATCAACTCAAGGGGTACAGAACTGCGGGTCGCTACAAACATCATGATATATCATTGATGCCGCATCATATTAATGCCATATTCCATTAGTGGAGCACTTCTTCCATATAGCCATAAGAATTAATGTTGCTCCAGATTAATACCGCATTTCTCCAATGTCATCTTATTCTAATGTCAGACTTCAAAGTAATGCCACCTCCTATCAGTCCGCTTGTCACTATTGCCATCTCTTATTAATGCCACTTATCATTAATACCGCCTACTATCAATGCCGCTTGTTATCAATGCTGCTTGTTATCGATGCCCATCACTGCCAATATCGCTACTTGTCAATGTCGCTGCTTATTGATGTTATTCCATAGTAATTTGGCACTTTATCAACTTTTAAAGAAAGCCGCATATCCTCAATACAATGTTGATATTGAACGTCGTTAATGAAGACTATCAAGGAGGGATGGATATTAACCGCAGAAGTTCACCATTGAGCGAGTGAATGCTGAAGTATGACGCCATGCGCCATCAGCATGGATAATGCCAGGGGTCAAGCATGCCGCATAGACACATTGTAGCCATGTCGCATTCCTCAACTCCTATAAATACGGAGAAAAGAGCATGAAGAAGGGAGCGATCATTCTTTTCTCAACTTCTTACATTTTAAAATTTGTAACCTTAAATAGATTTGGGGATTTAGTGCTAGTTGTACTTTTTGCACATAGGACCTTGTACATTCAATATTTTTATGATATTCGAATAAAGACATCTTGAATAATGTCTTGCTTTCAAATTCTAAAGCACTTAGGATTTTTAAATCATGGCTTGCTTCGAGTTCCAAAAGTACTCATAAACTTGATTGATCTACATAAATTGACTCCAAAATTATAGGACTTTGAGATGGTCAAACTTATAACGTCATCATGGACTTGAACATACTAAGCCTAATTTCCTAAGTCCTTACTCAACCAAGTGTCACTTTGGCCAACACCCGTTAAGGTTTACAGGAGATATTCAAGCCTTCATTCAACCAATTTTCCCTTCCACTACACCTTTTGGGTGTTAACGAAGAAATTTGTTAACACTAATTAATTTAAATAAAATCCAATTTTATTTTAACTTCCTGATTTATTTAATTAATGAAATTAATTTAAATGATATGAATATAATCAATGAGTATATCATTATATACTCATGTGTGTATAACGTGTATATGAAACATAATAAAGGTATATATGGTCAAGTTATACATAAGTTGATATTGGGATTTATATCTTCTAAGTATACACTTCGTACACTACACACATAAACATAGTGTGTGTGTGTCATTTTCCATAGTTAATATTTCGTATAAAAATATGTATGCGTATAATATAAAAATTCAAAAATATAATTTATAATATATATTAAATATTAATTAAAATTATATCATAAAATTTTGACTACGTCTATATTTCAAATTTGAAATTTGAATAAATATTTAATTTGAATAAGCAAACAAATTTAAAATTAAAACTATACCTGAGATCCAAATTTAAAGTTTATTAAATATCTTAAAATTTGACTTTGTGTTATTATATAGAATTGAATATATAAAATAAAAAAAATATAATAAGCTGAAAATAATTTTACTAATAATTAATTAATATACATATTATTTTTAAACATTTAATATATATATATATAATATATTATAAAATTTAAATATATATTTATATAAAATATATTTTAACCAGAGAAAATTCCTCTTTTTCCCAAGGGCACTTTTTTACACACATATATATGTTTAAATTTGAAATTTGTTTTATTATAATATAAAATATATAATAGATATAATTTCGACTAATTTTCAAAAAAAATTAATTGTAGAGGCAAAATAATTGTATATATAACATTATATACATATGTGATTTTATTCGAATTTAATATATATGTGAATGAAAAGTTTATAAACATGTTTTAAATAAAAAATTGTATTTTGCAAAAAAATATTATTTTATATATATTTAAATTATTCTAAACGAAAATATTTTATATATTTATATATGTACCTTTCAAAATTTATATGTATATACATATGTATTAGATTTAATCAACACGGCTAATAAATAACCAAATCAATAAACAATATATGGGTAAATAATGGCATTAACATATATATAAGTGGTGGAATATCTATATATAATCATGCAGTGAACATCATATAAATGTAAACAAAAATATATCTAGCGATGCTTTGCCTTTAATTCACACATTAATCTAATCCGTCTCCTAAAACTCTCATATCTGCACCCAGTGTTGGAAGTAATTGCATGCTAATATCAGATCTAGCTGTATTTGATTGAACAAATGTAAATCGAGTTGGAAAAGGTGGAGTTATGGAGCAGATGCTTATGGCCAAGACTAGATTGTGATGCCCCACCTCTATACTCACGCTAGCCAAGGACACTACGGTGTAATGTTGTCGACTAGCACGAAGAATAAGGCTGTTGAGGAGCGACCATCTGTGTAATTACTTTGGGCGAGTACCGCTATGTCAGATAAAGTAACTTACATTTCATTTCAAGAGGAAATCCGACATATCAAATACGAACTCAAAGCTACCACACAGTGGCTATGAGGCCTTCGAAAACAAATATAGAAATAAACATAACACAAATCAGTCACAGACATTCATATCACAAAGGCGGAATCAGATACGAATATATCACATAAAAGTGTACATCAAAGTAGTGGTCAATCTAGATCCACTACGTCACAAAAGAATAGATACAAGTGCTAGGCAAAAGAATAATTATACATCAAGGAGTCTCTCTCTCTAATGTATAATAACAAAAACTACAAAACTGTGTAGTTAGACAAAAGTCAGAAGATGGTCCCAGATAAGGAGTCAAGCAGAAGCACCTATAACATCTCGGTCTGACCCGAGTATTATTTAAGAAGAAAATAATAAATGGATCAGTCTAGCTATAATTATCTTATACAAAATGAGATATGAGTAGAGATAAAACAAAAACGTATGATAACAATAATGTCAAACTGTGACAAATATACTTTCAACAACAACAAAATCATACAATATCTCAAGAATCTCAAAGCACCATGTTATCCCGCCTTTTGGCAAGGCCGTGACACCAAGGACTTGACTAGATACCGGTGACAGATCGTCTCGGAAGTCGGTTACACGTAAGGATCGCTACGGATATCGATGAAATTTGTTCAAGTCCGGATCGGGCTACAATTGATAAGGCACGTCAAGCAAAGTCGTAGGAACCTACGTTCCAGATTTCAAGTCAATCCGAGTTCGTACGTCCGAGATATCATCAACGCAATTGAAGGGCATAGCCGTAAGATCGCCCCCTCTTTGTTCGAATCGACTAAGGGTCGAATCCATCAAAGATCGACTCCAACGAGTTCGACTCGGTCTGCTTCGAGTCCATTTGGACACAAGTTGGTACCAGAGCCATCTTATTCGAAACCATCAGACGGCTAAGCTTCGTGTCCACCACCCAAGGCAACATGTTCGAATCAATAGAAGTTTCCTTTGATTGCTTCGAATCCACTAGGAGGACTTTGGTTTTGACTCCATCGAACGGGGGCCTAGTTCGAATCCATTAGGTCGTCACATCCTTCGAATCCACAGAGCTACAGATACTTCGAATCCACACAGTTTGAGGCAACCTCGAATCGATCAACTTTAACACACCTAGATCGATTCGAAGATGACTTTGTTCGTTCGATTCGAAGATGACTTTGTTCGTTCGATTCGAAGATGACTTTGTTCGTTCGATTCGAAGATGACTTTGTCCGTTCGATTCGAAGATGACTTTGTTCGTTCGATTCGAAGATGAATGTCTTCGAAACAACTATCACGAATCCACCTGGTCAAAGCAGCGAAAGGCATCGAGTCGACCGAATCGATTCGAACTGAGATCGATTCGAAGTACCCCTTTTCTCCAGAAATGCAACATTGAATCGATCATATCTCAAGTTCTACAAGTCCAAATGCCATGAAATTTTCACAGAAGCTTAAACACATGATGAAGAATGTTCACACCAAATTTCAGCTCGATTGGACGATTTCTTGATCGATTCGAACCAAGGGTCGAATCGATCCCAAAGTGGGCCCGGATCTCCAGATTTCGGCCATGTGGGCCCCCTGACGTACCAGAACTGGTCTCCCCTCATTTTAGGCGAAATATCAGCCTCCTACACCTATAAATAGAGCCCCTGGTCATTCAGAAAAGGGGTCGGAGAATTCTAAGTACTGAAGAGCGCCCAGATTCTGCCAGATCTACTCCAGAACACCGCCGCTGCTTTAGATTGACACTTAGCATTTAAATTCAGTTGTATTACATTATTAACTACTGTAACCTTCAAGTAATCGAGCAATAAGATCATCAAACTTCATAGTGGACGTAGGCAAAACGCCAAACCACTCTAAATCGCTTGTCTTTGCAATTTACTTTCTGTTATTTGGAGTTTTTGTTAGATAATCCACAGTTTTAATTTTCATTCTTCACTTTTATCTCTTCAAAAACTTCCGAAGAGTGTTGTGCCCATTTTTGGTACAAACACTTTGGTGCTTTCACTGAGAAAAACCTTGCTTTTCTCCTGCTCTATGGATCTACTACCGTAGTTGGATTGCAAAAATCTAAGGAGGAGATCCAGATCTGTCGTCAAGTGGTTCCATCTATTCTATTCAGATTGCTCAAGATCTAAGAGGAACTGCATTCATCAATCATTTCGTATCCATATTTTCGTATCCAGAAAAAATGCCAAAGTTCGAATCGATCTGCTTCTCATCACTCTGTTCGTATCGATCACTTCGAATCGATCTGCTTCGCATCGCTCCGTTCATATCGATTCGATCGATCCCTGTTCGTATCGATCACTTTGAATCGATCTGCTTCTCATCACTCTGCTCGTATCGATCACTTCGAATCGATCAACTTCGCATCGCTCTGTTCGTATCGATTCGATCGATCCCTGTTCGTATCGATCACTTCGAATCGATCTGCTTCTCATCACTCTGTTCGTATCGATCACTTCGAATCGATCTGCTTCGCATCGCTCTGTTCGTATCGATTCGATCGATCCCTGTTCGTATCGATCACTTCGAATCGATCTGCTTCTCATCACTCCGTTCGTATCGATTCGATCGATCCCTGTTCGTATCGATCACTTCGAATCGATTCAACTTTGCATCGTTCTGTTCGAATCGATCATTTCGACTCGATCTGCTTTGCATCGCTCCGTTCGAATCGATCTGCTTTGCCTGCGCTCTGTTCGTATCGATCGCAACTGCTCCAATTCGTATCGATACTCGCACGCTGCTCGTATCGATCCATCTGTGTCCAATTCGTATCGATACAAAATTTCAAAAAAAAAAATTTCGGGTACGATCCAAATTTCCTAAAAAGAGGACTTCAATCACCCGAACCCTAGCCGCAGCGCAGGGCACCCGCATAGTGAATTCAATCACCAATTTAGTGAAGGAACATTCCATCCGTGTTTCTAATCGTCCACATGACTAAAAGCATGATATACGACCTCAAGAGGACTTCCTTAATACCCTATATAGGTCTCCTATCTGGATGAAAGTTTGGGATAAACACCAATCTATTAGCCCATTCTAACCAACTCGCCGTCCAATCGGCATTACCAACCACAAAAACGTTGGGCAATCGTGCATACGTCATTCACCAGAGTTACAAGACTCATTGGCAATAAAATAGACCTGATCATAATGTCGATTGGAGAATCTTTCCCAGTCAAGACCTATCCGTTGAAACCATCCTACGTGCAGGACCTCCAATGAAAATTCAACATGTTAACTATGTCAGTTTACTGAGGAAATACGACCCCCGACACTATCTTATGAAGTGTGAATGACGCATGGAATTCTCCAAGAGTGATGAGTGCCATTAAACGCAAATGTCTTCCCTCATTCCTTAGAAAAGACCATCAATCACGGTTAGATATACCAGTTATACTTCTCATATTGTTGAAGTGAATGAAGAAGCTGGCAGCCAATGAATTTATCCAAAGCCCACGTCCAGTTGCTGCCAATGCCCATAAATGAATTCATCACCAGCGCTTATTTCCAGACTTTAATAAGGGAGCTGGTGGATAGCCGTTGCCGACTATGTCGAAATGGCCATTTTTGAGTTGATGAATCAGATGAAGGATCAACATAACAAGATAAGGAGGGGACCTGCTCCATACTCTAGATCGGAAAACTCCTCTTCTCTAAATGGCTACCATGAACGCCAACGCTATAAGGCTGCTCCGGAAAGGATAGCTCCAACAATATGTGCAAGCCCTATAAAACGAAGGACCGGGAACATCCGACTCCTATCAATCAAAGACTTTGATCAAATTGAACCATTTGCATTAGACTTCCGACTGAGAAGGGCTGGAATGATGTGCGATAGCGAGCATACGACGCTGCCTCACTTATCAACGAGATTTGATCTGATCTCTTTTGAATTATTTCTAATTCAGTTTCATTTACATTGCGAAATATGACCTGCTTGAATTAAACTACTTGCAAATGATGCAGGTAACCGAGTACTTAAGATTGGGTGCAAAACAACCTCTGCGGATTATGGTCAAATCATTGAGGTATCATCATGACGAGCATGATTCAACCACTCATCGGCTAATATATGCCCCTGACTGGGGGCAAGGCATCAAAGCGAAAGAGATCGACAAGGTCAGGGCTCTAGTACAAAGTGGATGCAACCGACCCTCCACTCATCCGCCTATGCAATTCAATTAGGAGATGTAAGAAGGACTTGGAGTGATATATCCCAACAATGTACTCTCCATCTCGTACTTGAAGCTCACCAACATACTTACGCTTCTTCTGATGTCCGATAAAATCGGAATCACATCAAGGGTGGACGTGATGTCACCACCCATGCATCCAATCCTACATTAGACATTTGGGATTATTTGAGGGAACACATGTTTAAAGGTCTAACCCTCAATTTAAAGTCATCAACGACTGACTGCCTACTCACTAACCATCACAAACTGTCATTTCAATTCTCTTCCTTAGCTCGATCGAAAGAATACAAAGTATAAATTGGACATGACTCGACTGTCTGCTCTCCAATTCTTGCACCTGACTTAAGGGAAAATATACAACTCAAAGTGGATGTAGTTCGACCATCCTTTCCTATGCACGAGCACAAATCTTGCCAGAGCATTAATCTTACTCCTTAGGCCTGGCAAAAGCGGAATCCAAATGAACATGGACGCGATCCGACCGTCCGTAAACTGAATCTCATCCTTCATTGAAGGGCATATAAGTGGAAGTTAATCGAGATCCCACCGATCACTCGCTATGTAAAACCCCAAGCTCGGGGGCAAGCCATCACGTCAGGCCAGAAAAGGGTTGATACACGACAACCCTCCACTTAACTCCGTACTCCCAGAGTGCGAGGCGGAGTATAAACATTCATCTAACTCCGCACTCCCAGAGTGCGAGGCGGAGTATAAACATTCCTTAACTCCGTACTCCCAAAGTGCGAGACGGAGTATAAACATTCCCTAACTCCGCACTCCCAGAGTGCGAGGCGGAGTATAAACATTCCTTAACTCCATACTCCCAGAGCGCGAGACGGAGTATAAACATTCCTTAACTCCGTACTCCCAGAGTGCGAGGCGGAGTATAAACATTCAACAAACTCCAGACTCCGAGAGCGCGAGCTGGAGTATAAACAACAACTAACTCCAGACTCCGAGAGCGCGAGCTGGAGTATAAACATTAACAAAACCTCAGAGTACTCCGAGAGCGCGAGCTGGGTACAAACATCAACAAACTCCAGCTTCCGAGAGCGCGAACTGGAGTATAAACATTAACTAACTCCGGATTCTGAGAGCGCGAACCGGAGTATAAACATCAACAAACTCCAGCTTTCGAGAGCACGAACTAGAGTATAAACATTAAACTAACTTCGGACTCCGAGAGCTCGAGCCGGAGTATAAACTACAACCAACTATGGCTTCGAGGAGGGTAGATCCATCTACCTAACGACTTCGACCGTATCTCCATTCAATGCAGCTTCGAGGAGGGTGGACCCGTCCACCTAACGACTTCAACTGCATCTCCATCAAATATGGCTTCGAGGAGGGTAGATCCATCTACCTAACGACTTCGACCATATCTCCATTCAATGCAGCTTCGAGGAGGGTGGACCCGTCCACCTAACGACTTCGACTGCATCTCCATCAAGTACGGCCTCGAGGAGGGTGGACCCATCCACCTAACGACTTCGACTGCATCCCCATCAAGTACGGCCTCGAGGAGGGTGGACCCGTCCACTTAATCACTTCAACCGTATCTCCATTCAATGCAGCTTCGAAGAGGGTGGACCCGTCCACCTAACGACTTCGACTGCATCCCCATCAAATATGGCTTCGAGGAGGGTAGATCCATCTACCTAACGACTTTGACCATATCTCCATTCAATGCAGCTTCGAGGAGGGTGGACCCGTCCACCTAACGACTTCGACTGCATCTCCATCAAGTACGGCCTCGAGGAGGGTGGACCCGTCCGCCTAACGACTTCGACCGTATCTCCATTCAATGCAGCTTCGAGGAGGGTGGACCCGTCCACCTAACGACTTCGACTGCATCCCCATCAAGTACGGCCTCGAGGAGGGTGGACCCATCCACTTAACCACTTCGACTGTATCTCCATTCAATGCAGCTTCGAGGAGGGTGGACCCGTCCACCTAACGACTTCGACTGCATCCCCATCAAATACGGCTTCGAGGAGGGTAGATACATCTACCTAACGACTTCGACCGTATCTCCATTCAATGCAGCTTCGAGGAGGGTGGACACATCCACCTAACGACTTCGACTGCATCTCTATCAAGTACGGCCTCGAGGAGGGTGGATCTGTCCGCCTAACGACTTTGACCATATCTCAACCAAGTTACATCACTTGTTCCCGGAATGCGAACACAAAAAAGGAATCTCACAATAGACGTGACAGACCGTTTAGTCAACAAACTCCAGATTCCCAGAGTGCGAACTGGATTATAAACATCAACTAGCTCCAGATTCCTAGAGTGCGAACTGAAGTGTATACATCAACTAACTCTGGTCCCGAGAGCGCGGATTGGAGTATAAATACCAAATGGGTGTGACTAACAACCCATCAACCAACTCCATTCCTCAAAGCATGGTTTGGAATATGAATACCGAAAGGGATGTGATTCGACTATCCTTCTATCGGCTATGGTTCCTCATCGAGTTCTGTAATACAAAAAGCGGATGTGGTTCGACCGTCTGCCTTCCAATCTTCCCCTGACACGGGGTCACACTTAACACACAAAATTGGATGTGATCAGACCATCCGGCACTAAGCGGGCGTGACCTAACCGTCCATGCATAACCTCTTGTCCCCGGCACGGGACCCATAACATAATTTTATAGGGATGCAACTCCAACCCCACAAGACATAATTTCTTCCTTGATTCTATAGGGAGACGCAGATTCGGAAAATGAACCTAGCTGAATGTCCAGTTCTAAACGGATGTGACTACCCGTTCTACTGCAAACGAACGTGGCACGACCGTTCATCCGCTAACTCTCCACTATGATCCAACGAGCTGTTCGTGCAACATGGACGGATGTGACCTAACCATCCGCCAATCGACTCCTTCCTACAGTTCAGTGGGAGAAGCATCAAATTAAAGTTATTGTAATGTGATCGACCACACTTCGACTTTCGCCATTGACTAGTGCTAAAGGGATTAATTGAGGAAGGTGCGGTCTGACCATTTTATACTAAAACTCTTAGTCCCCAGAGTGTGGACAGGGGTATAAACATCAAATAGGTGTGATGAATGGCCCTTCAACTGACTCTGATCCCCAAAGTGTGGCTACAAGAATAAACAAACGAATGAATGAGATTCCACCATTCATTCACCAACTCTGACCTGAACTCGACATGAGGAGTGTAAACTCACTACAGGTGCACTTAGACCATCCACGAACTAACTCTGCTAACCCAAGAGTGGGGGCAGAAGTACAAATCACCGAAAGAAGAGAAAGGTGACTCGCTACATCTCCAGCTTAGCGTCCTTTACAACTTAAGGAAATGGCTACAAGGAGACCTTAATGCTAACCAATCAGAATGATGCCCAAAGTTACAAGCAACCGATCATATCATACCGCCGGATCGACGGGCAATGTCGATCTGCACCTTTCATATCATACCATCGGATTGACAGGAAATAAGGCCTGAACATTCTGCATCATGCCATCGAATCGACGGTCAATATCAATCTTCTTCAACTACAAATCGATGTGACCCGAGCATGCATCGAATATCTTCGACCAGCATAGCATGAATAGAAGTGTAAATCACAAATGAGTGTGACTTTACCATTCGTCCTCCATCGCCTTCCTTCAATCCATCAAGAAGAACATGAGACCAGATGAGCATGACATGAATGCATTTGAGCTGACTTTATCCCTAGATCTAACGGGAGAACGCAAATCGAAATGGACGAGGTTGATCGCCCAACTCCAAAAGAATGCATTGCGACCATTCATTCTTTGACTCTTACCATGACCCGACTAAACGAGCTATTCACAACGAGTGTAACCTAACTGTCCACGCACCAATTCTTACCCTCGATTCGACAAGGGAAGCATTAGTCCTACATTGGACCTTATTGGACGATTCACTCTTCAATTTTTGCCCAGAACATGACGACATAAGCGGCAAAGTGAATGTCGATGAGGCAACGAAGTATTCTGCCTAGGGGAAAGAACTAGGACACAATGCAGGATAAGGCATGACTCGACCTTCCATCGGTTAACTTTATCCCATGGTTCAACGGGATAGAATGCGAAATTGAAGCAAACATTATCTACCTTGCCACTTATCGAGATATTCCCCTGACTTGGGGGCACGAACGAGAAATAAGATGAAAATAATTTGATCGTTCATCAAACAACTCTCGCTTTTACAGCTTGGACTACAGTATAAAACTTGAAGTTATGACCGAAAGGATGCTTAGAGATAGAATCATCAGATTGACGCCCGGACTTATGGGCAACTGATCATCATTCTGACCCATCCGATGAGCAATGGATCGCGAGTACATTGAATGGAAAATGCATTGCTTGGAAACACATGAAGATTCAAACTCATAGCTGGAGCCAGTTATGCAGCAGCACACGATACAAGGCTAAACTCTACTAAGCCTTTGATTCAACGTCCCTGTAGGGCTAATCATTTACCATTGCAAATAAACACATGAGGCGCCTACAACCCATCACGAGTATGGTAGATCAGATCACAACTTTACGTAATTATGAAGAATCCTGCATTAAATGTCGACCCGAGGCATGTCTCGGTGAACAAAAACAATGCGACATGGATCCGGAGAGATCTGTTGCACTTAAAGAAGAAACGATCTGCTCAAAACCAGTGGGTTTATCCATGATGCCCTCCAACCAAAATGAGTATCCAATCCTTTACTTATAAGAAAAACGAACAGAGAGTGGTGGACATACGCCAATTACTCATATTTGCATGGGGTATGACAAAGCACAGCTTTCCACTTCCAATGATCAACCAACTGATGGACCTGACCATCAGACATGAATTACTCACATCCATGAATGCAAACTCTAGATACAATCGGATACTAAAGCATGCCCTAGACCAGGAATACAACTATTTCGCTACTAACCTGGGCCTATAGTGCTATGCTGCAATCTATAGATTCAAACTTAAGGACACTTGTGCTACTTACAAAAGGACGATTAATAGATCATTCAAAAATTAGATCGACCGATCGATAAAGGTAGATGTGGTTAATATGCTCGTGAGATCATGACTATCAAACAACCACATCGATGACTTGGCAGAGATATTTAGTGCTCTCCAGAAAATGCAGGATCAAACTCAACCCTTTGAAATGCTCTTTCATCATTACATCAGAAAGATTCTTTGTTTTCATCACCCTCCCATGGAATCAAGACTAATTTCTAAAAAAATCCGACAATTAGAGACCTCCCATTTTACCTAAGCTTTTGGATCGCGGAGATTTATACATCAATTGGGCCATGTCGACACACGCCATAAGCGTCGCAATGCTATGTGAAGATAAACAAATCCAAAGACCAGTATATGATAAAGGCTGGCAATTGACAAGATCACCTTGTTAACATCCATATCGACCAACCGTTACGATAGGTCCAATAGAAACCTTAGATGCCTGAAAAGCTACTCAAATGGAATATCAAGCTAAGCCAATTTGATATCACTTATCTCCGTCGGAGTGCTCTCGATTGTCAAACATTAGCATACTTCATATCTAAATTCACTACATCGGACGATTATCCGAAGAACAGTGGAGAACCATCCAACCGATGGAGAACGTACCCCGATAGAACTTCCAATAATCGGCTTTCTAACATCGAAGTTGCGTTAATGACTCTTGAGGAACAAACGATCTGCTACGCCCTGAAACTCAACTTCCTTGTAACAAATAACGAAGTTAACTATGAAGCCTTGGCGCTCAAACTTGCAAGAAAACTACGAGTGGAAACTTTACATGTCTTATGTGATTACCAGTTAGTAGTATGCCAAGTCACGGAAGATTATCTGACTAGGGGGCAACATCTTGCTCCTCATCCTAGCTGGGTCCAAAAGCTACTAGTCGACTTCGACAATTACACCATTACACACCTCCTCGGAGGACAAAATGAAAAAACTAAGTCACTGGCCAAGCTAGCCAGTTTCGGGGATGCGCGGCAAAAAGACTTTATCCCAGTTGAAATGCTTATTATTCCAAGCATTGACATATGAAGATCAACTAGATCTTAGAGATGGATCTAGAAGAAAAGTCATGGGTGACTCCTATCGAAGATTATCCACAATCGGGGATTCTTATTGAATAAACGAATAAGGAATAGCATATCCTCCGTGAAGCATCACTGCATGATTATGTCTGGATTGTTTGACTCTATCGATACAAAGCATTACTTTTGTATCCATCGATCCGAGATCCAATATTACGTATCCACCGATACGAAGCATACATTCCAACCCTTCACATCGATTCAGGAGAGGATCGTTACGAAGGAGCATTCAAAAACAACCATCGAACGTTGTTACAACTTGGATTTCATTTCGATCCAGGAGAGGATCGATACGAAACTCAATCCAAACAAAAACTAAAGAACTTGACAACGACTCGTGAACGTGCAAACGTTAACGGGATCCAGGTTAACATGCGTACATGTATGACAGACTAACATTCAATTTTTAAAATTTACAGGGATTGAATGCTTACCTCATGGCAATTACAACAGTGAACAACAAATCGCTAGCACTCGACACTCAATTACAACAATGCACTACATAATCATAGACAATCATCAAAGCGATGTTTTAACTCGAATCTCAAGTCGATTCAGGAGAGGATCGATGCAGACTTCGATAACAAACTGAACAGCAACGACTTGCAACCACGCAACGCTAACAAAAGTCAAGATGACACATATATGCATATATGTCTGACTAATATTTGATCTTTGACATTCACGGGGATCAAATGCTCATCTCGTCGTGAATCCGACAGTAAGCAGCTGATCACTATCACACAGCAGTCAGTTACAGCAACACAGAGTACAACTTTCAACGAAAGATATGATAATTGTTCACAGAGAAATTGCAGCTTTTCAAAGCACGTCATGTTTCCACAAGACGTACTTTGGGGGGCAAATGTTATCCCGCCTTTTGGCAAGGCCGAGATACCAAGGAATTGATCAGAAACCTAGAGTCGCTCGTTATGGACATCTAGTGCACATAGGTCTACCATGGATATCGATGAATTTTGTCTGAGACCAGATTGAGCTATAATTGATAAGACATGACTAGAAAAGCTACGAGAGCCAACGTTCCAAGTTTCAAGTCAATCCGAGTTCATATGCTCAAGTTATGATGGATGCAAGTTGAAGGGAAAGGCCATGTTTTCGTATCCATCAGTGAGCCCAATTTCGTATCCATCAATGTGGCCACACTCCGTATCCATCAAGTTTCCCTTGCTTCGAATCCATAGGTGTCACTGTGCTTCGAATACATCCAGTGACCTTGCTTCGAATCCATCAAGATGCCTTCCTTCGAATCCATCAAGATGGAGTGCTTCGAAACCATCAGGATGCCTTCCTTCGAATCCATCAAGATGGAGTGCTTCGAATCCATCAAGATGCCTTCCTTCGAATCCATCAAGATGGAGTGCTTCGAAACCATCAGGATGCCTTCCTTCGAATCCATCAAGATGGAGTGCTTCGAATCCATCAGGATGCCTTCCTTCGAATCCATCAAGATGCCTTCCTTCGAATCCATCAAGATGGAGTGCTTCGAATCCATGAAGTTGCTCTACTTCGAATCCATCAAGATGGAGTGCTTCGAATCCATCAGGATGCCTTCCTTCGAATCCATCAAGATGCCTTCCTTCGAATCCATCAAGATGGAGTGCTTTGAATCCATGAAGTTGCTCTACTTCGAATCCATCAAGATGGAGTGCTTCGAATCCATGAAGTTTCTCTACTTCGAATCCATTCCTGGAGCGCGAAAAGCATCGATTCGAAGGGAGCATGTCAACTGGAAATGAAATCTTGAATCGATCATATCTCGAGATCTACAAGTCCAAATGCTATGAAATTTGGACAGGAGCTAACTGTCAACCTAAGGAATGTCCATGCCAAATTTCAGCTCAATCGGAGCAAATCTTGATCGATTCGAAGCAAGGGTCGAATCGATCCCAAAGTGGGCCCGGATTTCCAAAGAGCGGGCATGTGGGCCCCCTCACGTGCCAGAACTGGTCTCCCCGAATTTCAAGCGAAATATCAGCCTCCTACACCTATAAATAGAGCCCCTGGTCATTCAGAAAAGGGGTCGGAGAATTCTAAGTACTGAAGAGCGCCCAGATTCTGCCAGATCTACTCCAGAACACCGCCGCTGCTTTAGATTGACACTTAGCATTTAAATTCAGTTGTATTACATTATTAACTACTGTAACCTTCAAGTAATCGAGCAATAAGATCATCAAACTTCATAGTGGACGTAGGCAAAACGCCGAACCACTCTAAATCGCTTGTCTTTGCAATTTACTTTCTGTTATTTGGAGTTTTTGTTAGATAATCCACAGTTTTAATTTTCATTCTTCACTTTTATCTCTTCAAAAACTTCCGAAGAGTGTTGTGCCCATTTTTGGTACAAACACACCAAAAAGAATGTCATATTCTTTATTTTATTCACCAAACCCCAAATATTGACAAACACATCATTGCCAATCACAAAAAGAGTTGAAAACAAATTCTAGAAATCATCAACTAGAAATCCAGAAATCATAAAAGGGGGAAGGCCTATCACAAACGGGAGCATGAAAACTCACCAACACGTGTATCACAAATGGAACGCTATTCCATGGTCGCTAACCATAAATTTTTGAGCCGAAGCTCCACAAACGGCCCGAAGACCATGGGTCGCTACCCCGCCAAATTTGAGCCGAAGCTCCACAAATGGAGTTTTTAATCCCCACACAAACAAATAGACATCGCACATCGCTAGTCTAAATCACAAAATGATCATCATCGATTAATAAAAGTGTGAATTACACCAAGCTAGTAAATATAAGAGTTTAGCTTCATGTCCCATAACCACTAGCTTAACTTAAATATTTACGAAGGGATTGTAGATTTCCACTCGAAAATTGTCACAAGAGTTCAGTCGAACAAGTCCAAGAATTAACCGACGAAGTAAACGCAAGCGTTTCATACCACTTGTTTTACTATGCCGTTTAATTAGATTTCTCATACGAATGAGGTAAAGGTTTGTATATACTAATAGATTGGAAAATGGTTTTATAATCGAGCATTGTATTAAAAATAGAGTTTGAAATCACCTTTGTAAAAGAGTTGAATATTTACTACTAGCATAAAAACCTTTGTATTTTAAAGTGACAAATCACAGAAATGATTGTAGAAACAATCAATCATCAAAAATTCACATGCGAAGACGTGAATTAAATCCATATAAATCAATGCCGAATCCATCAAAATGGATATTCCCAAAAATCCCGAAGAAGACGTCATCAAAGTTGATATAAAAGATAACAACAAATCAAATCAACACGAATCGATTAAAATTGGAAACCCACACAAAATAGGCAAATTGGGCCGAGACAAACAGATTCAGACGTCTGAAATGAATAATTCAGACGTCTGAACCTGAAGCTCTAGGCAATATTTTGCCTAGGCCAATGATGGCCAAAACATATCGGAAGCGATCGGACGAGTGACAATTGCTAGGGGTTGACGCCAAACGACTATCCAACCCTAAAGACTCACCAATACTCTCCGACCAACATGTCCAAACATCCATATAAGGATTTTCATAGATTTTGATTTCAAAACACCAAAATTGGAATATTCATCAAACCAATTCAATTCAAAAGCAAATGGACAAGAATTGGATGTTAGGAATTAATACCTAACACTATCAAAGATATAGACGTAGATGTGAGTTCAAAAACTCACCTTTAAATCCAAAAAACAATGAAGGAGAAGCTTGAAAGCAAAGGAAGATCAACTACTCTTCAACTTCAACTCTAGAAACTCCAATCTAAGACTAGAAGCAATAATTTCCCAAATTAGGTTATAGGAAATTTCTGAAATTGGAGAGAGATTGAGATGGAGAAGAAGAAGGAGATGCTCACTTAAGCTTCTTTTTGAATTTTGGAGCTAGAACTTGAATTTGCAAAGAAGATTAGGGCTTAGGAATTCTAATTCTTTTTCTCTTCCCCCATTTTTCTAAAGCTTGAGTGTTAGGAAATATTATGAAGGAGTGAAGAGGAGTGGAGTGGAGTTGGGTTGATATGTTGGGTTAATGGGCTGAAACCCCAAACCTAAACCCCTAGTTGAAAACTTCAAGATTTTACCCAACTCAAAACATATCGAAGTTTATACTCAAAAAGGTCGCAAATACCATTTTGGACTCAATGGAAGTGGTCTCGAGTCCAAATTGTTGAATCTCAATTCCAGCCTACATTCAGACGTCTGAAATTTCCAATTAAGACGTCTAAATCTGGAAAAATAGATGGACTCAATTAGTACAATATTCAGACGTCTGAATCGTTTATTTCAGACGTCTGAAAATGGCAATTTTAGCCTATTTCCTTTCTGGATTGACTCGAACAATTTCAGACGTCTCAACGACCCAGTTCAGACGTCTGAATTCCCGTTTGAATGTGTTTTCAAATAGGCGCTTCCAAATAGCATGATCCACATAGACTTTTCACTAATTCGTCTGTTCTTCTACTAATAGTGACATTTTCTGACTTTAATCCGACAAACGATGCTATATTAAATAAAAAATTTAAATATACAATCGTAAAATATGCGGGTTGTTACAAGATGAAGGGGGAAGCAAAAAGTAAAAAATGAAGAGGAGGCTAAGGTTTGAATTCACAGTAAAGGCCGAAGAAAATATCATAATATATTTCTCTTGCATTTCAAACTCCAAAGCCCATCATTTCTTCCTTTCTTAATCGGCCTAAATTGAGTCCAATATGGACCAGATCCACGAAAAACCCATTTAGTAATATAATTAATTTAAATCCAATTCACATCCTTATCGATATTGTATATCAATATGCACATATATAACCTTTATATAAGTACCCAATACATCACTAACTGCCTTTCGAACATTTTTAGAGGCCACTCTATTTTACTAAATACCGACATATAATAAATGTATAATAATAACTAATATTTCACAAATATTAATCAATTTGATTAATTATAACTATTATAAATTAATTAATCAAGCGGAGTTTAAGAGAATGAATAGATTTGGTTGTGTGACTCACAAGTGTGAATTTGGCCAATGATTAATATTCAAACAATTCAAATACTAATGTTCATAATCACCGTAGCTAGTGGTGTGGCAATATAACTTAATTAATCGCTTACAAATCTCATCAGTAAAATCTAATTTACAAATTTAAGTGGTACCTTTTTGTAACAATTATTTACACCAATTATCCTCATCAACACAATATAACTTTTGGATTTTTGAAATTTGGTTTTGGTCAATTTCTAGTGTCATTCATATTCAAGTTGGTTAGTTTATAAATGTAATGACCCACTTTTCTGTACAGTTTAAGTTGGCAATAAACCACACATGTCAACTTAAATTGAAAAAAAGGCAGATTGTTAGGGGAAAAGAAAGGAGATAGAAGATAGAAGAAATAAAAAGCAAACACAAAATCTCACAACGCAATGGAATAACATATATTAATCACATTATGTTTTAAAAATTCATCTCAAAACTGATACCTCAGAGTTACACTAATACAATTCTAACCTAGGACAGTTATAAAAGCCCGTCCTTATACATCAGATATAGAGTACATAATATACAGTAGAAACATGTAATAACTATCTATCGATGAAGCCTCCCGCTCCATTCTCCTCCAAGTGCATCCGTAGAAAACCTGGACTGCTTGGCTACTCATAAAAATTTGAGCACCCAAGAGTTTTAGGGAAAGAAATAAAACTCCGGGTCAGACATGGGTCTGGTGTGAGTAAACTCAAAGCAACTGAATTATTACATTTCAAAACCCTTTTAAAATCAAAGTTATCTCGCAAGGCCACGCCGCACATAAACACGGACGAGTTTTTACCTTACGATAACAAAAACCACTTTTATATAAAAGTCCTATGATATTATAATAGTGTCTAAGCACAAATACTTATTAAAATAGCCGAAATTGTTACATTAATTAAATTCCAGTATACTAGGCTCTACAATCAAAACCGTAAGTCACGTATTGGAGATTGGATTCCATACTATGACAAGGTAAGGAACTACCTTCCGAAGGTTCATATCTAGATAAATGCACCGGGGTCTAACAAGAACATCTTGTACCCCAGCCACACTGGACTAGCCTACCACTTGACTAGTAGTACCAATATGATCATCCCTCCATTAATTGGCCCCGAAGCATACAAATGAGAGATAATAACTGATCTAGATTTGGAATGACCATATCCTACTTGGGAGCGACCCACTTGGCCCTGCTGCATGCCCAATTTTTGTCATTTCCCGATTGATGAGGTTCGAGGCTATGTTTTACCTTTTGAATAGCAATCCCACTTAGAATACTAACACTACCCTCCAGGTGTCAATGCTATGCTAGCATTCACCCATACAAGTTCGTTCTGAGACTGAACGAAACCGAAGGCACTATTCATGTTACATCTATTATAGGAAATCCCTCCCAAGGAAAATAGAAAATAGCCCTTGCACTTCAAAACTCCATCTTCGTTTCCATGCTTCAAGATGTTTTCATTCTGAAATGCTTGAGTTGGATCGAAGTGGTTTTCGGATAACATATTCGATTCTGGTCTCCTCGAACCAACTTTCGATATTTTCGGTAAACTCAACCCCGGTTCTTTAGGAATAAACAAACAAAAGATAAGAGCGGAGTTCACCTCCTAACCATTTATGGACGGATTTCCTTATCATTTATCCTAGAAGAACGAACGAGTTTATACGTATAGTATAACACCTTCGACGATAACTGTACCATATAATTCTCATGTTTCTCCTAGATATTTCCAAAGTTAGGTTTTGGTCCAAATTTGATAGTCGTTTTTTTAACTATCAATTTATACAAACAATCAAACATTGATTCCATTCCATATGGGATCCTCTAAGCCTTTATTAATTAAACTTTAATTAATAAAATCACTTTATAAAACCTGATCAAAAGATCTTTTCAAACCCTATTTCCAAACTTCTTACATTCCTTTTTACTTAAAAAGACAATATAAGTATTTACCAAACATTTTGGAAATTCCATTTCCTCAAAATTCCATATTAAATGGTCAAACAATAAACTTTCAAAAACATCACCTCCTATAAAACACATTTACTTATTCCTTATAAAAATTCTTTTTATAAGTTCACTTCACATTTCAAACCACTTAAAAGTTGTGACGCTCCACCTCTATACCCACGCTAGCCAAGAACACTACGGTGTAATGCTGTCAACTAGCACGGAGAATAAGGCTGTTGAGGAGCGACCATCCATGTAACTTCTTTGTGCGAGCACCGATATGTCAGATAGAATAGAATGCATATCTTTTAAGGAGGAAATCCGACATACCGATACAAATACAAAGCTATCACACGGTGGCTATATATAATTTTCGGAAACAAACATAGAAATAATAATAACATAAATCAGTCACAGACATCCATATCACAAAGGCGGAAGAAGATATGAATAAATATATAACACATGAAAGTGTACATCAGAGTAGTGGTCAGAAAGATCCATGATAATACAAAAGAATAGCATCACGTGCTATACAAAAGAATAAGTACACAACATAGAGTCTATATCTCAAAAGTGTACAACCAAAAACTACTAATCTATGTAGTCAGCCAAAAGTCAGAATAATCCTGAAGAGAAGTCAAGCAGAAGCACCTGTAACATCTCGGTCTGACCCGAGTATTATTTATAAGAAAATAATAAACGGATCAGTCTAACTATAAATATCAGATGATATGGTATATAGTAAAAGGCATGACATGAACATGTAATAACCATAACGGCATACTACGATACGTATGTAAATGATAACCAACAAAAGATTAATCAATATCACAAGAATCTTCTCAAAGATAAAATAGGGTATCATACCCTAAACTTGTATTCATAACAAGTCAATAACACATGAATTCACCAATGCACAAAAACTGATATCATATCAATGAAAATCATGAAAATTGGTGAAGCACAAAATTCCAGAAATCATCACCAGAAATCCAGAAGAAGAAAAAAAGGGGGAGGCCTAACACATGAACGAGAAGCTATCTCATGGAAGCTATCCATTAAATTGCCACACAGGAACGAGAAGCTATCTCATGGAAGCTATCCATTAAATTGCCACACAGGAACGAGAAGCTATCTCATGGAAGCTATCCATTAAATTGCCACACAGGAATGGCCCGAAGACCATGGGGGCTACCCCATATATGTGATGGCGAAACATCACAAAAGCGGGGTCTAGTCTCCCTCGCAGACAAAGATACATCGCTCAATCGCTAGTCTAAATCACAAAAATGATCATCATGATCATAAGGAAGTGTCAATTACACTAAGCCAGTAAATATATGAGTTTAGCTTCATGTCCCATAACCACTAGCTTAACTTAAATATTTACGAACAAACTGTAGATCTCCACTAGGAAATTGTCACAAAAAGGTTCAATCGAACAAGTCCAAGAGCTAACCGACGACGTGAACGCAAGCGTTTCATACCACTCGTTTTACTAAGTCGTTTAAGTCGATTTCTCATCCGAGTGAAGTAAAGGCTTGTATATACTAGTAGATTGGAAATCGGTTTGAGAAAACGAACTTTTGATATTTAAAATAGTGTTGAAATTGCTTTGATGAAAGAATTTTGATATTTACTACTAGTATTGAAACCTTCATATCTTTAAAGTGACAAGTCACAAAACGATTGATGAAACGAATCGAATTACATAAATTCACGTTCGAAGACGTGAGTAAAGTCCAAAGAAATCAATCCCCAAAACCATCAAAGTAGGAAGTTCTGTTGAGTGTTTTTCAGATAAGATCCCCTACGGAGGGGGGGTCCGGGGGGGGTGGCAAGTTACAAAATGATTGTTGAAACAATCAATCATCAAAATCCACATACGAAGACGTGAATGAAATCCAAAGAAATCGATAATAAATCCATCAAAATGGATATTCACATAAACCCCGAAAAAGAAGTCACCAAAGTCGATAATAATTGATAACAATAAGTCGGATCAACAAAATCGATAAACAATGGAAATTCAATCTAGAAAAACCTAAACAGGCAGAAATGCATGCTTCCAGACGTCTGATTTGGAATCCAGACGTCTGGATTTGTTTTTTGGAAATAGCTTAGAAAACCACCCAGACGTCTGGAATAGCAAATCAGACGTCTGAGCCATTGCCAGACGTCTGGTTTTGATTCCAGACGTCTGGTTTCGTTCTTTGGAAAATTATCCAGAGAACACCCAGACGTCTGAAACCTCAAGTCAGACGTCTGAGACTCGTCCAGACATCTGATCTTGAATTTCAGACGTTTGGAAATAGTCTCTGGCATTTTTTTAAATAAAGCGTGCATACATTTTTCTCTCCAGGTCCAAACCAGACGTCTGGGCTTGGTCACCAGACGTCTGGTCACCTGGTCTGGGCAACATTTTGCCTAGGCCAAAGTGGCCAAAACGATTCAGAAGAGATCGGATGAGCAATGGCGACTAAGGATTTACGCCAAGCAGCAACCCGGCCTTAAAGGCTCCTCGATACACTCCGAATATCAATGTCCAAATGTCCATAGAAGGATTTTCATAAAATTGGACCAAAACACCAAAATTGAAGAATTCACAAAACCAATTCAAATCACAACAAGTGAACACGAAATAGATGATAGGAATTCATACCTAACAACAAAGATAGTTATAGGCATAGACGTAAGATAAAAATCTCACCTTTAAACTCAAAACAAATGGATAAGAAGCTATAGAGCAATGGCAAGAGCAATCACACTTCAATTCCAACTTAACAACCATGAATCTAGGCTAAAAAGAGAAACATTTCCTAAGTTAGGTTTAGGAATTTCTGAAATTGATAAGTGAATGAGTTGGAGGAAGAAGAGGAGGCTTACCAAAACTTCTACTATTAGTTTGGAGCTAGAACTTGATTTGCAAAAGAAAACTAGGGTTTGGAGTTTTAATTTCCCTTTCCTCTCTCCATTGTTGTAAAAGCTTGAGTATTAGAAAATAGAAATGAAGTAATGAATTGAAGATGGGGTCAGACTTGGGTTAAATGAGCTGAAACACAACCCAAAGCCCTAAGTGGAAAAGTAGCAAAATTTTACTATCTCCAAACATATCAAAGTTTATACTTAAAAAGATCGCAAACGTCATTTTGAACTCAATGGAAGTGGTCTCGAGTCCTAATTTGACCGTATGCAAAAAGTAGCTTTTCGGACTAACATCCGACTAACGATAAAATATTTAAATATAAAATCGATAAATATGCGGGTTGTTACAAAAGTTTTCAAACTAGATTTAAAACTTCTTTCAAAAATATCTAAAATGATTTATAAAATCTCTTTCTATTTTTAAAACTTTAAAAAATCTTCCTTCATAATTTCTTTATAGAATCTCCTTTATAAAATACCATTTTCAAGATATCCTTTGTAAATCACTCTAGGTAAAACTTTTTATTTAATAAACCCCTTTTTAAAAACAAGATATTATTTAAAAATAACTTCATAAAATAATAATAAAATTTGAAAATCATTTATAACCTTTAAACCCAAATTGATTTAAGAATTAAAGTTAATTCAGAAAAAACTTTAATAATTCGAAAAGAGGCTTAGCAATCCCAATGGTACTAATTTAAGTTACCATTCAATTTCAATTCCAATTCACTTAACAGTTATTTACATAGGTTAACATATATGTAAATACAACTCATATCCAAAACAGGGAATAACATGTCAATATGAACTAATTATCATATACATGTCCAAATAACATAATAGCAGGATGGTGATTTGTTCTGCTAAATAGATGTCCAAATAATTCAATTAATTCTTAGCAGAACGAGGATTTATTCTACTAACACATGTCCACACAAACAAACCAACAATCAATTTTTAGTAGAACGGGGATTTATTCTGCTAACATATGTCCAAACAAACAAACCAACAATCAATTTATAGCAGAACAAGGATTTATTCTGCTAACACATGTCCAAACAAACAACATTCAATTTACAGCAGAATGAGGATTTATTCTACTAACACATGTCCAAACAACCCAATGATCTACATTATAACTCATTCACAGTTATATGGTTTCTTAATGGTATCAACACTTGAATCACTTGTACATAAAACCATCTTTGAAAAAGAAGAACCTTTAAACAATTTTACTTTTGAAAACCAAAGGATTTAAAACTTTTAAACCCTTTTTAAAAATAATTAATTATAAGTTAAATCCTTATTTAAATCATAATTAATTTTAATCGAACTTAACTTAATTAAATAGTTAAAGTAATTAACTATTAATTAAATCTAAATTAATCCTTTATTAATTATAAAATAATTAATTAAACCTTTATTAATAATTAAATATTAATTAATCTTAATTAATTGAATAATCTTTAATTAAACTTAAATAATAAATTAAACCTTTAATAAATAATTTATTATAAATTAAACTTTAATTAATTTATAGTTTAAAAGTAATTAAACACTTGATTAATAATTAATCCCATATTTAAATAATAGTTAATTAAAAATAAATCATATACCTAACTTATAATTAACTAACTTAATTAATAATTAATTAAAATAAATCTTAACTTTAAAAGATAATTAATTAACAATCAACTTTTAATTAATGAAAGCTAATAATCCTTGTTTAATCCTTAATTAATTATTAATTATCAAAACATAATTAATTAAAATATTATTATTAAATTCTTAATTTACCTTTTAAAATATCATTATTCAGTTTATAAACCATTTACAAAATAGTTTGAAGTATAAAAACCAAACTTTGCGAAAATCGAATTTTTAAACGAACTTCATCATTAGCGACTATCGCTATGGATACTCATAATTTCCAACTTATTGCTCATTAACTCTTCCATTTACTAATTTTACTTACTAACTTTCTATATCACTTCCAATTCTAAGCCAAAAATCAAAATTCTATAATCAAAACACCACTTAAATCATCAATTCAAAGTTCTAATGCTAAACCACAAATTAGCGCATACATATACATCCAAACTATAGCATAATCCAAATAATAGCATCACAAATATGACCATATATATAAATGTAAATTCTTTCCCAAAATTTAAGGAATTTACTCACCAAAGGCTATCCAAACTTTTGCTGACTTGAGTACGATCTAGAACTTTCATTCCTAAGCAAAAAGACGAAGTCTTGAATCCTAAATGTATTAGGTAGGCTCGGCCTTGAAGGGAAGAGAAAGCGAGACTTGTTTTGGTAAGGTGGAGCGACTTTGGATAAACATCGAATTCTCAATAATAAATCCAAAAATAGGTCATTTTTCAACTGATTTTTCAGCTACCTACTCAAGTAATTTCAAAAAATACTCGATGAGAAAGTTATTGGACTTCTTTTCTCTATCATTTCAAAAAAGAATCACTCATTTTCGATTTTTTTTGAAGAAGTTATGATCAAAAGAAGAAGGGTAATTTTCGGACTCGAAATTCTTGGTGAAAAATTGCTTTTCAAAGATTGGATATTTTGACATAGCTATGATAGAAATTTGAAAAAGTAGCAAACTAAAATGTTGTGGAAATTAAAATTTCACACGATTTCAAAAAAAGAAAACCTCCATTTGAGTTAGAAATGAGGAAAAAAAGGTTGGTGGAAAGAGGATAAAAAATGGAGAAACATATGGCTATTTATAGGAAAATTTCCTAAGTCATCATTATATCTAGTTACATTACAAATTTTTTAATATATATATATATATAATTATGTTTAATCACATCACTCTTTTATATATATAATTATGTTTAGTCACATCACTTTCTTTTATATATATATATATATAAGTTTAATTATTAATTAACTAAGATGTGAAAAGAGATAATTATGGTTAATGATTACAAATCTAAGATGTGACAATACTTAATATATATATATATATATTTATTTATTTATATAAAATATTTATTATTTTTAAAACTATGTCTTGTCACATCACTTACTAATCTAATTTAATATAACATAATTTATTTCTAAGTGTATTATTATCCAGTTAATTAATTCTTATATATATGTACATATAGTGCACAAAGACGAACAACATTTCCGACAACTTTCCGGTGTCGAAAGGTCGAAATTTCGAAAAACGTTCTTCGGTTACATTTTCTGTTTTCTACGAACTATTTAATTCGGTAAACAAATTTTGAAAATGATTTTACCATCATTATTAGTTAATTAAAATGAGTTTATTTTCATTATAAAATCTATATATTGAATATTTAAAATTAAGTAAATATTCACTATTCAAAGCAGTGAAATTATGGGTCGTTACAACAAATAACGTCGTTGGTTCAATAATAACGTTTATTAATAATTGTACTACTTTGGCCATAGATTTTGACTTTGAGTTGACTATAATTGACCATGATACTAACCTCATACAATTGAGGAAACGAACTCTTTGTTGAATAGTGTTTCACTTCCAATGCTTCAATTCAGGCCCAACTATAGTCAGTCATAATGCTATGATTAAACTATAATCAAAGTGGAGTATCCACATTGAAGTTTAACAATATTCTCAAGTCGAGAGAATTATATAATATTATCACTTGAGATTTCCTATTTGACCTAGTTGTTGTTAACCAATAGGAAATCCTTAAATGAGTCGTTCCATAGTTATCCCATAACTAGCAGTATGTGACCCCTTGGTACTCCAAGCAACCATGAGTAGTAGTGTAATAACCTTGATTTCTACGCCGTATAAATTAAATAAATTTAATTAAAATAATTTTTTTTTGATTCAAAAGTCTCATACCAGACGGTAATATAACTCGGTTTATTCTAATCCCTTATTACATAGAAATAGAAATCAATCAAAGCATACAATTATATTATTTATTAATCCGAAAGGGGTTTAAAAAATACATTTTCTTCCAAAATATTCAAAACAATTTCAAGTATAAATTTACATAGAAAGAATATCAATTTACAAAATTTCCAGTCTTTCCTCAGAGTCCATTTTATGTTTCAAAACAAATAGTTGTAAATCTATCATTTAATTACAGATAAATCTATAAATTACAATTCTATTCCAAATCACTTGAAAACTCTTTCTACAAATAATTCATACATTTTTAAAGTTCTTATTTAATAATTGAAAATAATAATATTAAATAAGCTTTATAATTCAAAATTTTCTTTAAACAATGAATTGAAGTAATTCTACTTTTCCATTTAAGATTTCCTATTAAAAATAATCTCCTAAAACCATAAAATGAAAATTTTCATTCAATAAATAAATTGAATTTATTATACTATTACTTCAAAATATTATTTACAACTTCCAAATTTATTACATCCAAGTAAAATTAACAACTTGCTTTAAAATATAGAATCGAAATACTATTTTATAAAGATCATTCAAATATCTTTATAATCAATGGTAAATGGATACTAGTATAAATATTTGAAAATTCACTTATTTGATCAAATTCCTCAAATCATCACTTTTCAAATAATTTCTATTTATATAATACTCAAAACAATTCACTTAAATATTTTCTATCATAAATAATATTTCCATTTTTTTAATAAAAACCATTTGGAAATCTACTATTTATTTCTAAAAATATTTCATTTTCTTCAAAATCTTCTATAACAATTTATTCCCCTTTAGACTAATTTTTAATGTGATCTCATATCAACAGCAGCTGATCAAAAATATGTTATCTCATCACAACAATCGATCAAAATATACAATTCAGTTTCATTCAATCAAATTTATGTCAACCAAAAATCCATCATTCAAACAATCAATGAATTCCAATAAAATAGAATATAACTCATAGTGGTGAGTTATACAAAATAACTCATATAATACAAAGAATGTAAACCAATCAAACATCCAATGCCAATACACAATTGAAACAACATCAATCAACCAATAATACGCATGAATTATCTACACGAGAAAGATTTATGAAAGTATTTAATAACTTGTTAAAGAAGATATTTTATCAAGACCATTATAAATAGGCATGTATATGATTTATTAGAGATATATGGAAAAAAGTTTATTTTTCTAAGATTTTAGAGATTGAGATATATTCTTAAATTTTAGGCTTTCTCTTGTAATCTTTTGGTGAATTAATAAAGGTTTTGTTTGGAGGAATCTTTTGTAATCTTTTCTAAAATCTAATTATGTATGGATCCTAGAGAAACCGTACTAGTTAGTATCGGAGCCTACTACACAAATTTTTTAAGAGAATTTTGGTTATGGAGAAGATAAGTGTTAAAAAACTTAATAGGAGAAATTGGGGTTGATGGAAGGCGTAGATGGAAGATTTTCAGTATCTCAATGATCTTTACCAACCATTGAAAAACAAAAGGGAGAAACCTAGTAGTGTACCTAAAGCAAAGCATGAAATTTTGTATAGGAAAGCTGTTGCGGCTATTCGGTGTTTTCTGGAGAATACGGTGTTTCATATTGTTGCTAATGAAACATCTGCTTCGGGAATTTAGAAGAAATTAGAAGGAATTTATGCAAAGAACTCTGCAACAAACTCTTTTAATGAGAAGATTAATAAATCTAAAGCTTTAGGAAAGTGTGTCAATTTGAAAGCATCTCAATGATTTTCAAGCTTGATGCCGTTGAGTTCATTACCGAAGAGTTGGAAAACATTTGTGGTTGCATTGAACAACTCAAATTCGGATGGAGTTGTTTCAATGGGTTCAGTGGTTAGTATCATACTTAATAAGGAGATGCAAAGGATGAACCTCATGGAAGGAAAGGACAAGGAGGAAAAGGAAAGTAGAAGTCCAATTGAAGAGGTCCATCTTGCAAGGAGGGTTAGTCGTCCAAATATGAAAAGATGGTCAAATTGATCAAATATGAAAAGGGATTCCATCTGCTATTACCGTGAAAAACCTAGTTATCAGCTGAGATTTTGCAATAAGATTAAAAAGGACAAAGAGAGGATGAAGGCATTAAAAGAAGACCAAAATGAATAAAAAGATAATAGTGGTGATGAGATTCATTTTGGTGAGGAATTTAATGACAATGACCTATGTGTGGATAAAGGCAAAAGCAAAGATTGAGTGTTTGATTCAGGTGCTTGTTTCCACATATGTAATCAAATAGGATCATTTATTGATTATGAAGAGCAAGATGCTAAGGTGAAATCTACTAATGGTGGAGATTTGGATGTTAAAGGCATAGGTTCTGTTAGATTGAAGATACATAATGGAAGGATGATGAAGCTTACAAGAGTTTGACACATCCTATAAATTATAAAGAATCTTATTTCAGTAGGATAGTTGTAGATACAAGGCTACAACTTTTCGACTCAAGGTGGAATCACAAGAGTTTGAAAGGATACTAGGAAGGTGTTGTGCACAAAGAGAGAAAGCAACAATGTATCCGAGTTGCATGATAAACGGTGAAGAATCAAGGGATTTCTCAAAGTAGTGTAGGAGAAACAAATTTGTCTAAATCAAGGTGGAACATGCGACGAAAAACCACAAAGTCTATGTAACGACCCGTAATTTTCGATAATTAATTTTTTTTAATTTAGTTAGGTTTGCAATTTAATGTTGAAATAAAAAAAATTGTGAGTTATGAATGAAACAATATCTAGAATGAATGGTAACAATGTCAATTTGAGTTAATTATTAATAAATTGAATAAATATGGTGTTATGTAAGTATTTATAACCTTTGTTTGAAAGTAATAAACTTATAGTGTAATTAAAAGTTAACGGTAACAATTATTGTATGTTACCTATTTATTTAGCCTGTTAGTTTAAATTGGAAATCAATTACAATAATTATAATTTAATATTATGTTAATGTAAATTAAATTAATATTTGGAAATAATGTTAATTTTATTCATAATATGACAATTGGTTGAATAAAAAGAATGGAAATCAAGATTTATTAATTTATTGGAATTCAAATTATAATAATTGGATTAATTGCAAATAAATGAAATTAAATATTTAAATATTATGTTAATGGAGATTAAGATGAAATTTGAGAATATTATTGTAATAGATCATGAACCAATGTTAATTTCATCCATTTGATAATAATGGATTGAATAATAGGATGAAAGGTCAACTAAATGAAATTATTGAAAATTTAATTTATAATTTCTTAGTTTAATAAAATTGAAATTTAATATTGGAATTGATGGATTAATCAACTTTAAATTGACATCTAAATTTGTTTAAATTATTGTAAGTGATTAAGAAATCAAAAATGATAGAAGTTGTAAATTATTAAAATTTAAGCGGAAAAAGTGATTTGATTATTTAATAATTAATTTATTTAATTAATGTGAAAATGGTCATTCTGGCCACTGACTCGTATTTCGACGAAACCAGTTTCATCGGATCCGAAACGGTGTATTATTGTAGGATTTCAAGTTTTGTAGCGATCGGACTTGTCGTTTGATCGTACGGGCTCGAAACGCCTAGAAATCAATTTAATTGAAATCAATTTGAAATAAGCAGATTTTGACATAACTTTTTCATACGATAGAATTAGGACCTGAAACCTGTTCCATTGAGTTTAAAATATTTGAAAGCATCTATTTTGATATATGGGATGACACATTTTAGTTCCGGAGACAGAACGGGATTTTCGGGTCGTTTTCGTTCAACTTTCAAACCAATCGTGTCCATTCATCTATTTTCTGCTCTACCAATAAATAGATCGTTATAAACCCTAGCTACTTCTTATTCTTATTTGTCTGTACGTATATTTCTTTCTCAACTCCTCATTCCAATGGCAGACAAATCAAACAAATTCCCAAATCGATTTCCAAATAAATAAAAAATCAAATCAAAATTCAAACTTCTTAAACCCTATCAAATTTTATACCGTTTCGAAGCTCTCGATGAGCGCAACCCAAATCTGTGATTTGTTTCTCAATTTAAATCATCGTTCATCCAGAATTTGCGAATCAATTCTGGCCATTCATATGGATTTTGGACGATCCAACGGTGGATCTACATTTGATTGACGATCGGGTAGTGCCGTTGCAAAGGTGGTGTCGAGCAGGGCATGAGGTAGTCGTCGTTTGTCGTAGCTCGTTCTGGATTCACCAGAAAATGGCTTGGAACATGTGGCGACCGTGATCGCTTGGGGCGAGGCGGAGCGACCGCGTTGGGCGGCGTGTGGTCGGCCGGAGCTGTTGGGGGCGTGGCGAGGTTGGATCGAAGAATCATGGTCCGGGTTTGCGTGCATTTGGGCATTGTTGCTGGCGGCTTCGTTCGTGTGTTTGCTCTGGGTTCGGCTAGGTTGCGTGAGTTTTCTTGTTGACGTGGCTGAAGGTGATAACCTTTTTTATTATTTTATTTTTGTTTTATTTAAAATTTTGATTTCAAATCTTCTAATTAGGATAACTTTCGCATATGATGCCCAATTTACGCGCGGTTTCTTTTGTTAGGATCATATTGAAATTTCTAACATTTTGACGCAAGTTTGGACGAATTTTGAGACCGTTCA
The DNA here is from genome assembly GCA_030737815.1 of Allium fistulosum. Lineage (NCBI taxonomy): Eukaryota > Viridiplantae > Streptophyta > Magnoliopsida > Asparagales > Amaryllidaceae > Allium > Allium fistulosum. Next base: position 598,286,915 of record CM060908.1, read on the forward strand.
AATTTTGAGCTAAAATTGGATTTAAATTCGATTTAAATTCAAAGGTGAGTGTTTTAACCCACTCACAACTTCTAAAATTTCTTATGTTTGTTAATTTAAATTTATGATGTAATTAGAAATTTATTTATGACTGTTTGGTATATTTTAAATCATCATCTTCATTAATTTGAATTTATTTGAATTAAATCGTTATTTAATTTATTATTGAATATAAATTGCCAGTTAAATACCTGTTATTGATTATTAGTTCAATATTGATATTTATTGATTGATTTGGATGATAATTGTGATGGATGTGTGACTGTTGATATTGGATGAATGGATGTTGTACTTTATATCGTTATAAACTGCAAGTTCACTATGGATTGAAATGATACATACCCGAATGATATATAGATTAGGGAAAAATCATTATGGGTTGAAATGATAGACTCGAGCGATTTTATGGATTTTATTATTAATTCGGGATTGCGGTTTAAAATGATATATAACCATAAAATTTTAAATTGCGGATTTAAATGATAAATATCTGTATCACTTGACCCTAGGGTAGAGAATTATATACGAACACCGGATTGTTTAAATTAAATGATTTTAAAATCCTTAATTTTCGAATTTAATTAAATGATATCTTGAAATAAAATTTGATTTATGTAATTTGAAGTATTATTGGAAAATCAAGTTATGATGAAATGTGAAATGGTTTAAAGAAATTGCTTTAAGAAATTAAAGTGGAAGTTTAAAGTAAAAATTTAAGTATAAATGAAATTCTATCGGAATTGGGCTATTGAAATTATTTGAAATATAAGTTCGAAATATTTTGAAATTGGAGCAATTCGAATTGATATTTGAAACTGAATTGAAACGATATGAAATTCAATAGTTTATTGAAATGTTAAATTGAAAAGTTTGGAATTTGGTTTGTTGACTTGGAAATTTAAAATGGTCCAAATGTGTTGAAATGAAATGAATAGTTTAATTTGATATTAATTCCAAATTCACGTTTTAATATAAACTGTTTTAAAAATATATTATTTCAAAATTTCTAATTATTAAGATTTTCAAAGTATTAAACTATTTTAACCTGTATCAATTATATTAAATCATTTTAACCTATTTTAAACCATGTAATTTATTTAAATTAATTAACCTGTTTTAACTTATTTTAAATCTAATTAATCTACTTTAAAGCTATTTAATCAGTTTAATTATATTTAATCTATTTTAAATCTATATTACTATTTATAACTATTTAAACTATTTTCTTCTAAATTCCAAACTAAGTATAATGGATGGGTTTATATTCAAATTCTCGATTTTTTTTAAAGTGAATGTGGTTAAGCGGCATTATAACCTAAGTTGGGAATTAAATAACATATTTGGTTTAATATGATCTTTTGAAATGAGAGTTTAGCCTATTTTGGAAATATGACTTTTGAAAGGAAATATAATTTCGAACTATGATTTCAAATGTGATATGATTTCAAAGGTGAATATGATTTCGAAAGTAAGTAATGATTTCGAAAATGATATGATTTGAATTGAATATGATATTTTGATATCAATTATGAAATGATTTTGGAAATGTAAAAGAACCATCCGGTGTGTAATAAGCGATTGGTTGTTAAAGAGACCGGGATCAGATATTGTCATACTCTCTGCCAATACCGAAAACCACTTTGACAACTGTGTACGCGGTGGCGATTCCAGAATGAAGTAGGATGGTGGCGATGATCCTAAAGGTATACATACGTAGACCTAACTCCCGTAAGTTAGCATAAGGTGGCTAAAACATGAGCAATTGATGGGCTAAGTGAGGTCATTCCTCCGACACATTCCTTCGATACTATATTCTGACTTTGCGATTGATTTGGTGGCCACCCTCGATTTTAGATTTGGGAGTGTGTTCCGAGGTGGGCGGTAGTAGCTGCTATGCGTTACCACCGGTCCGGAAGTGTAATTTGTATATCTACCCTGGCATTGCCTAGTTGTGCCGTGTCACCTACCCTAGCATGCCTTCTACGAGTTTGTTTTATATTGTACCTATGGGGTATCCTCTGGCGGCCCCAGTTACATAAGATCTTTTAGTTCTGACTCGAGTGTTTTGTCTTTTCAATTCGCTCGGGTCCGCCTGAGCATTTTAGAGTTTGAAGACCTTATTTTCGGAGGACGAAGACGAAGATTTGTACTACTATTATTTACTATATTTATTCCACTGCATTCATACTATTCAGCTGCATTATTCATTTATCTCTGATATGTGTACCTCTGATTTTGTATTGTATAAGTATAATCAAATATTTTGTATACGGTTTTATGAATTGTTATTTGATTATTATATTTTGTCATTCCGCTGCGAGATTCTGTTTTGTTTTTTTTCTTTCTCTGCCTTTTCTTATTCACCCCAATAACAATCCGCCCTTTTGTATGGTTCGAGTCGGCACGTGTGCCTGCTTAAAACGTCCAAAAAGGCAGGATGTTACAGTTGGTATGAGAGCGAGGTTTTGCGATAACCTTGGCTTTGTGGGGTCTGGCTCATATAAAATAGGGTCGTAATACCCTAGAATGAGTCGCTGAGTGTATATAAATGAGAGAGCGTATTTGTTAGTGTTATAAAAGGTTTTATATTGTGTTAATTTATTCCGTTTTGTATTTATAAATTCTGGTTGATCATAGGACGCTATGACATCGATAGGATTTCTAAACACTTAATAGGACAGACCGACACAATATTTGTTTTGAAATGTAGGTAAATGAAATAATTTTACCTATTGTATATTTTTATATATAAAATAATGATTTATAAATGATATATATTTGGTTGTAATATGTTGGTTGTTAAGTAGTGAAATTTATAAATATTGGTTGGAAATAAGATTTGTAAATAAGATAAATGAAATTTGGAAATTTAGAACTTAAGTTCCGGATTTTTGAAAATCTCTTTCGAATAATTTTGGAATATAATAATAATATTATTTAGAAGTATTTTCTGATATAAATATTTCAATATAATTTGAAAGAATTGTTTTAATGAAATTTCGGAAAGAAATAAGTTCTGTACTCCCCACTCTGTCGTTGGAAAATAATTTCGGTGATGAGTGCACGCATCATCGACGTTCATTTTCGAGTTTCAAAGTGGGAAGACTGTTGTAGTAGTTTTACTGCACAATTGTTTTGATAATCTTAATTTTGAATTCCAATTTTGATTCGATATATATAAAAGATATGATTATATAGATATTATTATTTTGAATAATTGAAATGGAACCCGGCATTTAGTTCTTAAATTTCTATAAACTAGAGATTTCAATCATTGTAATGGAATAAATTTTTAACTATTTAATAATTGAAAGTTCTAAATGAAAATAAGAAATTATATGCTAAGTTATAACTGAAATATACAAGGAATTTGAAATTTGTAACATGTAAATAAAAAGGATATGAAAATAAGAAATGGTAACTATTGAACATTTATTTAATTAAAAGAAATGAGATAAACTTGTGTAACTTTCTATTGCATTCTTAAAAAGATATATATAACTTACCAAAAGATTTAAAAATTGAAATGTTTAATAAGAAAATGTAATGGAATATTATACAAGAAAAACTTAATTAATGAAAGTGTTCAATGAAATTTACTTTTATAAATAAGAAATTTGATATGAAAATAGTTATAAACTTGAGTTAAAATTGTAATACTACTAATTAAATGAAATAGAAAATGAGTACTGTAAGTAAAGGATTTTGAACTTAAGTTAATATTGAAACTATTTATAATTAAAGTAAATAATAAAATGAATGTAATGCAATAAAAGAAATTGACATGATATGAATAAATGAAAATGAATTTTGTAAGTAATAAAGGAAAAAATAAATGAAATAAACACTGAATGAATGAATGGGAATAAAATTTTGTAAGAGATAAATGTAAGTTAAATAAATAATCCTTGTATGAATGAGAAGAAAAAAACTGTAAACGTTGTGAAAGAAATTTAATAAGAATAACTCAAGTACATTGTAAATTATTGTTTGTTTTGGTTTATGGGTTGTTTGGGATAGGATACTTCTAATTGTTTAAGATGTATGAATAATCTATTGAGTTCATCTAAGATTGTTGAGTAAATGGTGCACTCAGTAGTTTATTTGTCATTCTAGGCGGTTAAAAATTTCTGAACCCGAACAAACCATTTATTTGTTTGATATGGATGGACAGTTGATTCTATTGATTTCATATGACGATTGTATGCCGTGGTTGCCAATGATTGTTGGTTTATATCGATTTGTTTTTTAGTGGTTGAAACAGCTTTAAATATTTTATTTTATATAATTATTAACTCGTTTTGGATTATACAAGTGATATACAGGTTTATGGAAGCAATTGCCACTACTTTTGGTTTCGTAATTAAGCGTTGTTTGCCCGACAAATAGGTACGTTCTCGGATTACGGTTTTATAGCGATATTATATTATTTTTCCGCTGTTGGGGTATATTATTTTGAAAAATTATGATATATTTTGTTATTATTGATATTATAATGTCTCCAGAGCCTCTCCGTACAAAGGAGACTCTCCTAAAAAATTTCGTGAATTTTGGACTTAGAAAATTTGTGAAATGTTTTCCAAACTTTGTTAACTTGAATATAAAGGATTTAATTGTTATAAATTGATATATTTTATTTATATTATTTAAGTATTTAAATTAATTGTTTATAAATTTAATGTTTGAATAAGATATATTGATTACTTAATTTCTTCTTTTCCCTTCTTTTTCCTTTTCGAGGACGAAAAGTTTTGAGTGGGGGAGAGTGTAACGACCCTTAATTTTCGATAATTAAAAATTGTTAATTTAGTTAAGTTTTGCAATTTAATGTTGAAATAAATAAATAAAATTGTGAGTTATGAATGAAACAATATCTAGAATGAACGGTAACAATGTCAATTTGAGTTAATTATAAATAAATTGAATAAAATTGGTGTTATGTAAGTATTCATAACCTTTGTTTGAAAGTAATAAACTTATAGTGTAATTAAAAGTTAACGGTAACAATTATTGTATGTTACCTATTTATTTAGCCTGTTAGTTTAAATTGGAAATCAATTACAATAATAATAATTTAATATCATGTTAATGTAAATTAAATTAATATTTGGAAATAATGTTAATTTTATTTATAATATGACAATTGGTTGAATAAAAAGAATGGAAATCAAGATTTATTAATTTATTAGAATTCAAATTATAATAATTGGATTAATTGCAAATAAATGAAATTAAATATTTATATATTACGTTAATGGAGATTAAGATGAAATTTGAGAATATTAATGTAATAGATCATGAACCAATGTTAATTTCATCAATTTAATAATAATGGATTGAATAATAGGATGAAAGGTCAATTAAATGGAATTATTGAAAATTTAATTTATAATTTCTGAATTTAATAAAATTGAAATTTAACACTGGAATTGATGGATTAATCAACTTTAAATTGACATTTAAATTTGTTTAAATTATTGTAAGTGATTAAGAAACCAAAAATGATAGAAGTTGTAAATTATTAAAATTTAAACGGAAAACGTGATTTGATTATTTAATAATTAATTTATTTAATTAACGTGAAAATAGCCATTTTGGCCACTGACTCGGATTTCGACGAAACCAGTTTCATCGAATCCGAAATAGTGAATTATTGTAGGATTTCAAGTTTTGTAGCGATAGGACTTGTCGTTTGATCGTAAGTGCTCGAAACGCCTAGAAATCAATTTAATTGAAATCAATTTGAAATAAGCAGATTTTAACATAACTTCTTCATACGATGGGATTAGGACCCGAAACCTGTTCCATTGAGTTTAAAATATTTGAAAGCATCTATTTTGATATATGGGATGACCCATTTTCGTTCCGGAGATAGAACGGGCTTTTCAGGTCGTTATTGTTCAACTTTCAAACCAATCGTGTCCATTCATCCATTTTCTGCTCTACCTATAAATAGATCGTTATAAACCCTAGCTACTTCTTATTCTTATTTTTCTTTATGTACATTTCATTCTCAACTCCTCATTCCAATAGCGGACAAATCAAACAAATTCCCAATTCGATTTCCAAATCAAAAAAAAATCAAATCAAAAATTCAAACTTCTCAAACCCTATCAAATTTTATACCGTTTCGAAGCTCTCAATGAGCGCAACCCAAATCTTTGATTTGTTTCTCAATTTGAATCACCGTTCGTCCAGAATTCGAAAATCAATTATGGCCGTTCATATGTATTTTGGACGATCCAACGGTGGATCTACATCCGATTGACGATCGGGTAGTGCCGTTGCGAAGGTGGTGTTGAGCAGGGCATGGGGTAGTCGTCGTTTGTCGTAGCTCATTCTGGATTCACCAGAAAATGGCTGGGAACAGGCGGCGGCCGTGATTTCTTGGGGCGAGGCGGAGCGACCGCGTTGGGCGGCGTGTGGTCGGCCGGAGCTGCAGGGGCGTGGGCGAGGTCAGATCGAAGAATCATGGTCCAGGTTTGCATGCATTTGGGAATTGTTGCCGGTGGCTTCATTCGCGTGTTTGCTCTGGGTTCGGCTAGGTTGCGTGAGTTTGCTTGTTGACGTGGCTGAAGGTGATAACCTTTTTTTTATAAAAAAATTGATTTCAAATCTTCTAATTAGAATAACTTTTGCATATGATGTCCAATTTACGCGCGGTTTCTTTTGTTAGGATCGTATTGAAATTTCTGACATTTTGACCCTGGTTTGGATGAATTTTGAGACCATTCAAATTTTGGGCTTAAATTGGATTTAAATTCGATTTAAATTCAAAGGTGGGTGTTTTAACCCACTCACAACTTCTAAAATTTTTTATGTTTGTTAAATTAAATTTATGATGTGATTAGAAATTTATTTATGACTGTTTGGTATATTTTAAATCATCATCTCCGTTAATTTGAATTTATTTGAATTAAATCGTTATTTAATTTATTATTGAATATAAATTGCCGGTTAAATACCTGTTAATGATTATCAGTTCTATATTGATATTTATTGATTGATTTGGATGATGATTGTGATGGATGTGTGACTATTGATATTGGATGAATGGATGTTGTATTTTATATCGTTATAAACTGCAAGTTCACTATGGGTGGAAATGATACATACTCGAATGATCTATAGATTAGGAAAAAATCGTTATGGGTTGAAATGATAGACTCGAGCAATTTTATGGATTGTATTATTAATTCAGGATTGCGGTTTGAAATGATATATAACCGTAAAATTTTAAATTGCGGATTGAAATGATAAATATCCGTATCACTTGACCCTAGAGTAGAGAATTATATACGGACACCGGATTGGTTAAATTAAATGATTTTAAAATCCTTAATTTTTGAATTTAATTAAATGATATCTTGAAATAAAATTTGATTTATGTAAATTGAAGTATTATTGGAAAATCAAGTTATGATGAAATGTGAAATTGTTTAAAGGAATTGCTTTAAGAATTAAAGTGGAAGTTTAAGGTAAAATTTTAAGTATAAATGAAATTCTATCGGAATTGGGCTATTGAAATTATTTGAAATATAACTTCGAAATATTTTGAAATTGGAGCAATTCGAATTGATCTTTGAAACTAAATTGAAACGATATGAAATTCAATAGTTTATTGAAATGTTAAATTGAAAAGTTTGGAATTTGGTTTGTTGACTTGGAAATTTAAAATGGTCCAAATGTGTTGAAATGAAATGAATAGTTTAATTTGATATTAATTCCAAATTCATGTTTTAATATAAACTGTTTTAAAAATATGTTATTTCAAAATTTCTAATTATTAAGATTTTCAAAGTATTAAACTATTTTAACCAGTATCAATTATATTAAATCATTTTAACCTATTTTAAACCATTTAATTTATTTAAATTAATTAACCTATTTTAACTTATTTTAAATCTAATTAATCTATTTTAAAACTATTTAATCGGTTTAATTATATTTAATCTATTTTAAATCTATATTACTATTTATAACTATTTAAACTATTTTCTTCTAAATTCCAAACTAAGTAAAATGGATGGGTTTATATTCAAATTCTCGATTTTTTTAAAGTGAATGTGGTTAAGCGACATTATAACCTAAGTTGGGAATTAAATAAAATATTTGGTTTAATATGATATTTTGAAATGAGAGTTTAGCCTATTTTGGAAATATGACTTTTGAAAGGAAATATAATTACGAACTATGATTTCAAATGTGATATGATTTCAAAGGTGAATATGATTTCGAAAGTAAGTAATGATTTCAAAAATGATATGATTTGAATATGATATTTTGATATCAATTATGAAATGATTTTGGAAATGTAAAAGAACCATCCGGTGTGTGATAAGCGATTGGTTGTTAAAGAGACCGGGATCAGATATTGTCATACTCTCTGCCAATACCGAAAACCACTTTGACAACTGTGTACGCTGTGAAGATTCTAGAATGAAGTAGGAAGGTGGCGACGATCCTAAATGTATACATACATGGACCTAACTCCCGTGAGTTAGCATAAGGTGGCTAAAACAGGAGCAATTGACGGGCTAAGTGAGGTCATTCCTCCGATCGGGCACATTCCTTCGATACTATATTCTGACTTTGTGATTGATTTGGTGGCCACCCTCGATTTTTGATTTGGGAGTTTGTTCCGAGGTGGGCGGTAGTAGCTGCTATGTGTTACCACCGGTCCGGAAGTGTAATTGGTTTATCTACCCTGGCATTGCCTAGTTGTGCCGTGTCACCTACCCTAGCGCGCCTTCTACGAGTTTGTTTTATGTCGTACCTATGGGGTATCCTCTGGTGGCCCCAGTTTATGGGGAGTTACGGTACTATATAGACTATTGGAATTATAAAATGAGTTAAGGGGGAAATGGGTAACGCCTTAACGCTATTTTAATAGTTTATCTTACTGTAGACATATTATAATAGCGTATTGTACTACATAGTAGATAGTTTAACGGATCCTTAGGAGATATGAATCCCTAACATCTCTTAAGTTACTGCACACACGTTAGACACTGGATATGAGATGTCAAACCCCGTAAACATCTCCGATGCCGTTTACACTCATATTTATTTACCGTTGATTTAACTTACATAAGATCTTTTAGTTCTGACTTGTGTGTTTTGCCTTTTCAATTCGCTCAGGTCAGCCTAAGCATTTCAGGGTTTGAAGACCTTATTTCTGGAGGATGAAGACGAAGATTTGTACTACTATTATTTACTATATTTATTCGACTGCATGCATACTATTCCGCTGCATTATTCGTTTATCTCTGATATGTGTAACTCTGATTTTGTATTGTATAAGTATAATCAAATGTTTTGTATACGGCTTTATGAACTGTTATTTGATTATTATATTTTGTCATTCCGCTACGAGATTTTGTTTTGTTTTTTTTCTTTCTTTGCTTTTTCTTATTCACCCCAATAACAATCCGCCCTTCTGTATGGTTTGAGTCGGCACGTGTGCCTTCTTAAAACGTCCAAAAAGGCGGGATGTTACAGTCTGCTTGGAGACCTTTGCGATGCTATAAACAGTTCTGATTTATTAATGATATGTAGGTTCAATTAGGGGGTGTGCATATTTAAATGGTTTGAAGGTTGCTAAAGTTTTCTTTTGGGGATGGAGACATTAGTTTTCATGGTAGTATTGAAGATTGTTTGATGTTTAAGACTCTAGATGGAACTTGGAAGACATGTATGGAAATTGTATCAAGGTGGAGATTGTTAGATTTTGATGATACAATATTCCATATTTAAGTAGACTTTGGAGATATTTGAGTCAAGATGGAATTGAAACTCAAATACATTGTCTCTTTTATAGATTTTGTAAATTTTGAAAATGATTAATTGCCTCTTTTATTGCATTAAAGAAAACAATGAATTATCTACATGGAAAAGATTTATGAAAGTACTCAATAACTTCTTAAAGAAAATATTTGTTAAGACCACTATAAATAGGCATGTGTATGGTTCATTAGGTGTGTATGGGAAAAAGTTTTATTTTTCTAAGGTTTTAGGATTGAGATACTTTCTCAATTTTTAGACTTTTCCTTATAATCGTTTGATGAATTAATAAAGGTTCTGTTTGAAGAAATCTATTTGTCATTATTTTTTCTTTACTTCTTATCTCTTCTAAAATCCAATTGTGTATGGATCCTAGGAAAAAATCTATAAGACCATATGCATTCTTCTTCAAAAAGTACAAGATTGGAACGATATCGTGAAAGTACATCCTGAAATACAACCTCAGTTTGATCCAAGGCTGTTAAGACAAATAACAACCCAGGTTAAGCTAGAATTAGCAGTAAGTACACTCAAACATCAAACAATAAAAGAGAACATAACAAAATCATCATATCAATATGTTAATTACCCAGCTCCACTGTAGGTATCACATATAAATCATATTACAGATGTTATGTTTCTATTTGATCTGACCACAATCACAAATCTACTCAATTGTGATTCTCCATAATCATAAGTTATTAACACTATATCATATAACCATATAATAGTAATAAATTTTATTAACTACAAAAAATTGAATCGACATCCAATGATACCCAGTACCACCTACGACTCAAACACACCTGAAAGCGAATCAACACCCAGTGATACTGAGTACCACCTGTGAATCAGCATTGTGGGTGCACCCACATGATCTATACTGCACTTGACCCACCCTGGTCTACTCTAGCCTACATGAAAATCCTCCTCTATCCATCATCTCATCAAATTCATGTAGCCACAACACTCAATGCTCATACAGCAGATCGTCGAACTAGTGACATTGGGGAAAGGATGCCACACTCACGGTGCTATCCTGGGTCAATCTAGCTAGGATGGATACTAGCTCTATCTAGTATAGCACTCATTGATCAATATACCATATTTAACAAGTTTCACAAGTTTATATACAACAGTAACCTCATCTAACTGTCGTTAACCTGATGTCGCTAAGGGTTACAAGTTTAAATAACAATATTCTTTCTATATTCAAATAATACATGTGATCAACCATCCATAACAATATACACAAATAATTCAACCTTTCATAGCATATTTAAATACTAAATCCATCATAGCAACTTATTTTGAAGTATCTAAGAGTAGCATGTTAAAAATTAGCTATATATGAATTTTGAATAAGGTTTACTCACTGATCAATGTTGATATCGACCATTTTCTACCAGAATTGCCGATAACTGATCCTAAAGTTACACTACTAGAAACAAGTTTTGGCATTATTAATGTACAATTTTCCTTGCTGAGGCTGTATAAGTCCACTTTATTAATGTACTGTGTCACAATCAAATCGTGTATATTCCACTGTACTTTTATCGTTTTGTATTCATCTTCATTCCTTTTTTTACTTAATCAAAACACCATATTGTTTTGTAAATTAGCATCTCATTGACACGTTAAATATTTTTTTGACTAATATGGTTAAAGGATTGGAGCAGCTTACTATTGCAGTTAAACTGGGACTGACCATGGACCTAATTCATGCAAACTTAAAAGAAGGGTAGGTAAAACCAAGACCTAGTGTTGTGTATACAAAAAGCAGCTGAAGGCATAGAGCGAAACCCCAGTTTGAAATTATATATAAAGATCGATTTGAAATAATATAAAGATCAACCGAAGGGTGAAATCTAAGAATTAATGTCCAGGCAATCCTTTAAATATGAGGTTATCTTTACATTTCTGTAGATTTAAGATTTTTAGTTTGAATTTTCTTCTATTATTTGGAAGAATCATGACCAAAACATTAATTTGTGGTATTCACTGGTTTCTAGGGTACATAGGGCGAATAGTAATTTACAGTCATTTGATAATGGCCCAAATAAACCAAAATATTAGGAATTTCATGACTATAATTGAAAAATAAAGGTAAACTTTTATACATATTGTAGCATTTTTTGTATCCTGACTTTGGTATAAATAGGGACTCCCAAAATGGCCCTAGATATTCTTTCTGAATAATGATATTCAAAATTTAAAATTAAATGAAAACAATAAAGTAATAGATAACTTAGGAAAATCATGAAATAATAGATAAAGTTTATAAAACATGTGTAACTGCTTTAAAAATAGACCTAATCAATTATCAAGTCTTTCAAAAAAAATTGTTTTCAATTATGTGTTGTTTCCACTCCCATGATTGAAAAAAATTTGATTAGACTGTATCACAGATCAGGCAAACGAAATCAAGAAAAAACGATAATGCATTTATGGTTAAACTATGTTTCACTAATTCTCAAATTATATTCATATAAAAGAAATCAAAATCAAATCTAGATTTATCTGCCATATTAATTTCCCGACAGAAATGATAAACTAAAGGAAAGAATTTACAAAACAATAATTGTATGGTATAATTTAAATTCTTTTTTTACATTTTTAAATTAATTTCTTAAAGGTTTTGATTTAATTTTAGTGAAAATTAGGCTCAGGTCCTTAAAATCAAACTTAATATACGAAAACTCTTCCCTAAAAAAGGATTGTAAATTAGGTCTCTAGAATTAAGTTATTGAACAATTGCATAAATGTTTTCAATTATTTAGCAACTTAATTATAGTGACCTAATTTACATATTTTTTGGGGCAAGGATATTTGGTGTATTATGAAACTTAATAGGGACTTTAACCAAACTGTCCCTTAATTTTATGCAAATTTTGATTCAGTGGTCAATTTTTTTTAAGATAGGACCGCTTTTTAAGTTAGGTTTCAATGGAAAAATTATTTCAATAACATGCTCCGTTTGAAACTTATTATAAAACTAGGTATGTTTTTCATCAGATATTTCTTATGCATTTTTAAAGCGCAATCTCAAATTTATAGTTTGTGCTTGCGTTCACTTTTATTGAAATTGTGCTTGCGCATTTTTTAAGTCGGTAAACATAAATTTTTGATCTAATGAAAAACAAACATTTTGTAATAAGTTTTAAACGGAGCATATTGTTGAAATAAGTTGTCTGTGAAGCCTAACTTGAAAATTTGTCCTACTAACAATATAAATCTATCATAAACACGGACTAAACTTCCAAAGTACATGACTTTTATTATCTACGAGATTTTATGGCACATGCAACCCACGTATATATATATAATTCTTATAAAATCATAAAATTTAAAACTTCTACGTAGTTTTGATAAAAATAAATTGAAAAATATAAAGAAAAAATTGTAATCTTTTGTCAGAACAGAGTTTCAAACTTGTAACCTTATGTACGTATCAAAATTTACATTTGAAAATAAACATTAACATTTGTCTTTTATGGGATTCGAACTCCTAACATCTTTTTACATATAACTATATAAGGGTATTTTTGGAACTTCGTAGTTGGATCCAAAGTTTGTGTTTCTATTCCAAACTATTAATAAAGACAAGTGTTACGGCATATGCTTCGCGTGTGACAATAGCACACGCTTCGCGGGTAAATTGATATTTTTTTTTACAAATTATATGTATTTAACATATTCAAGAGATGATTCTCATAAATATTTAGGTAATTTTTTTGCGTTGAAATAATATGTGTATTTTTATTTCTAAGTTGGAACATTTACTTTTTTGTTAGGTTGAATTTTTTTCCTGTTATCAATTTACAAAGAGCAAAAATGTATAGGAACTTTAATTTTTAGATCATATCTTTAAGTGATATTAAAATTTGGTAATATATATAAGAGAGCGTTCTGATTTTTTTTTTTGACATTGTACTTTATATATAATATGTCACTGGGACAACATATCACATGTCAATAAATGTTCGAATCATGCTATGCAAGTTTCGAACTTGTGACCTCTCGCACCAAAGCCGAATCACTTAACCACTTGGACAATGGAATAAAATTTTGCTATATTTTATTTTTAAGTGATATTAACATTTGGTAATATCTATAGAGAAACGTTTAAGGAAGTTCATGTTGGTAATAAAAATGTATTACACCAAAGCTAGTATATTTAAGTCATATTGGCACGGCGTGTGCATTTAAATAGTACAAACGACATATGTTTCAGAAATGCAAGAATATATATATATGTAATAGAAAAATACATGATTTGCAAGTGCAAAGTGACATGCAAATGGCATACACGAAAGTGTGCTTTTATATATATAATAATCGATAAAATGAAGATTTATTTCATCGTTGATGATTATTATTCTATAAGCTTGTATTATTTTTAAAAAAGAACTAAAAATAAATTTTGTGAATTATGTGTCAAACGTCACAAAAAGAAATAACTAATGAAAAAAGATATCAAATTTGTCCTTTTGAAGATATTAGCACATCCTTGTACACAATAATTCTTGTGTAGGTTCCGGATTGCCCTTGAACTTCATCGTTTTTTACTAAAAATTTGGTGTTTTTCATTGAAACTCCTCTTGATAATGCAACATAAAGTTGACCATGGCTGAATTTATCTTGGGGTTAGTAAATTCCAACATTTGGAATTGTTTTCCCTTGAGCTTTGTTAATAGTTAAAGCAAAACTTAACCTTATAGGGAATTGTTTATGTAATAAAGTAAATGATAAACAGATATCTTCGGAGGACTTCATAAGTATTCTTGGTAAGAAAACCCGAGTTCCACCAAAGTGACCGATGACAATATCTGCATCCATGATGTTTCTGTGAATTTCACAACATATAAGTCGCGTACCATTGCATAATCCTGTTTTTGGATCGAGGTTCCTTAGTAACATAATTGGTACATCTTTCTTCAAGATCAATTTATGTGGGGGGTAAACCACTCAAATTTATTGAATTTAAATATTCAAGCTGGAATAGATTTCTTATATCATCTTCCACAGAATCGAAAGAGTAGTAGACATGGTGATCACCAAAAAAAAGATTTATAACTTGATCGTTTCATGTATCCACATTTTCATTAAGTGGAGTGATCAAAGCCCTTGTAACCATATATTTTGTATTGAATGCATTAACGTATAAGTTTGGAAAAGTTGAATTTATTAGAGTAGTTATTCATCTTCCTATGGTATAACCATTTCGTCCGGGAGTCTTATCATGTTCTCACATATACGTGGCTCATTTCCATCACCAACTCATAGCAGGAAATCCACATAGAATGGATCTTCTTTTGCCCTCATATTTTGAGTGAGATGGATCACTTCTACATGTTTCCGTAATGACGATTTAACAATGCACTCATCAATAATTTCCGATATTGTACCATTTTGTACAACCGATAAAACTTGTCTAAAATCCCCTCCAATGATTATAACTTTACCTCCAAATGGCATGTCATTTCCCAGTATGTCTTTTAAAGTTCTATCCAGTGCTTCAAAAGCATATCTGTGGGTCATTGTTGCTTCATCCTAAATAAAAACGATCGCTAATCTCATAAGTTCAGTCACTTCAGACTGTTTAGGTATCGTACACATTAATGTTGAAGTTAGACTGGTTGGGATTTTAAATCGCGAATGTGCTGTTCAACCACCTGGTAAGATTGTTGCGGCTATCCCCGATGTAGCTGTTGCAAGTGCAATTAAACTATCTTGCCTAAGTTTTGCAAGTATTGCTCGATAAAGAAAGGTCTTTCCCATCCCACCAGGGCCATCTATGAAATAGATTTTGCTCTTCTTATGGTAAACAACATTAGTAATTGCAGTATATGCATATTTTTGACAGTTATTTAACTTTACGTTAAATGCAAAGTCCTCTTTAGACGTTACAATAGAATATTATTCTTCTATCAATTTGGAAGCGAGGGAATTATCATCTATATCATTTCTAAGACTTGGAAGATCAAAATTAGATATTAGTTTATAATGGTTCATTAATAGATCATTAAGTTCATGTAGAAGACGATTTTCAAGTATAGGATGAGCCATTGCACTTGAACTTGGATAATCTTCAACCATATAATAGAAAAATTCTTCTTATAATTTTCTCACTCCCGTTGGTGGACAATAAATTAAGATCGTTACAAATAATCTTCATAAAGATGATGACATTTGTGTGTTTGATGTTTCAATCAAACATGCTCTTATACTTTGGTCTTCTTCAAGTAATCCCATCTTTTCCCTGCTTGCTGAAACGTTGGGTATTTGATACCATTGATGGTTAGAAGATAATCAAATGATGATGGTCCTTTTACATGATTTAAAAGAATACGCAAGAAGTAACGTTCTCCTTCTGATGGAGAAACATTGTAAATTCGTTCTATGACCTTTTTTTGTGATGCTCTTCGTCGCCGCTTTTTAATATCTGATATCCAGGTCTATTTCTCTGGGAATTCACGGTATAAAAATGCCTTGCTTTTGAATCTTGTGAATTTATGTTGAAGAATTCAATTAACATTGATGTAGAGAGGTTATCATACAATAAAACATCAAACATAGTTTGGTTAGCATGACAAGTTACTTGTTGCCTGCTTGGAAGGTGTATCTGTAGATGTTGAACTGAAGGATATATTGTATGCAAGGAGAATTCAAAAATTCTCCAAAAGGCCTCTTAGGGACATATCCATCTTGCGTCTAAAAACTTTTGAATCTCATCATTTTAAGATGTTGGATGAATTTCCACGATCTGGACCGTTGTATACATATTTGTATAAATATTTGACAGATTTGATACTACTACAAACTTCAACATTTATATGACAATCATACTTTTTCAGCAGCCATGGGTTATATGGAACAACCCAACGATTATCCATTATAATATCACCATCATTGTCTAGTGCGATGTTTATACCATTATCCCGCCTTCGATAAATAGGGTATGAATCATTACCTTGAATAGTACATGATGAAAATTGCTTAGGATATTTTTTTTTGCAATTTCCGTCTTTCATGCATGGAGCATTTGGTCGTTGTCTTCCACATGGCCCATGAAGCATCCATTTAATGACAGCATTGCACAACTCTGGTTCATCACGATTCAGGATTTCAGCTCTTACAACAGCATCACAATCATCTGGGCTATGTAATTTATCTTCGTTGTCTAGAATAATAAGCATATGAGCATGGGGTAGTCCTCTTTTTTGAAATTCGATGACATGAACATGTGTTGCAACCAATCTAAGAACTTTTTTATCGTATATATCATGCTTTAATTCTTCATATTTGGCACGAAAAATTCTAATAGTAAGATCTGGGCCATCTCGCGAAGTTTGTCCATATGAAAGTTCTAATGTGATTTCGTCCCACGTAGAATTGCATGTCATTATAATAAACATATCAGGCTTTCCAAACTTTTATACTAAAGCCATTGCATCTTGATAACGTTGGTACATATTACGTGGACTTCCATTGAACGCTGGGGTAATATTACTCTTCTGCCTATGTTACCTATGTCAAAAAAATTAATTTGATATAAAATTATATATATGTGTATGTGTGTGTGTTGTATAAATAGACCAAAGAGAAGGGAAAAGTGTCATACTTGCATTATTTTCTCTAGCATTCAATGCATCTTGAAGTCCCACATACAATTCCGATCTAATATGATTTTGTTGTTGACGAAACCATCTCATTCTACCACTTTCAATTTTCACATAATTATCCACGACATATTGTTGTAATAAACGTCCTCCATGTAAGAAGAGAGAAGTATCTTCACGTCGAATCTAAAGTTTAAGTTGATTAGTAATAGCAAATGCAATATATTATCTATATAATAATTACTTAAGTTGATTAAAATTGCTAGATCTTGATGCCTATTATATTTATGTTTGACTGCTTGTGTAAATCAAAAGAAAGAAATCCATTATGTCATTAACAATGTATAAATTTATGCCCAATAATTAATCAATTTTTATAATATGATGATGCTAGCTATAAATTTATAATTTTATGAATGTAAAACTACTTGGTACCTGCAAAATATAAGCATAGTACTCACGGTATGTAAGAGGAGTTCCATTTATATTATGGCTGTTAAGGTCCCAACCATAACTTTCATAAGGTAGTAGGAGAGGGTACTATAGAGGGTCATAACAACCATGTGTTTCTGGAATTCTCATAAGCTGACCCGTCGTCGTATGTAGAACAATATCCCTACCATTTATAAGACTTGTCGCATCCTGACCAGCTATCATTGTGGAAACTTGTGAAGATGTAGGCAACACATATTGTTGGTGCAATGGTTTTTCTTTAATTATAAATTTATAATTATGGATCTCGGGAAGTTGTGAAACTCGACGAAAGTACTGAGCAAAATCATTATTCTCATCCAATATACGTTGTATACTTTCCAGTATTCCTCTATTCAAGTCTTCATTTTAAATCATTTGATTTTCAATTTCATGATTAGTATCATATATATATATATATATAGTTGTAAAAATCTGGGTCTACCTCCTTCTTTAGGAAGTGGGCTTCCAATATTGTGATATATACATCCTTGAGCACGGAAAGTGTAAATACCAGCTCTTCCATTTGTTAGATTTTCAACTACATGCACTCCCATTGAAGTGAAGGAGAATACATGATCATATGATCGAATATTTCTTTTGAAATGTATACCATCAGTATCTGTATCCTTGTAGAGCTCCAAGAGCTTATTTGGTGAATGCACTAGGGAATTATGGTTCTTCCATTTGAACAACACAAAGGTGCACTCTCGTTTCGAAATAATTTTCTCGAACAATGTTGACAAAATGTTGGTTGTTTCAATAAATGCTTTTGAAATCCAGTATGATTTTTGAAATTTTTTGCAACATTATGAGTTCTAACATTTCTTTGCACGGTTTGACGTCTTTGTAGTTGATTATTATTTTGTGATGATTGTCTCTGCTCTTGGTTAGATTGTGACATGTCATTTACAATATGTTCTCTTTCCTCAATAGATGTGGTTTCTGTTTGTTCTCTTTGTAATCTTGGATTTCTATCTGCTGGTAAATATGAGATTCATTGCTTGTAGTATTTATATTTCTTCCAAAATATGCATTTTGGCATCTTTCTCTTCTTTGTCGATACATTTCACTATGCCGAGCTAGATAATTTTCTCTTTGTTCCTGACTTATAGCATTCTTTCGTTTTCTATCTCTCATACGACGCATTTCTCTTTGTTCATCACTTAAAATATTTGTTCTTCTATTTTGTCTCCGTTGACTATTCATCTTTGATATACAGCCGACTGAAAAGCAAATATGGTTAGGTTACTAACTTTTTAATCTTAAATACTTTTTTTCACATAGCATTTGATGGTAGTTGCTAAGGTAACGATAACTGTAATAGTAAAATTGTTAGAATGAGACCGAATTCCAACACCACATAAAAGATAAGGTAATTATACTATTTGCAACATTAATATAAATCAGAATTTTATTTCAAAATTGGAAAACATAAGAGTAGAGAATATATAGTGATTTCCTTATTAATAACAAGGGTGCAACATCTAAAAAGTACTACTAATAAATGTTAATTTTTTTATCCTACATAATGACTTTTGATTCAAATTTATTGCACAATTATACCATTCATTTTCCTTCATAAATTTTACCTGCAAAAACATGAAAAGAAAACTAATAAATGAAATTTAATTATATTATTTTTTCAAATTTCTTGATCGATATATCACTTACCACTTCAGAAGTAAATTTATCATTCCAAAAATCATCTGTTGAGAGAGACTTTTTATCAGCATTTGTTGGTTATTCGACATGTACACTATCCTTCGTTGAAGATGCTTTTGAAGATATATCATTGTTTTGACTCGACCTTTGTTTATCACAGTTTTTAACATCCATCGTTTGGCTGATAAATTGTGTTGAATTAACATAATATATTGTCGTGTTAATTAACCTATATTTTATTATAACAGCGTCATGTAAAATGTAAGTTGTGAGTCAACCAACTTATAAACAAACCAAGTACTTTATCTTGGCAACAAACCCAAACTTAAAAACTTTGTTCCAATATAACAATTACTTGCTCCTCTTACATATACTTATCCATTTTCTACTCTATTACTTTTCTCTTACCCGACGTTGCACTATAGATACTCTCTCAAAACTAAACAGTTTATTCGTTATCAAATAGCTAAAAACAGATCCACAGTACACATGAAAGTGAATTTACTCACGGTTAGATATACCTGAAGCACACATAGTATGGTTTCAATACTATTTACTTTTATTTGCATTGATAATTGACCAAATGACATTAATTTTATGTGTCAATTGGTTTACGATCAGTTTATAAAAGCAGCTCCTCTTTCAACTGAATGAAAATGGAAACTTTTCTAAAATTAAATATATCTAAAATGAAGACAGTTTGTTTAAAAATTTATTCATCCAGCACTAAGTTGTTACAATAGGCTATTATTTTGCATAAGGAAGCCATTCATAAAGTTATTAACCCGACATATATTTATTGCTTGGTTTTGGTGGTATTAATTCTCTAATGTATAAAGACATTGTAGCTTATTTGATATACTAACTTGAAGGTCCTCATTACCAGAAATTCTGATTTTTATCCGGCTAAATACATCAACTCTTAACATGAGTTTTATGGCACGCGCTTTGCGCGTGAATTGTTTTCCATTTAAGTCGTATATGTTTAAATCAATCAAAAAAATGATTTTTTATTTTCAAGTGATACTAAGATTTGTATATTTGTAAAGAAATATTTTGAATTTGTAACGGAAGTTTAATTTTAAATTCTATTTTTAGAAGCGTTTTGAATTTGTAACATGTTTGATTGTTAGATCATACTTTTAGGGACGTTTGAATTTGTAAAATAAGTTTAATATTGGATCCTATTTTTAAGTGATTAAGATTTGATAATATATAGAGGGGTGTTTTTGGTAGTTCATGTTGATACAAATAAAGTGTGACATCAAAGCTATTACAACTGTACATGCAATCATCACATATTCAATAGTCAATAGTTGCCAAAATATAACGTCAAAGTAGTTTAGGTAATGCATAACTTTCATATACTCTACCTTGGGAAAAAAGTGTTTTCATGATTTCCACAATCACACACTGTACATGCAATCATCTATTAATCAACCAACAAACATCAGACCAAATCACATACTAAGTAGCTCAGAAATAGTTTAGCCATTTTTTTTCCGCAAGCAACTTAACTTGGTATTGTCAGCACAAAACATTGCTTGGTAAAATAGTTTCAAATTCCCTGCCAGCTAAAATGTCAACAAAGTCATAAATATTTATCAATTACTTGAAGCAAAAATTAGAAGCTGGTTTATTTTATGTGCCCATCATATAGCAGTAAAGATATAATATAATTAGAAAATTTTGAATATCACCGCAAAATAATATTTACAACTCTTTTAATGATGCTTGTTGGTTATACTGAATGAAAAAATGATAAAGATAAATACTATGACAAAACGATCAGTGTTCCAAACCGGCAATCAGAAATTAACCATGAAAAATAATTAATAAGAGATGGAAATTAATAACAAATGGCGGATAACAGTTATAGAAATGCAAGATATATGATACTGAAGGCAATATATATATTCATGCAACAAATGATGGATAATGTTTCCATTTTGAAAAAATATAAATTTCATCGAACAATACACACACGCTAACAGATTTCCAGAAGCGGGAACTAGTGGTTGAAACTGCATATTAACTTGAATCAAAGAAAACATAGCCTAGAGTTCAAAAAAGACATGTTGAAGTATTTTGCATTCATAGTTTATAGATATACAAACTCCATTAATATTAACTGAGAACATTTACAACCCGCACGTGATTGGCTTAAATAAATTACACATCATCAGCTAATAATATCATTCATTTTTTATATTAAAAATCTGTAATGGCAAGGTGAACTAAAACATTTTAATAACGTCGAAAAGTAAATGCCTGACACTGTCAAGCATGATGTTTAGTTTGGGACCATTGCATCATGATCGACAGTGTCAAGAATAATGTTTAATATAGGCTATGCAAACTTCTGTTTGCATTCATCTACTTTCAGTTGTTTGACATGCTAGTTTTCCGTACTCATTTTCTTAGTGCTGCGCGTGTGTGTAAAAAGCATATTAGACGTCGGAGGTGCTCTGGGGTCATCAACGGCGGTTATGAATTACAAACGGGTCGATATTAAACATTATGATACTGAAGGCAATATATATAGTCATGCAATAAAGCTTTACAAAACTAAGCATGACGACTAACCTAACGCTTTGAAAGTTATATGATGTTGGATGCGAACAACGAATGGCGAGTAATAACGAACAGCAGAGAGTGGTGTAGAGAGATGGATCGAACGTGAAGGATAGACAGTGATATTTAAAGGGGTCAATAGGATTTTCTAGAATGCTAAATATGTGGTGCGAATGTTTGAATATTTCTAGGTTCAAGGACTCAATCAATTGCCAGCACATGCATTTAGATCTAAATAAGTGCAATTTTAGGACAGATACTAGTTTTCAAGGCTCCTCTCCGCATGCATGTAATGGAGTGAACGTGAAAGGATAGAGAGTGATATTTAAAGGAGTCAATAGGGTTTTCTAGCATGCTAAATATATGATGCGAAGGTTTGAATAATTCTAGGTTCAATGGCTCAATCAATTGCCAGCTCATGCATTTAGATCTAAATAAGTACAATTTTTGACGCAGCGGATATTACAAAGATGATGTAGATCGTTGAATGTAGCAATTGGTGGATTGGAAGATGCTGAAATGCCCAAATTCGTTGATCCGAAGATACCGAATTCTAGCTATCCTGAACTCGTTGATCGCGCACGATACCGGGTTCGAAGATCTTCAATTCTTCAAGCGTTGATCAAGCGCACTTGATTCCGCGAATCGGCTTCTACAATCGTTGAATCGAGCACACTCGATTATCCGAAAGAGGAGATAGGAGATTACACTCAACTACCAATTTAGAATGAAAGCACAAAGCAATCAAAAGAGAATTTTATTCAATATTCAACTTGTTATATGCGCCCACTGGAAAACGATCTTTTGTTAATACTGCATAAACCATATCACCTTCATGAAATTCTACATTTCTTCGTTTCAAATCTGCAGCTCGTTTATATTTCTCATTTGCTTTCTCCAATCATTCTTGAACGATTTTATGACACTCCGTCAGCCCTTCAACAAAATCAGCAGCTTTCTTAATTGTCCCCTTTGATTGTGGTACTACCGTTAAATCCAACGGTCCCTTCGGTAAGCTCGAATATACTATCTGAAATGGACTGAACCCAGTACTTCGATTCATAGCATGATTATGAGCAAATTCTGCCTGGCATAACTTCACATCCCAACTCTTCAGATTATCTTGAACAAGACACCTCAACAAGTTTCCCAATGATCTGTTAACCACCTCAGTCTGTCCATCCGTTTGTGGGTGATAAGCACTACTAAACTTCAGCTTCGTTCCCACCATTTTCCACAAACTTAGCCAAAAATGACTCAGAAAACGAGTATCCCTGTCCGACACAATCGATTCTGGCAATCCATGAAGTCGATAGATCTCTCTGAAAAACAACTGAGCAACATGAACAGCATCCGCCGTCTTCTTACAAGCAATAAAATGTGCCATTTTCGAAAATCGATCAACCACCACATAAATGGAATCATTACCACGCTGCGTTCTCGGCAACCCCAACACAAAGTCCATACTCACATCAACCCATGGTTTAGTTGGTACAGGTAACGGCATATACAACCCAGCATTAGTAGCAGTTCCCTTTGAAACCTGACAAATATGACAACGCTCCACAAATTTTTCCACCTCTTTCCTCATTGATGGCCAAAAGTAGGACTGTGAAATCAACTGTAAGGTACGGTCTCTTCCAACATGTCCTTCTTCATGTAACTCCTTGATAATCTTCATTCTCAAACTACCCTCCGGAATGCATAATCGATTTCCTTTGAACAGAAAACCATCTACCATCACGAAGTCATCCGTCTCTCCCTCCTTGACTTTATCAACAAATTTTGCAAAGTAAGGATCATCAGTAAATAATTCTTGCAATATTTCAAACCCCGTCACTTCAACCTTTAGTGTAGTCAACAAATGATTCCTCCTACTCAAAGCATCAGCCACACGATTTGTCACCCCTGACTTGTGTTTAACAACAAAAGTAAACTGTTGCAGATATGCAATCCACGATGCATGTCTCGCTGAAATCTTGTCTTGCCCTTGTAAATGCTTCAATGCTTCATGATCAGTGTAAAGAACGAACTCCTTCTGAAATAGATAGTGTCTCCAGTGTTTAATAGATTGCACAACAGCATAAAACTCCACATCATATGTACTGTATTGCATCTTCGCTCCTGACAACTTCTCACTGAAATATGCAATAGGACGCCCCTTCTGACTCAACACCCCTCCAATCCCAACCTTGGATGCATCAGTATGTAGTTCAAACACCAACTGAAAATCAGGTAGCACTAGAATTGGTGCAGACATCAGCAATTCCTTGATCTTCCCAAAAGCACTCCCTGCTTCCTCTGTCCATGCAAACTGTTTACCTTTCATGCAATCTGTAACAGGCGCCATCACACTACTAAAGTGTGGTATAAAACTTCGATAGAATGAAGCCAACCCGTGAAAACTACGAACTTCCGTTATCGTCTTGGGCTGCGGCCAATTTCTGATCGCCTCTACTTTACTTTGGTCAACCTGTATTCCTTTCTCTGAAACAACATACCTCAGAAATAAAACACTATGCGTCATGAACACGCATTTCTTCGTTGCAGCATAGAATTGTTCTTGTCGCAATACCATCAGCACTTCTCTAAGATGATTCAAATGTTCCTCTGGACTCCCACTGTAAATAAGAATATCATCGAAATACACCACCACGAATTTCCCAATGAACGGTCGAAAAATCTGATTCATCACCCTCATGAAAGTACTTGGTGCATTGGATAAACCAAATGGCATGACCAACCATTCGTATAGACCCTCCCTGGTTTTAAAAGCAGTCTTCCACTCGTCTCCTGGTCTAATGCGAATCTGATGATAACCGCTCTTCAAGTCAATCTTAGAAAAGACAGTAGCTCCGCTTATCTGATCCAACAAGTCATCCAACCTCGGCATTGGAAATCTATATCTCACGGTAATCTTATTCAATGCTCGACTGTCAGTGCACATCCTCCACGTCCCATCCTTCTTGGGTACCAATAAAGCTGGTACAGCACAAGGACTCAGACTCTCCTGCACACGTCCTTGCTCAAGCAATTCCTCTACCTGCCTTCGCAACTCTTCATGTTCCTTCGGACTCATTCGATAATGTGGTCTGTGTGGCAACACAGCACCTGGAACAAGATCTATCTGGTGTTGTATATCTCTCAACGGCGGCAACTCCGTTGGTAACTCCTCTGGAAATACATCGTCAAATTCTTTCAGAACTGGTTTAACTTCTTCTGGAATTTCAACTTCTTCACTGCTCTCACACCCAATCAACAAGAATACTTCCGGCTCTTCTTCAACTTCTTTAACAAACTCCTTTAAAGTCAATAAAGTTTTCAGCTCTTCAATTTCTTCTGACTTACTTTCTTCTTGTGATCTCTTCTTCGGAACTAAGATAATCTTCGTGCCTTTAAACATAAAACTGTAGCTATTGGTCCGACCGTCATGTAGTACTGCTCGATCATATTGCCATGGTCTTCCCAATAATAAGTGGCAAACGTCCATCTCTACTACATCACACCATATTTCATCTTTGTATTTCTTCCCAATAGAGAATGGAACACGAACTTGTCTATCCACTTTCACTTCTCCTCCTTTTCTCAACCATGCTAACTTGTATGGACTCGGATGTTTCTCTGTCTTCAATTTCAACTTTGTCACAGCTTCGGTTGAAATAATATTATCACAGCTTCCTGCGTCAATCACAAACTTACACACCTTTCCCAGAATAGTACATGTTGACTGAAAGATATTACTCCTCAACCAACTAGCTTCCTCCTGCTTCGGTGTTAAACACGATCTCCTCAGCATTAGGTTACAACCTTCATCTCCTGACGCAATATCTTGCTTATCCTCCTCAACTGGACTAGAACAATCCTCATCAACATCCTCATCTTCAACCTCTACAATCATGGTTCTCTTCTTTGGTTTTGGACACTCACTGCTTTTATGACCCAATTCCTGACAATTGTAACATTTGAAACCATTGTTAACCCTTTTCTTCTCAACCTCCTTCACCACTGGTCTACTGATAGGTTTAGAAACATTAGAACTTCCTCCAACACCCTTCGCTTGATTGTTAGAATTAGTAAATACACCACTTCCTCGTCTCCCTTGTTTTTCCCAAGCCAACGCTTTCTGATGTGCTTCTGCCACAGATCTTGGATCGAACATATTAACCATATCCTGAATCTGCATTCTCAATCCTCCAATGAACCTAGATGTCAGCTGCTCTTCTGTTTCCATAATATCATTCCTTGCAATGAGTTGATAGAATTCATCAGCATAGTCATTAACTGTCTTTGTGCCCTGCCTCAAGTTCTGCAAACGTTGATACATCAAAGATTGATAATTGTATGGTAAGAACGTTGCTTTCATCAATTTCTTCATCTTCTCCCAAGATTCAACTTTTGACTTTCCCATCCGATCACGTGTAAGCTTGGTTTGCTGCCACCATGCCAAAGCTCTACCCCTCAGCCTCGTAGCAACCAACTTCACTCTACGATGTTCTAGAACTTCTTTGAAGTCAAAAATCTCCTCGACATTAGCTAGCCAATCTAGAAACTCCTCCGCTTGCATACCACCCTTGAATTCAGGAATTTCTGTCTTCATCCCCGATTCCCACTTGTGATCATACTCAGAATAGTTTCTTCCTTGACCTCTTCCTTGAATACTACCACCATCATACTCCTCTTCAAAATCAGATGCATAACGATGTCGATTCTGACCACCAACATCTCTACTACCATTGCGTCTTCCACCATCATCCCTTCTATCAACATTCCTCCGTTCACGATCATTCACGTTCCTCCCACGCCCTTGATCATTTTCAATACTTCGGTCTCGATTGGAATGTGGCGAGACTCTACTACCTCCATGATTAGATTCAGGTGAAACCCTTCTCTGATTTTGATTCATCTCCGTCATAAGCTTCTCTAACCGGCCAATTCCTTCGTTAAGCTTTTCACTAAAATTCTCATTGATTCTTTGTTCCATCTCATCAGCTTCTTCTCTTCGATACAAAGCTTCTACGTTTTGGTGACGATTAGCTCTTCTTGGCGGCATACTTGAAAACTTCACAAATTCTTCAACACTTCAAATTCAAACACTTTTCGAACTTTGATCCAAAATGAAACGGATCGAAATCTTCCACTTTGTTGCAAATCTCGATGAACACGATGAACACGACTTCTCCAAATCACAAATCCAAACTTCAAACTTCAAAGGTATGCACGACCCACTTCCTCAAACTCTCGGCCGTGATTGATAACTTCAAATCTTCAAATGAATAGGCTCCAAGTCTCGATCTAGCTATGATTGGCTAGAACACGCTCTGATACCAAAACTGACGCAGCGGATATTACAAAGATGATGTAGATCGTTGAATGTAGCAATTGGTGGATTGGAAGATGCTGAAATGCCCAAATTCGTTGATCCGAAGATACCGAATTCTAGCTATCCTGAACTCGTTGATCGCGCACGATACCGGGTTCGAAGATCTTCAATTCTTCAAGCGTTGATCAAGCGCACTTGATTCCACGAATCGGCTTCTACAATCGTTGAATCGAGCGCACTCGATTATCCGAAAGAGGAGATAGGAGATTACACTCAACTACCAATTTAGAATGAAAGCACAAAGCAATCAAAAGAGAATTTTATTCAATATTCAACAACCTTACAAATGAGACTCACGGCCTATTTATAGGCGAACAATTTTACAACAGAAATTTCTCCAACTCCTAAGTCGTTTCCGACTCATAACTATGCTCTACGACTCATCATAAGTCGTATACGACTCATCCAAAACGACTTATCAAACTGCAAAATAACAACTACAACAACACACGACTCAACATACTCCGACTCATGACTCAGCCAAGGATACGACTTATTACAACAGACGACTTAAAACAGAAAATACAACATAGAAAAATACATCTTTTAAGTCGTTGCCGACTCATCAACTCCATTCGACTCAACTTATTTACAACAGACGCCATACGACTTATACTCCAGTAACGACTTAGAAACAATCGGTTCAGATTAACTCGTCAGGAGAATCTACAGCATGGATCAAAGCGGCATCAGAAAATACAGTTCCAGGCCTCTACGACTTAACCCAGTTTCGATAAGTCGTGGACGACTTATCACTTGTGTATTCTTCCCCTTGAGTCGTGAACGACTCATCTCCCTGTTAAGTCGTAGACGAGTTATAGTTGCTTCGTTAAGTCGTAAACTCGTCACCTCTTTCCCTTTGGTCTTCCAGATGAGTCGTGGACGACTCATCACCGCCTCCTTAAGTCGTAGACGACTCATGCCTGTCTTTATGAGTCGTAGACGACTCATCATCGCTTCCTTAAGTCGTAGACGACTTATATCTTCACCTTTGGTTGTCCAGTTGAGTCGTGGACGACTCATCAATGCCTCCTTAAGTCGTAGACGACTTATGCCTTTGTCAAATAAAGGTTGCGCTGCATCAATTTTGGACAGATCCTATTTTTTAAGACAGATCCTAGTTTTCAAGGCTCCTCTCCACATGCATGTAGAAGTTATAGCTATCTAAATTTTAGGACAGATCCTATTTTTTTGAAATAAAGGTTTTTTTTAAATTTTAGGACAGATCCTATATTTTTGAAATAAAGGTTTTTTTGAATTTTTTTAAAGTTGTGTATATCAAATGAATTTTTTTTAAAGAATTACATATAAAGGATAATTTTGGAAGTTCGCAGTCGGATAAAAGTTTGCGCTTTCAACCCAACTATTAATAAAGACGAGCTGTAAGGCACGCACTTCGCACATGAATTGTTTTTCTACAAATTATATATGTTTTAACCCTTAACAAAAGGCACAAATATTTAATCATGATTTGCGTTAAAATCATGTGTAGTTTGTTTGAATTTTTATTTCTAAGTTCCAATATCTATTTTTTTGTAGTTTGAATTTTTATTTCTATTATTAATTAATAAATAAATAATTTGTAAATGAAGTTTATTTGTTAGATTGTATTTTAAAGTGATTAAGATTCATAATATTTGTAGAGGGGGTTTTGAATTTGTAAAAATAAATTATTCATTAAATTCTATTTTTAAGTATATTAAGGTTTGTTAATACTTGCAGAGGGATATTTTGAACTTAAAAAGTGAGTTTATTTATTAGATCCTATTTTTAAGTGATTTGATAATATCTATAGAAGAGCATTTTTGATAGTTCACGCTAACACAAAAAAAATGTAACATCAAATGTATTACAATTATTATTAAAAATTTGTTGTATCCTATTTTAAAGAGATATGATAATATCTATAGAAAGGCATTTTTGGTAGTTCACGCTGACATAATAAAGTGTGACACCAATTGTATTACAACTATTATTAAAAAAGTGTTATGGCATGCGCTTCGCGCGTGAATTATTTTCCTTATAAATTGTGTGTGTTTAAACCAGTCAAAAATATGGTTTTTTTTCTTCAAGTTATATTAAGATTTGTATATTTGTAAATAAGTATTTTGAATTTGTAAAGGAAGTTTAATTTTAGATCCTACTTTCAGGGCGTTTGAATTTGTAAAAGAAGTTTAATACTAATTCCTATTTTTAAGTGATTAAGATTTAATAATATATAGATGGACATTTTTGATAGTTCACGTTAATACAAAAAAAGAGTAACACCAAAGCTATTACAACTATTAATAAAGATATAGGCTATGCAACCTTCAGTTTGCATTCATCTACTTTTAGTTGTTTGACATGCTAGTTTTCCGTACTCATTTTCTTTGTGCTACGCGTGTGTATGTAAAAAACCTATTAGACGTCGGAGGTGCTCTAGAGGTCATCAACGGCAAATAGGAATTACAAACGGGTTGATAATAAACATTATGATACTGAAGGCAATATTATATATATATATATATATATATATATATATTCATGCAACAAAGCTTTACAAAACTGAGCATGACGACTAACCTGCGCTTTGAAGTTATACGATGTCGGAGGCCAACAGCGAATGGCAAGTAATAGAGAACAGAGAGTAGTGTAGAGAGATGGAGTGAATGTGAAAGGATAGAGATTGATATTTAAAGGGGTCAATAGGGTTTTCTAGAATGCTAAATATGTGGTGCGAAGATTTGAATATTTTTAGGTTCAATGACTCAATCAATTGCCTACTCATGCATTTAATCTAAATGAGTACAATTTTAGATAGATCCTATTTTTTAGGACAGATCCTAGTTTTCAAGGCTCCTCTCCGCATGCATGTAGAAGTTATAGCTATCTATATTTTAGAACAGATCATATTTTTTTGAATATAGGTTTTTTTGAATTTTTTAATAAATTTCAGAACAGATCCTATTTTTTTGTAAAGATTTTTTTGCATTTTTTTAAAGTTGTGTATATCAAATGAATTTTTTTAAAGAATAACATATAAAGGGCAATTTGAAAGTTCATGGTCGAACCAAAAGTTTGCGCTTCCAACCCAACTATTAATAAAGATATAGGCTATGCAATTCATCTACTTTCAGTTGTTTGACATGCTAGTTTTCCGTACTCATTTTCTGTATGCTGCGCGCGTTTATGTCAAAAGCCTATTAGACGTTGGAGGTGCTCTAGAGATCATCAATGGCAGTTAGGAATTACAAACGGATAGATAGTAAACATTATGATACTGAATGCAATATATATATATATATATATATATATATGCAACAAAGCTTTACAAAGCTAAGCATTACGACTAACGTGACGCTTTAAAAGTTATATGATGTCGAAGGCCAACAGCGGATTAATAGCGGACAGCAGAGAGTGGTGTAGAGAGGTGAACGTGAACGTGAAAGGATAGAGAGTGGTATTTAAAGGGGTCAATAGAGTTTTCTAGAATACTAAATATGTGGTGCGAAGGTTTGAATATTTCTAGGTTCAAAGACCCAATCAATTGTCAGCTCATGGATTTAGAATGAGTACTATTTTAGACCGATCCTAATTTTTAGGACAAATCCTATTTTTCAAGGCTCCTCTCCGCATGCATGTAGAAGTTATAGCATTTTAAATTTTAAGACACGAGCGTTACGGCATGAATTGCTTTTCTTATAAATTGTATATGTTTAAATCAATCAAATAAAATGATCTTTTATTTTCAAATGATATTAAGATTTATATATTTGTAAAGAAGTATTTTTAATTTGTAAAGAAAGTTTAATTTTAGATCTTATTTTTATAAGCGTTTTGAATTTGTAAAACATGTTTAATTGTTAAATCCTACTTTTAGGAGCGTTTGAATTTGTAAAATAACTTTAATAGATTCTATTTTTAAGTGATTAAGATTTGATAATATATATAGGGGTGTTTTTGGTAATTCACGTTAATACTAAAAAGGTGTAATACCAAAGCTATTATTAAAGACGAGTGTTATGGCACGCGCTTCGTGTGTGAATTGTTTTTCTCATAAATTGCATATGTTTGAATTAGTCAAAATATGATTTTATTTTATTTTCAAATGATATTAAAATTTGTATATTTGTAAAGAAGTATTTTGGATTTGTAAAAGAAGTTAATTTAGATCTTATTTTTAGAAGCGTTTTGAATTTGTAACGCATGTTTAATTGTTAGATCCAACTTTTATAAGAGCTTGAATTTGTAAAATAAGTTTAATATTATATCATATTTTTAAGTAATTAAGATTTGATAATATGTAAAGGGACGCTATTGGTAGTTCAATACCAAAAAACGTGACATCAAAACTATTACAGCTGTGACGCCCCACCTCTATACCCACGCTAGCCAAGAACACTACGGTGTAGTGCTGTCAACTAGCACGGAGAATAAGGCTGTTGAGGAGCAACCATCTATGTAATTGCTTTGTGCGAGCACCGATATATCAGATAATAAAACATTGCATTTCATTTTTTTAGAGGAAACCCGACATACCGATACAAACTCAAAGCTACTACACAGTGGCTATAATAGTTTAGGACAATAGATATAAAAATAACACAGAAAACATAAATGCGGAATACAGATGGAACGAAAAGTCTCATATATACAATAACTGATATCAGTTACAATACATTTGACACAATACAAATGATACAACTACAACTGTCGACTCAAGAAGTTATATATACAAGTACATTATCGACTAATATACATGAATACATTATCATCTTAAAACAGACACACTGACTACTACAACAAGTCGAAGGCCACTTCAAATGATATAAAAAAGTCTTCATAGCTCTAGCAGCAACCCAAAGCTAAAAATCTACAACCTGTAAATACTCGGTCTGACCCGAGTATTACATTCAAAAGAAAATAATACCCGGATCAGTCTAATTCAAACTCAGTTATTAGCGCAGAGAAGCAATAATAATCAATTTCAATATAGATGACAGTCACAGAAATCTCGTATATCCAACTCTCGATACGAGAATTGGATAACGGCAGATATAACACTAAACAGTGTTAATCCACAAAACAGAAATCCAAAGCAGTTTAAGCAATTGAAATGTCAATTTAAAAATATCAATGCTAATTGGCTGCAGTACACGCTAACGTGTACTGCCTCGCCAATACAGCCTACGGATTACGCAACAGGTCGATGAATTAAGAACAAAAGAGATATCGATTAAAATCTGTCAATTCAGTGTGGCTGCAGTGCACACACGCGTGCACTGCCTCGCCACAACAGAATATAAAGTCACCACAAGGGACAAGGGTAAAACTGCTACGAAAATGCAGCCACCACTTGTATTTAAGGGCAAGGCTGCATTAGTGAAATGAA
Organism: Allium fistulosum; assembly: GCA_030737815.1. Taxonomy (NCBI): domain Eukaryota; kingdom Viridiplantae; phylum Streptophyta; class Magnoliopsida; order Asparagales; family Amaryllidaceae; genus Allium; species Allium fistulosum. The sequence continues at coordinate 598,319,823 of CM060908.1, forward strand.
ACAGTGTACCCAGTGAAAGAGACAATAAGTGAAACAAGTTCAACATGTCGCAAAGCAAGGCACAGGGAAATAGCAAACTGAAGGCGAGAGCACCAAAGATATGGCACTACAGCACTCAACAGAAAAGGCGCAAATCAGCCTCATTAGAAGATAAGGTCATCAGTGAAGCAAAATGACAAAAATGCAAATGATACAAGGCATCAATGCAATGTATCAGGTTCGAGAACAAGGCAATGCAGTTCAATATCTAACCCAATGTCGAAGATAACCAGAACCAAGTTCAAACTATGCCAAGTATCCCGGATGTCACGAAATCCAAACAAGTCAGAACTCACATTTATATGCAAATAAACAGTGGTGATAGAATTACAGTGATATGCAAAAGTAACAGGTAAGTGATAATTCAAAAGCTACACCATATCAAAGTGCTACTAGAGGCAGGGGATAACAAGGCAAGGTCGAACCAGACCAACATCACAAAATGGAGTGTGCAGCCGAAGACAACTACAGGTATAGATACAACAAAATGCAGACCCAACTCCTCAAATGACCAAGTAAAGTTCAAAGACAGCGAGCTACACCAACTACAAGCCCCATGTGACAGCAACACGAAGGAAATGCAACCACAAGGCATGGAACCATAGTGGAACAGGTCAAGCAACAACATGAAGCAGTGCAGACTACCCTAAATGAAGACTAGAATAGGTGACCAAATGCAATAACTCGACTAAACACAATGCCACAATGAAACAACCCAGTGACAACAATGTTTAAAGCTGCAGACACCAAACAGTAGAGTCCAGCAATGCTATTGGATGAACAAACATAGCCGTAGTAATCAAGTACAAGACCCGCGCTCATCACAGCAAAAATGTTAATCCAGGACAAGGTGATAACCCATAAGTTCTACATGAATGCATATGCAAGCGATCAGGTACAGCAGCTCCAACAAGTATATCAATATCATCACCGAAATAGATGATCAAAGTCAAAGATCAAAGTCAGGTGAAGCCAAGACAGTGAAGTGTATCAAGTCCAAGTAAAGACCAGAAAATACTAAACATCATAATGCACTAACCAAAAGAACTCGAGCAGTAATCAAACCAGACTCAAATGCTTCACAATATAACAGTGATCAAATGAAGAACATCAAAAGGTAGACTTAACAGTGACCAAGTGTACAAGTGCAGATACAACATAGTGTATACATGATGAAGGAATACGTAGTGAAAAAAAGTGTTGAACCAACAAGAATATGCAAACTCAAGTCACACAGCATGTACATGTGCGTACCAGACTCAAGACAGAGACCAGAGAAATGCAAATGATCCAATGAGTACAAGACTAAATACAGTCTCGACAGCAGCTGGACCAGACTACAAAAGTCTAAATTATCAAGCTACAGATCATGTACAAGTAATGCCAGCAAAGCTAATGTTCAAGCAATCAGGTTATACTAATAGGTGAAGTGCAACATGAACCAAAGTGATACATGAACTCAAAATGCACAAAAATGACGAAGTCAGGTGAATACATGAAGATGCGAAACCGAGATTTCAAAAACAGTCAAGGCCGAATGAAAACAAGGAACCAAGATATATACGCAATATGAATTGGTCAAGGAAAATCGCAACCATCCAACAATGATCAAACGACCAAAGCACATATTTAGAAACAAATCAGACGAACGTATACGAACAAAATTCAAGGCATTAATTAAGTGTGAATTAGAAGACGTGAGTGAATAAAATCACTCACCTCAGTTTCGAGCTCGACCAAGAAGGAGCGGCCGTGAGCAACTCCAAGAGATAGACGATCGACGAAGCTAGGGCCTAATACTCTTCGATCGTCGAGTAACCAACGTTGGCAGCTTCCGATTAGAAGCCCTAACTTGCAGGCAAAAGGGGGGAGTAGCGAGCCGCCATTATCGTTCCTTCGTTTTAGTTAGGGTTAGCCCCGTGAAAAAAAATGAAAATAGAGAGGAACGGTTATGGCCTTTGATAATTATCACTTTACCATAGACTTGGGCCAAGATGATTTGTTAAGCCCACAACCCTTTTAACAAAAATCAGATAAATGAATTTCAATCCAATTTGAAAAGAATTCAAACCGGATAAGAAGAGAATTTCAATTCGATCAAAACGGCAATAGCTTATTAGCAACCAGATTAGATCGTCACGAGGCGATAATTAAATGGGTACAAAATGTCGGGTTGTTACAGACTCCCCTCCTTAAAGAAATTGCGTCCTCGCAATCCTAAGAGATAAGTGGGAAAGAGGTAACAACCATAAGAACATAACAATGTCGAGTCATAAGCAAAGCAAATGTCAGCAGGGAAGTATAGGAATTATGGAAGTATCAGATATAGAATCAAAAAGGTTCGACTGCTTCAAGTCAAAAGAATCAACAATCGTGGGGATCAAGGAATCAAAATCAGACGACTATCAAAAGGGAGAATCAATCGAGTTCCAGCATTTAAAAGAAAAGGAAAAAAAACAGAGCAGAAATCACGTACTGCACGAATTGAATGTGAGTAAATCAGATTACTCACCTGAATTGCCAGAGAAAAAGACGAAGCTCGAATCTCAAAATCGCAAATATTCAATCATCAAAAACGATAATCGAATTTTCACAAATATCTGATTATCAAAAACGATAAGCAGAAACCACAAATATTCGATTATCAAATCGAAAAATATTTAATTATCTCAAACGATAATCAATTTCACAAATATCTGATTATCAAAAACGATAATCAGAAATCACAAATATTCGATTATCAAATCGAAAAATATTTGATTATCTCAAACGATAATCAATTTCACAAATATCTGATTATCAAAAAACGATAATCAGAAATCACAAATATTCGATTATCAAATCGAAAAATATTTAATTATCTCAAACGATAGTCGAATTTTCAAATCGCAAATAGGTTTAACTATCAAAAATATTTAATTATCTCAAACGATAATCAAATTTCATAAATATCTGATTATCAAAAACGATAATCAGAAACACAAATATTCGATTATCAAATCGAAAAATATTTGATTATCTCAAACGATAATCAAATTTCACAAATATCTGATCATCAAAAACGATAATCAGAAATCACAAATATTTGATTATCAAATCGAAAAATATTTGATTATCTCAAACGATAATCAAATTTCACAAATATCTGATCATCAAAAACGATAATCAGAAACACAAATATTCGATTATCAAATCGAAAAATATTTGATTATCTCAAACGATAATCAAATTTCACAAATATCTGATCATCAAAAACGATAATCAGAAACACAAATATTCGATTATCAAATCGAAAAATATTTGATTACCTCAAACGATAATCAAATTTCACAAATATCTGATTATCAAAACGATAATCCGAAACATAAACATCTGATTATCAAAATGATAATCAGAAGTCATAAATATTCAATTAACGAGTCCGGAATTAACCGAAGTAGTAAAAGTATGGTTCCATACTCCTTACTTTTGCTAAATCGTTTAAATCTCTTTATCGTTTCCTTGAAAGTGCAGAATTGTGTGTTTTTAAAAAAAAATAACATTTCACATTCTCAAACGGACAAGTCCGGAATTAAGCGAATCAGTAAAAGAAAGGGGTCATAGTCCTCGATTTTTCTGAAACGTTTAAATCGCTTCCTCGTTCTTTTGAAAATGTAAACTGTAAAAAATTTTTGAAAACAATTTTAATTTATATTTTTGAAACAACTTTTAAAAATAAAGAATTTTGAAAACACGTGATTAAATTAGCAATATCAGTATTGCGGGAGAACCGCTTGTAAATCCATTTCGAAATTGACGGTTACTGAAGTTAACACGTCAAAATCTCATTAAAATAACTGGCATCAAAATATAATACCAGATGAATTTTCATTCATCAAAAATGTCACAAGAATCTTCTCAAAGATAAAAAGGATGTCATACCCTAAACTTGTATTCATAACAAGTCAATAACACATGAATTTCACCAATGCACAAAAACTGATATCATATCAATGAAAATCATGAAAATTGGTGAAGCACAAAATTCCAGAAATCATCATCAGAAATCCAGAAAACACATAAAAAGGGGGGAGGCCTAACACATGAATGGGAGCATGAAAACTCACCTACGCGTAAACACATGACGAGAAGTTATCTCATGGAAGCTATCCATTAAATTTTCACACAGGAATGGCCCGAAGACCGTAGGGTGCTACCCTAGAAATGTGATGGCAAAACATCACATAATCGGGGTATAGTCTCCCACGTAGACAAAGAAATATGTGATGGCGAAACATCACATAATCGGGGTATAGTCTCCCCGTAGACGAAGAAATATGTGATGGCGAAACATCACATAATCGGGGTATAGTCTCCCCGTAGACGAAGAAATATGTGTGAGACGAAATCACACAAAGAGTATCCAGACAACCCTCAAAGCCCAAGAGATATGTGTGAGACGAAATCACACCGATGAGGCCTAGTCTAACCGTGCAATATGTGTGAGACGAAATCACACACTGGTGTCTAGACAATCCTCAAAGCCCAAGAGATATGTGTGAGACGAAATCACACCGATGAGGTCCAGTCTAAATCATAAAAATGATCGTCATGATCATAAAGAAAGTGTCAATTACACTAAGCTAGTAAATATAAGAGTTTAGCTTCATGTCCCATAACCACTTGCTTAACTCAAATATTTACGAACAGATTGTAAATCTCCACTAGGAAATTGTCACAAAAGGGTTCAATCGAGCAAGTCCAAGAGCTAACCGACGAAGTGAACGCAAGCGTTTCATACCACTCGTTTTACTAAGTCGTTTAAGTCGATTTCTCATTCAAGTGAAGTAAAGGCTTGTATATACTAATAGATTGGAAACCCGTTTAAGAAAAAGAGTTTTGTAGTAAAATAGTTTTGAAATCGTTTGGAAAAAAGGATTTTAATATTTACTACTAGTATAGAAAACCTTTATATTTTTAAAGTGACAAATCACAAAAATGATTGTAGAAACAATCAATCACAAGAATTCACATACGAAGATGTGAATGGAATCCAAAGAAATCGATACTGAATCCATCAAAGTAGGAATACCCAAAAATTCTAGAAATAAAAGTTATCAAAATCGACAAAGGTGATAACAACTAATTAGAAAAGAAGAATCGATTATCAACTGGAAAAACAAAGCAAATCGAGCAGAAATGCATAAATGACTTCAACAAAAGTAAGAACCAAGTTAATGTCGAAGCCAACAATTAATAGCCGCAGCCGAGTACAAAATAATTCAATCATCATTATCAAAGAAACCAACGGCAAACAAAATCAGAGTCTTAAAATCAAGAAATTAGCAATTTCTCAAAAACAAAGTGACCGAAGTCGAATGGAATTCAGATGAGGAAAACACAAAATATCAAGTTTAAAATCGCTGAGATTCAAACTAGATGTGAATGAGAAATCAAAATCACTCAATTTGCAACTGGTCCAGCTATTTTTCATCACAGTGTAACAGGTACACAATGACACTCATAGCATAGAACAAAAGTGGAACAAAGTCCAAAAGTCAAAATGGCTTTAATTTGCCAAATTAAAACAAAATCAACATCGGCTAAATCAATTCAAAGCCGAAAACACAAGAATAAGCGTTAGGAATTCATACCTAACAGTCAAAAATAGTCATATGTAAAGATGAGAGATAAAACATCGACAAATAGTTGTAACACATGTTCCATCTAAGTTATGTTTTATAATTGTCCTAAACCCCAGGCTCTGATACCAAGCTGTGACGCCCCACCTCTATACCCACGCTAGCCAAGAACACTACGGTGTAGTGCTGTCAACTAGCACGGAGAATAAGGCTGTTGAGGAGCGACCATCTATGTAATTGCTTTGTGCGAGCACCGATATATCAGATAATAAAACATTGCATTTCATTTTTTTAGAGGAAACCCGACATACCGATACAAACTCAAAACTACTACACAGTGGCTATAATAGTTTAGGACAATAGATATAAAAATAACACAGAAAACATAAATGCGGAATACAGATGGAACAAAAAGTCTCATATATACAATAACTGATATCAGTTACAATACATTTGACACAATACAAATGATACAACTACAACTGTCGACTCAAGAAGTTATATATACAAGTACATTATCGACTAATATACATGAATACATTATCATCTTAAAACAGACACACTGACTACTACAACAAGTCGAAGGCCACTTCAAATGATATAAAAAAAGTCTTCATAGCTCTAGCAGCAACCCAAAGCTAAAAATCTACAACCTGTAAATACTCGGTCTGACCCGAGTATTACATTCAAAAGAAAATAATACCCGGATCAGTCTAATTCAAACTCAGTTATTAGCACAGAGAAGCAATAATAATCAATTTCAATATAGATGACAGTCACAGAAATCTCGTATATCCAACTCTCGATACGAGAATTGGATAACGGCAGATATAACACTAAACAGTGTTAATCCACAAAACAGAAATCCAAAGCAGTTTAAGCAATTGAAATGTCAATTTAAAAATATCAATGCTAATTGGCTGCAGTACACGCTAACGTGTACTGCCTCGCCAATACAGCCTACGGATTACGCAACAGGTCGATGAATTAAGAACAAAAGAGATATCGATTAAAATCTGTCAATTCAGTGTGGCTGCAGTGCACACACGCGTGCACTGCCTCGCCACAACAGAATATAAAGTCACCACAAGGGACAAGGGTAAAACTGCTACGAAAATGCAGCCACCACTTGTATTTAAGGGCAAGGCTGCATTAGTGAAATGAAACAGTGTACCCAGTGAAAGAGACAATAAGTGAAACAAGTTCAACATGTCGCAAAGCAAGGCACAGAGAAATAGCAAACTGAAGGCGAGAGCACCAAAGATATGGCACTACAGCACTCAACAGAAAAGGCGCAAATCAGCCTCATTAGAAGATAAGGTCATCAGTGAAGCAAAATGACAAAAATGCAAATGATACAAGGCATCAATGCAATGTATCAGGTTCGAGAACAAGGCAATGCAGTTCAATATCTAACCCAATGTCGAAGATAACCAGAACCAAGTTCAAACTATGCCAAGTATCCCGGATGTCACGAAATCCAAACAAGTCAGAACTCACATTTATATGCAAATAAACAGTGGTGATAGAATTACAGTGATATGCAAAAGTAACAGGTAAGTGATAATTCAAAAGCTACACCATATCAAAGTGCTACTGGAGGCAGGGGATAACAAGGCAAGGTCGAACCAGACCAACATCACAAAATGGAGTGTGCAGCCGAAGACAACTACAGGTATAGATACAGCAAAATGCAGACCCAACTCCTCAAATGACCAAGTAAAGTTCAAAGACAGCGAGCTACACCAACTACAAGCCCCATGTGACAGCAACACGAAGGAAACGCAACCACAAGGCATGGAACCATAGTGGAACAGGTCAAGCAACAACATGAAGCAGTGCAGACTACCCTAAATGAAGACTAGAATAGGTGACCAAATGCAATAACTCGACTAAACACAATGCCACAATGAAACAACCCAGTGACAACAATGTTTAAAGCTGCAGACACCAAACAGTAGAGACCAGCAATGCTATTGGATGAACAAACATAGCCGTAATAATCAAGTACAAGACCCGCGCTCATCACAGCAAAAATGTTAATCCAGGACAAGGTGATAACCCATAAGTTCTACATGAATGCATATGCAAGCGATCAGGTACAGCAGCTCCAGCAAGTATATCAATATCATCACCGAAATAGATGATCAAAGTCAAAGATCAAAGTCAGTCAGGTGAAGCCAAGACAGTGAAGTGTATCAAGTCCAAGTAAAGACCAGAAAATACTAAACATCATAATGCACTAACCAAAAGAACTCGAGCAGTAATCAAACCAGACTCAAATGCTTCACAATATAACAGTGATCAAATGAAGAACATCAAAAGGTAGACTTAACAGTGACCAAGTGTACAAGTGCAGATACAACATAGTGTATACATGATGAAGGAATACGTAGTGAAAAAAAGTGTTGAACCAACAAGAATATGCAAACTCAAGTCACACAGCATGTACATGTACGTACCAGACTCAAGACAGAGACCAGAGAAATGCAAATGATCCAATGAGTACAAGACTAAATACAGTCTCGACAGCAGCTGGACCAGACTACAAAAGTCTAAATTATCAAGCTTCAGATCATGTACAAGTAATGCCAGCAAAGCTAATGTTCAAGCAATCAGGTTATACTAATAGGTGAAGTGCAACATGAACCAAAGTGATACATGAACTCAAAATGCACAAAAATGACGAAGTCAGGTGAATACATGAAGATGCGAAACCGAGATTTCAAAAACAGTCAAGGCCGAATGAAAACAAGGAACCAAGATATATACGCAATATGAATTGGTCAAGGAAAATCGCAACCATCCAACAATGATCAAACGACCAAAGCACATATTTAGAAACAAATCAGACGAACGTATACGAACAAAATTCAAGGCATTAATTAAGTGTGAATTAGAAGACGTGAGTGAATAAAATCACTCACCTCTGTTTCGAGCTCGACCAAGAAGGAGCGGCCGTGAGCAACTCCAAGAGATAGACGATCGACGAAGCTAGGGCCTAATACTCTTCGATCGTCGAGTAACCAACGTTGGCAGCTTCCGATTAGAAGCCCTAACTTGCAGGCAAAAGGGGGGAGTAGCGAGCCGCCATTATCGTTCCTTCGTTTTAGTTAGGGTTAGCCCCGTGAAAAAAAATGAAAATAGAGAGGAACGGTTATGGCCTTTGATAATTGTCACTTTACCATAGACTTGGGCCAAGATGATTTGTTAAGCCCACAACCCTTTTAACAAAAATCAAATAAATGAATTTCAATCCAATTTGAAAAGAATTCAAACCGAATAAGAAGAGAATTTCAATTCGATCAAAATGCCAATAGCTTATTAGCAACCAGATTAGATCGTCACGAGGCGATAATTAAATGGGTACAAAATGTCGGGTTGTTACAACAACTATTAATAAACAAATTGTTTTTTATAAATTGTATATTTTTAAATTAGTTAAAAAAATGAATCTTTATTTTTAAGTGATATTAAAATTTATATATTTGTAAAGAAATATTTTAAATTTATAAAGGAAGTTTAATTTAAAATCTTATTTTTAGAAGCGTTTTGAATTAGTAAAGCATGTTTAATGGTTAGATTCTATTTTTATAGGCTTTGAATTTGTAAAAAAAAAATTAATATTAGATCATATTTTTAAGTGATTAAGAATTGATAATATACATATACGGGTGTTTTTAATCGTTATCATAAAAAAGTATGACACCAAAGCTGGTACAACTATCATTAAAAGTATCCTATTTTTTAAAATAAAGATTTTTTTGAATTTTTTTAATAAATTTTAGGATAAATCATATTTTTCTAAAATAAAGGTTTTTTTGAATTTTTTTAAAGTTGTGTATATCAAATGAAATTTTTTTTAAAATTACATATAAAAAGCAATTTTGAAAGTTCACGGTCGGAGCAAAAATTTGGACTTCTAACCCAAATATTAATAAAGATTAGCAGGATATACACCTTTGTATCTTTTTTCTTTTTCTTCTTAGGGTATTGGTGCATAGCAGTACAAAGATACTGTACTAATCATGATGGTTATCAATGACAAGATTTTCAAAAACTACATGTCAAAATTAACAGCAACCACCAAGCAAGCCGCTATATAAATTTGTCTTGCACTTATCATGTACTAAGATGTGTTACAATCTGAAATCCCATATCATTTATAACTAAATAATTAATCAATTTTCACAGTTGATCAAGTCTATGTTACTGAATTTGCAATTTAACGCAACATTCCTTACATAGGTTACCCAATTATAGACGATCTTTAGTCTACACTATGAGTTTAGCCAAAAAGAATTTGAAGTGTGGTATGCATGGTGTTTCAAAGGGGAAAAGGTAAAAACACAGAACTAAACATATGGGCTAAAACCACATGGACTGAAAATGGATTATGGACTACTAAATGAAGTCCAAATTTATTCATCTAATACAAACTTATTTCATATACGGATCAAAATATGACCCATTTATTTAAAATCATTATTTGAATAAAAGCATTTGGATGTTAGATAATATGTCCTTGTATGATTGAATGGATTCAGTTTCGCATCTACACCTCGTCTATTTGCTGTAAAATATTGGGGTTCTTATTTATTTATATTTTCAAGTGTTAACTGTAATTGTTTGACGAGAATGTACGTTGCTTCAGTTACAAACTGAGGCATGCTTCAGTTTAATACACGTAGAAACTGAGTAAATGCGTCAGTTTAACTGAGGCAATTCCTTCATTACAAACTGAGGCAATGCCTTAGCTACTTGCTATAGCAAAATCAAATGACTTGTTATAGATCATCGTAGCAAAGCTTTTAATCAAAAGAATAAATACATGTAACAATTGTTTACTGAACCAAATAACCAATGAGAGTAAAATTTTGAGCATTACTGTAATTTTTGAATGATAAGTTTCAAGACAGTTAGAAAGAATTAATTCAATAATATATTTTCAAGGAGGGTAATATATTTCAAACATGTAACCAAACCGAGCATACCAGTAATATATTTTTGCTGGACACAGCTTATGCTGCAATAGTTAAGCCGGACTATGTCCGTTTTAACCTAAGATTTCAAATATGATATGAGGCATCAATCTGGGGTTTCCATCAATTTTCTATATACAACGAATTAAAAATAATGCCCAAAAACAAAGTATATTATTATGATATTTAACCAATTGATTATATTATCTATTTAATTAGACAATAGCAATCAATTTATTTAACATTCATACAAATACAACAATAAACTAAATTTCAAAACAAAATCCAATTCTAATAATTAACAAACATTAATCACATACAAAACCTCACCTTCATCTGTACGAATTACCTACCTTTGAAATACAAAAAAGGTTAAAATACTTGATGCATATGTGATCATGTAATTGTAACATTTAATCAACAAAATGCAGTACTTAATTAAACTGACACAATAATTTAATTTAATTATTTGTATGAATAACCTGAAAAGAAAATAACAACGAAATTACAGCCTAACAAATAATTAACATTGATCGCATGCAAAATCTAACCTTCATCCATTTCTCAGTAAAATAGAGTGATAAGCAGATGTATATTAGTGGAAGCAGACGAACTACTTGATAGAATGACTCAATACAAAACTTAAAATCTTTTATTTGTATACTAAAAGATGGATTTACTGAGTCATCTTCCAAGTAGTACCTCTGATTCACTATCTCTTCGCGATTCTTCGAGCGTGCGATTTTATCAGAAGACATAAAAGGGAAATACAAGCACAGCTTTATTGCGGCTGTGCTTTTTAATTTCTAAACCTAGCTGCCCTAGCTGAGTATTTATTGACCGATAATGGATACGGGTTGTTAATGGTCTTGGATCCGTATGCCTTAAATGGGTCTTGAATTGGCCCATTACAAGCAATGCAACCTACGAGAAATGCTTTAAATAGGTCTTAAATCAAACAATGAATGATTAATTCAGGTTACATATTTCTAGCTTAGGAGGGCAGTTATCGCAATATTTCGCTTTTAGTTGTGATCCAGGTGGAATAAAAATATTGCAATGAATGGTAGATATAAGAAAAGGAATGAGCCTAAGTCTTGTAACTACGTAGCTAACCCGGATTATACTATGACATTTATGCAAAAAAAACGTTGGTACATGTCAGAATATAATGTAATGTTTACAAAGAATGATGTTCTTTTGATTGAAACACTAAGGCAAAGCATCAAATATACTTTTCCGACTAAAGATTTAGAGAATTATAACATACAACCAAATTAGGAAATTCAAACATTAATAAAAACATAGAAACTAGTGTTTTCCCAAATCCAGAAACAAAACATACAACTTGAATTCATCCACGTCTTTCTTCCAAAGATCCATTTGGTAACTATAGAATATTAAGAAGAGAATCTATCAAAAAACGAAGTCCACATTAATGGATGAGACAAGATAAAAGACAATAAAGTTTAAGTATCAGCCATACTTCCATACACTAGTCTTAAGGGATCATACACCTTAAGCATTGAAGGTGTTAATGCAAAACATCATTGTACTAACATAGACAAAAGTGAGTGTTTAATGCACAAAATCACTCAATGAGCTCATTTATAACAACATAAATCAATATTGGTTGGTGGTTGTTTAAGTATATGGTACACTTTTGAGTAATATTTCATAAATGTTGTATGTGAGTTTAGTTGAAAGACTAAGATACCTTGCACCCAAAATAAAGAGTATTTACCTTTGCTTTTGTCGAAAAATTCTGCATCGATGTTAAAGATGATATTTTTCATAAACAATTTGTAAGTAGATTATCTCTACTATTAATAATCTAAATTCAATTAATAGAATTTCAACCGTGTCTTTTTGAAATTCCATAAATGCCATTTCCATCAATACAAGAACAACTGGTAGCTCTTAGGTACAGACATTCAGGTATTCCTACTGCTGTACAAAATAAGTTGAACTTATAAACTCTATGCCATATTCATGATGGATGTATGTCAAACATTTAATCCTTTATTTTCCATACATTCATTCCTAACCGCTTTTACTGTGCCTTCCTCCATTTTTGATGCAGAAATAGGAATACAACTATGACTTGATGGGTTAGTTCTTTTATCTCTACATTTTATAATGAAGGATTCCTGAGTATTAGTGATCCGGCTTTTCCACTTTAATCCACGTATCATTGTTCCACTCAGAAGGTACATCTATCTTTACTACCGTATAATTATATTATGTCCATGGTGTACTGATATTGTTATCTAAACTGTTGCTATGGTGCTTATTGGATAATTCATTTTCTTCCTTCAATTGCAAATGTTTTATTTGTTTCGTTTACATTTACTTTGCTATATGCTATTGTATATTTGGATATATGTGTACTCATCCCAATGACTATTTTCTTTTGTCATTTTGCTATTGATGCTTGCGGCTGTTCAATTGGTAACCTCTGCACTCTGTATTAATTATACTGCAACTACTCTAATTTTTTATATAAGTCTACGTTTCCTGTTTGATGTCCCCTGTTTTCCAACTAAAATAATCAAAATTTCTTACTTAATGTCTACATATTATCAAAATTGCAATTTTAACGAATACCATTATCGTTCTATTAACCTACAACTTTGCTTCCCAATACTAACCAACAACCCAGTAATAACATATTAATTATTACAATTAAAAATAAAACTTCCATACACCAACCTTAACACAATATTATTTCTACTACCACAACAACCACTCAATAACCAATACGGTTAAAAATAATAATTGGAACATACATTATTTCTATCACTGTACACACATTGCATAATGTTTATTTTTTGCTTTAGAAATAGATTTATTTAACATTGTAGGGTCCGAATTGATGATAGATCATGCTTTGCAGTTCCAGGAGGCTTCTACGAGGGAAGGCATTGATGATGGTGTAGGAAGCATCGCAAGACATATTATCTGGAGAGTACAGAACTTATGTCCTGTGTTAACGATTCTTCACTAGAACAGCAGCAAAGTATATGTCCAGCTACCTTCAAATCGTTTAAATTTAGATTATATTTCTTTACTATAAATCAGCTTTTGCTTTCAATTGATGGAGTTTCTGATGTTGATCCAATGGCATTTTTACATGTCCAGCATTTGTAAATGAATTTGGGACAGTTCCCATATCCATCGTTTAATTTTCCGCATATTGATTTTTCAGTGGATTTGAGCTTTCAAGAAGGTTTGAATAGTGAGATGTTCTTTGACTTTAGTACTCATGGTTCTGGAAATTTGGGTGTTTTCTTTGATGATTTTCCGACCGAGATCTTTGACAAACTGGAGCATTCAGTTTGGCCTATTTCATCTACGTCTTGAAGATTTGTGATTAATTTTAGTCTGAATTTGTCTTTGTGTTTTATGATGGTTAATTCATTCCATTATGTGTGAAACATTTTTTTTAAATTGTATATTGGGTTAACGGGCTCCACATGATCACTTGGAATTTATGTAATTGAAATATTGTATTAGTGAAATGTTTTGGCTATTACATGTCATACTTCTCTCATCTCAAGCAGCCTGTACAAAAAGGCCTGTACTATGATTAAATGATGATGGCGTACATGCATATGAGTTGCAGAAGAATATGCATTTTTATGAAAATGTCAAAGGATTAAATTTTTTTTACTTCGTTAAAATTTGAAGTTTCTACTAGAACACCTAGGATATTTTAATTTTAATGTAAAATCATAAAATATAGTCATTATAACCGCAAGCTTACAATGCTTTAGACCACAAATGCCTTAGTACACGTGTATCACAAACAAGCTTGAGTAATCATTAAAATTAACTTTCACTTTAGGGAAGAATCTTCACCTCAATTGTTTTATTTATTTAAAATTTTACTCAAAATAACACTTTGAATTATCTTATATATAAAATTTGATTATAAACGGAAATTATTCATTTATGAAATTTAAGAAATTGATGTAAGAAATTACTATGATATCTATGAAAATTTTGTTTATTATACACGGGTAGTTTGAGAAATTCTCAATGATTATAAATGACACTCTGTGAAAAACGTACAACCTCTTTAAACTTCATAGGAAGATGTACGTATTATTTATTAACTCGACTTTTGAATAACAAAACCTTCAAAGTGTTCTAATTAACAGTGATGTATACATGCCGCATAAATAACACATTCAACATCTTCCACATTCATAACATGGTTAACATATACACATCCACGTTGACTAAGCATTTATATTATAATTATACCTGAACCTGCACACATGTGACATGATAATAGGTAGGTATAATCCATACAAAAAATAGTTGATGCTTTTTCCAATAAGAATTGTAGGGGTACCATCCGCAAAATTAACATCATCCGGTCAGCAAGAGGTGAAATAGCTAGATTTCAAAAGAAAATTCTATTATGAATCATAGTAGGCCTATGAAGTCTAATTGGTTGTATTAGATCTAATATGATTGCTATCTACATAATTTCTAAGGGGAGTATGATGTCGAACTCAAAGCTTCAAAGTGATGATATCGAACCTTATTACAAGAACGGGTGTCGAAGCCTTTATAATAACAACCATTATAAAGCACATAAAGATGACATTAAGATATCAAACGTTATTAATCCCAAGATATGCGATATAGCCATGATATCGTACCAGCAAGTAACGTCGAAGGCATAAGCCAATGCCTAATATATTGGAATAGGTTAATGTCAAAGGTATAAACCGATGCCGACAGTATGAAGATGAGCCAATGCCAAAGGTATAAACCAATGTCGCATGTTAGTAAAGGAATGACGACATTGGAAAGCTCTATGTCAAAAGCACAATGTTATAACAACATGATATAACATTGATGTTGCATCACATTAATGTCGTATTCCAGCAATGGAGCACTTCTTCCATATAGCTGGAAGAATCAATGTCGATCCGGATTAGTACCGCATTTCTCCATTGTCGCCTTATTCTAATGTCGCCCTTCAAAGTAACGTCGCCTCCTATCAATACCGCTTGTCACCAATGTCATCTCTTATTAATGCCGCTTATCATCAATACCGCCCGTTACCAATGCCGCTTGTTATCAATGTCAATCGTTGCCAATAGGATCTTGTACATTGTACTTTTTGCATATAGGATCTTGTACATTCAACATTTTTATGGTATTCAAATAAAGGCATTGAATTATGACTTGCTTTCGAATTCTAAAGCACTTATTATTTGTTGCATGTAGTTGCTTCGTATCGATCATCTAGCTAGTTGGCTTCGTACTGATATTCCCAGGTGCTACTTCGTATCGATCAACGAGGATGTTGTTCGTATCGATCCGTCACGTATCATTCACATCGATCATTGGCTGATCGATACGAATAATGTGCATGGGTGGATCGATACGAAATGATAATTTTTTTATGGATACTTAGCAGCCTGATTTCGTTGGATGCGAAGGAAGCTGGTGGGTGATGGATACGAACTAAAGCATGTTCGTATCGATCATTCAGATGCCGTTTCGTATTGATCACCCCACACACCCTTTGTATCGATTGTTTTAGCGACATGTTTCGTATCGATCGTTGGCCGATCGATATGAACCTAGTTAATGAGGAGACCGATACGAAGTACGTATGGACGAGATCGATACGAAGCGTTGCTTGTTGATGGATACGAAGTGAAGCGATCATGATGGATACGAAGTAGAATGAGCATGATGGATATGAAAAGTGCTAGTTTTGTTTGGCCTTGATCGATCAATATCTTGAGCATACGAACTCCGATTGACTTGAAATTTGAAATGTTGACTTTCATAGCTTCGCTTGCCATGCCATATCCATTGTAGCTCGATCTGGACTCGGACCAAATTTGCCAGTATCCATATTAAACCTGTGTATAACCGGTCTTTGGGACGAACTGCCCTTAGTTTCCGGTTAATTCCTTGGTATCATGGCCTTAACAAAAGGCGGGATAACATTTTCCCTCCTAAAACATGCCTTGCGATAGAAAGGCGTGTTTTGTAATGCCAGAAGCTGGATGTTCGTATCCTGTTAATGTCCTGTAAAGAGATTGATAATCTTACACGATTGTGAATAGTGATCGTTCGAGATCGTATGCCGTTCGAGGCGAGTTGTGACCGTTCGAGGTCGGATGTCGTTCATGGCGAATTGTGACCGTTCGTGGTCGGGTGCCGTTTGAGGTGAATTGTGACCGTTCGTGGTCGGGTGTCATTCGAGGCGAATTATGATCGTTTGCGGTCGGGTGCCGTTCGTGGCGAATGGTGACCGTTCATGGTCAGGTGTCGTTCGTGGCGAATTGTGTATGCCCGGGGGGACTTAGTATTATTAATGTCAGATTTCACGTTCGATTGAGTTTCTGAATCATTTTTTATGGTGGTTCATCGCCATCCCAGAGCATGCCTGAGGACCGTTCACGATCCCGTGCATGTGTAAATGACTTGGCAGTTATGAAATTATAAATACCAGATTTACATTCAAACGAGTCTTATAACAAAAATGTCCAACTAAATCAAGTGCAAATGCAAGAAAATAGAAAACAAAAGCAAAATAGAGACGTCAAAGTGCAAACACCTACACTGATGCGGTTGATAGTCATCTCAGAGCATGCCTGAGTTCCGTTCGTGATCCCGTGCATGTGTAAGCGACTTAACCGTGTTAATGTGGAGTTTGCTACTTATTTGTCATTATTCTAATTAGTTGATGACAAGCTGACACCTCGATTTGGATCCATCCTCATTTGATGCAGATGGGGGTCATTCCTGTTCCACCGTTGTTATCTGCCTCTTCACATACTGTAATAGAATTCCATTCCGGATATGTCCTTCGATCTCATCCCTTAAGTGCCTGCAATCATTTGTGCTATGGTCGTTCAGCTCATGAAATAGGCAGTACTTGTCTGATTTCCTTTCATTGTTGCTGGGATCCCTCCTCATTGGCCTCTGGTAGGGAACATGCCCCCTTGTGTCTTGATAGATCCGTTCCAAAGTCTCATTCAACTCTGTATAAGAGGTGAACTTGGTTCCTTTTACGACCGCTTTAGCTCATCGTAGTTATCCTTTGCTTTACGTTTCCCTTTATCCTTGTCTGAATCCTTTTCGGGCGGATCTCCGCTTTTGACTGCATAAACATCAACCCTCTCTCCTTCCTCTCTCTCAGCATTTGCATCCACTTATCGTAGAAACCTTTCTGCCTCATGGGAAAACTCTCCTAGATCCATAGGTGGATCCATTGTCAATGAATCCTTGAATTTTGTTCCATCGGCTATGCCAGATACAACTGCTATCAGAACCATTGACGGATCTGGGTGATCCACCGATGTTGCCGCTGCATTGAATCATGTTAAAAAACTTCTCAAAGACTCCCTAGTTTTCTGCTTCAGTGTCGTTAGACTAATCACATTCTTAGGCCTTGAGATATAAACTCTGAACTGCCTCATAAACTTCTCAATCAACTCGGTCCATGTTCCAATCGAACTGATTTCCACAGTGTTGCTATATCCACCAAATACAATGGGAAACACCGAGCCATGACTTCCTCCGATGCCCCAGTACTTCCATGTGCCTCATATACCTCGTTAGATGAACTGTAGGGTCCGTCCTTCCATCGTACGTTTCTAGTGTTGGTAGCTTGAATTGTGGTGGATTCCTAGCCTGCCTAATTGCGGGAGCGAAGGGGCTCCTGTTCACATCTTCCAAATCTCTATTCACTAGTCCTCCTCTCATGGCCTGTCTGACCATCTCTGCCAATCTGTCACTATCATCAAGTGGTGGTCCTTATCCGTTGCCTCCGATCTGCCCCCCCCCCCCCCCGAGTTCACGAGGGAATCCTGGAATCCGCTCTCCTGGACGAGCATCCATTCCTCTATCAACGCCATGTTGCACAGTTCTGCCTGGTATCCGGCCTGAGATTGGATCAACATGCTCTGGGGGAGTGCCCCCTAGCTCAGGAGCTGCTCCTGATGGTCCCGCTCTACTCTGAATCCTGGTTATTCCATGCTCCTGATTCCTATATCCAGCACTTCCTACAGTTGCGTTCTCTTGATTCTGCACTCTAGCTTGTCCAATCTGCTAGAGTAGGTTCTGCATCATCTTCTCCTGCCTTTTCAGCATTCCTTCCTGCATAGCTTCCATCATCATCTCCATCTCGTCTCTGGTGATGAAAACTGAAATCTGATTAGCTCCTGAGGAAGCCTCCTGACTTCCTTCATGCTTAATCCTTTATGATCTTGGTCTCCTTGCCGATTGCTTCACCATTGCTTTCCAGATCCAAGTTCCTAAGCCTTCAAATTCAAGATCCAAGCTTTAGAATCCCCGAGTCCTAGCCTTCTCGGTGAAAGCACCAGAATGTTTGCACCAAAATTGGTCACAAACACCCCATTGCAGATGAAAGCGCCAACTCACAATCACAGATAGACAATATGTAGAGGGTATAAATATGAATAACACTCCAAATTTAAAAGGAAAAGCAGTAATAACACAAGATTTATAGTGGTTCGGCATTGTAGCTTACGTCCACTTTAAAGATTTGTTGTTTTATTGATGATCTTCTACTGATTTACAAGAGTATAATTGATAGTTTCCGAGTTACAATGGAGTTCAGCAGAGTAATGACATAGAAGAGCTAAAAAGTCCCTTTTCTGGAGGCATATGGCTGCTATTTATAGGTGTAGGCTGAAAATATCTGACTCGGATCTCGGAAGACTCCTTACATGTTGGTGGGCCCACGTGATAGATACCTAGACATTTGGGATAGATCATTGATTGGTACGTATACAATTCGTATCGATCAAAAACGACTCCATTTGGGCTGAGATCGATTAGAGACCAAGTAGAGGTGGTACGCAAGCTTCTATGAAAATTTGATAGCATTTGGACTTGTAGATTTTGAGTTATTATCGATCCAAGTTCGAAGCTGCAGCAGGCTGGCCTCTTCGTGTCACTCCCATTCGTATCGATTATATTCAGATCGATGGCAGTTCGTATCGATCATATCTGGATTGATGACGTAGCGCTACATTCCAGGGTCGATCTACTTTTCATGCCGAAAGACCGAGTCTTTCACTTGACCGTGTTTCCTTCGTATCGTTCTCATGTAGTTGCTTCGTATCGATCATCTAGCTAGTTGGCTTTGTACCGATATTCCCAGGTGCTACTTCGTATCGATCAACGAGGATGTCATTCGTATCGATCCATCACGTATCATTCACATCGATCACTGGCCGATCAATACGAATAATGTGCATGGGTGGATCGATACGAAATGATAATTTTTTATGGATACGTAGCAGCCTGATTTCGATGGATATGAAGGAATCTGGTGGGTGATGGATACGAACTAAAGCCTTTTCGTATCGATCATTCAGATGCCGTTTCATATTGATCACCCCACACACCCTTTGTATCGATTGTTTTAGCGACATGTTTCGTATCGATCGTTGGTCGATCGATATGAACCAAGTTGATGAGGAGACCGATACGAAGTACGTATGGACGAGATTGATATGAAGCATTGCTTGTTGATGGATACGAAGTGAAGCGATCATGATGGATACGAAGTAGAATGAGCATGATGGATAAGAAAAGTGCTGGTTTTTCTTGGCCTTGATCGATCAATATCTTGAGCATACAAACTCCGATTGACTTGAAATTTGAAATGTTGACTTTCATAGCTTCGCTTGTCGTGCCATATCAATTATAGCTCGATCCAGACTCAGACCAAATTTTCCAGTATCCATATTAAACCTGTGTATAACCGATCTTTAGGACGGACTGCCTTTGGTTTCCGGTCAATTCCTTGGTATCACGGCCTTGCCAAAAGGTAGGATAACATTTCCCCCCCAAAACATGCCTTATGATAGAAAGGTGTGTTTTGTAATGCCAGCAGCTAGATGTTCGTATCCTGTTAATGACCTGTAAAGAGATTGATAATCTTACATAATTATGAATAGTGATCGTTCGAGATCATATGCCATTTGAGGTGAGTTGTGACCATTCAAGGTCGGATGTCGTTCGTTGCGAATTGTGACCGTTCATGGTCGGGTGTCGTTCAAGGTGAATTGTGACCATTCGTGGTCGGAAGCCATTCGAGGCGAATTGTGACCGTTCACGGTCGGATGCCATATCATCTAGCTAGCTGGCTTCGTATCGATATTCCCAGGTGCTACTTCGTATCGATCAATGAGGATGCCATTCATATCGATCCATCCCGTATCGTTCACATCGATCACTGGCCGATCGATACGAATAATGTGCATGGGTGGATCGATACGAAATGATAATTTTTTTATGGATACTTAGCAGCCTGATTTCGTTGGATGCGAAGGAAGTTGGTGGATGATGGATACGATCTAAAGCCTTTTCATGCCAATCATTCAGATGTTGTTTCGTATCGATTACCCCATACACCCTTTATATCGATTGTTTTAGTGACATGCTTCGTATTGATCGTTGGCCGATCGATACGAACCAAGTTGATGAGGAGACCGATATGAAGTACGTATGGATGAGATCGGTACGAAGCGTTGCTTGTTGATGGATACGAAGTGAAGCGATCATGATGGATACGAAGTAGAATGAGCTTGATGGATACGAAATGTGCTGGTTTTTCTTAGCCTTGATCGATCAATATCTTGAGCATACGAACTCCGATTGACTTGAAATTTGAAATGTTGACTTTCATATCTTCGCTTGCCGTGCCATATCAATTGAAGCTCGATCCGGACTTGGACCAAATTTGCCAGTATCCATAGTAAACCTGTGTATAACCGATCTTTGGGACAGACTGCCTTTGGTTTCCAGTCAATTCCTTAGTATCACGGCCTTGCCAAAAGGCGGGATAACAAAGGCCAGGGTTCATGATTTAACACAACAAATGATAGTTATGCAAGAGCTTCTTGAGAAAGCTCCATCTCAAAAAATTTCTAAAGCGACAAAGCTTATAGTAAAATAGGATGAAGCAGAATCTCCAAATAAAACCCAAGATGAGGGGCTGGAAATATATTCTCCAAGCTCGCAAACAAAAGAAAGAAATAAGGCTAAATGAGTCAATAAAACAAAAATCAAGAAATTCAAGTGGGAAGATACCTTGAACAATCAAATAGCTTAATCTCATGTAGAGAGTATAAGCCCTACAAGAGGAAGTATCGTGACAATGGAACTTACCAAAGGGACATTCCCAACCAAATGATAAAAAATTTGTCTAAGGAGAAAGGAATCCTTTACCTGAGGAAAAATATTAGCTTTGGAAAAGCTCCTTTTATAAAAGAAATAATGGCTATTAAAATCTCGTCTCACATCAAAATTCCTTCACTAAAGTATAATGGAACTACTGATCCAGATGATCAGCTCTTTGCATTTGAAAGTCAAATGGATTTGTATAACGTCTCTAGGGCGGTTCGTTGTAAGCTCTTCCCCATAACTTTCCATCGAGCAACGACCAAATGGTATATGCATTACCAAGAAAAAACCATATACTCTTGGGAGCAGTTTTCTTATGAATTATTAATGCAGTTTTTTTGTATATAAGGACCTAATTATAGATTCCAGTATGTTAGCTAAAATCAAGCAAAGGCCAGGGGAATTACTTGGCGAATACCCAACAAGATTTAATACAAAAGCATTAAGAGTAGAAAATGTGACCGATAGAGAAAAGCTGATGGCAGTTCGTTCAGGATTAATTGAGCAAACTCCTTTTTGGAAAGAACTTTATATTCATAGATGTAAGGATCTACAACACTATATTTTCGGGCTGAGAAATTCATTCGTATGGATGTGATGTACCATACCAAGAGGAAATATCAATGAAACAAAAAAGAAGAATAATTCAGCTCCAATCATCCCAGCAAAGGCCAAAAGGAAATGAAAGTAGAAGAGAAAGTTGGAAGGAGATTTCAAAATCCAATTATATAGACTTAAACAACCCACTTTCTCACATTTTCGCCATGGCAAAAAATGACGGAAATTTCCCCCTACCTATAAAGTATGGTGCCATCCTGAGTCAAATAAGGGAAAAAATTATTGCGATTACCATAGAGTAAATGAACATAAGACTGAAGAATGCCACGTCTTGGCAAGAATATTTCAGAATATGATCAAGTCAAGATCTCTAAAAGAATTCATTAAGGAAAGTCAAAAGATCTCTCATTCTAAAGGAAATTGTCCAAACACCTTAAACTTAATTTTTCTACAAGAAACAAATTAAGAGATCGGAACAAGTATGTCTAAGAAATTGGCAAAAGAATATCATTTTTTGCAACTTCAAATTCAGATTCTAGTCAAGCTAAAAAGTTTTGTGGCAAATGCCCACCATGGATCAACCTTATTCATCAAAATTTCCAAATGGATTTATGCTTAAAATTCACTGTATGCTAGTACAAAATTCAAATTGCTTTACAGGTTGAAACAAAAACTAATCTACTATGAATAGACATCCGGAAGATTCCAGATACCCTTGTCAAAGTGTAGCGGATTTCTAGTTTTCCATAAAAGGGGATAGTTCAAATATCCAAGATAAAATGATTCTCTATCTCAAGGCCCGAATCTATACAATATAAGGGATTTCTTTATCATCTTCAATTCTTCTTTACGGGATGTTTCCAAAAAAAGGTAAATATTCAAAATCCTCTAAAAGTAATGTATTCTTAAAGAAAACCGTGTTCTTGTCCGTAAAGTCTATTAATTTATGAATCATGACTTTTTAGACTTACAAATAAGACATTTCTTTTTGCTAAGCAAAACTTGAAGTGGTGCAATTATACATATCATACAAAGGTGGAATGATATACATCAACCTTGTTTTTTTTAAAAGCAATTTTATTGCAAAAGTTTTTTACCAAACACATCTTTGAGAAAAATATTTCCAAAAATCAAAAGGATTATTACCAAATACCCATAAATCAGGAAAAGAATATATTCATCTATTTCAAAGAAGATTTATAAAATCTTCAAAAAATATTACTTGGCATCAGTAAATGCACATAAAATATTTTGATTTAGCATTAGCTGAAAAAGAATTTTCAAAACTTTTGGAAATTACTGCAAAAGAAAAACCTGTACAAATTTTCCAAAGAAAAGTTTTTTGAACTACTGAGGCTCATTAGCGCTAGTAAGACTCTAATTAGAAGAGCCTATTCTCGATTAAAGAGATATTAGTTCATGAATCACAACCACTCAGTCTCTTATTTGAGAATTGCATTTATGTTATGAGACTGGCTCAAAAACTCTTCTTAGCGGAAATGCTAAAAAAGTGCTTCTTTATCAAAGAATTCAAATACCCCAAATCTTTTCAAATTCATTAGCTTAAAACCAAACCAATAAAAGTGCTTTACAAAGGAAAGATCGATTTTGAGGAAATATTCCTTTATTTGCCAAAGAAGTTCTTTTTCGAAATACTCTTCCTTCCAAGGGTAAATTTCATATTAGAAAAGTTGAAGTTTTCAAAATGGTTTTGCCAAACATATTGATTGGCCAAAAATCATTTAAATAAACAACTTTTTCAAAAACTTCTTCTACTAAAAAGCCTCTGATGCATTTCCGGAGTACCTCCTAGAGGGAGGGAGAAAGCCTCTGATGCATTTTCGGAGCACGTTTGCATTTCCGGAGCACCTCCTAAGGGGAGGGCAAAGTCTCCGATGCATTTCCGGAGCACTTCCTAAAGGGAGGGACAAAGCTTTCGATGTATTTTTGGAGCACCTCCTGGAGTGAGGGACAAAGGCTCTGATGTAATTTCGAAGCACCTCCTAGAGGGAGGGACAAAACCTACGATTCATTTCCGAGGCGACTCCTGATGGGACAAAGAGGTCTAAAGCCTAGAGAAAGGCAAAGAGAAAAGGGACTAAGATGTCCAAAACCCAAAGAGAGGTAAGCCCAAGGAGGGGCGAAGTTAGAAAAGACTAAGATGTCCAAATCTCAAAGTGAGGCCAAAGCCCAAGGAGGGGCGAATCAAAAAAGGACCAAAATGTCCAAAGCCCAAGAAGGGGCGAAGATAGAAGAGACGAAGAACTTTGAAGCCCAATAAAGAGGCAAAGAGAATTAAGCAAAGAATAAATCCTTACTAGAAGGGTGAGAATAATTTCATCCAAAAAATAGATCAAAATAGACTTATAATATGTTCGGTCCTAACCCAAAGATAGAAAAGCCTTCAAAGGAAGGTCGGTATAATGAGTATTAATAAAGTAATTAGACCATTTTTAAGCTGAACAGCCAAATAGCAGAACAGAACTACTGTGCTAAATGGCTAAACGGAACTACTCTGCTAAATGGCTAAACAGAACTACTTTGCTCCAATATAAAACTAAAAATAAATAATAATAATAATAATAATAATGAGTAATAAACACCTTAAATATCACATATCTCTTCGTAAGAGACATTCCACTAAATAATGGAAATCTCTATCTATTCAAAGTCTTGGTTTCCAATAAAAAAAGGGAATAGCTAGATAGGGTTTTCGGTATTCTACTTTAGGTCTATTTAGATTATTATTACCAGATGGTTTTCTGGTCTTCTTTTTATCAGATGGATTTCTGGTCTTCTATGCGGATTGTTATTGTCAGATGGCTTTCTGGATTTCTTATTATTACCAGATGATTTCCTGGTCTTCTTATAATTAAAGGCATTTTTTGTCTTCTTATTATTAGATGGTATTTGGGATTTCTTCTTATCAAATGGTAATCTGGATTTCTTCTTATCAAATGGTATTCTGGATTTCTTGTTATCAAAAGGTATTTTGGATTTCTTCTTATCAGATGGTAATCCAGATTTCATCTTATCAAATAGTATTCTGGATTTCTTGTTATCAGATGGTATTCTGGATTTCTTGTTATCAGATGGTATTCTGCATTCCTTATTATCAGATGGTATTCTGGATTTTTTATTACCATAAGATGGTATTTGGATTTCTTATTATCAGGTGAAATTCTGATATTCTTAATGTCAAATAGTTTTATGGCCTACTCTTTAAAATTAGTATCGGATAATTTTCTAGTTCTTTGTTAAATGAATTTCTAATTTCTTAGATTGTTAACCTCTTTGTCGAAGCATATTTCAGTTTTAGAAACAAGAACTATACTAAGAAGACAAGCTAAAGGAACAAAAAGTTGAACAATAAAGGAGTCTGGTTAAAAAGTTTACAAATGACTCTATATCAAAAACTAATATTCAACAACCAAAGAAGAATTAACTCAGAGGAAGGAGCTTTGGAACCCATACTAATCTTCTAGATGGATTTCTTGCTTGTCTTTGAGCCATCCAAGTGATATTATTCCAAATTTGGATGTTCATTATAAAAAAAGGGTTGCTATGGGCTAAATCAAAAACATTTAAGTGTTTTACCTATTATCTAAATATCAGAAGTTTAAAGTCTAACATACCTTTTACAACAAATCAATGACCATTGATTAGTCAATGTCGAATTTATAAGAGAACTAAAACTTTTAAGTTGACTAAAAATGCTGAACTTATGATAAAAAAGAATGAGAGTTAACATAAAGGTATCCTAAGTATAATGTGCATCAATAAACTCATGTCGAATGGATAGATTAATGCCGAATTTAAATGAGAATCCTTTTAGTTAATGCCGACACAATAGAATGTCGCGTTAAATTTTAAACCAGCTATCGCATCTTTGCATATTAGCGGCATAAAGAGCTTGCGTCATTAATATTCTGAACTGTAGAAATTATTATTAAAGTAGTAGATAAAGGGAAAAACTTAATTGATACTGAAATCAGAGTGACATCATAAAACAGAGTAAATTAATCAATATCAAACATCCTGATAATGATGTAAAACATTAGTGTCAATACAGAGCAAGGCGATATTAATTTTTAAGTTTGATAAACTATTTGTTTCACCATTAAACTAAAAATGACCGGGTTACAAAGTTAATGTTGCTTAACTACTAATTAATGCTAAAATCATCTAAGCAACATGGAAATCTATCACTAATTCAATCTATAAGCACAATCGATCATTAACCCAAGTAATAATATGAATATTAACACCAAAATCAGGTAAGTAAACCCTAATAACAATTTTAATGCAAAATCCCCTTATTTAACTCGTCAATCTACTCGATAAAAAAGAGAGTTGTGCATTGATTTTTACTTTGGTAAAAAAACTAGAATCTTATATGATCTTGTGAATTTTTATATTGCCTGCTTGAGCTTTAAATCGCGGGTGAAAAAGAAAGAGGAAAAAGACTTTTTACAGTGGAAGAAAAGACGTGCAGTTTCCATTAGATCAATTTTGAATGGTTGGCTATATCTACAATGAATATTAATAGCTGGCAAGTGATATTCTCAAGATTATTGACTTGAAAAGTCAACGCTTCCACTACACTTTGAGGGGGGACAAATATTATCCATATATTTTCTAAAGGGATTACGATGTCGAACTCAAAGTCTCAAAGAGATGATATCGAACCTCATTACAAGAAGAGGTGTCGAAGCCTTTATAATAGCAACAATTATAAAGCACATATATATGGCATTAAGATAGCAAATGTTATTGATCCTGAAGATATGCAACATAGTCATAATATCGTACCAACAAGTAAACCCGAAGGTATAAGCCAAAGCTAATATATCGAAATAGGTTAATGTCAAATGAATAAACCAATGCCGACAGTATGAAGATGAGACAATGTCGAAGTATGAAGAAAAATTTATGTCACAAACCGCTTATAAGGTTGGATGAATGACATAGTGCCAAAGAAACCGAAAACAATGCCGCATGTTAGTAAGGGAATGACGACATTGGAAAGCTCTATGCCAAAAGCCATCAATGTTATAACATTGTAACGACCCGGATTTTTCGACGTTTGATTTGAAATATTTAAATGGTTTTAAATATTGAATTTGAATTATAGATTGATTTTGAATATGGAAAATTTGGGTTTTTATTTATAAAATAAATTCATAATTTAAATATAGCAATTTATTGAATAATTTAATTATTGAATTTTATAATTGAATATTGGTTAAATTATTGTATCTTGAGTTTTAAGCTCGATAAAAATAATTTAAAGGCTTGTAAAATTTATATTAATAATAATTAAGATAATAAAAGTTTTAAAATTGAATTTAAAGGTCATCTGTTCAATTTTAAAATAGTTTGTTCAAATTGACATTTAAAAATAGCCATCCAGGACACGGTCTCGGAATTCGACGAAACCAGTTCCATTGGATCTGTAATTGTGTATTATTATCGGATTTCAAATTTCATAGCATTTGGAATTATCATTTGATCGTACGGAAAATAAACATGTTGAAATTAATATCGAAATCAAATTAAAATAGTCGATTCAAAAAGCTATCTTCTCCATACGATCGAATTGGGACTCGAAAACTTTTCCATTGCGTTCGGAATAGGGGTATAACATTGTAAACGCCTAGCGACATGCCTCGATAGGGGTTCGAGATTTTGAGTTGTGTAAATCAAGATGTTTTGAATATAATACACTTATAAAACTAGTCAAATGGTCAACTCAAGTTTCCCAACCTAGTCGTACCCATCCCCTCTTCTTTTCAAATACGTCTTTTCTTCTGTTAATCCATGAAAACACACGACCGCCTTTCTTTTCGTTTAAAAAGCACAAGTCTCCTCCTTCCTTTCAGTCTGAACGAAAACTCAGATAAAAAAAAGAGAAGAACGATATAAAAATCACAAAATTCTTTCTCTACTAGTGCGCACCCGTCCTTCGCACACGGACGTGGCAAAAATAATGTAGTTTCACTGATATTTACGTTTACAATTGAAAAGCGGCACTACATCAATAATTACTCTTTGGAAGGATTCTTTCGACATGAAAGCAGACGAAGGTATAATTGAACAATAAATCCTAGAATTTCCATCTTACCGTTGAATCTTACACATATATGGACAAAATAATAAAGGTCATTATTTAAATCATACACACCATATATACGATTGGGACAAATAGGTTTACATAAGTAAATAAATGTAATTACAGTTCATTACAATTAAAAAAATAGCATTCTGTTAAACTTTCTTTTGTCTGTTCAGTACAAACACATGCAACATTCCCTATATAAAAGAAAGGTAAGAATAAATAGATGAGAACCTTTAATCACATCAAATAACAACTTTTACAAAACTGCAATATCAAACCTTTAATCATATCTAACTGTTTATAACATGATTTACGTGCTCATATCAAGTAATAACAAAGTTTCTTATATAGATTTGAGTAATTGAGTTGATAAAACAAAGTCCTGCTATGTGTACTATTTGTTTTCTGCAGTATGTATAAATGATTCGTATTATTTGTCTTGAATAGATTGATTCGTTTATATATTAAAAAGGGGATTGTTGTGAATTGTATATGATATCATTTCACTACCTTCATTAGAAGTACTCATTTTAAATATTGGCAGTAAAAGAAATACCTGTTGTTTTTAAGTAGATGTAAGTAAGATGACACATTTGCTTCATTTATTAGTTAGGAACAATAATGAAACTTTGTGCCTTACTCAAGTTGTCACGTGGGAGGGTTTTACACTTAGTTGATATTATAATGCAATTCATCCACCCATGAATAGAACATCAATAAATTACAAACAAATGTTGGGACAACATGCAGTATAATAGTACAACATGAGAGTATAGTATCACCATTTATGAAATAATATATCTAACAACCAATATTATCAATATAAGAATGTATAGTGAAATCTGAATATTAGAAAACTCAACGTACATGCAAAAGGTGCAAAACAGCAGTTTATGAAAAAGAAACCTTCAAGCACACCAGCATAATATGTGCACAAAATATAGCTACATAGGTTATTTTTATTAAGGAAATACCAAATGGAGTTAAATAGCAGAAGAAATAATTACGATGCAGCTGCACCAAAAGCAAATGAATTGTTAATAAATTCATTGTCATGCTTATCTAGTTCTACTAATAAAGGCAGAATGTAAAAAATTTGTATATTAATTGGTTTACCATGAATACAGTTTCATACTAAGAGTTGAAATTATTTAGTGTTGACTTTTTAGTAAAAAAAAAGAAACACCCAATGAACTTTTTTAAATAAAGCCAAGTACTTGTATTATATGTGGATGTTTGAATCTCTTCACTATGGTAGGGTGGGTGGAGTACACATTTACATGTTAGCAGCTGTAACTTACAGTAAAAGACTGGTCACTTGCATGCCACTATAGTGTCCGCTGTGCCATCAAAAAACTAATAGACTAACACCTTTGAACTGTTCGCAATTAATTAACATGCATGGGAAGTATATTTTATGACATGTAATCCGTTTATAATTACAACTCAACACCAACTGTGCTACATAATTAACTTTGTTCCTCGCGCCATATTATCACCGACAATGTGATTTATTTTCCATTTTTGTACAGGAAAAATCAAAACTTCATACTCGTGTTTTCAATCTTGTAATTATATTAAAAAAAATTCAGTACACAACATCTTGGTTAGTGGTTCAAATGATGTGAGCAAATATTTGATGGATACTAAGATATATATCCATATCTATTAACTTCACACTGGAAGTAATCAAGGCGTAGAAGAAATTTACTTATCATGTGCGTGCACAACATATAAGTAGTCAAGAGAAAATGAACATTTTACTTTTTGCTTGTAAAATATGAAGTCATGATAGACAACAGCTCTATACTGTGTATTTATACCTAGAAATAAGAAGATTGCTAACTCCAGTACAACACAAAATATACATAGACATAAAATGTAAGCCAAAACCATGCCATTGGTTAAATTGATCAAATATGATTATCGTTCATTTTTTTTTCATATTCATGTCAACCACAGATGCAAACAAAATTTGGCAGCATGGTGGAAAGGGTATAAGCATGGTGCTTAATCAAATTTCTCAAAGTTTATAATTACAAAAACCGAAGGGTGAGATAACAATACAAATACCTAATGGCAAATTTACGAAATGCAGTGAATTATCTGCGTGTAAGAGTTTATGACGTTCATTGTTTCCCAAAGATTGAGTTTAATACTAAAAGATAAACAGTATGGTTTACTATATACTAAAAATTGAGTCTAATCATAATAGCATCATCTAGATAAAAGTGTCATTAAGATTGTTTTGCTATTTAAAATTAATCGATATATCAAACATTTTCATACGCAACTTTTTAAAATTAATCGATATATCAAACTTTTTCATACGCGATTATTAACCTCTAAAATCAACTATCTCTACAATCACATCTCATAAATTAGAGAAGAGTCTCAAGGGTGATAGTGCACATCCATATTGAGCATCAACTAAAATTTTAATGATGCTTGGTTTCAATAAACCAAAACAGTTTCAAAAACTATACCCAGAAAATGCGTATTTTGTATTAAAAAAAACTATCAAAGGTTGCAATCATGAATAACTTGGAAAACATGAACATGGCATTGTGGTTAATGCTTGAAAATAGAATTTTTTTTATAATCTTGAGACCTTAATAACAAAATAATCGCCGATGTCTTAGGATTAAAGATTGGTGCCATGTAAGATTTGAGGAAAAGGATAACTTGGGAAGGATGAAAGAATCGTCATCAATAGATTTAGACCTTGAATAATGATAGGAAATATCAAAAAAATGCAAATACATATCTAAGTTTGCAGTAATCGGTAGGAAAGCCCATACAGTAAAAAAAGCTTTGAAGGAGGTAATTGAAGATAAAGAAATTAAGAAATAATCGGTTTGACTGAGCAAAAGAAGCACTGTTTTATGTCAAAAAAATATACTGTTTTGTAGCCTAGAATCGTATGGCTAAATATTTACACATTTCTTCAAAAAAATGAATCATGTTTTATTATATTCTTAGTATATTTCTATAATTTGTCAATTACATCATATTTGAAGTAATAAGCTTCTCTTTCTACTTAGCAGAGCATTAATCTATAGAGTTATACCATATTGCAATTTCATAACCCTCTACAAACTCAAATACCCATTACTGATTATCCTAATTATCCAGAAATTAACTATAAATGCCAAAGCGGTCAAAAACGAAAATCTAGTACTATATTTTACATATAGCAAAATAGATGTCTTCTCATTATAAGCTTGTTCTATTGCTATTTGAAGGTCGGATCCATGAATCTAACATTTCATTGGATGACTGAAGTCATAGCAGAAAAAGGTAATAATGAATCATGACTGAACTAAAAAAGGCAAATTTCCCAATGCATGGTAGAATCCATTCATACTGTAATAATATAATAACACGAGTCCTTTAGTAATGACAATATCCTCATAATCATTTTCTAAAATTTATTATCATTAATAATATATGTATGTGTGTGTGTGTGGTATGCATGGTTTACATATTAGAGATCATTAGGGGGGATGTGCAAGCATAGCTTAGGACTGTAAGAAAAATAACGTGACAAAAAAGAGTGCTTCAAAACATGTGATATGGTATGAGCTCGTGATGGTGTTTAGATCCTTAAGGGTCAATGAAAAAAATTATATGAAAATCTAATTGTTAAGAAGAAAATGAATAAAGTACAAAAATGTACAAATCCATACCTTAGCATAGATTGAATAGAAAAGCTTCAACGGTGCAGCATTGACGGCATATGAAAGCAGTGATGAGTTGAAATTAGAAAGATGGTTCGTAGCCTAGGGAAGGCAAGGCCGACCATAGGAAACTAAGATTGGTACTCACTGCCCAAACCTACCCGATCAAGGTCCATGCTCCTATTTGGACACTAATAGCTATTAAATAAAAATATAATGAACAAATAGCTCTGCACACAACCTAGTTGCGAAATAATTAATTGGGGTATTTGAAAATGCATTTGACTTCTCTATCCTCTAATTTTATATCATATAACATCTTCGAGTGGAAAAAAAATACATATTTCATTAAGAGATTCATAATCATTTTAGTTTTCAACTGCACTTCAAGATTCAAAGAGTAATGCAAATGACAAAAGAAGATTCATAATGATGCAAAGAAAATGATTGATGTAAATAATGACCTATAGCTATAGAAAGAAACCTTTATAAAAAAATTGTTTACCTGCAAGTACCCCCATCGATCCTTTATCATGGAGTATGTCTGCATCAAATAACATTTACAAATAACTCACTTGTGTGTTGAATTTAATGCCTATGCGATGACTTTTTATTGGTAAAATTTGACTACTAAATATTAATTTGCATAAAAAAAGGTTGAAACAAATGAGTTACCTTATTCAATTTACTAATAATTTTAACCAAACGTTAAGGATAAGACCGAATCAATCATGGTCAAAAGATTTAACCGAGAACGAATAAATTTCAGTTTCAAGGATGTAATGTTCCATTTGTTATTTTTTTATACTCTATTTTTTGCAAATTATAGGGAGAAATTTGATGTTTAAATATATTTACATTTTTCTAGAATCAAATAGGTTAAATTTTATCTTTATATAAAATTTCCTTTTCAGGTAATTCAAAAAAAAATTACCTATTTTCGGTCCAACTAACCCCTCATAGATAACTTAAAATAGATTTTTTTTCCTCATTTGGCCATAGCACATGCTTCACATAAACCATGATAATGAAGCAAGAGATGACAAATTTGAATAGTTATATCAATAAACTAAAGGGCTTTGATCCTTTCATGGCTGTTAGATTGTGTATTAACGGTAGCTTACTTTTCACTCTTATGTATGCTATGATGATACGTAGAATAATACCCACCTCCTAGCTTGAAGAATCAAAGAAGTTAGGGTTTGTCTTTGATAAATTGGAATAACAGTGGTGGTCTAGATTCAGATAAACTATCGGACGAAGGCATTTGTAAGAGAAATAAGTATAGTATTTAAAAAACATACTCAAGTTTTTTGTACGCGAAGTGAATGTTACATAAAGAAGGAAAATTCCATATAAAGCTAACTGGACAGTGGAGAAATGAGATAAAAGAAGAAGAAGGAGAGAGCAAAATGAACCTAATAATATAATGCAGATATGCAACTTCATTTTAACAGAATGCTAATTATTAGGTAGTTACATACCACTTTTACTCTATTGGGGAATCTCATCAGGATATATCACCATAGTTGGAAGTCTGTGATTGTCCGGGAATTTCACCTTTTGTTGCTTATAGATAGATTTGCAGAAATATTAATTATGTTAAAACTGAAATGTAAAACCATTGATAAGAATGTTTGAAAACATATAGATATGCAAAATATATTAGAATGCAGATGGATTTGCCTAATACGGATCCCACTTAAAATAATCGATGTATTGACCAAACAATAAGTAATCAGCGGTTGCTTCATAGACTAAATGTTCAAAACAAAATTCAAACCCAACAGAAAATGAAGGGGGGATACCTGATCCATGTGCATCCCTCCTCCTCAATCACCACACTGGTTAATTTGAAACATACCAAATTACCGTGTATATGGATACATATATAATTTTGAAATTAATTACCCTGAGGATGAAAGTGCCTACAATGAATAATTGCTTTTAATAAATCAGAAATGTACCCGATATCAAGTTTGTCAGCAGATAGTATAACAATGAGTCATTATTTGGTAGTTTGCTGAATATTTGGTCAATATTCATAATCTAGATGTCCAGAATATATAACACAGTCAAATTTGTGATAGGTTTTTATATGTAGCAGTTTCAATACCGCCCATAAATTGAACCTATTAAGTTAAAACTCTTAAGGGCGCCAAAGCAACAAATGGCACAAATGAACAATCCTCTATATATCGCTATGTTTAAATACTATACAGGTTAAGGATATTGTCATTAACGTCTTTGAAAACCATGTACAAAACGACAATGAAGTGATCATTGAAGTAGTTCGAAAAAGGTATATTAATAGTCAAAAGTAGAAAAGTGTAAAACATGCTGTCGTAGAAATGTATATCTTTAGAAAAAGTAAATAGTTTTCTAATTGACCAACTACACACGATATAAGTGAATAAAATTTAACTTGTATCTACAAAAGGTGAAACTTAGGATTATTCCAAAGTTTTATAGAATCACAGCTTTACACAAATATAGCATTTGACTTTATTTATAAATTATAATGATATAAGGATTTTACTAAATGTAAACTAACTTGCTATTTAGATATTACATGGTATCATATATGCTTGCTTAAAGTTCTTATTTTATAGATTTAGATTAATCAAACAAAAATGCGATGTATTAAACAAATAGGCCACAAAAGAGAATTTTATTGAGCATACCATGTGTTAACGGTAAAAATCGAACGCTAACACCTAGTGTGTGTAATAACAATGTGAAAGCACCACCAGTTGGTACGGGAACAGAATATAAGCTGAAAATAGCAGAAAACGGTAAAAGAACAACAGATTTATAGTGGTTCGGCCCGTAATTGAGCCTACGTCCACTTTATAGTCTTTTATTGCTGATCTTGTTACAATTTGATACAATGCACTTCGAATACAATTCACTTCGATCACTCAAACACTTCAGATTAGTAACTCAAACTTTGACGATGAGACTTGCTGAATCCATGTCGGATGTGTAGAATCTCGTTCAAAGCTTGTTGTAGTATCTTCAATGTTTGGAGTTCTTCAAGTCTTGGATCAGTTGAGAATTCGGCAGAGTAATGGCGCTTCAGAAAATGATTGGCCAAAAGTCCTTTGCTAGTTGGAGTTGGGGCTCTATTTATGGAGTAATTCAGGGCGAAATTTAACCCCCAAGTCTTAGGTCGTGTACGACCTAAGTTAGGTCGTAGGTCGCGAGCGACCTAAGATAGGTCGTGGTCCATTCGCGACTTAGGAAGTGTAGCCTGATGGAGTTGCTCTCGGTCTTATCTGAATAAGGTGGCAAGTAGTAGGTTGTAAGCGACCTAGAGAAATGCGCCATAGGGAACTCTGTTGGCTTGTTTAAACTGGGCATGTTATAGGTCGTGAGCGACCTAAGGTGGGTCGTAGGTTGCACTGCCATTTGAACCAGGTAGGTCGCTAAGACCATTATGCTTTTAGGTCGTTAATCATGTTAGGTCGCAAAGTCCCTTTAGTATTTAGGTCGTGAAGTCCTTAGGTCGTTAAGCATGTTAGGTCGCGAAGTCCCTTTAGTAGTTAGGTCGTGAAGTCCTTAGGTCGTTAAGCATGTTAGGTCGCGAAGTCCCTTTAGTAGTTAGGTCGTGAAGTCCTTAGGTCGTTAAGCATGTTAGGTCGCGAAGTCCCTTTAGTAGTTAGGTCGTGAAGTCCTTAGGTCGTTAAGTACTTTAGATCGCAGAGTTTTAGGTCGGCATAAAAATGGGAGTTAACATTTGCCCCTCGAAGTACACGCCTATGTCATAGGTCGTGTGCTTCGACTTAACTTTTGCTAGGTCGTGAATGACCTAAAACTCATGCTAACTCGCGTGCCCATTCGCCTTCCTCTCTCGGCCCCATATAAATTTGATAGGTCGCTGCTTCCTTCTCACTCACCTGCTTCGATTTCCCGCTCTTCCATTAATAGAATTCAGTGATCTCAAGGACAAATTCAAGTTAATCATTCAACGATTCATCCTCGCTATCAGATTACGTAAGTATCTTCAATTTCTATCCATTCCACGATCACCATCGAACCATGAACTCTAATCTCCGGGCCAATTTTGTACGCCATGCTTCACTTTGAGTTGCGTTGTGATCAATTTCCGATCATCTTTGGTTATTGTTGTTGTTGTGATTCACGAGCGTACCGTAGGGGACTGGATCTATGATAGATCAGAGATATGTTGAATCAGTTTTTCGAATGATTTGGTGGAATGAAAAGATGATGAATTTTATGAAGAGGATGATGGATTTCATTGTACTTGCGATAACGGGTTGTTGGGTCTGGTAAGGGATTGCGTGGAGAGGAAGTCAGCGAGCTATCAGATCTGAGCGACCTAAAAATTAGGTCGCGTTGGGATTTTCGCGACTTAAGTCTTACGACCTAAGAATTCCTACGACTTAAATAAAACTGAACAGCCTTCTGCGACTTGAGGAATTTCCAACCTATGCTAGGTCGCTAAACGACCTAAGATTTGCACGAACTAAGGATTACATGACCTGAGAACTGCACGACTTGACTTTCTTGCGACATAGACTTTTAGGTCGCGGCCAAGCTAGGACTTGAACAAATCTACATTGCCTTGAACCTCTTAACTTGCACAGTGCGACCTAAGGAGTCTCCGACCTACGCTAGGTCGCTGGACGACCTAATACTTGTAAAATTTGGGCAGAACTTGTTTGAACTTTGAATTAATTTGAACTTGAACTGTGTTGCACTTCTTTGCAAATTGTTTTGACTTTAATGTTAATAACCTGTTAAACACAGTACTTGCAGAAAACTTGGGACGAATATACTGCCATTGACTGCCCACATCGAATGACAGATTAGTCGATAAAGAATAATCAACTTAAATGAATTCCATGAATGAAATGCTGTGAAACGACAAATTCAAATGAAGTATTAAAGCAAAGCTGAAATAATCAACCTAAGCTGATTTGTTTGCATCAACACAACATTGTATTTGAGCTTAAAATGACAAGCCTCGAAACTTTATAATCGACAAATATCAATTAACTTAGTTTCAATTATATTTGCTTGTTATTGTATTAGTTTTACACAACACTTCACTCTTTTAGGAAACGTGCACCTTCATATTTGAATATCCAGTTCCTTGTGTAGAATGGCGTCTCAACAAGAAGATATAGGACCAGCCAGAGAAGCTTTTCCGATTGCTACCCCACTAGTTGATCCTCCGGAAAGGACTCCTACTACATTGAGCCATAAAGTTTTCAGGCAGTTGTGCATCCAATTCGGGATTGCCGAAACAGATGCTTTATTTCCTGAGTCAAACGATACTGTTGACAGGCCGCCCCTTGGTTTTGTCGCAGTCAATCGCCAGATGTGCTTGAGTGGAGCTATTCCACCTTTCAACGAATTTCTCCGAGAACTCTTTCTTCGATTAGCCATCTCGCCCTTCCAGCTACACCCCAACAGTTACGCCGTTCTGATGGGGTTGTGTGTTCTATTTAGGAGGATGCTCGACCGTCTTCCGAGCTTCGATGAAATTTGCTATTTGTGCACTTTTTCAAAGAACAAAGATCACCCTTCAATCGTGCTTGTAAGAGGCACCAGAAACCGGAAACTGATTTTAGATTTGCCCAATAGTGCTCACGGGTTTCTAAGTCAATACTTCTTTGTTCGATGTCCTCCGGGATTCTACGCTGTCTGGAGAGTCAGGAGTAAGATTGCCTTTCTTTGTTCATCTCATAAGCTTTTCGAAAACCGAATTATCAAATGCTTATCTTCATTCTTTTCTTTTTTCAGCACTTCCTCCTCCGCTTAGAAATCCCAGTCTCAAGTCAAATTTTGAAACTTTAAATGCTGTGGCTATGGAAGAGAGAAGCACCAAATTCTTGTTGAAAGATGAACTTTTGCACCAGTTCGAACTTCTACATTCTTCTCGTTCCATCCAGCCTCATGAAGTTCCTGATTCTCCAGCAAAGACGTCAGATGCCCCAGCCCCTGCCGAAGAACTTTCACTGAAAGAACCCACCACTGAGACTTCACTGGTGAAATGTTCCACTTCTATTGATGTTGCGGGGCCGTCCAACAAGTTAACACTTTCTCCAGTTATTGAAGAGGAGGAAAATCCTCGCATTTCTGAAAAGACGGCTGACGTGGAAGTTGAAAAAGAGAGTTCTGCTGGGCATCGCGACGATGATACTTTTGATAATTTGAGCGATATAATGATAACTTCTCAGGAGCTTTTTAAAGATGATATTTCAAAAGCGATCTCTCCTGTTGTTGAAGCGACTTCTTCTTTACAACAAATTTCGACACCTTCTACACCAGTCGTCGCCATTCCCACATTAAAGCGTGGTTTGTAGTTTGACGCGCATAGTTTGCACGCCGCACACACTTAGGATTTTTCGGCACTTATACGCACTTATCCTCTTTTTCTGGAGATTTCTAAACTTCATTTCTTTTCCATTTTCAGATTCTCCGATGGGACACTCTGGCTCATATTATGACTAATTTCAGTGCTATGGAGGCCGCGGAACTTATGACTTTAGGTGATACCTCAATGCCCCGAGGGAAACAGACGAAGAAAGAGCTATTAGGAAAGCTCAAGAGAGGCGGGACTATGAGCGTCAACACGGGAGGAGGGATGAGCGATACGACTCTTCTCACAGAGGTGATGATTCTCACAAAAGAAAATCCCATGATGACAAAGGGAAGAGTCACATTACTGAAGATCCGAGCAAGCGGGCCAAGCTTAGCGAAAATGACGTGTCTGCAATTTCTGAGAAGACCCCTGCTCTGATTCCTCTTGACATCCCCTCTGATTCTCCTGCTCTTTAGAAATCTGACATCCAAACAATCATCAACAGACCCCAATATCAAGTTGGACAGGGTCCGCCAACTCTTCAAAGTCGGTTCCCGCAATGGTGCTTAAAGGGGGTACGCTTTGACCTTGACTAGGTCCCGATCGATAAACCGGCTATGCTGCGTAACGTTGATGCCGTCAAACTTGATATCGACAGGATGTCCGGATGGCAAAAACTTGTTGACGAGCTGCAAAGGGTCAATCGTGCGAATCTCGAAGCCATGTTGACCATAGAGAACGATAAGTCGGAGTGGGATAAAATTTGCAAGCGGCACGATGCTGAAATGAAGAGCATCTCTGACGATTACGAGAGGCTCGAAGCTGAAGTTGAAAGACTAAAAAGCGAGCTTGCCACTTCTTCCACTTCTTATTCGCAAAAGGAAGAAGTGCTCCAAAAACAAGTTCGAGACGCCCATGCTGCTCAGCGAGAAGCTGAAGCAAAACTTGAAGTAGAGCAGCAAATGCTCCAAAAACAAGTTCGAGACGCCCATGCTGCTCAGCGAGAAGCTGAAGCAAAACTCGAAGCAGAGCAGCATGTTAGTGGGAAATATCGTGATGATGCCGTTCATTTTCGGGAGAAAATTAGCTCCTAAGACTTGGAAATCACCAGGCTGCAGTCTCAGTTGTTAAAGGCTGAAAGAGAGCACGATGAAGCTGTCGCTGGGAAAGTTGCAGCCGAAGAGTCTCATGTGGCTACTAAAGCCAATATCAGCTCCACTTTGTTCGACTTTTATATCCACAGCGTCTTGGGGCACGGAAGTCTCTCATTCTTGGGTCCGGACTATGAAGTCACTTTAGCTGAAGTATGGGAGGCGATAATCGATATGTTTGGCGGTGCCGGCTATGATGAGGCAGAGCTTGAGGCACGTTATCTTGACGATGAAACTCGTGCCGCTCTTGCTAGAGGAAAGGAGCAACTTGCTAAAACACGAGCCGAATCGACGGGAGAAGAACACCCAAAGGAGGAAGCTCCTTTAACTGTCCCCGTCCATACTTCAATTTCGGCTGATGTTAACATTATAGACTCCAGTTCCCACTCTTCGCCTCCTACTAAAATTGACACAGAAATTGTGACCACTCCCACTGAGGATGAGACCCTGGAAGACATTGAGGCTGAGAAATTCGAGATTGATCTTACAAAGCCGACCCCTCTAGGTAATTTTAACGTCGACCCGGATCCAGTGAATCACTTATTCGATTTAACCGAGTTTGATGAGCTTCTTACTTATTACTTAAGCTTTGATGAACCAATATCTTCTCTTTTCTCGGAAAATACCGATTTTAACTTCTTTTCTTCTGCAGCGGAAGTTCCGAAAGCTGCGCTAACTTCTCCTTCTCCGGCTGCTGTTCCTCCTCCTTCTCAAGTCACTCCTCTTTCCGCTTCTCAACCAGGATCACAAGAAGAGAAAATAGAAGCCCTCAAAGATTTGGATGATCTGGTTGTTTCGCAAGAGCAAAAGACTGGGGAACTTGAAGAAGGCGAAAAGACACTGGAGCAAACTTATGATGACGACACAAAACTTTCTGAGTTTTTCACTCCGGGAAGTGAGTCTTCTTCCAAGAGGAAAGGGAAGCGTGCGATGAAGAAGAAGAAGAGCGTTTCGGCTGATGAGAAAAATGTTGAAGAAGATCCAGATGCTCCTCTTTCTCCTCCCTCCCCGACCCATCCACAACGGCTTCCCAAACTGGTTATCAAGCTAGGAAAGAGTTCTAAGGGTGGTCGGAAGAAGGAGTGATAAGCTGGACTCTAGGCTTCTTTTTTTGCTTTTTTGGATGTATTGACCAGAGATTGTGTGGGTACCGGTCCCCGCTTTTTTTTGAGATCTGCACATGTAAAGAATTTTCACAGTATTGAATAAAATAATTCTTTTTCTTGTATGAATTCTTGTGTATGTAAGAATGCATCTATTTCTCATTTTAGTGTAAAATAAGCAATTCTTTTTATTTGTACAAACTTTTTGTCTGTGTTTGAGAATGCGTTTATTCCACATCTTTTCCGCGTGATATTGTAATGTGCTTGTGGTATGTCGCTTGAATACTACTTTTATTGTTGTAGTTGTATCGTATGATATTGCCCCTATACCACAAGTGCATTGCAATATCTTTTTGCTTTGGCGAGACTTGTACTCTTATTTTTGGAGAATAACTATTCTGTCTTTGAGGAAACAATTATTCTACTTAAATGGAGCGTGTCTCGTTTTTTTTTGGAGAAGTTTTTACGCTTCAACCTTCGGAGATGGTTACTTCACGTTTTTTAGAAGTGAATTCTCCTACACGGTAAAGCGGGCCTCTAAAGAGGATTTTACTTAGCACTTCAATCTCCGGGGAAGAATTTTTCAAGATGAACAAGTAGATCTTCCTTGAGAGTTGAAGTGTGCCTCTGAGGAGGGCTTTTTGGCATTTTTGAGGAGTAGCATTGTGGAATCTGTGGAGTAGCATGGACTCCGAAGATTAGCATTTTGGAATCTGTGGAGTAGCATGGACTCCGAAGATTAGCATTTTGGAATCTGTGGAGTAGCATGGACTCCGAAGATTAGCATTTTGGAATCTGTGGAGTAGCATGGACTCCGAAGATTAGCATTTTGGAATCTATGGAGTAGCATGGACTCCGAAGATTAGCATTGTGCCTCTGGAGAGGTTTTGTGCTTTCGGAGAAGTCTTGTGCTTCTGGAGAAGTCTTGTGCTTCTGGAGAAGTCTTTATTTGATTGCCTGGAAGTTACTTTCTCACAGTTAAATGGATCCATGGGGCGGACGTAAATTACTTAATTGGACGTTCGTTTGCACAAACGGTCGCAACTAGTTAACAAAGATCCTGTGCCTTCTGGTTCCACCAACCTCTTTGTTGAGAAGAGAACTTCCATTTTTTGGCGCGCCTCCGAAGAGGGCTTGTGCCTCCGTAGAGGTCTTTCTGTTTGAACTCCGAAGAGTAGCAATTGTTGCTTGTGTTCTTTCGCCATCTACCCCTTAGCGATTCCTTGTTATCACTTCAAGTACATGCCCCATTCTTTTGCAAATTGCTTGCTTTCTGCCAGAGAAATGTACTTTGTTGTTGAGTGGTTTATGGGAATCGCCGAGTCTTGTGATGTGTTGAATAAGTAATGTTTACTTTGATAGCCTGCAATATTAAATTGACATTTTAGCAATATATTTAAGATATTTGCATATCGAAATGAAGCAGGCATTATATAGCATTAGAACACAAGATTTAATATTCTTTATTATTAATCCATCCTGATTTTTCAGTGGTTTACAATACAAGAGTTATACATCCATTATCATTTTAAAAATTTAAGCAATGCTGTTAAGTAAACATTGGATGCAAGTGATTGTTGTTCTAGAGTCTCCAGATTGAATTTCCATTTCCACTGGATACGTAGTTTTTGATTCGTATGCCAGAGATATTGGAAGATGCCCCAGCTGCAGTTTTGTAGGTAGTCAATAGTCGTCCCGACTCCTGGCTGCTGCGTGGGGACCTCCTGTGACGACGTTAATGACAAGCTTTTCAGATTCTTGGACCGTAGTGTCGTTGCCAGAGTCAGATTGATGGGCAGGGTGTTCTTGCCCCTGAGTGGATGAGGTTGGGTCTGCTCTGTTTTTCTTCACATATTGTTGCAGTTTACCCTATTCCAGCAACTCTTCAATCACATTCTTCAACTGGCGACATTGGTCGGTGTCATGGCCAGGTTGATTGTGGAATCGGCAGAATTTCCCATTACATATTGCACCTCTCCCCATCTCAGGCGGTTTAGGATACTTGATAACATCTTTTGTTGCGAAGAAGATATATTTCGGTGTATCAATTAGAGGGGTAAAATCTGAAAGATTAAAGCGGCGAGGTTTCTTCTCATTCTCCTGCTTCTTTCCTCCATCACTTTCCCTTTTCTGGTTTCCGGATTCTTTTTTGTTAAAAGTAACACCGTTATTCTTGACTTCAGCAACAACCACTTTTGCCGGCGCGGAGAGGTTTTCCAGACGCATAAATTCGTCGGCCTTTTTATAGAATTTCTCGAGTGAGTTTGGCTCCTTCATTTTTAACCATCTTCCGAATTCACTCGATTTGTTGATGGCCCGCATTAGGTAAGTCAGGATCATACGGGGTTCTGCATTATCCACTTCGGCTAGGGCTATATTGAAATGGTTCAAGAAAGATCTGATAGATTCTCCGGGCCCTTGTTCAAGGC
The DNA here is from genome assembly GCA_030737815.1 of Allium fistulosum. Lineage (NCBI taxonomy): Eukaryota > Viridiplantae > Streptophyta > Magnoliopsida > Asparagales > Amaryllidaceae > Allium > Allium fistulosum. The sequence continues at coordinate 598,363,037 of CM060908.1, forward strand.
TGGACAGTGACATTATATCCTTAGCTTTCGAAGCATACAACCTGAACTGATCCTTGAACTTTCGAGTTAAATAAGAGAATTGATCTACAGACCGAATTGGTAGCTTTGTGAACCAAAGTAGAGCCACTCCTTCCAAGTATACTGGAAAGTATCGACATTTAATCTCATCTGATGCCCTCACACCGATCATATGCCAATCGTACTTGTATAGAAAATGATTAGGGTCACTTGTCCCTCTATAAGCCGGAATAGTAGGAGGTGTAAATTTTCTTGGAAACTCTGCTTTCAGGATCCTTTCAGTAAACGGAGTTCTGCTTGGCGCAAATCCCCAATCACTCTCGTTTTCTTCCCTCTGCATGCTCTCTTTCATGATTTGGCGAATCATCCCTGATAGGTACTCCTCACTGTTCAGAGGCGTTGCCGGGTAGAAGTCACCTCTCCTTTCGGAATTTTGCCTGGGAAAATGCTCGCGAAAAGTTGGCTGCGGCCTTGGACCTTCAGCCTGGAAAGGTGGCATTTCGGCGGCGCCAGCTGCTCTTTGAGGAATATCTTTCTCCTGGGAATTACGAGCATTTTCAGTGAAGACTGTTTCATTGTTTTCTGGCTGTTGATTTGCCCCAAGTAGAGCGTTTAATCTGTCCATCATTAAAGCGTTTTGAGCTTCAATTTGCTGATATAATCCCGACACTGCGTCGTCTAATTCAGCCCTTGTGACTTCGACAGTAGGGGTTGCTTGATTTGCTGTTGGGGAAGCGGAGGTTCCCTCATGAGCATTTCCGGATCTGGTAGATCTACCCTTTCTTCCAGGAGCCATGATTTCAGATAAACTTCTGGTCTTTAGAGAGATTCTTTCAACAAGCTCTTGCGGAGCAATGGTGAGAATATACCTGAGTTCAATTCTCAGTGAAAGCACCAAAATGTTAACGGTAAAAATCGAACGCTAACACCCAGTGTGTGTAATAACAATGTGAAAGCACCACCCGTTGGTATGGGAATAGAATATAAGCTGAAAATAGCAGAAAACGGTAAAGGAACAACAGATTTATAGTGGTTCGGACCGTAATTGAGCCTACGTCCACTTTATAGTCTTTTATTGCTGATCTTGTTACAATTTGATACAATGCACTTCGAATACAATTCACTTCGATCACTCAAACACTTCAGATTAGTAAATCAAACTTTGACGATGAGACTTGCTGAATCCATGTCGGATGTGTAGAATCTCGTTCAAAGCTTGTTGTAGTATCTTCAATGTTTGGAGTTCTTCAAGTCTTGGATTAGTTGAGAATTCGGCAGAGTAATGGCGCTTCAGAAAATGATTGGCCAAAAGTCCTTTGCTAGTTGGAGTTGGGGCTCTATTTATAGGAGTGGTTCAGGGCAAAATTTAAACCCCAAGTCTTAGGTCGTGTACGACCTAAGTTAGGTCGTAGGTCGCGAGCGACCTAAGATAGGTCGTGGTCCATTCGCGACTTAGGAAGTGTAGCCTGATGGAGTTACTCTCGCTCTTATCTGAATAAGGTGGCAAGTAGTAGGTCGTAAGCGACCTAGAGAAATGCGGCATAGGGAACTCTGTTGGCTTGTTTAAACTGGGCATGTTATAGGTCGTGAGCGACCTAAGGTTGGTCGTAGGTTGCACTGCCATTTGAACCAGGTAGGTCGCTAAGACCATTATGCTTTTAGGTCGTTAAGCATGTTAGGTCGCGAAGTCCCTTTAGTAGTTAGGTCGTGAAGTCCTTAGGTCGTTAAGCATGTTAGGTCACGAAGTCCCTTTAGTAGTTAGGTCGTGAAGTCCTTAGGTCGTTAAGCATGTTAGGTCGCGAAGTCCCTTTAGTAGTTAGGTCGTGAAGTCCTTAGGTCGTTAAGCATGTTAGGTCGCGAAGTCCCTTTAGTAGTTAGGTCGTGAAGTCCTTAGGTCGTTAAGTACTTTAGATCGCAGAGTTTTAGGTCGGCATAAAAATGGAAGTTAACACCATGAGACATTATTCAAGATGAAAATTGAACCTATTAAGTTGAAAGTTGAAACATAAAGGAGAAAGAAAAAGGATAAACAAACATTTGACCACCAAACAATGAAGAGATAATTAAGTCGAATATACTGTGGTTGGAAAAAAAAATCAAAGCAAAGATATAATGAAATAACTAAAGACTAAAAAAGAGGATATTTGAAGGTGTGAAGACAACTTACAAAAATAGTTGGTTTACTCTATGCCATTAAAATAGCAATTAAATGAGTAAAAATCAGGAAGTACAGCCTATTGAAGAGGTAATAGAGCAAACGTTCACTTACTATTTCTGTTAGAAATCATGTTAACTTTGAACAACTTTATCATTTAACCACAAAATGGTCCCATACAAAAGTAATTTTGGTAGTACGATGTTTATTATCAGAGAAAAAGTATATGGAGACCATTAGAGCGTATGAAAAGGTTAGTTATACACATGTGAAAAAGTTTGTTATAAATATTGTTGTTTTGATTTATTGTTTTTCACTTTGTAGTGTGAAAACTATATAAATGATTATCGGTGCATCAGATAAACCATCCTAATAGTCTTAGGCAGAAAAGTTGATGACAGTAGATGGAAATACAAATATTACCTAACCTCATTGGAAGTAGGCACTCCAGACATTCCTTGCGAAGCCGTTCAAAAAAGAGAACTCAACCCATTAGATAAAACTGCCGATATCATACCAGTATAAATATGGGAGGAAGTAGATCGGGCAGAGGGCCGGAGCTATAGGGGTCGGGCAGAGTTTTGGAACTACAGGAGCTGGCGACGGTTATCGGAGGAGAGATCGTCATCTATGATGACAAAAGGCACAAATTAGGGGTAGAACAATATTAGAACGATATGTAAGGAAGGGTCAAGATGCGCATGGAAAATAAAAAATAAAAAAGCGTGACGGTTGAGTTTAAAATTTCTAAATGAAATTATCACTTATTGAATGAGTCTGCACATAATAGTGAAAATACATTTATGTAAATTTTAAATAAAAGTATCAAAATTTCGCTGCATGGATTGCGCAAATCCTTCATACATTGTTGCTTTAAAGAACCTAACGTACTTCCACAACCCTATGTTTTCAAATTTGTCTTTATAGTATTAAAATAATGCCAATAATCATTAGTTTAATAGTTCAAAATTGATTATTCTAATCAAGATTTAAAAAAGAGATGAACAAAAGTAGATGGAACATACCGCAAAGATAGCATCATTTAGACAATGAAACCATCGATAACTGAAGGTAAGGAGCATGAAACCGATAACGGTAAGTTTGCGGTAAGGTAGAAAAAACCGCTTAAACCAAAATAGAATTATTGTAAATTAAAAGTTAATTAAGTGCAACATTACAATCACATATTCGAAAATAATCTTTCAACTAATTAATAGCAAAGAGTTGAAGTTGTAAACATTACCCAAATGAACATCGGTCAATGGCAATTTAAGCCAGTGGTAGAAGGATTCGACTCCAAGTGATGGTAGAGCTGATTTTATTAAGATAAATAGGTGTGAACTCCCTTATATCAGTCCTTCAGAACTGAGCAAATGTTAGTCAATTTTTATAGTAACAGAGCCTCAACAATGCGGCTTAATTATGGATTTGATAAACTGTCAAAACAGATATATTATTTAAGAATGGAAAAATAAAGAGCTAAATTATGAGACGTCACATTTACTTGAATGATAACACTAATTTAAATTCACATTAGCCATAATTCTTAAAATATTGTATCCAGTCAGACACATTTAAGATCATGTAATCTCAAGTGTTCTACCGTAAACACCAACTACTTAATTAGCATCTTGTTTCACATATGAACTACTACACATAGGTATTTAAACTTAAAGGCTATAAATTTAACCGATCCACTAATTTGTATAAAAAAATCAAGAGTATTGGTAGCTACTCCATAATCCACAGAGATTGCTTCCAATAGTCAAAATGTATAAAGGTTAAACATTGTACCTTGTTAAAGAAAAAATTATTCATATTAGGTGGTGCATAGAGTTCTCTGTTAAATATTTGATGGATTTTGTGAATTATAGGAAAAATAATGTATATGAATTGTTTCAAAGTCAACTTTTAAATTAAAGCTTGCATTATATTCTTGGAACTAATAGTGCTTTAAGAAGCATCATGCAGCATACTATCTAACCTATACATATATTGATCAATATATGAAATAACTTTAGTCAGTATAGAGAACAACCAATCAGTCGAGCAGTTCGATCAGACATGAACATCCAACCATGCCAAGCTTCTTCGGGTTGGTGTGAAGTAAACTTGGAAAAAAAATTATGCATATGCAACCAACTCATGATCCAAAATGAGCATGTAGGTTTTATGCAATTTCCATCATTGCTGATTACTATAAAAATAACTGAAATATAAGAAAATCAATCACATATCTTAAAAAAGTTCTCAAGCAAGTTTTTCTTTTGATAAAGTTCCAAAGCAAATATTGAGTATAGTCAACCAAGTTGCTCGATGTAATAAAAAGGAATTTGTACCTGAGTAATTAAAAAACGAACCATTAAAATGAAAGAAAATCATACCTGAAACTCAATTGAAGGTAGCGAAGGAATCAGGGAGGTCGGATATAAATCATAGGCAGCCGCAACAAATAGTGAAAACAAATGAAATTAAGTTAGCTCAAGGAAGAAGACTAACATAAAAAGTTAAACGAACCCCAGTAATTGAAAGAAATTGATGAAAATGAATGATTCGAGATACCTAAAACATGAACAGGATGAGAACAACATCGTTCTGATGCATGTGGCCCAGCAACAGTACAGTGGAAGTGGATGAAAAGCATGGGCGAGCAAGGAATGACGACAGAGGAAATTGATGAAGAGGTGTAAACGGGTAAGGCGTTGAGGCTAGGGTTTGTACAATATGTCGATGTGGGGTAGAAACTGATGGTAAAGGAATGGTGACACGACACAAACGAAATGGAATCTATCGATTTCCAATGGAGGAAAAGGGGGAAGTGGAGATAAGCGAAAGGGGGAATCGATGAATTTCGAATGGGAGAAATTAGGGAAAGGAGATTAGGATGGGGGGAATGGAAATTTCAGGTGGAGGACAAAAAAGATAGAAAATCACGAATAGGGCAGACAGAAACAAAGTTGAGACTGTTCGGTTGCCAAATTTCAAGGGGGCCTGTGTGAGCTTGAAATTCAACTCACTAATAATAGTATAGTATAGATTCTTCAAATCGATCTAGTTCCTCGGTTAAAAAAAGAGAATCGAATTCATTCGTATCGAATCCTCCTTATATATATATATATTGCGATCGCGATTTCGTATGGAATGGCGACGAAGCTACGATGGAAGCATTCTGATGGTTTGAGGTTGTCTTGGGGTTCTGGAGGGTAGCATGGGGGAGTCGTTCGTGAGGGACATGGCGTGCGGGAAGGGGAAGGTCGCGAGTCTGGCGAAGTTGCGTGCGCAGAGGCGATAGGGGTGTCGCCTGGATTTTTGGGTCGAAGTCGCGTTCAGGTGGGTCGGGGTTGTCTTTGGCGATGCGGCGGGCAGCTTGGGGTCGCGATAATGGGGTTACGGCGGACGGCAGTAATATGAAGTGGCATTGATGGACGAGGAATCGGGGTTTTGGGTGGAAGTAATACTATAACTAAAATTTATTTGTATAATTTGTTTATTCAATTTAGAATTTAAAATTTAAATAGCTAATAAAAATTTATTCAATTTTCATACGAGGTCTAAAATCACAAAGTCAGTCCCGTTGGATTCACTACTGAAGAAAAAAAATTCAATTTGGAATTGGTTTGGGATTTTCTTCAGAGTCAGTTGGGATTTTAGACAAATCAATTTGGATATTGGCAATTTAAAAATCAAAGTGAGAAATTCTCACTCATTTGGATTATCAGATTAATTTTAAAAATAGTTAAAATTAATTATTGAATGTCTGGTTGATTTAATAATTATTATCCGATGAATGATATATTATATATATAGTAGTGTATATATATATATATATATATATATATATATATATATATATATATTAGTATTTGGAGTGATAATCCCGCACATTATGGCGGATGAGACCCTATGCACCCGCATAATAACAGATGACCCTATATACCGCGATATCCCCCTCGAAGTGGGATTGGTATTTTTATGTTGTATTAACATCTGTGGATGCAGAGGAACAGGTTGGAGGGATCCAACTGGATTCCTCAAAAATGTTGAATTTAATTTTATATATAGTGATATATGGATTGGGTAGAATAATTTAGTATAGATTATTGTAGTAATTGAAATTATTTGGATGTTATTGTAGCATTGGCCTGAAATTTTATAATTTTAAATACCATAAATATATTTTTAAAATGGAAGGAATTAAAGGAAATTTTTGATATAAAAATATTTTTATTGAAATTGAGTTTATTTAAAAAGAAATTGAATTAGAAAAATATATTTGATTTTTTGTTATACTTAACTATTGTGAATTATTAGATGGAAATTTTAAAAATGAATTATATAAAGAAAATTTATAAACGATATTCTGGAAATATAAAAAGGAGATTAAAATCAATATTTAAAAATAGATTGGAAGTATAAATGGGATTTATAAGAATTGAATTTATATAAATGATTTTTTTTATAAATAAGATTCATTTTATAAACAAGTAAAACTCAAAGGAGTTTATAAATTTATAAACGATGCTTATAAATAAAGAAAATAATGGTCAGTTGATAAATTGGAAATATAGATTTACGATGTGAATTTATATCGAGTTATGGAAATCGTTGGGAAAGAAATAGTGGAATCTATTTTTGAATCTGAGAATGGTGATAAAGTTGAGATATAATCGATGTGATACGAATCGAGAGGGATTTATAAATTTGGCAATATTGGATTTTAAAAAAAATAATTTTTTATCGAGAAATTAAAATTGTTTTAAATGGGGTTTTAAATTACTATACTACGTAACTTAAATTATTATTTATAATATTCTGATTAGTTAGTTATTCTAATATTTAATATTTATTGAAAACGAATTCTAATTTTATAAATCTGCTTTGTAAATTAATTAGTTGTTTAAAAACGATTTGGAAAAATGAGTTATCGATGTTATTTAAAATGTTTTGATATTTTAGATTTACTTAAACATATTTTACAAATAAACTATTATTCTTTAAAAATACTTATTTTATATATATATATAGTTTTAAAAGATTGAATTTATTTATAAATCCTCTCGAGATTGGAAATGAAGTTTGTTAAATGAGTATGATTTTAGAAGAGAAGTCTTATAATGGGATTTTGGGAGCTTGAAAGAAAAATTCCAAAGTGTTAAAAATACGAGAATTTGTAAAGTGAATTAGAATTCATAAAAGAAGTTAGAAATGGGTATTGGAGGTATATAAAAGTGCATTCGACTTTGGAAATATTAAGTGATTTACAAATAAAATTTGTAAAGGATTTGAGAAATAGGAAAATAAATAGACTATTTCCCAAATATTAGAGATAAAAAGATCTTAGGAAATATACTTATAAATATTCCTAAGTATTGAACGGGAAGGTTTTTTTGAAATATTTAACTTCGAGATTTTTATTATAGAATTTTTGAAAAGGGGATGAATATAGATGGAAGCGAGGAAAATATTTCTAAGTATTAAAACGATTCGGAAGTATCCTGTTGTGGATATAAGAAATTGATGTCGTTTCAAATATTGAATATATTGAAGAGATTTGGATATATATCTTTGTAAAGATATTTTGAAATGAGTATTTTCAAAGGATTAAATAATGGGGCCTAGTGATTGCTTATAGATGTTTATTTGATAGCTAAAAAACCGACTATCAATATTGGCCAATTTCGTTAATCGTTTTCGAAGAGATCGGGATCAGATTTAATTATCCGAAAACCACTTCGATCCGGTTTGAACGTTACGAATGAATACCGTGAAGGTAGAGAAGACGGTGATTCAGTTTGTCCAGACCCAGGACAACATGTATGGATGAATGCTATCAGAACATCGTCATCGGAGGACGATGAGCATTCTAAGTGAATTTATTCTTGAAAGGTAATCGTAGCCTCTAGCCTCATCAACTGGAATGACTGAAAACTACGGGGTATGCAGCAAGGCTGAGTGGGTCATACCCAATTAGGGTATGTTATCACCTTTCTAGATAACCTCAGATATATTATATTATGTGGACACGGTGCATGCGAAAGAGCTCTCGGTAAGGGTGGGAACACCCGGGGTGATAACATATTCGGTTTTATCTAGGTTAGGGATAGGGCTGGTCTTGTGTTGTAGGAGATCCCGGCGAGGTCCTCGGTACATGCTTCTAGATGTGTACCGTGATAGGTGGTACCCTAGTGCCTAGTCATTGTATGGAATCCAACCTCTAATAAGCGTCGTACGGTTTTGATTGTGCCCAACTATGCTGAAACGTGAGATGCAAGCATTTCAGCTATTTTCTATTTACTTGGTTTAGACACTATTTTAATATCATATGGATTTGATAAAAGTGTTTTGGTTATCGTAAGGCAAAAACCCGTCGGGTTTATGTGTGACGTGGTCTTACGAGATACCTTTGTTTTCAAAGGATTTTGATAAAAGTTAATAATTCAAATTAAGTGAATTTTCTCATGCTGGTTTCCGGACTAACTCGGGTGTTATTTTATTATAATGCTCGGGTCAGATCGAGTATTACAGATTCAGGATGGATGCTATGGAGCTCAGGAGACGAGTTAGGTGACAAGACGTATTTCCGTAGATTTGTATTCCCGCTGTGTGAGGACAAGTTATTAAACTGTCCAGATCAATTGCTGTCTATTGTACTCTGATAATGCTATGTATAGTAACAGTTACAGATTCTTTTGTATAAAACCTTGTTGTTATATATTATATTTTGTTCTGCTGCGATTGTGAGATTCTATTGTTGTTGTTCTATTTTTTCTTCTACCTTTTTCTTCTTCACCCTAGTTATTCACTCTTTCGTACACTTTGGGTTGAGCGAAGAGGAATTATTATCAACTCAAGGGGTACGGAACTGTGGGTCGCAACATTTGGTATCAGAGCTAAAGGTTAAGCGAGAACCTTGGCTCTGGTGGGGATTACTCATTAGAGATAGAGTCAGTAGTACTCTAGAATGAGTTGAGTGTAATAATAGATATGAGCGTGTATTTGTTAGTGAATATAAATTGTTTTATATTGTGTTGACTTATCGGTTGAGTGACATATAAATTCGTGTCGAATAATGGGACGCCACTAAATCGATAGAGGTTTCTAAACACTTGATCATGATAAACTAACACAGTATGGTTTTGAAGTGGGTAAATGAAATAATTTTACCCAAATTATATTTTTATATAAAGGAAAGAATTTTCAGAAATAATTATGGTGTATTTGGAGTGTTTGGATGATAATATAATAATCAAAACAAGATTATAAAAAATTTGAAAATTGGTTTATAGAAACAAAAAACTTAACAATTGTATAAGTATGAATTATACAAGTGAATTAAAAACTAAAAATGGATTTAAACCAGAATTTGAAGGTTTAAAACCCCGAAAGCTTTGAGAAATGTTTAAAAGGGATTTGAACTAAGTATTTGGAAATTTTGGAATTCCATAGGTTGGGAAAATATTTCTGAAGTGTTGTGAAAATGAAATAGCCTTATTTCTTTGAAAGGATTCTTGAAGAAAAATTGTTTTAAATGGAATTTGGAAGTGATATAGCACTGAACTCACTTCAGTCGCTGGAAAATAATTCTTATGATGACGGCTGCATCATCAATATTCATTTTCGAGTTTCTAAGTGAAGGATTGCTGCCAAAATTGATTTGTTCAAATTTGTTGGGAAGAACAAGTTATGTTTTGGAAGTTCCGAAGGAAAATTTGTTTTGAATAAAAACCAGGTTGGTTTAAAATTTGATAAGTGTGATTTTGGGATATGTGTGATTTCAAAACGATTTAAAATAAATACCGGGTGTTTGAATTCTAGAATCCTTATTTAAATAATTTAGAAATCATCAGGAAATAATTTGTAAACTTGTAAATTGAGAATGATCCTAAATAAGGAAAGGAAAATATGGACGTTGAATTTTGGGATAGATTTTAACTTGAGTAAGTTAAAATGAATAAAAGTTTAACTTAAGCTAAGTTAAATAAATTGAATTGGTAAAGGAAAATTTATTAGAATTTGAATTTAACTCGAGCTAAGTTAAATGAAATTGGAATGGAGTGAAAAGAATATCAAATAGGATTTAATATCTAATATGGATTTGAGTCAACAATAGAATTCGACTTAAAAGTAAAACGAATTAAATGGGGATTGTAATGAAATAAATGGTGGGATGAAATTGAAAAAAGAAAAAATAAATTGGGTTGGAGTGGAATTTAATTTAAACATGAATAACTCGAATTTGGTTTTGAAATGTTGGTTAAAAAGGAATTGAAATTTAAATAAAAGTGAATTGGATTCGAATCATATGGAATTGAATTAAATATGTAAATGTGAATTATAAAGTGATTATATAACTTTAAGTTATAAAATTTGAATTTGGATTGAAGATAATATCGGATTGAAGTAAATATAAATGTTGAATTGTGAAATATTATAAAACCATATGGTATAAATTTTGAATGAGATAAAAAATTAAATAAAAATTGAAATTGTGAATAAATAAATTGGAATAACTTGCAAAGATTGAAATTTATGAAATAGAATATACTGGGGCTATAAATAAATATATAATCTCGAGTTAAAAATATAATGAATATATTCGAGTATAAAACTGATGGAAATGTGAAAAATAAGTTTTGTGACTTATAAAATTGAAAGTAAAATAGGAAAACCAAAATAAAAATTGTTTGATATTTTGGTAAGGGAAATAAATCCAAACTTGAATTATAAAAATGAGTTTGAGCTCAAGAAAAATTAATTGAAGTGATTTTTGAAATAAAAACCAGATATTGAATTATGAATTGGAAGTGAACTAATTAGATAATTAATTAGTTAATTGAATATAGAATGGATATTAATTTGGTTGAATAAAAATTGGATGATGGATTAAAAGTGAATATTGGAATTGGAACTTGAGTATAAATTGAAGTTCGACAAAATGTAAGCGAATTTAATATAATTGGGAATATCGTCGAATAAAATAGAATTGGATTGAGGTAGCAATGGCTTGGGTTATAAATAAATTCTATTTGAGTATAAATAAATTGAATATGGCCTTGATATCATTTAAATCAATTCAAAAATGAATTCGAGTATGGAATTAAAAATTGAAGTGGAATAAATGAAGGAACTAATTAAATAAATTAGTAATTTAGGTGAAATTTGATTGAATAAAAATCAAATCAAAAATTTGAAATGGAATTTGGTTGCAGAGGAAATAAACTTAAGTTATGTAGTGAATTAATTGGGAATAGATGGATTAACTTTAGTAAATATTTGGATGGAGGCTTGATTCAAATAAATTGTAAAGGGGTCATTAAATAAAGTAGCATGGAATGATTCTGAGTTAATAAAACGAATTTGAATGCAATGAAAAGTAGATATGAATGGAATTCAACTGAATTGATCGTGAATAAATTTGAAATGGAACGGAGTTGGATAAAAATTGATTTGGAATCAATTTAAAAAAGCTATAAACTGAAATGGTTATTTTATTAAATGAATAGCGCCAAATTTGCATAGAAAATTGTTGTTCGGCGTAAACGGAAGTAAATAAAATTCTATGAATTAATAGAAGTGAAATAAATTGATTTTTAAATCAATTTGGAATGGATATGTGTTGTTTGGTATAAATATGAATTAAATGCATGTAAAGTGAGTGGTAAATCATTTAAATTGAAAGAAATGGTATGTAGATTGATTGGAAGTAATTAAATTGGTGTTGGAACCTCATAATTGCTTATAAATATATGTTTAACATGCATTGCTTGTGAAGATTGTGTGTTTTAACTATTTAAATAAGTGAAATGTTAGTGAATTTTGTATTTTAGTACTTATGTGTTTAAATTGAGTAAGTACAGGTACCCGGAGCCTGTCGAGCTAGATTCAGGTTGCGTAATTGCATATGAAGTAAACTTGCTTGCTTAAAAATGCTAAAATAAGGTACGTTTTCGGATTAAATATCGCAAAATATAAATATGGATATATATTTTTTGTTTTCCGACCGTGTGGGTCGATGTATATATATTTATCTCTCTTGTCATATTGCAAAAGGCTCTCCGTACAGGTGTCGCCTAGATTTTTGGGTCGAAGTCGCGTTCAGGTGGGTTGGGGTGGTCTATGGCGATGTGGCGACAACTTGGGGTCGCGATAGTGGGGGTTGCGACGGTCGGCAGTAATATGAAGTGGCATTGATGGACGAGGAATCAGGGTTTTGGGTGGAGATAATACTGTAACTAAAATTTAATTGTATAATTTGTTTATTCAATTCAGAATTTAAAATTTAAATAGCTGATAAAAATTTATTCAATTTGCATACGAGGTCTAAAATCACAAAGTCAGTCCTATTGGATTCACTACTGAAAAAATAAATTCAATTTGGAATGGGTTTGGGATTTTCTTCAGACTCAGCTAGGATTTTAGACAATTCAATTTGGATATTGGCAATTTAAAAATCAAGGTGAGAAATTCTCACTCATTTGGATTATTAGATTAATTTTAAAAATAGTTAAAATTAATTGTTGAATGTCTGGTTGATTTAATAATTATTATCTGATGAATGATATTATATATATATAGTAGTGTGTGTGTGTGTGTGTGTATGTATTTGGAGTGATAATCCCGCACATTATAGCAGATGAGACCCTATGCTCCCGCATAATAGCGGATGACCCTATATACCGCAAAATCCCCCTCGAAGTGGGATTGGTATTTTTATGTTGTATTAACATCTGTGGATGCAGGGAAACAAGTTGGAGGGATCCAACTGGATTCCTCAAAAATGTTGAATTTAATTTCATATATAGTGATATATGGATTGGGTTGAATAATTTAGTATAGATTATGGTAGTGATTGAAATTATTTGGATGCTATTGTAGCACTAGTCTGAAATTCTGATATTTTAAATACCATAAATATATTTTTAAAATGGAAGGAATTAAAGGAAATTTTTGATATAAAAATATTTATATTGAAATTGAGTTTATTTAAAAAGAATTTGAATTAGAAAAATATATTTGAATTTTGGTTATACTTAACTATTGTGAATTATTAGATGGAAATTTTAAAAATGAATTATATAAAGAAAATTTATAAACAATATTCTGGAAATATAAAAAGGAGATTACAATCAATATTCAAAATTAGATTGGAAGTATAAATGGGATTTATAAGAAATGAATTTATATAATGGAATTTTTTTTACAAATAAGATTTTTTTTAATAAATAAGTAAAACTCAAAGGAGTTTATAAATTTATAAACGATGCTTATAAATAAGGAAAATAATGGTCAGTTGATATATTGGAAATATAGATTTACGATGTGAATTTATATCGAGTTATGGAAATCGTTGGGAAAGAAATAATGGAATCTATTTTTGAATGTGAGAATGGTGATAAAGTTGAGATATAATCGATGTGATATGAATCGAGAGGGATTTATAAAATGAATTTGGCAATATTGGATTTTAAAAAAAATAGATTTTTATCGAGAAATTAAAATTGTTTTAAATTACTATACTATGTAACTTAAATTATTATTTATAATATTCCGAATAGTTAGTTATTCTAATATTTAATATTTATTGAAAACGAATTCTAATTTTATAAATCTACTTTGTAAATTAATTAGTTGTTTGAAAACGATTTGGACAAATGAGTTATCGATGTTATTAAAAATGTTTTGATATTTTAAAATTACTTAAACATATTTTACAAATAAACTATTATTCTTTAAAAATACTTATTTTATATATATATATATAGTTTTAAAAGATTAAATTTATTTATAAATCCTCTCGAGATTGGAAACGAAGTTTGTTAAACGAGTATGATTTTAGAAGAGAAGTTTTATAATGGGATTTTGGGAGCTTGAAAGAAAAATTCCAAAGTGTTAAAAATACGAGAATTCGTAAAGTGAATTAGAATTCATAAAAGAAGTTATAAATGGGTATTGGAGGTATAGACAAGTGCATTCGACTTTGGAAATATTAAGGGATTTACAAATAAAATTTGTAAAGGATTTGAGAAATAGGAAAATAAATAGATTATTTCCCAAATATTAGAGATAAAAAGATCTTAGGAAATATACTTATAAATATTCCTAAGTATTGAACGGGAAGGTTTTTTTGAAATATTTAACTTCGAGGTTTTTATTATAGAAATGTTTAAAAAGGGGATGAAATATAGATGGAAGCAAGGAAAATATTTCTAAGTATTAAAATGATTCGAAAGTATCCTGTTGTGGATATAAGAAATTGATGTCATTTCAAATATTGAATATATTGAAGAAATTTGGATATATATCTTTGTAAAGTTATTTTGAAATGAGTATTTTCAAAGGATTAAATAATGGGGCCTAGTGATTGCTTATGGATGTTTATTTGATAGTTAAATAACCGACTATCAATATTGGCCAATTTCGTTAATCGTTTTCGAAGAGACCGGGATCAGATTTAATTATCCGAAAACCACTTCGATCCGGTTTGAACATTACGAATGAATACCATAAAGGCAGAGAAGACGGTGATTCAGTTTGTCCAGACCTAGGACAACTTGTATGGATGAATGCTATCATAACATCGTCATCGGAGGACAATGAGCATTCTAAATGAAATTATTCTTAAAAGGTAATCATAGCCTCTAGCCTCATCAACTGGAATGACTGAAAACCAGAGGGTATGCAGCAAGGCTAAGTAGGTCATACCCAATTAGGGCATGTTATCACCTTTCTAGATAACCTCGAATATATTATATTATGTGGGCACGGTGCATGCGAAAGAGCTCCCGGTAAGGATGGGAACACCCGAGGTGATAACATATTTGGTTTTATCCAGGTTAGGAATAGGGCCGGTCTTGTCACTACAATAAACTGGACATTTAACAACGTTCAAAAACGCTATAAAAGGTTTTAATAGCGTTTTTAACTACGTTGTATAACGACATGCCATTATAGGTTAGGAACATACCACAACAATAGCTCAAACGCTGTAAAAAGTGTTTTTTATTGCGTTTTGTTGATGTTATCAATACATTTTACAGCGTAAAGTTTTTCTTAGTTCATTTTACTGCGTTTTGGTCGGTGCTATGATATTTATTTACATCATTTATATATTGGTATGAGTGTTCTTTTTACTGCGTTTTTCGTTATTACAAACCCTTCTATGACGTTTCTGAAATGCTGTTGAAAGTTATCACAACGTTCTTAAAACGCTATTGATAGTTTACACAACAATTTAAAAATGCTATCATTTAAGATTTTTGTGTTTTTCCTCATTACGCTGCACATCGGTCCCAATTTATATACCAACATAATTAAAACCAACACGCATGTTTGAAAATCAACATATTATATAAATAGCCAATTTTATACTAACCGCACATCTCATAATCAACATGTTGAATTCCATAATCAAAACATGCAATATTCTTAAAATAAACATATATAATACGTCTTTAATATTTCATAAACAATGTAGAACAAGTAGCAGCGAGTAAACAAAACTAGTAATATGTACAAGTGCATAAACCAAAATGTAGTTCTAGCAGCAAAAATAACATCGAATCGATAACTTGTTGCAGCACTTTTTTGCATCAAAGATGTCTACCTGTAAAGTAAAAGTTAAAAAATCAACAAAATAAATCAAAAATAAAATAAATATAGTTTGGAACATAGTTGATGTGAGCAACAGTAACATGAAATGTAGTCTGAAATAAATGAAAAGTGCTTAAACTAGCCCATTATAACTTCAATAAAAGAAAAAATAACAACATGTACTTATGAGTGCTCATTAAGGTCTGTCCTCGCAAATTTGCATGCCGTAACTTTTTCACAAGATTTTAAAAGCCGCTAAAAACAGAAAAATATGAACCGAAACTAAAGAGGAAAAACTTACTAGATGGGAGTTTGGCATCACCAGTTCAAAAATATCAAGTATAAGAACATAATGATATGAGCAAACGACCAAATTAAAAGCCCAAGATCATGCCAGTATATTCAGCTATAAATTAAACTAACATCAAAGTTATGTGCAGTTGGTTAACTGACAAGAACAACAACAGCACGCGTTAGCCTATTTTTACAGAAACAAATACATTAACAAATAAACAAAATAGACACCCACAAAATCTAGTAAGCAGCTTCTAAAGCAACATTTTCCTTCAACGAAGATCAAGAGCTAACATATGCTCACATTCCAATCAGAAGAAAACCTTAAACATGGTTCCAAAATAAAGCAGATAACAATCCATAACCAAAAGATGAAACGTGCACAACATACCCTAACTTGCCACCATCCTCCACGATATTCATATTAGCTCAACACTTAACAACAATGCAACACACACTTGTTGCACCAGGCAATCCTTATGGGGTCGTACTAATGGGAGAAAATAAAAATAAGCTTTGGACAAATAGGGAAGAAGCACACATTTGCTGCCAAACTGACATGGCCAATAAAAGCATACATGAAACCATAAACCATCGCAAGGCAGTGCTACTCCAAAAATAAATGAACCCAAAACAAAACAACAGCAGCAGCAGCAACCACCACCAATTGTCGAAACATATCCTTACCTATTAACAATAACAAACCATACAAGCTCAAATAGTCTGAGAGCTGGGAAGCTTACATGAGGGAGCATAGTTGAATGAGCAATAATTTCCTGGGGCATTCCAGTTCATACTGGACATTTGGCACATGAGGAAAGTCGTGCAAAAGGTCAATGATGTAGAGGTAGCTGGAATCGTGATCTGGGAAGCTTAAGGACGTAGAAGACTGAATGTGAGGCTTGGAGAAGGAAATATCAATGGGCCAAGTCCAGAAAAAAGGTGTAGAAAAATTATTAGGGGATACAAGACAAATTAGAAGAGAGCGAGTTGAAATAGGGAAGATACACAATAGGGACAAGTGGGCGGAGAGACAGAAATAGAGATAAAGAGCCGACTATAACTGTACAGATTTCTATAACGAATATTATTAGGTGTTGAAGTTCAGTGCTGTTCCAATTACATATATATCAAGGAATCATCAGCTTGTCAAATAGGAACAACAAAATTATAATATATTAATTATATGATGTTAAAAGGGATATTTGAAAGTAAACACAGATGACCAAATTATAATTTGTTTTTTAATTTGTATTTTGGAATTTTGAATGCTAAATCATGTACTAAATTCAACTAAAAATGGCTACTATCAAATCAAATTAAAGTACATTACTGAAGAAGAAATCTAACCTTTGCTACCACTATCAAAATTGCATTGTCAAATCAGTTGGGTCAATCCCTTGAATAGCTGCTTTGTCTGATAATGTAAACCTACCAGTAAAAATTCAAAGACATATAGTTGGGAGAAATCAAACAGATCTAGTAAAAAAACTACATGAATTCGATGAAACACAAAATTAGCATACACATATTTAATTAGACAAGGGAAAATTTAGAACAGTTTCTCTCTAGTATTCGAAATATAATGTTTAGCAAAGATGCTGTACAATTTATTCACATGAAAAAAAAAGTTAAGATGTTCATGCTAAGGTTTAAAGAAAGATGTTGAAATCTATTCTATTAGTTAAATATAAAAACAGGATCTAGACTTTTCTAACATGGCTACCTCGATTCCCTTCATTTTGAAATACTGAACATGCATTCCCCCACCTTTAATTTTTTAGTAGTACATATATTTCTCCATCTCAGTATCTCCTAAACCGTTTCCCTTAATTTTTCTTTCTCCTCTTTCCTAAGTTAAGAACTACTACATTAACATCGAAGCAGTAAATTGATCATTGAAATTAAAGATTACTACGCAAATTGCATCATCGTCGAATCCATTCAAGGTAGTTTATCCTCTTGTAATTCCTAGAACATATGACTTTTAACTCAATTGTTAGGGTTTTCTAATGTATTCATTGTGGTTTCTCTATTCGACAATGGTTGAAATAAGTGTTTGGCTTGAATTTTCTACATTTGTTGTAAAGTACTTATGATATTTGATTTGTACATTATAGTTAATTAAATTATGTATTCCAAAAAATGGATTTTCTAATGACTTTGGCAATGGCTAATGGTCCATTAAAACAAGTTCGTAAATTACAGAGAATTTAACTGATCGAGATACGAAAACTACAAAATATGTATCAAAATATCACTGTTTCAGTAATAGATGATATATATTTGATCATAAACAAGTACAGGCAAGAATATATTTGATAAACCATATGAACTTTAGGTCATAGTATATATGTTTTCTTATTTTGAATGTGCAAATGAATTTGATTCAGTGTGTGATACCATTTATAAATTGAATGTTGTATCTTGACCATCCATCACAATTCATTGCCTTCTTCCATAGTGTATTCTTTAAAATGATTTATTCGAAAAATATGATCCACCTATATTCTTGGGATCATTTTGTGCTTTACAAAGTTCACACCACTTAATATTCTATTTAGCTTATAACATATTGGTTGATTCTACTTGAGATTATTTCAAGTACTGGAGACCTTGCTATAATTTTAGTGTAGTGGCAAGTTCAATATTTGCATAAAATATTTAGACAATAACTTATGCCTAACAAAGGTTGTTTCATGTTTTAATCGATAGCCTATAAAGGGTATACATGGAAAATGTGATTATGAAGATCATGTTATTATGATTAAGGAATACCGAGATGAAATTGAGGTTGAGTTAAGTAGAATCTAGGATGGAATTCTAAATTTACTTGACACTCATCTTGTACCTTCATCGACCACTGCCGAGTCTAAGTGGTTTTATTTGAAACAAAGGGATATTATCATAGGTGTCTTGCTGAGTTCAACACTAGGGTGGAGATAATAGAGGCTGTTGAGAGCAAACTTATTGCCTACAAATTTGCACAGGATATTGCTTTGGCTAAATTACCACCAGCCCATCCTATAAGGCTTGGTCTGGCCCTCAACTTTTCAATGTTTTACTATGAGACTCTTAGCTCGACCAACCATGCTAGAATTCTTTCCAAATAGGTTTTATTTTACGTTTTTTATAACTTGATATGATTTCTTAATTTTTATATTAGGTTATTCGATTGAGAACAAACAACATATCTACATTCAATCATCTTTATAATAGACGGCTAACAAAGTTATTGCTAATCAAATGGTATAAATATTATAGCCCTGTCGCTATTAACATAAAGTAATAAATATGATTGTATAAGTGTGAAGTGGAATTTTCACCATATTTAGTCATTCAATCAAGCAATATCAGAATTGGATACTTCGGGTGAAGGGTCATATAAGGATAGTACTTTGATCTTGCAACATCTCGGAGATAACATGACTCTTTGGACATATGATCTCGTTGTAATATTTTTGAATCCATCATTTCATATTCATGTATATGTATTCTTCAACAAAACTAGATATTGCTAAAAATCACTTTGAAATTTTATTGAACTTTTCATAATCTTTGGCGTATCAGGAGGATGTTGGTGATGAAATTAAAGAAGTTGCTTCAAAGTAAGAGGACAGTGATAAGTTGTACCTTTCTAGACTGCTGATTATTTCCCTCCATTATTTTAGGTTGATTTATTGTTTAGCAAGATGTTATATGGAATTAAATATGCTTGATGTGTATTTATAACCTCTATGCCATTTCAGCAGTCAACATTTTCTTACCAGACTTATAGGTATTTGTTAAATATAATTTGAGATTGCTGGTTGTTTTCTAAAAAATAAAATACTTCATTGTCTCAGCTCCATTTTATAGCGTCATTTTTAGAAATAGAGAAAAAAAATATTTATGTATCAGGCAACCTATGAAAAGTGGATTCAAAAAGTAATTTTTTCGTATCTTTTATATTTTACTTTTAAACAGTATTATAGAGAGATTTCTAGGTGTAAATAGCAACACTCCTTAATCACACTCATAGACTTAAAACGTGTGACTACTTAATCAATATAACCAACATATTTAGGGAAATGCAACTTATCACCTTGAATGTATTGGAATTAATCAATTGGAACACCAATGCATCGCCATCAACTAGCTTATGGTCAATGGAAAATCCTCTCCAACCAGTACTTAACCCTTTTTTGCTGCCAAATAAAGTGTCCTTGTCTCATCTCCATCTTCATCAATAAGATATATCAATTCTTCCTTTTTCGGTAGATGCTTGATACAGAAATGATTGGGAAGCCCATGGCCATAAATTTAAAACCCCTCAGTAACATATCAATTGTACACAGAACTTCATTCATTGTTATACATAACACTCACCAACCAAAAACCTCCCGTTGTATGCGACTAAAGCATCAGCTTCACGAATGTGGGATAGAGTTCTCCCAGCCCTGCTTCCAACTCTTTTGATTTCTCAATTGCAGATGCTCTTGCTTCATCTGATGCATACACACGGCTATCTATATCTCTATATGTTGATGTTCTACTACTTGATCTACATTTATAATATTATATAAAAATCATAATTATTTTAGCTAAAATGGCTTGGGCCTCTTAAATATAATAAAACTTTTGTATACTTACTTTCAAGCTAGATAAACAAGCTCCAGCACCTGTCATATATAAGTTTCTAAAAAAATCATTTATTACACTCACTTGAATATCAAGAACCATATATGTTAGTAGTTAACAACATAAAACAAAAAAACTCCGACAAGTTTACTAACCTACCACAATTATATTCAAAGAATTCTTTCATTCCCGATTTTGTTACCTAAGAGAAAGAATATACAATGTTATCACTGTATTTATCGAAAATATCTATAATTGTCATTTTCAAAAAATACTATTCCATTGGATAATATAGACAGCTTACCATGAAGTTAATAATGATCCACGAGATTATCTGTACAGGTAATATAGGCATATGGAATTTCATTAATGATTCTTATAATGATGGAATTTAATTTCCACAAGAAAAATGACAACTAAATAGATAAAGAAATAAAAGCACACAACTGTCAAAATCTAGAAACAATGTTACCATTATTAGTAAATTCTATGAATGGAAACGAAAAGGAGTTCCAGTGGTCGCAAACAGGTAATGAAGGCTCATAGTAATGAGAGACAAGAAATATAATATTGATAGATTTATTTGCAACCCGCCTCATGTTTATGCTGCCCCATGTTTATGTATCAGCAGCTTTTAAATCTACTTATTTGCTATAGTTACTATAAATTAATGGTTAATACCGGTACATATTTTTTGTATCAACAATTACCCATTGTATTGTTTACATCACCAAATGCGTTAGATTGTAACATTTGAAGATGAGATCATAAATCTAAGTATACAAAGTTTACAACAAACATTGAACCATGCAACTATTTTTTCAAATCAACACATAAGAAGACTCTAAACTTCGAATAAGTAATTTTAATTACATATTAGACTAGTTTAGAAAAACATTTTTAATTTTTATCCATTCAAAAGCACAATGTAAGTTTGCTGTCAAAAATGGTAATGGAAAATGCATCATATGCTCAAAATTCATGCCATATGTAGTCGCTCTGTAATCATACAATATCCGTTTATCAATTTAAAACCAAAAGCATCAAATACTTACTCGTTGCACTGTTTGGTAAATCAGTGGCAGCAAAATGCTTGACTTATTGACTCAAATAATGCCTATGTTTAATAGTGTTTAACATTTGCAAACTATGTGTTTGTTAAAAATATTTTTCAAAAAAGTAATAAATAGTTTAAAAGTAAAGACTGAAGAAATTTAAATAGAATAGTCAGGGTCTTTTTTCCACATGTTAAAAAATACAGAAATACGACTGTCCATATTTTGCTACATATAGCATACATATATATTACATAAGGAATACACAACTTAACACCATCTTATACTTATGTAACCATTTTGAAGAAAAAACAAGGCATGAAGTCTCACTCAAACTGTATAGACATGGTGCTTGCATATTATGCATTAACAAAATTAAGTTTATGTATAAAAATGAAAGAAGGAAGCAATGGTGATGAATAAATTGAATGATTATAGGAAAAAGAAAAGAATCTACATTCGGGCTCGAATTTAGTTCGCATACAACATAATATGAAAAACAATCATTTACACGCGAATAGTGTATGATAAGAAGCAATAGAGACTTATCGCTGTTCATCATATGCAGTCATAACAAGTTAAACCTATGAATGATTATGTGTGGTTATGTCCACAATAAATTTATATATAACATTTTATATAGTAGGGTAAACAATCATCAAGCATCACACACATAATAATTCAGTTTGTAGACATCAATTTTTTTAGCTTTAATTAAAATGTCATGAAAGCAGCTAAAAAAATACATCTTTGCCCAAGTTTATGCAGACCACCTGGGTACACAAAATCTTTAAAATAAAGAAGAAAACCGTTAGAATAACTAATTTTAATAAACATATAGATGTGTTACTACACATCGGTAAAATCAACAACCTATGCATTAATACTTTAGAGTATGGACTTTTTATGACAGATTAAACTCACAATTAGCAGATGAAGCAGGTTGCACATAATTTTTTTAACCTACTGATAAACTAAAATAAGTAGATGCAAACCAATTATGAAAAAAATGATGTTGTACAGACATACTACAAAATGTATGGCCGAACTAATAATTTTATTTAAGATATTACAAAGGTTGCTTAAACCATATTAAGAAAATAAAAACATGGTGAAGTTGTAATGTGCTAAAAACGGGGAACTTAAATGCATGCTTGGTGTCAATTAATCATAAGGTTGCTTTTAAATTCATTTAGTTAAGGACCTGCCAACTGATGCATATCTTCTTATTACTTAAGGGGTTGATAGTTTTTTCTTAGTACTAGTACATAATATAAATGAAAAATAGTACTTATCCCAAAGTCATAGACTAGAATTTGACAAGCTTTTAAATAGTAGAATCTCAAATGTTCCAATAGTAATGCACATACTTCACAGGTTGCTTATGTAACGATTAAGTGATTATTAGGGCTATGTGTGTAAGAAATTTCATTATTTTGTATCATAATTATACCTCAATGGGACTGGGAACTCCAAGTAATAATACTTCAATTTAACATGTGGCCGATAGGTCATATGACTATATGAAGATCAAGCCTGTGCTATTTGATTAGTGAATTCAGTTCATAGGCTTATCCTAATATGATAAGTGACTTAGTGAAAAATATGCTATTAGTGAACTCAGTTCATAGACCATTTTGATGTTTGCCTCATTTTGTAATTTGCTAAGGTTGGATAAATTGGACAAAAGTTATTAAATATAGTAAAAGTCTATAAAGGTTATTATACTCATAGTGATTTTTGAAATATCAATTGTATTATTGAGATACAAACTCTGATTTTGTAGCCTGTATAGGAAGACAACATCTTGTGTTTCATCCATGACCCTTAACCACGAACCATGGTCTCAAGTTTTTGTTATAAAATGCTTGATTAAACTGTTACAAAATAATACACACAAAAATGATTCAATAAAATTCTCTGGCTCAGATATTACACACTGAGTTAAGACATGCTTTTGTTTCAAACTATATATGATTTAGTATTGTGTATGGTATTCTAACTCTAATGTCCAATGTATACTTCAACTGCATGTCATATGGTCACCAGAATAAGCAATATTTCAAATTATATACTCTTTGAAAAAAACATTTCCTATCAACATGATCAAAATCCAATCATCTTAATCAATTCATAGCGAAAACAAATTTAATAGTTTAAGCCAGTTCATTAGAAGCAGATTAGGAAACTCACCATTACCGAAAACTAACGATATTCATCCAGGAATAATTCTTCTCATACACACTAGTACGAACATCAGCATTCATCATTCCTTAACTCAGAATAAAAAATAGTATCAAACATCAAATGAAATTGGACTGAGGCGTATTAGTTAAATAACATAGGCTATAATCAACACGTGCAAAATCAACAACCAAACTGGTGAGCAGTGAATCTTTTAAGCCACACAGCAGTTTCAATAATAATGGTTTAAGAATTTTTCATTTTGTAAATTTTAAGTTCCAATCTACTTCAAAGCTTATAGAAGTATAAATTTAAGAGGAACCAGGCTTTATTCAGTAATCAACATAGGACTTAACAAAAATGTATATTAAAAGCAGTTCAACTTACCGTATCCGAGTGAGATCATAGTTTGAATGAAAACCTAAAAATCCACGTCAAGATCAAAATATGAATCGAAGTCTAAATCAAAACCGGAGACTTCTGGAATTAACCTTCTAATGAAAACTAAATTATCATACGATCACAGAATACAAACATCAGAAAAAAGAAGATGAACTAGAATTGAACCAATCGACGTACCTAAACGAGAGAATTAGGAACTGTGAAATTGAAAAATAAGGGAAATAGAGAACGCCAAAAATTGAAGGGAAGGAAATTAGGGCAGGATGAAATTGAAGAACTTGGGAAATGAAAAGAAGAGGGAATAAGATGAGGGAAATCAATTTTTTTTACAAAGTGTAATAATGAGAGAGGCGGTGACAAATGTTTTGAACTTAACGTTATGTCAGCGTTTTGATGAAAATTAATTCATTTAAAATAATTTTTAGCTGCATTTGTTTAATAAACGCTGATAATGTTTGTTGTTAAAAGTGATTTTTGTTGTAGTGTGTGCTGTAGGGGATCCCGACGAGGTCCTCGGTACATGCTTCTAGAAGTGTACCATGATAGGTGGTACCCCAGTGCCTAGTCATTGTATAGAATCCAGTCTCCAATAAGCGCCGTACGGTTTTGATTGTGCCCAACTATGCTGAAACATGAGATGCAAGCATTTCAGCTATTTTTTATTTACTTGGTTTAGACACTATTTTAATATCAGACGGATTTGATAAAAGTGTTTTGGTTATCGTAAGGCAAAAACCCGTCGTGTTTATGTGTGATGCGGTCTTACGAGATATCTTTGTTTTCAAAGGATTTTGATAAAAGTTAATAATTCAAATTGAGTGAATTTTCTCACGCTGGTTTCCAGACTGACTCGGGTGTTATTTTATTATAATGCTCAGGTCAGACCGAGTATTACAGATTTAGGATAGGATGCTATGGAGCTCAGGAGACGAGCTGGATGACAAGACGTATTTTCGTAGATTTGTATTCCCGCTGTGTAAGGACAAGTTATTAAACTGTCCAAATCGATTATTGTCTATTGTACTCTGATGATGGTATGTATAGTAATAGTTACAGATTCTTTTGTATAAAACACTGTTGTTATATATTATATTTTGTTCCGCTGCGATTGTGAGATTCTGCTGCTGTTGTTCTATTTTTTCTTCTACCTTTTTCTTCTTCACCCTAGTTATTCGCTCTTTTGTACACTTTGGGTTGAGCGAGGAGGAATTATTATCAACTCAAGGGGTACAGAACTGCAGGTGGCTACAGACATCATGATATAGCATTGATGTCGCATCATATTAATGCCATATTCCATTAGTGGAGCACTTCTTCCATATAGCCATAAGAATTAATGCTGCTCCAGATTAATACCGCATTTCTCCAATGTCATCTTATTCTATTGTCAGACTTCAAAGTAATGCCACCTCCTATCAGTCCGCTTGTCACTATTGCCATCTCTTATTAATGCCACTTATCATTAATACCGCCTACTATCAATGCCGCTTGTTATCAATGCTGCTTGTTATCGATGCCAATCACTGCCAATATCGCTACTTGTCAATGTCGCTGCTTATTGATGTTATTCCATAGTAGTTTGGCACTTTATCAACTTTTAAAGAAAGCCGCATATCCTCAATACAATGTTGATATTGAACGTCGTCAATGAAGACTATCAAGGAGGGATGGATATTAACCGCAGAAGTTCACCATTGAGCGAGTGAATGCTGAAGTATGACGCCATGCGCCATCAGCATGGATAATGCCAGGGGTCAAGCATGCCGCATAGACACATTGTAGCCATGTCGCATTCCTCAACTCCTATAAATACGGAGCAAAGGGCATGAAGAAGGGGGCGATCATTCTTTTCTCAACTTCTTACATTTTAAAATTTGTAACCTTAAATAGATTTGGGGATTTAGTGCTAGTTGTACTTTTTGCACATAGGACCTTGTACATTCAACATTTTTATGATATTCGAATAAAGACATCTTGAATAATGTCTTGCTTTCAAATTCTAAAGCACTTAGGATTTTTAAATCATGGCTTGCTTCGAGTTCCAAAAGTACTCATAAACTTGATTGATCTACATAAATTGACTCCAAAATTATAGGACTTTGAGATGGTCAAACTTATAACGTCATCATGGACTTGAACATACTAAGCCTAATTTCCTAAGTCCTTACTCAACCAAGTGTCACTTTGGCCAACACCCGTTAAAGTTTACTGGAGATATTCAAGCCTTCATTCAACCAATTTTCCCTTCCACTACACCTTTTGGGTGTTAACGAAGAAATTTGTTAACACTAATTAATTTAAATAAAATCCAATTTTATTTTAACTTCCTGATTTATTTAATTAATGAAATTAATTTAAATTATATGAATATAATCAATGAGTATATCATTATATACTCATGTGTGTATAACGTGTATATGAAACATAATAAAGGTATATATGGTCAAGTTATACATAAGTTGATATTGGGATTTATATCTTCTAAGTATACACTTCGTACACTACACACACAAACATACAAACATAGTGTGTGTGTCATTTTCCATAGTTAATATTTCGTATAAAAATATGTATGCGTATAATATAAAAATTCAAAAATATAATTTATAATATATATTAAATATTAATTAAAATTATATCATAAAATTTTGACTACGTCTATATTTCAAATTTGAAATTTGAATAAATATTTAATTTGAATAAGTAAACAAATTTAAAATTAAAACTATACCTGAGATCCAAATTTAAAGTTTATTAAATATCTTAAAATTTGACTTTGTGTTATTATATAGAATTGAATATATAAAATAAAAAATATATAATAAGCTGAAAATAATTTTACTAATAATTAATTAATATACATATTATTTATAAACATTTAATATATATATATATATATAATATATTATAAAATTTAAATATATATTTATATAAAATATATTTTAACCAGAGAAAATTCCTCTTTTTCCCAAGGGCACTTTTTTACACACATATATATGTTTAAATTTGAAATTTGTTTTATTATAATATAAAATAGATAATATATATAATTTTGACTAATTTTTAAAAAAAATTAATTGTAGAGGCAAAATAATTGTACATATAACATTATATACATATGTGATTTTATTCGAATTTAATATATATGTGAATGAAAAGTTTATAAACATGTTTTAAATAAAAAATTGTATTTTGCAAAAAATTATTATTTTATATATATTTAAATTATTCTAAACAAAAATATTTTATATATTTATATATGTACCTTTCAAAATTTATATGTATACACATATGTATTAGATTTAATCAACACGGCTAATAAATAACCAAATCAATAAACAAT
Source organism: Allium fistulosum (assembly GCA_030737815.1). Classification (NCBI taxonomy): domain Eukaryota; kingdom Viridiplantae; phylum Streptophyta; class Magnoliopsida; order Asparagales; family Amaryllidaceae; genus Allium; species Allium fistulosum. The sequence goes on from CM060908.1 coordinate 598,390,698, forward strand.
ATATGGGTAGATAATGGCATTAACATATATATAAGTGGTGGAATATCTATATATAATCATGCAATGAACATCATATAAATGTAAACAAAAATATATCTAGCGATGCTTTGCCTTTGATTCACACATTAATCTAATCCGTCTCCTAAAACTCTCATATCTGCACCCAGTGTTGGAAGTAATTGCATGCTAATATCAGATCTAGCTGTATTTGATTGAACAAATGTAAATCGAGTTGGAAAAGGTGGAGTTATGGAGCAGATGCTTATGGCCAAGACTAGATTGTGATGCCCCACCTTTATACTCACGCTAGCCAAGGACACTACCGTGTAATGTTGTCGACTAGCACGAAGAATAAGGCTGTTGAGGAGCGACCATCTGTGTAATTACTTTGGGCGAGTACCGATATGTCAGATAAAGTAACTTACATTTCATTTCAAGAGGAAATCCGACATATCAAATACGAACTCAAAGCTACCACACAGTGGCTATGAGGCCTTCGGAAACAAATATAGAAATAAACATAACACAAATCAGTCACAGACATTCATATCACAAAGGCGGAATCAGATATGAATATATCACATAAAAGTGTACATCAAAGTAGTGGTCAATCTAGATCCACTACGTCATAAAAGAATAGATACAAGTGCTAGGCAAAAGAATAATTATACATCAAGGAGTCTCTCTCTCTCTAATGTATAATAACAAAAACTACAAAACTGTGTAGTTAGACAAAAGTCAGAAGATGGTCCCAGATAAGGAGTCAAGCAGAAGCACCTATAACATCTCGGTCTGACCCGAGTATTATTTAAGAAGAAAATAATAAACGGATAAGTCTAGCTATAATTATCTTATACAAAATGAGATATGAGTAGAGATAAAACAAAAACGTATGATAATAATAATGTCAAACTGTGACAAATATACTTTCAACAACAACAAAATCATATAATATCTCAAGAATCTCAAAGCACCAAAAAGAATGTCATATTCTTTATTTTATTCACCAAACCCCAAATATTGACAAATACATCATTGCCAATCACAAAAAGAGTTGAAAACAAATTCTAGAAATCATCAATTAGAAATCCAGAAATCACAAAGGGGGGAAGGCCTATCACAAACGGGAGCATGAAAACTCACCAACACGTGTATCACAAATGGAACGCTATTCCATGGTCGCTAACCATAAATTTTTGAGCCGAAGCTCCACAAACGGCCCGAAGACCATGGGTCGCTACCCCGCCAAATTTGAGCCGAAGCTCCACAAATGGAGTTTTTAATCCCCACACAAACAAATAGACATCGCACATCGCTAGTCTAAATCACAAAATGATCATCATCGATTAATAAAAGTGTGAATTACACCAAGCTAGTAAATATAAGAGTTTAGCTTCATGTCCCATAACCACTAGCTTAACTTAAATATTTACGAACGGATTGTAGATTTCCACTCGAAAATTGTCACAAGAGTTCAGTCGAACAAGTCCAAGAATTAACCGACGAAGTAAACGCAAGCGTTTCATACCACTTGTTTTACTATGCCGTTTAATTAGATTTCTCATACGAATGAGGTAAAGGTTTGTATATACTAATAGATTGGAAAACGGTTTTATAATCGAGCATTGTATTAAAAATAGAGTTTGAAATCACCTTTGTAAAAGAGTTGAATATTTACTACTAGTATAAAAACCTTTGTATTTTAAAGTGACAAATCACAGAAATGATTGTAGAAACAATCAATCATCAAAAATTCACATGCGAAGACGTGAATTAAATCCATATAAATCAATGCCGAATCCATCAAAATGGATATTCCCAAAAATCCCGAAGAAGACGTCATCAAAGTTGATATAAAAGATAACAACAAATCAAATCAACACGAATCGATTAAAATTGGAAACCCACACAAAATAGGCAAATTGGGCCGAGACAAGCAGATTCAGATGTCTGAAATGAATAATTCAGACGTCTGAACCTGAAGCTCTAGGAAATATTTTGCCTAGGCCAATGATGGCCAAAACATATCGGAAGTGATTGGACGAGTGACAATTGCTAGGGGTTGACGCCAAACGACTATCCAACCATAAAGACTCACCAATACTCTCCGACCAACATGTCCAAACATCCATATAAGGATTTTCATAGATTTTGATTTCAAAACACCAAAATTGGAATATTCATCAAACCAATTCAATTCAAAAGCAAATGGACAAGAATTGGATGTTAGGAATTAATACCTAACACTATCAAAGATATAGACGTAGATGTGAGTTCAAAAACTCACCTTTAAATCCAAAAAACAATGAAGGAGAAGCTTGAAAGCAAAGGAAGATCAACTACTCTTCAACTTCAACTCTAGAAACTCCAATCTAAGACTAGAAGCAATAATTTCCCAAATTAGGTTATAGGAAATTTCTGAAATTGGAGAGAGATTGAGATGGAGAAGAAGAAGGAGATGCTCACCTAAGCTTCTTTTTGAATTTTGGAGCTAGAACTTGAATTTGCAAAGAAGATTAGGGCTTAGGAATTCTAATTCTTTTTCTCTTCCCCCATTTTTCTAAAGCTTGAGTGTTAGGAAATATTATGAAGGAGTGAAGAGGAGTGGAGTGGAGTTGGGTTGATATGTTGGGTTAATGGGTTGAAACCCCAAACCCAAAGCCCTAGTTGAAAACTTCAAGATTTTACCCAACTCAAAACATATCGAAGTTTATACTCAAAAAGGTCGCAAATACCATTTTGGACTCAATGGAAGTGGTCTCGAGTCCAAATTGTTGAATCTCAATTCCAGCCTACATTCAGACGTTTGAAATTTCCAATTAAGACGTCTGAATCTGGAAAAATAGATGGACTCAATTAGTACAATATTCAGACGTCTGAATCGTTTATTTCAAACGTCTGAAAATGGCAATTTTAGCCTATTTCCTTTCTGGATTGACTCGAACAATTTCAGATGTCTCAACGACCCAGTTCAGACGTCTGAATTCCCGTTTGAATGTGTTTTCAAATAGGCGCTTCCAAATAGCATGATCCACATAGACTTTTCACTAATTCGTCTGTTCTTCTACGAATAGTGACATTTTCTGACTTTAATCCGACAAACGATGCTATATTAAATAAAAAATTTAAATATACAATCGTAAAATATGCGGGTTGTTACAAGATGAAGGGGAAAGCAAAAAGTAAAAAATGAAGAGGAGGCTAAGGTTTGAATTCACAGTAAAGGCCGAAGAAAATATCAGAATATATTTCTCTTGCATTTCAAACTCCAAAGCCCATCATTTCTTCCTTTCTTAATCGGCCTAAATTGAGTCCAATATGGACCAGATCCACGAAAACCCATTTAGTAATATAATTAATTTAAATCCAATTCACATCCTTATCGATATTGTATATCAATATGCACATATATAACCTTTATATAAGTACCCAATACATCACTAACTGCCTTTCGAACATTTCTAGAGGCCACTCTATTTTACTAAATACCGACATATAATAAATGTATAATAATAACTAATATTTCACAAATATTAATCAATTTGATTAATTATAACTATTATAAATTAATTAATCAAGCGAAGTTTAAGAGAATGAATAGATTTGGTTGTGTGACTCACAAGTGTGAATTTGGCCAATGATTAATATTCAAACAATTCAAATACTAATGTTCACAATCACCTTAGCTAGTGGTGTGGCAATATAACTTAATTAATCGCTTACAAATCTCATCAGTAAAATCTAATTTACAAATTTAAGTGGTACCTTTTTGTAACAATTATTTACACCAATTATCCTCATCAACACAATATAACTTTTGGATTTTTGAAATTTGGTTTTGATCAATTTCTAGTGTCATTCATATTCAAGTTGGTTAGTTTATAAATGTAATGACCCACTTTTCTGTACAGTTTAAGTTGGCAATAAACCACACATGTCAACTTAAATTGAAAAAAAGGCAGATTGTTAGGGGAAAAGAAAGGAGATAGAAGATAGAAGAAATAAAAAGCAAACACAAAATCTTACAACGCAATGGAATAACATATATTAATCACATTATGTTTTAAAAATTCATCTCAAAACTGATACCTCAGAGTACACTAATACAATTCTAACCTAGGACAGTTATAAAAGCCCGTCCTTATACATCAGATATAGAGTACATAATATACAGTAGAAACATGTAATAACTATCTATCGATGAAGCCTCCCGCTCCATTCTCCTCCAAGTGCATCCGTAGAAAACCTGGACTGCTTGGCTACTCATAAAAATTTGAGCACCCAAGAGTTTTAGGGAAAGAAATAAAACTCCGGGTCAGACATGGGTCTGGTGTGAGTAAACTCAAAGCAACTGAATTATTACATTTCAAAACCCTTTTAAAATCAAAGTTATCTCGTAAGGCCACGCCGCACATAAACACGGACGAGTTTTTACCTTACGATAACAAAAACCACTTTTATATAAAAGTCCTATGATATTATAATAGTGTCTAAGCACAAATACTTATTAAAATAGCCGAAATTGTTACATTAATTAAATTCCAGTATACTAGGCTCTACAATCAAAACTGTAAGTCACGTATTGGAGATTGGATTCCATACTATGACAAGGTAAGGAACTACCAACCGAAGGTTCATATCTAGATAAATGCACCGGGGTCTGACAAGAACATCTTGTACCCCAGCCACACTGGACTAGCCTACCACTTGACTAGTAGTACCAATATGATCATCCCTCCATTAATTGGCCCCGAAGCATACAAATGAGAGAAATAACTGATCTAGATTTGGAATGACCATATCCTACTTGGGAGCGACCCACTTGGCCCTGCTGCATGCCCAATTTTTGTCATTTCCCGGTTGATGAGGTTCGAGGCTGTGTTTTACCTTTTGAATAGCAATCCCACTTAAAATACTAACACTACCCTCCAGGTGTCAATGCTATGCTAGCATTCACCCATACAAGTTCGTTCTGAGACTGAACGAAACCGAAGGCACTATTCCTGTTACATCTATTATAGGAAATCCCTCCCAAGGAAAATAGAAAATAGCCCTTGCACTTCAAAACTCCATCTTCGTTTCCATGCTTCAAGATGTTTTCATTCTGAAATGCTTGAGTTGGATCGAAGTGGTTTTCGGATAACCTATTCGATTCTGGTCTCCTCGAACCAACTTTCGATATTTTCGGTAAACTCAACCCCGGTTCTTTAGGAATAAACAAACAAAAGATAAGAGCGGAGTTCACCTCCTAACCGTTTATGGACGGATTTCCTTATCATTTATCCTAGAAGAACGAACGAGTTTATACGTATAGTATAACACCTTCGACGATAACTGTACCATATAATTCTCATGTTTCTCCTAGATATTTCCAAAGTTAGGTTTTGGTCCAGATTTGATAGTCGTTTATTTAACTATCAATTTATACAAACAATCAAACATTGATTCCATTCCATATGGGATCCTCTAAGCCTTTATTAATTAAACTTTAATTAATAAAATCACTTTATAAAACCTGATCAAAAGATCTTTTCAAACCCTATTTCCAAACTTCTTACATTCCTTTTTACTTAAAAAAGACAATATAAGTATTTACCAAACATTTTGGAAATTCCATTTCCTCAAAATTCCATATTAAATGGTCAAACAATAAACTTTCAAAAACATCACCTCCTATAAAACACATTTACTTATTCCTTATAAAAATTCTTTTTATAAGTTCACTTGACATTTCAAACCACTTAAAAGTTGTGACGCTCCACCTCTATACCCACGCTAGCCAAGAACACTACGGTGTAATGCTGTCAACTAGCACGGAGAATAAGGCTGTTGAGGAGCGACCATCCATGTAACTTCTTTGTGCGAGCACCGATATGTCAGATAGAATAGAATGCATATCTTTTAAGGAGGAAATCCGACATACCGATACAAACACAAAGCTATCACACGGTGGCTATATATAATTTTCGGAAACAAACATAGAAATAATCATAACATAAATCAGTCATAGACATCCATATCACAAAGGCGGAAGAAGATATGAATAAATATATAACACATGAAAGTGTACATCAGAGTAGTGGTCAGAAAGATCCATGATAATACAAAAGAATAGCATCACGTGCTATACAAAAGAATAAGTACACAACATAGAGTCTATATCTCAAAAGTGTACAACCAAAAACTACTAATCTATGTAGTCAGCCAAAAGTCAGAATAATCCTGAAGAGAAGTCAAGCAGAAGCACCTGTAACATCTCGGTCTGACCCGAGTATTATTTATAAGAAAATAATAAACGAATCAGTCTAACTATAAATATCAGATGATATGGTATATAGTAAAAGGCATGACATGAACATGTAATAACCATAACGGCATACTACGATACGTATGTAAATGATAACCAACAAAAGATTAATCAATATCACAAGAATCTTCTCAAAGATAAAATAGGGTATCATACCCTAAACTTGTATTCATAACAAGTCAATAACACATGAATTCACCAATGCACAAAAACTGATATCATATCAATGAAAATCATGAAAATTGGTGAAGCACAAAATTCCAGAAATCATCACCAGAAATCCAGAAAACACAAAAAAAGGGGAGGCCTAACACATGAACGAGAAGCTATCTCATGGAAGCTATACATTAAATTGCCACACAGGAACGAGAAGCTATCTCATGGAAGCTATCCATTAAATTGCCACACAGGAACGAGAAGCTATCTCATGGAAGCTATCCATTAAATTGCCACACAGGAATGGCCCGAAGACCATGGGGGCTACCCCATATATGTGATGGCGAAACATCACAAAAGCGGGGTCTAGTCTCCCTCGCAGACAAAGAGACATCGCTCAATCGCTAGTCTAAATCACAAAAATGATCATCATGATCATAAGGAAGTGTCAATTACACTAAGCCAGTAAATATATGAGTTTAGCTTCATGTCCCATAACCACTAGCTTAACTTAAATATTTACGAACAAACTGTAGATCTCCACTAGGAAATTGTCACAAAAAGGTTGAATCGAACAAGTCCAAGAGCTAACCGACGAAGTGAACGCAAGCGTTTCATACCATTCGTTTTACTAAGTCGTTTAAGTCGATTTCTCATCCGAGTGAAGTAAAGGCTTGTATATACTAGTAGATTGGAAATCGATTTGAGAAAACGAACTTTTGATATTTAAAATAGTGTTGAAATCGCTTTGATGAAAGAGTTTTGATATTTACTACTAGTATTGAAACCTTCATATCTTTAAAGTGACAAGTCACAAAACGATTGATGAAACAAATCGAATTACATAAATTCACGTTCGAATACGTGAGTAAAGTCCAAAGAAATCAATCCCCAAAACCATCAAAGTAGGAAGTTCTGTTGAGTGTTTTTCAGATAAGATCCCCTACGGAGGGGGGGTCCAGGGGGGGTCCGGGGGGGTGGCAAGTTACAAAATGATTGTTGAAACAATCAATCATCAAAATTCACATACGAAGACGTGAATGAAATCCAAAGAAATCGATAATAAATCCATCAAAATGGATATTCACATAAACCCCGAAAAAGAAGTCACCAAAGTCGATAATAATTGATAACAATAAGTCGGATCAACAAAATCGATAAACAATGGAAATTCAATCTAGAAAAGCCTAAACAGGTAGAAATGCATGCTTCCAGACGTCTGATTTGGAATCCAGACGTCTGGATTTGTTTTCTGGAAATAGCTCAGAAAACCACCCAGACGTCTGGAATAGCAAATCAGACGTCTGAGCCATTGCCAGACGTCTGGTTTTGATTCCAGACGTCTGGTTTCGTTCTTTGGAAAATTATCCAGAGAACACCCAGACGTTTGAAACCTCAAGTCAGACGTCTGAGACTCGTCCAGACATCTGATCTTGAATTTCAGACGTTTGGAAATAGTCTCTGGCATTTTTTTAAAATAAAGCGTGCATACATTTTTCTCTCCAGGTCCAAACCAAACGTCTGGGCTTGGTCACCAGACGTCTGGTCACCTGGTCTGGGCAACATTTTGCCTAGGCCAAAGTGGCCAAAACGATTCGGAAGTGATCGGATGAGCAATGGCGACTAAGGATTTACGCCAAGCAGCAACCCGGCCTTAAAGGCTCCTCGATACACTCCGAATATCAATGTCCAAATGTCCATAGAAGGATTTTCATAAAATTGGACCAAAACACCAAAATTGAAGAATTCACAAAACCAATTCAAATCACAACAAGTGAACACGAAATAGATGATAGGAATTCATACCTAACAACAAAGATAGTTATAGGCATAGATGTGAGATAAAAATCTCACCTTTAAACTCAAAACAAATGAATAAGAAGCTATAGAGCAATGGCAAGAGCAATCACACTTCAATTCCAACTTAAAAACCTTGAATCTAGGCTAAAAAGAGAAACATTTCCTAAGTTAGGTTTAGGAATTTCTGAAATTGATAAGTGAATGAGTTGGAGAAGAAGAAGAGGAGGCTTACCAAAGCTTCTACTATTAGTTTGGAGCTAGAACTTGATTTGCAAAAGAAAACTAGGGTTTGGAGTTTTAATTTCCCTTTCCTCTCTCCATTGTTGTAAAAGCTTGAGTATTAGAAAATAGAAATGAAGTAATGAATTGAAGATGGGGTCAGACTTGGGTTAAATGAGCTGAAACACAACCCAAAGCCCTAAGTGGAAAAGTAGCAAAATTTTACTATCTCCAAACATATCAAAGTTTATACTTAAAAAGATCGCAAACGTCATTTTGAACTCAATGGAAGTGGTCTCGAGTCCTAATTTGACCGTATGCAAAAAGTAGCTTTTCGGACTAACATCCGACTAACGATAAAATATTTAAATATAAAATCGATAAATATGCGGGTTGTTACAAAAGTTTTCAAACTAGATTTAAAACTTCTTTCAAAAATATCTAAAATGATTTATAAAACCTCTTTCTATTTTTAAAACTTTTAAAAATCTTCCTTCATAATTTCTTTATAGAATCTCCTTTATAAAATACCATTTTCAAGATATCCTTTGTAAATCACTCTAGGTAAAACTTTTTATTTAATAAACCCCTTTTTAAAAACAAGATATTATTTAAAAATAACTTCATAAAATAATAATAAAATTTGAAAATCATTTATAACCTTTAAACCCAAATTGATTTAAGAATTAAAGTTAATTCAGAAAAAACTTTAATAATTCGAAAAGAGGCTTAGCAATCCCAATGGTACTAATTTAAGTTACCATTCAATTTCAATTCCAATTCACTTAACAGTTATTTACATAGGTTAACATATATGTAAATACAACTCATATCCAAAACAGGGAATAACATGTCAATATGAACTAATTATCATATACATGTCCAAATAACATAATAGCAGGATGGTGATTTGTTCTGCTAAATAGATGTCCAAACAATTCAATTAATTCTTAGCAGAACGAAGATTTATTCTACTAACACATGTCCACACAAACAAACCAACAATCAATTTTTAGTAGAACGGGGATTTATTCTGCTAACATATGTCCAAACAAACAAACCAACAATCAATTTATAGCAGAACAAGGATTTATTCTGCTAACACATGTCCAAACAAACAACATTCAATTTATAGCAGAATGAGGATTTATTCTACTAACACATGTCCAAACAACCCAACGATCTACATTATAACTCATTCACAGTTATATGGTTTCTTAATGGTATCAACACTTGAATCACTTGTACATAAAACCATCTTTGAAAAGAAGAACCTTTAAACAATTTTACTTTTGAAAACCAAAGGATTTAAAACTTTTAAACCCTTTTTAAAAATAATTAATTATAAGTTAAATCTTTATTTAAATCATAATTAATTTTAATCGAACTTAACTTAATTAAATAGTTAAAGTAATTAACTATTAATTAAATCTAAATTAATCCTTTATTAATTATTAAATAATTAATTAAACCTTTATTAATAATTAAATATTAATTAATCTTAATTAATTGAATAATCTTTAATTAAACTTAAATAATAAATTAAACCTTTAATAAATAATTTATTATAAATTAAACCTTAATTAATTTATAGTTTAAAAGTAATTAAACACTTGATTAATAATTAATCCCATATTTAAATAATAGTTAATTAAAAATAAATCATATACCTAACTCATAATTAACTAACTTAATTAATAATTAATTAAAATAAATCTTAACTTTAAAAGATAATTAATTAACAATCAACTTTTAATTAATGAAAGCTAATAACCCTTGTTTAATCCTTAATTAATTATTAATTATCAAAACATAATTAATTAAAATATTATTATTAAATTCTTAATTTACCTTTTAAAATATCATTATTCAGTTTATAAACCATTTACAAAACAGTTTGAAGTATAAAAACCAAACTTTGCGAAAATCGAATTTTTAAACGAACTTCATCATTAGCGACTATCGCTATGGATACTCATAATTTCCAACTTATTGCTCATTAACTCTTCCATTTACTAATTTTACTTACTAACTTTCTATATCACTTCCAATTCTAAGCCAAAAATCAAAATTCTATAATCAAAACACCACTTAAATCATCAATTCAAAGTTCTAATGCTAAACCACAAATTAGCGCATACATATACATCCAAACTATAGCATAATCCAAATAATAGCATCACAAATACAACCATATATATAAATGTAAATTCTTTCCCAAAATTTAAGGAATTTACTCACCGAAGGCTATCCAAACTTTTGCTGACTTGAGTACGATCTAGCACTTTCATTCCTAAGCAAAAAGACGAAGTCTTGAATCCTAAATGTACTAGGTAGGCTCGGCCTTGAAGGGAAGAGAAAGCGAGACTTGTTTTGGTAAGGTGGAGCGACTTTGGATAAACATCGAATTCTCAATAATAAATCCAAAAATAGGTCATTTTTCAACTGATTTTTCGGCTACCTACTCAAGTAATTTCAAAAAGGACTCGATGAGAAAGTTATTGGACTTCTTTTCTCTATCATTTCAAAAAAGAATCACTCATTTTCGATTTTTTTTGAAGAAGTTATGATCAAAAGAAGAAGGGTAATTTTCAGACTCGAAATTCTTGGTGAAAAATTGCTTTTCAAAGATTGGATATTTTGACATAGCTATGATAGAAATTTGAAAAAGTAGCAAACTAAAATGTTGTGGAAATTAAAATTTCACACGATTTCAAAAAAAGAAAACCTCCATTTGAGTTAGAAATGAGGAAAAAAAGGTTGGTGGAAAGAGGATAAAAAATGGAGAAACATATGGCTATTTATAGGAAAATTTCCTAAGTCATCATTATATCTAGTTACATTACAAATTTTTAATATATATATATATAATTATGTTTAATCACATCACTCTTTTATATATATAATTATGTTTAGTCACATCACTTTCTTTTATATATATATATAAGTTTAATTATTAATTAACTAAGATGTGAAAAGAGATAATTATGGTTAATGATTACAAATCTAAGATGTGACAATACTTAATATATATATATTTATTTATTTATATAAAATATTTATTATTTTTAAAACTATGTCTTGTCACATCACTTACTAATCTAATTTAATATAACATAATTTATTTCTAAGTGTATTATTATCCAGTTAATTAATTCTTATATATATGTACATATAGTGCACAAAGACGAACAACATTTCCGACAACTTTCCGGTGTCAAAAGGTTGAAATTTCGAAAAACGTTCTTCGGTTACATTTTCTGTTTTCTACGAACTATTTAATTCGGTAAACAAATTTTGAAAATGATTTTACCATCATTATTAGTTAATTAAAATGAGTTTATTTTCATTATAAAACCTATATATTGAATATTTAAAATTAAGTAAATATTCACTATTCAAAGCAGTGAAATTATGGGTCGTTACAACAAATAACGTCGTTGGTTCAATAATAACGTTTATTAATAATTGTACTACTTTGGCCATAGATTTTGACTTTGAGTTGACTATAATTGACCATGATACTAACTTCATACAATTGAGGAAACGAACTCTTTGTTGAATAGTGTTTCACTTCCAATGCTTCAATTCAGGCCCAACTATAGTCAGTCATAATGCTATGATTAAACTATAATCAAAGTGGAGTATCCACATTGAAGTTTAACAGTATTCTCAAGTCGAGAGAATTATATAATATTATCACTTGAGATTTCCTATTTGACCTAGTTGTTGTTAACCAATAGGAAATCCTTGAATGAGTCGTTCCATAGTTATCCCATAACTAGCAGTATGTGACCCCTTGGTACTCCAAGCAACCATGAGTAGTAGTGTAATAACCTTGATTTCTACGCCGTATAAATTAAATAAATTTAATTAAATAAATTTTTTTTGATTCAAAAGTCTCATACCAGACGGTAATATAACTCGGTTTATTCTAATTCCTTATTACATAGAAATAGAAATCAATCAAAGCATACAATTATATTATTTATTAATCCGGAAGGGGTTTAAAAAATACATTTTCTTCCAAAATATTCAAAACAATTTCAAGTATAAATTTACATAGAAAGAATATCAATTTACAAAGTTTCCATTCTTTCCTCAGAGTCCATTTTCTGTTTCAAAACAAATAGTTGTAAATCTATCATTTAATTACAGATAAATCTATAAATTACAATTCAATTCCAAATCACTTGAAAACTCTTTCTACAAATAATTCATACATTTTTAAAGTTCTTATTTAATAATTGAAAATAATAATATTAAATAAGCTTTATAATTCAAAATTTTCTTTAAACAATGAATTGAAGTAATTCTACTTTTCCATTTAAGATTTCCTATTAAAAATAATCTCCTAAAACCATAAAATGAAAATTTTCATTCAATAAATAAATTGAATTTATTATACTATTACTTCAAAATATTATTTACAACTTCCAAATTTATTACATCCAAGTAAAATTAACAACTTGCTTTAAAATATAGAATCGAAATACTATTATATAAAGATCATTCAAATATCTTTATAATCAATGGTAAATGGATACTAGTATAAATATTTGAAAATTCACTTATTTGATCAAATTCCTCAAATCATCACTTTTCAAATAATTTCTATTTATATAATACTCAAAACAATTCACTTAAATATTTTCTATCATAAATAATATTTCCATTTTTTTAATAAAAACCATTTGGAAATCTACTATTTATTTCTAAAAATATTTCATTTTCTTCAAAATCTTCTATAACAATTTATTCCCCTTTAGACTAATTTTTAATGTGATCTCATATCAACAGCAGCTGATCAAAAATATGTTATCTCATCACAACAATCGATCAAAATATACAATTCGGTTTCATTCAATCAAATTTATGTCAACCAAAAATCCATCATTCAAACAATCAATGAATTCCAATAAAATAGAATATAACTCATAGTGGTGAGTTATACAAAATAACTCATATAATACAAAGAATGTAAACCAATCAAACATCCAATGCCAATACACAATTGAAACAACATCAATCAACCAATAATACGCATGAATTATCTACACGAGAAAGATTTATGAAAGTATTTAATAACTTGTTAAAGAAGATATTTTATCAAGACCATTATAAATAGGCATGTATATGATTTATTAGAGATATATGGAAAAAAGTTTATTTTTCTAAGATTTTAGAGATTGAGATATATTCTTAAATTTTAGGCTTTCTCTTGTAATCCTTTGGTGAATTAATAAAGGTTTTGTTTGGAGGAATCTTTTGTAACCTTTTCTAAAATCTAATTATGTATGGATCCTAGAGAAACCCTACTAGTTAGTATCGGAGCCTACTACACAAATTTTTTAAGAGAATTTTGGTTATGGAGAAGATAAGTGTTAAAAAACTTAATAGGAGAAATTGGGGTTGATGGAAGGCGTAGATGGAAGATTTTCAGTATCTCAATGATCTTCACCAACCATTGAAAAACAAAAGGGAGAAACCTAGTAGTGTACCTAAAGCAAAGCATGAAATTTTGTATAGGAAAGATGCTGCGGCTATTCGGTGTTTTCTGGAGAATACGGTGTTTCATATTATTGCTAATGAAACATCTGCTTCGGGAATTTAGAAGAAATTAGAAGGAATTTATGCAAAGAACTCTGCAACAAACTCTTTTAATGAGAAGATTAATAAATCTAAAGCTTTAGGAAAGTGTGTCAATTTGAAAGCATCTCAATGATTTTCAAGCTTGATGCTGTTGAGTTCATTACCGAAGAGTTGGAAAACATTTGTGGTTGCATTGAACAACTCAAATTCGGATGGAGTTGTTTCAATGGGTTCGGTGGTTAGTATCATACTTAATAAGGAGATGCTAAGGATGAACCTCATGGAAGGAAAGGACAAGGAGGAAAAGGAAAGTAGAAGTCCAATTGAAGAGGTCCATCTTGCAAGGAGGGGTAGTCGTCCAAATATGAAAAGATGGTCAAATTGATCAAATATGAAAAGGGATTCCATCTGCTATTACCGTGAAAAACCTAGTTATCAGCTGAGATTTTGCAATAAGATTAAAAAGGACAAAGAGAGGATGAAGGCATTAAAAGAAGACCAAAATGAATAAAAAGATAATAGTGATGATGAGATTCATTTTGGTGAGGAATTTAATGACAATGTCCTATATGTGGATAAAGGCAAAAGCAAAGATTGAGTGTTTGATTCAGGTGCTTGTTTCCACATATGTAATCAAATAGGATCATTTATTGATTATGAAGAGCAAGATGCTAAGGTGAAATCTACTAATGGTGGAGATTTGGATGTTAAAGGCATAGGCTCTGTTAGATTGAAGATACATAATGGAAGGATGATGAAGCTTACAAGAGTTTGACACATCCTATAAATTATAAAGAATCTTATTTCAGTAGGACAGTTGTAGATACAAGGCTACAACTTTTCGACTCAAGGTGGAATCACAAGAGTTTGAAAGGATACTAGGAAGGTGTTGTGCACAAAGAGAGAAAGCAACAATGTATCCGAGTTGCATGATAAACGGTGAAGAATCAAGGGATTTCTCAAAGTAGTGTAGGAGAAACAAATTTGTCTAAATCAAGGTGGAACATGCGACGAAAAACCACAAAGTCTATGTAACGACCCGTAATTTTCGATAATTAATTTTTTTTTAATTTAGTTAAGTTTTGCAATTTAATGTTGAAATAAAAAAAATTGTGAGTTATGAATGAAACAATATCTAGAATGAATGGTAACAATGTCAATTTGAGTTAATTATTAATAAATTGAATAAATATGGTGTTATGTAAGTATTTATAACCTTTGTTTGAAAGTAATAAACTTATAGTGTAATTAAAAGTTAACGGTAACAATTATTGTATGTTACCTATTTATTTAGCCTGTTAGTTTAAATTGGAAATCAATTACAATAATTATAATTTAATATTATGTTAATGTAAATTAAATTAATATTTGGAAATAATGTTAATTTTATTCATAATATGACAATTGGTTGAATAAAAAGAATGGAAATCAAGATTTATTAATTTATTGGAATTCAAATTATAATAATTGGATTAATTGCAAATAAATGAAATTAAATATTTAAATATTATGTTAATGGAGATTAAGATGAAATTTGAGAATATTAATGTAATAGATTATGAACCAATGTTAATTTCATCCATTTGATAATAATGGATTGAATAATAGGATGAAAGGTCAACTAAATGAAATTACTGAAAATTTAATTTATAATTTCTGAGTTTAATAAAATTGAAATTTAATACTGGAATTGATGGATTAATCAACTTTAAATTGACATCTAAATTTGTTTAAATTATTGTAAGTGATTAAGAAATCAAAAATGATAGAAGTTTTAAATTATTAAAATTTAAGCGGAAAAAGTGATTTGATTATTTAATAATTTATTTATTTAATTAATGTGAAAATGGTCATTCTGGCCACTGACTCGTATTTCGACGAAACCAGTTTCATCGGATCCGAAACGGTGTATTATTGTAGGATTTCAAGTTTTGTAGCGATCAGACTTGTCGTTTGATCGTACGGGCTCGAAACGCCTAGAAATCAATTTAATTGAAATCAATTTGAAATAAGCAGATTTTGACATAACTTTTTCATACGATAGAATTAGGACCTGAAACCTGTTCCATTGAGTTTAAAATATTTGAAAGCATCTATTTTGATATATGGGATGACACATTTTAGTTCCGGAGACAGAACGGGCTTTTCGGGTCGTTTTCGTTCAACTTTCAAACCAATCGTGTCCATTCATCTATTTTCTGCTCTACCTATAAATAGATCGTTATAAACCCTAGCTACTTCTTATTCTTATTTGTCTGTACGTACATTTCTTTCTCAACTCCTCATTCCAATGGCAGACAAATCAAACAAATTCCCAAATCGATTTCCAAATAAATAAAAAATCAAATCAAAAATTCAAACTTCTCAAACCCTATCAAATTTTATACCGTTTCGAAGCTCTCGATGAGCGCAACCCAAATCTGTGATTTGTTTCTCAATTTGAATCATCGTTCGTGTCACAAACCGGAATCTTCGACTTTCGAAAATTCGACATCGATACTCCCTTTATCGACTGCCGAGAAATCGAATGCCGGAAACCCGAAATATGATGGTTTGAGAAAGAAGAAAAAGGTAGAAGAAGAAGAAAGCAGAAGAAGAGAAGAAAGAAGAACAACAGAATAAAATCAGATACAGAAAACAATATCAGAATCTCACATATCGCAGCGGAACAATATATAATAGATAATCACTAGTCTTTTAAAACAAAGAACTATATCAGTTTATACATACATCAATCAGAGTCAATATACAACAATGGACAGTTATATAAACTTGTCCTCATACAGAATACACAGCGGAATAAATACTATCAGATACAAATACTACGTCTCGCCATCCAGCTTGCTTCCAAAGCTCCAGAATATCCAGAATATCCTGATAACATAACTCTAGGCTGCCCGTGTGGAAAATAGTGGGCACCCAGAGTTTAGAAGGGAACAATAAACTCCGAGTCAGTCATGGTGACTGGTGTGAGATCGTAAAACAGTTATTTTTCACAAAGAAAATAAAACAAATTCGCAATGCTTTTGTAAAATGAAACTACCATAAGACCTCCCGCCACACACACAATGCAAACGCAGAATTGGAGGAGATTTCTTCTTATGATAGTCAAAAATGCTTACTACGCAAAATCAAATCATTTTTGATATTATTATTAGTGCATAGTGTAGAAAACATTTCGAAAGTAGAATATAACTCTTAGCCAGCATAGGTACCATTATAGTATGCTTGCTATAGCTGCCATATTAGATGGCAGGTTCTACAACTAAAACCGTACAAGGCTCGTATTGTTTCTTTGGATTTCCAACAAATGGTCAGGCTAAGGAACTTCCTATGCCACGATGGGTACGTCCCTGGAATAGACGACCCGAGAACCTAACCGGATCTCTGCCAACACAAGGCCGGGTTACCTCTGCAAAAATAGGTAACTACTGACACGCGTATGCCATCCCCCGATAGTAACCGATCTTCCCGAGGATCCCCGATTCGCAACAAACCACATAATAAGCAGTATCAACATAGGTTAAGTATCTGGGCTCCATACCATGATACCACCTCTATCCAGAAGGAATGACATACACTAAGGGGCGCTACTCCCTAGAACCTTGCTGCATCCTTCCTGTTTTGACCATTTCCGAGGTGTGAGGCTCGACGAAGTCTCGTCCACAAAGCTACGCTTTCTACAAAGCCCTGCTTCGGGTCAAACAAATGATCAACCTATGATCACAAAGATATAAGATCAAACAAATGATCATATCGCAAATGATCAAACACTGATCATTTCACAGCAACACTCAGTATGCCACGTTACCAAATTGGGAATATATCGCTGATAAATTTCAACTACATAACCTCTGAGCTCGTACGTCTCAGAGAAGGGTGTTAAGCTAAGAGAATAAATTCTCCGCCACCAACAGATATGTATTTGAAAGAAATCAGCTTTATATCTCAAATTGTAACGTCAGACATACAATCCATACAAGTCTGTTCCGGGATCGAACAGAACCGAAGGCACTTCTCACGAAGCCCTTGCACATCCGGATAAATTTCTAATCACGTCCGGACTTCCCGTCACTAAGGGTGATAAAACCTCTAAATCGGAGATCAGCCGATGTAGAGTAACTCGACGGTAATCCTTCCGTTTTCAAAAATATCCGGTCTTCAACACCGGTCTTCGAATGCAATTCATAACGACGTATCACATATTCGGAATGGGTTATACGACCCCATGGTCCTTTCCCGGCTAACCCGAATAGTGAGCGATTATTCAAAAATAAGTGTGGCATTCAAATTCATCCAATCACAACAAATACCATATTCAAGGTAATTATTGATAGTCGGTTATTTAACTATCAATAAAGATGCGCAACATCATCAGATTCCAAATAATTTTCCAAATTATTTCATCTTCAAAAATATCTTTACCAGATATAAAATTTCCACACTTAATCATTTGAAAACAATTTCAAATCAATTTCCACATTTCATTTTATCTTTGAAGATAAAATCTTAAAACAGTTCATTTCATATTGGAAAAGCATTTCCATACTTATTTAAAAATAATTAATTCACAAATCATTTATTTTCAACATTTGAAAATATTCAATATACTTAAATCAATATTAAGTATACATTTCATTCTTTAAGGAAATCATTAATTTTAACATCTATTTGAGTCAAAACGAATGTTGCGTAAAACATCGTTACGACGACTCAAAATCACTAGTATAGGGATTCGGATTTTGATAGATATATAAATCCCAATACTACATCAAAACATTTCCTTTCGGAAATCATTTACTATAACAACAGTGTTATAGTCCACCATTTTCTTATTTCTCGAAAACGTCTATTTCAACAATAAAAATGTTGAAATCTATGTATTCGATATCATAATACATTTTTAAAAACATCTTTAAAATGTTTAATTTCATTTTATAATATCGCTTTCCCAAAACCATATCCATTCTACTTAAAAATATATTCACTGTCCAAAATCGTGAATATACTTCACTAACCACATTTCAATCTTTTCTACACATTTATTTCAAGAATTTATCCACTATCCAAAATCGTGGATAAAATTCCATTAATAATCTCTATATTTAAAATCAATCAAATTTGATTTATTTTCGAATTTATAAAAAACAACGTTTATAAATTCTATTTCCATTTTATAACAACTTCGATTTATACATCTTCTTTAATGACCCATTCAATTTATAAGTTAATATAACTTATAATTCATTTATTTTAAAAGAAATCATTCTTTTAAACTTCACAAAATTTAAAACTTTCAGATTTCATTAACTTATGAAATCCCATTTACACTTCATTTTAACACTTATAGAAACTTGTCTTATAATCCCAATATTTCAAATTTATAAATATCCATTTTTGTACATCTTTTAAATAAACCGTTTATAATACCTTAGAAATCCCAATTTAAACCATTTCATAAATTTCTTAACTTTTATTTCAAAAATCACACTTTGATTTTTATTTCACAAAAATCTTAACTTTTATAACTTTAAAATTTTAGACGTTTATTTATTTAAAATAAATCAATTCAACAATCCAATAAAACGTCTACTTTCAAAAATCACTTTAAAAAGACCCTTTTAAAGTAAAAGATGTTATTTTTAAACTTCAAAACAGAATCCGATGATGCAACAACATCAATTAGTCAATCATAACAACAAACATCATATATCAACATATGATAACAGAATATACATCAATATCTGTAAATAAATAAATACTGGTGAGGAATCCAGTTGGATCCCTCCAACCTGTTTCCCTGCATCCACAGACGTTAGCACAATACCAATTCCACTTCGAGGTGGAATATCGCGGTATATGGGTTTTATAAAAATAATCCGCTTACTAACGGCGCAATAGGGTCTCATCCGCTATACGAGGCGGGAAATCATCAATCCAATATATACATATGCCAATATGTATATATTGCTATATATAGATATATCCTATTATATCTAATATCACATCCAATAGCAATCAAATCAATAACTGAAAATTCCACTTTTCAATTTTTGAGTGAGAAGATCTCACCTTAGCTTTTTAATTTGCCATCCATTTCCATCTCAGTTTGTTTTCTTCCATTCTTAACCTTGTATAAAAATTAATGATTTATTAATATTCGAACAAATCGAACATTTAATTTCCATTTATTTATTTAATAATACTAAATTTAACACATTTTCCCATATTAATAAATCATTTTACTTTATAAATTGAAATTGTAACAAATTCCCTTTTACAAATAAATCCACTACTTTTAATATTAAACTGATTTCCCTTTAAAATATTCTTTATAGACTTTCAAAATTTTCTTTACAGAAACTTTTTCTTTTACTGTAAATATTTATTATCTTATACCCATATATTCAATTTAATTAAAACCATACCTTGCTGCTCAGAACATCTCTCTAGTCGAAGACGTCATCACAGTCAATCGATGGTCCCGATCGAAACAACCCCGAAGCCGAAGTCGCTGCTTCCCATAGACCCATACCCTAGGCGTCGCCTACTGACACCCCAGTCACCACGAAAACGAGTTCGAACTCCCAGGCGACGCGACTCTCGCCTTCGACAATGACCACGCGACGCTCACAAGCTCGAGTCCACGAATGTTGCCGCCACTGAAACTCTAGTCGCGATACTCTTCCCCCAGACCTCACGTGCTCGAACAACCCCCCCAGTCGTGCTCACATCAGCGACCACGTCGCCGCACGCCTTCATCCTCCCCTTCGAATTCGCGAACGCCTTCACTGAATTGAACGAGTCGCCATCGCGAATCGCCTGCCACCTTCCACTCGAGATCGAACTCGCGAACCCAGACCCCCTTCCGCTCAATCGATTTCGCTTCCCCCTTTTCTTTTTATAAATCGAATCGATTTCGATTTTGAATACATGGATGCTTCTGAGTTTGAATTTTGTAAGGCGGCCATTAATTTTGTCTTGTGAATGAGAGTTTTTAAATTTGAACGAAATGATTTCCTTTCGTGTATCTTAACAGAGAAGGAAGGGGAGACAAGGGTACGCGATTTACAGAAAGTAGGTCTGCTAAGAAACTAGGGTGGCTGATGCTGACCAATTATATATATTTAAATTCAAATTGAATTTGATTTAAATCTCAACGCGTTTGCTTACCGTATGCTCACGTAACAACTCCGAATAATACGAAATTTGAAATCCGATAATAATACAATATTACGGACCCAACGGAACTGGTTTCGTCAAATTCCGAGACGGTGTGAAAATTGACTATTTTTAAATATCGATTCGAACGATATAATTTCAAAACTGAACGAAACAGTTTGAAATTAGATTCTGAAGCTTCTGTTATCTTCAGTATCATCAATACGAATTTTAAAAGCTTTCGAAATATTTTCTTCAACTTTAAATTGAAGATTCAAATTTTTATTCAGCATTCAATCGATTAAATTTTAAAGTTTAATCGCAAATTTCAAAGTTATATCGGGGATTCAAATTAAATCATCGTTCAAATATTCAAAACAAATTAAATATTCTCAATTTAATTTGTTCAAAATTCTGGGTCGTTACAGTTCGTCCAGAGTTTGCGAATCAATTCTGGCCATTCATATGGATTTTGGACGATCCAACGGTGGATCTACATTTGATTGACGATCGGGTAGTGCCATTGCAAAGGTGGTGTCGAGCAGGGCATGAGGTAGTCGTCGTTTGTCGTAGCTCGTTCTGGATTCACCAGAAAATGGCTTGGAACATGCGGCGGCCGTGATCGCTTGGGGCGAGGCGGAGCGACCGCGTTGGGCGGCGTGTGGTCGGCCGGAGCTGTAGGGGGCGTGGCAAGGTTGGATCGAAGAATCATGGTTCAGGTTTGCGTGCATTTGGGCATTGTTGCTGGCGGCTTCGTTCGTGTGCTTGCTCTGGGTTCGGCTAGGTTGCGTGAGTTTTCTTGTTGACGTGGCTGAAGGTGATAACCTTTTTTATTATTTTATTTTTGTTTTATTTAAAATTTTGATTTCAAATCTTCTAATTAGGATAACTTTCGCATATGATGCCCAATTTACGCGCGGTTTCTTTTGTTAGGATCATATTGAAATTTCTGACATTTTGACGCTAGTTTGGACGAATTTTGAGACCGTTCAAATTTTGAGCTAAAATTGGATTTAAATTCGATTTAAATTCAAAGGTGAGTGTTTTAACCCACTCACAACTTCTAAAATTTCTTATGTTTGTTAATTTAAATTTATGATGTAATTAGAAATTTATTTATGACTGTTTGGTATATTTTAAATCATCATCTTCGTTAATTTGAATTTATTTGAATTAAATCGTTATTTAATTTATTATTGAATATAAATTGCCAGTTAAATACCTGTTATTGATTATTAGTTCTATATTGATATTTATTGATTGATTTGGATGATAATTGTGATGGATGTGTGACTGTTGATATTGGATGAATGGATGTTGTACTTTATATCGTTATAAACTGCAAGTTCACTATGGATTGAAATGATACATACCCGAATGATATATAGATTAGGGAAAAATCATTATGGGTTGAAATGATAGACTCGAGCGATTTTATGGATTTTATTATTAATTCGGGATTGCGGTTTAAAATGATATATAACCATAAAATTTTAAATTACGGATTTAAATGATAAATATCCGTATCACTTGACCCTAGGGTAGAGAATTATATACGGACACCGGATTGTTTAAATTAAATGATTTTAAAATCCTTAATTTTCGAATTTAATTAAATGATATCTTGAAATAAAATTTGATTTATGTAATTCGAAGTATTATTGGAAAATCAAGTTATGATGAAATGTGAAATGGTTTAAAGGAATTGCTTTAAGAAATTAAAGTGGAAGTTTAAAGTAAAATTTTAAGTATAAATGAAATTCTATCGGAATTGGGATATTGAAATTATTTGAAATATAAGTTCGAAATATTTTGAAATTGGAGCAATTCGAATTAATATTTGAAACTGAATTGAAACGATATGAAATTCAATAGTTTATTGAAATGTTAAATTGAAAAGTTTGGAATTTGGTTTGTTGACTTGGAAATTTAAAATGGTCCAAATGTGTTGAAATGAAATGAAAAGTTTAATTTGATATTAATTCCAAATTCACGTTTTAATATAAACTGTTTTAAAAATATATTATTTCAAAATTTCTAATTATTAATATTTTCAAAGTATTAAACTATTTTAACCTGTATCAATTATATTAAATCATTTTAACCTATTTTAAACCATGTAATTTATTTAAATTAATTAACCTGTTTTAACTTATTTTAAATCTAATTAATCTACTTTAAAGCTATTTAATCAGTTTAATTATATTTAATCTATTTTAAATCTATATTACTATTTATAACTATTTAAACTATTTTCTTCTAAATTCCAAACTAAGTATAATGGATGGGTTTATATTCAAATTCTCGATTTTTTTTAAAGTGAATGTGGTTAAGCGACATTATAACCTAAGTTGGGAATTAAATAACATATTTGGTTTAATATGATCTTTTGAAATGAGAGTTTAGCCTATTTTGGAAATATGACTTTTGAAAGGAAATATAATTTC
This sequence comes from Allium fistulosum, assembly GCA_030737815.1. Taxonomy (NCBI): domain Eukaryota; kingdom Viridiplantae; phylum Streptophyta; class Magnoliopsida; order Asparagales; family Amaryllidaceae; genus Allium; species Allium fistulosum. Next base: position 598,414,380 of record CM060908.1, read on the forward strand.
GAACTATGATTTCAAATGTGATATGATTTCAAAGGTGAATATGATTTCGAAAGTAAGTAATGATTTCGAAAATGATATGATTTGAATTGAATATGATATTTTGATATCAATTATGAAATGATTTTGGAAATGTAAAAGAACCATCCGGTGTGTAATAAGCGATTGGTTGTTAAAGAGACCGGGATCGGATATTGTCATACTCTCTGCCAATACCGAAAACCACTTTGACAACTGTGTACGCGGTGGCGATTCCAGAATGAAGTAGGATGGTGGCGACGATCCTAAAGGTATACATACGTAGACCTAACTCCCGTAAGTTAGCATAAGGTGGCTAAAATAGGAGCAATTGATGGGCTAAGTGAGGTCATTCCTCCGACACATTCCTTCGATACTATATTCTGACTTTGCGATTGATTTGGTGGCCACCCTCGATTTTTGATTTGGGAGTGTGTTCCGAGGTGGGCGGTAGTAGCTGCTATGCGTTACCACCGGTCCGGAAGTGTAATTTGTAGATCTACCCTGGCATTGCCTAGTTGTGCCGTGTCACCTACCCTAGCACGCCTTCTACGAGTTTGTTTTATATCGTACCTATGGGGTATCCTCTGGCGGCCCCAGTTACATAAGATCTTTTAGTTCTGACTCGAGTGTTTTGTCTTTTCAATTCGCTCGGGTCCGCCTGAGCATTTTAGGGTTTGAAGACCTTATTTTCGGAGGACGAAGACGAAGATTTGTACTACTATTATTTACTATATTTATTCCACTGCATTCATACTATTCAGCTGCATTATTCATTTATCTCCGATATGTGTACCTCTGATTTTGTATTGTATAAGTATAATCAAATATTTTGTATACGGTTTTATGAATTGTTATTTGATTATTATATTTTGTCATTCCGCTGCGAGATTCTGTTTTGTTTTTTTTCTTTCTCTGCCTTTTCTTATTCACCCCAATAACAATCCGCCCTTTTGTATGGTTTGAGTCGGCACGTGTGCCTGCTTAAAACGTCCAAAAAGGCAGGATGTTACAGTTGGTATGAGAGCGAGGTTTTGCGATAACCTTGGCTTTGTGGGGTCTGGCTCATATAAAATAGGGTCGTAATACCCTAGAATGAGTCGCTGAGTATATATAAATGAGAGAGCGTATTTGTTAGTGTTATAAAAGGTTTTATATTGTGTTAATTTATTCCGTTTTGTATTTATAAATTCTGGTTGATCATAGGACGCTATGACATCGATAGGATTTCTAAACACTTAATAGGACAGACCGACACAATATTTGTTTTGAAATGTAGGTAAATGAAATAATTTTACCTATTGTATATTTTTATATATAAAATAATGATTTATAAATGATATATATTTGGTTGTAATATGTTGGTTGTTAAGTAGTGAAATTTATAAATATTGGTTGGAAATAAGATTTGTAAATAAGATAAATGAAATTTGGAAATTTAGAACTTAAGTTCTGGATTTTTGAAAATCTCTTTCGAATAATTTTGGAATATAATAATATTATTATTTAGAAGTATTTTCTGATATAAATATTTCAATATAATTTGAAAGAATTGTTTTAATGAAATTTCGGAAAGAAATAAGTTCTGTTCTCCCCACTCTGTCGTTGGAAAATAATTTCGGTGATGAGTGCACGCATCATCGACGTTTATTTTCAAGTTTCAAAGTGGGAAGACTATTGTAGTAGTTTTACTGCACAATTGTTTTGATAATCTTAATTTTGAATTCCAATTTTGATTCGATATATATAAAAGATATGATTATATAGATATTATTATTTTGAATAATTGAAATGGAACCCGGCATTTAGTTCTTAAATTTCTATAAACTAGAGATTTCAATCATTGTAATGGAATAAATTTTTAACTATTTAATAATTGAAACTTCTAAATGAAAATAAGAAATTATATGCTAAGTTATAACTGAAATATACAAGGAATTTGAAATTTGTAACATGTAAATAAAAAGGATATGAAAATAAGAAATGGTAACTATTGAACATTTATTTAATTAAAAGAAATGAGATAAACTTGTGTAACTTTCTATTGCATTCTTAAAAAGATATATATAACTTACCAAAAGATTTAAAAATTGAAATGTTTAATAAGAAAATGTAATGGAATATTATACAAGAAAAACTTAATTAATGAAAGTGTTCAATGAAATTTACTTTTATAAATAAGAAATTTGATATGAAAATAGTTATAAACTTGAGTTAAAATTGTAATACTACTAATTAAATGAAATAGAAAATGAGTACTGTAAGTAAAGGATTTTGAACTTAAGTTAATATTGAAACTATTTATAATTAAAGTAAATAATAAAATGAATGTAATGCAATAAAAGAAATTGACATGATATGAATAAATGAAACTGAATTTTGTAAGTAATAAAGGAAAAAATAAATGAAATAAACACTGAATGAATGAATGGGAATAAAATTTTGTAAGAGATAAATGTAAGTTAAATAAATAATCCTTGTATGAATGAGAAGAAGAAAAACTGTAAACGTTGTGAAAGAAATTTAATAAGAATAACTCAAGTACATTGTAAATTATTGTTTGTTTTGGTTTATGGGTTGTTTGGGATAGGATACTTCTAATTGTTTAAGATGTATGAATAATCTATTGAGTTCATCTAAGATTGTTGAGTAAATGGTGCACTCAGTAGTTTATTTGTCATTCTAGGCGGTTAAAAATTTCTGAACCCGAACAAACCGTTTGTTTGTTTGATATGGATGTACAGTTGATTCTATTGATTTCATATGACGATTGTATGCCGTGGTTGCCAATGATTGTTGGTTTATATCGATTTGTTTTTTAGTGGTTGAAACAGCTTTAAATATTTTATTTTATATAATTATTAACTCTTTTTGGATTATACAAGTGATATACAGGTTTATGGAAGCAATTGCCACTGCTTTTGGTTTCGTAATTAAGCGTTGTTTGCCCGACAAATAGGTACGTTCTCGGATTACGGTTTTATAGCGATATTATATTATTTTTCCGCTGTTGGGGTATATTATTTTGAAAAATTATGATATATTTTGTTATTATTGATATTATAATGTCTCCAGAGCCTCTCCGTACAAAGGAGACTCTCCTAAAAAATTTCGTGAATTTTGGACTTAGAAAATTTGTGAAATGTTTTCCAAACTTTGTTAACTTGAATATAAAGGATTTAATTGTTATAAATTGATATATTTTATTTATATTATTTAAGTATTTAAATTAATTGTTTATAAATTTAATGTTTGAATAAGATATATTGATTACTTAATTTCTTCTTTTCCCTTCTTTTTCCTTTTCGAGGACGAAAAGTTTTGAGTGGGGGAGAGTGTAACGACCCTTAATTTTCGATAATTAAAAATTGTTAATTTAGTTAAGTTTTGTAATTTAATGTTGAAATAAATAAATAAAATTATGAGTTATGAATGAAACAATATCTAGAATGAACGGTAACAATGTCAATTTGAGTTAATTATAAATAAATTGAATAAAATTGGTGTTATGTAAGTATTCATAACCTTTGTTTGAAAGTAATAAACTTATAGTGTAATTAAAAGTTAATGGTAACAATTATTGTATGTTACCTATTTATTTAGCCTGTTAGTTTAAATTGGAAATCAATTACAATAATAATAATTTAATATCATGTTAATGTAAATTAAATTAATATTTGGAAATAATGTTAATTTTATTTATAATATGACAATTGGTTGAATAAAAAGAATGGAAATCAAGATTTATTAATTTATTAGAATTCAAATTATAATAATTGGATTAATTGCAAATAAATGAAATTAAATATTTATATATTACGTTAATGGAGATTAAGATGAAATTTGATAATATTAATGTAATAGATAATGAACCAATGTTAATTTCATCAATTTAATAATAATGGATTGAATAATAGGATGAAAGGTCAATTAAATGGAATTATTGAAAATTTAATTGATAATTTCTGAATTTAATAAAATTGAATTTTAACACTGGAATTGATGGATTAATCAACTTTAAATTGACATTTAAATTTGTTTAAATTATTGTAAGTTATTAAGAAACCAAAAATGATAGAACTTGTAAATTATTAAAATTTAAACGGAAAACGTGATTTGATTATTTAATAATTAATTTATTTAATTAACGTGAAAATAGCCATTTTGGCCACTGACTCGGATTTCGACGAAACCAGTTTCATCGAATCCGAAATAGTGAATTATTGTAGGATTTCAAGTTTTGTAGCGATAGGACTTGTCATTTGATCGTAAGGGCTCGAATCGCCTAGAAATCAATTTAATTGAAATCAATTTGAAATAAGCAGATTTTAACATAACTTCTTTATACGATGGAATTAGGACCCGAAACCTGTTCCATTGAGTTTAAAATATTTGAAAGCATATATTTTGATATATGGGATGACCCATTTTCGTTCCGGAGACAGAACGGGCTTTTCAGGTCGTTATTGTTCAACTTTCAAACCAATCGTGTCCATTCATCCATTTTCTGCTCTACCTATAAATAGATCGTTATAAACCTTAGCTACTTCTTATTCTTATTTTTCTTTACGTACATTTCATTCTCAACTCCTCATTCCAATAGCGGACAAATCAAACAAATTCCCAATTCGATTTCCAAATCAAAAAAAAATCAAATCAAAAATTCAAACTTCTCAAACCCTATCAAATTTTATACCGTTTCGAAGCTCTCAATGAGCGCAACCCAAACCTTTGATTCGTTTCTCAATTTGAATCACCGTTCGTCCAGAATTCACAAATCAATTATGGCCGTTCATATGTATTTTGGACGATCCAACGGTGGATCTACATCCGATTGACGATCGGGTAGTGCCGTTGCGAAGGTGGTGTTGAGCAGGGCATGGGGTAGTCGTCATTTGTCGTAGCTCATTCTGGATTCACCAGAAAATGGCTGGGAACAGGCGGCGGCCATGATTTCTTGGGGCGAGGCGGAGCGACCGCGTTGGGTGGCGTGTGGTCGGCCGGAGCTGCAGGGGCGTGGGCAAGGTCAGATCGAAGAATCATGGTCCGGGTTTGCGTGCATTTGGGAATTGTTGCCGGTGGCTTCATTCGCGTGTTTGCTCTGGGTTCGGCTAGGTTGCGTGAGTTTGCTTGTTGACGTGGCTGAAGGTGATAACCTTTTTTTTATAAAAAAATTGATTTCAAATCTTCTAATTAGGATAACTTTCCCATATGATGTCCAATTTACGCGTGGTTTCTTTTGTTAGGATCATATTGAAATTTCTGACATTTTGACGCTGGTTTGGACGAATTTTGAGACCATTTAAATTTTGGGCTTAAATTGGATTTAAATTCGATTTAAATTCAAAGGTGGGTGTTTTAACCCACTCACAACTTCTAAATTTTTTTATGTTTGTTAAATTAAATTTATGATGTGATTAGAAATTTATTTATGACTGTTTGGTATATTTTAAATCATCATCTCCGTTAATTTGAATTTATTTGAATTAAATCGTTATTTAATTTATTATTGAATATAAATTGCCAGTTAAATACCTGTTAATGATTATCAGTTCTATATTGATATTTATTGATTGATTTGGATGATGATTGTGATGGATGTGTGACTGTTGATATTGGATGAATGGATGTTGTATTTTATATCGTTATAAACTGCAAGTTCACTATGGGTGGAAATGATACATACTCGAATGATCTATAGATTAGGAAAAAATCGTTATGGGTTGAAATGATAGACTCGAGCGATTTTATGGATTGTATTATTAATTCAGGATTGCGGTTTGAAATGATATATAACCGTTAATTTTAAATTGCGGATTGAAATGATAAATATCCGTATCACTTGACCCTAGAGTAGAGAATTATATACGGACACCGGATTGGTTAAATTAAATGATTTTAAAATCCTTAATTTTTGAATTTAATTAAATGATATCTTGAAATAAAATTTGATTTATGTAAATTGAAGTATTATTGGAAAATCAAGTTATGATGAAATGTGAAATTGTTTAAAGGAATTGCTTTAAGAAATTAAAGTGGAAGTTTAAGGTAAAATTTTAAGTATAAATGAAATTCTATCGGAATTGGGCTATTGAAATTATTTGAAATATAACTTCGAAATATTTTGAAATTGGAGCAATTCGAATTGATCTTTGAAACTAAATTGAAACGATATGAAATTCAATAGTTTATTGAAATGTTAAATTGAAAAGTTTGGAATTTGGTTTGTTGACTTGGAAATTTAAAATGGTCCAAATGTGTTGAAATGAAATGAATAGTTTAATTTGATATTAATTCCAAATTCATGTTTTAATATAAACTGTTTTAAAAATATGTTATTTCAAAATTTCTAATTATTAAGATTTTCAAAGTATTAAACTATTTTAACCTGTATCAATTATATTAAATCATTTTAACCTATTTTAAACCATTTAATTTATTTAAATTAATTAACCTATTTTAACTTATTTTAAATCTAATTAATCTATTTTAAAACTATTTAATTGGTTTAATTATATTTAATCTATTTTAAATCTATATTACTATTTATAACTATTTAAACTATTTTCTTCTTAATTCCAAACTAAGTAAAATGGATGGGTTTATATTCAAATTCTCGATTTTTTTTAAAGTGAATGTGGTTAAGCGACATTATAACCTAAGTTGGGAATTAAATAAAATATTTGGTTTAATATGATATTTTGAAATGAGAGTTTAGCCTATTTTGGAAATATGACTTTTGAAAGGAAATATAATTACGAACTATGATTTCAAATGTGATATGATTTCAAAGGTGAATATGATTTCGAAAGTAAGTAATGATTTCAAAAATGATATGATTTGAATATGATATTTTGATATCAATTATGAAATGATTTTGGAAATGTAAAAGAATCATCCGGTGTGTGATAAGCGATTGGTTGTTAAAGAGACCGGGATCAGATATTGTCATACTCTCTGCCAATACCGAAAACCACTTTGACAACTATGTACGCTGTGAAGATTCTAGAATGAAGTAGGAAGGTGGCGACGATCCTAAATGTATACATACATGGACCTAACTCCCGTGAGTTAGCATAAGGTGGCTAAAACAGGAGCAATTGACGGGCTAAGTGAGGTCATTCCTCCGATCGGGCACATTCCTTCGATACTATATTCTGACTTTGCGATTGATTTGGTGGCCACCCTCGATTTTTGATTTGGGAGTTTGTTCCGAGGTGGGCGGTAGTAGCTGCTATGCGTTACCACCGGTCCGGAAGTGTAATTGGTATATCTATCCTGGCATTGCCTAGTTGTGCCATGTCACCTACCCTAGCGCGCCTTCTACGAGTTTGTTTTATGTCGTACCTATGGGGTATCCTCTGGTGGCCCCAGTTTATGGGGAGTTACGGTACTATATAGACTATTGGAATTATAAAATGAGTTAAGGGGGAAATGGGTAACGCCTTAACGCTATTTTAATAGTTTATCTTACTGTAGACATATTATAATAGCGTATTGTACTACATAGTAGATAGTTTAACGGATCCTTAGGAGATATGAATCCCTAACATCTCTTAAGTTACTGCACACACGTTAGACACTGGATAGGAGATGTCAAACCCCGTAAACATCTCCGACGTTGTTTACACTCATATTTATTTACCGTTGATTTAACTTACATAAGATCTTTTAGTTATGACTTGTGTGTTTTGCCTTTTCAATTCGCTCAGGTCAGCCTAAGCATTTCAGGGTTTGAAGACCTTATTTCTGGAGGATGAAGATGAAGATTTGTACTACTATTATTTACTATATTTATTCCACTGCATGCATACTATTCCGCTGCATCATTCGTTTATCTCTGATATGTGTAACTCTGATTTTGTATTGTATAAGTATAATCAAATGTTTTGTATACGGCTTTATGAACTGTTATTTGATTATTATATTTTGTCATTCCGCTACGAGATTTTGTTTTGTTTTTTTTCTTTCTTTACTTTTTCTTATTCACCCCAATAACAATCCGCCCTTCTGTATGGTTTGAGTCGGCACGTGTGCCTTCTTAAAACGTCCAAAAAGGCGGGATGTTACAGTCTGCTTGGAGACCTTTGCGGTGCTACAAACAGTTCTGATTTATTAATGATATGTAAGTTCAATTAGGGGGTGTGCATATTTAAATGGTTTGAAGGTTGCTAAAGTTTTCTTTTGGGGATGGAGACATTAGTTTTCATGGTAATATTGAAGATTGTTTGATGTTTAAGACTCTAGATGGAACTTGGAAGACATGTATGGAAATTGTATCAAGGTGGAGATTGTTAGATTTTGATGATACAATATTCCATATTTAAGTAGACTTTGGAGATATTTGAGTCAAGATGGAATTGAAACTCAAATACATTGTCTCTTTTATAGATTTTGTAAATTTTGAAATGATTAATTGCCTCTTTTATTGCATTAAAGAAAACAATGAATTATCTACATGGAAAAGATTTATGAAAGTACTCAATAACTTCTTAAAGAAAATATTTGTTAAGACCACTATAAATAGGCATGTGTATGGTTCATTAAGTGTGTATGGGAAAAAGTTTTATTTTTCTAAGGTTTTAGGATTGAGATACTTTCTCAATTTTTAGACTTTTCCTTATAATCGTTTGGTGAATTAATAAAGATTCTGTTTGGAGAAATCTATTTGTCATTATTTTTTCTTTACTTCTTATCTCTTCTAAAATCCAATTGTGTATGGATCCTAGGAAAAGATCTATAAGACCATATGCATTCTTCTTCAAAAAGTACAAGATTGGAACGATATCGTGAAAGTACATCCTGAAATACAACCTCAGTTTGATCCAAGGCTGTTAAGACAAATAACAACCAAGGTTAAGCTAGAATTAGTAGTAAGTACACTCAAACATCAAACAATAAAAGAGAATATAACAAAATCATCATATCAATATGTCAATTACCCAGCTCCACTGTAGGTATCACATATAAATCATATTACAGATGTTATGTTTCTATTTGATCTGACCACAATCACAAATCTACTCAATTGTGATTCTCCATAATCATAAGTTATTAACACTATATCATATAACCATATAATAGTAATAAATTTTATTAACTACAAAAAATTGAATCGACATCCAATGATACCCAGTACCACCTACGACTCAAACACACCTAAAAGCGAATCAACACCCAGTGATACTGAGTACCACCTGTGAATCAGCATTGTGGGTGCACCCACATGATCTATACTGCACTTGACCCACCCTGGTCTACTCTAGCCTACATGAAAATCCTCCTCTATCCATCATCTCATCAAATTCATGTAGCCACAACACTCAATGCTCATACAGCAGATCGTCGAACTAGTGACATTGGGGAAAGGATGCCACACTCACGGTGCTATCCTGGGTCAATCTAGCTAGGATGGATACTAGCTCTATCTAGTATAGCACTCATTGATCAATATACCATATTTAACAAGTTTCACAAGTTTATATACAACAGTAACCTCATCTAACTGTCGTTAACCTGATGTCGCTAAGGGTTACAAGTTTAAATAATAATATTCTTTCTATATTCAAATAATACATGTGATCAACCATCCATAACAATATACACAAATAATTCAACCTTTCATAGCATATTTAAATACTAAATCCATCATAGCAACTTATTTTGAAGTATCTAAGAGTAGCATGTTAAAAATTAGCTATATATGAATTTTGAATAAGGTTTACTCACTGATAAATGTTGATATCGACCATTTTCTACCAGAATTGCCGATAACTGATCCTAAAGTTACACTACTAGAAACAAGTTTTGGCATTATTAATGTACAATTTTCCTTGCTGAGGCTGTATAAGTCCACTTTATTAAAGTACTGTGTCACAATCAAATCGTGTATATTCCACTGTACTTTTATCGTTTTGTATTCATCTTCATTCCTTTTTTTACTTAATCAAAACACCATATTGTTTTGTAAATTAGCATCTCATTGACACGTTAAATATTTTTTTGACTAATATGGTTGAAGGATTGGAGCAGCTTACTATTGCAGTTAAACTGGGACTGACCATGGACCTAATTCATGCAAACTTAAAAGAAGGGTAGGTCAAACCAAAACCTAGTGTTGTGTATACAAAAAGCAGCTGAAGGCATAGAGCGAAACCCCAGTTTGAAATTATATATAAAGATCGGTTTGAAATAATATAAAGATCAACCGAAGGGTGAAATCTAAGAATTAATGTCCAGGCAATCCTTTAAATATGAGGTTATCTTTACATTTCTGTAGATTTAAGATTTTTAATTTGAATTTTCTTCTATTATTTGGAAGAATCATGACCAAAACATTAATTTGTGGTATTCACTGGTTTCTAGGGTACATAGGGCGAATAGTAATTTACAGTCATTTGATAATGGCCCAAATAAACCAAAATATTAGGAATTTCATGACTATAATTGAAAAATAAAGGTAAACTTTTATACATATTGTAGCATTTTTTGTATCCTGGCTTTGGTATAAATAGGGACTCCCAAAATGGCCCTAGATATTCTTTCTGGATAATGATATTCAAAATTTAAAATTAAATGAAAACAATAAAGTAATAGATAACTTAGGAAAATCATGAAATAATAGATAAAGTTTATAAAACATGTGTAACTACTTTAAAAATAGACCTAATCAATTATCAAGTCTTTAAAAAAAATTGTTTTCAATTATGTGTTGTTTCCACTCCCATGACTGAAAAAAATTTGATTAGACTGTATCACAGATCAGGCAAACAAAATCAAGAAAAAAAGACAATGCATTTATGGTTAAACTATGTTTCACTAATTCTCAAATTATATTCATATAAAAGAAATCAAAATCAAATCTAGATTTATCTGCCATATTAATTTCCCGATAGAAATGATAAACTAAAGGAAAGAATTTACAAAACAATAATTGTATGGTATAATTTAAATTCTTTTTTTACATTTTTAAATTAATTTCTTAAAGGTTTTGATTTAATTTTAGTGAAAATTAGGCTCAGGTCCTTAAAATCAAACTTAATATACGAAAACTCTTCCCTAAAAAAGGATTGTAAATTAGGTCTCTAGAATTAAGTTATTGAACAATTGCATAAATGTTTTCAATTATTTAGCAACTTAATTATAGTGACCTAATTTACATATTTTTTGGGGCAAGGATATTTGGTGTATTATGAAACTTAATAGGGACTTTAACCAAACTGTCCCTTAATTTTATGCAAATTTTGATTCAGTGGTCAATTTTTTTTAAGATAGGACCGCTTTTTAAGTTAGGTTTCAATGGAAAAATTATTTCAATAACATGCTCCGTTTGAAACTTATTATAAAACTAGGTATGTTTTTCATCAGATATTTCTTATGCATTTTTAAAGCGCAATCTCAAATTTATAGTTTGTGCTTGCGTTCACTTTTATTGAAATTGTGCTTGCGCATTTTTTAAGTCGGTAAACATAAATTTTTGATCTAATGAAAAACAAACATTTTGTAATAAGTTTTAAACGGAGCATATTGTTGAAATAAGTTGTCTGTGAAGCCTAACTTGAAAATTTGTCCTACTAACAATATAAATCTATCATAAACACGGACTAAACTTCCAAAGTACATGACTTTTATTATCTACGAGATTTTATGGCACATGCAACCCACGTATATATATAAAATTCTTATAAAATCATAAAATTTAAAACTTCTACGTAGTTTTGATAAAAATAAATTGAAAAATATAAAGAAAAAATTGTAATCTTTTGTCGGAACAGAGTTTCAAACTTGTAACCTTATGTACGTATCAAAATTTACATTTGAAAATAAACATTAACATTTGTCTTTTATGGGATTCGAACTCCTAACATCTTTTTACATATAACTATATAAGGGTATTTTTGGAACTTCGTAGTCGGATCCAAAGTTGGTGTTTCTATTCCAAACTATTAATAAAGACAAGTGTTACGGCATATGCTTCGCGTGTGACAATAGCACACGCTTCGCGGGTAAATTGATATTATTTTTTACAAATTATATGTATTTAACATATTCAAGAGATGATTCTCATAAATATTTAGGTACGTTTTTGCGTTGAAATAATATGTGTATTTTTATTTCTAAGTTGGAACATTTACTTTTTTGTTAGGTTGAATTTTTTTCCTGCTATCAATTTACAAAGAGCAAAAATGTATAGGAACTTTAATTTTTAGATCATATCTTTAAGTGATATTAAAATTTGGTAATATATGTAAGAGAGCGTTCTGATTTTTTTTTGACATTGTACTTTATATATAATATGTCACTGGGACAACATATCACATGTCAATAAATGTTCGAATCATGCTATGCAAGTTTCGAACTTGTGACCTCTCGCACCAAAGCCGAATCACTTAACCACTTGGACAATGGAATAAAATTTTGCTATATTTTATTTTTAAGTGATATTAACATTTGGTAATATCTATAGAGAAACGTTTGAGGAAGTTCATGCTGGTAATAAAAAGGTATTACACCAAAGCTATTATATTTAAGTCATATTGGCACGGCGTGTGCATTTAAATAGTACAAACGACATATGTTTCAGAAATGCAAGAATATATATATATATGTAATAGAAAAATACATGATTTGCAAGTGCAAAGTGACATGCAAATGGCATACACGAAAGCGTGCTTTTATATATATAATAATCGATAAAATGAAGATTTATTTCATCGTTGATGATTATTATTCTATAAGCTTGTATTATTTTAAAAAAAGAACTAAAAATAAATTTTGTGAATTATGCGTCAAACGTCACAAAAAGAAATAACTAATGAAAAAAGATATCAAATTTGTCCTTTTGAAGATATTAGCACATCCTTGTACACAATAATTCTTGTGTAGGTTTCGGATTGCCCTTGAACTTCATCGTTTTTTACTAAAAATTTGGTGTTTTTCATTGAAACTCCTCTTGATAATGCAACATAAAGTTGACCATGGCTGAATATATCTTGGGGTTAGTAAATTCCAACATTTGGAATTGTTTTCCCTTGAGCTTTGTTAATAGTTAAAGAAAAACTTAACCTTATAGGGAATTGTTTATGTAATAAAGTAAATAATAAACAGATATCTTCGGAGGACTTCATAAGTATTCTTGGTAAGAAAACCCGAGTTCCACCAAAGTGACCGATGACAATATCTGCATCCATGATGTTTCTGTGAATTTCACAACATATAAGTCGCGTACCATTGCATAATCCTGTTTTTGGATCGAGGTTCCTTAGTAACATAATTGGTGCATCTTTCTTCAAGATCAATTTATGTGGGGGGTAAACCACTCAAATTTATTGAATTCAAATATTCAAGCTGGAATAGATTTCTTATATCATCTTCCACAGAATCGAAAGAGTAGTAGACATGGTGATCACCAAAAAAAAGATTTATAACTTGATCGTTTCATGTATCCACATTTTCATTAAGTGGAGTGATCAAAGCCCTTGTAACCATATATTTTGTATTGAATTCATTAACGTATAAGTTTGGAAAAGTTGAATTTATTAGAGTAGTTATTCATCTTCCTATGGTATAACCATTTCGTCCGGGAGTCTTATCATGTTCTCACATATACGTGGCTCATTTCCATCACCAACTCGTAGCAGGAAATCCGCATAGAATGGATCTTCTTTTGCCCTCATATTTTGAGTGAGATGGATCACTTCTACATGTTTCCGTAATGACGATTTAACAATGCACTCATCAATAATTTCCGATATTGTACCATTTTGTACAACCGATAAAACTTGTCTAAAATCCCCTCCAATGATTATAACTTTACCTCCAAATGGCATGTCATTTCCCAGTATGTCTTTTAAAGTTCTATCCAGTGCTTCAAAAGCATATCTGTGGGTCATTGTTGCTTCATCCTAAATAGAAACGATCGCTAATCTCATAAGTTCAGCCACTTCAGACTGTTTAGGTATCGTACACATTAATGTTGAAGTTAGACTGGTTGGGATTTTAAATCGCGAATGTGCTGTTCGACCACCTGGTAAGATTGTTGCGGCTATCCCCGATGTAGCTGTTGCAAGTGCAATTAAACTATCTTGCCTAAGTTTTGCAAGTATTGCTCGATAAAGAAAGGTCTTTCCCATCCCACCAGGGCCATCTATGAAATAGATTTTGCTCTTCTTATGGTAAACAACATTAGTAATTGAAGTATATGCATATTTTTGACAGTTATTTAACTTTACGTTAAATGCAAAGTCCTCTTTAGACGTTACAATAGAATATTATTCTTCTATCAATTTGGAAGCGAGGGAATTATCATCTATATCATTTCTAAGACTTGGAAGATCAAAATTAGATATTAGTTTATAATGGTTCATTAATAGATCATTAAGTTCATGTAGAAGACGATTTTCAAGTATAGGATGAGCCATTGCACTTGAACTTGGATAATCTTCAACCATATAATAGAAAAATTCTTCTTATAATTTTCTCACTCTCGTTGGTGGACAATAAATTAAGATCGTTACAAATAATCTTCATAAAGATGATGGCATTTGCGTGTTTGATGTTTCAATCAAACATGCTCTTATACTTTGGTCTTCTTCAAGTAATCCCATCTTTTCCCTGCTTGCTGAAACGTTGTGTATTTGATACCATTGATGGTTAGAAGATAGTCAAATGATGATGGTCCTTTTACATGATTTAAAAGAATACGCAAGAAGTAACGTTCTCCTTCTGATGGAGAAACATTGTAAATTCATTCTATGACCTTTTTTTGTGATGCTCTTCGTCGCCGCTTTTTAATATCTGATATCCAGGTCTATTTCTCTGGGAATTCACGGTATAAAAATGCCTTGCTTTTGAATCTTGTGAATTTATGTTGAAGAATTCAATTAACATTGATGTAGAGAGGTTATCATACAATAAAACATCAAACATAGTTTGGTTAGCATGACAAGTTACTTGTTGCCTGCTTGGAAGGTGTATCTGTAGATGTTGAACTGAAGGATATATTGTATGCAAGGAGAATTCAAAAATTCTCCAAAAGGCCTCTTAGGGACATATCCATCTTGCGTCTAAAAACTTTTGAATCTCATCATTTTAAGATGTTGGATGAATTTCCACTGTCACATGATCTGGACCGTTGTATACATATTTGTATAAATATTTGACAGATTTGATAATACTACAAACTTCAACATTTATATGACAATCATACTTTTTCAGCAGCCATGGGTTATATGGAACAACCCAACGATTATCCATTATAATATCACCATCATTGTCTAGTGCGATGTTTATACCATTATCCCGCCTTCGATAAATAGGGTATGAATCATTACCTTGAATAGTACATGATGAAACTTGCTTAGGATATTTTTTTTTGCAATTTCCGTCTTTCATGCATGGAGCATTTGGACATTGTCTTCCACATGGCCCATGAAGCATCCATTTAATGACAACATTGCACAACTCTGGTTCATCACGATTCGGGATTTCAGCTCTTACAACAGCATCACAATCATCTGGGCTATGTAATTTATCTTCGTTGTCTAGAATAATAAGCATATGAGCATGGGGTAGTCCTCTTTTTTGAAATTCGATGACATGAACATGTGTTGCAACCAATCTAAGAACTTTTTTATCGTATATATCATGCTTTAATTCTTCATATTTGGCACGAAAAATTCTAATAGTAAGATCTGGGCCATCTCGCGAAGTTTGTCCATATGAAAGTTCTAATGTGATTTCGTCCCACGTAGAATTGCATGTCATTATAATAAACATATCAGGCTTTCCAAACTTTTATACTAAAGCCATTGCATCTTGATAACGTTGGTACATATTACGTGGACTTCCATTGAACGCTGGGGTAATATTACTCTTCTGCCTATGTTACCTATGTCAAAAAAATTAATTTGATATAAAATTATATATATGTGTATGTGTGTGTGTGTGTTGTATAAATAGACCAAAGGGAAGGGAAAAGTGTCATACTTGCATTATTTTCTCCAACATTCAATGCATCTTGAAGTCCCACATACAATTCCAATCTAATATGATTTTGTTCTTGACGAAACCATCTCATTCTACCACTTTCAATTTTCACATAATTATCCACGACATATTGTTGTAATAAACGTCCTCCATGCAAGAAGAGAGAAGTATCTTCACGTCGAATCTAAAGTTTAAGTTGATTAGTAATAGCAAATGCAATATATTATCTATATAATAATTACTTAAGTTGATTAAAATTGCTAAATCTTGATGCCTATTATATTTATGTTTGACTGCTTGTGTAAATCAAAAGAAAGAAATCCATTATGTCATTAACAATGTATAAATTTATGCCCAATAATTAATCAATTTTTATAATATGATGATGCTAGCTATAAATTTATAATTTTATGAATGTAAAACTACTTGGTACCTGCAAAATATAAGCATAGTACTCACGGTATGTAAGAGGAGTTCCATTTATATTATGGCTGTTAAGGTCCCAACCATAACTTCCATAAGGTAGTAGGAGAGAGTACTATAGAGGGTCATAACAACCATGTGTTTCTGGAATTCTCATAAGCTGACCCGTCGTCGTATGTAGAACAATATCCCTACCATTTATAAGACTTGTCGCATCCTGACCAGCTATCATTGCGGAAACTTGTGAAGATGTAGGCAGCACATATTGTTGGTGCAATGGTTTTTCTTTAATTATAAATTTATAATTATGGATCTCGGGAAGTTGTGAAACTCGACGAAAGTACTGAGCAAAATCATTATTCTCATCCAATATACGTTGTATACTTTCCAGTATTCCTCTATTCAAGTCTTCATTTTAAATCATTCGATTTTCAATTTCATGATCAGTATCATATATATATATATATATATATATATATATATATAGTTGTAAAAATCTGGGTCTACCTCCTTCTTTAGGAAGTGGGCTTCCAATATTGTGATATATACATCCTTGAGCACGGAAAGTGTAAATACCAGCTCTTCCATTTGTTAGATTTTCAACTACATGCACTCCCATTGAAGTGAAGGAGAATACATGATCATATGATCGAATATTTCTTTTGAAATGTATACCATCAGTATCTGTATCCTTGTAGAGCTCCAAGAGCTCATTTGGTGAATGCACTAGGGGAGTATGGTTCTTCCATTTGAACAACACAAAGGTGCACTCTCGTTTTGAAATAATTTTCTCGAACAACGTTGACAAAATGTTGGTTGTTTCAATAAATGCTTTTGAAATCCAGTATGATTTTTGAAATTTTTTGCAACATTATGAGTTCTAACATTTCTTTGCACGGTTTGACGTCTTTGTAGTTGATTATTATTTTGTGATGATTGTCTCTACTCTTGGTTAGATTATGACATGTCATTTACAATATGTTCTCTTTCCTCAATAGATGTGGTTTTTGTTTGTTCTCTTTGTATTCTTGGATTTCTATCTGCTGGTAAATATGAGATTCATTGCTTGTAGTATTTATATTTCTTCCAAAATATGCATTTTGGCATCTTTCACTTCTTTGTCGATACATTTCACGATGCCGAGCTAGATAATTTTTTCTTTGTTCCTGACTTATAGCATTCTTTCGTTCTCTATCTCTCATACGATGCATTTCTCTTTGTTCATCACTTAAAATATTTGTTCTTCTATTTTGTCTCCGTTGACTATTCATCTTTGATATACAGCCGACTAAAAAGCAAATATGGTTAGGCTACTAATTTTTTAATCTTAAATACTTTTTTTCACATAGCATTTGATGGTACTTGTTAAGGTAACGATAACTGTAATAGTAAAATTGTTAGAATGAGACCGAATTCCAACACCACATAAAAGATAAGGTAATTATACTATTTGCAACATTAATATAAATCGGAATTTTATTTCAAAATTGGAAAACATGAGTAGAGAATATATAGCGATTTCCTTATTAATAACAAGGGTGCAACATCTAAAAAGTACTACTAATAAATGTTAATTTTTTTATCCTACATAATGACTTTTGATTCAAATTTATTGCACAATTATACCATCCATTTTCCTTCATAAATTTTACCTACAAAAACATGAAAAGAAAACTAATAAGGCAATGAAATTTAATTATATTATTTTTTCAAATTTCTTGATCGATATATCACTTACCACTTCAGAAGTAAATTTATCATTCCAAAAATCATCTGTTGAGAGAGACTTTTTATCAGCATTTGTTGGTTATTCGACATGTACACTATCCTTCGTTGAAGATGCTTTTGAAGATATATCATCGTTTTGACTCGACCTTTGTTTATCACAGTTTTTAGCATCCATCGTTTGGCTGATAAATTGTGTTGAATTAACATAATATATTGTCGTGTTAATTAACCTATATTTTATTATAACAGCGTCATGTAAAATGTAAGTTGTGAGTCAACCAACTCATAAACAAACCAAGTACTTTATCTTGGCAAACAAACCCAAACTTAAAAACTTTGTTCCAATATAACAATTACTTGCTCCTCTTACATATACTTATCCATTTTCTACTCTATTACTTTTCTCTTACCCGACGTTGCACTATAGATACTCTCTCAAAACTAAACAGTTTATTCGTTATCAAATAGCTAAAAACAGATCCACAGTACACATGAAAGTGAATTTACTCACGGTTAGATATACCTGAAGCACACATAGTATGGTTTCAATACTATTTACTTTTATTTGCATTGATAATTGACCAAATGACATTAATTTTATGTGTCAATTGGTTTACGATCAGTTTATAAAAGCAGCTCCTCTTTCAACTGAATGAAAATGGAAACTTTTCTAAAATTAAATATATCTAAAATGAAGACAGTTTTTTAAAAATTTATTCATCCAGCACTAAGTTGTTACAATAGGCTATTATTTTGCATAAGGAAGCCATTCATAAAGTTATTAACCCGACATATATTTATTGCTTGGTTTTGGTGGTATTAATTCTCTAATGTATAAAGACATTGTAGCTTATTTGATATACTAACTTGAAGGTCCTCATTACCAGAAATTCTGATTTTTATCCGGCTAAATACATCAACTCTTAACACGAGTTTTATGGCACGCGCTTTGCGCGTGAATTGTTTTCCATTTAAGTCGTATATGTTTAAATCAATCAAAAAAATGATTTTTTATTTTCAAGTGATACTAAGATTTGTATATTTGTAAAGAAATATTTTGAATTTGTAACGGAAGTTTAATTTTAAATTCTATTTTTAGAAGCGTTTTGAATTTGTAACATGTTTGATTGTTAGATCCTACTTTTAGGGACGTTTGAATTTGTAAAATAAGTTTAATATTGGATCCTATTTTTAAGTGATTAAGATTTGATAATATATAGAGGGGTGTTTTTGGTAGTTCACGTTGATACAAAAAAAGTGTGACATCAAAGCTATTACAACTGTACATGCAATCATCACATATTCAATAGTCAATAGTTGTCAAAATATAACGTCAAAGTAGTTTAGGTAATGCATAACTTTCATATACTCTACCTTGGGAAAAAAGTGTTTTCATGATTTCCACAATCACACACTGTACATGCAATCATCTATTAATCAACCAACAAACATCAGACCAAATCACATACTAAGTAGCTCAGAAATAGTTTAGCCATTTTTTTTCCGCAAGCAACTTAACTTGGTATTGTCAGCACAAAACATTGCTTGGTAAAATAGTTTCAAATTCCCTGCCATCTAAAATGTCAACAAAGTCATAAATATTTATCAATTACTTGAAGCAAAAATTAATAGCTAGTTTATTTTATGTGCCCATCATATAGCAGTAAAGATATAATATCATTAGAAAATTTTGAATATCACCGCAAAATAATATTTACAACTCTTTTAATGATGCTTGTTGGCTATACTGAATGAAAAAAGGATAAAGATAAATACTATGACAAAACGATCAGTGTTCCAAACCGACAATCAGAAATTAACCATGAAAAATAATTAATAAGAGATGGCAATTAATAACAAATGGCGGATAACAGTTATAGAAATGCAAGATATATGATACTGAAGGCAATATATATATTCATGCAACAAATGATGGATAATGTTCCCGTTTTGAAAAAATATAAATTTCATCGAACAATACACACACACGCTAACAGATTTCCAGAAGCGGGAACTAGTAGTTGAAACTGCATATTAACTTGAATCAAAGAAAACATAGCCTAGAGTTCAAAAAAGACATGTTGAAGTATTTTTCATTCATAGTTTATAGATATACAAACTCCATTAATATTAACTGAGAACATTTACAACCCGCACGTGATTGGCTTAAATAAATTACACATCATCAGCTAACAATATCATTCGTTTTTTATATTAAAAATCTGTAATGGCAAGGTGAACTAAAACATTTTAATAACGTCGAAAAGTAAATGTCTGACACTGTCAAGCATGATGTTTAGTTTGGGACCATTGCATCATGATCGACAGTGTCAAGCATAATGTTTAATATAGGCTATGCAAACTTATGTTTGCATTCATCTACTTTCAGTTGTTTGACATGCTAGTTTTCCGTACTCATTTTCTTAGTGTTGCGCGTGTGTGTAAAAAGCATATTAGACGTCGGAGGTGCTCTGGGGTCATCAACGGCGGTTATGAATTACAAACGGGTCGATATTAAACATTATGATACTGAAGGCAATATATATATAGTCATGCAATAAAGCTTTACAAAACTAAGCATGACGACTAACCTAACGCTTTGAAAGTTATATGATGTTGGATGCGAACAATGAATGGCGAGTAATAACGAACAGTAGAGAGTGGTGTAGAGAGATGGAGCGAACATGAAGGATAGACAGTGATATTTAAAGGGATCAATAAGATTTTCTAGAATGCTAAATATGTGGTGCGAAGGTTTGAATATTTCTAGGTTCAAGGACTCAATCAATTGCCAGCACATGCATTTAGATCTAAATAAGTACAATTTTAGGACAGATACTAGTTTTCATGGCTCCTCTCCGCATGCATGTAATGGAGTGAACGTGAAAGGATAGAGAGTGATATTTAAAGGGGTCAATAGGGTTTTCTAGCATGCTAAATATATGATGCGAAGGTTTGAATAATTCTAGGTTCAATGGCTCAATCAATTGCCAGCTCATGCATTTAGATCTAAATAAGTACAATTTTGGACAGATCCTATTTTTTAAGACAGATCCTAGTTTTCAAGGCTCCTCTCCACATGCATGTAGAAGTTATAGCTATTTAAATTTTAGGACAGATCCTATTTTTTTGAAATAAAGGTTTTTTTTAAATTTTTTTAATAAATTTTAGGACAGTTCCTATTTTTTTGAGATAATGGTTTTTTTGAATTTTTTAAAGTTGTGTATATCAAATGAATTTTTTTTAAAGAATTACATATAAAGGATAATTTTGGAAGTTCGCAGTCGGATAAAAGTTTGCGCTTTCAACCCAACTATTAATAAAGACGAGCTGTAAGGCACGCGCTTCGCACATGAATTATTTTTCTACAAATTATATATGTATTAACCCTTAACAAAAGGCACAAATATTTAATCATGATTTGCGTTAAAATCATGTGTAGTTTGTTTGAATTTTTATTTCTAAGTTCCAATATCTATTTTTTTGTAGTTTGAATTTTTATTTCTATTATTAATTAATAAATAAATAATTTGTAAATGAAGTTTATTTGTTAGATTGTATTTTAAAGTGATTAAGATTCATAATATTTGTAGAGGGGGTTTTGAATTTGTAAAAATAAATTATTCATTAAATTCTATTTTTAAGTATATTAAGGTTTGTTAATACTTGCAGAGGGATATTTTGAACTTAAAAAGTGAGTTTATTTGTTAGGTCCTGTTTTTAAGTGATTTGATAATATCTATAGAAGAGCATTTTTGATAGTTCACGCTAACACAAAAAAAGTGTAACATCAAATTTATTACAATTATTATTAAAAATTTGTTGTATCCTATTTTAAAGGAATATGATAATATCTATAAAAAGACATTTTTGGTAGTTCACGCTGACATAAAAAAGTGTGACACCAATTGTATTACAACTATTATTAAAAAAGTGTTATTGCATGCGCTTCTCGCGTGAATTATTTTTCTTATAAATTGTGTGTGTTTAAACCAGTCGAAAATATGGTTTTTTTTCTTCAAGTTATATTAAGATTTGTATATTTGTAAAAGTTTAATTTTAGATCCTACTTTCAGGGCGTTTGAATTTGTAAAAGAAGTTTAATATTAATTCCTATTTTTAAGTGATTAAGATTTAATAATATATAGATTGACGTTTTTGATAGTTCACGTTGATACAAAAAAAGAGTAACACCAAAGCTATTACAACTATTGATAAAGATATAGGCTATGCAACCTTCAGTTTGCATTCATCTACTTTCAGTTGTTTGACATGCTAGTTTTCCGTACTCATTTTCTTTGTGTTGCGCGTGTGTATGTAAAAAACCTATTAGACGTCGGAGGTGCTCTAGAGGTCATCAACGACAGATAGGAATTACAAACGGGTTGATAATAAACATTATGATACTGAAGGCAATATTATATATATATATATATATATATATATATATATATATTCATGCAACAAAGATTTACAAAACTGAGCATGACGACTAACCTGCGCTTTGAAGTTATACGATGTCGGAGGCCAACAGCGAATGGCAAGTAATAGAGAACAGAGAGTAGTGTAGAGAGATGGAGTGAATGTGAAAGGATAGAGATTGATACTTAAAGGGGTCAATAGGGTTTTCTAGAATGCTAAATATATGGTGCGAAGATTTGAATATTTTTAGGTTCAATGACTCAATCAATTGCCTGCTCATGCATTTAGATCTAAATGAGTACAATTTTGGATAGATCCTATTTTTTAGGACAGATCCTAGTTTTCAAGGCTCCTCTCCGCATGCATGTAGAAGTTATAGCTATCTATATTTTAGAACAGATCCTATTTTTTTGAATATAGGTTTTTTTTGAATTTTTTAATAAATTTCAGAACAGATCCTATTTTTTTGTAAAGATTTTTTTGCATTTTTTTAAAGTTGTGTATATCAAATGAATTTTTTTAAAGAATAACATATAAAGGGCAATTTGAAAGTTCATGATCGGACCAAAAGTTTACGCTTCCAACCCAACTATTAATAAAGATATAGGCTATGCAATTCATCCACTTTCAGTTGTTTGACATGCTAGTTTTCCGTACTCATTTTCTGTATGCTGCGCGCGTTTATGTCAAAAGCCTATTAGACGTCGGAGGTGCTCTGGAGATCATCAACGGCAGTTAGGAATTACAAACGGAAAGATAGTAAACATTATGATACTAAATGCAATATATATATATATATATATATATATATATATTCATGCAACAAAGCTTTACAAAACTAAGCATTACAACTAACCTGATGCTTTAAAAGTTATATGATGTCGAAGGCCAACAGCGGATGGCGAGTAATAGCGGACAGCAGAGAGTGGTGTAGAGAGATGAAGTGAACGTGAAAGGATAGAGAGTGGTATTTAAAGGGGTCAATAGAGTTTTCTAGAATGCTAAATATGTGGTGCGAAGGTTTGAATATTTCTAGGTTCAAAGACCGAATCAATTGCCAGCTCATGGATTTAGAATGAATACTATTTTAGACCGATCCTAATTTTTAGGACAAATCCTATTTTTCAAGGCTCCTCTCCGCATGCATGTAGAAGTTATAGCATTTTAAATTTTAAGACACGAGCGTTACGGCATGAATTGCTTTTCTTATAAATTGTATATGTTTAAATCAATCAAATAAAATGATCTTTTATTTTCAAAAAATATTAAGATTTATATATTTTTAAAGAAGTATTTTTAATTTGTAAAGAAAGTTTAATTTTAGATCTTATTTTTATAAGCGTTTTGAATTTGTAAAACATGTTTAATTGTTAAATCCTACTTTTAGGAGCGTTTGAATTTGTAAAATAACTTTAATAGATTCTATTTTTAAGTGATTAAGATTTGATAATATATATAGGGGTGTTTTTAGTAATTCACGTTAATACTAAAAAGGTGTAATACCAAAGCTATTATTAAAGACGAGTGTTATGGCATGCGCTTCGCGTGTGAATTGTTTTTCTCATAAATTGCATATGTTTGAATTAGTCAAAATATGATTTTATTTTATTTTCAAATGATATTAAAATTTGTATATTTGTAAAGAAGTATTTTGAATTTGTAAAAGAAGTTAATTTAGATCTTATTTTTAGAAGCATTTTGAATTTGTAACGCATGTTTAATTGTTGGATCCAACTTTTATGAGAGCTTGAATTTGTAAAATAAGTTTAATATTATATCATATTTTTAAGCAATTAAGATTTGATAATATGTAAAGGGACGCTATTGGTAGTTCACGTTGATACCAAAAAATGTGACATCAAAACTATTACAACTATTAATAAACAAATTGTTTTTTTATAAATTGTATATTTTTAAATTAGTTAAAAAAATGAATTTTTATTTTTAAGTGATATTAAAATTTGTATATTTGTAAAGAAATATTTTGAATTTATAAAGGAAGTTTAATTTAAAATCTTATTTTTAGAAGCATTTTGAATTTGTAAAGCATGTTTAATGGTTAGATTCTACTTTTATAGGCTTTGAATTTGTAAAAAGAAATTAATATTAGATCATATTTTTAAGTGATTAAGAATTGATAATATACATATACGGGTGTTTTTGATAATTCACGTTATCATAAAACAACACCAAAGCTAGTACAACTATCATTAAAAGTATCCTATTTTTTAAAATAAAGATTTTTTTGAATTTTTTTAATAAATTTTAGGATAAATCATATTTTTCTGAAATAAAGGTTTTTTTGAATTTTTTTAAAGTTGTGTATATCAAATGAATTTTTTTTTAAAATTACATATAAAAGGCAATTTTGAAAGTTCACGGTCGGAGCAAAAATTTTAGCTTCTAACCCAAATATTAATAAAGATTAGCAGGATATACACCTTTGTATCTTTTTTCCTTTTCTTATTAGGGTATTGGTGCATAGCAGTACAAAGATACTGTACTAATCATGATGGTTATCAATGACAAGATTTTCAAAAACTACATGTCAAAATTAACAGCAACCACCAAGCAAGCCGCTATATAAATTTGTCTTGCACTTATCATGTACTAAGATGTGTTACAATCTGAAATCCCATATCATTTATAACTAAATAATTAATCAATTTTCACAGTTGATCAAGTCTATGTTACTGAATTTGCAATTTAACGCAACATTCCTTACATAGGTTACCCAATTATAGACGATCTTTAGTCTACACTATGAGTTTAGCCAAAAAGAATTTGAAGTGTGGTATGCATGGTGTTTCAAAGGGGAAAAGGTAAAAACACAGAACTAAACATATGGGCTAAAACCACATGGACTGAAAATGGATTATGGACTACTAAATGAAGTCCAAATTTATTCATCTAATACAAACTTATTTCATATACGGATCAAAATATGACCCATTTATTTAAAATCATTATTTGAATAAAAGCATTTGGATGTTAGATAATATGTCCTTGTATGATTGAATGGATTCAGTTTCGCATCTACACCTCGTCTATTTGCTGTAAAATATTGGGGTTCTTATTTATTTATATTTTCAAGTGTTAACTGTAATTGTTTGACGAGAATGTACGTTGCTTCAGTTACAAACTGAGGCATGCTTCAGTTTAATACACGTAGAAACTGAGTAAATGCGTCAGTTTAACTGAGGCAATTCCTTCATTACAAACTGAGGCAATGCCTTAGCTACTTGCTATAGCAAAATCAAATGACTTGTTATAGATCATCGTAGCAAAGCTTTTAATCAAAAGAATAAATACATGTAACAATTGTTTACTGAACCAAATAACCAATGGGAGTAAAATTTTGAGCATTACTGTAATTTTTGAATGATAAGTTTCAAGACAGTTAGAAAGAATTAATTCAATAATATATTTTCAAGGAGGGTAATATATTTCAAACATGTAACCAAACCGAGCATACCAGTAATATATTTTTGCTGGACACAGCTTATGCAGTAATAGTTTAAGCCGGACTATGTCCGTTTTAACCTAAGATTTCAAATATGATATGAGACATCAATCTGGGGTTTCCATCAATTTTCTATATACAACGAATTAAAAATAATGCCCAAAAACAAAGTATATTATTATGATATTTAACCAATTGATTATATTATCTATTTAATTAGACAATAGCAATCAATTTATTTAACATTCATATAAATACAACAATAAACTAAATTTCAAAACAAAATCCAATTCTAATAATTAACAAACATTAATCACATACAAAACCTCACCTTCATCTGTACGAATTACCTACCTTTGAAATACAAAAAAGGTTAAAAT
Source organism: Allium fistulosum (assembly GCA_030737815.1). NCBI lineage: Eukaryota > Viridiplantae > Streptophyta > Magnoliopsida > Asparagales > Amaryllidaceae > Allium > Allium fistulosum. Next base: position 598,440,798 of record CM060908.1, read on the forward strand.
ACTTGATGCATATGTGATCATGTAATTGTAACATTTAATCAACAAAATGCAGTACTTAATTAAACCGACACAATAATTTAATTTAATTATTTGTATGAATAACCTGAAAAGAAAATAACAACGAAATTACAGCCTAACAAATAATTAACATTGATCGCATGCAAAATCTAACCTTCATCCATTTCTCAGTAAAATAGAGTGATAAGCAGATGTATATTAGTGGAAGCAGACGAACTACTTGATAGAATGACTCAATACAAAACTTAAAATCTTTTATTTGTATACTAAAAGATGGGTTTACTGAGTCATCTTCCAAGTAGTACCTCTGATTCACTATCTCTTCGCGATTCTTCGAGCGTGCGATTTTATCAGAAGACATAAAAGGGAAATACAAGCACAGCTTTATTGCGGCTGTGCTTTTTATTTTCTAAACCTAGCTGCCCTAGCTGAGTATTTATTGACCGATAATGGATACGGGTTGTTAATGGTCTTGGATCCGTATGTCTTAAATGGGTCTTGAATTGGGCCCATTACAAGCAATGCAACCTACGAGAAATGCTTTAAATAGGTCTTAAATCAAACAATGAATGATTAATTCAGGTTACATATTTCTAGCTTAGGAGGGCAGTTATCGCAATATTTCGCTTTTAGTTGTGATCCAGGTCGAATAAAAATATTGCAATGAATGGTAGATATAAGAAAAGGAATGAGCCTAAGTCTTGTAACTACGTAGCTAACCCGGATTATACTATGACATTTATGCAAAAAAAACGTTGGTACATGTCAGAATATATAAATTTACCCAAAGGTATGGAGGCTTGGATCAGCGGACGGCTTTACTGTACCCTCCTCAGGAGTTTACCGGTCCGTCGGGTTTACCTGTTTTTCAAAAAAAAAAAAGAATGAAGTTCTTTTGATTGAAACACTAAGGCAAAGCATCAAATATACTTTTCCGACTAAAGATTTAGAGAATTATAACATACAACCAAACTAGGAAATTCAAACATTAATAAAAACATAGAAACTAGTGTTTTCCCAAATCCAGAAACAAAACATACAACTTGAATTCATCCACGTCTTTCTTCCAAAGATCCATTTGGTAACTATAGAATATTAAGAATAGAATCTATCAAAAAACGAAGTCCACATTAATGGATGAGACAAGATAAAAGACAATAAAGTTTAAGTATCAGCCATACTTCCATACACTAGTCTTAAGGGATCATACACCTTAAGCATTGAAGGTGTTAATGCAAAACATCATTGTACTAACATAGACAAAAGTGAGTGTTTAATGCACAAAATCACTCAATGAGCTCATTTATAACAACATAAATCAATATTGGTTGGTGGTTGTTTAAGTATATGGTACACTTTTGAGTAATATTTCATAAATGTTGTATGTGAGTTTAGTTGAAAGACTAAGATACCTTGCACCCAAAATAAAGAGTATTTACCTTTGCTTTTGTCGAAAAATTCTGCATCGATGTTAAAGATGATATTTTTCATAAACAATTTGTAAGTAGATTATCTCTACTATTAATAATGTAAATTCAATTAATAGAATTTCAACCGTGTCTTTTTGAAATTGCATAAATGCCATTTCCATCAATACAAGAACAACTGGTAGCTCTTAGGTACAGACATTCAGGTATTCCTACTGCTGTACAAAATAAGTTGAACTTATAAACTCTATGCCATATTCATGATGGATGTATGTCAAACATTTAATCCTTTATTTTCCATACATTCATTCCTAACCGCTTTTACTGTGCCTTCCTCCATTTTTGATGCAGAAATAGGAATACAACTATGACTTGATGGGTTAGTTCTTTTATCTCTACATTTTATAATGAAGGATTCCTGAGTATTAGTGATCCGGCTTTTCCACTTTAATCCACGTATCATTGTTCCACTCAGAAGGTACATCTATCTTTACTACCGTATAATTATATTATGTCCATGGTGTACTGATATTGTTATCTAAACTGTTGCTATGGTGCTTATTGGATAATTCATTTTCTTCCTTCAATTGCAAATGTTTTATTTGTTTCGTTTACATTTACTCTGCTATATGCTATTGTATATTCGGATATATGTGTACTCATCCCAATGACTATTTGCTTTTGTTATTTTGCTATTGATGCTTGCGGCTGTTCAATTGGTAACCTCTGCACTCTGTATTAATTATACTGCAACTACTCTAATTTTTTATATAAGTCTACGTTTCCTGTTTGATGTCCCCTGTTTTCCAACTAAAATAATCAAAATTTCTTACTTAATGTCTACATATTATCAAAATTGCAATTTTAACGAATACCATTATCGTTCTATTAACCTACAACTTTGCTTCCCAATACTAACCAACAACCCAGTAATAACATATTAATTATTACAATTAAAAATAAAACTTCCATACACCAACCTTAACACAATATTATTTCTACTACCACAACAACCACTCAATAACCAATACGGTTAAAAATAATAATTGGAACATACATTATTTCTATCACTGTACACACATTGCATAATGTTTATTTTTTGCTTTAGAAATAGATTTATTTAACATTGTAGGGTCCGAATTGATGATAGATCATGCTTTGCAGTTCCAGGAGGCTTCTACGAGGGAAGGCATTGATGATGGTGTAGGAAGCATCGCAAGACATATTATCTGGAGAGTACAGAACTTATGTCCTGTGTTAACGATTCTTCACTAGAACAGCAGCAAAGTATATGTCCAGCTACCTTCAAATCGTTTAAATTTAGATTATATTTCTTTACTATAAATCAGCTTTTGCTTTCAATTGATGGAGTTTCTGATGTTGATCCAATGGCATTTTTACATGTCCAGCATTTGTAAATGAATTTGGGACAGTTCCCATATCCATCGTTTAATTTTCCGCATATTGATTTTTCAGTGGATTTGAGCTTTCAAGAAGGTTTGAATAGTGAGATGTTCTTTGACTTTAGTACTCATGGTTCTGGAAATTTGGGTGTTTTCTTTGATGATTTTCCGACCGAGATCTTTGACAAACTGGAGCATTCAGTTTGGCCTATTTCATCTACGTCTTGAAGATTTGTGATTAATTTTAGTCTGAATTTGTCTTTGTGTTTTATGATGGTTAATTCATTCCATTATGTGTGAAACATTTTTTTTAAATTGTATATTGGGTTAACGGGCTCCACATGATCACTTGGAATTTATGTAATTGAAATATTGTATTAGTGAAATGTTTTGGCTATTACATGTCATACTTCTCTCATCTCAAGCAGCCTGTACAAAAAGGCCTGTACTATGATTAAATGATGATGGCGTACATGCATATGAGTTGCAGAAGAATATGCATTTTTATGAAAATGTCAAAGGATTAAATTTTTTTTACTTCGTTAAAATTTGAAGTTTCTACTAGAACACCTAGGATATTTTAATTTTAATGTAAAATCATAAAATATAGTCATTATAACCGCAAGCTTACAATGCTTTAGACCACAAATGCCTTAGTACACGTGTATCACAAACAAGCTTGAGTAATCATTAAAATTAACTTTCACTTTAGGGAAGAATCTTCACCTCAATTGTTTTATTTATTTAAAATTTTACTCAAAATAACACTTTGAATTATCTTATATATAAAATTTGATTATAAACGGAAATTATTCATTTATGAAATTTAAGAAATTGATGTAAGAAATTACTATGATATCTATGAAAATTTTGTTTATTATACACGGGTAGTTTGAGAAATTCTCAATGATTATAAATGACACTCTGTGAAAAACGTACAACCTCTTTAAACTTCATAGGAAGATGTACGTATTATTTATTAACTCGACTTTTGAATAACAAAACCTTCAAAGTGTTCTAATTAACAGTGATGTATACATGCCGCATAAATAACACATTCAACATCTTCCACATTCATAACATGGTTAACATATACACATCCACGTTGACTAAGCATTTATATTATAATTATACCTGAACCTGCACACATGTGACATGATAATAGGTAGGTATAATCCATACAAAAAATAGTTGATGCTTTTTCCAATAAGAATTGTAGGGGTACCATCCGCAAAATTAACATCATCCGGTCAGCAAGAGGTGAAATAGCTAGATTTCAAAAGAAAATTCTATTATGAATCATAGTAGGCCTATGAAGTCTAATTGGTTGTATTAGATCTAATATGATTGCTATCTACATAATTTCTAAGGGGAGTATGATGTCGAACTCAAAGCTTCAAAGTGATGATATCGAACCTTATTACAAGAACGGGTGTCGAAGCCTTTATAATAGCAACCATTATAAAGCACATAAAGATGACATTAAGATATCAAACGTTATTAATCCCAAGATATGCGATATAGCCATGATATCGTACCAGCAAGTAACGTCGAAGGCATAAGCCAATGCCTAATATATTGGAATAGGTTAATGTCAAAGGTATAAACCAATGCCGACAGTATGAAGATGAGCCAATGCCAAAGGTATAAACCAATGTCGCATGTTAGTAAAGGAATGACGACATTGGAAAGCTCTATGTCAAAAGCACAATGTTATAACAACATGATATAACATTGATGTTGCATCACATTAATGTCGTATTCCAGCAATGGAGCACTTCTTCCATATAGCTAGAAGAATCAATGTCGATCCGGATTAGTACCGCATTTCTCCATTGTCGCCATATTCTAATGTCGCCCTTCAAAGTAACGTCGCCTCCTATCAATACCGCTTGTCACCAATGTCATCTCTTATTAATGCCGCTTATCATCAATACCGTCCGTTACCAATGCCGCTTGTTATCAATGTCAATCGTTGCCAATAGGATCTTGTACATTGTACTTTTTGCATATAGGATCTTGTACATTCAACATTTTTATGGTATTCAAATAAAGGCATTGAATTATGACTTGCTTTCGAATTCTAAAGCACTTATTATTTGTTGCATGTAGTTGCTTCGTATCGATCATCTAGCTAGTTGGCTTCGTACTGATATTCCCAGGTGCTACTTTGTATCGATCAACGAGGATGTTGTTCGTATCGATCCGTCACGTATCATTCACATCGATCATTGGCTGATCGATACGAATAATGTGCATGGGTGGATCGATACGAAATGATAATTTTTTTATGGATACTTAGCAGCCTGATTTCGTTGGATGTGAAGGAAGCTGGTGGGTGATGGATACGAACTAAAGCATGTTCGTATCAATCATTCAGATGCCGTTTCGTATTGATCACCCCACACACCCTTTGTATCGATTGTTTTAGCGACATGTTTCGTATCGATCGTTGGCCGATCGATATGAACCAAGTTGATGAGGAGACCAATACGAAGTACGTATGGACAAGATCGATACGAAGCGTTGCTTGTTGATGGATACGAAGTGAAGCGATCATGATGGATACGAAGTAGAATGAGCATGATGGATACGAAAAGTGCTAGTTTTGTTTGGCCTTAATCGATCAATATCTTGAGCATACGAACTCCGATTGACTTGAAATTTGAAATGTTGACTTTCATAGCTTCGCTTGCCATGCCATTTCAATTGTAGCTCGATCTGGACTCGGACCAAATTTGCCAGTATCCATATTAAACCTGTGTATAACCGGTCTTTGGGACGAACTGCCCTTAGTTTCCGGTTAATTCCTTGGTATCATGGCCTTAACAAAAGGCGGGATAACATTTTCCCTCCCAAAACATGCCTTGCGATAGAAAGGCGTGTTTTGTAATGCCAGAAGCTGGATGTTCGTATCCTGTTAATGTCCTGTAAAGAGATTGATAATCTTACACGATTGTGAATAGTGATCGTTCGAGATCGTATGCCGTTCGGGGCGAGTTGTGACCGTTCGAGGTCGGATGTCGTTCATGGCAAATTGTGACCGTTCGTAGTCGGGTGCCGTTTGAGGTGAATTGTGACCGTTCGTGGTCGGGTGTCGTTCGAGGCGAATTATGATCGTTTGCGGTCGGGTGCCGTTCGTGGCGAATAGTGACCGTTCATGGTCGGGTGTCGTTCGTGGCGAATTGTGTATGCCCGGGGGGACTTAGTATTATTAATGTCAGATTTCACGTTCGATTAAGTTTCTGAATCATTTTTTATGGTGGTTCATCGCCATCCCAGAGCATGCCTGAGGACCGTTCACGATCCCGTGCATGTGTAAATGACTTGGCAGTTATGAAATTATAAATACCATATTTACATTCAAACGAGTCTTATAACAAAAATGTCCAACTAAATCAAGTGCAAATGCAAGAAAATAGAAAACAAAAGCAAAACAGAGACGTCAAAGTGCAAACACCTACACTGATGCGGTTGATAGTCATCTCAGAGCATGCCTGAGTTCCGTTCGTGATCCCGTGCATGTGTAAGCGACTTACCGTGTTAATGTGGAGTTTGCTAATTATTTGTCATTATTCTAATTAGTTGATGACAAGCTGACACCTCGATCTGGATCCATCCTCATTTGATGCAGATGGGGGTCATTCCTGTTCCACCGTTGTTATCTGCCTCTTTACATACTGTAATAGAATTCCATTCCGGATATGTCCTTCGATCTCATCCCTTAAGTGCCTGCAATCATTTGTGCTATGGTCGTTCAGCTCATGAAATAGGCAGTACTTGTCTGATTTCCTTTCATTGTTGCTGGGATCCCTCCTCATTGGCCTCTGGTAGGGAACATGCCCCCTTATGTCTTGATAGATCCGTTCCAAAGTCTCATTCAACTCTGTATAAGAGGTGAATCTCGGTTCCTTTCGCGACCGCTTTAGCTCATCGTAGTTATCCTTTGCTTTACGTTTCCCTTTATCCTTGTATGAATCCTTTTCGGGCGGATCTCCGCTTTTGACTGCATAAACATCAACCCTCTCTCATTCCTCTCTCTCAGCATTTGCATCCACTTATCGCAGAAACCTTTCTGCCTCATGGTAAAACTCTCCTAGATCCATAGGTGGATCCATCGTCAATGAATCCTTGAATTTTTTTCCATCGGCTATGCCAGATACAACTGCCATCAGAACCATTGACAGATCTGGGTGATCCACCGATGTTGCCGCTGCATTGAATCATGTTAAAAAACTTCTCAAAGACTCCCCAGTTTTCTGCTTCAGTGTCGTTAGACTAATCACATTCTTAGGCCTTGAGATATAAACTCTGAACTGCCTCATAAACTTCTCAATCAACTCGGTCCATGTTCCAATCGAACTGATTTCCACAGTGTTGCTATATCCGCCAAATACAATGGGAAACACCGAGCCATGACTTCCTCCGATGCCCCAGTACTTCCATGTGCCTCATATACCTCGTTAGATGAACTGTAGGATCCGTCCTTCCATCGTACGTTTCTAGTGTTGGTAGCTTGAATTGTGGTGGATTCCTAGCCTGCCTAATTGCGGGAGCGAAGGAGCTCCTGTTCACATCTTCCAAATCTCTATTCACTAGTCCTCCTCTCATGGCATGTCTGACCATCTCTGCCAATCTGTCACTATCATCAAGTGGTGGTCCTTATTCGTTGCCTCCGATCTGCCCCCCGAGTTCACGAGGGAATCTTGGAATCCGCTCTCCTGGACGAGCATCCATTCCTCTATCAACGCCATGTTGCACAGTTCTGCCTGGTATCCGGCCTGAGATTGGATCAACATGCTCTAGGGGAGTGCCCCCTAGCTCAGGGGCCGCTCCTGATGGTCCCGCTCTACTCTGAATCCTGGTTATTCCATGCTCCTGATTCCTATATCCAGCACTTCCTACAGTTGCGTTCTCTTGATTCTGCACTCTAGCTTGTCCAATCTGCTAGACTAGGTTCTGCATCATCTTCTCCTGCCTTTTCAGCATTCCTTCCTGCATAGCTTCCATCATCATCTCCATCTCGTCTCTGGTGATGAAAACTGAAATCTGATTAGCTCCTGAGGAAGCCTCCTGACTTCCTTCATGCTTAATCCTTTATGATCTTGGTCTCCTTGCTGATTGCTTCACCATTGCTTTCCAGATCCAAGTTCCTAAGCCTTCAAATTCAAGATCCAAGCTTTAGAATCCCCGAGTCCTAGCCTTCTCGGTGAAAGCACTAGAATGTTTGCACCAAAATTGGTCACAAACACCCCATTGCAGATGAAAGCGCCAACTCACAATCACAGATCACAGATAGACAATATGTAGAGGGTATAAATATGAATAACACTCCAAATTTAAAAGGAAAAGCAGTAATAACACAAGATTTATAGTGGTTCGGCATTGTAGCTTACGTCCACTTTAAAGATTTGTTGTTTTATTGATGATCTTCTACTGATTTACAAGAGTATAATTGATAGTTTCCGAGTTACAATGGAGTTCAGCAGAGTAACGACATAGAAGAGCTAAAAAGTCCCTTTTCTGGAGGCATATGGCTGCTATTTATAGGTGTAGGCTGAAAATATCTGACTCGGATCTCGGAAGACTCCTTACATGTTGGTGGGCCCACGTGATAGATACCTAGACATTTGGGATAGATCATTGATCGGTACGTATACAATTCGTATCGATCAAAAACGACTCCATTTGGGCTGAGATCGATTAGAGACCAAGTAGAGGTGGTACGCAAGCTTTTGTGAAAATTTGATAGCATTTGGACTTGTAGATTTTGAGTTATTATCGATCCAAGTTCGAAGCTGCAGCAGGCTGGCCTCTTCGTGTCACTCCCATTCGTATCGATCATATCTGGATTGATGACGTGGCGCTACATTCCAGGGTCGATCTACTTTTTATGCCGAAAGACCGAGTCTTCCACTTGACCGTGTTTCCTTCGTATCGTTCTCATGTAGTTGCTTCGTATCGATCATCTAGCTAGTTGGCTTTGTACCGATATTCCCAGGTGCTACTTCGTATCGATCAACGAGGATGTCATTCGTATCGATCCATCACGTATCATTCACATCGATCACTGACCGATCAATACGAATAATGTGCATGGGTGGATCGATACGAAATGATAATTTTTTATGGATACGTAGCAGCCTGATTTCGATGGATATGAAGGAATCTGGTGGGTGATGGATACGAACTAAAGCCTTTTCGTATCGATCATTCAGATGCCATTTCATATTGATCACCCCACACACCCTTTATATCGATTGTTTTAGCGACATGTTTCGTATCGATCGTTGGTCGATCGATATGAACCAAGTTGATGAGGAGACCGATACGAAGTACGTATGGACGAGATCGATACGAAGCATTGCTTGTTGATGGATACGAAGTGAAGCGATCATGATGGATACGAAGTAGAATGAGCATGATGGATAAGAAAAGTGCTGGTTTTTCTTAGCCTTGATCGATCAATATCTTGAGCATACAAACTCCGATTGACTTGAAATTTGAAATGTTGACTTTCATAGCTTCGCTTGTCGTGCCATATCAATTATAGCTCGATCCGGACTTGGACCAAATTTTCCAGTATTCATATTAAACCTGTGTATAACCGATCTTTAGGACGGAATGCCTTTGGTTTTCGGTCAATTCCTTGGTATCACGGCCTTGCCAAAAGGTAGGATAACATTTTCCCCCCAAAACATGCCTTACGATAGAAAGGTGTGTTTTGTAATGCCAGCAGCTAGATGTTCGTATCCTGTTAATGACCTGTAAAGAGATTGATAATCTTACATAATTATGAATAGTGATCGTTCAAGATCATATGCCATTTGAGGTGAGTAGTGACCATTCGAGGTCGGATGTCGTTCGTTGCGAATTGTGACCGTTCATGGTCGGGTGTCGTTCAAGGTGAATTGTGACCATTCGTGGTCGGAAGCCATTCGAGGCGAATTGTGACCGTTCACGGTCGGATGCCATATCATCTAGCTAGCTGGCTTCGTATCGATATTCCCAGGTGCTACTTCGTATCGATCAACGAGGATGCCATTCATATCGATCCATCCCGTATCGTTCACATCGATCACTGGCCGATCGATACGAATAATGTGCATGGGTGGATCGATACGAAATGATAATTTTTTTATGGATACTTAGCAGCCTGATTTCGTTGGATGCGAAGGAAGTTGGTGGATGATGGATACGATCTAAAGCCTTTTCGTGCCAATCATTCAGATGTTGTTTCGTATCGATTACCCCATACACCCTTTATATCGATTGTTTTAGTGACATGCTTCGTATCGATCGTTGGCCGATCGATACGAACCAAGTTGATGAGGAGACCGATATGAAGTACGTACGGATGAGATCGATACGAAGGGTTGCTTGTTAATGGATACGAAGTGAAGCGATCATGATGGATACGAAGTAGAATGAGCTTGATGGGTACGAAATGTGCTGGTTTTTCTTAGCCTTGATCGATCAATATCTTGAGCATACGAACTCCGATTGACTTGAAATTTGAAATGTTGACTTTCATATCTTCGCTTGCCGTGCCATATCAATTGAAGCTCGATCCGGACTTGGACCAAATTTGCCAGTATCCATAGTAAACCTGTGTATAACCGATCTTTGGGACAGACTGCCTTTGGTTTCCAGTCAATTCCTTAGTATCACGGCCTTGCCAAAAGGCGGGATAACAAAGGCCAGGGTTCATGATTTAACACAACAAATGATAGTTATGCAAGAGCTTCTTGAGAAAGCTCCATCTCAAAAAATTTCTAAAGCGACAAAGCTTATAGTAAAATAGGATGAAGCAGAATCTCTAAATAAAACCCAAGATGAGGTGCTGGAAATATATTCTCCAAGCTCGCAAACAAAAGAAAGAAATAAGGCTAAATGAGTCAACAAAACAAAAATCAAGAAATTCAAGTGGGAAGATACCTTGAACAATCAAATAGCTTAATCTCATGTAGAGAGTATAAGCCCTACAAGAGGAAGTATCGTGACAATGGAACTTACCAAAGGGACATTCCCAACCAAATGATAAAAAATTTGTCTAAGGAGAAAGGAACCCTTTACCTGAGGAAAAATATTAGCTTTGGAAAAGCTCCTTTTATAAAAGAAATAATGGCTATTAAAATCTCGTCTCACATCAAAATTCCTTCACTAAAGTATAATGGAACTACTGATCCAGATGATCAGCTCTTTGCATTTGAAAGTCAAATGGATTTGTATAACGTCTCTAGGGCGGTTCGTTGTAAACTCTTCCCCATAACTTTCCATCGAGCAACGACCAAATGGTATAGGCATTACCAAGAAAAAACCATATACTCTTGGGAGCAGTTTTCTTATGAATTCTTAATGCAGTTTTTTTGTATATAAGGACCTAATTATAGATTCCAGTATGTTAGCTAAAATCAAGCAAAGGCCAGGGGAATTACTTGGCGAATACCCAACAAGATTTAATACAAAAGCATTAAGAGTAGAAAATGTGACCGATAGAGAAAAGCTGATGGCAGTTCGTTCAGGATTAATTGAGCAAACTCCTTTTTGGAAAGAACTTTATATTCATAGATGTAAGGATCTACAACACTATATTTTCGGGCTGAGAAATTCATTCGTATGGATGCGATGTACCATACCAAGAGGAAATATCAACGAAACAAAAAAGAAGAATAATTCAGCTCCAATCATCCCAGCAAAGGCCAAAAGGAAATGAAAGTAGAAGAGAAAGTTGGAAGGAGATTTCAAAATCCAATTATATAGACTTAAACAACCCACTTTCTCACATTTTCGCCATGGCAAAAAATGACGGAAATTTCCCCCTACCTATAAAGTATGGTGCCATCCTGAGTCAAATAAGGGAAAAAATTATTGCGATTACCATAGAGTAAATGAACATAAGACTGAAGAATGCCACGTCTTGGCAAGAATATTTCAGAATATGATCAAGTCAAGATCTCTAAAAGAATTCATTAAGGAAAGTCAAAAGATCTCTCATTCTAAAGGAAATAGTCCAAACACCTTAAACTTAATTTTTCTACAAGAAACAAATTAAGAGATCGGAACAAGTATGTCTAAGAAATTGGCAAAAGAATAGCATTTTTTGCAACTTCAAATTCAGATTCTAGTCAAGCTAAAAAGTTTTGTGGCAAATGCCCACCATGGATCAACCTTATTCATCAAAATTTCCAAATGGATTTATGCTTAAAATTCACTGTATGCTAGTACAAAATTCAAATTGCTTTACAGGTTGAAACAAAAACTAATCTACTATGAATAGACATCCGGAAGATTCCAGATACCCTTGTCAAAGTATAGCAGATTACTAGTTTTCCATAAAAGGGGATAGTTCAAATATCCAAGATAAAATGATTCTCTATCTCAAGGCCCGAATCTATACAATATAAGGGATTTCTTTATCATCTTCAATTCTTCTTTACGGGATGTTTCCAAAAAAAGGTAAATATTCAAAATCCTCTAAAAGTAATGTATTCTTAAAGAAAACCGTGTTCTTGTCCGTAAAGTCTATTAATTTATGAATCATGACTTTTTAGACTTACAAATAAGACATTTCTTTTTGCTAAGCAAAACTTGAAGTGGTGCAATTATACATATCATACAAAGGTGGAATGATATACATCAACCTTGTTTTTTTTAAAAGCAATTTTATTGCAAAAGTTTTTTACCAAATACATCTTTGAGAAAAATATTTCCAAAAATCAAAAGGATTATTACCAAATACCCATAAATCAGGAAAAGAATATATTCATCTATTTCAAAGAAGATTTATAAAATCTTCAAAAAATATTACTTGGCATCAGTAAATGCACATAAAATATTTTGATTTAGCATTAGCTGAAAAAGAATTTTCAAAACTTTTGGAAATTATTGCAAAAGAAAAACCTGTACAAATTTTCCAGAGAAAAGTTTTTTGAACTACTGAGGCTCATTAGCGCTAGTAAGACTCTAATTAGAAGAGCCTATTCTCGATTAAAGGGATATTAGTTCATGAATCACAACCACTCAGTCTCTTATTTGAGAATTGCATTTATGTTATGAGACTGGCTCAAAAACTCTTCTTAGCGAAAATGCTAAAAAAGTGCTTCTTTATCAAAGAATTCAAATACCCCAAATCTTTTCAAATTCATTAGCTTAAAACCAAACCAATAAAAGTGCTTTACAAAGGAAAGATTGATTTTGAGGAAATATTCCTTTATTTGCCAAAGAAGTTCTTTTTCGAAATACTCTTCCTTCCAAGGGTAAATTTCATATTAGAAAAGTTGAAGTTTTCAAAATGGTTTTGCCAAACATATTGATTGGCCAAAATCATTTAAATAAACAACTTTTTCAAAAACTTCTTCTACTAAAAAGCCTCTGATGCATTTCCGGAGTACCTCCTAGAGGGAGGGAGAAAGCCTCTGATGCATTTTCGGAGCACGTTTGCATTTCCGGAGCACCTCCTAAGGGGAGGGCAAAGTCTCTGATGCATTTCCGGAGCACTTCCTAAAGGGAGGGACAAAGCTTCCGATGTATTTTTGGAGCACCTCCTGGAGTGAGGGACAAAGGCTCTGATGTAATTTCGAAGCACCTCCTAGAGGGAGGGACAAAACCTACGATTCATTTCCGGGGTGACTCCTGATGGGACAAAGAGGTCTAAAGCCTAGAGAAAGGCAAAGAGAAAAGGGACTAAGATGTCCAAAACCCAAAGAGAGGTAAGCCCAAGGAGGGGCGAAGTTAGAAAAGACTAAGATGTCCAAATCTCAAAGTGAGGCCAAAGCCCAAGGAGGGGCGAATCAAAAAAGGACCAAAATGTCCAAAGCCCAAGAAGGGGCGAAGATAGAAGAGACGAAGAACTTTGAAGCCCAATAAAGAGGCAAAGAGAATTAAGCAAAGAATAAATCCTTACTAGAAGGGTGAGAATAATTTCATCCAAAAAATAGATCAAAATAGACTTATAATATGTTCGGTCCTAACCCAAAGATAGAAAAGCCTTCAAAGGAAGGTCTGTATAATGAGTATTAAGAAAGTAATTAGACCATTTTTAAGCTGAACAGCCAAATAGCAGAACAGAACTACTGTGCTAAATAGCTAAATGGAACTACTCTGCTAAATGGCTAAACAGAACTACTTTGCTCCAATATAAAACTAAAAATAAATAATAATAATAATAATAATAATAATGAGTAATAAACACCTTAAATATCACATATCTCTTCGTAAGAGACATTCCACTAAACAATGGAAATCTCTATCTATTCAAAGTCTTGGTTTCCAATAAAAAAAGGGAATAGCTAGATAGGGTTTCCGGTATTCTACTTTAGGTCTATTTAGATTATTATTACCAGATGGTTTTCTGGTCTTCTTTTTATCAGATGGATTTCTGGTCTTCTATGCGGATTGTTATTGTCAGATGGCTTTCTGGATTTCTTATTATTACCAGATGATTTCCTGGTCTTCTTATAATTAAAGGCATTTTTTGTCTTCTTATTATTAGATGGTATTTTGGATTTCTTCTTATCAAATGGTAATCTGGATTTCTTCTTATCAAATGGTATTCTGGATTTCTTGTTATCAAAAGGTATTTTGGATTTCTTCTTATCAGATGGTAATCTAGATTTCATCTTATCAAATAGTATTCTGGATTTCTTGTTATCAGATGGTATTCTGGATTTCTTCTTATCAGATGGTATTCTGCATTCCTTATTATCAGATGGTATTCTGGATTTTTTATTACCATAAGATGGTATTTGGATTTCTTATTATCAGGTGAAATTCTGATATTCTTAATGTCAAATAGTTTTATGGCCTACTCTTTAAAATTAGTATCGGATAATTTTCTAGTTCTTTGTTAAATGAATTTCTAATGAATTTCTAATTTCTTAGATTGTTAACCTCTTTGTCGAAGCATATTTCAGTTTTAGAAACAAGAACTATACTAAGAAGACAAGCTAAAGGAACAAAAAGTTGAACAATAAAGGAGTCTGGTTAAAAAGTTTACAAATGACTCTATATCAGAAACTAATATTCAACAACCAAAGAAGAATTAACTCAGAGGAAGGAGCTTTGGAACCCATACTAATCTTCTAGATGGATTTCTTGCTTGTCTTTGAGCCATCCAAGTGATATTATTCCAAATTTGGATGTTCATTATAAAAAAAGGGTTGTTATGGGCTAAGTAAAAAAAAAAGTGTTTTACCTATTATCTAAATATCAGAAGTTTAAAGTCTAACATACCTTTTACAACAAATCAATGACCATTGATTAGTCAATGTCGAATTTATAAGAGAACTAAAACTTTTAAGTTGACTAAAAATGATGAACTTATGATAAAAAAGAATGAGAGTTAACATAAAGGTATCCTAAGTATAATGTGCATCAATAAACTCATGTCGAATGGATAGATTAATGCCGAATTTAAATGAGAATCCTTTTAGTTAATGCCGACACAATAGAATGTCGCGTTAAATTTTAAACCAGCTATCGCATCTTTGCATATTAGCGGCATAAAGAGCTTGCGTCATTAATATTTTGAACTGTAGAATTGATTGTTAAAGTAGTAGATAAAGGGAAAAACTTAATTGATACTGAAATCAGAGTGACATCATAAAACAGAGTAAAATAATCAATATCAAACATCCTGATAATGACGTAAAACATTAGTGTCAATACAGAGCAAGGCGATATTAATTTTTAAGTTTGATAAACTATTTGTTTCACCATTAAACTAAAAATGACCGGGTTACAAAGTTAATGTTGCTTAACTACTAATTAATGCTAAAATCATCTAAGCAACATGGAAATCTATCACTAATTCAATCTATAAGCACAATCGATCATTAATCCAAGCAATAATATGAATATTAACACCAAAATCAGGTAAGTAAACCCTAATAACAATTTTAATGCAAAATCCCCTTATTTAACTCGTCAATCTACTCGATAAAAAAGAGAGTTGTGCATTGATTTTTACTTTGGTAAAAAAACTAGAATCTTATAAGGTTGGATGAATGACATAGTGCCAAAGAAACCGAAAACAATGCCGCATGTTAGTAAGGGAATGACGACATTGGAAAGCTCTATGCCAAAAGCCATCAATGTTATAACATTGTAACGACCCGGATTTTTCGACGTTTGATTTGAAATATTTAAATGGTTTTAAATATTGAATTTGAATATGGAAAATTTGGGTTTTTATTTATAAAATAAATTCATAATTTAAATATAGCAATTTATTGAATAATTTAATTATTGAATTTTATAATTGAATATTGGTTAAATTATTGTATCTTGAGTTTTAAGCTCGATAAAAATAATTTAAAGGCTTGTAAAATTTATATTAATAATAATTAAGATAATAAAAGTTTTAAAATTGAATTTAAAGGTCGTCTGTTCAATTTTAAAAATAGTTTGTTCAAATTGACATTTAAAAATAGCCATCCGGGACACAGTCTCGGAATTCGACGAAACCAGTTCCATTGGATCTGTAATAGTGTATTATTATCGGATTTCAAATTTCATAGCATTTGGAATTATCATTTGATCGTACGGAAAATAAACGTGTTGAAATTAATATCGAAATCAAATTAAAATAGTCGATTCAAAAAGCTATTTTCTCCATACGATCGAATTGGGACTCGAAAACTTTTCCATTGCGTTCGGAATAGGGGTATAACATTGTAAACGCCTAGCGACATTGTAACGACCCGAAGATTTCGAACCCGAAATTTCCAGATAGTTAGAAGAAAAGAAAGAGATAGAAGAAGAAGAAAATAGAAACAAGACACAGAAACCTCACATTCGCAGCGGATAAAATATAATATCACATAATAATATCAGTTATACAAAGAAAACTGTATCAATACACTTATATTTATACATCAGAGTTACAACTTTTTCCCAAACACTGAACAATTAAAATAACTCGTCCCAAGAATTAACAATATATCACACTCCATACGTTCCTGCCATCCAGCTCGCCTCCTGAGCTCCAGAACGTCCTTACCTGAAATCTGTAATACTCGGTCTGACCCGAGCATTACATCAAAGTAACACCCGGGTCAGGCTGGAAACCAGCGTGAGTAAACCCATAATATGAAATACCGAACTATATAACTTAAGTGAATTACCAGGGTAACTCGTACCTTTCTACAAGTTCAAATCTTATTTAAGTTGATCATTTATCTCAAAACAATATCCAAGAAATGTTACTCAGCTTCAAATAGTCATGTTACTAAATTTATTCTATTCCAGCCTGTTGGTTCCACACCTCAAATTTATAAAGAATTATTGGAGATTACAAATCGAAGTGGTTTCGGGTATTTACTGATACCCGACCCCGGTCTCTTCGAATCCAATGTCACCTTAAATCCAAGTTATTTAAGTGAAAATAAATCAATTCATATTCAGAGTAAATATTCACATAGCAATTTTATTACAAAACATTAAGTTAGAAATCTATGTTTTATATAATAAAACTTCTCTTGAAGGATCATTTAATAACCACCTTGGAAATTTGGTATTTATATAAATGTTTATATTATCAAGTTAACTATTAAACAATGCCAACACAATATATAACAAACACATGAAAAGAATAGAAAAGCATGATACAAACTCATCAAGAACAACTGTAAATTCTTCCTGACCAAGCTTCTAATATATTTAACCTTAGCTAGTAATAATTTAGTTGGAAAACCAAGTACATCAAGGTAGGTAGAGGTATATGAATAACTATTTAAAACTTAGTGCCTGTTCATGCTTTCTATTATATATGGACTAACTTTATGAAATAGTACATATAGGTTCCAAATTTCCATGCTCATAATACATGGCATGTCACTCACATTTAATACATAGGCTACCTAGGCTACTTTTTCCAAAACAAAAAGGCATCAGGTCAAAGAAAAAAAAACGCATGCAACTTCATGGAAGAGAGAGGAAAAAATAAACAAACAAACTCCAAAGTGTGCTTAAACATTGCTACAAACTAGACAGCAAGTATAATAGAATGCATGGCCGGTACATTCAAAAGCATGTCCTGTTATTACTGTTTACATATAAGCCTATCACTAACTTTTTATTACATAGTCTAGCTTAGTACAAGTGCAGCCTCCTTATCTGACACTTATTATCTTTATAAAAATACAAAATGTTATTGAGCTATATCCATGCATAAGAAGTGAAATAGCCATAAGGCAAAAGCAAGGAAACAAAGCTACAGAACTTTGCAACTTGAAATAATAACTATATAAATAGGTGTTCACTCCTTTCAAAGCTACTAAACAATATAGGACGAAATCATTTACTATATAGGTACTGTCCTAAGCTAATTGTACAACAAAGGTCACATTTATATGGACAAAAGCATGTAGAACTAGGCCACTATTAAAAAAAACGAAACTGTCAGGTGCATTTATATGAAATGTAACAAAGTCAAGAAAGCTATATATTTAGGGTGTTATACTCACTCACCATAGACTTCATAACTTTTGTTAAAAACAATTTTATGAATATATGTGTGTTATATGTTACATTAGACTAAGGGATTGAACACTCTATTTATAAAATCATGCAAGCATTACAAAATAGCTCAAACCACATAACAAAGCAAACAAAAACATACCCCTTATGTACAGTGTATGACATGTCTAACTAAACTCCTATAGGCTAATACAATACCTTTAAGTGCTGCTATTCATAACAATGGACTAAACTGAATTGGTTTACAAAATACTTCCTTGAATAATCACTCAGGCATTAGCCATTAGCAGTTAACTACTGATGTACCATAAACAAACACTATACTAACCCAGCTGAAATCCTCATATGCATTACGATAAGGATAACAAACTAATGGAGAGGCATCGATACTTAAATGGAACAAAATCTTGGAATTTGTCGGTAAGTCATTTAACTTGTAACATATAAATGACACACAATATACACATGCAAATGTTCAATTCCAATTAGCTATGTATATTCACAAGATTTAAAATATATTTATATAGTTTAAACACTTGGTAACAGTAAACAAATACTAGGGTACAAGCTACTCATGCAAAGGAAACTCTCTCGTCACTAAAACAACATCACTCACACACCCTATACTCACACTAACTCTCACGCATGGCTGCTGCACTTTCGTGCCTATTCGCATAAAATCCACTGTCACACAATTTAAAAGTAGAAGGAAAAAAATGATAATACATACATACTTACGAATGAAAACAAAGGAATCATACAAGCAAGCAAATCATGGTGAGAAAAGAACAAGAAAACAGAGATTTGGCAGAAATCAGTTAAACAAAATTCTAGAACCAAATTGTTTCATTAAGTGATTAACTTTTAATTAATTTTCACTAGGTACTTAAAAGATCCCAGGTAAAACATCTCAAGCCACTAACATTGACAAGCTACTAGAGATGACTATATAGCAATATATGTATCGTGTAAACAAACATGCCAGGCTACTAACATTTCTAGATTTTGAAATTTCCATACTACCTGTACATTTTACATGTACATTCACTAAAATAAAATGAACAATGTTAAGCTATTTGTGTGTGTGTGTATATATACCATGTACACTAAGAGACGCAAGCACTAGCAAAGATGTCATGCAAATATTCTTAACACCGGTCTGTACAATCAAGGCAAAAATCAGAGGCCAAGTATGGAGGCAAGATTACTTGCTGGCAAAATTATATTCCAAAACAAGGACCAGGGTATTTAGATCTATATTCAAGACCAAGTCAAAAAAAAACATGTCTCCATTATTTTAGTCTTCATAGTAAATATATGTATTATGTGCCTTAGACACATACTTTTTTTTTTACATGTACCTTTGATACAGAATGGGTTAATAATTTATCTCTAAAATAAACTATCTATAAGAACCAAACATAGGGAGATAAGGAGTGAACCCACAGATCAAATTCTCGTATACGAAAGAATTAATGCATATCAGCAAGAAAGCAGAGCATGCAACCTGAGGCAAAGAAAATGAAATGCAACATACGGTTGGATAGAGATAAAAATTGTGAGAGTGAACTCACCACAAAGTCGGAATCACCCAAATCCCACGATCGTCTCGACGAGCGTTGCCACACCCATCACCTTGACCTTCTTTGTCGCTGCTATTACGTCAGCCACCATCATGCCGACAATCCCCTCTGCCGCCATTTATTCATCGCTTTACCAAATCAACGCGCGCCTCCAAATTGTGCTCTTCCTCCATGCTCACCTCGACTTCACCTCGAGCTCGATGTTCCACTATCTCGCCTTATACAAGTCCCCATTCACCATGGCAACTCGAATTGACTAAGAAATATAATTAGGGATTTTGGGATTTAAATGTGTAGATGAAGAAGGGAATAGAGTAGAAAGTAATCTACTCTCAGCAAAGATGAAAATTTGTTTATACGGTGGCTTAGGAGTTTGGATAGAAAGCTTCGTTGAAGTCTCTCTCGGATCTGGGTTTAGAAGAAGATAAAAGAAAATAAAGAACGAAAGAGAGAGGGGTGGAAATGAATATGTATTGACGTTTCTTTGAGTTTTTGGAAAGAAGCTCGAAAAAAAAATTGTAGAGAATAGATATATGATTATATAAGTTAAATTAGGTTTTATTAAAAATAAAGGAAAATTAAAATAAAAGTGACACTTGTTGAAGTATCTTACATTTGTCATTTGTATGTTATATTTATCTTACATTTGTACATTTTCATGAGAAAATGTTTATATATATTTTATTTTTATTAATGTCTTATGTATTTATTTATTACTTAAATCCATGTAATACATTTATACATGTGTGTTTTCAATCTTTATATATTTACAAACTACATTTATTTCAAGTATAACCTTTTAAAGAAATATATATATATATATATATATATATATATCTTTACCAAATTTTACTTTAAACTAGAATACTTTTTAAATTCATAAGTATATGCATAGACACTATTTTAGTGTCTAAAATCTTTAAATAAACCTTGAAAATAATAATCTTGTCAATTGAATAATTATATTAGGAGATTATCAAGTAGATATTTATAATTCAGCATTATTTATTCAATCTATAAATCAGTATTCCTATTAATTAATCCAGTTAATTATCAATTAACATATGTCCAAAAATCCGGGTTATCACATTCCTTCCCCCTTTGAATCTTTTCGTCCTCGAAAAGGAACGAAGCCAAAATTTATTCTATACTTAAAATCAGATAAATTGTTCTTTGATCATTTTTAAAACATTTTCAAAATCTATATAATATTGCTAAAATAGCTTTTATATAAAATACTTTTATAACTCAATGTCTCAACAAGTCCATCCTTGTTCTTACAGAAATTCGGTCATACGTTGATCAGGCGTAAGACTGAAAATCTATAAGTACTTGGTAAACCAGTTTTCAACACCCAGTGAAAATACTTGAAAAATAATTTATTGAAAATATAGAAAACATTTTTGAAAATTGAGGAAATATCTTTGGTAAGAATGCTCTGGAAATCATCACCCCTATCCATGGTCACAGTTACATCACGGGTTACGTTGCCATCGCAGCAAAAGTCCATGTAACTGATAACAGCATGGAACCCACAACAGATCGCAGTTACATCCAGGGTTACGTTGCCATCGCAGCAAAAGTCCATGTAACTGTTGGCTCTCAGCGGCACACACGATTTTGCTGTCAAAATGAAACTTCTCCCACATAGGTCGCAGTCTACCGATATAAAATCAAACGTAGACAGTTGGCTCTCAGCGGCACAAACGACTTTCGCTATGTTACCATAGTGTCACAGTCTACCGATATAAAATCAAACGTAGACAGTTGGCTCTCAGCGGCACACATGACTTTCGCTATGGTCTGCAGTAGATCGCAGTGACATTGAGTTACACTGTCGTCACAGCATAACCCAAATGCCTCTGTGGGCACCAGCCCCTCGACTTTCGCTACACAAATAATCCTCAGGAACTAGTTTATTCCGGACTCCTCACAGGATTAACTTTAGAATCCCCCCTTGGGGTTCAAGGCAGTACCACCCAGTGGCACTCCTGAGAAGTTCATTTCAAGGAAGCGCCTTTTTCCCCAGAGCTATTCACAAAACACTTTATACTATATACTTATAGTATCTTCAAATCATATCCTTTATGATTTATATCAAAATCTCCTTTACACAAAATCGATATCCAAAATCGATAGTTCCAAACTTGGCTTTCCAAATTCCCAAAACTGATTTTTCTCAAAGATCAAAAGCCATTTCCAAATTCATAGGTTCTCAAAACCTTTTCCAAAATCATTCTCATAATATCCTTTATATATATATAGATATATATGACTTTAAAAATCTTTGGATCACCTCAACTTGTATAAAACCTCTTTTATACTTCAAATACTTCCAAAATCCCTTTTTATTCTAGCTAGATTCAATAAGGGAATATTTATCTTATATAACAAAGATATATAACTTTGTTTTATTCCAAATCAAATATTCAAATTTGATAAATATTTTATACAGTTATTAACCATATCACCTTTCTATAAAATGAGTTCTAATCACAGAAATATTTAACTCCCATTTTATTTCATCATTTATTTTTCAAAATATACCCTTCTATTTCAAAACCATTTTACAATTTTATCCACAAATTTCCAATATCAATTTCATTCAAACCCGTACGATGTACTCATATCATTCGTACGCAATATCAATCTGATCGCTCTTCGATCACACAATTTCTCTTTCGAACTAGTATCGTCCACCCGACTCCCTAGTGCGGACTAAGATCTGATTTCTTGACCAGAATCTGTCATTCTCCTTGCATAGTCGTAGCTATGATAGAGAATATCCAGAACCAATCAAAAATCCATATCCAGGTTCGCCGTCGAAAATCGAGCGAAAAATCCCAACTCGGATCGATAATACTATCTCGAAATTCTGTGTTCGAATCTGGATCAAATCACTATGCGAATAGAATAATATACGTATATCCTACGTATTTATCATTATTGATTTTTTTAGCTAAATCAATTATCTTTTCTATTCATATTTCCTTTAATTCCATTCACTTATTCTCAATTGCTTGCATTTCCAATTGAGTTATTACTTCAATTACAAACAGTTTGAACTCTGACCTTTTTAAATTTAAAAATAGCTTGAAAAAGTTTAAAATAGATAAGTAGTTGAAAAATAGTTATTAGTTTATAAAATAGCTGTAAAATAGTTAAGTAGGTATAAAATAGTTAGATAATTGCAAAATAGTTTTTAAAATAGTGATTAGATATAAATAACTGAAAAATAGTAATTAGTTTATAAGACAGTTTCAAAATAGTTAAATAGTTCTAAAATAATTGTAAAATAAGTATAGGATAGTTTGGGGTTTAAGAAGAAAGATTGTATAGTAAATAGTTTGAAAAAATATATTTGTATTAAAACAATTTATTTTGAAAATAATCCAGAGCCAAACTGTTCAATTCTCATCAATTCAATTTAAATTTCCACCTCCATTTAAATTAACTCAATTGCAATTTAAATAACTTCAATTTCCATTGAAATTGATTTAACCTCAATTCAAGTTGAATTAATCCTCAATTTCTTTCCTAATTCAAATCAAATTCCATTTGATTTTTAAACTTATTCAATATTAATCACAATTCCAAATTATTTCAAATCAAATTCAATTTGAACTACTTCTATTCAAATTTCAACTTAAAACCATCTCGAATTATATAAATTCGAGTTAAATATTTTAAATGTTGATTTAATCCTTTAAATTAAATTAACCTTTACTTTTTAAATCAAATCAACCTTAATTTTTAATTTAACAACTTAAATCTTTAAACCATTTTATTCTGAACCCAAATTCCAAAATTTCATTTTAAAATTATCTTTACTTAACTTATTACAAAGTTCAAATAAGAATTCAAAACAATTTATTCTTCAGATTCCAATTTATTATCCATTTTCAATTTTCAAAACCAATTCTCAATTTCATTGATTATTTATAACAATAGAATAATATCAGGATAAATAAACATCCAAATTTATCCTAACACCAATTTACAGTATCCATTTTAAATTTCCAGATCTCAAACCCATTTTGAGATTACTCATAACTCCCATTTAAATTAACCATTTAACTACCCAAGTTAAATTTAAATTTCATCTTGAAATTTCAAATTTAAGTTATTCATTCAAACTTATTTAACTTCCTCCAAGTTAAATTAAATTTACTTAATCCGGTCAACTTTACACAATTTGAATTCCCATTCAAATTTTTAAACTTCAGATTAATAATCTTTCCCCTTTAAGTTTAAAAACTTACTTCACTTTGGGTTTCACATCACATTCCAAGGAAAATTCAAAACTCAACCTTAGAGTTTATTTCTAAATATAGATATTTATTTCCTTTACACACCAAGTTATACCTTAAATTTTTTTAAATCATTTTTGGTTTTAATTTCAAACAAATTTCTTTAAAACAATTTCAAGTTTCTGGATTTAGATTTAAAATTTCACAATTTAAAACCCACTTCAATTTACAAGTCATACTTGTCTAAATGTTTTATTTTCCTAAAACATTTCATTTTACTTAATTATTTACAACATTTCATTATCTGGAAACCAATTCATTATTATCTTTATTCTGATAACACTTTTGCAATTTCAAGATTTTTATTTCAGTTTGGATCCATTTCAAACTTATCTTTATTCAATTTTAATTTGGTTGTATTTCTATTACCACTTAATTAATTCCAATATTTTAACAACCAATTTCCTTAATATTTATTAGAAAGAAATATCATTTTATATATCAAAATATATTCTTATATAAAATCATTTAAAATCCTTATATAAGAAAATAACAATTACGCTCTCATATATATATATATACACTCAACTCGTTCTAGGGTACCATTGACCCTATCCTTAACGAGTAATCCCAACAGAGCCAAGGTCCTCGCTTAACCTTTGCTCTGATACCAAGTGTAACGACCCGAAGATTTCGAACCCGAAATTTCCAGATAGTTAGAAGAAAAGAAAGAGATAGAAGAAGAAGAAAATAGAAACAAGACACAGAAACCTCACATTCGCAGCGGATAAAATATAATATCACATAATAATATCAGTTATACAAAGAAAACTGTATCAATACACTTATATTTATACATCAGAGTTACAACTTTTTCCCAAACACTGAACAATTAAAATAACTCGTCCCAAGAATTAACAATATATCACACTCCATACGTTCCTGCCATCCAGCTCGCCTCCTGAGCTCCAGAACGTCCTTACCTGAAATCTGTAATACTCGGTCTGACCCGAGCATTACATCAAAGTAACACCCGGGTCAGGCTGGAAACCAGCGTGAGTAAACCCATAATATGAAATACCGAACTATATAACTTAAGTGAATTACCAGGGTAACTCGTACCTTTCTACAAGTTCAAATCTTATTTAAGTTGATCATTTATCTCAAAACAATATCCAAGAAATGTTACTCAGCTTCAAATAGTCATGTTACTAAATTTATTCTATTCCAGCCTGTTGGTTCCACACCTCAAATTTATAAAGAATTATTGGAGATTACAAATCGAAGTGGTTTCGGGTATTTACTGATACCCGACCCCGGTCTCTTCGAATCCAATGTCACCTTAAATCCAAGTTATTTAAGTGAAAATAAATCAATTCATATTCAGAGTAAATATTCACATAGCAATTTTATTACAAAACATTAAGTTAGAAATCTATGTTTTATATAATAAAACTTCTCTTGAAGGATCATTTAATAACCACCTTGGAAATTTGGTATTTATATAAATGTTTATATTATCAAGTTAACTATTAAACAATGCCAACACAATATATAACAAACACATGAAAAGAATAGAAAAGCATGATACAAACTCATCAAGAACAACTGTAAATTCTTCCTGACCAAGCTTCTAATATATTTAACCTTAGCTAGTAATAATTTAGTTGGAAAACCAAGTACATCAAGGTAGGTAGAGGTATATGAATAACTATTTAAAACTTAGTGCCTGTTCATGCTTTCTATTATATATGGACTAACTTTATGAAATAGTACATATAGGTTCCAAATTTCCATGCTCATAATACATGGCATGTCACTCACATTTAATACATAGGCTACCTAGGCTACTTTTTCCAAAACAAAAAGGCATCAGGTCAAAGAAAAAAAAACGCATGCAACTTCATGGAAGAGAGAGGAAAAAATAAACAAACAAACTCCAAAGTGTGCTTAAACATTGCTACAAACTAGACAGCAAGTATAATAGAATGCATGGCCGGTACATTCAAAAGCATGTCCTGTTATTACTGTTTACATATAAGCCTATCACTAACTTTTTATTACATAGTCTAGCTTAGTACAAGTGCAGCCTCCTTATCTGACACTTATTATCTTTATAAAAATACAAAATGTTATTGAGCTATATCCATGCATAAGAAGTGAAATAGCCATAAGGCAAAAGCAAGGAAACAAAGCTACAGAACTTTGCAACTTGAAATAATAACTATATAAATAGGTGTTCACTCCTTTCAAAGCTACTAAACAATATAGGACGAAATCATTTACTATATAGGTACTGTCCTAAGCTAATTGTACAACAAAGGTCACATTTATATGGACAAAAGCATGTAGAACTAGGCCACTATTAAAAAAAACGAAACTGTCAGGTGCATTTATATGAAATGTAACAAAGTCAAGAAAGCTATATATTTAGGGTGTTATACTCACTCACCATAGACTTCATAACTTTTGTTAAAAACAATTTTATGAATATATGTGTGTTATATGTTACATTAGACTAAGGGATTGAACACTCTATTTATAAAATCATGCAAGCATTACAAAATAGCTCAAACCACATAACAAAGCAAACAAAAACATACCCCTTATGTACAGTGTATGACATGTCTAACTAAACTCCTATAGGCTAATACAATACCTTTAAGTGCTGCTATTCATAACAATGGACTAAACTGAATTGGTTTACAAAATACTTCCTTGAATAATCACTCAGGCATTAGCCATTAGCAGTTAACTACTGATGTACCATAAACAAACACTATACTAACCCAGCTGAAATCCTCATATGCATTACGATAAGGATAACAAACTAATGGAGAGGCATCGATACTTAAATGGAACAAAATCTTGGAATTTGTCGGTAAGTCATTTAACTTGTAACATATAAATGACACACAATATACACATGCAAATGTTCAATTCCAATTAGCTATGTATATTCACAAGATTTAAAATATATTTATATAGTTTAAACACTTGGTAACAGTAAACAAATACTAGGGTACAAGCTACTCATGCAAAGGAAACTCTCTCGTCACTAAAACAACATCACTCACACACCCTATACTCACACTAACTCTCACGCATGGCTGCTGCACTTTCGTGCCTATTCGCATAAAATCCACTGTCACACAATTTAAAAGTAGAAGGAAAAAAATGATAATACATACATACTTACGAATGAAAACAAAGGAATCATACAAGCAAGCAAATCATGGTGAGAAAAGAACAAGAAAACAGAGATTTGGCAGAAATCAGTTAAACAAAATTCTAGAACCAAATTGTTTCATTAAGTGATTAACTTTTAATTAATTTTCACTAGGTACTTAAAAGATCCCAGGTAAAACATCTCAAGCCACTAACATTGACAAGCTACTAGAGATGACTATATAGCAATATATGTATCGTGTAAACAAACATGCCAGGCTACTAACATTTCTAGATTTTGAAATTTCCATACTACCTGTACATTTTACATGTACATTCACTAAAATAAAATGAACAATGTTAAGCTATTTGTGTGTGTGTGTATATATACCATGTACACTAAGAGACGCAAGCACTAGCAAAGATGTCATGCAAATATTCTTAACACCGGTCTGTACAATCAAGGCAAAAATCAGAGGCCAAGTATGGAGGCAAGATTACTTGCTGGCAAAATTATATTCCAAAACAAGGACCAGGGTATTTAGATCTATATTCAAGACCAAGTCAAAAAAAAACATGTCTCCATTATTTTAGTCTTCATAGTAAATATATGTATTATGTGCCTTAGACACATACTTTTTTTTTTACATGTACCTTTGATACAGAATGGGTTAATAATTTATCTCTAAAATAAACTATCTATAAGAACCAAACATAGGGAGATAAGGAGTGAACCCACAGATCAAATTCTCGTATACGAAAGAATTAATGCATATCAGCAAGAAAGCAGAGCATGCAACCTGAGGCAAAGAAAATGAAATGCAACATACGGTTGGATAGAGATAAAAATTGTGAGAGTGAACTCACCACAAAGTCGGAATCACCCAAATCCCACGATCGTCTCGACGAGCGTTGCCACACCCATCACCTTGACCTTCTTTGTCGCTGCTATTACGTCAGCCACCATCATGCCGACAATCCCCTCTGCCGCCATTTATTCATCGCTTTACCAAATCAACGCGCGCCTCCAAATTGTGCTCTTCCTCCATGCTCACCTCGACTTCACCTCGAGCTCGATGTTCCACTATCTCGCCTTATACAAGTCCCCATTCACCATGGCAACTCGAATTGACTAAGAAATATAATTAGGGATTTTGGGATTTAAATGTGTAGATGAAGAAGGGAATAGAGTAGAAAGTAATCTACTCTCAGCAAAGATGAAAATTTGTTTATACGGTGGCTTAGGAGTTTGGATAGAAAGCTTCGTTGAAGTCTCTCTCGGATCTGGGTTTAGAAGAAGATAAAAGAAAATAAAGAACGAAAGAGAGAGGGGTGGAAATGAATATGTATTGACGTTTCTTTGAGTTTTTGGAAAGAAGCTCGAAAAAAAAATTGTAGAGAATAGATATATGATTATATAAGTTAAATTAGGTTTTATTAAAAATAAAGGAAAATTAAAATAAAAGTGACACTTGTTGAAGTATCTTACATTTGTCATTTGTATGTTATATTTATCTTACATTTGTACATTTTCATGAGAAAATGTTTATATATATTTTATTTTTATTAATGTCTTATGTATTTATTTATTACTTAAATCCATGTAATACATTTATACATGTGTGTTTTCAATCTTTATATATTTACAAACTACATTTATTTCAAGTATAACCTTTTAAAGAAATATATATATATATATATATATATATATATATATCTTTACCAAATTTTACTTTAAACTAGAATACTTTTTAAATTCATAAGTATATGCATAGACACTATTTTAGTGTCTAAAATCTTTAAATAAACCTTGAAAATAATAATCTTGTCAATTGAATAATTATATTAGGAGATTATCAAGTAGATATTTATAATTCAGCATTATTTATTCAATCTATAAATCAGTATTCCTATTAATTAATCCAGTTAATTATCAATTAACATATGTCCAAAAATCCGGGTTATCACAGACATGCCTCGATAGGGGTTCGAGATTTTGAGTTGTGTAAATCAAGATGTTTTGAATATAATACACTTATAAAACTAGTCAAATGGTCAACTCAAGTTTCCCAACCTAGTCGTACCCATCCCCTCTTCTTTTCAAATACGTCTTTTCTTCTGTTAATCCATGAAAACACACGACCGCCTTTCTTTTCGTTTAAAAAGCACAAGTCTCCTCCTTCCTTTCAGTCTGAACGAAAACTCAGATAAAAAAAGAGAAGAACGATATAAAAATCACAAAATTCTTTCTCTACTAGTGCGCACCCGTCCTTCGCACACGGACGTGGCAAAAATAATGTAGTTTCACTGATATTTACGTTTACAATTGAAAAGCGGCACTACATCAATAATTACTCTTTGGAAGGATTCTTTCGACATGAAAGCAAACAAAGGTATAATTGAACAATAAATCCTAGAATTTCCATCTTACCGTTGAATCTTACACATATATGGACAAAATAATAAAGGTCATTATTTAAATCATACACACCATATATACGATTGGGACAAATAGGTTTACATAAGTAAATAAATGTAATTACAGTTCATTACAATTAAAAAAATAGCTTTCTGTTAAACGTTCTTTTGTCTGTTCAGTACAAACACATGCAGCATTCCCTATATAAAAGAAAGGTAAGAATAAATAGATGAGAACCTTTAATCACATCAAATAACAACTTTTACAAAACTGCAATATCAAACCTTTAATCATATCTAACTGTTTATAACATGATTTACGTGCTCATATCAAGTAATAACAAAGTTTCTTATATAGATTTGAGTAATTGAGTTGATAAAACAAAGTCCTGCTTATGTGTACTATTTGTTTTCTGCAGTATGTATAAATGATTCGTATTATTTGTCTTGAATAGATTGATTCGTTTATATATTAAAAAGGGGATTGTTGTGAATTGTATATGACATCATTTCACTACCTTCATTAGAAGTACTCATTTTAAATATTGGCAGTAAAAGAAATACCTGTTGTTTTTAAGTAGATGTAAGTAAGATGACACATTTGCTTCATTTATTAGTTAGGAACAATAATGAAACTTTGTGCCTTACTCAAGTTGTCACGTGGGAGGGTTTTACACTTAGTTGATATTATAATGCAATTCATCCACCCATGAATAGAACATCAATAAATTACAAACAAATGTTGGGACAACATGCAGTATAATAGTACAACATGAGAGTATAGTATCACCATTTATGAAATAATATATCTAACAACCAATATTATCAATATAAGAATGTATAGTGAAATCTGAATATTAGAAAACTCAACATACATGCAAAAGGTGCAAAACAACAGTTTATGAAAAAGAAACCTTCAAGCACACCAGCATAATATGTGCACAAAATATAGCTACATAGGTTATTTTTATTAAGGAAATACCAAATGGAGTTAAATAGCAGAAGAAATAATTACGATGCAGCTGCACCAAAAGCAAATGAATTGTTAATAAATTCATTGTCATGCTTATCTAGTTCTACTAATAAAGGCAGAATGTAAAAAATTTGTATATTAATTGGTTTACCATGAATACAGTTTCATACTAAGAGTTGAAATTATTTAGTGTTGACTTTGTAGTAAAAAAAAAGAAACACCCAATGAACTTTTTTAAATAAAGCCAAGTACTTGTATTATATGTGGATGTTTGAATCTCTTCACTATGGTAGGGTGGGTGGAGTACACATTTACATGTTAGCAGCTGTAACTTACAGTAAAAGACTGGTCACTTGCATGCCACTATAGCGTCCGTTGTGCCATCAAAAAACTAATAGACTAACACCTTTGAACTGTTCGCAATTAATTAACATGCATGGGAAGTATATTTTATGACATGTAATTCGTTTATAATTACAACTCAACACCAACTGTGCTACATAATTAACTTTGTTCCTCGCGCCATATTATCACCGACAATGTGATTTATTTTCCATTTTTGTACAGGAAAAATCAAAACTTCATACTCGTGTTTTCAATCTTGTAATTATATTAAAAAAAATTCAGTACACAACATCTTGGTTAGTGGTTCAAATGATGTGAGCAAATATTTAATGGATACTAAGATATATATCCATATCTATTAACTTCACACTGGAAGTAATCAAGGCGTAGAAGAAATTTACTTATCATGTGCGTGCACAACATATAAGCAGTCAAGAGAAAATGAACATTTTACTTTTTGCTTGTAAAATATGAAGTCATGATAGACAACAGCTCTATACTGTGTATTTATACCTAGAAATAAGAAGATTGCTAACTCCAGTACAACACAAAATATACATAGACATAAAATGTAAGCCAAAACCATGCCATTGGTTAAATTGATCAAATATGATTATCGTTCATTTTTTTTTCATATTCATGTCAACCACAGATGCAAACAAAATTTGGCAGCATGGTGGAAAGGGTATAAGCATGGTGCTTAATCAAATTTCTCAAAGTTTATAATTACAAAAACCGAAGGGTGAGATAACAATACAAATACCTAATGGCAAATTTACGAAATGCAGTGAATTATCTATGTGTAAGAGTTTATGACGTTCATTGTTTCCCAAAGATTGAGTTTAATACTAAAAGCTAAACAGTATGGTTTACTATATACTAAAAATTGAGTCTAATCATAATAGCATCGTCTAGATAAAAGTGTCATTAAGATTGTTTTGCTATTTAAAATTAATCGATATATCAAACATTTTCATACGCAACTTTTTAAAATTAATCGATATATCAAACTTTTTCATACGCGATTATTAACCTCTAAAATCAACTACCTCTACAATCACATCTCATAAATTAGAGAAGAGTCTCAAGGGTGATAGTGCACATCCATATTGAGCATCAACTAAAATTTTAATGATGCTTGGTTTCAATAAACCAAAACAGTTTCAAAAACTATACCCAGAAAATGCGTATTTTGTATTAAAAAAAACTATCAAAGGTTGCAATCATGAATAACTTGGAAAACATGAACATGGCATTGTGGTTAATGCTTGAAAATAGAATTTTTTTATAATCTTGAGACCTTAATAACAAAATAATCGCTGATGTCTTAGGATTAAAGATTGGTGCCATGTAAGATTTGAGGAAAAGGATAACTTGGGAAGGATGAAAGAATCGTCATCAATAGATTTAGACCTTGAATAATGATAGGAAATATCGAAAAAATGCAAATACATATCTAAGTTTGCAGTAATCGGTAGGAAAGCCCATACAGTAAAAAAAGCTTTGAAGGAGGTAATTGAAGATAAAGAAATTAGGAAATAATCGGTTTGACTGAGCAAAAGAAGCACTGTTTTATGTCAAAAAAAATATACCGTTTTGTAGCCTAGAATCGTATGGCTAAATATTTACACATTTCTTCGAAAAAATGAATCATGTTTTATTATATTCTTAGTATATTTCTATAATTTGTCAATTACATCATATTTGAAGTAATAAGCTTCTCTTTCTACTTAGTAGAGCATTAATCTATAGAGTTATACCATTTTTGCAATCTCATAACCCTCTACAAACTCAAATACCCATTACTGATTATCCTAATTATCCAGAAATTAACTATAAATGCCAAAGCGGTCAAAAACAAAAATCTAGTACTATATTTTACATATAGCAAAATAGATGTCTTCTCATTATAAGCTTGTTCTATTGCTATTTGAAGGTCGGATCCATGAATCTAACATTTCATTGGATGACTGAAGTCATAGCAGAAAAAGGTAATAATGAATCATGACTGAACTAAAAAAGGCAAATTTCCCAATGCATGGCAGAATCCATTCATACTGTAATAATATAATAACACGAGTCCTTTAGTAATGACAATATCCTCATAACCATTTTCTAAAATTTATTATCATTAATAATATATGTATGTGTGTGTGTGTGGTATGCATGGTTTACATATTAGAGATCATTAGGGGGGATGCGCAAGCATAGCTTAGGACTGTAAGAAAAATAACGTGACAAAAAAGAGTGCTTCAAAACATGTGATATGGTATGAGCTCGTGATGGTGTCTAGATCCTTAAGGGTCAATGAAAAAAATTATATGAAAATCTAATTGTTAAGAAGAAAATGAATAAAGTACAAAAATGTACAAATCCATACCTTAGCATAGATTGAATAGAAAAGATTCAACGGCGCAACATTGACGGCATATGAAAGCAGTGATGAGTTGAAATTAGAAAGATGGTTCGTAGCCTAGGGAAGGCAAGGCCGACCATAGGAAACTAAGATTGGTACTCGCTGCCCAAACCTACCCGATCAAGGTCCATGCTCTTATTTGGACACAAATAGCTATTAAATAAAAATATAATGAACAAATAGCTCTGCACACAACCTAGTTGCGAAATAATTAATTGGGGTATTTGAAAATGCATTTGACTTCTCTATCCTCTAATTTTATATCATATAACATCTCCGAGTGGAAAAAAATACATATTTCATTAAGAGATTCGTAATCATTTTAGTTTTCAACTGCACTTCAAGATTCAAAGAGTAATGCAAATGACAAAAGAAGATTCATAATGTTGCAAAGAAAATGATTGATGTAAATAATGACCTATAGCTACAGAAAGAAACCTTTATAAAAAAATTGTTTACCTGCAAGTACCCCCATCGATCCTTTATCATGGAGTATGTCTGCATCAAATAACATTTACAAATAACTCACTTGTGTGTTGAATTTAATGCCTATGCGATGACTTTTTATTGGTAAAATTTGACTACTAAATATTAATTTGCATAAAAAAAGGTTGAAACAAATGAGTTACCTTATTCAATTTACTAATAATTTTAACCAAACGTTAAGGATAAGACCGAATCAATCATGGTCAAAAGATTTAAACCGAGAACGAATAAATTTCAGTTTCAAGGATGTAATGTTCCATTTGTTATTTTTTTATACTCTATTTTTCGCAAATTATAGGGGGAAATTTGATGTTTAAATATATTTACATTTTTCTAGAATCAAATAGGTTAAATTTTATCTTTATATAAAATTTCCTTTTCAGGTAATTCAAAAAAAATTACCTATTTTCGGTCCAACTAACCCCTCATAGATAACTTAAAATAGAATTTTTTCCTCATTTGGCCATAGCACATGCTTCACATAAACCATGATAATGAAGCAAGAGATGACAAATTTGAATAGTTATATCAATAAACTAAAGGGCCTTGATCCTTTCATGGCTGTTAGATTGTGTATTAACGGTAGCTTACTTTTCACTCTTATGTATGCTATGATGATACGTAGAATAATACCCACCTCCTAGCTTGAAGAATCAAAGAAGTTAGGGTTTGTCTTTGATAAATTGGAATAACAGTGGTGGTCTAGATTCAGATAAACTATCGGACGAAGGCATTTGTAAGAGAAATAAGTATAGTATTTAAAAACATACTCAAGTTTTTTGTACGCGAAGTGAATGTTACATAAAGAAGGAAAATTCCATATAAAGCTAACTGGACAGTGGAGAAATGAGATAAAAGAAGAAGAAGGAGAGAGCAAAATGAACCTAATAATATAATGCAGATATGCAACTTCATTTTAACAGAATGCTAATTATTAGGTAGTTACATACCACTTTTACTCTATTGGGGAATCTCATCAGGATATATCACCATAGCTGGAAGTCTGTGATTGTCCGGGAATTTCACCTTTTGTTGCTTATAGATAGATTTGCAGAAATATTAATTATGTTAAAACTGAAATGTAAAACCATTGATAAGAATGTTTGAAAACATATAGATATGCAAAATATATTAGAATGCAGATGGATTTGCCTAATACGGATCCCACTTAAAATAATCGATGTATTGACCAAACAATAAGTAATCAGCGGTTGCTTCATAGACTAAAT
The DNA here is from genome assembly GCA_030737815.1 of Allium fistulosum. Taxonomy (NCBI): domain Eukaryota; kingdom Viridiplantae; phylum Streptophyta; class Magnoliopsida; order Asparagales; family Amaryllidaceae; genus Allium; species Allium fistulosum. Next base: position 598,475,994 of record CM060908.1, read on the forward strand.
GTTCAAAACAAAATTCAAACCCAACAGAAAATGAAGGGGGGATACCTGATCCATGTGCATACCTCCTCCTCAATCACCACACTGGTTAATTTGAAACATACCAAATTACCGTGTATATGGATACATATATAATTTTGAAATTAATTACCCTGAGGATGAAAGTACCTGCAATGAGTAATTGCTTTTAATAAATCAGAAATGTACCCGATATCAAGTTTGTCAGCAGATAGTATAACAATGAGTCATTATTTGGTAGTTTGCTGAATATTTGGTCAATATTCATAATCTAGATGTCCAGAATATATAACACAGTCAAATTTGTGATAGGTTTTTATATGTAGCAGTTTCAATACCGCCCATAAATTGAACCTATTAAGTTAAAACTCTTAAGGGCGCCAAAGCAACAAATGGCACAAATGAACAATCCTCTATATATCGCTATGTTTAAATACTATATAGGTTAAGGATATTGTCATTAACGTCTTTGAAAACCATGTACAAAACGACAATGAAGTGATCATTGAAGTAGTTCGAAAAAGGTATATTAATAGTCAAAAGTAGAAAAGTGTAAAACATGCTGTCGTAGAAATGTATATCTTTAGAAAAAGTAAATAGTTTTCTAAAAGACCAACTACACACGATATAAGTGAATAAAATTTAACTTGTATCTACAAAAGGTGAAACTTAGGATTATTCCAAAGTTTTATAGAATCACAGCTTTACACAAATATAGCATTTGACTTTATTTATAAATTATAATGATATAAGGATTTTACTAAATGTAAACTAACTTGCTATTTAGATATTACATGGTATCATATATGCTTGCTTAAAGTTCTTATTTTATAGATTCGGATTAATCAAACAAAAATGCAATGTATTAAACAAATAGGCCACAAAAGAGAATTTTATTGAGCATACCATGTGTTAACGGTAAAAATCGAACGCTAACACCCAGTGTGTGTAATAACAATGTGAAAGCACCACCCGTTGGTATAGGAACAGAATATAAGCTGAAAATAGCAGAAAACGGTAAAGGAACAACAGATTTATAGTGGTTCGGCCCATAATTGAGCCTACGTCCACTTTATAGTCTTTTATTGCTGATCTTGTTACAATTTGATACAATGCACTTCGAATACAATTCACTTCGATCACTCAAACACTTCAGATTAGTAACTCAAACTTTGACGATGAGACTTGCTGAATCCATGTCGGATGTGTAGAATCTCATTCAAAGCTTGTTGTAGTATCTTCAATGTTTGGAGTTCTTCAAGTCTTGGATCAGTTGAGAATTCGGCAGAGTAATGGCGCTTCAGAAAATGATTGGCCAAAAGTCCTTTGCTAGTTGGAGTTAGGGCTCTATTTATGGAGTAATTCAGGGCGAAATTTAACCCCCAAGTCTTAGGTCGTGTACGACCTAAGTTAGGTCGTAGGTCGCGAGCGACCTAAGATAGGTCGTGGTCCATTCGCGACTTAGGAAGTGTAGCCTGATGGAGTTGCTCTCGGTCTTATCTGAATAAGGTGGCAAGTAGTAGGTCGTAAGCGACCTAGAGAAATGCGGCATAGGGAACTCTGTTGGCTTGTTTAAACTGGGCATGTTATAGGTTGTGAGCGACCTAAGGTGGGTCATAGGTTGCACTGCCATTTGAACCAGGTAGGTCGCTAAGACCATTATGCTTTTAGGTCGTTAAGCATGTTAGGTCGCGAAGTCCCTTTAGTAGTTAGGTCGTGAAGTCCTTAGGTCGTTAAGCATGTTAGGTCGCGAAGTCCCTTTAGTAGTTAGGTCGTGAAGTCCTTAGGTCGTTAAGCATGTTAGGTCGCGAAGTCCCTTTATTAGTTAGGTCGTGAAGTCCTTAGGTCATTAAGTACTTTAGATCGCAGAGTTTTAGGTCGGCATAAAAATGGGAGTTAACATTTGCCCCTCGAAGTACACGCCTATGTCATAGGTCGTGTGCTTCGACTTAACTTTTGCTAGGTCGTGAATGACCTAAAACTCGTGCTAACTCGCGTGCCCATTCGCCTTCCTCTCTCGGCCCCATATAAATTTGATAGGTCGCTGCTTCCTTCTCACTCACCTGCTTCGATTTCCCGCTCTGCCATTAATAGAATTCAGTGATCTCAAGGACAAATTCAAGTTAATCATTCAACGAATCATCCTCGCTATCAGATTACGTAAGTATCTTCAATTTCTATCCATTCCACGATCACCATCGAACCATGAACTCTAATCTCCGGGCCAATTTTGTACGCCATGCTTCACTTTGAGTTGCGTTGTGATCAATTTCCGATCATCTTTGGTTATTGTTGTTGTTGTGATTCACGAGCGTACCGTAGGGGACTGGATCTATGATAGATCAGAGATATGTTGAATCGGTTTTTTGAATGATTTGGTGGAATGAAAAGATGATGAATTTTATGAAGAGGATGATGGATTTCATTGTACTTGCGATAATGGGTTGTTGGGTCTGGTAAGGGATTGCGTGGAGAGGAAGTCAGCGAGCTATCAGATCTGAGCGACCTAAAAATTAGGTCGCGTTGAGATTTTCGCGACTTAAGTCTTACGACCTAAGAATTCCTGCGACTTAAATAAAACTGAACAGCCTTCTGCGACTTCAGGAATTTCCAACCTATGCTAGGTCGCTGAATGACCTAAGATTTGCACGAACTAAGGATTACACGACCTGAGAACTGCACGACTTGACTTTCTTGCGACATAGACTTTTAGGTCGCGGCCGAGCTAGGACTTGAACAAATCTGCATTGCCTTGAACCTCTTAACTTGCACAGTGCGACCTAAGGAGTCTCCGACCTACGCTAGGTCGCTGGACGACCTAATACTTGTAAAATTTGGGCAGAACTTGTTTGAACTTTGAATTAATTTGAACTTGAACTGTGTTGCACTTCTTTGCAAATTGTTTTGACTTTAATGTTAATAACCTGTTAAACACAGTACTTGCAGAAAACTTGGGACGAATATACTGCCATTGACTGCCCACATCGAATGACAGATTAGTCGATAAAGAATAATCAACTTAAATGAATTCCATGAATGAAATGCTGTGAAACGACAAATTCAAATGAAGTATTAAAGCAAAGCTGAAATAATCAACCTAAGCTGATTTGTTTGCATCAACACAACATTGTATTTGAGCTTAAAATGACAAGCCTCGAAACTTTATAATCGACAAATATCAATTAACTTAGTTTCAATTATATTTGCTTGTTATTGTATTAGTTTTGCACAACACTTCACTCTTTTTAGGAAACGTGCACCTTCATATTTGAATATCCAGTTCCTTGTGTAGAATGGCGTCTCAACAAGAAGATATAGGACCAGCCAGAGAAGCTTTTCCGATTGCTACCCCACTAGTTGATCCTCCGGAAAGGACTCCTACTACATTGAGCCATAAAGTTTTCAGGCAGTTGTGCATCCAATTCGGGATTGCCGAAACAGATGCTTTATTTCCTGAGGCAAACGATACTGCTGACAGGCCGCCCCTTGGTTTTGTCGTAGTCAATCGCCAGATGTGCTTGAGTGGAGCTATTCCACCTTTCAACGAATTTCTCCGAGAACTCTTTCTTCGATTAGCCATCTCGCCCTTCCAGCTACACCCCAACGGTTACGCCGTTCTGATGGGGTTGTGTGTTCTATTTAGGAGGACGCTCGACCGTCTTACGAGCTTCGATGAAATTTGCTATTTGTGCACTTTTTCAAAGAACAAAGATCACCCTTCAATCGTGCTTGTAAGAGGCACCAGAAACCGGAAACTGATTTTAGATTTGCCCGATAGTGCTCACGGGTTTCTAAGTCAATACTTCTTTGTCCGATGTCCTCCGGGATTCTACGCTGTCTGGAGAGTCAGGAGTAAGATTGCCTTTCTTTGTTCATCTCATAAGCTTTTCGAAAACCGAATTATCAAATGCTTATCTTCATTATTTTCTTTTTTCAGCACTTCCTCCTCCGCTTAGAAATCCCAGTCTCAAGTCAAATTTTGAAACTTTAAATGTTGTGGCTATGGAAGAGAGAAGCGCCAAATTCTTGTTGAAAGATGAACTTTTGCACCAGTTCGAACTTCTACATTCTTCTCGTTCCATCCAGCCTCATGAAGTTCCTGATTCTCCAGCAAAGACGTCAGATGCCCCAGCCCCTACCAAAGAACTTTCACTGAAAGAACCCACCACTGAGACTTCACTGGTGAAATGTTCCACTTCTATTGATGTTGCGGGGCCGTCCAACAAGTTAACACTTTCTCCAGTTATTGAAGAGGAGGAAAATCCTCGCATTTCTGAAAAGACGGCTGACGTGGAAGTTGAAAAAGAGAGTTCTGCTGGGCATCGCGATGATGATACTTTTGATAATTTGAGCGATATAATGATAACTTCTCAGGAGCTTTTTAAAGATGATATTTCAAAAGCGATCTCTCCTGTTGTTGAAGCGACTTCTTCTTTACAACAAATTTCGACACCTTCTACACCAGTCGTCGCCGTTCCCACATTAAAGCGTGGTTTGTAGTTTGACGCACATAGTTTGCACGCCGCACACACTTAGGATTTTTCGGCACTTATACGCACTTATCCTCTTTTTCTGGAGATTTCTAAACTTCATTTCTTTTCCATTTTCAGATTCTCCGATGGGACACTCTGGCTCATATTATGACAAATTTCAGCGCTATGGAGGCCGCTGAACTTATGACTTTAGGCGATACCTCAATGCCCCGAGGGAAACAGACAAAGAAAGAGCTATTAGGAAAGCTCAAGGGAGGCGGGACTATGAGCGTCAACACGGGAGGAGGGATGAGCGATACGACTCTTCTCACAGAGGTGATGATTCTCACAAAAGAAAATCCCATGATGACAAAGGGAAGAGTCACATTACTGAAGATCCGAGCAAGCGGGCCAAGCTTAGCGAAAAGGACGTGTCTGCAATTTCTGATAAGACCCCTGCTCTGATTCCTCTTGACATCCCCTCTGATTCTCCTGCTCTTCAGAAATCTGATATCCAAACAATCATCAACAGACCCCAATATCAAGTTGGACAGGGTCCGTCAACTCTTCAAAGTCGGTTCCCGCAATGGTGCTTAAAGGGGGTACGCTTTGACCTTGACTTGGTCCCGATCGATAAACCGGCTATGCTGCGTAACGTTGATGCCGTCAAACTTGATATCGACAGGATGTCCGGATGGCAAAAACTTGTTGACGAGCTGCAAAGGGTCAATCGTGCGAATCTCGAAGCCATGCTGACCATAGAGAACGATAAGTCGGAGTGGGATAAAATTTGCAAGCGGCACGACGCTGAAATGAAGAGCATCTCTGATGATTACGGGAGGCTCGAAGCTGAAGTTGAAAGACTAAAAAGCGAGCTTGCCACTTCTTCCACTTCTTATTCGCAAAAGGAAGAAGTGCTCCAAAAACAAGTTCGAGACGCCCATGCTGCTCAGCGAGAAGCTGAAGCAAAACTTGAAGTAGAGCAGCAAATGCTCCAAAAACAAGTTCGAGACGCCCATGCTGCTCAGCGAGAAGCTGAAGCAAAACTCGAAGCAGAGCAGCATGTTAGTGGGAAATATCGTGATGATGCCGTTCATTTTCGGGAGAAAATTAGCTCCCAAGACTTGGAAATCACCAGGCTGCAGTCTCAGTTGTTAAAGGCTGAAAGAGAGCACGATGAAGCTGTCGCTGGGAAAGTTGCAGCCGAAGAGTCTCATGTGGCTACTAAAGCCAATATCAGCTCCACTTTGTTCGACTTTTATATCCACAGCCTCTTGGGGCACGGAAGTCTCTCGTTCTTGGGTCCGGACTATGAAGTCACTTTAGCTGAAGTATGGGAGGCGATAATCGATATGTTTGGCGGTGCCGGCTATGATGAGGCAGAGCTTGAGGCATGTTATCTTGACGATGAAACTCGTGCCGCTCTTGCTAGAGGAAAGGAGCAACTTGCTAAAACACGAGCCGAATCGACGGGAGAAGAACACCCAAAGGAGGAAGCTCCTTTAACTGTCCCCGTCCATACTTCAATTTCGGCTGATGTTAACATTATAGATTCCAGTTCCCACTCTTCGCCTCCTACTAAAATTGACACAGAAATTGTGACCACTCCCACTGAGGATGAGACCCTGGAAGACATTGAGGCTGAGAAATTCGAGATTGATCTTACAAAGCCGACCCCTCTAGGTAATTTTAACGTCGACCCGGATCCAGTGAATCACTTATTCGATTTAACCGAGTTTGATGAGCTTCTTACTTATTACTTAAGCTTTGATGAACCAATATCTTCTCTTTTCTCGGAGAATACCGATTTTAACTTCTTTTCTTCTGCAGCGGAAGTTCCGAAAGCTGCGCTAACTTCTCCTTCTCCGGCTGCTGTTCCTCCTCCTTTTCAAGTCACTCCTCTTTCCGCTTCTCAACCAGGATCACAAGAAGAGAAAATAGAAGCCCTCAAAGATTTGGATGATCTGGTTGTTTCGCAAGAGAAAAAGACTGGGGAACTTGAAGAAGGCGAAAAGACCCCGGAGCAAACTTATGATGACGACACAAAACTTTCTGAGTTTTTCACTCCGGGAAGTGAGTCTTCTTCCAAGAGGAAAGGGAAGCGTGCGATGAAGAAGAAGAAGAGCGTTTCGGCTGATGAGAAAAATGTTGAAGATCCAGCTGCTCCTCTTTCTCCTCCCTCCCCGACCCATCCACAACGGCTTCCAAAACTGGTTATCAAGCCAGGAAAGAGTTCTAAGGGTGGTCGGAAGAAGGAGTCATAAGCTGGACTCTAGGCTTCTTGTTTTGCTTTTTTGGATGTATTGACCAGAGATTGTGTGGGTACCGGTCCCCGCTTTTTTTTGAGATCCGCACATGTAAAGAATTTTCACAGTATTGAATAAAATAATTCTTTTTCTTGTATGAATTCTTGTGTATGTAAGAATGCATCTATTTCTCATTTTAGTGTAAAATAAGCGATTCTTTTTATTTGTACAAACTTTTTGTCTGTGTTTGAGAATGCGTTTATTCCACATCTTTTCCGCGTGATATTGTAATGTGCTTGTGGTATGTCGCTTGAATACTACTTTTATTGTTGTAGTTGTATCGTAGGATATTGCCCCTATACCACAAGTGCATTGCAATATCTTTTTGCTTTGGCGAGACTTGTACTCTTATTTTTGGAGAATAACTATTCTGTCTTTGAGGAAACAATTATTCTACTTAAATGGAGCGTGTCTCGTTTTTTTTGGAGAAGTTTTTACGCTTCAACCTTCGGAGATGGTTACTTCACGTTTTTTAGAAGTGAATTCTCCTACACGGTAAAGCGGGCCTCTAAAGAGGATTTTACTTAGCACTTCAATCTCTGGGGAAGAATTTTTCAAGATGAACAAGTAGATCTTCCTTGAGAGTTGAAGTGTGCCTCTGAGGAGGGCTTTTTGGCATTTTTGAGGAGTAGCATTGTGGAATCTGTGGAGTAGCATGGACTCCGAAGATTAGCATTTTGGAATCTGTGGAGTAGCATGGACTCCGAAGATTAGCATTTTGGAATCTGTGGAGTAGCATGGACTCCGAAGATTAGCATTTTGGAATCTGTGGAGTAGCATGGACTCCGAAGATTAGCATTTTTGAATCTGTGGAGTAGCATGGACTCCGAAGATTAGCATTGTGCCTTTGGAGAGGTTTTGTGCTTTTGGAGAAGTCTTGTGCTTCTGGAGAAGTCTTGTGCTTCCGGAGAAGTCTTTATTTGATTGCCTGGAAGTTACTTTCTCACAGTTAAATGGATCCATGGGGCGGACGTAAATTACTTAATTGGACGTTCGTTTGCACAAACGGTCGCAACTAGTTAACAAAGATCCTGTGCCTTCTGGTTCCACCAACCTCTTTGTTGAGAAGAGAACTTCCATTTTTTGGCGCGCCTCCGAAGAGGGCTTGTGCCTCCATAGAGGTCTTTCTGTTTGAACTCCGAAGAGTAGCAATTGTTGCTTGTGTTCTTTCGCCATCTACCCCTTAGCGATTCCTTGTTATCACTTCAAGTACATGCCCTATTCTTTTGCAAATTGCTTGCTTTCTGCTAGAGAAATGTACTTTGCTGTTGAGTGGTTTATGGGAATCGCCGAGTCTTGTGATGTGTTGAATAAGTAATGTTTACTTTGATAGCCTGCAATATTAAATCGACATTTTAGCAATATATTTAAGATATTTGCATATCGAAATGAAGCAGGCATTATATAGCATTAGAACACAAGATTTAATATTCTTTATTATTAATCCATCCTGATTTCTCAGTGGTTTACAATACAAGAGTTATACATCCATTATCATTTTACAAATTTAAGCAATGCTGTTAAGTAAACATTGGATGCAAGTGATTGTTGTTCTAGAGTCTCCAGATTGAATTTCCATTTCCACTGGATACGTAGTTTTTGATTCGTATGCCAGAGATATTGGAAGATGCCCCAGCTGCAGTTTTGTAGGTAGTCAATAGTCGTCCCGACTCCTGGCTGCTGCGTGGGGACCTCCTGTGACAACGTTAATGACAAGCTTTTCAAATTCTTGGACCGCAGTGTCGTTGCCAGAGTCAGATTGATGGGCAGGGTGTTCTTGCCCCTGAGTGGATGAGGTTGGGTCTGCTCTGTTTTTCTTCACATATTGTTGCAGTTTACCCTATTCCAGCAACTCTTCAATCACATTCTTCAACTGGCGACATTGGTCGGTGTCATGGCCAGGTTGATTGTGGAATCGGCAGAATTTCCCATTACATATTGCACCTCTCCCCATCTCAGGCGGTTTAGGATACTTGATAACATCTTTTGTCGTGAAGAAGATATATTCCGGTGTATCAATTAGAGGGGTAAAATCTGAAAGATTAAAGCGGCGAGGTTTCTTCTCATTCTCCTGCTTCTTTCCTCCATCACTTTCCCTTTTCTGGTTTCTGGATTCTTTTTTGTTAAAAGTAACACCGTTATTCTTGACTTCAGCAACAACCACTTTTGCCGGCGCGGAGAGGTTTTCCAGACGCATAAATTCGTCGGCCTTTTTATAGAATTTCTCGAGTGAGTTTGGCTCCTTCATTTTTAACCATCTTCCGAATTCACTCGATTTGTTGATCGCCCGCATCAAGTAAGTCAGGATCATACGGGGTTCTGCATTATCCACTTCGGCTAGGGCTATATTGAAACGGTTCAAGAAAGATCTGATAGATTCTCCGGGCCCTTGTTCAAGGCTGGACAGTGACATTATATCCTTAGCTTTCGAAGCATACAACCTGAACTGATCCTTGAACTTTCGAGTTAAATCAGAGAATTGATCTACGGACCGAATTGGTAGCTTTGTAAACCAAAGTAGAGCCACTCCTTCCAAGTATACTGGAAAGTATCGACATTTAATCTCATCTGATGCCCTCGCACCGGTCATATGCCAATCGTACTTGTATAGAAAATGATTAGGGTCACTTGTCCCTCTATAAGCCGGAATAGTAGGAGGTGTAAATTTTCTTGGAAACTCTGCTTTCAGGATCCTTTCAGTAAACGGAGTTCTGCTTGGCGCAAATCCCCAATCACTCTCGTTTTCTTCCCTCTGCATGCTCTCTTTCATGATTTGGCGAATCATCCCTGATAGGTACTCCTCACTGTTCAGAGGCGTTGCCGGGTAGAAGTCACCTCTCCTTTCAGAATTTTTCCTGGCAAATGCTCGCAAAAAGTTGGCTGCGGCCTTGGACCTTCAGCCTGGAAAGGTGGCATTTCGGCGGCGCCAGCTGCTCTTTGAGGAATATCTTTCTCCTGGGAATTACGAGCATTTTCAGTGAAGACTGTTTCATTGTTTTCTGGCTGTTGATTTGCCCCAAGTAGAGCGTTTAATCTGTCCATCATTAAAGCGTTTTGAGCTTCAATTTGCTGATATAATCCCGACACTGCGTCGTCTAATTCAGCCCTTGTGACTTCGACAGTAGGGGTTGCTTGATTTGCTGTTGGGGAAGCGGAGGTTCCCTCATGATCATTTCCGGATCTGGTAGATCTACCCTTTCTTCCAGGAGCCATGATTTCAGATAAACTTCTGGTCTTTAGAGAGATTCTTTCAACAAGCTCTTGCGGAGCAATGGTGAGAATATACCCGAGTTCAATTCTCAGTGAAAGCACCAAAATGTTAACGGTAAAAATCGAACGCTAACACCCAGTGTGTGTAATAACAATGTGAAAGCACCACCCGTTGGTATGGGAACAAAATATAAGCTGAAAATAGCAGAAAACGGTAAAGGAACAACAGATTTATAGTGGTTCGGCCCGTAATTGAGCCTACGTCCACTTTATAGTCTTTTATTGCTGATCTTGTTACAATTTAATACAATGCACTTCGAATACAATTCACTTCGATCACTCAAACACTTCAGATTAGTAACTCAAACTTTGATGATGAGACTTGCTGAATCCATGTCGGATGTGTAGAATCTCGTTCAAAGCTTGTTGTAGTATCTTCAATGTTTGGAGTTCTTCAAGTCTTGGATCAGTTGAGAATTCGGCAGAGTAATGGCGCTTCAGAAAATGATTGGCCAAAAGTCCTTTGCTAGTTGGAGTTGGGGCTCTATTTATAGGAGTGGTTCAGGGCGAAATTTAACCCCCAAGTCTTAGGTCGTGTACGACCTAAGTTAGGTCGTAGGTCGCGAGCGACCTAAGATAGGTCGTGGTCCATTCGCGACTTAGGAAGTGTAGCCTGATGGAGTTACTCTCGGTCTTATCTGAATAAGGTGGCAAGTAGTAGGTCGTAAGCGACCTAGAGAAATGCGGCATAGGGAACTCTATTGGCTTGTTTAAACTGGGCATGTTATAGGTCGTGAGCGACCTAAGGTTGGTCGTAGGTTGCACTGCCATTTGAACCAGGTAGGTCGCTAAGACCATTATGCTTTTAGGTCGTTAAGCATGTTAGGTCGCGAAGTCCCTTTAGTAGTTAGGTCGTGAAGTCCTTAGGTCGTTAAGCATGTTAGGTCACGAAGTCCCTTTAGTAGTTAGGTCGTGAAGTCCTTAGGTCGTTAAGCATGTTAGGTCGCGAAGTCCCTTTAGTAGTTAGGTCGTGAAGTCCTTAGGTCGTTAAGTACTTTAGATCGCAGAGTTTTAGGTCGGCATAAAAATGGAAGTTAACACCATGAGACATTATTCAAGATGAAAATTGAACCTATTAAGTTGAAAGTTGAAACATAAAGGAGAAAGAAAAAGGAGAAACAAACATTTGACCACCAAACAATGAAGAGATAATTAAGTCGAATAGACTGTGGTTGGAAAAAAAATCAAAGCAAAGATATAATGAAATAACTAAAGACTAAAAAAGAGGATATTTGAAGGTGTGAAGACAACTTACAAAAATAGTTGGTTTACTCTATGCCATTAAAATAGCAATTAAATGAGTAAAAATCAGGAAGTACAGCCAATTGAAGAGGTAATAGAGCAAACGTTCACTTACTATTTCCATTAGAAATCATGTTAACTTTGAACAACTTTATCATTTAACCACAAAATGGTCCCATACAAAAGTAATTTTGGTAGTACGATGTTTATAATCAGAGAAAAAGTATATGGAGACCATTAGAGCGTATGAAAAGGTTAGTTATACACATGTGAAAAAGTTTGTTATAAATATTGTTGTTTTGATTTATTGTTTTTCACTTTGTAGTGTGAAAACTATATAAATGATTATCGGTGCATCAGATAAACCATCCTAATAGTCTTAGGCAGAAAAGTTGATGACAGTAGATGGAAATAGAAATATTACCTAACCTCATTGGAAGTAGGCACTCCAGACATTCCTTGCGAAGCCGTTCAAAAAAGAGAACTCAACCCATTAGATAAAACTGCCGATATCATACCAGTATAAATATGGGAGGAAGTAGATCGGGCAGAGGGCCGGAGCTATAGGGGTCGGGCAGAGTTTTGGAACTACAGGAGCTGGCGACGGTTATCGGAGGAGAGATCGTCATCTATGATGGCAAAAGGCACAAATTAGGGGTAGAACAATATTAGAACGATATGTAAGGAAGGGTCAAGATGCGCATGGAAAAGAAAAAATAAAAAAGCGTGACGGTTGAGTTTAAAATTTCTAAATGAAATTATCACTTATTGAATGAGTCTGCACATAATAGTGAAAATACATTTATGTAAATTTTGAATAAAAGTATCAAAATTTCGCTGCATGGATTGCGCAAATCCTTCATACATTGTTGCTTTAAAGAACCTAACGTACTTCCACAACCCTATGTTTTCAAATTTGTCTTTATAGTATTAAAATAATGCCAATAATCATTAGTTTAATAGTTCAAAATTGATTATTCTAATCAAGATTTAAAAAAGATATGAACAAAAGTAGATGGAACATACCGCAAAGATAGCATCATTTAGACAATGAAACCATCGATAACTGAAGGTAAGGAGCATGATACCGATAACGGTAAGTTTGCGGTAAGGTAGAAAAAACCGCTTAAACCAAAATAGAATTATTGTAAGTTGAAAGTTAATTAAGTGCAACATTACAATCACATATTCGAAAATAATCTTTCAACTAATTAATAGCAAAGAGTTGAAGTTGTAAACATTACCCAAATGAACATCGGTCAATGGCAATTTAAGCCGGTGGTAGAAGGATTCGACCCCAAGTGATGGTAGAGCTGATTTTATTAAGATAAATAGGTGTGAACTCCCTTATATCAGTCCTTCAGAACTGAGCAAATGTTAGTCAATTTCTATAGTAACAGAGCCTCAACAATGCGGCTTAATTATGGAGTTGATAAACTGTCAAAACAGATATATTATTTAAGAATGGAAAAATAAAGAGCTAAATTATGAGACGTCACATTTACTTGCATGATAACACTAATTTAAATTCACATTAGCCATAATTCTTAAAATATTGTATCCAGTCAGACACATTTAAGATCATGTAATCTCAAGTGTTCTACCGTAAACACCAACTACTTAATTAGCATCTTGTTTCACATATGAACTACTACACATAGGTATTTAAACTTAAAGGCTATAAATTTAACCGATCCACTAATTTGTATAAAAAAATCAAGAGTATTGGTAGCTACTCCATAATCCACAGAGATTGCTTCCAATAGTCAAAATGTATAAAGGTTAAACATTGTACCTTGTTAAAGAAAAAATTATTCATATTAGGTGGTGCATAGAGTTCTCTGTTAAATATTTGATGGATTTTGTGAATTATAGGAAAAATAATGTATATGAATTGTTTCAGAGTCAACTTTTAAATTAAAGCTTGCATTATATTCTTGGAACTAATAGTGCTTTAAGAAGCATCATGCAGCATACTATCTAACCTATACATATATTGATCAATATATGAAATAACTTTAGTCAGTATAGAGAACAACCAATCAGTCGAGCAGTTCGATCAGACATGAACATCCAACCATGCCAAGCTTCTTCGGGTTGGTGTGAAGTAAACTTGGAAAAAAATTATGCATATGCAACCAACTCATGATCCAAAATGAGCATGTAGGTTTTATGCAATTTCCATCATTGCTGATTATTATAAAAATAACTGAAATATAAGAAAATCAATCACATATCTTAAAAAAGTTCTCAAGCAAGTTTTTCTTTTGATAAAGTTCCAAAGAAAATATTGAGTATAGTCAACCCAGTTGCTCGATGTAATAAAAAGGAATTTGTACCTGAGTAATTAAAAAACGAACCATTAAAATGAAAGAAAATCATACCTGAAACTCAATTGAAGGTAGCGAAGGAATCAGGGAGGTCGGATATAAATCATAGGCAGCCGCAACAAATAGTGAAAACAAATGAAATTAAGTTAGCTCAAGGAAGAAGACTAACATAAAAAGTTAAACGAACCCCAGTAATTGAAAGAAATTGATGAAAATGAATGATTCGAGATACCTAAAACATGAACAGGATGAGAACAACATCGTTCTGATGCATGTGGCCCATCAACAGTACAGTGGAAGTGGACGAAAAGCATGGGCGAGCAAGGAATGACGACAGAGGAAGTTGATGAAGAGGCGTAAACGGGTAAGGCGTTGAGGCTAGGGTTTGTACAATATGTCGATGTAGGGTAGAAACCGATGGTAAAGGAATGGTGACACGACACAAACAAAATGGAATCTATCGATTTCCAATGGAGGAAAAGGGGGAAGTGGAGATAAGCGAAAGGGGGAATCGATGAATTTCGAATGGGAGAAATTGGGGAAAGGAGATTAGGATGGGGAGAATGGAAATTTCAGGTGGAGGACAAAAAAGATAGAAAATCATGAATAGGGCAAATAGAAACAAAGTTGAGACTGTTCGGTTGCCAAATTTCAAGGGGGCCTGTGTGAGCTTGAAATTCAACTCACTAATAATAGTATAGTATAGATTCTTCAAATCGATCTAGTTCCTCGGTTAAAAAAAGAGAATTGAATTCATTCGTATCGAATCCTCCTTATATATATATATATATATATTGCGATCGCGATTTCGTATGGAATGGCGACGAAGCTACAATGGAAGCATTCTAATGGTTTGAGGTTGTCTTGGGGTTCTGGAGGGTAGCATGGGGGAGTCGTTCGTGAGGGACATGGCGTGCGGGAAGGGGAAGGTCGCGAGTCTGGCGAAGTTGTGTGCGCAGAGGCGATAGGGGTGTCGCCTGGATTTTTGGGTCGAAGTCGCGTTCAGGTGGGTCGGGGTTGTCTTTGGCGATGCGGCGGGCAGCTTGGGGTCGCGATAATGGGGTTACGACGGACGGCAGTAATATGAAGTCGCAGTGATGGACGAGGAATCGGGGTTTTGGGTGGAAGTAATACTATAACTAAAATTTATTTGTATAATTTATTTATTCAATTTAGAATTTAAAATTGAAATAGCTAATAAAAATTTATTCAATTTGCATACGAGGTCTAAAATCACAAAGTCAGTCCCGTTGGATTCACCATTGAAGAAAAAAAATTCAATTTGGAATTGGTTTGGGATTTTCTTCAGAGTTAGCTGGGATTTTAGACAAATCAATTTGGATATTGGCAATTTAAAAATCAAAGTGAGAAATTCTCACTCATTTGGATTATCAGATTAATTTTAAAAATAGTTAAAATTAATTATTGAATGTCTGGTTGATTTAATAATTATTATCCGATGAATGATATATTATATATATAGTAGTATATATATATATTAGTATTTGGAGTGATAATCCCGCACATTATGGCGGATGAGACCCTATGCACCCGCATAATAACGGATGACCCTATATACCGCGATATCCCCCTCGAAGTGGGATTGGTATTTTTATGTTGTATTAACATCTGTGGATGCAGAGGAACAGGTTGGAGGGATCCAACTGGATTCCTCAAAAATGTTGAATTTAATTTTATATATAGTGATATATGGATTGGGTAGAATAATTTAGTATAGATTATTGTAGTAATTGAAATTATTTGGATGTTATTGTAGCATTGGCCTGAAATTTTATAATTTTAAATACCATAACTATATTTTTAAAATGGAAGGAATTAAAGGAAATTTTTGATATAAAAATATTTTTATTGAAATTGAGTTTATTTAAAAAGAAATTGAATAAGAAAAATCTATTTGATTTTTTGTTATACTTAACTATTGTGAATTATTAGATGGAAATTTTAAAAATGAATTATATAAAGAAAATTTATAAACGATATTCTGGAAATATAAAAAGGAGATTAAAATCAATATTTAAAAATAGATTGGAAGTATAAATGGGATTTATAAGAATTGAATTTATATAAATGATTTTTTTTATAAATAAGATTCATTTTATAAACAAGTAAAACTCAAAGGAGTTTATAAATTTATAAACGATGCTTATAAATAAAGAAAATAATGGTCAGTTGATAAATTGGAAATATAGATTTACGATGTGAATTTATATCGAGTTATGGAAATCGTTGGGAAAGAAATAGTGGAATCTATTTTTGAATGTGAGAATGGTGATAAAGTTGAGATATAATCGATGTGATACGAATCGAGAGGGATTTATAAACTGAATTTGGCAATATTGGATTTTAAAAAAAATAAATTTTTATCGAGAAATTAAAATTGTTTTAAATGGGGTTTTAAATTACTATACTACGTAACTTAAATTATTATTTATAATATTCTGATTAGTTAGTTATTCTAATAGTTAATATTTATTGAAAACGAATTCTAATTTTATAAATCTGCTTTGTAAATTAATTAGTTGTTTAAAAACGATTTGGAAAAATGAGTTATCGATGTTATTTAAAATGTTTTGATATTTTAGATTTACTTAAACATATTTTACAAATAAACTATTATTCTTTAAAAATACTTATTTTATATATATATAGTTTTAAAAGATTGAATTTATTTATAAATCCTCTCGAGATTGGAAATGAAGTTTGTTAAACGAGTATGATTTTAGAAGAGAAGTCTTATAATGGGATTTTGGGAGCTTGAAAGAAAAATTCCAAAGTGTTAAAAATACGAGAATTTGTAAAGTGAATTAGAATTCATAAAAGAAGTTAGAAATGGGTATTGGAGGTATATAAAAGTGCATTCGACTTTGGAAATATTAAGGGATTTACAAATAAAATTTGTAAAGGATTTGAGAAATAGGAAAATAAATAGACTATTTCCCAAATATTAGAGATAAAAAGATCTTAGGAAATATACTTATAAATATTCCTAAGTATTGAACGGGAAGGTTTTTTTGAAATATTTAACTTCGAGATTTTTATTATAGAATTTTTGAAAAGGGGATGAATATAGATGGAAGCGAGGAAAATATTTCTAAGTATTAAAACGATTCGGAAGTATCCTGTTGTGGATATAAGAAATTGATGTCGTTTCAAATATTGAATATATTGAAGAGATTTGGATATATATCTTTGTAAAGATATTTTGAAATGAGTATTTTCAAAGGATTAAATAATGGGGCCTAGTGATTGCTTATAGATGTTTATTTGATAGCTAAAAAACCGACTATCAATATTGGCCAATTTCGTTAATCGTTTTCGAAGAGATCGGGATCAGATTTAATTATCCGAAAACCACTTCAATCCGGTTTGAACGTTACGAATGAATACCGTGAAGGTAGAGAAGACGGTGATTCGGTTTGTCCAGACCCAGGACAACATGTATGGATGAATGCTATCAGAACATCGTCATCGGAGGACGATGAGCATTCTAAGTGAATTTATTCTTGAAAGGTAATCGTAGCCTCTAGCCTCATCAACCGGAATGACTGAAAACTACGGGGTATGCAGCAAGGCTGAGTGGATCATACCTAATTAGGGTATGTTATCACCTTTCTAGATAACCTCAGATATATTATATTATGTGGACACGGTGCATGCGAAAGAGCTCTCGGTAAGGGTGGGAACACCCGGGGTGATAACATATTCGGTTTTATCTAGGTTAGGGATAGGGCTGGTCTTGTGTTGTAGGGGATCCCGGCGAGGTCCTCGGTACATGCTTCTAGATGTGTACCGTGATAGGTGGTACCCTAGTGCCTAGTCATTGTATGGAATCCAATCTCTAATAAGCGCCGTACGGTTTTGATTGTGCCCAACTATGCTGAAACGTGAGATGCAAGCATTTCAGCTATTTTCTATTTACTTGGTTTAGACACTATTTTAATATCAGATGGATTTGATAAAAGTGTTTTGGTTATCGTAAGGCAAAAACCCGTCGGGTTTATGTGTGACGTGGTCTTACGAGATACCTTTGTTTTCAAAGGATTTTGATAAAAGTTAATAATTCAAATTAAGTGAATTTTCTCATGCTGTTTTCCGGACTAACTCGGGTGTTATTTTATTATAATGCTCGGGTCAGATCGAGTATTACAGATTCAGGATGGATGCTATGGAGCTCAGGAGACGAGTTAGATGACAAGACGTATTTCCGTAAGTTTGTATTCCCGCTGTGTGAGGACAAGTTATTAAACTGTCCAGATCGATTGCTGTCTATTGTACTCTGATAATGCTATGTATAGTAACAGTTACAGATTCTTTTGTATAAAACCTTGTTGTTATATATTATATTTTGTTCTGCTGCGATTGTGAGATTCTATTGTTATTGTTCTATTTTTTCTTCTACCTTTTTCTTCTTCACCCTAGTTATTCACTCTTTCGTACACTTTGGGTTGAGCGAAGAGGAATTATTATCAACTCAAGGGGTACGGAACTGTGGGTCGCAACATTTGGTATCAGAGCTAAAGGTTAAGCGAGAACCTTGGCTCTGGTGGGGATTACTCATTAGAGATAGAGTCAGTAGTACTCTAGAATGAGTTGAGTGTAATAATAGATATGAGCGCGTATTTGTTAGTGAATATAAATTGTTTTATATTGTGTTGACTTATCGGTTGAGTGACATATAAATTCGTGTCGAATAATGGGACGCCACTAAATCGATAGAGGTTTCAAAACACTTGATCATGATAAACTAACACAGTATGGTTTTGAAGTGGGTAAATGAAATAATTTTACCCAAATTATATTTTTATATAAAGGAAATAATTTTCAGAAATAATTATGGTGTATTTGGAGTGTTTGGATGATAATATTATAATCAAAACAAGATTATAAAAAATTTGAAAATTGGTTTATAGAAACAAAAAACTTAACAATTGTATAAGTATGAATTATACAAGTGAATTAAAAACTAAAAATGGATTTAAACCAGAATTTGAAGGTTTAAAACCCCGGAAGCTTTGAGAAATGTTTAAAAGGGATTTGAACTAAGTATTTGGAAATTTTGGAATTCCATAGGTTGGGAAAATATTTCTGAAGTGTTGTGAAAATGAAATAGCCTTATTTCTTTGAAAGGATTCTTGAAGAAAAATTGTTTTAAATGGATTTTGGAAGTGATATAGCACTGAACTCACTTCAGTCGCTGGAAAATAATTCTTATGATGACGGCTGCATCATCAATATTCATTTTCGAGTTTCTAAGTGAAGGATTGCTGCCAAAATTGATTTGTTCACATTTGTTGGGAAGAACAAGTTATGTTTCGGAAGTTCCGAAGGAAAATTTGTTTTGAATAAAAACCAGGTTGGTTTAAAATTTGATAAGTGTGATTTTGGGATATGTGTGATTTCAAAACGATTTAAAATAAATACCGAGTGTTTGAATTCTAGAATCCTTATTTAAATAATTTAGAAATCATCAGGAAATAAGTTGTAAACTTGTAAATTGAGAATGATCCTAAATAAGGAAAGGAAAATATGGACGTTGAATTTTGGGATAGATTTTAACTTGAGTAAGTTAAAATGAATAAAATTTTAACTTAAGCTAAGTTAAATAAATTGAATTGGTAAAGGAAAATTTATTAGAATTTGAATTTAACTCGAGCTAAGTTAAATGAAATTGGAATGGAGTGAAAAGAATATCAAATAGGATTTAATATCTAATATGGATTTGAGTCAACAATAGAATTCGACTTAAAAGTAAAACGAATTAAATGGGGATTGTAATGAAATAAATGGTGGGATGAAATTGAAAAAAGAAAAAATAAATTGGGTTGGAGTGGAATTTAATTTAAACATAAATAACTCGAATTTGGTTTTGAAATGTTGGTTAAAAAGGAATTGAAATTTAAATAAAAGTGAATTGGATTCGAATCATATGGAATTGAATTAAATATATAAATGTGAATTATAAAGTGATTATATAACTTTAAGTTATAAAATTTGAATTTGGATTGAAGATAATATCGGATTGAAGTAAATATAAATGTTGAATTGTGAAATATTATAAAACCATATGGTATAAATTTTGAATGAGATAAAAAATTAAATAAAAATTGAAATTGTGAATAAATAAATTGGAATAACTTGCAAAGATTGAAATTTATGAAATAGAATATACTGGGGCTATAAATAAATATATAATCTCGAGTTAAAAATATAATGTGAATATATTCGAGTATAAAACCGATGGAAATGTGAAAAATAAGTTTTGTGACTTATAAAATTGAAAGTAAAATAGAAAACCCAAAATAAAAATTGTTTGATATTTTGGTAAGGGAAATAAATCCAAACTTGAATTATAAAAATGAGTTTGAGCTCAAGAAAAATTAATTGAAGTGATTTTTGAAATAAAAACCAGATATTGAATTATGAATTGGAAGTGAACTAATTAGATAATTAATTAGTTAATTGAATATAGAATGGATATTAATTTGGTTGAATAAAAATTGGATGATGGATTAAAAGTGAATATTGGAATTGTAACTTGAGTATAAATTGAAGTTCGACAAAATGTAAGCGAATTTAATATAATTGGGAATATCGTCGAATAAAATAGAATTGGATTGAGGTAGCAATGGCTTGGGTTATAAATAAATTCTATTTGAGTATAAATAAATTGAATATGGCCTTGATATCATTTAAATCAATTCAAAAATGAATTCGAGTATGGAATTAAAAATTGAAGTGGAATAAATGAAGGAACTAATTAAATAAATTAGTAATTTAGGTGAAATTTGATTGAATAAAAATCAAATCAAAAATTTGAAATGGAATTTGGTTGCAGAGGAAATAAACTTAAGTTATGTAGTGAATTAATTGGGAATAGATGGATTAACTTTAGTAAATATTTGGATGGAGGCTTGATTCAAATAAATTGTAAAGGGGTCATTAAATAAAGTAGCATGGAATGATTCTGAGTTAATAAAACGAATTTGAATGCAATGAAAAGTAGATATGAATGGAATTCAACTGAATTGATCGTGAATAAATTTGAAATGGAACGGAGTTGGATAAAAATTGATTTGGAATCAATTTAAAAAAGCTATAAACTGAAATGGTTATTTTATTAAATGAATAGCGCCAAATTTGCATAGAAAATTATTGTTCGGCGTAAATGGAAGTAAATAAAATTCTATGAATTAATAGAAGTGAAATAAATTGATTTTTAAATCAATTTGGAATGGATATGTGTTGTTTGGTATAAATATGAATTAAATGCATGTAAAGTGAGTGGTAAATCATTTAAATTGAAAGAAATGGTATGTAGATTGATTGGAAGTAATTAAATTGGTGTTGGAACCTCATAATTGCTTATAAATATATGTTTAACATGCATTGCTTGTGAAGATAGTGTGTTTTAACTATTTAAATAAGTGAAATGTTAGTGAATTTTGTATTTTAGTACTTATGTGTTTAAATTGAGTAAGTACAGGTACCCGGAGGCTGTCGGGCTAGATTCGGGTTGCGTAATTGCATATGAAGTAAACTTGCTTGCTTAAAAATGCTAAAATAAGGTACGTTTTCGGATTAAATATCGCAAAATATAAATATGGATATATATTTTTTGTTTTCCGACCGTGTGGGTCGATGTATATATATTTATCTCTCTTGTCATATTGCAAAAGGCTCTCCGTACAGGTGTCGCCTGGATTTTTGGGTCGAAGTCGTGTTCAGGTGGGTAGGGGTGGTCTATGGCGATGCGGCGGCAACTTGGGGTCGCGATAGTGGGGGTTGCGGCGGTCGGCAGTAATATGAAGTGGCATTGATGGACGAGGAATCAGGGTTTTGGGTGGAGGTAATACTGTAACTAAAATTTAATTGTATAATTTGTTTATTCAATTCAGAATTTAAAATTTAAATAGCTAATAAAAATTTATTCAATTTGCATACGAGGTCTAAAATCACAAAGTCAGTCCTATTGGATTCACCACTGAAAAAATAAATTCAATTTGGAATGGGTTTGGGATTTTCTTCAGACTCAGCTAGGATTTTAGACAATTCAATTTGGATATTGGCAATTTAAAAATCAAGGTGAGAAATTCTCACTCATTTGGATTATTAGATTAATTTTAAAAATAGTTAAAATTAATTGTTGAATGTCTGGTTGATTTAATAATTATTATCTGATGAATGATATTATATATATAGTAGTGTGTGTGTGTGTATGTATGTATTTAGAGTGATAATCCCGCACATTATAGCAGATGAGACCCTATGCGCCCGCATAATAGCGGATGACCCTATATACCGCGATATCCCCCTCGAAGTGGGATTGGTATTTTTATGTTGTATTAACATCTGTGGATGCAGGGAAACAAGTTGGAGGGATCCAACTGGATTCCTCAAAAATGTTGAATTTAATTTCATATATAGTGATATATGGATTGGGTTGAATAATTTAGTATAGATTATGGTAGTGATTGAAATTATTTGGATGCTATTGTAGCACTAGTCTGAAATTCTGATATTTTAAATACCATAAATATATTTTTAAAATGGAAGGAATTAAAGGAAATTTTTGATATAAAAATATTTATATTGAAATTGAGTTTATTTAAAAAGAATTTGAATTAGAAAAATATATTTGAATTTTGGTTATACTTAACTATTGTGAATTATTAGATGGAAATTTTAAAAATGAATTATATAAAGAAAATTTATAAACAATATTCTGGAAATATAAAAAGGAGATTACAATCAATATTCAAAATTAGATTGGAAGTATAAATGGGATTTATAAGAAATGAATTTATATAATGGAATTTTTTTTACAAATAAGATTTTTTTAATAAATAAGTAAAACTCAAAGGAGTTTATAAATTTATAAACGATGCTTATAAATAAGGAAAATAATGGTCAGTTGATATATTGGAAATATAGATTTACGATGTGAATTTATATCGAGTTATGGAAATCGTTGGGAAAGAAATAATGGAATCTATTTTTGAATGTGAGAATGGTGATAAAGTTGAGATATAATCGATGTGATACGAATCGAGAGGGATTTATAAAATGAATTTGGCAATATTGGATTTTAAAAAAAATAGATTTTTATCGAGAAATTAAAATTGTTTTAAATTACTATACTATGTAACTTAAATTATTATTTATAATATTCCGAATAGTTAGTTATTCTAATATTTAATATTTATTGAAAACGAATTCTAATTTTATAAATCTACTTTGTAAATTAATTAGTTGTTTGAAAACGATTTGGACAAATGAGTTATCGATGTTATTAAAAATGTTTTGATATTTTAAAATTACTTAAACATATTTTACAAATAAACTATTATTCTTTAAAAATACTTATTTTATATATATATAGTTTTAAAAGATTAAATTTATTTATAAATCCTCTCAAGATTGGAAACGAAGTTTGTTAAACGAGTATGATTTTAGAAGAGAAGTTTTATAATGGGATTTTGGGAGCTTGAAAGAAAAATTCCAAAGTGTTAAAAATACGAGAATTCGTAAAGTGAATTAGAATTCATAAAAGAAGTTATAAATGGGTATTGGAGGTATAGACAAGTGCATTCGACTTTGGAAATATTAAGGGATTTACAAATAAAATTTGTAAAGGATTTGAGAAATAGGAAAATAAATAGACTATTTCCCAAATATTAGAGATAAAAAGATCTTAGGAAATATACTTATAAATATTCCTAAGTATTGAACGGGAAGGTTTTTTTGAAATATTTAACTTCGAGGTTTTTATTATAGAAATGTTTAAAAAGGGGATGAAATATAGATGGAAGCGAGGAAAATATTTCTAAGTATTAAAACGATTCGAAAGTATCCTGTTGTGGATAAAAGAAAATGATGTCATTTCAAATATTGAATATATTGAAGAAATTTGGATATATATCTTTGTAAAGTTATTTTGAAATGAGTATTTTCAAAGGATTAAATAATGGGGCCTAGTGATTGCTTATGGATGTTTATTTGATAGTTAAATAACCGACTATCAATATTGGCCAATTTCGTTAATCGTTTTCGAAGAGACCGGGAACAGATTTAATTATCCGAAAACCACTTCGATCCGGTTTGAACATTACGAATGAATACCATAAAGGCAGAGAAGACGGTGATTCAGTTTGTCCAGACCTAGGACAACTTGTATGGATGAATGCTATCAGAACATCGTCATCGGAGGACAATGAGCATTCTAAATGAAATTATTCTTAAAAGGTAATCATAGCCTCTAG
Source organism: Allium fistulosum (assembly GCA_030737815.1). Classification (NCBI taxonomy): domain Eukaryota; kingdom Viridiplantae; phylum Streptophyta; class Magnoliopsida; order Asparagales; family Amaryllidaceae; genus Allium; species Allium fistulosum. Next base: position 598,499,909 of record CM060908.1, read on the forward strand.
CCTCATCAACTGGAATGACTGAAAACCAGAGGGTATGCAGCAAGGCTAAGTAGGTCATACCCAATTAGGGCATGTTATCACCTTTCTAGATAACCTCGGATATATTATATTATGTGGGCACGGTGCATGCGAAAGAGCTCTCGGTAAGGGTGGGAACACCCGAGGTGATAACATATTTGGTTTTATCCAGGTTAGGAATAGGACCGGTCTTGTCGCTACAACAAACTGGACATTTAACAATGTTTCAAAAACGCTATAAAAGGTTTTAATAGCGTTTTTAACTACGTTGTATAACGACATGCCATTATAGGTTAGGAACATACCACAACAATAGCTCAAACGCTGTAAAAAGTGTTTTTTATTGCGTTTTGTTGATGTTATCAATACATTTTACAGCGTAAAGTTTTTCTTAGTTCATTTTACAGCGTTTTGGTCGGTGCTATGATATTTATTTACAGCATTTATATATTGGTATGAGTGTTCTTTTTACTGCGTTTTTCGTTATTACAAACCCTTCTATGACGTTTCTGAAATGCTGTTGAAAGTTATCACAACGTTCTTAAAACGCTATTGATAGTTTACACAACAATTTAAAAATGCTATCATTTAAGATTTTTGTGTTTTTCCTCATTACTCTGCACATCGGTCCCAATTTATATACCAACATAATTAAAACCAACACGCATGTTTGAAAATCAACATATTATATAAATAGCCAATTTTATACTAACCGCACATCTCATAATCAAAATGTTGAATTCCATAATCAAAACATGCAATATTCTTAAAATAAACATATATAATACGTCTGTAATATTTCATAAACAATGTAGAACAAGTAGCAGCGAGTAAACAAAACTAGTAATATGTACAAGTGCATAAACCAAAATGTAGTTCTAGCAGCAAAAATAACATCGAATCGATAACTTGTTGCAGCTCTTTTTTGCATCAAAGATATCTACCTGTAAAGTAAAAGTTAAAAAATCAACAAAATAAATCAAAAATAAAATAAATATAGTTTGGAACATAGTTGATGTGAGCAACAGTAACATGAAATGTAGTCTGAAATAAATGAAAAGTGCTTAAACTAGCCCATTATAACTTCAATAAAAGAAAAAATAACAACATGTACTTATGAGTGCTCATTAAGGTCTGTCCTCACAAATTTGCATGCCGTAACTTTTTCACAAGATTTTAAAAGCCGCTAAAAATAGGAAAATATGAACCGAAACTAAAGAGGAAAAACTTACTAGATGGGAGTTTGGCATCACCAGTTCAAAAATATCAAGTATAAGAACATAATGATATGAGCAAACGACCAAATTAAAAGCCCAAGATCATGCCAGTATATTCAGCTATAAATTAAACTAACATCAAAGTTATGTGCAGTTGGTTAACTGACAAGAACAACAACAGCACGCGTTAGCCTATTTTTACAGAAACAAAGACATTAACAAATAAACAAAATAGACACCCACAAAATCTAGTAAGCAGCTTCTAAAGCAACATTTTCCTTCAACGAAGATCAAGAGCTAACATATGCTCACATTCCAATCAGAAGCAAACCTTAAACATGGTTCCAAAATAAAGCAGATAACAAGCCATAACCAAAAGATGAAACGTGCACAACATACCCTAACTTACCACCATCCTCCACGATATTCATATTAGCTCAACACTTAACAACAATGCAACACACACTTGTTGCACCAGGCAATCCTTATGGGGTCGTACTAATGGGAGAAAATAGAAATAAGCTTTGGACAAATAGGGAAGAAGCACACATTTGCTGCCAAACTGACAGGGCCAATAAAAGCATACATGAAACCATAAACCATCGCAAGGCAGTGCTACTCCAAAAATAAATGAACCCAAAACAAAACAACAGCAGCAGCAACAACCACCACCAATTGTCGAAACATATCCTTACCTATTAACAATAACAAACCATACAAGCTCAAATAGTCTGAGAGCTGGGAAGCTTACATGAGGGAGCATAGTTGAATGAGCAATAATTTCCTGGGGCATTCCAGTTCATACTGGACATTTGGCACATGAGGAAAGTCGTGCAAAAGGTTAATGATGTAGAGGTAGCTGGAATTGTGATCTGGGAAGCTTAAGGACGTAGAAGACTGAATGTGAGGCTTGGAGAAGGAAATATCAATGGGCCAAGTCCAGAAAAAAGGTGTAGAAAAATTATTAGGGGATACAAGACAAATTAGAAGAGAGCGAGTTGAAATAGGGAAGATACACAATAGGGACAAGTGGGCGGAGAGACAGAAATAGAGATAAAGAGCCGACTATAACCGTACAGATTTCTATAACGAATATTATTAGGTGTTGAAGTTCAGTGCTGTTCCAATTACATATATATCAAGGAATCATCAGCTTGTCAAATAGGAACTACAAACTATAATATATTAATTATATGATGTTAAAAGGGATATTTGAAAGTAAACACAGATGACCAAATTATAATTTGTTTTTTAATTTGTATTTTGGAATTTTGAATGCTAAATCATGTACTAAATTCAACTAAAAATGGCTACTATCAAATCAAATTAAAGTACATTACTGAAGAAGAAATCTAACCTTTGCTACCACTATCAAAATTGCATTGTCAAATCAGTTGGGTCAATCCCTTGAATAGCTGCTTTGTCTGATAATGTAAACCTACCAGTAAAAATTCAAAGGCATATAGTTGGGAGAAATCAAACAGATCTAGTAAAAAAACTACATGAATTCGATGAAACACAAAATTAGCATACACATATTTAATTAGACAAGGGAAAATTTAGAACAGTTTCTCTCTAGTATTCGAAATATAATGTTTAGCAAAGATGCTGTACAATTTATTCACATGAAAAAAAAAGTTAAGATGTTCATGCTAAGGTTTAAAGAAAGATGTTGAAATCTATTCTATTAGTTAAATATAAAAACAGGATCTAGACTTTTCTAACATGGCTACCTCGATTCCCTTCATTTTGAAATACTGAACATGCATTCCCCCACCTTTAATTTTTTAGTAGTACATATATTTCTCCATCTCAGTATCTCCTAAACCGTTTCCCTTAATTTTTCTTTCTCCTCTTTCCTAAGTTAAGAACTACTACATTAACATCGAAGCAATAAATTGATCATTGAAATTAAAGATTACTACGCAAATTGCATCATCGTCGAATCCATTCAAGGTAGTTTATCCTCTTGTAATTCCTAGAACATATGACTTTTAACTCAATTGTTAGGGTTTTCTAATGTATTCATTGTGGTTTCTCTATTCGACAATGGTTGAAATAAGTGTTTGGCTTGAATTTGCTACATTTGTTGTAAAGTACTTATGATATTTGATTTGTACATTATAGTTAATTAAATTATTTATTCCAAAAAATGGATTTTCTAATGACTTTGGCAATGGCTAATGGTCCATTAAAACAAGTTCGTAAATTACAGAGAATTTAACTGATCGAGATACGAAAACTACAAAATATGTATCAAAATATCACTGTTTCAGTAATAGATGATATATATATTTGATCATAAACAAGTACAGGCAAGAATATATTTGATAAACCATATGAACTTTAGGTCATAGTATATATGTTTTCTTATTTTGAATGTGCAACATGAATTTGATTCAGTGTGTGATACCATTTATAAATTGAATGTTGTATCTTGACCATCCATCACAATTCATTGCCTTCTTCCATAGTGTATTCTTTAAAATGATTTATTCGAAAAATATGATCCACCTATATTCTTGGGATCATTTTGTGCTTTACAAAGTTCACACCACTTAATATTCTATTTAGCTTATAACATATTGGTTGATTCTACTTGAGATTATTTCAAGTACTGGAGACCTTGCTATAATTTTAGTGTAGTGGCAAGTTCAATATTTGCATAAAATATTTAGACAATAACTTATGCCTAACAAAGGTTGTTTCATGTTTTAATCGATAGCCTATAAAGGGTATACATGGAAAATGTGATTATGAAGATCATGTTATTATGATTAAGGAATACCGTGATGAAGTTGAGGTTGAGTTAAGTAGAATCTAGGATGGAATTCTAAATTTACTTGACACTCATCTTGTACCTTCATCGACCACTGCCGAGTCTAAGTGGTTTTATTTGAAACAAAGGGATATTATCATAGGTGTCTTGCTGAGTTCAACACTAGGGTGGAGATAATAGAGGCTGTTGAGAGCAAACTTATTGCCTACAAATTTGCACAGGATATTGCTTTGGCTAAATTACCACCAGCCCATCCTATAAGGCTTGGTCTGGCCCTCAACTTTTCAATGTTTTACTATGAGACTCTTAGCTCGACCAACCATGCTAGCATTCTTTCCAAATAGGTTTTATTTTACGTTTTTTATAACTTGATATGATTTCTTAATTTTTATATTAGGTTATTCGATTGAGAACAAACAACATATCTACATTCAATCATCTTTATAATAGACGGCTAACAAAGTTATTGCTAATCAAATGGTATAAATATTATAGCCCTGTCGCTATTAACATAAAGTAATAAATATGATTGTATAAGTGTGAAGTGGAATTTTCACCATATTTAGTCATTCAATCAAGCAATATCAGAATTGGATACTTCGGGTGAAGGGTCATATAAGGATAGTACTTTGATCTTGCAACATCTCGGAGATAACATGACTCTTTGGACATATGATCTCGTTGTAATATTTTTGAATCCATCATTTCATATTCATGTATATGTATTCTTCAACAAAACTAGATATTGCTAAAAATCACTTTGAAATTTTATTGAACTTTTCATAATCTTTGGCGTATCAGGAGGATGCTGGTGATGAAATTAAAGAAGTTGCTTCAAAGTAAGAGGACAGTGATAAGTTGTACCTTTCTAGACTGCTGATTATTTCCCTCCATTATTTTAGGTTGATTTATTGTTTAGCAAGATGTTATATGGAATTAAATATGCTTGATGTGTATTTATAACCTCTATGCCATGTCAGCAGTCAACATTTTCTTACCAGACTTATAGGTATTTGTTAAATATAATTTGAGATTGCTGGTTGTTTTCTAAAAAATAAAATACTTCATTGTCTCAGCTCCATGTTATAGCGTCATTTTTAGAAATAGAGAAAAAAAAATATTTATGTATCAGGCAACCTATGAAAAGTGGATTCAAAAAGTAATTTTTTCGCATCTTTTATATTTTACTTTTAAACAGTATTATAGAGAGATTTCTAGGTGTAAATAGCAACACTCCTTAATCACACTCATAGACTTAAAACGTGTGACTACTTAATCAAAATAACCAGCATATTTAGGGAAATGCAACTTATCACCTTGAATGTATTGGAATTAATCAACTGGAACACCAATGCATCGCCATCAACTAGCTTATGGTCAATGGAAAATCCTCTCCAACCAGTACTTAACCCTTTTTTGCTGCCAAATAAAGTGTCCTTGTCTCATCTCCATCTTCATCAAAAGATATATCAATTCTTCCTTTTTCGGTAGATGCTTGATACAGAAATGATTGGGAAGCCCATGGCCATAAATTTAAAACCCCTCAGTAACATATCAATTGTACACAGAACTTCATTCATTGTTATACATAACACTCACCAACCAAAAACCTCCCGTTGTATGCGACTAAAGCATCAGCTTCACGAATGTGGGATAGAGTTCTCCCAGCCCTGCTTCCAGCTCTTCTGATTTCTCAATTGCAGATGCTCTTGCTTCATCTGATGCATACACACGACTATCTATATCTCTATATGTTGATGTTCTATTACTTGATCTACATTTATAATATTATATAAAAATCATAATTATTTTAGCTAAAATGTCTTGGGCCTCTTAAATATAATAAAACTTTTGTATACTTACTTTCAAGCTAGATAAACAAGCTCCAGCACCTGTCATATATAAGTTTCTAAAAAAATCATTTATTACACTCACTTGAATATCAAGAACCATATATGTTAGTAGTTAACAACATAAAACCAAAAAACTCCGACAAGTTTACTAACCTACCACAATTATATTCAAAGAATTCTTTCATTCCCGATTTTGTTACCTAAGAGAAAGAATATACAATGTTATCACTGTATTTATCGAAAATATCTATAATTGTCATTTTCAAAAAATACTATTCCATTGGATAATATAGACAGCTTACCATGAAGTTAATAATGATCCACGAGATTATCTGTACAGGTAATATAGGCATATGGAATTTCATTAATGATTCTTATAATGATGGAATTTAATTTCCACAAGAAAAATGACAACTAAATAGATAAAGAAATAAAAGCACACAACTGTCAAAATCTAGAAACAATGTTACCATTATTAGTAAGTTCTATGAATGGAAATCGAAAAGGAGTTCCAGTGGTCGCAAACAGGTAATGAAGGCTCATAGTAATGAGAGACAAGAAATATAATATTGATAGATTTATTTGCAACCCGCCTCATGTTTATGCTGCCCCATGTTTATGTATCAGCAGCTTTTAAATCTACTTATTTGCTATAGTTACTATAAATTAATGGCTAATACCAGTACATATTTTTTGTATCAACAATTACCCATTGTATTGTTTACATCACCAAATGCGTTAGATTGTAACATTTGAAGATGAGATCATAAATCTAAGTATACAAAGTTTACGACAAACATTGAACCATGCAACTATTTTTTCAAATCAACACATAAGAAGACTCTAAACTTCGAATAAGTAATTTTAATTATATATTAGACTAGTTTAAAAAAACATTTTTAATTTTTATCCATTCAAAAGCACAATGTAAGTTTGCTGTCAAAAATGGTAATGGAAAATGCATCATATGCTCAAAATTCATGCCATATGTAGTCGCTCTGTAATCATACAATATCCGTTTATCAATTTAAAACCAAAAGCATCAAATACTTACTCGTTGCACTGTTTGGTAAATCAATGGCAGCAAAATGCTTGACTTATTGACTCAAATAATGCCTATGTTTAATAGTGTTTAACATTTGCAAACTATGTGTTTGTTAAAAATATTTTTCAAAAAAGTAATAAATAGTTTAAAAGTAAAGACTGAAGAAATTTAAATAGAATAGTCAGGGTCTTTTTTCCACATGTTAAAAAATACAGAAATACGACTGTCCATATTTTGCTACATATAGCATACATATATATTACATAAGGAATACACAACTTAACACCATCTTATACTTATGTAACCATTTTGAAGAAAAAACAAGGCATGAAGTCTCACTCAGACTGTATAGACATGGTGCTTGCATATTATGCATTAACAAAATTAAGTTTATGTATAAAAATGAAAGAAGGAAGCAATGGTGATGAATAAATTGAATGATTATAGGAAAAAGAAAAGAATCTACATTCGGGCTCGAATTTAGTTCGCATACAACATAATATGAAAAACAATCATTTACACGCGAATAGTGTATGATAAGAAGCAATAGAGACTTATCGCTGTTCATCATATGCAGTCATAACAAGTTAAACCTATGAATGATTATGTGTGGTTATGTCCACAATAAATTTATATATAACATTTTATATAGTAGGGTAAACAATCATCAAGCATCACACACATAATAATTCAGTTTGTAGACATCAATTTTTTTAGCTTTAATTAAAATGTCATGAAAGCAGCTAAAAAAATACATCTTTGCCCAAGTTTATGAGACCACCTGGGTACACAAAATCTTTAAAATAAAGAAGAAAACCGTTAGAATAACTAATTTTAATAAACATATAGATGTGTTACTACACATCGGTAAAATCAACAACCTATGCATTAATACTTTAGAGTATGGACTTTTTATGACAGATTAAACTCACAATTATCAGATGAAGCAGGTTGCACATAATTTTTTTAACCTACTGATAAACTAAAATAAGTAGATGAAAACCAATTATGAAAAAAATGATGTTGTACAGACATACTACAAAATGTATGGTCGAACTAATAATTTTATTTAAGATATTACAAAGGTTGCTTAAACCATATTAAGAAAAGAAAAACATGGTGAAGTTGTAATGTGCTAAAAACGGGGAACTTAAATGCATGCTTGGTGTCAATTAATCATAAGGTTGCTTTTAAATTCATTTAGTTAAGGACCTACCAACTGATGCATATCTTCTTATTACTTAAGGGGTTGATAGTTTTTTCTTAGTACTAGTACATAATATAAATGAAAAATAGTACTTATCCCAAAGTCATAGACTAGAATTTGACAAGCTTTTAAATAGTAGAATCTCAAATGTTCCAATAGTAATGCACATACTTCACAGGTTGCTTATGTAACGATTAAGTGATTATTAGGGATATGTGTGTAAGAAATTTCATTATTTTGTATCATAATTATACCTCAATGGGACTGGGAACTCCAAGTAATAATACTTCAATTTAACATGTGGCCGATAGGTCATATGACTATATGAAGATCAAGCCTGTGCTATTTGATTAGTGAATTCAGTTCATAGGCTTATCCTAATATGATAAGTGACTTAGTGAAAAATATGTTATTAGTGAACTCAGTTCATAGACCATTTTGATGTTTGCCTCATTTTGTAATTTGCTAAGGTTGGATAAATTGGACAAAAGTTATTAAATATAGTAAAAGTCTATAAAGGTTATTATACTCATAGTGATTTTTGAAATATCAATTGTATTTTTGAGATACAAACTCTGATTTTGTAGCCTGTATAGGAAGACAACATCTTGTGTTTCATCCATGATCCTTAACCACGAACCATGGTCTCAAGTTTTTGTTATAAAATGCTTTATTAAACTGTTACAAAATAATACACACAAAAATGATTCAATAAAATTCTCTGGCTCAGATATTACACACTGAGTTAAGACATGCTTTTGTTTCAAACTATATATGATTTAGTATTGTGTATGGTATTCTAACTCTAATGTCCGATGTATACTTCAACTGCATGTCATATGGTCACCAGAACAAGCAATATTTCAAATTATATACTCTTTGAAAAAAACATTTCCTATCAACATGATCAAAATCCAATCATCTTAATCAATTCATAGCGAAAACAAATTTAATAGTTTAAGCCAGTTCATTAGAAGCAGATTAGGAAACTCACCATTACCGAAAACTAACGATATTCATCAAGGAATAATTCTTCTCATACACACTAGTACGAACATCAGCATTCATCATTCCTTAACTCAGAAGAAAAAATAGTATCAAACATCAAATGAAATTGGACTGAGGCGTATTAGTTAAATAACATAGGCTATAATCAACACGTGCAAAATCAACAACCAAACCGGTGAGCAGTGAATCTTTTAAGCCACACAGCAGTTTCAATAATAATGGTTTAAGAATTTTTCATTTTGTAAATTTTAAGTTCCAATCTACTTCAAAGCTTATAGAAGTATAAATTTAAGAGGAACTAGGCTTTATTCAGTAATCAACATAGGACTTAACAAAAATGTATATTAAAAGCAGTTCAACTTACCGTATCCGAGTGAGATCATAGTTTGAATGAAAACCTAAAAATCCACGTCAAGATCAAAATATGAATCGAAGTCTAAATCAAAACCGGAGACTTCTGGAATTAACCTTCTAATGAAAACTAAATTATCATACGATCACTGAATACAAACATCAGAAAAAAGAAGACGAACTAGAATTGAACCAATCGACGTACCTGAACGAGAGAATTAGGAACTGTGAAATTGAAAAATAAGGGAAATAGAGAACGCCAAAAATTGAAGGGAAGGAAATTAGGGCAGGATGAAATTGAAGAACTTGGGAAATGAAAAGAAGAGGGAATAAGATGAGGGAAATCAATTTTTTTTACAAAGTGTAATAATGAGAGAGGCGGTGACAAATGTTTTGAACTTAACGTTATGTCAGCGTTTTGACGAAAATTAATTCATTTAAAATAATTTTTAGCTGCATTTGTTTAATAAACGCTGATAATGTTTGTTGTTAAAAGTGATTTTTGTTGTAGTGTGTGTTGTAGGGGATCCCGACGAGGTCCCCGGTACATGCTTCTAGAAGTGTACCCTGATAGGTGGTACCCCAGTGCCTAGTCATTGTATAGAATCCAGTCTCCAATAAGCGCCGTACGGTTTTGATTGTGCCCAACTATGCTGAAACATGAGATGCAAGCATTTCAGCTATTTTTTATTTACTTGGTTTAGACACTATTTTAATATCAGACGGATTTGATAAAAGTGTTTTGGTTATCGTAAGGCAAAAACCCGTCGTGTTTATGTGTGATGCGGTCTTACGAGATACCTTTGTTTTCAAAGGATTTTGATAAAAGTTAATAATTCAAATTGAGTGAATTTTCTCACGCTGGTTTCCAGACTGACTCGGGTGTTATTTTATTATAATGCTCAGGTCAGACCGAGTATTACAAATTTAGGATTGGATGCTATGGAGCTCAGGAGACGAGCTGGATGACAAGACGTATTTTTGTAGATTTGTATTCCCGCTGTGTAAGGACAAGTTATTAAACTGTCCAAATCGATTATTGTCTATTGTACTCTGATGATGGTATGTATAGTAACAGTTACAGATTCTTTTGTATAAAACACTGTTGTTATATATTATATTTTGTTCCGCTGCGATTGTGAGATTCTGCTGCTGTGGTTCTATTTTTTCTTCTACCTTTTTCTTCTTCACCCTAGTTATTCGCTCTTTTGTACACTTTGGGTTGAGCGAGGAGGAATTATTATCAACTCAAGGGGTACAGAACTGCAGGTGGCTACAAACATCATGATATAGCATTGATGCCGCATCATATTAATGCCATATTCCATTAGTGGAGCACTTCTTCCATATAACCATAAGAATTAATGCTGCTCCAGATTAATACCGCATTTCTCCAATGTCATCTTATTCTAATGTCAGACTTCAAAGTAATGCCACCTCCTATCAGTCCGCTTGTCACTATTGCCATCTCTTATTAATGCCACTTATCATTAATACCGCCTACTATCAATGCCGCTTGTTATAAATGCTGCTTGTTATCGATGCCAATCACTGCCAATATCGCTACTTGTCAATGTCGCTGCTTATTGATGTTATTCCATAGTAATTTGGCACTTTATCAACTTATAAAGAAAGCCGCATATCCTCAATACAATGTTGATATTGAACGTCGTCAATGAAGACTATCAAGGAGGGATGGATATTAACCGCAGAAGTTCACCATTGAGCGAGTGAATGCTGAAGTATGACGCCATGCGCCATCCGCATGGATAATGCCAGGGGTCAAGCATGCCGCATAGACACATTGTAGCCATGTCGCATTCCTCAACTCCTATAAATACGGAGCAAAGGGCATGAAGAAGGGGGTGATCATTCTTTTCTAACCTTCTTACATTTTAAAATTTGTAACCTTAAATAGATTTGGGGATTTAGTGCTAGTTATACTTTTTGCACATAGGACCTTGTACATTCAACATTTTTATGATATTCGAATAAAGACATCTTGAATAATGTCTTGCTTTCAAATTCTAAAGCACTTAGGATTTTTAAATCATGGCTTGCTTCGAGTTCCAAAAGTACTCATAAACTTGATTGATCTACATAAATTGACTCCAAAATTATAGGACTTTGAGATGGTCAAACTTATAACGTCATCATGGACTTGAACATACTAAGCCTAATTTCCTAAGTCCTTACTCAACCAAGTGTCACTTTGGCCAACACCCGTTAAGGTTTACAGGAGATATTCAAGCCTTCATTCAACCAATTTTCCCTTCCACTACACCTTTTGGGTGTTAACGAAGAAATTTGTTAACACTAATTAATTTAAATAAAATCCAATTTTATTTTAACTTCCTGATTTATTTAATTAATGAAATTAATTTAAATGATATGAATATAATCAATGAGTATATCATTATATACTCATGTGTGTATAACGTGTATATGAAACATAATAAAGGTATATATGGTCAAGTTATACATAAGTTGATATTGGGATTTATATCTTCTAAGTATACACTTCGTACACTACACACACAAACATACAAACATAGTGTGTGTGTGTGTCATTTTCCATAGTTAATATTTCGTATAAAAATATGTATGCGTATAATATAAAAATTCAAAAATATAATTTATAATATATATTAAATATTAATTAAAATTATATCATAAAATTTTGACTACGTCTATATTTCAAATTTGAAATTTGAATAAATATTTAATTTGAATAAGTAAACAAATTTAAAATTAAAACTATACCTGAGATCCAAATTTAAAGTTTATTAAATATCTTAAAATTTGACTTTGTGTTATTATATAGAATTGAATATATAAAATAAAAAATATATAATAAGCTGAAAATAATTTTACTAATAATTAATTAATATACATATTATTTTTAAACATTTAATATATATATATAATACATTATAAAATTTAAATATATATTTATATAAAATATATTTTAACCAGAGAAAATTCCTCTTTTTCCCAAGGGCACTTTTTTACACACATATATATGTTTAAATTTGAAATTTGTTTTATTATAATATAAAATATATAATAGATATAATTTCGACTAATTTTCAAAAAAAATTAATTGTAGAGGCAAAATAATTGTACATATAACATTATATACATATGTGATTTTATTCGAATTTAATATATATGTGAATGAAAAGTTTATAAACATGTTTTAAATAAAAAATTGTATTTTGCAAAAAATTATTATTTTATATATATTTAAATTATTCTAAACGAAAATATTTTATATATTTATATATGTACCTTTCAAAATTTATATGTATACACATATGTATTAGATTTAATCAACACGGCTAATAAATAACCAAATCAATAAACAATATATGGGTAGATAATGGCATTAACATATATATATAAGTGGTGGAATATCTATATATAATCATGCAATGAACATCATATAAATGTAAACAAAAATATATCTAGCGATGCTTTGCCTTTGATTCACACATTAATCTAATCCGTCTCCTAAAACTCTCATATCTGCACCCAGTGTTGGAAGTAATTGCATGCTAATATCAGATCTAGCTGTATTTGATTGAACAAATGTAAATCGAGTTGGAAAAGGTGGAGTTATGGAGCAGATGCTTATGGCCAAGACTAGATTGTGATGCCCCACCTTTATACTCACGCTAGCCAAGGACACTACCGTGTAATGTTGTCGACTAGCACGAAGAATAAGGCTGTTGAGGAGCGACCATCTGTGTAATTACTTTGGGCGAGTACCGATATGTCAGATAAAGTAACTTACATTTCATTTCAAGAGGAAATCCGACATATCAAATACGAACTCAAAGCTACCACACAGTGGCTATGAGGCCTTCAGAAACAAATATAGAAATAAACATAACACAAATCAGTCATAGACATTCATATCACAAAGGCGGAATCAGATATGAATATATCACATAAAAGTGTACATCAAAGTAGTGGTCAATCTAGATCCACTACGTCATAAAAGAATAGATACAAGTGCTAGGCAAAAGAATAATTATACATCAAGGAGTCTCTCTCTCTAATGTATAATAACAAAAACTACAAAATTGTGTAGTTAGACAAAAGTTAGAAGATGGTCCCAGATAAGGAGTCAAGCAGAAGCACCTATAACATCTCGGTCAGACCCGAGTATTATTTAAGAAGAAAATAATAAACGGATCAGTCTAGCTATAATTATCTTATACAAAATGAGATATGAGTAGAGATAAAACAAAAACGTATGATAACAATAATGTCAAACTGTGACAAATATACTTTCAACAACAACAAAATCATACAATATCTCAAGAATCTCAAAGCACCAAAAAGAATGTCATATTCTTTATTTTATTCACCAAACCCCAAATATTGACAAACACATCATTGCCAATCACAAAAAGAGTTGAAAAAAAATTCTAGAAATCATCAACTAGAAATCCAGAAATCACAAAGGGGGGAAGGCCTATCACAAACGGGAGCATGAAAACTCACCAACACGTGTATCACAAATGGAACGCTATTCCATGGTCGCTAACCATAAATTTTTGAGCCGAAGCTCCACAAACGGCCCGAAGACCACGGGTCGCTACCCCGCCAAATTTGAGCCGAAGCTCCACAAATGGAGTTTTTAATCCCCACACAAACAAATAGACATCGCACATCGCTAGTCTAAATGAAAAAATGATCATCATCGATTAATAAAAGTGTGAATTACACCAAGCTAGTAAATATAAGAGTTTAGCTTCATGTCCCATAACCACTAGCTTAACTTAAATATTTACGAACGGATTGTAGATTTCCACTCGAAAATTATCACAAGAGTTCAGTCGAACAAGTCCAAGAATTAACCGACGAAGTAAACGCAAGCGTTTCATACCACTTGTTTTACTATGCCGTTTAATTAGATTTCTCATACGAATGAGGTAAAGGTTTGTATATACTAATAGATTGGAAAACGGTTTTATAATCGAGCATTGTATTAAAAATAGAGTTTGAAATCACCTTTGTAAAAGAGTTGAATATTTACTACTAGTATAAAAACCTTTGTATTTTAAAGTGACAAATCACAGAAATGATTGTAGAAACAATCAATCATCAAAAATTCACATGCGAAGACGTGAATTAAATCCATATAAATCAATGCCGAATCCATCAAAATGGATATTCCCAAAAATCCCGAAGAAGACGTCATCAAAGTTGATATAAAAGACAACAACAAATCAAATCAACACGAATCGATTAAAATTGGAAACCCACACAAAATAGGCAAATTGGGCCGAGACAAGCAGATTCAGATGTCTGAAATGAATAATTCAGACGTCTGAACCTGAAGCTCTAGGCAATATTTTGCCTAGGCCAATGATGGCCAAAACATGTCGGAAGTGATCGGACGAGTGACAATTGCTAGGGGTTGACGCCAAACGACTATCCAACCCTAAAGACTCACCAATACTCTCCGACCAACATGTCCAAACATCCATATAAGGATTTTCATAGATTTTGATTTCAAAACACCAAAATTGGAATATTCATCAAACCAATTCAATTCAAAAGCAAATGGACAAGAATTGGATGTTAGGAATTAATACCTAACACTATCAAAGATATAGACGTAGATGTGAGTTCAAAAACTCACCTTTAAATCCAAAAAACAATGAAGGAGAAGCTTGAAAGCAAAGGAAGATCAACTACTCTTCAACTTCAACTCTAGAAACTCCAATCTAAGACTAGAAGCAATAATTTCCCAAATTAGGTTATAGGAAATTTCTGAAATTGGAGAGAGATTGAGATGGAGAAGAAGAAGGAGATGCTCACCTAAGCTTCTTTTTGAATTTTGGAGCTAGAACTTGAATTTGCAAAGAAGATTAGGGCTTAGGAATTCTAATTCTTTTTCTCTTCCCCCATTTTTCTAAATCTTGAGTGTTAGGAAATATTATGAAGGAGTGAAGAGGAGTGGAGTGGAGTTGGGTTGATATGTTGGGTTAATGGGTTGAAACCCCAAACCCAAAGCCCTAGTTGAAAACTTCAAGATTATACCCAACTCAAAACATATCGAAGTTTATACTCAAAAAGGTCGCAAATACCATTTTGGACTCAATGGTAGTGGTCTCGAGTCCAAATTGTTGAATCTCAATTCCAGCCTACATTCAGACGTCTGAAATTTCCAATTAAGACGTCTGAATCTGGAAAAATAGATGGACTCAATTAGTACAATATTCAGACGTCTGAATCGTTTATTTCAAACGTCTGAAAATGGCAATTTTAGCCTATTTCCTTTCTGGATTGACTCGAACAATTTCAGATGTCTCAACGACCCAGTTCAGACATCTGAATTCCCGTTTAAATGTGTTTTCAAATAGGCGCTTCCAAATAGCATGATCCACATAGACTTTTCACTAATTCGTCTGTTCTTCTACGAATAGTGACATTTTCTGACTTTAATCCGACAAACGATGCTATATTAAATAAAAAATTTAAATATACAATCGTAAAATATGCGGGTTGTTACAAGATGAAGGGGGAAGCAAGAAGTAAAAAATGAAGAGGAGGCTAAGGTTAGAATTCACAGTAAAGGCCGAAGAAAATATCAGAATATATTTCTCTTGCATTTCAAACTCCAAAGCCCATCATTTCTTCCTTTCTTAATCGGCCTAAATTGAGTCCAATATGGACCAGATCCACGAAAACCCATTTAGTAATATAATTAATTTAAATCCAATTCACATCCTTATCGATATTGTATATCAATATGCACATATATAACCTTTATATAAGTACCCATTACATCACTAACTGCCTTTCGAACATTTCTAGAGGCCACTCTATTTTACTAAATACCGACATATAATAAATGTATAATAATAACTAATATTTCACAAATATTAATCAATTTGATTAATTATAACTATTATAAATTAATTAATCAAGCGGAGTTTAAGAGAATGAATAGATTTGGTTGTGTGACTCACAAGTGTGAATTTGGCCAATGATTAATATTCAAACAATTCAAATACTAATGTTCACAATCACCTTAGCTAGTGGTGTGGCAATATAACTTAATTAATCGCTTACAAATCTCATCAGTAAAATCTAATTTACAAATTTAAGTGGTACCTTTTTGTAACAATTATTTACACCAATTATCCTCATCAACACAATATAACTTTTGGATTTTTGAAATTTGGTTTTGGTCAATTTCTAGTGTCATTCATATTCAAGTTGGTTAGTTTATAAATGTAATGACCCACTTTTATGTACAGTTTAAGTTGGCAATAAACCACACATGTCAACTTAAATTGAAAAAAAGGCAGATTGTTAGGGGAAAAGAAAGGAGATAGAAGATAGAAGAAATAAAAAGCAAACACAAAATCTTACAACGCAATGGAATAACATATATTAATCACATTATGTTTTAAAAATTCATCTCAAAACTGATACCTCAGAGTTACACTAATACAATTCTAACCTAGGACAGTTATAAAAGCCCGTCCTTATACATCAGATATAGAGTACATAATATACAGTAGAAACATGTAATAACTATCTATCGATGAAGCCTCCCACTCCATTCTCCTCCAAGTGCATCCGTAGAAAACCTGGACTGCTTGTCTACTCATAAAAATTTGAGTACCCAAGAGTTTTAGGGAAAGAAATAAAACTCCGGGTCAGACATGGGTCTGGTGTGAGTAAACTCAAAGCAACTGAATTATTACATTTCAAAACCCTTTTAAAATCAAAGTTATCTCGTAAGGCCACGCCGCACATAAACACGGACGAGTTTTTACCTTACGATAACAAAAACCACTTTTATATAAAAGTCCTATGATATTATAATAGTGTCTAAGCACAAATACTTATTAAAATAGCCGAAATTGTTACATTAATTAAATTCCAGTATACTAGGCTCTACAATCAAAACCGTAAGTCACGTATTGGAGATTGGATTCCATACTATGACAAGGTAAGGAACTACCTTCCGAAGGTTCATATCTAGATAAATGCACCGGGGTCTGACAAGAACATCTTGTACCCCAGCCACACTGGACTAGCCTACCACTTGACTAGTAGTACCAATATGATCATCCCTCCATTAATTGGCCCCGAAGCATACAAATGAGAGATAATAACTGATCTAGATTTGGAATGACCATATCCTACTTGGGAGCGACCCACTTGGCCCTGCTGCATGCCCAATTTTTGTCATTTCCCGGTTGATGAGGTTCGAGGCTGTGTTTTACCTTTTGAATAGCAATCCCACTTAGAATACTAACACTACCCTCCAGGTGTCAATGCTATGCTAGCATTCACCCATACAAGTTCGTTCTGAGACTGAACGAAACCGAAGGCACTATTCCTGTTACATCTATTATAGGAAATCCCTCCCAAGGAAAATAGAAAATAGCCCTTACACTTCAAAACTCCATCTTCGTTTCCATGCTTCAAGATGTTTTCATTCTGAAATGCTTGAGTTGGATCGAAGTGGTTTTCGGATAACATATTCGATTCTGGTCTCCTCGAACCAACTTTCGATATTTTCGGTAAACTCAACCCCGGTTCTTTAGGAATAAACAAACAAAAGACAAGAGCGGAGTTCACCTCCTAACCGTTTATGGATGGATTTCCTTATCATTTATCCTAGAAGAACGAACGAGTTTATACGTATAGTATAACACCTTCGACGATAACTGTACCATATAATTCTCATGTTTCTCCTAGATATTTCCAAAGTTAGGTTTTGGTCCAGATTTGATAGTCGTTTATTTAACTATCAATTTATACAAACAATCAAACATTGATTCCATTCCATATGGGATCCTCTAAGCCTTTATTAATTAAACTTTAATTAATAAAATCACTTTATAAAACCTGATCAAAAGATCTTTTCAAACCCTATTTCCAAACTTCTTACATTCCTTTTTACTTAAAAAAGACAATATAAGTATTTACCAAACATTTTGGAAATTCCATTTCCTCAAAATTCCATATTAAATGGTCAAACAATAAACTTTCAAAAACATCACCTCCTATAAAACACATTTACTTATTCCTTATAAAAATTCTTTTTATAAGTTCACTTCACATTTCAAACCACTTAAAAGTTGTGACGCTCCACCTCTATACCCACGCTAGCCAAGAACACTACAGTGTAATGCTGTCAACTAGCACGGAGAATAAGGCTGTTGAGGAGCGACCATCCATGTAACTTCTTTGTGCGAGCACCGATATGTCAGATAGAATAGAATGCATATCTTTTAAGGAGGAAATCCGACATACCGATACAAACACAAAGCTATCACACGGTGGCTATATATAATTTTCGGAAACAAACATAGAAATAATCATAACATAAATCAGTCACAGACATCCATATCACAAAGGCGGAAGAAGATATGAATAAATATATAACACATGAAAGTGTACATCAGAGTAGTGGTCAGAAAGATCCATGATAATATAAAAGAATAGCATCACGTGCTATACAAAAGAATAAGTACACAACATAGAGTCTATATCTCAAAAGTGTACAACCAAAAACTACTAATCTATGTAGTCAGCCAAAAGTCAGAATAATCCTGAAGAAAAGTCAAGCAGAAGCACCTGTAACATCTCGGTCTGACCCGAGTATTATTTATAAGAAAATAATAAACGGATCAGTCTAACTATAAATATCAGATGATATGGTATATAGTAAAAGGCATGACATGAACATGTAATAACCATAACGGCATACTACGATACGTATGTAAATGATAACCAACAAAAGATTAATCAATATCACAAGAATCTTCTCAAAGATAAAATAGGGTATCATACCCTAAACTTGTATTCATAACAAGTCAATAACACATGAATTCACCAATGCACAAAAACTGATATCATATCAATGAAAATCTTGAAAATTGGTGAAGCACAAAATTCTAGAAATCATCACCAGAAATCCAGAAAACACAAAAAAAGGGGGAGGCCTAACACATGAACGAGAAGCTATCTCATGGAAGCTATCCATTAAATTGCCACACAGGAATGAGAAGCTATCTCATGGAAGCTATCCATTAAATTGCCACACAGGAACGAGAAGCTATCTCATGGAAGCTATCTATTAAATTGCCACACAGGAATGGCCCGAAGACCATGGGGGCTACCCCATATATGTGATGGCGAAACATCACAAAAGCAGGGTCTAGTCTCCCTCGCAGACAAAGAGACATCGCTCAATCGCTAGTCTAAATCACAAAAATGATCATCATGATCATAAGGAAGTGTCAATTACACTAAGCCAGTAAATATATGAGTTTAGCTTCATGTCCCATAACCACTAGCTTAACTTAAATATTTACGAACAAACTGTAGATCTCCACTAGGAAATTGTCACAAAAAGGTTGAATCGAACAAGTCCAAGAGCTAACCGACGAAGTGAACGCAAGCGTTTCATACCACTCGTTTTACTAAGTCGTTTAAGTCGATTTCTCATCCGAGTGAAGTAAAGGCTTGTATATACTAGTAGATTGGAAATCGGTTTGAGAAAATGAACTTTTGATATTTAAAATAGTGTTGAAATCGCTTTGATGAAAGAGTTTTGATATTTACTACTAGTATTGAAACCTTCATATCTTTAAAGTGACAAGTCACAAAACGATTGATGAAACGAATCGAATTACATAAATTCACGTTCGAAGATGTGAGTAAAGTCCAAAGAAATCAATCCCCAAAACCATCAAAGTAGGAAGTTCTGTTGAGTGTTTTTCAGATAAGATCCCCTACGGAGGGGGGGTCCAGGGGGGGTGGCAAGTTACAAAATGATTGTTGAAACAATCAATCATCAAAATTCACATACGAAGACGTGAATGAAATCCAAAGAAATCGATAATAAATCCATCAAAATGGATATTCACATAAACCCCGAAAAAGAAGTCACCAAAGTCGATAATAATTGATAACAATAAGTCGGATCAACAAAATCGATAAACAATGGAAATTCAATCTGGAAAAGCCTAAACAGGTAGAAATGCATGCTTCCAGACGTCTGATTTGGAATCCAGACGTCTGGATTTGTTTTCTGGAAATAGCTCAGAAAACCACCCAGACGTCTGGAATAGCAAATCAGACGTCTGAGCCATTGCCAGACGTCTGGTTTCGTTCTCTGGAAAATTATCCAGAGAACACCCAGACGTTTGAAACCTCAAGTCAGACGTCTGAGACTCGTCCAGACATCTGATCTTGAATTTCAGACGTCTGGAAATAGTCTCTGGCATTTTTTTTAAATAAAGCGTGCATACATTTTTCTCTCCAGGTCCAAACCAGACGTCTGGGCTTGGTCACCAGACGTCTGGTCACCTGGTCTAGGCAACATTTTGCCTAGGCCAAAGTGGCCAAAACGATTCGGAAGCGATCGGATGAGCAATGGCGACTAAGGATTTACGCCAAGCAGCAACCCAGCCTTAAAGGCTCCTCGATACACTCCGAATATCAATGTCCAAATGTCCATAGAAGGATTTTCATAAAATTGGACCAAAACACCAAAATTGAAGAATTCACAAAACCAATTCGAATCACAACAAGTGAACACAAAATAGATGATAGGAATTCATACCTAACAACAAAGATAGTTATAGGCATAGATGTGAGATAAAAATCTCACCTTTAAACTCAAAACAAATGAATAAGAAGCTATAGAGCAATGGCAAGAGCAATCACACTTCAATTCCAACTTAAAAACCTTGAATCTAGGCTAAAAAGAGAAACATTTCCTAAGTTAGGTTTAGGAATTTCTGAAATTGATAAGTGAATGAGTTGGAGAAGAAGAGGAGGAGGCTTACCAAAGCTTCTACTATTAGTTTGGAGCTAGAACTTGATTTGGAAAAGAAAACTAGGGTTTGGAGTTTTAATTTCCCTTTCCTCTCTCCATTGTTGTAAAAGCTTGAGTATTAGAAAATAGAAATGAAGTAATGAATTGAAGATGGGGTCAGACTTGGGTTAAATGAGCTGAAACACAACCCAAAGCCCTAAGTGGAAAAGTAGCAAAATTTTACTATCTCCAAACATATCAAAGTTTATACTTAAAAAGATCGCAAACGTCATTTTGAACTCAATGGAAGTGGTCTCGAGTCCTAATTTGACCGTATGCAAAAAGTAGCTTTTCGGACTAACATCCGACTAACGATAAAATATTTAAATATAAAATCGATAAATATGCGGGTTGTTACAAAAGTTTTCAAACTAGATTTAAAACTTCTTTCAAAAATATCTAAAATGATTTATAAAATCTCTTTCTATTTTTAAAACTTTTAAAAATCTTCCTTCATGATTTCTTTATAGAATCTCCTTTATAAAATACCATTTTCAAGATATCCTTTGTAAATCACTCTAGGTAAAACTTTTTATTTAATAAACCCCTTTTTAAAAATAAGATATTATTTAAAAATAACTTCATAAAATAATAATAAAATTTGAAAATCATTTATAACCTTTAAACCCAAATTGATTTAAGAATTAAAGTTAATTCAGAAAAAACTTTAATAATTCGAAAAGAGGCTTAGCAATCCCAATGGTACTAATTTAAGTTACCATTCAATTTCAATTCCAATTCACTTAATAGTTATTTACATAGGTTAACATATATGTAAATACAACTCATATCCAAAATAGGGAATAACATGTCAATATGAACTAATTATCATATACATGTCCAAATAACATAATAGCAGGATGGTGATTTGTTCTGCTAAATAGATGTCCAAACAATTCAATTAATTCTTAGCAGAATGAGGATTTATTCTACTAACACATGTCCACACAAACAAACCAACAATCAATTTTTAGTAGAACGGGGATTTATTCTGCTAACATATGTCCAAACAAACAAACCAACAATCAATTTATAGCAGAACAAGGATTTATTCTGCTAACACATGTCCAAACAAACAACATTCAATTTATAGCAGAATGAGGATTTATTCTACTAACACATGTCCAAACAACCCAACGATCTACATTATAACTCATTCACAGTTATATGGTTTCTTAATGGTATCGACACTTGAATCACTTGTACATAAAACCATCTTTGAAAAAGAAGAACCTTTAAACAATTTTACTTTTGAAAACCAAAGGATTTAAAACTTTTAAACCCTTTTTAAAAATAATTAATTATAAGTTAAATCCTTATTTAAATCATAATTAATTTTAATCGAACTTAACTTAATTAAATAGTTAAAGTAATTAACTATTAATTAAATCTAAATTAATCCTTTATTAATTATTAAATAATTAATTAAACCTTTATTAATAATTAAATATTAATTAATCTTAATTAATTGAATAATCTTTAATTAAACTTAAATAATAAATTAAACCTTTAATAAATAATTTGTTATAAATTAAACCTTAATTAATTTATAGTTTAAAAGTAATTAAACACTTGATTAATAATTAATCCCATATTTAAATAATAGTTAATTAAAAATAAATCATATACCTAACTCATAATTAACTAACTTAATTAATAATTAATTAAACTAAATCTTAACTTTAAAAGATAATTAATTAACAATCAACTTTTAATTAATGAAAGCTAATAACCCTTGTTTAATCCTTAATTAATTATTAATTATCAAAACATAATTAATTAAAATATTATTATTAAATTCTTAATTTACCTTTTAAAATATCATTATTCAGTTTATAAACCATTTACAAAACAGTTTGAAGTATAAAAACCAAACTTTGCGAAAATCAAATTTTTAAACGAACTTCATCATTAGCGACTATCGCTATGGATACTCATAATTTCCAACTTATTGCTCATTAACTCTTCCATTTACTAATTTTACTTACTAACTTTCTATATCACTTCCAATTCTAAGCCAAAAATCAAAATTCTATAATCAAAACACCACTTAAATCATCAATTCAAAGTTCTAATGCTAAACCACAAATTAGCGCATACATATACATCCAAACTATAGCATAATCCAAATAATAGCATCACAAATACAACCATATATATAAATGTAAATTCTTTCCCAAAATTTAAGGAATTTACTCACCGAAGGCTATCCAAACTTTTGCTGACTTGAGTACGATCTAGCACTTTCATTCCTAAGCAAAAAGACGAAGTCTTGAATCCTAAATGTACTAGGTAGGCTCGGCCTTGAAGGGAAGAGAAAGCGAGACTTGTTTTGGTAAGGTGGAGCGACTTTGGATAAACATCGAATTCTCAATAATAAATCCAAAAATAGGTCATTTTTCAACTGATTTTTCGGCTACCTACTAAAGTAATTTCAAAGAGGACTCGATGAGAAAGTTATTGGACTTCTTTTCTCTATCATTTCAAAAAAGAATCACTCATTTTCGATTTTTTTTGAAGAAGTTATGATCAAAAGAAGAAGGGTAATTTTCGGACTCGAAATTCTTGGTGAAAAATTGCTTTTCAAAGATTGGATATTTTGACATAGCTATGATAGAAATTTGAAAAAGTAGCAAACTAAAATGTTGTGGAAATTAAAATTTCACACGATTTCAAAAAAAGAAAACCTCTATTTGAGTTAGAAATGAGGAAAAAAAGGTTGGTGGAAAGAGGATAAAAAATGGAGAAACATATGGCTATTTATAGGAAAATTTCTTAAGTCATCATTATATCTAGTTACATTACAAATTTTTAATATATATATATATATATATAATTATGTTTAATCACATCACTCTTTTATATATATAATTATGTTTAGTCACATCACTTTCTTTTATATATATATATATAAGTTTAATTATTAATTAACTAAGATGTGAAAAGAGATAATTATGGTTAATGATTACAAATCTAAGATGTGACAATACTTAATATATATATATTTATTTATGGGGCATTTCACCAGAAGGACAAACTTTGCAGTCCAATTAGTTTCTAAGACACACATTTAAAGAAATTACTTTCAAGGCCAAAGTCAACAGAATAATTACTTTCAAGGACAAAGTCAGTAGTCTAATTACTTTCAAGACATAATTTCATAGGTTTTTAGACCCTACAAACTAATTATTTTACGTTTTGTCCTTGAAAGTAATTATTTCAATTGTGTGTCCTAGAAACTAATTCCACTTGCTAATAAAACCCTTGTGGCTAATTTCCACTTTATTTATTTATATAAAATATTTATTATTTTTAAAACTATGTCTTGTCACATCACTTACTAATCTAATTTAATATAACATAATTTATTTCTAAGTGTATTATTATCCAGTTAATTAATTCTTATATATATGTACATATAGTGCACAAAGACGAACAACATTTCCGACAACTTTCCGGTGTCAAAAGGTTGAAATTTCGAAAAACGTTCTTCGGTTACATTTTCTATTTTCTACGAACTATTTAATTCGGTAAACAAATTTTGAAAATGATTTTACCATCATTATTAGTTAATTAAAATGAGTTTATTTTCATTATAAAACCTATATATTGAATATTTAAAATTAAGTAAATATTCACTATTCAAAGCAGTGAAATTATGGGTCGTTACAACAAATAACGTCGTTGGTTCAATAATAACGTTTATTAATAATTGTACTACTTTGGCCATAGATTTTGACTTTGAGTTGACTATAATTGACCATGATACTAACCTCATGCAATTGAGGAAACGAACTCTTTGTTGAATAGTGTTTCACTTCCAATGCTTCAATTCAGGCCCAACTATAGTCAGTCATAATGCTATGATTAAACTATAATCAAAGTGGAGTATCCACATTGAAGTTTAACAGTATTCTCAAGTCGATAGAATTATATAATATTATCACTTGAGATTTCCTATTTGACCTAGTTGTTGTTAACCAATAGGAAATCCTTGAATGAGTCGTTCCATAGTTATCCCATAACTAGCAGTATGTGACCCCTTGGTACTCCAAGCAACCATGAGTAGTAGTATAATAACCTTGATTTCTACGCCGTATAAATTAAATAAATTTAATTAAAATAAATTTTTTTGATTCAAAAGTCTCATACCAGACGGTAATATAACTCGGTTTATTCTAATTCCTTATTACATAGAAATAGAAATCAATCAAAGCATACAATTATATTATTTATTAATCCGGAAGGGGTTTAAAATATACATTTTCTTTCAAAATATTCAAAACAATTTCAAGTATAAATTTACATAGAAAGAATATCAATTTACAAAGTTTCCAGTCTTTCCTCAGAGTCCATTTTCTGTTTCAAAACAAATAGTTGTAAATCTATCATTTAATTACAGATAAATCTATAAATTACAATTCAATTCCAAATCACTTGAAAACTCTTTCTACAAATAATTCATACATTTTTAAAGTTCTTATTTAATAATTGAAAATAATAATATTAAATAAGCTTTATAATTCAAAATTTTCTTTAAACAATGAATTGAAGTAATTCTACTTTTCCATTTAAGATTTCCTATTAAAAATAATCTCCTAAAACCATAAAATGAAAATTTTCATTCAATAAATAAATTGAATTTATTATACTATTACTTCAAAATATTATTTACAACTTCCAAATTTATTACATCCAAGTAAAATTAACAACTTGCTTTAAAATATAGAATCGAAATACTATTTTATAAAGATCATTCAAAAATCTTTATAATCAATGGTAAATGGATACTAGTATAAATATTTGAAAATTCACTTATTTGATCAAATTCCTCAAATCATCACTTTTCAAATAATTTCTATTTATATAACACTCAAAACAATTCACTTAAATATTTTCTATCATAAATAATATTTCCATTTTTTTAATAAAAACCATTTGGAAATCTACTATTTATTTCTAAAAATATTTCATTTTCTTCAAAATCTTCTATAACAATTTATTCCCCTTTAGACTAATTTTTAATGTGATCTCATATCAACAGCAGCTGATCAAAAATATGTTATCTCATCACAACAATCGATCAAAATATACAATTCAGTTTCATTCAATCAAATTTATGTCAACCAAAAATCCATCATTCAAACAGTCAATGAATTCCAATAAAATAGAATATAACTCATAGTGGTGAGTTATACAAAATAACTCATATAATACAAAGAATGTAAACCAATCAAACATCCAATGCCAATACACAATTGAAACAACATCAATCAACCAATAATACGCATGAATTATCTACACGAGAAAGATTTATGAAAGTATTTAATAACTTGTTAAAGAAGATATTTTATCAAGACCATTATAAATAGGCATGTATATGATTTATTAGAGATATATGGAAAAAAGTTTATTTTTCTAATATTTTAGAGATTGAGATATATTCTTAAATTTTAGGCTTTCTCTTGTAATCTTTTGGTGAATTAATAAAGGTTTTGTTTGGAGGAATCTTTTGTAATCTTTTCTAAAATCTAATTATGTATGGATCCTAGAGAAACCCTACTAGTTAGTATCGGAGCCTACTACACAAATATTTTAAGAGAATTTTGGTTATGGAGAAGATAAGTGTTAAAAAACTTAATAGGAGAAATTGGGGTTGATGGAAGGCGTAGATGGAAGATTTTCAGTATCTCAATGATCTTCACCAACCATTGAAAAACAAAAGGGAGAAACCTAGTAGTGTACCTAAAGCAAAGCATGAAATTTTGTATAGGAAAGCTGCTGCGGCTATTCGGTGTTTTCTGGAGAATACGGTGTTTCATATTATTGCTAATGAAACATCTGCTTCGGGAATTTAGAAGAAATTAGAAGGAATTTATGCAAAGAACTCTGCAACAAACTCTTTTAATGAGAAGATTAATAAATCTAAAGCTTTAGGAAAGTGTGTCAATTTGAAAGCATCTCAATGATTTTCAAGCTTGATGCCGTTGAGTTCATTACCGAAGAGTTGGAAAACATTTGTGGTTGCATTGAACAACTCAAATTCGGATGGAGTTGTTTCAATGGGTTCGGTGGTTAGTATCATACTTAATAAGGAGATGCGAAGGATGAACCTCATGGAAGGAAAGGACAAGGAGGAAAAGGAAAGTAGAAGTCCAATTGAAGAGGTCCATCTTGCAAGGAGGGTTAGTCGTCCAAATATGAAAAGATGGTCAAATTGATCAAATATGAAAAGGGATTCCATCTGCTATTACCGTGAAAAACCTAGTTATCAGTTGACATTTTGCAATAAGATTAAAAAGGACAAAGAGAGGATGAAGGCATTAAAAGAAGACCAAAATGAATAAAAAGATAATAGTGATGATGAGATTCATTTTGGTGAGGAATTTAATGACAATGTCCTATATGTGGATAAAGGCAAAAGCAAAGATTGAGTGTTTGATTCAGGTGCTTGTTTCCACATATGTAATCAAATAGGATCATTTATTGATTATGAAGAGCAAGATGCTAAGGTGAAATCTACTAATGGTGGAGATTTGGATGTTAAAGGCATAGGCTCTGTTAGATTGAAGATACATAATGGAAGGATGATGAAGCTTACAAGAGTTTGACACATCCTATAAATTATAAAGAATCTTATTTCAGTAGGACAGTTGTAGATACAAGGCTACAACTTTTCGACTCAAGGTGGAATCACAAGAGTTTGAAAAGATACTAGGAAGGTGTTGTGCACAAAGAGAGAAAGCAACAATGTATCCGAGTTGCATGATAAACGGTGAAGAATCAAGGGATTTCTCAAAGTAGTGTAGGAGAAACAAATTTGTCTAAATCAAAGTGGAACATGCGACGAAAAACCACAAAGTCTATGTAACGACCCGTAATTTTCGATAATTAATTTTTTTTTTAATTTAGTTAAGTTTTGCAATTTAATGTTGAAATAAAAAAAATTGTGAGTTATGAATGAAACAATATCTAGAATGAATGGTAACAATGTCAATTTGAGTTAATTATTAATAAATTGAATAAATATGGTGTTATGTAAGTATTTATAACCTTTGTTTGAAAGTAATAAACTTATAGTGTAATTAAAAGTTAACGGTAACAATTATTGTATGTTACCTATTTATTTAGCCTGTTAGTTTAAATTGGAAATCAATTACAATAATTATAATTTAATATTATGTTAATGTAAATTAAATTAATATTTGGAAATAACGTTAATTTTATTCATAATATGACAATTGGTTGAATAAAAAGAATGGAAATCAAGATTTATTAATTTATTGGAATTCAAATTATAATAATTGGATTAATTGCAAATAAATGAAATTAAATATTTAAATATTATGTTAATGGAGATTAAGATGAAATTTGAGAATATTAATGTAATAGATTATGAACCAATGTTAATTTCATCCATTTGATAATAATGGATTGAATAATAGGATGAAAGGTCAACTAAATGAAATTATTGAAAATTTAATTTATAATTTCTGAGTTTAATAAAATTGAAATTTAATATTGGAATTGATGGATTAATCAACTTTAAATTGACATCTAAATTTGTTTAAATTATTGTAAGTGATTAAGAAATCAAAAATGATAGAAGTTTTAAATTATTAAAATTTAAGCGGAAAAAGTGATTTGATTATTTAATAATTTATTTATTTAATTAATGTGAAAATGGTCATTCTGGCCACTAACTCGTATTTCGACGAAACCAGTTTCATCGGATCCGAAACGGTGTATTATTGTAGGATTTCAAGTTTTGTAGCGATCAGACTTGTCGTTTGATCGTACGGGCTCGTAACGCCTAGAAATCAATTTGAAATAAGCAGATTTTGACATAACTTTTTCATACGATAGAATTAGGACCTGAAACCTGTTCCATTGAGTTTAAAATATTTGAAAGCATCTATTTTGATATATGGGATGACACATTTTATTCCGGAGACAGAACGGGCTTTTCGGGTCGTTTTCGTTCAACTTTCAAACCAATCGTGTCCATTCATCTATTTTCTGCTCTACCTATAAATAGATCGTTATAAACCCTAGCTACTTCTTATTCTTATTTGTCTGTACGTACATTTCTTTCTCAACTCCTCATTCCAATGGCAGACAAATCAAACAAATTCCCAAATCGATTTCCAAATAAATAAAAAATCAAATCAAAAATTCAAACTTCTCAAACCCTATCAAATTTTATACCGTTTCGAAGCTCTCGATGAGCGCTACCCAAATCTATGATTTGTTTCTCAATTTGAATCATCGTTCATCCAGAATTTGCGAATCAATTCTGGCCATTCATATGGATTTTGGACGATCCAACGGTGGATCTACATTTGATTGACGATCGGGTAGTGCCGTTGCAAAGGTGGTGTCAAGCAGGGCATGAGGTAGTCGTCGTTTGTCGTAGCTCATTCTGGATTCACCAGAAAATGGCTTGGAACATGCGGCGGCCGTGATCGCTTGGGGCGAGGCGGAGCGACCGCGTTGGGCGGCGTGTGGTCGGCCGGAGTTGTAGGGGGCGTGGCGAGGTTGGATCGAAGAATCATGGTTCGGGTTTGCGTGCATTTGGGCATTGTTGCTGGCGGCTTCGTTCGTGTGTTTGCTCTGGGTTCGGCTAGGTTGCGTGAGTTTTCTTGTTGACGTGGCTGAAGGTGATAACCTTTTTTATTATTTTATTTTTGTTTTATTTAAAATTTTGATTTCAAATCTTCTAATTAGGATAACTTTCGCATATGATGCCCAATTTACGCGCGGTTTCTTTTGTTAGGATCATATTGAAATTTCTGACATTTTGACGCTAGTTTGGACGAATTTTGAGACCGTTCAAATTTTAAGCTAAAATTGGATTTAAATTCGATTTAAATTCAAAGGTGAGTGTTTTAACCCACTCACAACTTCTAAAATTTCTTATGTTTGTTAATTTAAATTTATGATGTAATTAGAAATTTATTTATGACTGTTTGGTATATTTTAAATCATCATCTTCGTTAATTTGAATTTATTTGAATTAAATCGTTATTTAATTTATTATTGAATATAAATTGCCAGTTAAATACCTGTTATTGATTATTAGTTCTATATTGATATTTATTGATTGATTTGGATGATAATTGTGATGGATGTGTGACTGTTGATATTGGATGAATGGATGTTGTACTTTATATCGTTATAAACTGCAAGTTCACTATGGATTGAAATGATACATACCCAAATGATATATAGATTAGGGAAAAATCATTATGGGTTGAAATGATAGACTCGAGCGATTTTATGGATTTTATTATTAATTCGGGATTGCGGTTTAAAATGATATATAACCATAAAATTTTAAATTGCGGATTTAAATGATAAATATCTGTATCACTTGACCCTAGGGTAGAGAATTATATACGGACACCGGATTGTTTAAATTAAATGATTTTAAAATCCTTAATTTTCGAATTTAATTAAATGATATCTTGAAATAAAATTTGATTTATGTAATTCGAAGTCTTATTGGAAAATCAAGTTATGATGAAATGTGAAATGGTTTAAAGGTCTTGCTTTAAGAAATTAAAGTGGAAGTTTAAAGTAAAATTTTAAGTATAAATGAAATTCTATCGGAATTGGGCTATTGAAATTATTTGAAATATAAGTTCGAAATATTTTGAAATTGGAGCAATTCGAATTGATATTTGAAACTGAATTGAAACGATATGAAATTCAATAGTTTATTGAAATGTTAAATTGAAAAGTTTGGAATTTGGTTTGTTGACTTGGAAATTTAAAATGGTCCAAATGTGTTGAAATGAAATGAAAAGTTTAATTTGATATTAATTCCAAATTCACGTTTTAATATAAACTATTTTAAAAATATATTATTTCAAAATTTCTAATTATTAAGATTTTCAAAGTATTAAACTATTTTAACCTGTATCAATTATATTAAATCATTTTAACCTATTTTAAACCATGTAATTTATTTAAATTAATTAACCTGTTTTAACTTATTTTAAATCTAATTAATCTACTTTAAAGCTATTTAATCAGTTTAATTATATTTAATCTATTTTAAATCTATATTACTATTTATAACTATTTAAACTATTTTCTTCTAAATTCCAAACTAAGTATAATGGATGGGTTTATATTCAAATTCTCGATTTTTTTTAAAGTGAATGTGGTTAAGCGACATTATAACCTAAGTTGGGAATTAAATAACATATTTGGTTTAATATGATCTTTTGAAATGAGAGTTTAGCCTATTTTGGAAATATGACTTTTGAAAGGAAATATAATTTCGAACTATGATTTCAAATGTGATATGATTTCAAAGGTGAATATGATTTCGAAAGTAAGTAATGATTTCGAAAATGATATGATTTGAATTGAATATGATATTTTGATATCAATTATGAAATGATTTTGGAAATGTAAAAGAACCATCCGGTGTGTAATAAGCGATTGGTTGTTAAAGAGACCGGGATCGGATATTGTCATACTCTCTGCCAATACCGAAAACCACTTTGACAACTGTGTACGCGGTGGCGATTCCAGAATGAAGTAGGATGGTGGCGACGATCCTAAAGGTATACATACGTAGACCTAACTCCCGTAAGTTAGCATAAGGTGGCTAAAATAGGAGCAATTGATGGGCTAAGTGAGGTCATTCCTCCGACACATTCCTTCGATACTATATTCTGACTTTGCGATTGATTTGGTGGCCACCCTCGATTTTAGATTTGGGAGTGTGTTCCGAGGTGGGCGGTAGTAGCTGCTATGCGTTACCACCGGTCCGGAAGTGTAATTTGTATATCTACCCTGACATTGCCTAGTTGTGCCGTGTCACCTACCCTAGCACGCCTTCTACGAGTTTGTTTTATATCGTACCTATGGGGTATCCTCTGGCGGCCCCAGTTACATAAGATCTTTTAGTTCTGACTCGAGTGTTTTGTCTTTTCAATTCGCTCGGGTCCGCCTGAGCATTTTAGGGTTTGAAGACCTTATTTTCGGAGGACGAAGACGAAGATTTGTACTACTATTATTTACTATATTTATTCCACTGCATTCATACTATTCAGCTGCATTATTCATTTATCTCTGATATGTGTACCTCTGATTTTGTATTGTATAAGTATAATCAAATATTTTGTATACGGTTTTATGAATTGTTATTTGATTATTATATTTTGTCATTCCGCTGCGAGATTCTGTTTTGTTTTTTTTCTTTCTCTGCCTTTTCTTATTCACCCCAATAACAATCCGCCCTTTTGTATGGTTTGAGTCGGCACGTGTGCCTGCTTAAAACGTCCAAAAAGGCAGGATGTTACAGTTGGTATGAGAGCGAGGTTTTGCGATAACCTTGGCTTTGTGGGGTCTGGCTCATATAAAATAGGGTCGTAATACCCTAGAATGAGTCGCTGAGTGTATATAAATGAGAGAGCGTATTTGTTAGTGTTATAAAAGGTTTTATATTGTGTTAATTTATTCTGTTTTGTATTTATAAATTATGGTTGATCATAGGACGCTATGACATCGATAGGATTTCTAAACACTTAATAGGACAGACCGACACAATATTTGTTTTGAAATGTAGGTAAATGAAATAATTTTACCTATTGTATATTTTTATATATAAAATAATAATTTATAAATGATATATATTTGGTTGTAATATGTTGGTTGTTAAGTAGTGAAATTTATAAATATTGGTCGGAAATAAGATTTGTAAATAAGATAAATGAAATTTGGAAATTTAGAACTTAAGTTCCGGATTTTTGAAAATCTCTTTCGAATAATTTTGGAATATAATAATATTATTATTTAGAAGTATTTTTTGATATAAATATTTCAATATAATTTGAAAGAATTGTTTTAATGAAATTTCGGAAAGAAATAAGTTCTGTACTCCCCACTCTGTCGTTGGAAAATAATTTCGATGATGAGTGCACGCATCATCGACGTTTATTTTCGAGTTTCAAAGTGGAAGACTGTTGTAGTAGTTTTACTGCACAATTGTTTTGATAATCTTAATTTTGAATTCCAATTTTGATTCGATATATATAAAAGATATGATTATATAGATATTATTATTTTGAATAATTGAAATGGAACCCGGCATTTAGTTCTTAAATTTCTATAAACTAGAGATTTCAATCATTGAATGGAATAAATTTTTAACTATTTAATAATTGAAACTTCTAAATGAAAATAAGAAATTATATGCTAAGTTATAACTGAAATATACAAGGAATTTGAAATTTGTAACATGTAAATAAAAAGGATATGAAAATAAGAAATGGTAACTATTGAACATTTATTTAATTAAAAGAAATGAGATAAACTTGTGTAACTTTCTATTGCATTCTTAAAAAGATATATATAACTTACCAAAAGATTTAAAAATTGAAATGTTTAATAAGAAAATGTAATGGAATATTATACAAGAAAAACTTAATTAATGAAAGTGTTCAATGAAATTTACTTTTATAAATAAGAAATTTGATATGAAAATAGTTATAAACATGAGTTAAAATTGTAATACTACTAATTAAATGAAATAGAAAATGAGTACTGTAAGTAAAGGATTTTGAACTTAAGTTAATATTGAAACTATTTATAATTAAAGTAAATAATAAAATGAATGTAATGCAATAAAAGAAATTGACATGATATGAATAAATGAAAATGAATTTTGTAAGTAATAAAGGAAAAAATAAATGAAATAAACACTGAATGAATGAATGGGAATAAAATTTTGTAAGAGATAAATGTAAGTTAAATAAATAATCCTTGTATGAATGAGAAGAAGAAAAACTGTAAACGTTGTGAAAGAAATTTAATAAGAATAACTCAAGTACATTGTAAATTATTGTTTGTTTTGGTTTATGGGTTGTTTGGGATAGGATACTTCTAATTGTTTAAGATGTATGAATAATCTATTGAGTTCATCTAAGATTGTTGAGTAAATGGTGCACTCAGTAGTTTATTTGTCATTCTAGGCGGTTAAAAATTTCTGAACCCGAACAAACCATTTGTTTGTTTGATATGGATGGACAGTTGATTCTATTGATTTCATATGACGATTGTATGCCGTGGTTGCCAATGATTGTTGGTTTATATCGATTTGTTTTTTAGTGGTTGAAACAGCTTTAAATATTTTATTTCATATAATTATTAACTCTTTTTGGATTATACAAGTGATATACAGGTTTATGGAAGCAATTGGCACTGCTTTTGGTTTCGTAATTAAGCGTTGTTTGCCCGACAAATAGGTACGTTCTCGGATTACGGTTTTATAGCGATATTATATTATTTTTCCGCTGTTGGGGTATATTATTTTGAAAAATTATGATATATTTTGTTATTATTGATATTATAATGTCTCCAGAGCCTCTCCGTACAAAGGAGACTCTCCTAAAAAATTTCGTGAATTTTGGACTTAGAAAATTTGTGAAATGTTTTCCAAACTTTGTTAACTTGAATATAAAGGATTTAATTGTTATAAATTGATATATTTTATTTATATTATTTAAGTATTTAAATTAATTGTTTATAAATTTAATGTTTGAATAAGATATATTGATTACTTAATTTCTTCTTTTCCCTTCTTTTTCCTTTTCGAGGACGAAAAGTTTTGAGTGGGGGAGAGTGTAACGACCCTTAATTTTCGATAATTAAAAATTGTTAATTTAGTTAAGTTTTGCAATTTAATGTTG
Source organism: Allium fistulosum (assembly GCA_030737815.1). Lineage (NCBI taxonomy): Eukaryota > Viridiplantae > Streptophyta > Magnoliopsida > Asparagales > Amaryllidaceae > Allium > Allium fistulosum. The sequence goes on from CM060908.1 coordinate 598,534,959, forward strand.
AAATAAATAAAATTGTGAGTTATGAATGAAACAATATCTAGAATGAACGGTAACAATGTCAATTTGAGTTAATTATAAATAAATTGAATAAAATTGGTGTTATGTAAGTATTCATAACCTTTGTTTGAAAGTAATAAACTTATAGTGTAATTAAAAGTTAATGGTAACAATTATTGTATGTTACCTATTTATTTAGCCTGTTAGTTTAAATTGGAAATCAATTACAATAATAATAATTTAATATCATGTTAATGTAAATTAAATTAATATTTGGAAATAATGTTAATTTTATTTATAATATGACAATTGGTTGAATAAAAAGAATGGAAATCAAGATTTATTAATTTATTAGAATTCAAATTATAATAATTGGATTAATTGCAAATAAATGAAATTAAATATTTATATATTATGTTAATGGAGATTAAGATGAAATTTGAGAATATTAATGTAATAGATCATGAACCAATGTTAATTTCATCAATTTAATAATAATGGATTGAATAATAGGATGAAAGGTCAATTAAATGGAATTATTGAAAATTTAATTTATAATTTCTGAATTTAATAAAATTGAATTTTAACACTGGAATTGATGGATTAATCAACTTTAAATTGACATTTAAATTTGTTTAAATTATTGTAAGTTATTAAGAAACCAAAAATGATAGAAGTTGTAAATTATTAAAATTTAAACGGAAAACGTGATTTGATTATTTAATAATTAATTTATTTAATTAACGTGAAAATAGCCATTTTGGCCACTGACTCGGATTTCGACGAAACCAGTTTCATCGAATCCGAAATAGTGAATTATTGTAGGATTTCAAGTTTTGTAGCGATAGGACTTGTCATTTGATCGTAAGGACTCGAAACGCCTAGAAATCAATTTAATTGAAATCAATTTGAAATAAGAAGATTTTAACATAACTTCTTCATACGATGGAATTAGGACCCGAAACCTGTTCCATTGAGTTTAAAATATTTGAAAGCATCTATTTTGATATATGGGATGACCCATTTTCGTTCCGGAGACAGAATGGGCTTTTCAGGTCGTTATTGTTCAACTTTCAAACCAATCGTGTCCATTCATCCATTTTCTGCTCTACCTATAAATAGATCGTTATAAACCCTAGCTACTTCTTATTCTTATTTTTCTTTACGTACATTTCATTCTCAACTCCTCATTCCAATAGCGGACAAATCAAACAAATTCCCAATTCGATTTCCAAATCAAAAAAAAATCAAATCAAAAATTCAAACTTCTCAAACCCTATCAAATTTTATACCATTTCGAAGCTCTCAATGAGCGCAACCCAAATCTTTGATTCGTTTCTCAATTTGAATCACCGTTCGTCCAGAATTCGCAAATCAATTATGGCCGTTCATATGTATTTTGGACGATCCAACGGTGGATCTACATCCGATTGACGATCGGGTAGTGCCGTTGCGAAGGTGGTGTTGAGCAGGGCATGGGGTCGTCGTCGTTTGTCGTAGCTCATTCTGGATTCACCAGAAAATGGCTGGGAACAGGCGGCGGCCGTGATTTCTTGGGGCGAGGCGGAGCGACCGCGTTGGGCGGCGTGTGGTCGGCCGGAGCTGTAGGGGCGTGGGCAAGGTCAGATCGAAGAATCATGGTCCGGGTTTGCGTGCATTTGGGAATTGTTGCCGGTGGCTTCATTCGCGTGTTTGCTCTAGGTTCGGTTAGGTTGCATGAGTTTGCTTGTTGACGTGGCTGAAGGTGATAACCTTTTTTTTATAAAAAAATTGATTTCAAATCTTCTAATTAGGATAACTTTCGCATATGATGTCCAATTTACGCGCGGTTTCTTTTGTTAGGATCATATTGAAATTTCTGACATTTTTACGCTAGTTTGGACGAATTTTGAGACCATTCAAATTTTGGGCTTAAATTGGATTTAAATTCGATTTAAATTCAAAGATGGGTGTTTTAACCCACTCACAACTTCTAAATTTTTTTATGTTTGTTAAATTAAATTTATGATGTGATTAGAAATTTATTTATGACTGTTTGGTATATTTTAAATCATCATCTCCGTTAATTTGAATTTATTTGAATTAAATCGTTATTTAATTTATTATTGAATATAAATTGCCAGTTAAATACCTGTTAATGATTATCAGTTCTATATTGATATTGATTGATTGATTTGGATGATGATTGTGATGGATGTGTGACTGTTGATATTGGATGAATGGATGTTGTATTTTATATCGTTATAAACTGCAAGTTCACTATGGGTGGAAATGATACATACTCGAATGATCTATAGATTAGGAAAAAATCGTTATGGGTTGAAATGATAGACTCGAGCGATTTTATGGATTGTATTATTAATTCAGGATTGCGGTTTGAAATGATATATAACCGTTAATTTTAAATTGCGGATTGAAATGATAAATATCCGTATCACTTGACCCTAGAGTAGAGAATTATATACGGACACCGGATTGGTTAAATTAAATGATTTTAAAATCCTTAATTTTTGAATTTAATTAAATGATATCTTGAAATAAAATTTGATTTATGTAAATTGAAGTATTATTGGAAAATCAAGTTATGATGAAATGTGAAATTGTTTAAAGGAATTGCTTTAAGAAATTAAAGTGGAAGTTTAAGGTAAAATTTTAAGTATAAATGAAATTCTATCGGAATTGGGCTATTGAAATTATTTGAAATATAACTTCGAAATATTTTGAAATTGGAGCAATTCGAATTGATCTTTGAAACTGAATTGAAACGATATGAAATTCAATAGTTTATTGAAATGTTAAATTGAAAAGTTTGGAATTTGGTTTGTTGACTTGGAAATTTAAAATGGTCCAAATGTGTTGAAATGAAATGAATAGTTTAATTTGATATTAATTCCAAATTCATGTTTTAATATAAACTGTTTTAAAAATATGTTATTTCAAAATTTCTAATTATTAAGATTTTCAAAGTATTAAACTATTTTAACCTGTATCAATTATATTAAATCATTTTAACCTATTTTAAACCATTTAATTTATTTAAATTAATTAACCTATTTTAACTTATTTTAAATCTAATTAATCTATTTTAAAACTATTTAATTGGTTTAATTATATTTAATCTATTTTAAATCTATATTACTATTTATAACTATTTAAACTATTTTCTTCTAAATTCCAAACTAAGTAAAATGGATGGGTTTATATTCAAATTCTCGATTTTTTTTAAAGTGAATGTGGTTAAGCGACATTATAACCTAAGTTGGGAGTTAAATAACATATTTGGTTTAATATGATATTTTGAAATGAGAGTTTAGCCTATTTTTGAAATATGACTTTTGAAAGGAAATATAATTACGAACTATGATTTCAAATGTGATATGATTTCAAAGGTGAATATGATTTCGAAAGTAAGTAATGATTTCAAAAATGATATGATTTGAATATGATATTTTGATATCAATTATGAAATGATTTTGGAAATGTAAAAGAACCATCCGGTGTGTGATAAGCGATTGGTTGTTAAAGAGACCGGGATCAGATATTGTCATACTCTCTGCCAATACCGAAAACCACTTTGACAATTGTGTACGCTGTGAAGATTCTAGAATGAAGTAGGAAGGTGGCGACGATCCTAAATGTATACATACATGGACCTAACTCCCGTGAGTAAGCATAAGGTGGCTAAAACAGGAGCAATTGACGGGCTAAGTGAGGTCATTCCTCCGATCGGGCACATTCCTTCGATACTATATTCTGACTTTGCGATTGATTTGGTGGCCACCCTCGATTTTTGATTTGGGAGTTTGTTCCGAGGTGGGCGGTAGTAGCTGCTATGCGTTACCACCGGTCCGGAAGTGTAATTGGTATATCTACCCTGGCATTGCCTAGTTGTGCCGTGTCACCTACCCTAGCGCGCCTTCTACGAGTTTGTTTTATGTCGTACCTATGGGGTATCCTCTGGTGGCCCCAGTTTATGGGGAGTTACGGTACTATATAGACTATTGGAATTATAAAATGAGTTAAGGGGGAAATGGGTAACGCCTTAACGCTATTTTAATAGTTTATCTTACTGTAGACATATTATAATAGCGTATTGTACTACATAGTAGATAGTTTAACGGATCCTTAGGAGATATGAATCCCTAACATCTCTTAAGTTACTGCACACACGTTAGACACTGGATAGGAGATGTCAAACCCCGTAAACATCTCCGACGCCTTTTACACTCATATTTATTTACCGTTGATTTAACTTACATAAGATCTTTTAGTTCTGACTTGTGTGTTTTGCCTTTTCAATTCGCTCAGGTCAGCCTAAGCATTTCAGGGTTTGAAGACCTTATTTCTGGAGGATGAAGACGAAGATTTGTACTACTATTATTTACTATATTTATTCCACTGCATGCATACTATTCCGCTGCATTATTCGTTTATCTCTGATATGTGTAACTCTGATTTTGTATTGTATAAGTATAATCAAATGTTTTGTATACGGCTTTATGAACTGTTATTTGATTATTATATTTTGTCATTCCGCTACGAGATTTTGTTTTGTTTTTTTTCTTTCTTTGCTTTTTCTTATTCACCCCAATAACAATCCGCCCTTCTGTATGGTTTGAGTCGGCACGTGTGCCTTCTTAAAACGTCCAAAAAGGCGGGATGTTACAGTCTGTTTGGAGACCTTTGCGGTGCTACAAACAGTTCTGATTTATTAATGATATGTAGGTTCAATTAGGGGGTGTGCATATTTAAATGGTTTGAAGGTTGCTAAAGTTTTCTTTTGGGGATGGAGACATTAGTTTTCATGGTAATATTGAAGATTGTTTGATGTTTAAGACTCTAGATGGAACTTGGAAGACATGAATGGAAATTGTATCAAGGTGGAGATTGTTAGATTTTGATGATACAATATTCCATATTTAAGTAGACTTTGGAGATATTTGAGTCAAGATGGAATTGAAACTCAAATACATTGTCTCTTTTATAGATTTTGTAAATTTTGAAAATGATTAATTGCCTATTTTATTGCATTAAAGAAAACAATGAATTATCTACATGGAAAAGATTTATGAAAGTACTCAATAACTTCTTAAAGAAAATATTTGTTAAGACCACTATAAATAGGCATGTGTATGGTTCATTAGGTGTGTATGGGAAAAAGTTTTATTTTTCTAAGGTTTTAGGATTGAGATACTTTCTCAATTTTTAGACTTTTCCTTATAATCGTTTGGTGAATTAATAAAGGTTCTGTTTGGAGAAATCTATTTGTCATTATTTTTTCTTTACTTCTTATCTCTTCTAAAATCCAATTGTGTATGGATCCTAGGAAAAAATCTATAAGACCATATGCATTCTTCTTCAAAAAGTACAAGATTGGAACGATATCGTGAAAGTACATCCTGAAATACAACCTCGGTTTGATCCAAGGCTGTTAAGACAAATAACAACCCAGGTTAAGCTAGAATTAGCAGTAAGTACACTCAAACATCAAACAATAAAAGAGAACATAACAAAATCATCATATCAATATGTCAATTACCCAGCTCCACTGTAGGTATCACATATAAATCATATTACAGATGTTATGTTTCTATTTGATCTGACCACAATCATAAATCTACTCAATTGTGATTCTCCATAATCATAAGTTATTAACACTATATCATATAACCATATAATAGTTAAATTTTATTAACTACAAAAAAATGAATCGACATCCAATGATACCCAGTACCACCTACGACTCAAACACACCTGAAAGCGAATCAACACCCAGTGATACTGAGTACCACCTGTGAATCAGCATTGTGGGTGCACCCACATGATCTATACTGCACTTGACCCACCCTGGTCTACTCTAGCCTACATGAAAATCCTCCTCTATCCATCATCTCATCAAATTCATGTAGCCACAACACTCAATGCTCATACAGCAGATCGTCGAACTAGTGACATTGGGGAAAGGATGCCACACTCACGGTGCTATCCTGGGTCAATCTAGCTAGGATGGATACTAGCTCTATCTAGTATAGCACTCATTGATCAATATACCATATTTAACAAGTTTCACAAGTTTATATACAACAGTAACCTCATCTAACTGTCGTTAACCTGATGTCGCTAAGGGTTACAAGTTTAAATAATAATATTCTTTCTATATTCAAATAATACATGTGATCAACCATCCATAACAATATACACAAATAATTCAACCTTTCATAGCATATTTAAATACTAAATCCATCATAGCAACTTATTTTGAAGTATCTAAGAGTAGCATGTTAAAAATTAGCTATATATGAATTTTGAATAAGGTTTACTCACTGATCAATGTTGATATCGACCATTTTCTACCAGAATTGCCGATAACTGATCCTAAAGTTACACTACTAGAAACAAGTTTTGGCATTATTAATGTACAATTTTCCTTGCTGAGGCTGTATAAGTCCACTTTATTAATGTACTGTGTCACAATCAAATCGTGTATATTCCACTGTACTTTTATCGTTTTGTATTCATCTTCATTCCTTTTTTTACTTAATAATAACACCATATTGTTTTGTAAATTAGCATCTCATTGACACGTTAAATATTTTTTTGACTAATATGATTGAAGGATTGGAGCAGCTTACTATTGCAGTTAAACTGGGACTGACCATGGACCTAATTCATGCAAACTTAAAAGAAGGGTAGGTCAAACCAAGACCTAGTGTTGTGTATACAAAAAGCAGATGAAGGCATAGAGCGAAACCCTAGTTTGAAATTATATATAAAGATCGGTTTGAAATAATATAAAGATCAACCGAAGGGTGAAATCTAAGAATTAATGTCCAGACAATCCTTTAAATATGAGGTTATCTTTACATTTCTGTAGATTTAAGATTTTTAGTTTGAATTTTCTTCTATTATTTGTAAGAATCATGACCAAAACATTAATTTGTGGTATTCACTGGTTTCTAGGGTACATAGGGCGAATAGTAATTTACAGTCATTTGATAATGGCCCAAATAAACCAAAATATTAGGAATTTCATGACTATAATTGAAAAATAAAGGTAAACTTTTATACATATTGTAGCATTTTTTGTATCCTGGCTTTGGTATAAATAGGGACTCCCAAAATGGCCCTAGATATTCTTTCTGGATAATGATATTCAAAATTTAAAATTAAATGAAAACAATAAAGTAATAGATAACTTAGGAAAATCATGAAATAATAGATAAAGTTTATAAAACATGTGTAACTGCTTTAAAAATAGACCTAATCAATTATCAAGTCTTTAAAAAAAATTGTTTTCAATTATGTGTTGTTTCCACTCCCATGACTGAAAAAAATTTGATTAGACTGTATCACAGATCAGGCAAACGAAATCAAGAAAAAAAGACAATGCATTTATGGTTAAACTATGTTTCACTAATTCTCAAATTATATTCATATAAAAGAAATCAAAATCAAATCTAGATTTATCTGCCATATTAATTTCCCGACAGAAATGATAAACTAAAGGAAAGAATTTACAAAACAATAATTGTATGGTATAATTTAAATTCTTTTTTTACATTTTTAAATTAATTTCTTAAAGGTTTTGATTTAATTTTAGTGAAAATTAGGCTCAGGTCCTTAAAATCAAACTTAATATACGAAAACTCTTCCCTAAAAAAGGATTGTAAATTAGGTCTCTAGAATTAAGTTATTGAACAATTGCATAAATGTTTTCAATTATTTAGCAACTTAATTATAGTGACCTAATTTACATATTTTTTGGGGCAAGGATATTTGGTGTATTATGAAACTTAATAGGGACTTTAACCAAACTGTCCGTTAATTTTATGCAAATTTTGATTCAGTGGTCAATTTTTTTTAAGATAGGACCGCTTTTTAAGTTAGGTTGCAATGGAAAAATTATTTCAATAACATGCTCCGTTTGAAACTTATTATAAAACTAGGTATGTTTTTCATCAGATATTTCTTATGCATTTTTAAAGCGCAATCTCAAATTTATAGTTTGTGCTTGCGTTCACTTTTATTGAAATTGTGCTTGCGCATTTTTTAAGTCGGTAAACATAAATTTTTGATCTAATGAAAAACAAACATTTTGTAATAAGTTTTAAACGGAGCATATTGTTGAAATAAGTTGTCTGTGAAGCCTAACTTGAAAATTTGTCCTACTAACAATATAAATCTATCATAAACACGGACTAAACTTCCAAAGTACATGACTTTTATTATCTACGAGATTTTATGGCACATGCAACCCACGTATATATATATATATATAAAATTCTTATAAAATCATAAAATTTAAAACTTCTACGTAGTTTTGATAAAAATAAATTGAAAAATATAAAGAAAAAATTGTAATCTTTTGTCGGAACAGAGTTTCAAACTTGTAACCTTATGTACGTATCAAAATTTACATTTGAAAATAAACATTAACATTTGTCTTTTATGGGATTCGAACTCCTAACATCTTTTTACATATAACTATATAAGGGTATTTTTGGAACTTCGTAGTCGGATCCAAAGTTTGTGTTTCTATTCCAAATTATTAATAAAGACAAGTGTTACGGCATATGCTTCGCGTGTGACAATAGCACACGCTTCGCGGGTAAATTGATATATTTTTTTACAAATTATATGTATTTAACATATTCAAGAGATGATTCTCATAAATATTTAGGTACGTTTTTGCGTTGAAATAATATGTGTATTTTTATTTCTAAGTTGGAACATTTACTTTTTTGTTAGGTTGAATTTTTTTCCTGCTATCAATTTACAAAGAGCAAAAATGTATAGGAACTTTAATTTTTAGATCATATCTTTAAGTGATATTAAAATTTGGTAATATATGTAAGAGAGCGTTCTAATTTTTTTTTTGACATTGTACTTTATATATAATATGTCACTGGGACAACATATCTGTAATACCCCAAAATTTTGTGAAAAATCATTTTTGAAAAATGATTTAATTTTGAAATATTTAGATTTAAATATGGTGAAGTCTCAGGAATAAATAGTGTGCAGGTATATGTGTGCACGTGCACACTGAAATGGCACAAGGAAGAACTCCAGATTTCTTGGATTTAAAACAAGAATTAAAGGGCAATACAAACATGATTTTTGGCAACAGGGATATTTGATTTCTGGAATTATATGGATCAACTTAGAAAATAAGAAAAAGTAGGCTTTACTTTAAAATCAGTAAACAAATTTTATTTAAAACCCAGAAGAGAAAATTATGTATATTAACCTGTATACATATAGGTGCATATGCTTCTGAAATTAAAGAGAAATTAAATAAGCCTAAATAAGATATGTGTATATATATATATATATATTTTAAGTACTGAAAAGTATACATATATATATATAAGCAAGTAAAACTATAACATTAAAATGACATGAAATGTGATACAAGTTAATGAGCTTGTATAGGCAAAAATAGCAAAAGGGGATTTTCAGAAATAATTAAAATAAAAATAGGATAGTCACACTTTTAACATGACTAGGAGAGTGGCCATTTTCTGAAAAGTAAAAGAAAGAAAATGCAGCCTTTAAATTGGTTAATATGGCCGGGATATTATGAATGAAAAATGCATGATGCTAGCCAGGACAGAAATGGAATTCTGTTTCAACAAAACCCTAGAGGAAAAATGCTTATAAATAGGCAGTTTAGCCAGTAGAATCATTTTTACCCCGAGCTGCACAAAAATAAGAAAAGAAGGAAAATATTGGAAGAAAGGAGAGAACACTCAAACAAGAATTTTCTGGATTAAACATTTAGGTGAGTAATCTCACTAAGTTCATGGCATTAAGACCTGAGATGAGGCAGCCACTTTTTATTTCCATTTATATATATTTCTGGTTTTGATGTATATGATTTCATCAATGCTTTCTGGATGTTTTATTTTAAATCTGATATGATTTAATATGGATGATTTTGGATGACCTTTGATTGGTTGAGACATTTGTCTTTGGATGAGTATCATACTGATTTATTTATACTCACAAATGTTAAAGTTTAGGATCTCAAAAATCATATAGAGAATACTCTCAGCTGTTATAGATCTATGGCATGGAAACTTTATAAAAATGATTAGAGCTGCATTATACTTGGTATAAGTGCTGAGGCTTGAAAAGAAAAATGTTAAGGGTGCAATAGAAATTTTCTAAGTGCTGAGCCCTTAATCAAATCAAAAAAAAAAAAAGAGAGAAACCCACAAGCTAAAATTATGATTGAACCAGATCTTGAATCTGAATCAATCATAAAGGCTTGCAGATCAATATAACATGCCATGCCTCTTTTACAGTTGAAAATATTCTCATAATTTTGCTAAGATCAAGACATATTGACCCCATTTAGGAAATAACTGTCTGATTATTTCTGAGGAGAATTATGCTAGAAGAAATTATGGATGTTTCCATGTTTGCAGTGATATGTTCACTTAGCATATTTGATGATAGGATTTAAGACTATACACTAGTAAATAAACTAGGGAAGGGAAGGCCAAGAAAGCTGCTGGAATGCTTGTCATATTTGAAGTATGCAAGTTGGCACATGGTTTGTTTAAGCCCTGAGATCTTTGTGCAATGATGTGAATTAGTTCATTGCAATGTGTCCCAGTGATTCCTTAATAGCAGATGAGGCAGGAATTTAAATTGAATATTACAACCTGTAAATGAAGAAATAGGAATATGGATATTTCTTAGGTTGAATGGTATGGAACCAAGATGATTCCAGTAAGTGAAATTGTTGCAAATAGATAATTATGTTTGCATGATTATGTATGCAAGTGAAAGAATGATAAATGAATATATCATACCTGAATCAACATAATTATACTATGTTAAAATAATTGATTGCAAAAATTTGCTTAAACAACTGAATTGCATATTATTTGAATCAACAAGTTAGTACCCTTATATTCTCTATTGCTTAATATCATGAATGAATTGATGTTACTCATACCAGATCATAGATCTGACCCTTGTTTGCTCATGGCATCTGGGGTGTCTCATTTTAAAATGAGGCAGCCACTTATGTTCTTTCAGGTAACCCAGGCACTAAGTAAAAATGAAGTTATGGCTTTTATGGAGGAGTGAATGAACATGCTAGCTAGTTTCAATAAGAGTTTAAATCAATTATATCTGCATGTATTCAGGAAAAATTTTATGTTCTAAGATTTCCAGTTATGTAATGAATTCTATTATGGTTAGATGAACTAGTTGTATCATGTTAAATATATTGTTATGCACTAAGGTTTAAAATCTCAAAGGAAAAATCTGAGTGGGAAACAAGGAAATGATTTTAATTACTGATATGGATGTTTGGAAGAGAAATATGCATATGTAGTTGAGCTGTTGTTTTGTAAAGTTTATATTATGTAATAGTTAATCTTGAGATATAACAGAGCACTGAGTTTTAGAACAAAATCTGGATTTAGCAAGAAGTAAACTTAACAGGATTTTATTTTCTTTTTACTGAAATGCTTTGTAATTAAGTTTGAATTCATTTCTGAATTGAATTGAGAAGAGTAAGATGTTTTCCTAAAGCTTTAAACAGAATGCAATGAAATTGAACTAGTGTGGCAGATACAGGATTCATGAGTTAACCAGCTTCAATTAAATGAAGTATTGGTTGATCATGATAGATTGTATTCTGATAATAAAAATGCATTTCAAAGCTTAGTACATTTAGCAATTGATTCACCCAGTTTTCTGGAAAATGAGCAGAAATATTGACATGTACATGTACATCTGTGTACATGTTGATATTTGAGCAAAAATATGATCATAAATTCTTAAAACAGTTGTAGGAATGGGATACAAAAATAGTAAGTAAGAAGGATTGTTTTGTATGTTGGGTTATAGGCAAAAATTAAACATATATGTACAATTATAGGTAGGTATCAGATTTCTAACCTTTCAGAAAAAAAAAAGAAGAAAACCAAAAATTGTGTTTGAACCGACCTGCATGGTACTCGAACACGTGACCTTTTGTGTATAAGTTAGGCGCGTTTCCATTACGCCTAGATGTTGCTTGTGTTCACTTAGGATCCACTTTCTTTTATACTGAATCTAATATTATCCAGACTTTAAACACAATCATCAACATTAAAAGCTTGTTTACTACTGAATATTACTTGATCATTTCTTGATCCTAATGACAGACTAAAATACATATTTTAGTGGATTTTATGGCCAAAAATCTGAATACAATAATGTATCTGAATTACTAAATCTCTAAATCAAACAGGATGTTATTGAACAAAAAAAAAAAAATAATAAAGTATATACTCTGAATTTAAACAAGAAGAACACATACATCTTCATATGTATGTGTATATTATTAGATATGCACTGATATATTTATATTGGTAAGTTATTTTGATCCTGGATATATTTTGGTTATTGGAAAAAGAAAATGACCTTGGAAAATATGTTTGTAATGAATGATATATCAATATATCATCTCATAGCAAAAAAAAAATCCTTATGAAATTAGGGTGGAAATAGGAGGGTCATTTCAGTTGGTATCAGAGCTATGTTATTCAACATAGTAGAAGTAAGGATCAAGTTCTTAGATAGAAATAAAATTAAAAGGAACTAAATATCAAACTAACCAGCTATGTAAATTATTATTAGCAAACTATGGTAGGGAGACCACCAAATCAGGGAGCAGGATCTTCCCATGCACCACCAATGGTCAATCTGCAAGACTTGGTGAGAGCATTTAGGGATGGGGCAGGACAAAGGCAAGAAAATCCCTATGAAGAACTCTCAAAACTGCTTAAGACATATACTCATTTAGGAGGCAAAAGCTTTGAAGGGACAGAGAGTATCATGGAAATTCAAACATGGTTGAGAACATTGGAAAGAATTTTCAATGACATGCAACTTGATGATCAAAGAAAGAGGCAAGTGGCTTCAAGACAGCTGAAAGGAGTAGCTTTAGGCTGGTGGGAAGTAATCATTGCAGGAAGGAATGAGAATGAAATCACTTGGAATCAATTCAAAGAGATGTTGGAGGCAAGGTTTGTACCAGCATCAGCAAAGACTACCTTGCTAGAAGAATTCATTAGGCTTAGACAAGGAACCATGACTGTCACAGAATACACTCAAAAGTTTGAGGGACTTTCCACATATGGAGCAATGCTTGTGGCAGATGAAGCATCTAAAAATGATAGGTACATAAAAGGTCTAAACCCAGGACTTAGCAGAGCTATGTTACCTTATGCAGACAAGACTTTTGATCATGTGATAGACTTAGCTTTGAGGTTGGAGCAGCATGACAAGGAAAGGGAGAAGTTCAGAAATTTTAAGAGCAATAATAACAAGAAAGGTAAGGGGAGGTATCACCCTTATGATAAGAAGAAAGAAGAGGCTAGTAACAAAAGCACTGGAGATGTCAAAGCTAAGGAAGACAAGAAGAAAATTGTGTGCCATCAGTGTGGAAAAGAAGGGCATATCAAACCAAAATGTCCAGAGTTGAAAGGAGGAGCTTTCAAATGCTATCTATGTGGGAAAGAGGGACATATGAAGAGGAATTGTCCTGAGTATAAACAGCAAGGCAAATTGGCAAATTTGGAAGGAAAAGGCAAAGCCACAGTGGAAAGTAACACTGTAAACCATAGCCAAGTGGAAGGTACATTACTTATTTGTACCATACCCATAACAGTAGTGTATGATACTGGGGCAACTCACTCCTTAATTTCTTACGAATTGGTTAAAATGCTAAAACTGAATTGCATATTAGTTGAAACCCCATTGCATATACACAGTCCACTGGGGAGTTCTAGTGTTTTAAATATGATTTGTGTGGATGTGGAGTTAAACATAGGAGGAAATGTTTTTATTTCCAATTTATATGTTTTGAATTACCCAAATATAGGTGTTATATTGGGGGTAGACTGGTTAAGGCAATTTAAAGCCATAATTAATTTAGACTCATCCACCATATCATTGCAAAATTCTAGAGGCCAGAGAATCACAGTTTTATGTGAGGTAGCTAAGGAAGGAAAACTATATCATTTAGTTGACTTAGAAAAAGATCTGAGTGAACTAACCATTGAAGAAATTCCCATAGTTAATGAATACTTGGATGTGTTTGGGGAAGTTAAGGGTGTTCCACACCACAGACCAGTTGAGTTCCAAATTAATCTCATTCCAGGAGCAAGTCCAATAATTAAGAAACCTTATAGAATGGGGCCAAGTGAACTGAAAGAATTGAAAAATCAGTTGGAAGAATTAGAAGGCAAGGGATTTATAAGGCCAAGCAATTCCTGCTGGGGTTCTCCAGTAGTGTTTGTAAGAAAACATGATGGTACCTTGAGAATGTGCATAGATTACAGGGAGCTAAATAAAGTAACCATCAAGAATAAATACCCATTGCCTAGAATAGATGATCTCTTTGACCAACTCAGTGAAGCTAAAATATTTTCTAGGCTAGACTTAGCATCAGGATTCCATCAAATGAAGGTTGAAGACTCAAGTGTTAAGTACACTGCATTTAACACAAGATATGGCTTATATGAATTTTTGGTTATGCCATTTGGTTTGACAAATGCTCCTTCATATTTTGTTGATTTGATGAATAGAATATTTAGAGATTATCTAGACAAATTTGTACTGATTTTTATTGATGACATTTTGATTTATTCCAAGACAGTGGAAGAGCATAAAAATCATTTGCATTTAGTTTTGTCAAGACTAAGTGAAAATGATTTAAAGGCAAAATTTTCAAAATGTGCATTTTGGAAAGAAGAAGTGCATTTCCTTGGGCATGTCATCTCTGCCAAAGGAATATCAGTAAACCCTAACAAGGTAGTGGCAATCCAAGCATGGAAAAGGCCTAGCACCATCAGTGAGATTAGATCATTTATGGGGATGGCAGGATATTATAGGAGATTCATAAAAGATTTCTCAAAAATATCATCACCACTTACCAATTTAACTAGAAAGAACCAAGCCTTTGTATGGACAGAAAAATGTGAGCAAGCTTTTATCAAAATAAAGGAAGCTCTGATTAATGCACCAGTGTTGAGAGTGCCAGAAGGAAATGAAAATTTGGTTGTGTACACTGATGCAAGTGGCTCTGGGTTAGGGGCTGTGTTGATGCAGCAAGACCAGGTGGTAGCCTATGCATCTAGGCAATTAAAGCCACATGAAACCAGGTATGCAACCCATGATCTTGAACTAGCAGCAGTTGTGTATGCTCTGAAACTTTGGAGACATTATTTGTTAGGTGCCAAATTCATTTTGTACACTGATCATAAGGCACTGAAATATTTATTCTCACAAAAAGATTTGAACATGAGGCAACATAGATGGGTAGAGTTCCTAGCTGCCTATGATCTAGACATACTGTATACACCAGGCAAGGCAAATAAAGTTGCAGATGCCTTGAGTAGACAACATGCCAAAGTAGCCATGTTGATGATGGAAGAGTTTAGGGATTTGTCTATACTTACTGATTTGGAAATTGAGGAAAGTAGTGAGGAACAAATGATGCCCATTGAAGAAGGTGAAGGTAAAGGGAAATTAAGTATGATATCTCTGCAATCAGATTTACTTCTTAAGATTGGGCAAATGCAGGAACAAGACCTAAACATGGTGGAAAAGAAAATGCTCATATCAAAAGGGGAGGAAGTAATAAATTATCAAGTTGATAAAAATGGGTATTTGAGGAATAAAAACAGGATATGTGTTCCAGAAAATATAGAATTGAAAGAGGAAATATTAAATGAGTACCATAGGAGTAAGTACTCCATACACCCAGGTAGCACCAAGATGTATCAAAATTTGAAAAGAAATCTTTGGTGGAAGGGGATGAAGTCAGATGTGGCCAGATATGTTGCAAGGTGCATGACTTGCCAACAAGTCAAGGCAGAGACACAAAGGCCATCAGGACTATTGCAACCCCTTAGCATACCACAGTGGAAGTGGGAGGATATATCTATGGATTTCATAGATGGTCTGCCTAGATCTAAGAAGGGAAACACAAGTATATGGGTAATTGTGGATAGGCTAACTAAGGTAGCACATTTTATCCCAGTTAGAGCAGAAAGAAATGCTCCAAAATTGGCTCAAATATTCATGAAAGAGGTAGCAAGGTTGCATGGCATACCTAAAACCATTGTGAGTGATAGGGATACCATCTTCACCTCAAGGTTTTGGAAAAGTTTTCAAGAGGCTATGGGGAGTGAATTGTGCTTAAGCACTGCCTACCATCCACAATCAGATGGTCAAACTGAGGTGGTGAACAAAGTCTTAGAGGATTTGTTGAGAGCATGTACACTGGACTTTGGAGGCAACTGGGAAGACCACCTCCATCTAGCTGAATTCACATACAATAACAGTTACCAAAGCACCATAGGGATGGCACCATTTGAAGCCTTATATGGCAAGCCATGTTTATCACCTATATGCTGGGTAGAGGCTGGAGAAAGGGCTGTTCTTGGACCTGAATATGTTAAAGAAACTACAGAGAGAATTGGGTTAATAAGAAAAAGAATAGCAGCAGCTCAAGATAGGCAAAAGAAATTTGCAGATAGGAAGAGAAAGCAAGTGGAATATGAAGAGGGAGACTTTGTTTTCATCAAGATTTCACCTATGAAGAAAGTCATGAGATTTGGCAAGCAAGGTAAGCTTACACCAAGGTATGTTGGACCCTATAAAATTCTGGAAAGAATTGGTTCATTGGCTTACAAATTAGAACTACCAGAGGAGATGAAAGCAATGCATAATGTTTTTCATGTGTCCCAGCTTAGAAAATGGGTACATGATAAGGAAGACATTTTGGAAGAGCCTACCAAAATTCAAATAAATCCTGACTTGGTTTATGAAAAAGAACCAGTGGGGATTGTAGCCAAGGAAGAAAAGAAATTAAGGAGCAAAACCTTGAAACTAGTTAAGATCCAGTGGAGTAGTGATCCTAATGACTGCACATGGGAGTTAGAGGATAAGATTAGAATGGATTATCCTAAGCTTTTTGCAAATTAAAAGGTAATTTTTTTTTTCTTTCTGGAAAAATTATTTGTTATGCATGGTTGATATGGTTAAATTTGTTTGCTTATGCATATGTTTGATAAGTTTTCAGAAAAGAAAAAGATGCTCACTATAAATGTTAGAAAAATTGTGAGGACACAATTCCTAAAAGGAGGGGTGAATGTAATACCCCAAAATTTTGTGAAAAATCATTTTTGAAAAATGATTTAATTTTGAAATATTTAGATTTAAATATGGTGAAGTCTCAGGAATAAATAGTGTGCAGGTATATGTGTGCACGTGCACACTGAAATGGCACAAGGAAGAACTCCAGATTTCTTGGATTTAAAACAAGAATTAAAGGGCAATACAAACATGATTTTTGGCAACAGGGATATTTGATTTCTGGAATTATATGGATCAACTTAGAAAATAAGAAAAAGTAGGCTTTACTTTAAAATCAGTAAACAAATTTTATTTAAAACCCAGAAGAGAAAATTATGTATATTAACCTGTATACATATAGGTGCATATGCTTCTGAAATTAAAGAGAAATTAAATAAGCCTAAATAAGATATGTGTATATATATATATATATTTTAAGTACTGAAAAGTATACATATATATATATAAGCAAGTAAAACTATAACATTAAAATGACATGAAATGTGATACAAGTTAATGAGCTTGTATAGGCAAAAATAGCAAAAGGGGATTTTCAGAAATAATTAAAATAAAAATAGGATAGTCACACTTTTAACATGACTAGGAGAGTGGCCATTTTCTGAAAAGTAAAAGAAAGAAAATGCAGCCTTTAAATTGGTTAATATGGCCGGGGTATTATGAATGAAAAATGCATGATGCTAGCCAGGACAGAAATGGAATTCTGTTTCAACAAAACCCTAGAGGAAAAATGCTTATAAATAGGCAGTTTAGCCAGTAGAATCATTTTTACCCCGAGCTGCACAAAAATAAGAAAAGAAGGAAAATATTGGAAGAAAGGAGAGAACACTCAAACAAGAATTTTCTGGATTAAACATTTAGGTGAGTAATCTCACTAAGTTCATGGCATTAAGACCTGAGATGAGGCAGCCACTTTTTATTTCCATTTATATATATTTCTGGTTTTGATGTATATGATTTCATCAATGCTTTCTGGATGTTTTATTTTAAATCTGATATGATTTAATATGGATGATTTTGGATGACCTTTGATTGGTTGAGACATTTGTCTTTGGATGAGTATCATACTGATTTATTTATACTCACAAATGTTAAAGTTTAGGATCTCAAAAATCATATAGAGAATACTCTCAGCTGTTATAGATCTATGGCATGGAAACTTTATAAAAATGATTAGAGCTGCATTATACTTGGTATAAGTGCTGAGGCTTGAAAAGAAAAATGTTAAGGGTGCAATAGAAATTTTCTAAGTGCTGAGCCCTTAATCAAATCAAAAAAAAAAGAGAGAAACCCACAAGCTAAAATTATGATTGAACCAGATCTTGAATCTGAATCAATCATAAAGGCTTGCAGATCAATATAACATGCCATGCCTCTTTTACAGTTGAAAATATTCTCATAATTTTGCTAAGATCAAGACATATTGACCCCATTTAGGAAATAACTGTCTGATTATTTCTGAGGAGAATTATGCTAGAAGAAATTATGGATGTTTCCATGTTTGCAGTGATATGTTCACTTAGCATATTTGATGATAGGATTTAAGACTATACACTAGTAAATAAACTAGGGAAGGGAAGGCCAAGAAAGCTGCTGGAATGCTTGTCATATTTGAAGTATGCAAGTTGGCACATGGTTTGTTTAAGCCCTGAGATCTTTGTGCAATGATGTGAATTAGTTCATTGCAATGTGTCCCAGTGATTCCTTAATAGCAGATGAGGCAGGAATTTAAATTGAATATTACAACCTGTAAATGAAGAAATAGGAATATGGATATTTCTTAGGTTGAATGGTATGGAACCAAGATGATTCCAGTAAGTGAAATTGTTGCAAATAGATAATTATGTTTGCATGATTATGTATGCAAGTGAAAGAATGATAAATGAATATATCATACCTGAATCAACATAATTATACTATGTTAAAATAATTGATTGCAGAAATTTGCTTAAACAACTGAATTGCATATTATTTGAATCAACAAGTTAGTACCCTTATATTCTCTATTGCTTAATATCATGAATGAATTGATGTTACTCATACCAGATCATAGATCTGACCCTTGTTTGCTCATGGCATCTGGGGTGTCTCATTTTAAAATGAGGCAGCCACTTATGTTCTTTCAGGTAACCCAGGCACTAAGTAAAAATGAAGTTATGGCTTTTATGGAGGAGTGAATGAACATGCTAGCTAGTTTCAATAAGAGTTTAAATCGATTATATCTGCATGTATTCAGGAAAAATTTTATGTTCTAAGATTTCCAGTTATGTAATGAATTCTATTATGGTTAGATGAACTAGTTGTATCATGTTAAATATATTGTTATGCACTAAGGTTTAAAATCTCAAAGGAAAAATCTGAGTGGGAAACAAGGAAATGATTTTAATTACTGATATGGATGTTTGGAAGAGAAATATGCATATGTAGTTGAGCTGTTGTTTTGTAAAGTTTATATTATGTAATAGTTAATCTTGAGATATAACAGAGCACTGAGTTTTAGAACAAAATCTGGATTTAGCAAGAAGTAAACTTAATAGGATTTTATTTTCTTTTTACTGAAATGCTTTGTAATTAAGTTTGAATTCATTTCTGAATTGAATTGAGAAGAGTAAGATGTTTTCCTAAAGCTTTAAACAGAATGCAATGAAATTGAACTAGTGTGGCAGATACAGGATTCATGAGTTAACCAGCTTCAATTAAATGAAGTATTGGTTGATCATGATAGATTGTATTCTGATAATAAAAATGCATTTCAAAGCTTAGTACATTTAGCAATTGATTCACCCAGTTTTCTGGAAAATGAGCAGAAATATTGACATGTACATGTACATCTGTGTACATGTTGATATTTGAGCAAAAATATGATCATAAATTCTTAAAACAGTTGTAGGAATGGGATACAAAAATAGTAAGTAAGAAGGATTGTTTTGTATGTTGGGTTATAGGCAAAAATTAAACATATATGTACAATTATAGGTAGGTATCAGATTTCTAACCTTTCAGAAAAAAAAAAGAAGAAAACCAAAAATTGTGTTTGAACCGACCTGCATGGTACTCGAACACGTGACCTTTTGTGTATAAGTTAGGCGCGTTTCCATTACGCCTAGATGTTGCTTGTGTTCACTTAGGATCCACTTTCTTTTATACTGAATCTAATATTATCCAGACTTTAAACACAATCATCAACATTAAAAGCTTGTTTACTACTGAATATTACTTGATCATTTCTTGATCCTAATGACAGACTAAAATACATATTTTAGTGGATTTTATGGCCAAAAATCTGAATACAATAATGTATCTGAATTACTAAATCTCTAAATCAAACAGGATGTTATTGAACAAAAAAATAATAATAATAAAGTATATACTCTGAATTTAAACAAGAAGAACACATACATCTTCATATGTATGTGTATATTATTAGATATGCACTGATATATTTATATTGGTAAGTTATTTTGATCCTGGATATATTTTGGTTATTGGAAAAAGAAAATGACCTTGGAAAATATGTTTGTAATGAATGATATATCAATATATCATCTCATAGCAAAAAAAAAAATCCTTATGAAATTAGGGTGGAAATAGGAGGGTCATTTCAATATCACATGTCAATAAATGTTCGAATCATGCTATGCAAGTTTCGAACTTGTGACCTCTCGCACCAAAGCCGAATCACTTAACCACTTGGACAATGGAATAAAATTTTGCTATATTTTATTTTAAGTGATATTAACATTTGGTAATATCTATAGAGAAACGTTTGAGGAAGTTCATGCTGGTAATAAAAAGGTATTACACCAAAGCTATTATATTTAAGTCATATTGGCACGACGTGTGCATTTAACTAGTACAAATGACATATGTTTCAGAAATGCAAGAATATATATGTAATAGAAAAATACATGATATGCAAGTGCAAAGTGATATGCAAATGACATACACGAAAGCGTGCTTTTATATATAAAATAATCAATTAAATGAAGATTTATTTCATCGCTGATGATTATTATTCTATAAGCTTGTATTATTTTAAAAAAAGAACTAAAAATAAAATTTGTGAATTATGTGTCAAACGTCACAAAAAGAAATAACTAATGAAAAAAGATATCAAAATTGTCCTTTTGAAGATATTAGCACATCCTTGTACACAACAATTCTTGTGTAGGTTCCAGATTGCCCTTGAACTTCACCGTTTTTTACTAAATCTTTGGTGTTTTTCATTGAAACTCCTCTTGATAATGCAACATAAAGTTGACCATGGCTGAATATATCTTGGGGTAAGTAAATTCCAACATTTGGAATTGTTTGCCCTTGAGCTTTGTTAATAGTTAAAGCAAAACTTAGCCTTATAGGGAATTGTTTATACTAAAGCCATTGCATCTTGATAACGTTGGTACATATTACGTGGACTTCCATTGAACGCGGGGGGTAATATTACTCTTCTACCTTTGTTACCTATGTCAAAAAAATTAATTTGATATAAAATTATATATGTGTGTATATGTGTGTGTGTGTATTGTATAAATAGACCAAAGGGAAGGGAAAAGTGTCATACTTGCATTATTTTCTCCAGCATTCAATGCATCTTGAAGTCCCACATACAATTCCGATCTAATATGATTTTGTTGTTGACGAAACCATCTCATTCTACCACTTTCAATTTTCACATAATTATCCACGACATATTGTTGTAATAAACGTCCTCCATGTAAGAAGAGAGAAGTACCTTCACGTCGAATCTAAAGTTTAAGTTGATTAGTAATAGCAAATGGAATATACTATCTATATAATAATTACTTAAGTTGATTAAAATTGCTAGATCTTGATGCCTATTATATTTATGTTTGACTGCTTGTGTAAATCAAAAGAAAGAAATCCATTATGTCATTAACTATGTTTAAATTTATGCCCAATAATTAATCAATTTTTATAATATGATGATGCTAGCTATAAATTTATAATTTTATGAATGTAAAACTACTTGGTACCTGCAAAATATAAGCATAGTACTCACGGTATGTAAGAGGAGTTCCATTTATATTATGGCTGTTAAGGTCCCAACCATAACTTCAATAAATTAGTAGGAGATGGTACTGTAGAGGGTCATAACAACCATGTGTTTCTGGAATTCTCATAAGCTGATCCGTCGTCGTATGTAGAACAATATCCTTACCATTTATAAGACTTGTCGCATCCTAACCAGCTATCATTGCGGAAACTTGTGAAGATGTAGGCAGCACATATTGTTGGTGCAATGGTTTTTCTTTAATTATAAATTTATAATTATGGATCTCGGGAAGTTGTGAAACTCGACGAAAGTACTGAGCAAAATCATTATTCTCATCCAATATACGTTGTATACTTTCCAGTATTCCTCTATTCAAGTCTTCATTTTAAATCATTCGATTTTCAATTTCATGATCAGTATCATATATATATATATATAGTTGTAAAAATCTGGGTCTACCTCCTTCTTTAGGAAGTGGGCTTCCAATATTGTGATATATACATCCTTGAGCACGGAAAGTGTAAATACCAGCTCTTCCATTTGTTAGATTTTCAACTACATGCACTCCCACTGAAGTGAAGGAGAATACATGATCATATGATCGAATATTTCTTTTGAAATGTATACCATCAGTATCTGTATCCTTGTAGAGCTCCAAGAGCTCATTTGGTGAATGCACTAGGGGAGTATGGTTCTTCCATTTGAACAACACAAAGGTGCACTCTCGTTTCGAAATAATTTTCTCGAACAATGTTGACGAAATGTTGGTTGTTTCAATAAATGCTTTTGAAATCCAGTATGATTTTTGAAATTTTTTGCAACATTATGAGTTCTAACATTTCTTTGCACGGTTTGACGTCTTTGTAGTTGATTATTATTTTGTGATGATTGTCTCTGCTCTTGGTTAGATTGTGACATGTCATTTACAATATGTTCTCTTTCCTCAATAGATGTGGTTTCTGTTTGTTCTCTTTGTATTCTTGGATTTCTATCTGCTGGTAAATATGAGATTCATTGCTTGTAGTATTTATATTTCTTCCAAAATATGCATTTTGGCATCTTTCTCTTCTTTGTCGATACATTTCACGATGCCGAGCTAGATAATTTTCTCTTTGTTCCTGACTTATAGCATTCTTTCGTTCTCTATCTCTCATACGACGCATTTCTCTTTGTTCATCACTTAAAATATTTGTTCTTCTATTTTGTCTCCGTTGACTATTCATCTTTGATATACAGCCGACTGAAAAGCAAATATGGTTAGGCTACTAATTTTTTAATCTTAAATACTTTTTTTCACATAGCATTTGATGGTACTTGTTAAGGTAACGATAACTGTAATAGTAAAATTGTTAGAATGAGACCGAATTCCAACACCACATAAAAGATAAGGTAATTATACTATTTGCAACATTAATATAAATGGGAATTTTATTTCAAATTGGAAAACATAAGAGTAGAGAATATATAGTGATTTCCTTATTAATAACAAGGGTGCAACATCTAAAAAGTACTACTAATAAATGTTAATTTTTTTATCCTACATAATGACTTTTGATTCAAATTTATTGCACAATTATACCATCCATTTTCCTTCATAAATTTTACCTGCAAAAACATGAAAAGAAAACTAATAAGGCAATGAAATTTAATTATATTATTTTTTCAAATTTCTTGATCGATATATCACTTACCACTTCAGAAGTAAATTTATCATTCCAAAAATCATCTGTTGAGAGAGACTTTTTATCTGCATTTGTTGGTTATTCGACATGTACACTATCCTTCGTTGAAGATGCTTTTGAAGATATATCATCGTTTTGACTCGACCTTTGTTTATCACAGTTTTTAGCATCCATCGTTTGACTGATAAATTGTGTTGAATTAACATAATATATTGTCGTGTTAATTAACCTATATTTTATTATAACAACGTCATGTAAAATGTAAGTTGTGAGTCAACCAACTCATAAACAAACCAAGTACTTTATCTTGGCAAACAAACCCAAACTTAAAAACTTTGTTCCAATATAACAATTACTTGCTCCTCTTACATATACTTATCCATTTTCTACTCTATTACTTTTCTCTTACCCGAAGTTGCACTATAGATACTCTCTCAAAACTAAACAGTTTATTCGTTATCAAATAGCTAAAAACAGATCCACAGTACACATGAAAGTGAATTTACTCATGGTTAGATATACCTGAAGCACACATAGTATGGTTTCAATACTATTTACTTTTATTTGCATTGATAATTGACCAAATGACATTAATTTTATGTGTCAATTGGTTTACGATCAGTTTATAAAAGCAGCTCCTCTTTCAACTGAATGAAAATGGAAACTTTTCTAAAATTAAATATATCTAAAATGAAGACAGTTTGTTTAAAAATTTATTCATCCAGCACCAAGTTGTTACAATAGGCTATTATTTTGCATAAGGAAGCCATTCATAAAGTTATTAACCCGACATATATTTATTGCTTGGTTTTGGTGGTATTAATTCTCTAATGTATAAAGACATTGTAGCTTATTTGATATACTAACTTGAAGGTCCTCATTACCAGAAATTCTGATTTTTATCCGGCTAAATACATCAACTCTTAACACGAGTTTTATGGCACGCGCTTTGCGCGTGAATTGTTTTCCATTTAAGTCGTATATGTTTAAATCAATCAAAAAAATGATTTTTTATTTTCAAGTGATACTAAGATTTGTATATTTGTAAAGAAATATTTTGAATTTGTAACGGAAGTTTATTTTTAGAAGCGTTTTGAATTTGTAACATGTTTGATTGTTAGATCCTACTTTTAGGGACGTTTGAATTTGTAAAATAAGTTTAATATTGGATCCTATTTTTAAGTGATTAAGATTTGATAATATATAGAGGGGTGTTTTTGGTAGTTCACGTTGATACAAAAAAAGTGTGACATCAAAGCTATTACAACTGTACATGCAATCATCACATATTCAATAGTCAATAGTTGTCAAAATATAACGTCAAAGTAGTTTAGGTAATGCATAACTTTCATATACTCTACCTTGGGAAAAAAGTGTTTTCATGATTTCCACAATCACACACTGTACATGCAATCATCTATTAATCAACCAACAAACATCAGACCAAATCACATACTAAGTAGCTCAGAAATAGTTTAGCCATTTTTTTTTCGCAAGCAACTTAACTTGGTATTGTCAGCACAAAACATTGCTTGGTAAAATAGTTTCAAATTCCCTGCCATCTAAAATGTCAACAAAGTCATAAATATTTATCAATTACTTGAAGCAAAAATTAAAAGCTAGTTTATTTTATGTGCCCATCAGTAAAGATATAATATCATTAGAAAATTTTGAATATCACCGCAAAATAATATTTACAACTCTTTTAATGATGCTTGTTGGCTATACTGAATGAAAAAAGGATAAAGATAAATACTATGACAAAACGATCAGTGTTCCAAACCGACAATCAGAAATTAACCATGAAAAATAATTAATAAGAGATGGCAATTAATAACAAATGGCGGATAACAGTTATAGAAATGCAAGATATATGATACTGAAGGCAATATATATATTCATGCAACAAATGATGGATAATGTTTCCGTTTTGAAAAAATATAAATTTCATCGAACAATACACACACACGCTAACAGATTTCCAGAAGCGGGAACTAGTAGTTGAAACTGCATATTAACTTGAATCAAAGAAAACATAGCCTAGAGTTCAAAAAAGACATGTTGAAGTATTTTGCATTCATAGTTTATAGATATACAAACTCCATTAATATTAACTGAGAACATTTACAACCCGCACGTGATTGGGTTAAATAAATTACACATCATCAGCTAACAATATCATTCAATTTTTATATTAAAAATCTGTAATGGCAAGGTGAACTAAAACATTTTAATAACGTCGAAAAGTAAATGTCTGACACTGTCAAGCATGATGTTTAGTTTGGGACCATTGCATCATGATCGACAGTGTCAAGCATAATGTTTAATATAGGCTATGCAAACTTATGTTTGCATTCATCTACTTTCAGTTGTTTGACATGCTAGTTTTCCGTACTCATTTTCTTAGTGCTGCACGTGTGTGTAAAAAGCATATTAGACGTCGGAGGTGCTCTGGGGTCATCAACGGCGGTTATGAATTACAAACGGGTCGATATTAAACATTATGATACTGAAGGCAATATATATATAGTCATGCAATAAAGCTTTACAAAACTAAGCATGACGACTAACCTAACGCTTTGAAAGTTATATGATGTTGGATGCGAACAACGAATGGCGAGTAATAACGAACAGTAGAGAGTGGTGTAGAGAGATGGAGTGAACGTGAAGGATAGACAGTGATATTTAAAGGGGTCAATAGGATTTTCTAGAATGCTAAATATGTGGTGCGAAGGTTTGAATATTTCTAGGTTCAAGGACTCAATCAATTGCCAACACATGCATTTAGATCTAAATAAGTACAATTTTAGGACAGATACTAGTTTTCAAGGCTCCTCTCCGCATGCATGTAATGGAGTGAACGTGAAAGGATAGAGAGTGATATTTAAAGGGGTCAATAGGGTTTTCTAGCATGCTAAATATATGATGCGAAGGTTTGAATAATTCTAGGTTCAATGGCTCAATCAATTGCCAGCTCATGCATTTAGATCTAAATAAGTACAATTTTGGACAGATCCTATTTTTTAAGACAGATCCTAGTTTTCAAGGCTCCTCTCCACATGCATGTAGAAGTTATAGCTATCTAAATTTTAGGACAGATCCTATTTTTTTGAAATAAAGGTTTTTTTTTAATTTTTTTAATAAATTTTAGGACAGATCCTATTTTTTTGAAATAATGGTTTTTTTGAATTTTTTTAAAGTTGTGTATATCAAATGAATTTTTTTTAAAGAATTACATATAAAGGATAATTTTGGAAGTTCGCAGTCGGATAAAAGTTTGCGCTTTCAACCCAACTATTAATAAAGACGAGCTGTAAGGCACGCGCTTCGCACATGAATTATTTTTCTACAAATTATATATGTTTTAACCCTTAACAAAAGGCACAAATATTTAATCATGATTTGCGTTAAAATCATGTGTAGTTTGTTTGAATTTTTATTTCTAAGTTCCAATATCTATTTTTTTGTAGTTTGAATTTTTATTTCTATTATTAATTAATAAATAAATAATTTGTAAATGAAGTTTATTTGTTAGATTGTATTTTAAAGTGATTAAGATTCATAATATTTGTAGAGGGGGTTTTGAATTTGTAAAAATAAATTATTCATTAAATTCTATTTTTAAGTATATTAAGGTTTGTTAATACTTGCAGAGGGATATTTTGAACTTAAAAAGTGAGTTTATTTGTTAGGTCCTATTTTTAAGTGATTTGATAATATCTATAGAAGAGTATTTTTGATAATTCACGCTAACACAAAAAAAGTGTAACATCAAATTTATTACAATTATTATTAAAAACTTGTTGTATTCTATTTTAAAGGAATATGATAATATCTATAGAAAGACATTTTTGGTAGTTCACGCTGACATAAAAAAGTGTGACACCAATTGTATTACAACTATTATTAAAAAAGTGTTATTGCATGCTCTTCTCGCGTGAATTATTTTCCTTATAAATTGTGTGTGTTTAAACCAGTCAAAAATATGGTTTTTTTTCTTCAAGTTATATTAAGATTTGTATATTTGTAAATAAGTATTTTGAATTTGTAAGGGAAGTTTAATTTTAGATCCTACTTTCAGGGCGTTTGAATTTGTAAAAGAAGTTTAATATTAATTCCTATTTTTAAGTGATTAAGATTTAATAATATATAGATTGGCATTTTTGATAGTTTACGTTGATACAAAAAAAGAGTAACACCAAAGCTATTACAACTATTAATAAAGATATAGGCTATGCAACCTTCAGTTTGCATTCATCTACTTTCAATTGTTTGACATGCTAGTTTTCCGTACTCATTTTCTTTGTGCTGCGCGTGTGTATGTAAAAAACCTATTAGACGTCGGAGGTGCTCTAGAGGTCATCAACGGCAGATAGGAATTACAAACGGGTTGATAATAAACATTATGATACTGAAGGCAATATTATATATATATATATATATATATATATATTCATGCAACAAAACTTTACAAAACTGAGCATGACGACTAACCTGCGCTTTGAAGTTATACGATGTCGGAGGCCAACAGCGAATGGCAAGTAATAGAGAACAGAGAGTAGTGTAGAGAGATGGAGTGAATGTGAAAGGATAGAGATTGATATTTAAAGGGGTCAATAGGGTTTTCTAGAATGCTAAATATATGGTGCGAAGATTTGAATATTTTTAGGTTCAATGACTCAATCAATTGCCTGCTCATGCATTTAGATCTAAATGAGTACAATTTTAGATAGATCCTATTTTTTAGGACAGATCCTAGTTTTCAAGGCTCCTCTCCGCATGCATGTAGAAGTTATAGCTATCTATATTTTAGAACAGATCCTATTTTTTTGAATATAGGTTTTTTTTGAATTTTTTAATAAATTTCAGAACAGATCCTATTTTTTGTAAAGATTTTTTTGCATTTTTTTAAAGTTGTATATATCAAATGAATTTTTTTAAAGAATAACATATAAAGGGCAATTTAAAAGTTCATGATCGGACCAAAAGTTTGCGCTTCCAACCCAACTATTAATAAAGATATAGGCTATGCAATTCATCCACTTTCAGTTGTTTGACATGCTAGTTTTCCGTACTCATTTTCTGTATGCTGCGCGCGTTTATGTCAAAAGCCTATTAGACGTCGGAGGTGCTCTGGAGATCATCAACGGCAGTTAGGAATTACAAACGGATAGATAGTAAACATTATGATACTAAATGCAATATATATATATATATATTCATGCAACAAAGCTTTACAAAACTAAGCATTACGACTAACCTGACGCTTTAAAAGTTATATGATGTCGAAGGCCAACAGCGGATGGCGAGTAATAGCGGACAGCAGAGAGTGGTGTAGAGAGATGAAGTGAACGTGAAAGGATAGAGAGTGGTATTTAAAGGGGTCAATAGAGTTTTCTAAAATGTTAAATATGTGGTGCGAAGGTTTGAATATTTCTAAGTTCAAAGACCCAATCAATTGCCAGCTCATGGATTTAGAATGAATACTATTTTAGACCGATCCTAATTTTTAGGACAAATCCTATTTTTCAAGGCTCCTCTCCGCATGCATGTAGAAGTTATAGCATTTTAAATTTTAAGACACGAGCGTTACAGCATGAATTGCTTTTCTTATAAATTGTATATGTTTAAATCAATCAAATAAAATGATCTTTTATTTTCAAATGATATTAAAATTTATATATTTGTAAAGAAGTATTTTTAATTTGTAAAGAAAGTTTAATTTTAGATCTTATTTTTATAAGCGTTTTGAATTTGTAAAACATGTTTAATTGTTAAATTCTACTTTTAGGAGCGTTTGAATTTGTAAAATAACTTTAATAGATTCTATTTTTAAGTGATTAAGATTTGATAATATATATAGAGGTGTTTTTAGTAATTCACGTTAATACTAAAAAGGTGTAATATCAAAGCTATTATTAAAGACTAGTGTTATGGCACGCGCTTCGCGTGTGAATTGTTTTTCTCATAAATTGCATATGTTTGAATTAGTCAAAATATGATTTTATTTTATTTTCAAATGATATTAAAATTTGTATATTTGTAAAGAAGTATTTTGAATTTGTAAAAGAAGTAAATTTAGATCTTATTTTTAGAAGCGTTTTGAATTTGTAACGCATGTTTAATTGTTGGATCCAACTTTTATGAGAACTTGAATTTGTAAAATAAGTTTAATATTATATCATATTTTTAAGTAATTAAGATTTGATAATATGTAAAGGGACGCTATTGGTAGTTCACGTTGATACCAAAAAATATGACATCAAAACTATTACAACTATTAATAAACAAATTGTTTTTTTATAAATTGTATATTTTTAAATTAGTTAAAAAAATGAATTTTTATTTTTAAGTGATATTAAAATTTGTATATTTGTAAAGAAATATTTTGAATTTATAAAGGAAGTTTAATTTAAAATCTTATTTTTAGAAGCATTTTGAATTTATAAAGCATGTTTAATGGTTAGATTCTACTTTTATAAGCTTTGAATTTGTAAAAAGAAATTAATATTAGATCATATTTTTAAGTGATTAAGAATTGATAATATACATATACGGGTGTTTTTAATCGTTATCATAAAAAAGTATGACACCAAAGCTGGTACAACTATCATTAAAAGTATCCTATTTTTTAAAATAAAGATTTTTTTGAATTTTTTTAATAAATTTTAGGATAAATCATATTTTTCTAAAATAAAGGTTTTTTTGAATTTTTTTAAAGTTGTGTATATCAAATGAAATTTTTTTTAAAATTACATATAAAAAGCAATTTTGAAAGTTCACGGTCGGAGCAAAAATTTGGACTTCTAACCCAAATATTAATAAAGATTAGCAGGATATACACCTTTGTATCTTTTTTCTTTTTCTTCTTAGGGTATTGGTGCATAGCAGTACAAAGATACTGTACTAATCATGATGGTTATCAATGACAAGATTTTCAAAAACTACATGTCAAAATTAACAGCAACCACCAAGCAAGCCGCTATATAAATTTGTCTTGCACTTATCATGTACTAAGATGTGTTACAATCTGAAATCCCATATCATTTATAACTAAATAATTAATCAATTTTCACAGTTGATCAAGTCTATGTTACTGAATTTGCAATTTAACGCAACATTCCTTACATAGGTTACCCAATTATAGACGATCTTTAGTCTACACTATGAGTTTAGCCAAAAAGAATTTGAAGTGTGGTATGCATGGTGTTTCAAAGGGGAAAAGGTAAAAACACAGAACTAAACATATGGGCTAAAACCACATGGACTGAAAATGGATTATGGACTACTAAATGAAGTCCAAATTTATTCATCTAATACAAACTTATTTCATATACGGATCAAAATATGACCCATTTATTTAAAATCATTATTTGAATAAAAGCATTTGGATGTTAGATAATATGTCCTTGTATGATTGAATGGATTCAGTTTCGCATCTACACCTCGTCTATTTGCTGTAAAATATTGGGGTTCTTATTTATTTATATTTTCAAGTGTTAACTGTAATTGTTTGACGAGAATGTACGTTGCTTCAGTTACAAACTGAGGCATGCTTCAGTTTAATACACGTAGAAACTGAGTAAATGCGTCAGTTTAACTGAGGCAATTCCTTCATTACAAACTGAGGCAATGCCTTAGCTACTTGCTATAGCAAAATCAAATGACTTGTTATAGATCATCGTAGCAAAGCTTTTAATCAAAAGAATAAATACATGTAACAATTGTTTACTGAACCAAATAACCAATGAGAGTAAAATTTTGAGCATTACTGTAATTTTTGAATGATAAGTTTCAAGACAGTTAGAAAGAATTAATTCAATAATATATTTTCAAGGAGGGTAATATATTTCAAACATGTAACCAAACCGAGCATACCAGTAATATATTTTTGCTGGACACAGCTTATGCTGCAATAGTTAAGCCGGACTATGTCCGTTTTAACCTAAGATTTCAAATATGATATGAGGCATCAATCTGGGGTTTCCATCAATTTTCTATATACAACGAATTAAAAATAATGCCCAAAAACAAAGTATATTATTATGATATTTAACCAATTGATTATATTATCTATTTAATTAGACAATAACAATCAATTTATTTAACATTCATACAAATACAACAATAAACTAAATTTCAAAACAAAATCCCATTCTAATAATTAACAAACATTAATCACATACAAAACCTCACCTTCATCTGTACGAATTACCTACCTTTGAAATACAAAAAAGATTAAAATACTTGATGCATATGTGATCATGTAACTGTAACATTAATCAACAAATTGCAATACTTAATTAAACGGACACATAATTTAATTTAATTATTTGTATGAATAACCTGAAAAGAAAATAATAACGAAATTACAGCCTAACAAATAATTAACATTGATCGCATGCAAAATCTAACCTTCATCCATTTCTCAGTAAAATAGAGTGATAAGCAGATGTATATTAGTGGAAGCAGACGAACTACTTGATAGAATGACTCAATACAAAACTTAAAATCTTTTATTTGTATACTAAAAGATGGGTTTACTGAGTCATCTTCCAAGTAGTACCTCTGATTCACTATCCCTTCGCGATTCTTCGAGCGTGCGATTTTATCAGAAGACATAAAAGGGAAATACAAGCACAGCTTTATTGCGGCTGTGCTTTTTATTTTCTAAACCTAGCTGCCCTAGCTGAGTATTTATCGACCGATAATGGATACGGGTTGTTAATGGTCTTGGATCCGTATGTCTTAAATGGGTCTTGAATTGGCCCATTACAAGCAATGCAACCTACGAGAAATGCCTTTAAATGGGTCAAATAAATATATTGCAATGAATGGTAGATATAAGAAAAAGAATGAGCCCAAGTCTTGTAACTACGTAGCTAACCCGGATTGTAGTATGACTGACATTTATGCAAAAAAAACGTTGGTACATGTTAGAATATAATGTAATGTTTACAAAGAATGTAGTTCTTTTGATTGAAACACTAAGGCAAAGAATCAAATATACTTTTCTGAACAATGACTTAGAGATTTATAACATACAACCAAACTACGGAATTCAAACATTAATAAAAACATAAAAACAAGTGTTTTCCGAAATCTAGAAGCAAAACATACAATTTGAATTCATCCACGTCTTTCTCACAAAGATCCATTAGGTAACTATAGAATATTAAGAAGAGAACCTATCAAAAAAATCCGAGAAAAGGAGAAGTCAAAATTAATTGATGGGATAGGATAGAAGGCAATAAAACTTAAGTATCGGTCATACTTCCATGCACCAGTCTCAATAACTCATACACCTTAACACTAAAAGTGTTTATGTAAAACATCATTGTACCACTACCAACATAGACCAATGTAAGTGCTCAATGCAGAAAATCACTCAATGAGCTCATTTATTTTATATCGACGTCATTGCCATAGATAACAGCATAAACCATATAGTGTTAGCTCAATGCAGAAAATCACTCAATGAGCTCATTTATTTTATATCGACGTCATTGCCATAGATAACAGCATAAACCATATAGTGTTATTTCGTAAATATTGGTCTGTGGTTGTTTAAGTATAAAGCACACTTTTGTTTAATATTTCATAAATGTTGTATGTGAGTTTAGTTGAAAGACTAAGATATCTCGCACCCAAAATAAAGAGTATTTACCCTTGCTTTTGTCGAAAAATTCTACATCTATGTTAAAGATGATATTTTCGTATACAATTTGTAAGTAGATTATCTTGAAAAAAATCCTTAATGTCACAAGTCAGTTCATCATAACATGATAAGAGTATGCACATGTAAGAGTGCATGATGGAACCGGGCCGATCAACAATGGGTGAAATAGCTAGATTTCAAAAAAAATTCTATTATGAATCATAGTGAGCCTATGAAGTCTAATTGGTTGCATTAGATCTAACCAATTGTATCCACATAATTTCTAAGGGGAGTATGAAGTTGAACTCAAAGCCTCAAAGATGATATCGAACCTCATTACAAGAAGGGATGTCGAAGCCTTTATGATAACAACCATTATAAAGGACATAAAGACGACATTAAGATAGAAAAAATTATTGATCCCCAAGATATGCGACATAGTCATGATATCGTACCAACAAGTAACGCCGAAGGTATAAGCCAATGTCGAAGATATTGGAATAGGTTAATGTCAAAGGTATAAACCAATGCCGACAGTATGAAGATGAGCCAATACCGAAGTATAGAGAAAAATTAATGTCGCATACCGCTTATAAGGTTGGATGAATGATATGGTGCCAAAGAAACTGGAAACAATGTCGCATGTTAGTAAAGGAATGACGACATTGAAAAGATCTATGCCAAAAGCACAATGTTATCACAACATGATATAACATTGATGCCGCATCACATTAATGCCGTATTCCATCGATGGAGCACTTTTCCATATAACAGTTCTTCCATATAGCCGGAAGAATCAATGCCGCTCCAGATTAATACGGCATTTCTCCAATTTCGCCTTATTCTAATGTCACCCTTCAAAGTAATTTGTCTCCTATTAATACTGCTTGTCACCAATGTGATCTCTTATTAATGCCGCTTATCACCAATACCGCCTGTTATCAATGCTGCCTGTTATCAATGACGCTTGTTATCAATGCCAATATCGCCACTTGTCAATATCGCCACTTATTGACGTCATGTCATAGTACTGCTGCACTTCATCAACCTTCAAAGAAGGCCGCATATCCTCAATACAATGTTGATATTGAACGTCATCAATGAAGACTATCAAGGCATGATGGATGCTAAGCGCCAAAGTTCACCATTGAGCGAGTGGATGTTGAAGTATGATGTCATGCGCCATCAACATGGATAATGTCGGGGGTCAAGCATGCCGCATAGACACATGGCAGCCATGTCGCATCCCTCAACTCCTATAAATACGAACCAAGGGGCATGAAGAAGGGGACGATCGTTCTTTTCTCAACTTCTTACATTTTAAACTTTGAAACCCTAAATTGATTTGGGGATTTAGTGTCGATTGTAATTTTTGCACATAGGACCTTGTACATTCAACATTTTCATGATATTCGAATAAAGACATCTTGAATTATGACTTACATTCGAATTCTAAAGCACTTATGATTTTTAAACCATGGCTTGCTTCGAGTTCCGAAAGCACTCATTAACTCGATTGATCTACATAGATTGACTCCAAAATTGCATGACCTTGACATTGTCAAACTTATAACATCATCATGGACTTGAACAAACTAAGCCTAATTTCCCAAGCCCTTTCTCAACTAGGTGTCGCTTTTGTCAACACTCGTTGAGGTTTACAGGGGATATTTAAGCCTTCAATCAACCAAATTTATTTTCCACCACACCTTTTGGGTGTTAACGAAGAAATTTGTTAACATTTTGGCATTAGAATGAGGGCTGAAATGTAACCATCTGCAAATTTATCAATTTAATAAATTATATTTATTTTAAAATATTCAAATATAAGCTTGCTAACATAGATTATGTTGTCTTAAATAATAAATAATGATGGAAATCTTATTTTGAATAAGTATTTATAAAAATATATACTTTGGAAAAATATCGATAAAATGACCGAAAAAATGTTTTATCGGTAAACAACTCTATAATCGTAATACATCGCGTACGGAGCTGGATACATACTCTTATTTATCCATTTAAACAATAATATGAAAAAATTATTTATTTTATTTTTGAAAAAAATATAAGTATTTATGACATCATCAGTGATGCCCTTATATTTAAATAATTGACATGAATTTAAATTGTGATTTAATGATTTAATAATTATTATAATTATTCAAGTAATTGTTTTAAAATGATAATAATTCATTTTAATTAGTTATAAAGCAATAATAAATCATTTATAATAGTTTTTATAAAGATATATATTTGATTTAAAATTATAAGGAAAATTGATATCGCTTTATCGGTATAATAGCACTTTTTGTAAACAATTGTTTAATATTTATTTACATGGTTTTATAATTCAAGTATGATCATTTTAATTGATTAATAATGATTAGAAATTTATTTTCAAATTTTGTAAACATATGTAATTTAATTAATAAGTGAAAATGTGATCGGAAATCGGTTTCCCGATTTTCAATGGTTTAACGAATGAAAGTTGTTCAAAAGTTGTTGCAACCTTACTTGCATGTCTTGTGCATGTATATAACATACATATGCACATCCTAACATGCACATGAACATATATATATATATATATACATACATATATACATATACATTTAAATATACTTATATAATCAAAATATCTATGATATTTTTCATTTCTTACCACTTAAGCATCCTTAAGTCAATGCACATGGATTGGAAGTGAAATGAAGTGATGGAGCACGTGGGGAGGCTGGCTTTGATGTGAAAGATGATGGAGGAGGTGGAGCACATGGGTGATGGGAGGGTGGTGAAGTGATGGAAGATATTTTTTCATTTGTTTTCCTATAAATACACCCTTATACTTCACATTTTCATACACACACTTCTTTCTCTTCTTCCATGCTTCTTTCTTTGAGCATCCATGAGAGAAATGGCCTATGGCCAAGAGAAAATAATGAGGAAGTGATGATGGCGTGTGATAAGGAGGAGGAGGCCGAGGGAAAAGTGGAGGAGGCTCTAGGACATGAACATGTATGGTTGTGGTGATGGATGGACATGAACTTGGTGGTGTTGGAGGGCAAGGCCGTGAGCATGTAGGGGGGGAAGGTCATGGTCGTGAGCACGGGGTGGGTAGGAAAAGATTTTAAGTAATGATTAGGATGGGTTTAGTGATGTTTGGATAAAGTAAGAGATCGTAGCGAAATTTCGTAAAACCAGAGACCAATAACAGTGAAAAACTATATATATATATATATATATATATATATGATGTGATATGATTGTTATGGATGTTTACTATGCTTTAATCATCAAGTTTGAATGTTGATTATATGTTCATTTTGATATTGAAACAAGTCACGTTTAATACACTTCGAATATCATAAAGTAAATCACTTTCCTTTAATAAATAAAATGGTGTACATGAAATTGTTAAACCTCTTGAAAATGGTTTAAAAATGTTTTACAAACACTAAAATCCGATTTGGTGAAGTTTTGATAAGTTATGAAAATTGAGTCTAAGATAAGCGAGTCGCATAACGGTAGTTTGCGATTTTGCGATGTAGAAAGTTAAATCCACTTGTACGATGGATTCAGAGTCGGAATCCTTTGTAATAAAAATTTTCTGAACTCTTATAATCATAATTTTCAAACAAAATAAAAAGTTCGAGATTTCGTTTAGTAGATTTTGAAATAAGAGCAAATCAAGTTTCCAAAATAGTTGCCGTTTGGCAGTTCGAAAACCAAAGCGATATATTCTTTAAAATTGATATTTTTAATTCTTTAAAAATATGGAATAAATTCTATAAATCTTTTAAAATATTTTAAAATGGATTTTAGTTATAAAAATGGATTTCTAAATGATAGAAAAGTTGTTTTGATCAAATAAGCTTTGAAAACACTATTAGCAGCACTATTCGCCTGACTTTTTGCTGCACTTTTAATAACTTTTGGAATATGGCGTTAAACTTAAGTATCCTTTCCCAAATCTTTTATAAATGTTTTCAAATAAATAATTAAGTGTTTTGAAGATGATTTGGAGGTTTTATAATTTAATTTAAAAAGTTTAAACAAATGATTTAAAGAAAAGTTGTTAAAATCAAGTGATTTAATCTTGGCTCTAAAAGCCGACGAGTAGACTTGAATTTCTATTCGTGACATCCGGATGTGAGGTGCTTAAACTAAGGAGATGTTCAGGAGCAACCAGTGCTCTTGCTCACCTGGCCTCTTTCTTGGGCGAGGAATAGATAAGGTCGAAATGCCAGAAACGAGGTAAGTATAAAAAATTTAATTTTTCCAAATTTAATATAACTTGGATTGTATAGAAATAATCTTCTTATACTTGGTATTAAATTTCGAGGAGGGAACCCGTACTATCTGTATGAATTTAACAGGTGATTTCACCGTTAATCGACGGATGGGAAAGGCTGAATACATAAATTGAGGCTGAGTAGAATTAGTATAATTTATATCGACCATTTTTATTCAAAAATGTTTTGCAATATGATTTATGAGAAATGATTTGATTTAGTATAATTTCCGTGGATCCGTTTTACTCGAATACTAACTAATTTGGATCGACCATCTTAGATAACATGGTTTCAACCTATTAAAAAGATAGTATTTGAAATAAGGAATCTTTTGTCAAGATTTGAATAAATGATTTGAAATCAATTTAATTCCTTTACTTAAAATTAATTGTTTTGGGTTTAAAGTAAACGATGTCTTAAATAACATTGTTTTTGACCTGTTTTTAAAGTTATGATTTGAAAATAGGGACTCTTTGTAAAGATTTAAAATTATGATTTGGAAATCTTTGTTAAGATTTAAATAAATGAGTTGGAAATACTTTCCTAAGTAAAGAACGAAATGATTTGGGATTATTCCAAGATTTGGAAAGGTTTTAAGTAATCAAAGGATTTGATAAGAGAAGTTTAATGATTTCGTATATACTAGAAAGAAATGTTTTAAAGATATATCTCTAGAAGATATTTTTGGTAAAAAAAAGTAATTAATCAAATGATAAGCACCTATTTACTTAATATCTTGTTATCGGTGATTGGTTCGGATGAACCGAGGTCGAATTTGAGCGATTCTTATCTGAAAACCACTTCGAACCAATTTATGAACTCAAAGTGAAGACATGGAATTAAAAATGGAATGAAGAGCTACTTATCACTTACCCTTGGGGGGGAATTTCCCATATCATCCACATATGGCAGTAGTATCTTCATTTGATCTTTGATGCAAGGGCTGTTAGGTACTTATCGTAAGGATGATTCCCGATAGGATGTGGTAGGAGAGCGGTTTGTCCTGTTCCTGGACAACTTGTATGGACGAATGTCTAACATTGCATTTCTTAAATGCACATACATTAATTTTTACAAACGTACATCTGTTTGGTGGTATAGAAAGTAACTCTATTACACTTAACACCCTTCTCTTAGACAAACGAGCTCAGAGGTTGTACATTTGTGGAAATCAATAGCGTGTGATGGAATTGGCAATATGGCATTTAAGGGAAATGTGTTCTATGCGAAATGCAATCGTTGCCTCAAGCCTTATCACTCGAGAATGAGAAAAAATAGAGTAGATGCGGATGGGCTAAGTGGGTCACTCTCATTAGGATATGGTCATCACCTTTCTAAATGATCCCCTATGTATCGGGTATGTTCTGTATGCTATGAGAGCTCTCGGATGGGTCGGGAACGACAAGGTAATGTCATATTCGGTACTATCTATGGTAAAGGTAGGCCCGTTCTGTGTTGGTAGAGGTTGGAGCCTTAGGTGCATCCCTCTAGAGATGTACTGTCGGAAGGTGGTCCCTTACCTTCTCATTGTATGGAATCTATTCTCCAATACGAGCTTTTACGGTTTTAGTTGTAAACCTATTATGCTATCAAATCTAACAAATGTAACAATTCCAGCTATGATTAATATGTTATTTAAAAGGATTTTCAAAAGAATGTCATTAAATATAATATCCTTGATTTTGCGTAGTATGAGATACCCTTTGATTTTCAAATACTCATATTTTGAGTTTCTCACACTAGTCCCATGGTCGACTCCGGGTTTATTTTCTTTCTCTTAAACTCTGGGTGTACTATTTATTTGGGCCGCCTGGTAGTTAGGTTTTTGTTTAGAGCATTTCAGAAGAGCTCGGAGCATGGAGTTAGAAGATTCTTCTGAAGAATGTTATCCATTTCCACCACACTCATATACTATTGTATTCCACATTTGTAAGGACAGATATTTATAACTATCCATATTGATATTAAGCTAAACTCTGATAAATGTATTTAAAAAAAAATTCCGCTGTAAAGATTATATGTTGAAATAACATATGTTATTCCATTCGTGTGAGATTTTGTTTTGTCTTTATTTTCTTTCTACCCTTAACGGTCGGGTTTTCCGGCACTTGAATTTGCGGTACGTGAATACCGAGGATGTATTGGTGTAAATTTTCGAGGGTCGAAAATCCTGAACCTTTGATTCCTTATTGTTCTCTCCATAAACTGATTGCATAGAGTTCTTTTATTTCAAGGAAAATGGTGAGAGCCAGAAGAAATAATAACATACCAAATAAAGAAGTCACACAACAAACGACTTTAGAGGATAATATCATCTCGAGCTTCAAATTAAAGAATATGGAGGTTGGACAACCTTCGACTCTAACAAAGCTCGCAAGCAGTGAGGCCAAGGTTCAGGATTTAACACAACAACTGATAGTTATGCAAGTGCTTCTTGAGAAAGCTCCATCTCAAAAATCTTCTAAAACGACAAAAGCTTAAAGAAAAGTGGGATGAAGCCGAATCTCCAAGTAAAACCCAAGATGAGGGACCAGAAATATATTCTCCGAGCTTGTAAACAAAAGAAAGCAATAAGGCTAAAAGGAGTTGGCAAAACAAAAATCAAGAAAGTCAAGTGGGAAGATACCTTGAATAATCAAATAGCTTAATCTCACGTAGAGTGTATAAGCCCTACAAGAGGAACTATTATGATGATGGAACTTACCAAAGGGATGTTCCCCACCAAATGACAGAAGATTTGTTTAAGGAGAAAGGAATCCTTGACCTAAGGAAAAATAATAGCTTTCAGAAAGCTCTTTTTATAGAAGAAATAATAGCTGTTAAAATCCCGCCTCACATCAAAATTCCTTCACTAAAGTATGATGGAACTACTAATCCAATTGATCACCTCTTAGCTTTTGAAAGTCAAATGGATTTGTGTAACGTCTCTAGGCCGGTTCGTTGTAAGCTCTTCCCCGTAGCTTTTCATGGAGCAGCTACCAAATGGTACATGCATTACCAAGAAAAAACCATATACTCTTGGAAGCAGTTTTCTTATGAATTCTCAATGTAGTTTTACGTATATTAGGACCCAACTATAGATTCCAGTATGTTAGCTAAAACCAAGCAAAAGCCAGGGAAATTACTTGACGAATACCTAAAGAGATTTGATATAGAAGAATTAAGAGCAGAAAATGTGACCGGTATAGAAAATTTGATGGCAGTTCATTCTGGACTAATTGAGCAAACTCCTTTTTGGAAA
Organism: Allium fistulosum; assembly: GCA_030737815.1. Lineage (NCBI taxonomy): Eukaryota > Viridiplantae > Streptophyta > Magnoliopsida > Asparagales > Amaryllidaceae > Allium > Allium fistulosum. Next base: position 598,576,012 of record CM060908.1, read on the forward strand.
GAACTTTATATTCATGGATGTAAGGATCTACAACAGTTCTATTTTCGGGCTGAGAAATTCATTCGTATGGATGCAATGTACCATGCCAAGAGGAAATATCAATGAAACAAAAAGAAGAAAAGTTCAGCTCCAATCATCCCAACAAAAGGTCAAAAGGAAGTGAAAGTAGAAGAGAAAGTCAGAAGGAAATTTCCGAATCCAATTATATAGATTTAAACAAACCCATTTCTTACATTTTCGTCGTGGCAAAAAATGACGAAAATTTCCCCGCTACCTATAAAATATAGAGCTATCCTGAGTCGAATAGGGGAAGAGATTATTGTGATTACCAAAGAGTAAATGAACATAAGACTAACGAATGCCATGTCTCGGCAAGAATAATTCAAAATATGATTAATTCAGGATCTCTAAAAGAATTAATTAAGGAAACTTAAAAGATCTCCCATTCTGAAGGAAATAGTCCAAACACCTGAAACTTAATTTTTCTTCAAGAAACAAATAAAGAGATCGAAACAAGTATATCTAAGAAATTGGCAATGGAATAGCTATTTCTTGCAACTTCAAATTTAGATTCTAGTCTGGCTAAAAAGTTTTATGGCAAATGCCCGCCAAGGATCAACCTTATTCATCAAAATTTCTAAATGGATTTATGCTTAAAATTCACTATATGCTAGTACAAAATTCAAGTTTCTTTAAACTTTAAACAAAAACCAATCTACTATGAATAGACGTCCGAGAGATTCCAGATTCCCTTGTCAAAACGTGGTAGATTTTTAGTTTTCCGTAAAAAGGGATAGTTCAAATATCCAAGATAAAATAATTCTCTAGCTCAAGGCCCGAATCTATATTATATAAGGGATTTCTTTATCATCTTCAATTCTTCGTGACAGGCCGATTTTCGAATAAAGGTAAATATTCAAAATCCTCTAAAAGGAAGGGATTCTTAAAGAAAAGCTTGTTCTTGTCCGTGAAGTCTATTAGTTCATGAATCGTGACTTTTTAGACTTACAAACAAGATATATTTTTTTGCTAAGCAAAACCTGAAGTAGTGCAATTATACATATCATACAAATGTGGAATAATATACACCAACCTTTTTTTAACAAGCAATTTATTGCAAAAGTTTTACCAAACACGTCTTTGAGAAAAATATTTCCAAAAATCAAAAGGATTATCACCAAATACCCTATAGATTAGGGAAAACATATATTCATCTATTTCAAGGAAGATTTATAAAATTTTCAATTTTTTTTACTTTGCATCAGTAAATGCACGTAAAAGGTTTTGATTTAGCATGTGCTGATAAAAGCATTTTCAAGACTTTCATAAATTATTGAAAAAGGAAAACCTATACATATTTTCCAAAGAAAAGTTTTTTGAACTACTAAGGCCCATTAGTGTTGCTAAAACTCTAATTAGAAGAGCTTATTCTCGATTAAAGGGGTATTAGTTCATGAGTCACAACCACTCAGTCTCTCATTTTAGATTTACATTTCTATTATGAGATTGGCTCAAAAACCCTTCTTAGTGGCAACGCTAAGAAGGGGCTTCTTTATCAAAGAATTCAAATACCCAAAATCTTTTCAAATTCATTGGCTTAAAACCCAAACCAATAAAAGCGCTTTACAAAGGAAAGATTGATTTTGAGAAAATATTCCTTGATTTTCCAAAGAAGTTCTTTTTTCGAAAAATTCTTCCATCCAAGGGGAAATTTCATATCAAAAAAGTTGAAGTTTTCAGAAAGGTTTTCCCAAGCATATTGATTGGCCAAAAATCATTTTAACAAACAAGTTTTTCAAAAACTTCTTTTTACTAAAAGCCTTCGATGCATTTCTAGAGAACCTCCTAGATGGAGGGACAAAACCTCCAACGCATTTTCGAAGCACCTCCTAGAGGAGGGACAAAGCCTCTAACGTATTTCCGGAGCACCTCCTAGAGTGAGGGACAAAGCCTCTGATGCAATTTCGAAGCACCTCCTAGAGGGAGGGGCAAAGCCTCTGATGCGTTTTCGGAGCGACTCCTTAAGGGATGAAGAAGTCCAAAGCCTAAAGAAAGGCAAAGAGAAAATGGACTAAGATGTTCAAAGCCTAAAGAGAGGCAAAGCCTAAGGAGGGGCGAAGATAGAAAAGACTAAGATTTCCAAAGCTCAAAGTGAGGCAAAGCCCAAAGAGGGACGAAGAAAAAAAGAATTAAGATGTCCAAAGCCCAAAGAGAGACATAGCCCAAGAAGGGGCGAAGATAGAAGGGGCAAAGATAGAAGAGACGAAGAAGTTCGAAGCCCAATAAAGTGGCAAAGAAAATTAAGCAAAGAATAAATCCTTACTAGAAGGGTGAGAATAATTTCATCCAAAAGATAGATCAAAACAGACTTCTAATAGGTTCTGTCCTAACCCAAAGATAGGAAAGCCTTCAAAGGAAGGTCTATGTAATGAGTATCAATAAAGTAATTAGACCTTTTTTAAGCTGAACGGCCAAATAACGGAATGGAACTACTCTGCTGAACGAAACTACTTTGCTCCAATATAAAGCTAAATAATAATAATGAGTAATAAACAACTCAAATATCACATATCTCTTCGCAAGTGACATTCCATTAAACAATGGGAATCTCCGGTTGTTATTCAAAGTATTGGTTCCAAAATAAAGGGGAATAACCAAATATAGTTTCTGGTATTCTATTTTAGGTCTATTCGGATTATTATTACTAGATGGTTTTCTGTTCTTCTTATTATCAGATGGATTTCTGGTCTTCTATTCAGATTGTTATTGTCAGATGGCTTTTTGGATTTCTTATCATTATTAGATAGATTCTTATTATTATTAGATGGTATTATGGATTTCTTGTTATGAGATGGTATTCTGGATTTCTTGTTATCGGACGGTATTTTTTATTATCAAAAGATGGTATTCTGGATTTCTTATATCAGATGAAATTCTGATCTTCTTAATGTCAAATAGTTTTATGGCCTACTCTTTAAAATTAGTACTAGATAATTTTCTAGTTCTCTATTAAATGAATTTCTAAATGAATTTATAATTTCTTAGTCTGCTAACCTCTTTGTTGAATCATATTTTAGGTTTAGAAATAAGAATTATACTAAGAAGACAAGCTAAAGGAATAAAAAGTCAAACATTAGGAGAGTCTGGTTAAGAAGTTTACAAATGACTCTGTATCAAAAACCAATCTTTAACAATCAAAGAAGAATTAACTCAAAGGAAGGAACTTTGGAACCCATACTAATCTTTTGGATGGATTTCTTGCTTGTCTTTGAGCCATCTAGGTGATTTTATTCCAAATTTGGACGTTCATTATAAAAAATGGGTTATTATGAGTGTTGACGCCAAAAATGGGCATCAACACCCAATAAAATCTAGTAGAGATTAATTGAAGAATGAAATTAAAGCAGAATAGAAATCATAAATGAACACACAGATTTTTATAGTGGTTCAACAATCTTGGCCTACGTCCACTTTATATTTTTATTGATCTTCCACTTGATTATGATTACAAGAGTGTTTGGATCAGCTAGGATCCATTAGTACATAATTGAAAAATAAAAATGGTAGAGCCTCGGCCGAGAAAGTATGATCCCTTTTTTGACGCCATGCCTACTATATTTATAGGGGAAGACATGCACTGATCGGACTGAAATTTTGGCAGAAGGTTCGAAAGACCAAGATGAGGCTACCTAAAAGTCTGCAGGCCCATCGGGGCCTACAATAGGTATCGGTACCGATCCTATTAATGCATCCAAATGGCCTGCGATCCCTATGAGGGATGCCACATGATGTTAGCTACTTGCTCCCCAAATTTCGTGCAATTTCAACTTACAGTTTGTGAGATATCGCATTTTCCGTGAAGTAGTGTTGCTTGAATTATGATTTCTGCCGATCCCTCTAGAGGGATAGGTACCAATCCCTCCAACTTGCTCCAAATACCATGCGATCCCTATGGGTTGTTCCACATATTCTAATTAGCTTATACTCCAAGTTTCATGTTGGAAGTATATGTAGATTTTGAGTTATTGACCGGTCATTGTTGTAATATGTAGTGAAAGTTGAATATGAACGATCCCTTTCATACCGATTCCTTTTATACCGATCCCTTTTATACCGATCCCAATAGGTGAAGTAGTTTTCCCATAACTTGAGCATACGAATTCCAAATGACTTGAAACTTGAAATGTAGCCTCATGGGGCCTTCCTTGTCACTCTATATCGATCTTACCAAGTTTGGGACAAAAGTTGAGGATATGTACCGATCCCATAGGGAAAGGGATAGGCAGTGGTCCCCCGCCTAGGGCAGGCATTATTCCATACTTAAAATATTCTGATGAGTCTATCTCTTGGGCTCGATTGATCGTGCTTCATATCAGCTTGATCTCTGAGCCTAATAATCATCTCTCTGGGCTGTCTTCCTCGATGATCGTCTAGTCTAACTTGTCTAGTCAGTCTGAATATAGTCGGACCAAAAGGCCGGATAACAATGAGCTAAGTCAAAAAGCATTTAAGTGATTTACCTATTATCTAAATATCAAAAGTTTAAAGTCTAACATACCTTTTATAACAAATCAATAACCATTAAGTAGTCAATGTCGAATTTATAAGAGAATAAAACTTTTAAGTTGACTAAAAATACACGAATAAATGCTAAACTTATGACAAAAAAGAATGAGAGTTAACATAAAGGTATCCTAAGTATAATGTGCATTAATAAACCCATGTCGAATGGATAGGCTGATGTCGAATTTAAATGACAATCCTTCTAGTTTATGCCAACATAATAGAATGTCGCGTTAAATTTTAAACCGGTTGTCGCATCTTTGCATATTAGCAGCATAAAGTCCTTGCAACATTAACTGTAACGACCCTAGATTTTTATTTAATTTAAATTAATAATTTATTGAATTTTTGAATTAAAATTGTATAATTTATTATAAATGGAAGCGAGTTTCCCCGAACTCAAAATAAATTCTGTATAAATCGTTTAAATTTAAACTTTTGTATATGAATTTAAATCATGAAGAAATGGTTTAGAAATGAAATTATATGAGATGAATTTTACAAAATCATAAAATGAATTAAAATAACAACATTAGATAGATTTTAATCAAATATTGAACATAGAAATACAATCAAATACAAATGAAAATAAATAAACTATATGGTTTTATACAATGTTAAGTAAAATAAATCATAACAAGATAAATATAGACATACAAGACAGTAAAATATTGAAGGTAGAAACAAAGTAACAAGACCTATAACCGAAAACAAGGCATAAAACAAAAGAAGAAAAACAAGATAAGTATGGCCAAAGCAAAGCAATAAGTACATAAAGTAAAAGCATGGGTAGGCTGCAATAGAATACCTTTGATATTGTAGTAAACAAATTATATCTCCTCCAGCACATAATGCATAAACAAGTACAAAGAAAGGGTAAAAATACCTTGTACAATACCTTATACCCTGTACACCTCCTCTGTTGAATTCGGCCATGACCTATATTGTACAAACATGCATTTTAATATCACCCTGTATAAGAAGATTTCATCAGCCTGTACAACTATTCTCTTTCTTTACATCAAGCTTCTCAGTTCATTTTCATTTCTTCAATGCCAAGAAAAAAACTAAAGTGAATATCAACTAAAATTTAAACAAAGTTCAAACTTGAACAACAAATTTTCTAAAATCAAAGCCTGGGAAAACAAGAATAAAATCCTGATTCAAATGAAGCAGCTTTGTTCTTCTTTTCTGGAAATACGGTGAGTAAACAAGAAATTTAAAAGCTGTAAGTTTGATAAAATAACAGTTCAGGAGATTGCTTATGATATGGTTGTATATGCTTTGATTTTGAATATTTCTGGGATTGCTCTGTACTACTCTGAAAAGTGTTACGGGTTGTATATTTGTTCAAAATCTCACATGATTCTCATTAAATCATTGCTAAGTTTAAACTTTCAACCAAAACAAAATATTTAAAACTTATATTAAGATTTTTAGAAGCCGATTTAAACCCTGATTTGTAAAATATGCATTGAAACTATATTTTTACAGGTAAGAAAACATAAACTGGATAAATTTGATTGATGTGAAGTATTAACTTGAAGTCATAGCTTAAATTCTTACTACAAAATATGATTTTTAAACCAAGAACGAAGATTTTTAGTTTCATATTCGAAGAGCGGTTTGCAATTGAACAAAGTTTGCATTTTTCCCATTTTCGAATCATTGAATCAATTATAAATGTTGAAAATTGTGTTGAAGCAAGTGTGAACATTGGCGATTTCGAGAAAATTATTAGATGATTTTTCTATTGTGAGAATTAAGAGGACGAATTCAAATTAGGGCTTAAGTTCCAGTTTTGTTCATGTCTGTAGAAGAGGCGTGTTCGTTATCCAAACGCGATCGAGTTGCTCGCGCCTTCGGGTAAAGGTAGCTCGAATGTGGATGAAGCCATGGCCGAAGTTGGACGCATTACGATGGTCGGAGTTTGGTGTGCGAGTTGTTTCCAGGTTTTGAGGGGGGTGGACCTGATTGCGTTTCCAAGTTTTGTTTTTCCTGGTAATTATATCGAGTTGAATGCTCGATTTTGAATTCGAGAGTATGGCGAAGTTCTGGTGATCGAAGATTGAATCGTGGGTGGGGTTCGACTTGCTCGTCGATGAAGCGGTGGATGGAAGCAAGCGACGGTGATGTACACATGCACGGTGCACGTTGGTGTCTGGGTTGATTGAATTTGGGGAAGACAGTGTTTTCTCACGAATGACTCGAAGTATACGTGAGTGACTCGAAGTTTTTGGGTGCTGGACTCGAAGCATGTAGGGGAGTGACTCGAAGCAAATTTGAGTTGCCTCAGGTTTAGTTAAACTGGGTTACAGTTTTGTTCAAAACTGTCTGCAGTTTGAACTTTTTAAACAAAATTTAAATGAATTTGTAAGCTAGATGTGAATAAGGTTAAATCAAGTTTTAAAACTAATTACTTGAACTTGTTTCAAATAATATTTATTTATTTTAAAGCTTGGTTAAATAAAGGATATGAAATTTATTTTAACTTCGATTAAGTTAAATCTTAAGTTATTTAAACTTAGTTAATAACGTAATTAAGTAGAAATCAAAAAGATAAAGTGTTTTTAAATTTAACTTAAAGACTTTTGTTAATTTACAAATTTATGATAATTTGATTTCAAGGTCTATTAAATAAGGAAGTTAAGATAAATGATAAATCTTTCTAATTAATCAAGATTTGGATTACTTAATGATAGTAATTAAAGGACAATTAATTAATAATTAAAAGTTAATTAATTTATGATTTGATGGAAAATTTGTTAATGAAATTAATTAAGGGTTAATTAATTAATGTAATTAATTAAAGATAATTAATTAAAGGATAATTAAATAATTTAAAGGTTAATTATTTAATATTTAAAGGTTGATGAATTATAATTAAAAGTTAATTAATTTATTATTAATGGTTAATTAATAAATGATTAAAGAATAATTAATCAAAATGATTTGTAATATTAATTAACCCGGATTAGTAATTCATAAGTAATAAATCTGATTTGAATTAATCAGACAATTAACTTACCTTACCTATTGATATTGGATTCTATTGGATGACTTGATTGTTTGATATCCCTAATATATAATGCTTTGTGATACATCCTGATTTATGTTGTGATCTGTAATTTACTTATCTGTGATATATATCTGTGATCTGTGAATGAACGATAAGCGTGATAGTTAATACTGCTTATCAATTATATTTCTGTATTCTGATCTGTGATGATTGAATGATATTGCACTACTGTGTGAAACCCCTGGACTACACCTTTACACACACAAATATGGATTTCACGTGGAAATCGGTTAAGTCACAGATAATTTAAATTTGATGTTTTTGAAATTGAAATTTTAATTTCAATTGATTTTGAAATTAGAAATTTGGGGTTTAAAGTGAAAAGCTTTTGAAATGGGATTTCAAAGATAAAAGTTATTTTGAATAACTTAATCGAGTTTTGAAAATTTAAATAATTTGATTTAAATTTGAATTCAATATTTGAAATTGAATTCTATGATTTGGAAACTAGGGTTTAAAAAGGGTGTTCAACTTATTTATGAGTTTATATGAAATTAAACCATTTTAAAAGTATGGTTTTGAGAATTGGAATTTAACCCAAGAACCTTAACTCGTATAAATGAATCAGATTTCCAAAATGAAAACTGTTTGTTTTAAAAGAATAAAAGCTTTCAGAGAAATGAAATTCCAATTTAGTTAAAGGAATTTCAAGTTTGAATTGAAAAATGGTTTTTCCAAGTTATGAATGAATTCTTTTTGAAAACTATGAATTAAATCTGTTTATTTTTAACAGATTTAAAACGGTGATTTGTTTAAACCATTCGGAATGAAATTGTTTTAAAAGCTATAAGTTGAATCTTTGTTTTAAAGATTTAACGAGTTAATCAAATTGAAAGGGAAATTGATTTGGGAAAATCTGTGAATGAATTTTTGTGAAAACTGAGTGAACTTTGTGAATTAAATATTTTATTTAAAAGAATAAAATGGTAATGTGTTTAAACCATTTGAAGGAAAGTTTTGGGTTTAAATTGTGATTTAATTGAAATCCCAATATCCATATGATTTTTAAATATTTCGCTCACTATTCGGGTTAGCCGGGAAAGGACCTTTGGGTCGTATAACCCATTCCGAATATGTGATACGTCGTATATGGATAGCATTTGAAGACCGGTGGTGAAGATCGGATATTTTCGAAAATGAAAGAGTTTCTTGTCGATTGTCTCTACATTGGCTGATCCCCGGTATAGAGATCTCCATTTATGATGGGAAATCCGATCGGGATTGTGAATACCCGGAATTGCAAGGGCTTCGTAAGAAGTGCCTTCGGTTCTGTTCGAACCCGGAACAGACTTGTATGGATTGTATGTCTGACATTACACTTTGAGACATAAAGCCGATTTCTTTCAAATACATTTCTGTTTGGTGGCGGAGAATTTATTCTCTTAGCTTAACACCCTTCTCTGAGACGTACGAGCTCAGAGGTTATGTAGTTGAAATTTATCAACGATATATTCCCAATTTGGTAATGTGACATGCTGAGTGTTGCTGTGTGATGATCATTGTTTGATCATTTGTGATATAATCATTTGATTGATCATTTATCTTTGTGATCATTACTTTGATCATCTGTTGACCCAAAGCATGGCTTTGTGCCAAAGCGTAGCTTTGTGGACGAGACTTCGTCGGACCTCACAGCCCGGAAATGGTCAAAACAGGAAGGATGCAGCAAGGTTATTAGGGGGTAGCGCCCCTTTAGTGTATGTCATTCCTTCTAGATAGAGGTGGTATCATGGTATGGAGCCCAGATATTTAACCTATGTTGTTGCTGCAAATTTATTTCTTTGTGGTTGTTGGAATCGAGGATCCTCGGATATAGATCGATTACGATCGGGGGATGACATATTCGTGTCAGTAGTTACCCAGTTAGGGGTAACCCGGCCTTGTGTTGGTAGAGATCTAACCGTAATGTTAGGTTATTCTCAGGGCGTCTTTCCAGAGGCGTTCCTTCGTGGCATAGGAAGTTCCTTAGCCTGACCATTTGTTGGAAATCCAATCAAACAATACGAGCCCTGTACGGTTTTAGTTGTACTACCTGCCATGGAATGTGGCGGTAACCTGCTATTGAACATGGTAGCTATAGTAGGCATAAGTGCGGAATGCCTATGCTGGCTAAGATTTATATTATACTTTCGAAATGTTTTCTACACTATGCACTAATAATAATATCAAAAAGGATTTGATTTTGCGTAGGAAGCATCTTTGACTAACATAAGAAGAAATCTCCTCCAAGTCTGCGTTTGCATTGTGTGTGTGGTGGGAGGTCTTATGGTAGTTTCATTTTCCAAAAGCATTGCGAATTGACTTTAAATTCTCTTGTTTGTTTTTAAAGATAAACTGTTTTTGTTGCTCACACCAGTCCCATGACTGATCTGGAGTTTATTGTTTCTTTCCTAAACTCTGGGTGCTCAAAATTTTCTACACGGGCAGTCTAGAGTTGGGTTTTTCAGATAGTCAGGTTTAGTAGATTATCTGGAGCTAGTTCAGTCTTTGGATCAGACTGCACTTGCTTATCTTTGTGCATCGTTATTGGGAGTTCGAGCTATTTCTGGATTAGCGCTTTGGAGATGGAGATTATCCGCTGCTGATGTTATCGTTTTCTTTTCTGCTGCTATTTCTTGTATCATATCTCTGATGTATATTGATATTCATTGTATCACTCTGTTGTATCAGATATTGTATCAGATATTTTATATCAATGTATTATTCTTTTTCTTCCGCTGTGTTATTTACTTAACTATGTTATAAGCTTTGGCGACTCAGATTTGAACGGTCGAATCTACGGCATTCGAGTACGATGTAAAGTATGGATGTCGATTTTCGAGCGGGCAAAATCCGCTATCGTTACATTAACACTCTGAACTACAGAATTGATTGTTAAAGTAGTAGATAAAGGGAAAAATTAATTGGTACCAAACATCAGAGTGACATCGTAAAACAGAGTAAATTAATCAATATCGAACATCCTGATAGTGACATAAAACATTAGTGTCAATAAAGAGCACGGCTATATTATATTTTAGGTTTGATAAACTATTTGTTTCACCACTAAACTAAAAATGACCGGGCTACAAAGTCAATGCTGCTTAACTACTGATTAATCCTAAAATCATCCAAGCAACATAGAAATCCATCACTAATTCAATCTATAAGCACAATCGATCATTAACCGAAGCAATAATATGAATATTAACATCAAAATCATGTAAGTAAAGCCTAAGAACAATTTTGATACAAAACCCTCTTACTTAACTCGTTGATCTGATTGATAAAAATGAGAGTTGTGCTTTGATTTTGACTTTGGTAAAAAAAACTAGAATCTTAAATGATCTTGTGAATTTTTAAGTTGCTTTGCTTGAGCTTTAAATCGCAGGCAAAAGAGAAAGAGGAAAAAGACTTGACTATTTATAATGGAAGAGAAGACGTGCAGTTTCCATTGGATCAATCTTGAATGGTTGGCAAGATTCGTAAGGAATACTAATAGCCAACAAGCGATATTCTCAAGATTATTGACTTGAAAAGTCAACGCTCCCACTACACTTCGAGGGGAGGGGCAAATGTTATCCACATAATTTCTAAGGGGAGTATGATGTTGAACTAAAAGAGATGATATCGAACCTCATTACAAGAAGGGGTGTTGAAGCCTTTATAATAGAAACCATTATAAAGCACATAAAGACGACATTAAAATAGCAAACGTTATTGATCCCATAGATATGCGACATAATCATGATATCGTACCAACAAGTAACACCGAACTAGAAGCCAATGCCGAAGATATTAGAATAGGTTAATGTCAAAGGTATAAACCAATGCTGACAGTATAAAGATGAGCCAATGCCGAAGTATAGAGAAAAATTAATGCCGCAAACCACTTATAAGGTTGGATGAATGATACAGTGCCAAAGAAACTGAAAACAATGCCGCATGTTAGTAAGGGAATGACGACATTGGAAAGCTCTTGCCAAAAGCCATCAATGTTATAACAACATGATATAGCATTGATGTCGCATCACATTAATGCCATATTCCATCAATGGAGCACTTCTTCCATATAGCCAAAAGAATCAATGCCACTCCGGATTAACACCGCATTTCTCCGATGTTGCCTTATTCTAATGTTACCCTTAAAAGTGATGCCATCTCCTATCAATACCACTTGTCACTAATGTCATATCTTATTAATGCCGCTTATCATCAATACCGCATATTATCAATGTCGCTTATTATCAATGCCGCTTATTATCAATGCTAATCACCGCCAATATCGCCACTTGTCAATGTCGCCGCTTATTGATGTCTTGCTATAGCAATGTCGCACTTCATCAACCTTCAAAGGAAGCCGCATATCCTCAATACAATGTTGATATTTACATCATCAATGAAGACTATCAAGGCGGGATGGATGTTAAGCATCGAAGTTAACCATTGAGCGAGAGGATACTGAAGTATGGTGCCATGCGCCATCAACATTGATAATGTCGGGGGTCAAGCATGCCATATAGACACATGGCAGCAATGCCACATCCCTCAACTCCTACAAATATGGACCAAGGGGCATGAAGAAGGGGACGACCATTCTTTCCTTAACTTCTTACATTTTAAACTTTGTAACCCTAAAATGATTTGGGGATTTTGTGCTGATTGTACTTTTTGCACATAGGACCTTGTACAATCTACATTTTCATGATATTCGAATAAAGACATCTTGAATTATGACTTACTTTCAAATTCTAAAGCACTTGTGATTTTAAATCATGGCTTGCTTCGAGTTCCAAAAGCACTCATAAACTTGATTGATCTACATAGATTCACTCCGAAATTGCATGACTTCAACATAGTCAAAATTATAACATCATCATGGACTTGAACATACTAAGCCTAATTTCCCAAGCCCTTACTCAACTAAGTGTGGCTTTTGCCAACACTCGTTGAGTTTATAGGGGATATTCACGCCTTTATTCAACCAAATTTCCCTTCCACTACGCCTTTTGGGTGTGAACGAAGCAATTTGTTGACACTGATTAATTTATATAAATCCAATTTTATTTAACTTTCTGATTTATCTAATTAATGAATTTAATTAAAATGATATGAATATAATTAATGAAAATATCATTATATACTCATGTGTGTATAACGTGTATATGAAACATAATAAAGGTATACATGGTTAAGTTATACACATGTAGATATTGGGATTTATATCTACTAAGTATACATGCAAGACGTCCGAAGAAGTGACCACAAAACCCATAACCAAGATACAAACATGATGATAGCGCGAACGCAAATCAACAAAACAACTTCGGGGAATTGGATCCCCACAAGTTAGGGATCGGTACCGACTCCTAGCTCTTGGCTCGGTGGGCCCATCTTCCTCCTGTAGACTCGCCTTGGTGCTCTGACCCTACTTCCAGTGTTGTTCTGCTATTTCAATACAAATCTCTACCGAACTCCACAAACTCTTGAATTGGCAACTTTGTTCTTCCACAACTCCATCATTTGGACTTAGAAACAAGTTATTATTGATGCAAACAATATGGAATCTTGAAGATAACCACAAGACGATTCAAAGTGGAGAGTTGAAGATGCTAATATGGACATCTTGGGGATCGGTACTGACTCCCACTTAGGGATCGGTACAGATTCCCAATGTAACGACCCGGTATTTTTGACCATTCAAATCGACAATAAATCCACACATGCCGGACTTGAATAATTCAAAACAATGGATTGTAAATAAAATTTGGCAAAACTCAGCATATACAATAAATAAATAATCACATAATCAAATAAATAATCACAGAATCACAGACATAGAGTAATATAACAATAATGCAGCGGAAACAAAAGAATAGTAGTTCATAAAGCTACTATATATATATAACGGAGTTAAACAAGATACAACAGAAGTCTCGAATACAATAGTCAAATACAAGATCAGAATACATCACCGGAATCAACTGAATATCTGAAAGCTGGATAGATAGCTGGATCTCCAAGCGAAGCTCCAACTCCAAAGGTGAGTCTCGAATACTAGTACACTCAGTCTGACCCGAGCGTAAAGCAAAACACAAAACACTCGAGTCAGGATTAACATTCTTATATCAATAAATCCAACTCGAGTGAAATATCAACTGAAATACAAGTAACTCAAAGGATGTTTGGAATAACCATCCTCTAAGGATCCGTTAAACTATCTACTATGTAGTAATATTCGCTATTATAATAATGTCTAATATAAACTAAACATACTTTTTAATAGCGTCAAGGGGTTACCCATATAGCCCTTAATACGTAATAGTCCCAGTAGTCTATCCAGTATTAGCATACTCCCAAAATGGGGGCTACCCTCGATACTCCACAGGCTACGGGAGAAATCACAACTCGTAGTAAAGCTCGATATGGTAGGTGACACGGCACACAAGGCAATGCCAGGGTAGATATACCAATTACGCACACGGACTGATGGAAACACATAGCAGCCACTACTGCTCCACCTCGAACAACACTCCCAAATCAAGGGGTGCACCCAATCAATCACAAAGTAATAGAATGGTATCGAAGAAGTGCGTCCGATAAGAGGTGCTACCTCATTGGCCCGAGATCGCTCCTGTTTTATCCACCTTATGCCAACTCACGGGAGTTGGGTCCACACATATACCTTAGGATCGTCGCCACCATCCTACTTCATTCTGGAAACTCCACCGCGTACACAGTTGTTAAAGTGGTTTTCGGTATCGACAGAGAGTATGTCCATATTCGATCCCGGTCTCTTTAACAACCAATCGTTATTATAACACCGTGGTCATTTCAAAATAGTTTATACTTCAAAAACCGAAATATCATTCTCATTTCAAAAACCAAATCAATACGATATCATTTCCATTTCAAATATATCCATTTCCAAAAATCATATCACTTTCCAAGGTTATAACGCTTTCGAAATCATAGTCCTTAAAAATCAAACACTTTTGAAATTATAGCATTTTGGAAATCATAACACTTTTGAAATTATAACATTTTGGAAATCATAACACTTTCCCCTTAAACAGTTTAGATATTACAATTAGTATATAAAATAAAATAGTTTATATAAATAGTTATAAGTTAAAATAGTTTATAAATAAAAATAGTTTATATTAAAAATGATTTATATTAAAATAGTTTATATTAAAATAAATTTATAAAGTAAAATATCAATAGTTTTAATATAATTTTAAATTACTTTATAAAATAAAATAGTTTCCACAAATTTCACAAATCGATTCAAATCAACTCGAATTCCAAAATTTTAATTAAATCAAATCTCAAATCATCAATTTCAACTCGATTCAGCTTCTCAATAAACCATTTCAAATTATCGATTTCAAATACATATCTGAACCATAAAATAAGCCATTTCAATTTCAATATATTTCAAAACTTTAAATATTCAACATTTCAAAACTAAATTCGATACTTATATATATATATCAAATTCACTTAACTATTATTTAGTTTTGAAACATTTGCTTAATAATTTCAATAACATCTAAATACAACTTCAATTTACAAATTTAAATAAACAAAATATCTCTTTTAAATATATATATAAGTTTGAAATATCCATTTAAGTCACCTTTAATCAAATTTCAAGTTGTAAAACACTTCTTTAAATTTCAAATTCAACACATTTCAAATCAAACTTATTTAAGTATAATTCTTAAATAAATATAATTTCAAATCAATTTCAAATCATTATAAACTCTATGTTTGAAAATATAGATATTAAATAAATACTTAGACATATTATTTATCAACTTTATTAAATCAACTTTAATGAATCTTTAAAATCAATATTTATCAAAACCATATATTTCTTTTCAAACCATAGAAATCATATTCAAAGTATTTATATATAGACCAACGGTGTCTGTATAAAATTTTCTATCCTATGGTCAAGTGATACGGATATTTATCATTTCAATCCGCAATTTAAATATATACGGGTATATATCTTTCAACTCGCAATCCAAAATTCAATTAATTGAAAATCGTTTGGGTTTATCATTTCAACCCATAACGATTTTTTCCTATTCTACAAGATCGTTCGGGTATGTATCATTTCAACCCATAGTGATTCTATACTAACAGGGAACTTGCAGAGTGATAACAGATATGATAATAAAATAACATAGTAACATGCATATATCATCAATATAAATAACAGATAATGGTGTCAGATGTCACAGATGAACAGATACAGTCAATAGCATATATAACAATATAAATAACTAACAGCAGCATATTTCAATTGACGTTTCAATTGAAATCAAAAATAAATATAAGAACGTTAATCGTGAGTGATTGCTCACCTTTCGAGGCTAGAGAGAATAGACACTGAAATTGAGTTACGAATCCAAACACGAATTCCAAAGCAAAGTGAGATGGGCACGAATCGACGAACAAAGCTGATAAATCAAAATTGATGCAATACTTATATTCAGCTTGATTGAAACAGAATATATATATATATATTCCCATGAAATCAAAAGTTTAAATTTAAAACAAATGTTAAAATAACATATATATATAATTAAAATCATTGTTTTAATTAAAAACCTATATAAAATCAACATGTATACAATATATATATTTAACATTAATATTTATATAGGCTAAAATCACAGGATTTCCTTACATATATATAAACTATTATATAAATCCAATGTATAACTTTATATACATATTTAAAACAATGCTTTACTAGAACAAGATTTTATATTATATTTATACGGTTTACAATACTAACATTAGTATAACATAATATATATATATATATATACTTAAACGACATAGAATACTCAAAATGTACAACACAGTGTAGTAGCCTATATAAATACAAGGTAGAATATGTATACATAAAGCATCAAAATATGTATATAACAGAGCATATATATATATACTAACAATATATATATAACTATAGCAGAAACAATATACTAGACCAAACTATATATATATATATATATATGTACTAAAATATGTACAACTGTGATATGTGAATACACTTAAATATTAACAAAACTTGCTATATATGTATTTTAAAAATATGAACAAACAGATATGTAAACTAACATACATTTTATATTAAAATTGATATATGTATAACTTTCACGCGTATAAACATATAACATACATATACTATATATATACACACAACATAAACCGAAAATCTTATATATACTCATATATATAAAACATTTTATATATTAAAATCAAAACTGTTGTAAAACAAAATAACTCTCAAACCATATAAAAGCATCAGAAACGAACAAAACAACCCTCTGTATAAACAAGGACAACCACAATATATATATGGCTGTAAAATATAATCTATATACTACGAGTACTTTGGCACGTGCGATGCACGTGCATATGAAAAATGGATATTAAAAAACAACGATTATAAGGTTTTGGGATCGTACAACTTGACTTTGAAGTATACATAATGTTGTATGGTTTTACATTAATAAAGACATAAATCAACTATTTGTTGAAATGCGAGTGAGACTAAGTTAATTTCATGAAATAAGTAAACAAAGCAAAGAAAGTAATCAATTACTATATCAATATTTTGAGAAATGTAACAAACATAAAAATTAGCGCTTCTTGTAGTTCGAAATTTGAAAAGCTTGCGTTGTCTCTCTTTAAAAAAAATAACCAGCTACTTTATCAATATCTCAAGAATTATTCTTGTTCTCTATAGTGTTCAGCTTCCCATGATACTCTCTTTCTCGAAGACCCTCGGTACATTAAAAGGCATAAAACCGTGTGATGCTAGTATATAGCTTTCGAATTTGGCTCTGTAAATAAGCCCATCATTTCAATCTTTGTTTTTAAGGATTTGAATACCAATATTTTCTCCATTTTTAGTAAGTGCCAAAAATTATCATGCTAGTTTCTAAGCATGTAAGGACTGCACATAGCACAAATATGTACTTTATTAGTGTATTAAATGTGGAAATTTACTAACTATAGTAATGTATAAATTCATTATCATTTGAACGTCAATACTGTTGTAGGATAAGGAAATACTAAAACTCTTGCAAATTAGTCTTCAGATAAGATGCAAACATAATTAGGAAAAGAAGATATGGATAACAACAAAAGGTACATTTGACCTAAGTTCAAAAAACTATGAACTATTGCTAGTATTATTAAAACTTGTTAGGGTATTTTATTACTGCCGTGCGAATATTTGTTACTATGATTAAACATACTAAATTTATTATGGTATTCATTGCACATATAGCTGTAAGTTATAAAATTGAAGCTGGTCGGAAAATTTTGTACTTTAGAAGTTAAATATTTTAGTCTTAATTGGCATTACTTAAATTTCTTTTTCAAAAAAATTCGGAACAAACTAAAAGGCGATATTATTTATTTTTTCAGCATTATAGTCACAATTTGTTGACTAATTATGCGATGTTAACTTATAGCTCTGACTACTCGTATATAAGCCAAACATAAAGAATTAGGGAATGAAAACAGCAAAGTAAAGAGTAATAATTTAAGGAGATTCAATATGACATATATTAGGGAATAAAAGAAGGTATATAAATTTTTTTGATAAAGCTTCGCAGTACTATCGAAACGAATCTTTACCTATCCATGTTGGCGGTATGGATATTTTGTTTTCAAATCATGAGATGTGATAATTGGACTTTAATTCAGGAGAAATAAAATGATGAATAGCCATCTAAAATGAGTTGATATTTCTTGTCAATTATTGATTAGTTTTTTTGTTAGTATTAATTTTGAAATTTGTAAACGATGGAGGAACATATCTTTAATGTTTTCTTACAAAATTCACAATCTTACCAAATCAGTGAATTAAAAATTGATTTTAAGAACTAATTTTTAAATCAATAAACGGTAATTTAGGTAAATGTCATAAAGTGCTGTAATTTTGTTTCTAATAGAGTGGAGGGAAATTTCTATAACTACTGAATCTATATAAAAGTTCATTGTAAAAACTCAACCATATGTTAAGTGTTCAAAATAAGGAAAACTACTTTTCTCCGAATACTATATTTTTAACAAATAGACATTATCAGTCTAACTCAGTAAATATTTTGTTTGTTAAATATATATGTAGCCACAGGAATCCCACAAACAATGAGTATAACTATAGAAAATTAGAACATTGTACAAATTTCTTTCTAATAGATTGATTAGTAAATCCACCAATATTGAAAAATTTAGGAAATAAACATATTATACAAATGATTTCATCAAAATTGGAAATCCAGAAGAAGAAGAAAGACTCAAACACAGTTCAAAAATACTCATGCACATGTAACGCACCTTTATATCTAAATAAGATAGTATTTCATGTTTTCTATAAAAAAAACAGTAAACGTTTCAATTATGTAATCTAAATTGTTACAATCTAGTTCATACCTGACTACAGCATATTCAAAAACTATCAAATGCACATTATCTAGTATACAATTTATTTATTTTGTTTTTTCCACTATTCCTTATTAATTTTATATCTAACTTTGTTTATATGCTTCTTTCAGGTTGATGCTTCTCAAAATTTAAAATATATATAATCTTAATTTGCTACATTGGTATATCTACGTTAATTTTTGAGCAAAATTTGAAATATGTTTAAGCAAAAACTCGAATCTACAATGAAAAGTAGAATATTGCTGAAATTCGTTTAAACCGTCAATATAAATGAAAGAAAAAACGTCTTAGAAATCAACCAATATATCAATCCACTTAATAATTACACTTTTACATGGGTATATAAAAAATGATATATCCAGAAGAATGTGCAAACATAACATAGATATGGTAAAGGCCAAGGAAAAGTACTCAATTATACACAACCGCTCCTGTGTCCTCTTAACTGCATATTGGTCCTTCTATCATCGGTAGCCAACTTTTCATGATGTATATAACAATCTAGTTAGAAGATATAAGCCACATATTCCACGTCGTTGCACATTGGTTGATCATATGCATTCCCTCATAATCCCTCATAATCCACAAATCCCATCTTGAAAATTCCATGATTCTTCGGTGCTGATACACTCCATCATAATCCTATGAAGCAAAATTCATGCATTCTCCATCATACTTCTTCATTTCTTCATCACTACTAATTTATATCCATACAATAAGAAAATCAGCATTGTGTCCAAATGAGCCAACTATGAACATGAAAATTGACTCTAGTTCAAAATAGGTTTGGATTTTAAAATACAGTTGAGGGAAGCATATTCTACTCATACATAGGTAATTTGAAAATGGGCGTACATTAAAAAAAATAGGACAAAAATATGTTCATTATCAGGACAACTAACTATAATGCGGATGAAAATAAATCAGTAAGCAACCATGAAAGAAAAAAAATCATTCAATGACTATCTTGCTGCTTGTCCATTTAAGAATGTAAGTAAAACAATAATGGAAAGATTAGAGGGCCGTGTAATCTAATCAGTATCAGCTGCGTTTCTTCTCACACTATAGTTGCCCGAATCAGCTGTTGAAAAGAAAAGTTGAATATGGAAACAAAATAAATGCTAAGAACAATATTAAGTCACTATAATTTTTCTTTTTTCAGCCACATCTCCAACGTAAAGTTCCGGTAACTAAGTACAACACTGTATAAAAGTGGAAACCATAAGCATGCACTATTTATGTGTAATTCTTCCATATGAGCTCTTATATATAGAAAAAAAATTCAAATATGAAAATAACCAAAGGAATGTTACTAATTACCGAATATAAAAAACTACTTTATCAACTTTCTAGTTGGTCTTACAGCCAAAATCTTAACGAAGAACAAAATAAGTATTATATCATGGGGCACATAATACAATCAACAGAAGCATAATATTTTCCCTAACTTCATTCATAACTACTATGTTATAACTTTGCAAAAGCTCTGATATCCTTCAGGGATTCTATTCCAAAGGAAAAAGGGAACTAAATCCAACACTACAATTCCTACATGGCCAACTTCTACCCATCAGGACCAAGAGAGTTTGTGGAGGCTGCGATGACAGTCATGGTCCTTTTCCCAGTCTTGGTCGAAGCTATTATGCTAGTTACACTGATGAATGATATTTAAAGGGCAGGAACTTATTCAATCAAGTGCATGTGAACATACACAAATCACAATGGATAAGTTAAAACATGGTTTAAGTAATAAAATATAATTAGGATTTTACTGATACACAAAATGGCACGTCAACAAATATTTGCAGAAAAATCGATAAATTTTCAAATTTTTGAACTGAAAATATTAGGCTAACATTCATATTAGTCCTACAATTGAATATGAGACAAAAAAAAATAGTATATGGTAAATTAACAAATCGCCTAAATAGATGATCAACCATTTTGTGGCAAACTACTAAGTTTATTTAAATTTGTGAAAAAATATATGGTAAACCAAGCAAATCAGTATATCCAAAACAAAAAACATTGTGAGGGAAATGCAAAACTTTTTTCCAAAAGGAAGGCACAATCTAATATATCTTTTAGAAAAATGGAAGTTAAATCAATTGGTTTGATATATGTTTGACCCATATCAAATATTCGAGAGAAATCCTAAAGGAAGCAAGGGACAGTAACGATTATAAGCAATTTCATTAAAGTGCATAACAATAAATACATTTTTCTTCAAATTATGTATATTAAGAAAAAGAATAAAAAAATGAAGTGAGTAAAACATTGTTGGGAAATAACAGTGTTGAGTAGTCAATTGAAAAGAAGCACATATAGTAATGACTACATCCAGTTCCACCAAAACTAACTAACATTTACCTTTATTTTGTATCTTCAAATCTAGAATATTTTTTTAGCTTGGAAGTTAAAAAGACCTAAAGTATATATAGTAAGAAGGTAAACCACAACTGAAAAAAGTAAGTATATTGGAAAGGTAACCAAATTCACCTACAGCAATCAATGTGGTCAAGTAAAATAAGTAATAAAAGGTAGATATTTTTTATATTTAAAGTTTAATATTTGAGAATCATAACCTACCACTAAATTTTTGGTATAGCTCACACGCATACCGTTGTGAGAAACTTGGATTCCTAAAAGAAGAAGATGCTACAATGCATATCTCTTTATGCAAACCATTCGTTTAGGGTGCAATGCAAACAAATATGAAGTATCCAATTATATTTACCAACCACTATTTATGGTTGTATATGCGAAAATGTCTTCAGGGCAATGGATATAACTGTTGTAAAGCATGCATGTGAACCCCACATCTCTGTCCATATGTCCTGTCGAATAAGTCCAATGAATGTCAAAATATATGTGCGTGATTATATGTTAAAACTTGTGTGTACACATTTAATGAAGTTAAATTTATTACTTAAGTTTAAGCTAAACATAGGATTGTCCAGTTAACATTCAAACCTGGAGACGAACAAAAGTTAACAATGAAATAAAATACCATATAATCGTAACATCTACGTGCAATCAATTTCAAACAATTAACATCTATCTCTTATCCAACATCCATAATCTGTGAAAAAAAATTACAAACTTTACTCAAACAAAGTAATTTATCGGTTCCATATAAAACTGAAGCATGCAATAAACCTTTTCAACATGAAAAATTCAATACCTCTCCAGTATTCCCAAAGAAACTATGTAAATAATTCTCATCCATCCAATATTGAAGATCCCCAATCCATATCGTCTTATTATCCTTCCCTGTTAAAAAAAATACAAACTTTACTCAAACAAAGTAATTTCTCGGTTCCTTATAAAACTAAAGCATGCAATAAACCTTTTCAACGTGAAAAATTCAATACCTCTCCAGTATTCCCAAAGCAACTATGTAAATAATTCTCATCCATCCAATAATGAAGATCCCCAACCCATATCGTCTTATTATCCTTCCCTGTTAAAAAAAATACAAACTTTACTCAAACAAAGTAATTTCTAGGTTCCATATAAAATTGAAGCAAGCAATAAACCTTTTCAACGCGAAAAATTCAATACCACTCCAGTATTCCCTAAGCAACTATGTAAATAATTCTCATCCATCTGATAATGAAGATCCCCAACCCATATCGTCTTATTATCCTTCCCTGTTTGTGCTGATGCAGAATGATTTCCCACGGACGATGCCTAATGGTACGGGATGAATGGAGGCGGCGACATCACCATCACTGCTGGATACGACATAGCCACCCACGGTTGAGGCAGCGTCGCCGCGCACTGCTCTTCGCTTGTCAGTTGTTTCATTTTTTGCAAAAATTAAAGGCTTTTTAGAATTTTAATGGGTGAAAAAAACGAAGAGAGTATTTGGTTGTGGAAGATGAGAATATACAGGGAGGCGGATGGAGAATGAAAGTGGATGTAGATCTGAGTGTAGCCTAAAGCGATAAATTCGAACTGATGTAAAACCGTCCACTGCAATTATAGGCAGAAATGGATTAGGGAAGAAAAGTAAGAAATGGATTTCGAAAGAAGTGCGTTGAAAACGTGGTGCTTAATGGATTGAAAACGTGATGGACGGTAAGAAAGACAGATTTATCCTTGAACATAGTTTTGTTTTTAGACTAAGTAGAGGATACTTTCGGCAATTTGAAAAAGGCTTCACTAGGGGAAGTATTTGCTTTATATATAAAATATATACCATAACCCAGTGAGCCAAGGCTGAGTACTATACAAATGGAATATATATACAACTTAACAACTTTATACGTAAACGAACAATCATATAGCATGTATATAGGCTGCGTACAAAACTTATCTATATGTGCCGAACAATTATATATACCTATATATTAAATATCGAAGCATATATATATATATATATATAATTTTCATATTGTATCTTAAATCAATATTTATTAAAGTAAAATATCAACATCATAAAATGTTAAGGATCAATATACCCTTTCATTTAACAACATGAAGCATCAAACAGGGCTCGGACTGTGATGCACTTTGGCCGAGGAAGAGGAGGGAAGGTGGAGGCTTGAGGGTACGTGGTGTATATGCTGATATGGACGGGTTTATGTAGACAGGCTCGGCTAGGATGAGGTGGGAGGAGCGGCGGATCTGGGTGGTTAAACGGCAGCCAAAGGAAGGTCAGGACTGTAACGACCATGACTTTCTCTCCACAGAAAGTCGCATCGTTAATAAGAAAGAAAGGGGTGAGAAGTAGAAAAGAAAAGAAGAGAAAGACAACAAACACAAATACTCACAGCGGAAACGGAATAAAATATAATATATCACATAACTATTACATAGTATCATATACATCATCTATCAGAGTTACACAGATTACACATCACATACTAGACAGTTATAAACATTTGTAGCAAATCCGATCCCGGTCTCATCGAAATCCAAAGCGTATCTTTTAAAGCCAAGTTGTTTTA
Source organism: Allium fistulosum (assembly GCA_030737815.1). NCBI lineage: Eukaryota > Viridiplantae > Streptophyta > Magnoliopsida > Asparagales > Amaryllidaceae > Allium > Allium fistulosum. Next base: position 598,600,069 of record CM060908.1, read on the forward strand.
AAGGTTAAAACAAATTTGAGTTAATTAATTGAATAAATGATGTTATTAATAGAAGTAATTTGAGTTAATTACTTTGAATAATTAATCAAGGGATTAATTAAAGAAATTAATTAAGGAAGTAATTAATTTAGTTAGTGAAAGTAATTAAGGGTAGTTAATTACTGATTAAAGATTAATCAAGGTGATTAATAAATGTTGTTTAATTAAAGGAAATTACTTAATGTAATTAATTTAATTGAGTAATTAATAATTAAGTTGTAATTAAGGATCATTAATTAATATAATTAATGATGTAATTAAGAATTGATTAATTAAGTAATAATTAATAAATGAAGTAATTAATCAATGTAATTAATTAAGGATTAATGTAATTAATTATAGTCGATTAACTTAATTAATTTTAGTTAATTAATTAATGAAGTAATTAAAGGTTAATTACTATAAGTGGTTAAGGATAATTAATTTAAGTAATTAATTAAAGATAAATTACCTGAATGGAATTAAAGGGTAATTAAAGGATAATTAATTAATTTGTAATTAATTAATGATTAAGTAAGCAGGATTTATAGAATGAAGTAATTAATTTAATTCATTTTAAATTAATTAGAAATGGTATAAATCATTACTTAAGAATGGATGATAATATTGAATGCTTGGCATTGATTGATATCTCTGATGAGATATATGCTGTGTGATATGGATGTTAGTTGAATTGTATGGATTATCTGATAATGTTGATTATCTGTTGTGAATTATCTTTCTTTGTGTATAAAGATAATGAATTGAATTTGTTTTAACCTTTAAAACAACTTGGCTTTAAAAGATACGCTTTGGATTTCGATGAGACCGGGATCGGATTTGCTACAAATGTTTATAACTGTCTAGTATGTGATGTGTAATCTGTGTAACTCTGATAGATGATGTATATGATACTATGTAATAGTTATGTGATATATTATATTTTATTCCGTTTCCGCTGTGAGTATTTGTGTTTGTTGTCTTTCTCTTCTTTTCTTTTCTACTTCTCACCCCTTTCTTTCTTATTAACGATGCGACTTTCTGTGGAGAGAAAGTCGTGGTCGTTACAGTTTTTTTTCGCCCTCTCGGACCAGAACCTTAATCTGGCGCCTTAGACCAACTCGGCCATGTCAACCTGAGGTATCAAGGTACCATCACTCGCTTCTGTTCAACCGACAGATCCAACTTTACTCATCCAAACTTCAAAGATAAACTCCGAACCATTACAGTTTCCTTCGGAGATCGATGAAATCCTTCACCACAAAAAAGCTTACTCGAGACGGTATTGGGTTTACAGTCTCGATATATACTTCCAACCTCAAACATTCAAACTCCAACTATTGGTAATTGTGTTACACACACTACCACCTTATCTACCTTTATAACTTATATTGGAAAACCCGAACAGGTAACCCAATAAATAGGTAGAAATACATAAATATATATATTTAAAATGATATATATTTATGTATTTCTACCTATTTATTGGGTTACCTGTTCGGGTTTTCCAATATAAGTTATAAAGGTAGATAAGGTGGTAGTGTGTGTAACACAATTACCAATAGTTGGAGTTTGAATGTTTGAGGTTGGAAGTATATATCGAGACTGTAAACCCAATACCGTCTCGAGTAAGCTTTGCTGTGGTGAAGGATTTCATCGATCTCCGAAGGAAACTGTAATGGTTCGGAGTTTATCTTTGAAGTTTGGATGAGTAAAGTTGGATCTGTCGGTTGAACAGAAGCGAGTGATGGTACCTTGATACCTCAGGTTGACATGGCCGAGTTGGTCGAAGGCGCCAGATTAAGGTTCTGGTCCGAGAGGGCGAAAAAAAACTGTAACGACCACGACTTTCTCTCCACAGAAAGTCGCATCGTTAATAAGAAAGAAAGGGGTGAGAAGTAGAAAAGAAAAGAAGAGAAAGACAACAAACACAAATACTCACAGCGGAAACGGAATAAAATATAATATATCATATAACTATTACATAGTATCATATACATCATCTATCAGAGTTACACAGATTACACATCACATACTAGACAGTTATAAACATTTGTAGCAAATCCGATCCCGGTCTCATCGAAATCCAAAGCGTATCTTTTAAAGCCAAGTTGTTTTAAAGGTTAAAACAAATTCAATTCATTATCTTTATACACAAAGAAAGATAATTCACAACAGATAATCAACATTATCAGATAATCCATACAATTCAACTAACATCCATATCACACAGCATATATCTCATCAGAGATATCAATCAATGCCAAGCATTCAATATTATCATCCATTCTTAAGTAATGATTTATACCATTTCTAATTAATTTAAAATGAATTAAATTAATTACTTCATTCTATAAATCCTGCTTACTTAATCATTAATTAATTACAAATTAATTAATTATCCTTTAATTACCCTTTAATTCCATTCAGGTAATTTATCTTTAATTAATTACTTAAATTAATTATCCTTAACCACTTATAGTAATTAACCTTTAATTACTTCATTAATTAATTAACTAAAATTAATTAAGTTAATCAACTATAATTAATTACATTAATCCTTAATTAATTACATTGATTAATTACTTCATTTATTAATTATTACTTAATTAATCAATTCTTAATTACATCATTAATTATATTAATTAATGATCCTTAATTACAACTTAATTATTAATTACTCAATTAAATTAATTACATTAAGTAATTTCCTTTAATTAAACAACATTTATTAATCACCTTGATTAATCTTTAATCAGTAATTAACTACCCTTAATTACTTTCACTAACTAAATTAATTACTTCCTTAATTAATTTCTTTAATTAATCCAGTGTAACGACCCGACTTCCTATGCCCAGAAAGTCGCATCATTATTAAGAAAGAAAGGGGTAGAAAATAGAAAAGAAGAGAAGAAAGAAAGAAACAACAACAACGATCTCACAACGGAACGAATAAATTATATTAATAACATAAACTATTACATAGTATACAACAATTTACAGAGTTACACAGCGTATACATCACTTACTAGACAGTTATAATCATCCGTCTAGACATTACAACTCAAATACAAGACAAGACACTATCACAGATATCAACACAGCGGAATACTATATCTACGAACGCCGAAGCCTCCTGCTCCATTGCTCCTCCAGAATATTCGTCAAAGCTAAACCTGAATCCCTTGGCTACTCGTAAAAATTTGAGTACCCAAGAGTTTATAAAACAGAAATAAACACTTGGGTCAGACATGGGTCTGGTGTGAGTAACAGGTTAAACTTGCTTAACTTCAAAACCTTTAGAAAGAAAAGGTATCACGTAAGACTCCCCACAAATAAACATGGGTAAGTTTTTACCTTACGCTAACCAAAACATTTGATAGGAAATCTGATTTTATTATAATAGGGTCTAGGGTTTTCAAGTAAAATATAGAAATAGCTGAAATGCTTACATCTCACATTCCAACATAGTTGGGCACAACTAATACGTACGGCACTTATTGGAGTTTGGATTCCATACAATGGCAGGGCTACTGGGGTACCGCCCGTCACAGTACGTGGCCTAGATCACCGTACCGAGGAGTACGCCCACTCCCCTGCAACACAAAGCCGGAACCATCCCTTACTGGATAATCCCGAACAAGATAACCCCGTAGTTGGCGCGACCAACCACACACTAAGCCGAATGAAAAGAAAAGGGACCTCTAGACAGGGATCTATCTTGCTCTCAGTGGGTGCTACCCACGAAGCCTTGCTGCACCTCCCCTGTTTTAGCCATTCCCGGTTGATGAGGCTTGAGGTTACGATTACCTTTAATCAGAACATATCACTTAGAATGCTCATCGTCCGCCTGACGATGTGCTGAAAGCATTCAATCCATACAAGTTCGTTCCGGGTTCGAACGAAACCGAAGGAATTATCTCGTTACACTCGTTTTGGAATCACCCTCAGAGTTAACGACAATAACCCTTGCACTCTAAATCTTCATCTTCACTTGAGATTCACGACCTATCGTTAATTTGGATCGATGTGGTATTCGGGTCTCCAGACCTGGAATACCGGTATACGGAAACCCGATCCCGGTCTCATCGAAATCCAAAACGTATCTTTTAAGGGCCAAGTTGTTTTAAGGTTAAAACAATTCAATTCTTATCTATATACACAAAGATAGATAATTCAATAGATAATCTACATTATCATCCCAAACAGATAATTCACATTATCATTATAATTCAACCAAACATCCATATCATATATCAATCATATCTCATAAGAGATATCAAACAATGAAATACATTCAATCTCATTCATCCATCCTTAAGCAATGATTTATATCATTTAATTAATTTAAAGTGAATTAAACTAATTACTTCATTCTATAAATCCTGCTTACTTAATTAATTAATCATTACTCTAAATATCCATCTTAATTAATCATTCCTGATTAATTATACTCTAATTACTTTAAGTAATTAATCCCTAATTAATTTCACAAATTAATTAACTTAAACCATTTCAGTAATTAATCTTTAATTATTAATTAACTGTACTTAATTACATTAATCCTTAATTAGTTACAATTAATTAATTTCTTTAATCACTTATTATTTATTAATTAATCTTAATTAATCAATCCTTAATTACATCATTAATTATAGATTAATAATCCCTAATTACTTCATTTAAATTAATTATTTTTAATAATTAATTCTTAATTAAACCACATTTATTAATCATCTTTGATTAACTACACTTAGTAATTAACTTTCCTTAATTACTATTCCATAAATTAATTACTCATTAATTAATTATCTTTTAATTAATCCCTTGATTAATTATTCAAAAGTAATTAACTCAAATTACTTTTATTATTGAATCATCTTCAGTTAATTGCATTCACTAATTAACTTAATTACTTTCCTAAGTAATTACACTTCATTAATTACATTTAAGTAATTATATTTATCACATCTCTAAATGATTATCTTAAATTATTTAACTAATTAATTTAACTTAATCAAATTAATTTAATTAATTACTTTAAGTAATTAATTTCCTTAATTACTTTTATTAAGTAATTTATACTTAACCAATTTTACAAATGATTATCATTTATTAATAATCTACACTTATCTAATTAATAATTTCTTAATTTCAAATTAATTGACTCTCAATTAATAAACTTAAAATCTTAATTATTTAATTAATTAATATTAAACCATTAATTAATTAAATTATCAAATTACTCCTTAATTACCTTATTAATTTAATGACCCCTATATCATTAAATTTCTAAATTAAAGTATAAACATTAATAACTACTTTAGTTATCGTTTTCAAAAGGCTTTGAAATTCTTTTACTTTTAAATCTTCCTTTTTATTCATTTCCAATTAAAGATTTAAAATAAATTTCAATTTAACTTAACCAACTTTAAATCAATTTATAACCCAATGTTAAAGAACCACTTAACATTAAAGATTTTAACTAATTTATTTAAATTCAAATCTTTTTAAAATTTTACTTCCAACATTTTAACTTTGTTTAAACATTATACATTTTATAACTTATTTATTTCAAACTGGAATACAAATTAGATTTTGAAACCATACTTTAAATTTGATTTAAACTTTGTTTAAATCCTGTTTCAAACCTTTTTAAAACTCAACTTAAATTTTAAATTACTGTCAGGTTTAAAAACATAACATCAAAAGTTACCCGAGACAATCTACATTTTCCCCGAGCAAAAATCCTACCCGCTTCGAGTTTTCTTTCCTTTTATTTAAAAACTTTGTCAAGTTAAAAATTTTTAAAAACAGTATAACCCACGAGTCCCCTTCGAATTCCCGAGTCCAATCCCTATTTCCTCGAGTACGACTCCGTGTCAAAACAACATCTACCTCGAGAACAACTACTGCTTTCCCAATCTCAAACCCAGACATGACTGCTACCTGGTGCACGTGCACAGGCGAGACAATCGCCTATGACCATCGCTTCCATCACCAGCATGTCGACTTCGACCATCATCCACGATCACGACTTCCAGAACCACGAACAAACATCGCAGTCGAATTCGAGCATCACTATCCTCACCTGGAACCAGAAGTGCCACCAGAAAAACTCCTCAAACTCACAACGCCGATCACCAGAGCACCTATGCTTCCAGCCTCACCTTCGCCATCCTCCGGACTTCCAATTTCCAAAACCCGGTGGAACTCGATCCACCCTATATGCCGTTGTGGAAAATTTCCTGATCATCACTAAAACTAGGTCTACAGACTTTAGATGATCACCGCTGCCTCCCTAATGGTTAGAACATCTATCTGACATTTTTCCCTTAGCCTCTGATCACTGGGCTACCACCAGATAGAACCCCATCCTTCCCAAGCAAGTAGATCATCAGAAAATGCCCAAAACACATTTTCTGATCAACCCCAAAATGCACATTCAAACCCAATCTAGAAACTATGGTTTTACTTCTAAAAATTATGATTTTGAATAATATTTCAGTTTATAGTCCTGGATTTCTAAATTAAGATATTTGAATTTCCACTTATTTTAAATTTGTTCTGTTCTTTTTAATTTCCAGAGCTATTACAAATTTATTTTAACTTAAGTAAGTTTTAAAGCTTAATCTATAATTCAAACAAACAAGTTTTGTTTGAAAACTAGATCATAACAGTAAGTGGATCAAGACGTATTTCATTTTGAGTAATTCATGTAGCTTGGAAACTAAAATTAGGAAACAGAGATATAAAGCATGCCCACTATAAATATACTCAAGTATACATAGACATTTCATCAAAATACATACATACTAACATGCTTTATTCCAGAAAATTCACATGCAAACAAATATCCCTACTTGAGTTTGCCAAGAAAGTTACTCACTTGATAAATAACAGGGGATAGGCTTTTATATGTAAACAGACAGGCTCATACACATATTCATACCAATTCAAATAAATTCAAATTAGAACTTCAATTCCAGCCAATATCATCACATGCCAACATATATCATATTCTTAAGTTTTTAGAAAATGTAAGTTACTCACCAGAAAATAATGAACAGGCTTCCAGATTTATTTGAAAGACTTTTGACACTTTTAAAGATTTGATTTTAAAACTTGAATTGCCTCTTTGCTTTGATTTAAACTGCATGCTAACTTGTTTGTTGAGATGTTGCTTAGCTTCCAGATTTACTTGCTCTTGATTTTGAAAAGAATTTACAGGCTCTATTCTAGACTTTGAAAAATTGCAGGCTTTAATTCCAGTTTTAAAAATGTAGATTGGAGTTGATCCCAGACTTGCTTCTAGAGTTTGAAGAATTGATTTGCAGATTTTGTTTTCAGATTTGAAGAGAAAAACAGGCTTTGCCTTTGATTTTTGAAGAATTGCAGATTTAAAGAATGAGTTACAGGTTATCATTTGATTTTGGAGAATGCATTACAGATCTTTGCTTTTGATAAATTTTGGTTTGAGGAAGGTTGATTTACAGATTTGTTTTGAGGAAGATGATCATCAGATTTGTTTAAATTTTCAGCTGAAAGCTTCTTAGTTTAGATAAGAAAATATAAAAAGAAATATAGATGAGAATATAAGTTTATATAGATTAAAATGATTTATCAAATAAAAGAAAAACAAAAATACCAAACTTTGACATTTGGCATTACCATTGTATTATTAGTTTACACTTGTCATTACATAGCCTTAGAAATTAACACATGTCCTTTTAATTAGTTAGTATTTATTTTAAATGTAAATAAAATGCCTTTTCTTTATTTTATTAATTACTTACCTATATATATAAACTATTTTAAAGAAAATAAAACCAATTATATATAAATAAAAGCTTATCCATATATTTTAAAATCCAAAACTATTTGAATATTACCTCTTGAATTCTAAATTCAAATTAAATTTAAAAATCCAATTTAAAGTAAATTTAAAACAACACATTCAATTTGAAATAACAATCTTATTTTATTAAAGTCTATTTATAAAAACAATACACTATTAATATTGTTTGAAAATAACTCATTTATCAATTTTAAAATAATTTTATAAAAGAGATTATAAATTACTATTTATTAAGCAATATTTAAAAAGGAATAAAATAATCCTGATTATTAATCTCATTTCAAAACCATATAGTTATTTTGTTTAAATAGCTTTGAAAAGCTTATATTAAAGAAATCATAAATTCCCAACTATAAGAATATACATTAGAAATTTAAAACAAGATTTCATTTATTAACTTTCAAATCAAAGGCAATCTATTTACAATATATACTCTTATATAGATTATAGATAGAAATCATTTTATTAGTTTTAAAAGATAAATTTCACTAATTAAATATTTATTTAATTAGATTATTAAACCAATTCAAATTTTATTATCAAAAATTATCAATCAATTTAATTATTTAAACAGATTATTAAATTGATATTGCCCTAAATTTCCGGGATATTACATTCCTTCCCCCTTAAAATAATTTCGTCCCCGAAATTTAAAACAAAGGTAATTTAATAATCTAATTGAAGATTTTAATTCTTAAACCACAACATATATTATCAACCATATGCTAACAACCATAGCAACCAATCATCCAAATAAACAAACAATTCTAACTATCCAGACAAAATTCTGGATAGAATTTCCTCGAGTTTCCCCAAGTATATATATATACCGGAATACTCGCTCTACAAACAATCTAAACTACGAAGCTATAGAACTCCTACTCAACCAGATCTACACAACTAGACAGGATATCAGTCTACAGACGAGTCTGACTCAACTACCAAATCCTCCTGAACTGCTGATTCCAAAACTAGAGATAGATCAAACACTTATCCAAAATCAAGAATACAATCTCTACTCTTCAAACATCAGAAGACTAAACTTACTTCTCCTATCTGGAAAAGATAAAACAAAAGCACTTCCAAACTGCTCCCGCTGCACAACTCTGATCTGAAGTAGATAAGAATGCTGATGAAGAACACGAGCACAACTGGACAACACATCCCAGAAATATGGTTCAACGGATCCATAAAGAAAACTCAGATACTCCATCAAAACTTGAGCTGCTTCACCAAACTCTATCTCTAGGAACTATCCTTCAACTAGACTGAACCACCGGTACCACTCCTGGAATCCAGTCGATAAGAAAACTCAATCTCCAAATGCGAACAACTTCTGACTTCCCTGAAGACATCCAGCAAATCTCTGATAACCCAAGAGAACACTCAGCAATCGCAAGTCACTTTTGCGATCAACCCATCCTAAGTCCAAAGAAAAACTGCTCTCTCTTTACCAATCAGAACAGCTTACACTTATCTATCCAATCCATCGAAGAAATGGATCCACTCTGCTGCTTCTGAACTTCACCTCTAGAAAACTGCTCAGCCAGAAAACTTCCTTGTCGGCACAGAGAACACCTCCGAGCTGCACTGCTGACACTGATGCCAAGGACTTCCTAACCAAAGCTCTTCGAGAAACTCGAACCTCAAACAACAGAAACACCATGCTGAACTCAACCACAACACCGAAGCAGACACACTTCATTAACTTGTTCCAAAGAAAACATCTTCGGGAACATCCATAGTCACTGCATCTCATCACACAGCTACTTCTTCCAGAAGATACTAAGATACTATCACTCGCTTTTGCCCAACCGACAGATCCAACTCTACTCATCCAACTTCAAAGATAAACTCCGAACCTTAACAGGTTTCCTTCAGAGATTGTGAAATCCTTACACAACTGTAAAGTTCACTCGAGACGGTATTAGGTCTACAGTCTCGACAGATACTCTTCCAACCTCAACACTCAGACTCCTAATCCTAGATGATAAATTATTATCATCTCAACCAATCATTACAAATACCATATACATTTAAAATGATACTTTTTATATATAGAAAATATATCTGGGTAAAATTATTTCATCTACCTTTTTAAAACAATATTGTGTCCGTTGGCCTGGTCCAAGTGTTTAGAGATCCCTATCAATAACGTTAGCTACTCGTATTGACCAGAATCCATATACCACTCAACCGATCAATTAACACAATATAAAACCATTTTATATAACTAACAAATACGCGCTCTCGTATATATATATATACACTCAAACAGGTTGCTACAGATCCTGTCTCTAATGAACAACCCTTCCGAACCTAGGTATTCACTCAACCTAGTGTTCTGATATTCACTTAACCAAAAGCTTAGGCATTCGCTCAACCTATGCTCTGATACCAAGTGTAACGACCCGACTTCCTATGCCCAGAAAGTCGCATCATTATTAAGAAAGAAAGGGGTAGAAAATAGAAAAGAAGAGAAGAAAGAAAGAAACAACAACAACGATCTCACAACGGAACGAATAAATTATATTAATAACATAAACTATTACATAGTATACAACAATTTACAGAGTTACACAGCGTATACATCACTTACTAGACAGTTATAATCATCCGTCTAGACATTACAACTCAAATACAAGACAAGACACTATCACAGATATCAACACAGCGGAATACTATATCTACGAACGCCGAAGCCTCCTGCTCCATTGCTCCTCCAGAATATTCGTCAAAGCTAAACCTGAATCCCTTGGCTACTCGTAAAAATTTGAGTACCCAAGAGTTTATAAAACAGAAATAAACACTTGGGTCAGACATGGGTCTGGTGTGAGTAACAGGTTAAACTTGCTTAACTTCAAAACCTTTAGAAAGAAAAGGTATCACGTAAGACTCCCCACAAATAAACATGGGTAAGTTTTTACCTTACGCTAACCAAAACATTTGATAGGAAATCTGATTTTATTATAATAGGGTCTAGGGTTTTCAAGTAAAATATAGAAATAGCTGAAATGCTTACATCTCACATTCCAACATAGTTGGGCACAACTAATACGTACGGCACTTATTGGAGTTTGGATTCCATACAATGGCAGGGCTACTGGGGTACCGCCTGTCACAGTACGTGGCCTAGATCACCGTACCGAGGAGTACGCCCGCTCCCCTGCAACACAAAGCCGGAACCATCCCTTACTGGATAATCCCGAACAAGATAACCCCGTAGTTGGCGCGACCAACCACACACTAAGCCGAATGAAAAGAAAAGGGACCTCTAGACAGGGATCTATCTTGCTCTCAGTGGGTGCTACCCACGAAGCCTTGCTGCACCTCCCCTGTTTTAGCCATTCCCGGTTGATGAGGCTTGAGGTTACGATTACCTTTAATCAGAACATATCACTTAGAATGCTCATCGTCCGCCTGACGATGTGCTGAAAGCATTCAATCCATACAAGTTCGTTCCGGGTTCGAACGAAACCGAAGGCATTATCTCGTTACACTCGTTTTGGAATCACCCTCAGAGTTAACGACAATAACCCTTGCACTCTAAATCTTCATCTTCACTTGAGATTCACGACCTATCGTTAATTTGGATCGATGTGGTATTCGGGTCTCCAGACCTGGAATACCGGTATACGGAAACCCGATCCCGGTCTCATCGAAATCCAAAACGTATCTTTTAAGGGCCAAGTTGTTTTAAGGTTAAAACAATTCAATTCTTATCTATATACACAAAGATAGATAATTCAATAGATAATCTACATTATCATCCCAAACAGATAATTCACATTATCATTATAATTCAACCAAACATCCATATCATATATCAATCATATCTCATAAGAGATATCAAACAATGAAATACATTCAATCTCATTCATCCATCCTTAAGCAATGATTTATATCATTTAATTAATTTAAAGTGAATTAAACTAATTACTTCATTCTATAAATCCTGCTTACTTAATTAATTAATCATTACTCTAAATATCCATCTTAATTAATCATTCCTGATTAATTATACTCTAATTACTTTAAGTAATTAATCCCTAATTAATTTCACAAATTAATTAACTTAAACCATTTCAGTAATTAATCTTTAATTATTAATTAACTGTACTTAATTACATTAATCCTTAATTAGTTACAATTAATTAATTTCTTTAATCACTTATTATTTATTAATTAATCTTAATTAATCAATCCTTAATTACATCATTAATTATAGATTAATAATCCCTAATTACTTCATTTAAATTAATTATTTTTAATAATTAATTCTTAATTAAACCACATTTATTAATCATCTTTGATTAACTACACTTAGTAATTAACTTTCCTTAATTACTATTCCATAAATTAATTACTCATTAATTAATTATCTTTTAATTAATCCCTTGATTAATTATTCAAAAGTAATTAACTCAAATTACTTTTATTATTGAATCATCTTCAGTTAATTGCATTCACTAATTAACTTAATTACTTTCCTAAGTAATTACACTTCATTAATTACATTTAAGTAATTATATTTATCACATCTCTAAATGATTATCTTAAATTATTTAACTAATTAATTTAACTTAATCAAATTAATTTAATTAATTACTTTAAGTAATTAATTTCCTTAATTACTTTTATTAAGTAATTTATACTTAACCAATTTTACAAATGATTATCATTTATTAATAATCTACACTTATCTAATTAATAATTTCTTAATTTCAAATTAATTGACTCTCAATTAATAAACTTAAAATCTTAATTATTTAATTAATTAATATTAAACCATTAATTAATTAAATTATCAAATTACTCCTTAATTACCTTATTAATTTAATGACCCCTATATCATTAAATTTCTAAATTAAAGTATAAACATTAATAACTACTTTAGTTATCGTTTTCAAAAGGCTTTGAAATTCTTTTACTTTTAAATCTTCCTTTTTATTCATTTCCAATTAAAGATTTAAAATAAATTTCAATTTAACTTAACCAACTTTAAATCAATTTATAACCCAATGTTAAAGAACCACTTAACATTAAAGATTTTAACTAATTTATTTAAATTCAAATCTTTTTAAAATTTTACTTCCAACATTTTAACTTTGTTTAAACATTATACATTTTATAACTTATTTATTTCAAACTGGAATACAAATTAGATTTTGAAACCATACTTTAAATTTGATTTAAACTTTGTTTAAATCCTGTTTCAAACCTTTTTAAAACTCAACTTAAATTTTAAATTACTGTCAGGTTTAAAAACATAACATCAAAAGTTACCCGAGACAATCTACATTTTCCCCGAGCAAAAATCCTACCCGCTTCGAGTTTTCTTTCCTTTTATTTAAAAACTTTGTCAAGTTAAAATTTTTTAAAAACAGTATAACCCACGAGTCCCCTTCGAATTCCCGAGTCCAATCCCTATTTCCTCGAGTACGACTCCGTGTCAAAACAACATCTACCTCGAGAACAACTACTGCTTTCCCAATCTCAAACCCAGACATGACTGCTACCTGGTGCACGTGCACAGGCGAGACAATCGCCTATGACCATCGCTTCCATCACCAGCATGTCGACTTCGACCATCATCCACGATCACGACTTCCAGAACCACGAACAAACATCGCAGTCGAATTCGAGCATCACTATCCTCACCTGGAACCAGAAGTGCCACCAGAAAAACTCCTCAAACTCACAACGCCGATCACCAGAGCACCTATGCTTCCAGCCTCACCTTCGCCATCCTCCGGACTTCCAATTTCCAAAACCCAGTGGAACTCGATCCACCCTATATGCCGTTGTGGAAAATTTCCTGATCATCACTAAAACTAGGTCTACAGACTTTAGATGATCACCGCTGCCTCCCTAATGGTTAGAACATCTATCTGACATTTTTCCCTTAGCCTCTGATCACTGGGCTACCACCAGATAGAACCCCATCCTTCCCAAGCAAGTAGATCATCAGAAAATGCCCAAAACACATTTTCTGATCAACCCCAAAATGCACATTCAAACCCAATCTAGAAACTATGGTTTTACTTCTAAAAATTATGATTTTGAATAATATTTCAGTTTATAGTCCTGGATTTCTAAATTAAGATATTTGAATTTCCACTTATTTTAAATTTGTTCTGTTCTTTTTAATTTCCAGAGCTATTACAAATTTATTTTAACTTAAGTAAGTTTTAAAGCTTAATCTATAATTCAAACAAACAAGTTTTGTTTGAAAACTAGATCATAACAGTAAGTGGATCAAGACGTATTTCATTTTGAGTAATTCATGTAGCTTGGAAACTAAAATTAGGAAACAGAGATATAAAGCATGCCCACTATAAATATACTCAAGTATACATAGACATTTCATCAAAATACATACATACTAACATGCTTTATTCCAGAAAATTCACATGCAAACAAATATCCCTACTTGAGTTTGCCAAGAAAGTTACTCACTTGATAAATAACAGGGGATAGGCTTTTATATGTAAACAGACAGGCTCATACACATATTCATACCAATTCAAATAAATTCAAATTAGAACTTCAATTCCAGCCAATATCATCACATGCCAACATATATCATATTCTTAAGTTTTTAGAAAATGTAAGTTACTCACCAGAAAATAATGAACAGGCTTCCAGATTTATTTGAAAGACTTTTGACACTTTTAAAGATTTGATTTTAAAACTTGAATTGCCTCTTTGCTTTGATTTAAACTGCATGCTAACTTGTTTGTTGAGATGTTGCTTAGCTTCCAGATTTACTTGCTCTTGATTTTGAAAAGAATTTACAGGCTCTATTCTAGACTTTGAAAAATTGCAGGCTTTAATTCCAGTTTTAAAAATGTAGATTGGAGTTGATCCCAGACTTGCTTCTAGAGTTTGAAGAATTGATTTGCAGATTTTGTTTTCAGATTTGAAGAGAAAAACAGGCTTTGCCTTTGATTTTTGAAGAATTGCAGATTTAAAGAATGAGTTACAGGTTATCATTTGATTTTGGAGAATGCATTACAGATCTTTGCTTTTGATAAATTTTGGTTTGAGGAAGGTTGATTTACAGATTTGTTTTGAGGAAGATGATCATCAGATTTGTTTAAATTTTCAGCTGAAAGCTTCTTAGTTTAGATAAGAAAATATAAAAAGAAATATAGATGAGAATATAAGTTTATATAGATTAAAATGATTTATCAAATAAAAGAAAAACAAAAATACCAAACTTTGACATTTGGCATTACCATTGTATTATTAGTTTACACTTGTCATTACATAGCCTTAGAAATTAACACATGTCCTTTTAATTAGTTAGTATTTATTTTAAATGTAAATAAAATGCCTTTTCTTTATTTTATTAATTACTTACCTATATATATAAACTATTTTAAAGAAAATAAAACCAATTATATATAAATAAAAGCTTATCCATATATTTTAAAATCCAAAACTATTTGAATATTACCTCTTGAATTCTAAATTCAAATTAAATTTAAAAATCCAATTTAAAGTAAATTTAAAACAACACATTCAATTTGAAATAACAATCTTATTTTATTAAAGTCTATTTATAAAAACAATACACTATTAATATTGTTTGAAAATAACTCATTTATCAATTTTAAAATAATTTTATAAAAGAGATTATAAATTACTATTTATTAAGCAATATTTAAAAAGGAATAAAATAATCCTGATTATTAATCTCATTTCAAAACCATATAGTTATTTTGTTTAAATAGCTTTGAAAAGCTTATATTAAAGAAATCATAAATTCCCAACTATAAGAATATACATTAGAAATTTAAAACAAGATTTCATTTATTAACTTTCAAATCAAAGGCAATCTATTTACAATATATACTCTTATATAGATTATAGATAGAAATCATTTTATTAGTTTTAAAAGATAAATTTCACTAATTAAATATTTATTTAATTAGATTATTAAACCAATTCAAATTTTATTATCAAAAATTATCAATCAATTTAATTATTTAAACAGATTATTAAATTGATATTGCCCTAAATTTCCGGGATATTACATTCCTTCCCCCTTAAAATAATTTCGTCCCCGAAATTTAAAACAAAGGTAATTTAATAATCTAATTGAAGATTTTAATTCTTAAACCACAACATATATTATCAACCATATGCTAACAACCATAGCAACCAATCATCCAAATAAACAAACAATTCTAACTATCCAGACAAAATTCTGGATAGAATTTCCTCGAGTTTCCCCAAGTATATATATATACCGGAATACTCGCTCTACAAACAATCTAAACTACGAAGCTATAGAACTCCTACTCAACCAGATCTACACAACTAGACAGGATATCAGTCTACAGACGAGTCTGACTCAACTACCAAATCCTCCTGAACTGCTGATTCCAAAACTAGAGATAGATCAAACACTTATCCAAAATCAAGAATACAATCTCTACTCTTCAAACATCAGAAGACTAAACTTACTTCTCCTATCTGGAAAAGATAAAACAAAAGCACTTCCAAACTGCTCCCGCTGCACAACTCTGATCTGAAGTAGATAAGAATGCTGATGAAGAACACGAGCACAACTGGACAACACATCCCAGAAATATGGTTCAACGGATCCATAAAGAAAACTCAGATACTCCATCAAAACTTGAGCTGCTTCACCAAACTCTATCTCTAGGAACTATCCTTCAACTAGACTGAACCACCGGTACCACTCCTGGAATCCAGTCGATAAGAAAACTCAATCTCCAGATGCGAACAACTTCTGACTTCCCTGAAGACATCCAGCAAATCTCTGATAACCCAAGAGAACACTCAGCAATCGCAAGTCACTTTTGCGATCAACCCATCCTAAGTCCAAAGAAAAACTGCTCTCTCTTTACCAATCAGAACAGCTTACACTTATCTATCCAATCCATCGAAGAAATGGATCCACTCTGCTGCTTCTGAACTTCACCTCTAGAAAACTGCTCAGCCAGAAAACTTCCTTGTCGGCACAGAGAACACCTCCGAGCTGCACTGCTGACACTGATGCCAAGGACTTCCTAACCAAAGCTCTTCGAGAAACTCGAACCTCAAACAACAGAAACACCATGCTGAACTCAACCACAACACCGAAGCAGACACACTTCATTAACTTGTTCCAAAGAAAACATCTTCGGGAACATCCATAGTCACTGCATCTCATCACACAGCTACTTCTTCCAGAAGATACTAAGATACTATCACTCGCTTTTGCCCAACCGACAGATCCAACTCTACTCATCCAACTTCAAAGATAAACTCCGAACCTTAACAGGTTTCCTTCAGAGATTGTGAAATCCTTACACAACTGTAAAGTTCACTCGAGACGGTATTAGGTCTACAGTCTCGACAGATACTCTTCCAACCTCAACACTCAGACTCCTAATCCTAGATGATAAATTATTATCATCTCAACCAATCATTACAAATACCATATACATTTAAAATGATACTTTTTATATATAGAAAATATATCTGGGTAAAATTATTTCATCTACCTTTTTAAAACAATATTGTGTCCGTTGGCCTGGTCCAAGTGTTTAGAGATCCCTATCAATAACGTTAGCTACTCGTATTGACCAGAATCCATATACCACTCAACCGATCAATTAACACAATATAAAACCATTTTATATAACTAACAAATACGCGCTCTCGTATATATATATATATACACTCAAACAGGTTGCTACAGATCCTGTCTCTAATGAACAACCCTTCCGAACCTAGGTATTCACTCAACCTAGTGTTCTGATATTCACTTAACCAAAAGCTTAGGCATTCGCTCAACCTATGCTCTGATACCAAGTGTAACGACCCGACTTCCTATGCCCAGAAAGTCGCATCATTATTAAGAAAGAAAGGGGTAGAAAATAGAAAAGAAGAGAAGAAAGAAAGAAACAACAACAACGATCTCACAACGGAATGAATAAATTATATTAATAACATAAACTATTACATAGTATACAACAATTTACAGAGTTACACAGCGTATACATCACTTACTAGACAGTTATAATCATCCGTCTAGACATTACAACTCAAATACAAGACAAGACACTATCACAGATATCAACATAGCGGAATACTATATCTACGAACGCCGAAGCCTCCTGCTCCATTGCTCCTCCAGAATATTCGTCAAAGCTAAACCTGAATCCCTTGGCTACTCGTAAAAATTTGAGTACCCAAGAGTTTATAAAACAGAAATAAACACTTGGGTCAGACATGGGTCTGGTGTGAGTAACAGGTTAAACTTGCTTAACTTCAAAACCTTTAGAAAGAAAAGGTATCACGTAAGACTCCCCACAAATAAACATGGGTAAGTTTTTACCTTACGCTAACCAAAACATTTGATAGGAAATCTGATTTTATTATAATAGGGTCTAGGGTTTTCAAGTAAAATATAGAAATAGCTGAAATGCTTACATCTCACATTCCAACATAGTTGGGCACAACTAATACGTACGGCACTTATTGGAGTTTGGATTCCATACAATGGCAGGGCTACTGGGGTACCGCCTGTCACAGTACGTGGCCTAGATCACCGTACCGAGGAGTACGCCCGCTCCCCTGCAACACAAAGCCGGAACCATCCCTTACTGGATAATCCCGAACAAGATAACCCCGTAGTTGGCGCGACCAACCACACACTAAGCCGAATGAAAAGAAAAGGGACCTCTAGACAGGGATCTATCTTGCTCTCAGTGGGTGCTACCCACGAAGCCTTGCTGCACCTCCCCTGTTTTAGCCATTCCCGGTTGATGAGGCTTGAGGTTACGATTACCTTTAATCAGAACATATCACTTAGAATGCTCATCGTCCGCCTGACGATGTGCTGAAAGCATTCAATCCATACAAGTTCGTTCCGGGTTCGAACGAAACCGAAGGCATTATCTCGTTACACTCGTTTTGGAATCACCCTCAGAGTTAACGACAATAACCCTTGCACTCTAAATCTTCATCTTCACTTGAGATTCACGACCTATCGTTAATTTGGATCGATGTGGTATTCGGGTCTCCAGACCTGGAATACCGGTATACGGAAACCCGATCCCGGTCTCATCGAAATTCAAAACGTATCTTTTAAGGGCCAAGTTGTTTTAAGGTTAAAACAATTCAATTCTTATCTATATACACAAAGATAGATAATTCAATAGATAATCTACATTATCATCCCAAACAGATAATTCACATTATCATTATAATTCAACCAAACATCCATATCATATATCAATCATATCTCATCAGAGATATCAAACAATGAAATACATTCAATCTCATTCATCCATCCTTAAGCAATGATTTATATCATTTAATTAATTTAAAGTGAATTAAACTAATTACTTCATTCTATAAATCCTGCTTACTTAATTAATTAATCATTACTCTAAATATCCATCTTAATTAATCATTCCTGATTAATTATACTCTAATTACTTTAAGTAATTAATCCCTAATTAATTTCACAAATTAATTAACTTAAACCATTTCAGTAATTAATCTTTAATTATTAATTAACTGTACTTAATTACATTAATCCTTAATTAATTACAATTAATTAATTTCTTTAATCACTTATTATTTATTAATTAATCTTAATTAATCAATCCTTAATTACATCATTAATTATAGATTAATAATCCCTAATTACTTCATTTAAATTAATTATTTTTAATAATTAATTCTTAATTAAACCACATTTATTAATCATCTTTGATTAACTACACTTAGTAATTAACTTTCCTTAATTACTATTCCATAAATTAATTACTCATTAATTAATTATCTTTTAATTAATCCCTTGATTAATTATTCAAAAGTAATTAACTCAAATTACTTTTATTATTGAATCATCTTCAGTTAATTGCATTCACTAATTAACTTAATTACTTTCCTAAGTAATTACACTTCATTAATTACATTTAAGTAATTATATTTATCACATCTCTAAATGATTATCTTAAATTATTTAACTAATTAATTTAACTTAATCAAATTAATTTAATTAATTACTTTAAGTAATTAATTTCCTTAATTACTTTTATTAAGTAATTTATACTTAACCAATTTTACAAATGATTATCATTTATTAATAATCTACACTTATCTAATTAATAATTTCTTAATTTCAAATTAATTGACTCTCAATTAATAAACTTAAAATCTTAATTATTTAATTAATTAATATTAAACCATTAATTAATTAAATTATCAAATTACTCCTTAATTACCTTATTAATTTAATGACCCCTATATCATTAAATTTCTAAATTAAAGTATAAACATTAATAACTACTTTAGTTA
Source organism: Allium fistulosum (assembly GCA_030737815.1). NCBI lineage: Eukaryota > Viridiplantae > Streptophyta > Magnoliopsida > Asparagales > Amaryllidaceae > Allium > Allium fistulosum. Next base: position 598,620,275 of record CM060908.1, read on the forward strand.
TCGTTTTCAAAAGGCTTTGAAATTCTTTTACTTTTAAATCTTCCTTTTTATTCATTTCCAATTAAAGATTTAAATTAAATTTCAATTTAACTTAACCAACTTTAAATCAATTTATAACCCAATGTTAAAGAACCACTTAACATTAAAGATTTTAACTAATTTATTTAAATTCAAATCTTTTTAAAATTTTACTTCCAACATTTTAACTTTGTTTAAACATTATACATTTTATAACTTATTTATTTCAAACTGGAATACAAATTAGATTTTGAAACCATACTTTAAATTTGATTTAAACTTTGTTTAAATCCTGTTTCAAACCTTTTTAAAACTCAACTTAAATTTTAAATTACTGTCAGGTTTAAAAACATAACATCAAAAGTTACCCGAGACAATCTACATTTTCCCCGAGCAAAAATCCTACCCGCTTCGAGTTTTCTTTCCTTTTATTTAAAAACTTTGTCAAGTTAAAAAAATTTAAAAACAGTATAACCCACGAGTCCCCTTCTAATTCCCGAGTCCAATCCCTATTTCCTCGAGTACGACTCCGTGTCAAAACAACATCTACCTCGAGAACAACTACTGCTTTCCCAATCTCAAACCCAGACATGACTGCTACCTGGTGCACGTGCACAGGCGAGACAATCGCCCATGACCATCGCTTCCATCACCAGCATGTCGACTTCGACCATCATCCACGATCACGACTTCCAGAACTACGAACAAACATCGCAGTCGAATTCGAGCATCACTATCCTCACTTGGAACCAGAAGTGCCACCAGAAAAACTCCTCGAACTCACAACGCCGATCACCAGAGCACCTATGCTTCCAGCCTCACCTTCGCCATCCTCCGGACTTCCAATTTCCAAAACCCGGTGGAACTCGATCCACCCTATATGCCGTTGTGGAAAATTTCCTGATCATCACTAAAACTAGGTCTACAGACTTTAGATGATCACCGCTGCCTCCCTAATGGTTAGAACATCTATCTAAAATTTTTCCCTTAGCCTCTGATCACTGGGCTACCACCAGATAGAACCCCATCCTTCCCAAGCAAGTAGATCATCAGAAAATGCCCAAAACACATTTTCTGATCAACCCCAAAATGCACATTCAAACCCAATCTAGAAACTATGGTTTTACTTCTAAAAATTATGATTTTGAATAATATTTCAGTTTATAGTCCTAGATTTCTAAATTAAGATATTTGAATTTCCACTTATTTTAAATTTGTTCTGTTCTTTTTAATTTCCAGAGCTATTACAAATTTATTTTAACTTAAGTAAGTTTTAAAGCTTAATCTATAATTCAAACAAACAAGTTTTGTTTGAAAACTAGATCATAACAGTAAGTGGATCAAGACGTATTTCATTTTGAGTAATTCATGTAGCTTGGAAACTAAAATTAGGAAACAGAGATATAAAGCATGCCCACTATAAATATACTCAAGTATACATAGACATTTCATCAAAATACATACATACTTACATGCTTTATTCCAGAAAATTCACATGCAAACAAATATCCCTACTTGAGTTTGCCAAGAAAGTTACTCACTTGATAAATAACAGGGGATAGGCTTTTATATGTAAACAGACAGGCTCATACACATATTCATACCAATTCAAATAAATTCAAATATCTTAATTTAGAAATCCAGGACTATAAACTGAAATATTATTCAAAATCATAATTTTTAGAAGTAAAACCATAGTTTCTAGATTGGGTTTGAATGTGCATTTTGGGGTTGATCAGAAAATGTGTTTTGGGCATTTTCTGATGATCTACTTGCTTGGGAAGGATGGGGTTCTATCTGGTGGTAGCCCAGTGATCAGAGGCTAAGGGAAAAATGTCAGATAGATGTTCTAACCATTAGGGAGGCAGCGGTGATCATCTAAAGTCTGTAGACCTAGTTTTAGTGATGATCAGGAAATTTTCCACAACGGCATATAGGGTGGATCGAGTTCCACCGGGTTTGGGAAATTGGAAGTCCGGAGGATGGCGAAGGTGAGGCTGGAAGCATAGGTGCTCTGGTGATCGGCGTTGTGAGTTCGAGGAGTTTTTCTGGTGGCACTTCTGGTTCCAGGTGAGGATAGTGATGCTCGAATTCGACTGCGATGTTTGTTCGTGGTTCTGGAAGTCGTGATCGTGGATGATGGTCGAAGTCGACATGCTGGTGATGGAAGCGATGGTCATAGGCGATTGTCTCGCCTGTGCACGTGCACCAGGTAGCAGTCATGTTTGGGTTTGAGATTGGGAAAGCAGTAGTTGTTCTCGAGGTAGATGTTGTTTTGACACGGAGTCGTACTCGAGGAAATATGGATTGGACTCGGGAATTCGAAGGGGACTCGTGGGTTATACTGTTTTTAAAATTTTTTAACTTGACAAAGTTTTTAAATAAAAGGAAAGAAAACTCGAAGCGGGTAGGATTTTTGCTCGGGGAAAATGTAGATTGTCTCGGGTAACTTTTGATAAACTCTTGGGTACTCAAATTTTTACGAGTAGCCAAGGGATTCAGGTTAGCCTTGACGAATTGTGGAGGAGCAATGGAGCAGGAGGCTTCAGCGTTGTAGATATAGATAGTAGTTTCCGCTGTGTTGATCTTGTTTAGATCTTTGTTTTGTATTGAGTTGTAATAACTAGACAGATGTTTATAACTGTCTAGTATATGATGTGTAATCTGTGTAACTCTGATAAGTGTTGTATATGATACTATGTAATAGTTATGTGATATATTATATTTTGTTCGTTTCCGCTGTGAGTATTTGTGTTTGTTTCTTTTCTCTTCTTCTTCTTTTCTATTTTCTATCCCTTTCTTTCTTATTAACGATGCGACTTTCTGTGGAGAGAAAGTCGTGGTCGTTACAAGGACGATCTGTGCAAGTGGGTAGGCGGAGGCGTTCGGTGATGGCGGCGGTTGAGGTCGGGTCTGGGCATGTGTGAATGAGAAGGCCAGATCTGGAAGAAGGAACATGAAAGGAAGGGGGTGAAATAAAATGTAACTTATGTACAGTTTTGGTTGACAGGGAGAATGAAAAAAAAAAGCTGAGCCAACGTTGTAATATGAAATAGCCAAATAATGAAGAGGTGGAATTTCAAAAGCTACAGTTTAAATTTTGAGAATTGAAAACGCTACGTGCTATTGAAAATTAAACGGTGGAATATGAAAGAGACGTTGGAACCAAAAGTTAGAATTTTGTACCGGTACGATCACGTTTCCGTGTATTCCACTGCGTACCGGATTTCAAAACACAGAATTGAATATACCGCAGAGATCAGCACGACGAGACAATCAAAACGGTATACATATATCAATGGTACTATCATCCGCTTGGAAAGTCGATACGGACACTGATATACGTTGATATCCCGTACGGAAAAATCCAAAAGGAGCTAGAAATGTCTGAATTTCGCAAAACGGATTACGCAGTCTTATTCAGAGTGTTCTAAATAAATTTTCTCAGGTTGACGTATTTAGGTTTCAGAACACTTTTATTATCATCAATTTTAATAGATATAAATTGAAATAAAATTACACTAGAAAATAAACTTCCAAATTATCTGATGAAAATTTACCAGTTGCTATGTTAAAATAGACGTATTCCAAATATCAAATTTTTATTGTTTAAAATCCCACAAAATTACAATTAAATATATAAATAAAACAAATAAAATTATTTAAAATTTACGGGTCGTTACACCTAACTTCTGCTGATGTGGTGCTTATTATTTTGGGAGAATGAATCTCAATCGGGCATAATGGCTTGGATATATTTCAAAGCGAGATTTTAGCTCCCTACCTCTATAAATATGAGGCTAAGGCTCATTTTTCAGGATCTTTTGGATCAACCTCTACTCTACTCTATATTCTTATAATTCTGAAAATTTAAGTGTGGGATTTGTACCAAGTCCTAAGAACTTCCGCCCCCAAGTCAGAAATAAACAATAAAATCATTAAGTGGACGTAGACCAGAGTTTGCTGAACCACTATAAAAATTTGTGTGTTCTTTTCTTGCCAGCTTTTCATTTAATTTCTTCTCTTTTGATTCTCTATCATATTCATTTGGGTGTTTGTACCATTTTTGGTTTAAACATTTTATACTTTCATTGAGAAACACTTGAACTCATTGATCTTATAACTTGGAGATTGAAGATGGCTATACAGTCAACAAGGAAGGCTATGACTACTGGTAATCAACAAGGGGGCAGCTAAGAGGCATCCTTGGGATTTCACCCTCATCAATCTACATAACTAGGGATGAGATGAAAACTATAATGAATGAGCTATAGGAAAGGATGATAGCGCAACAGGAGGAGATGATGGAAAAATTCTTCAGAAGAATGGGACAAGCAGGAATGGTTGGAGTTGGAGAAACATAGAATCAGAAACTGAAAGTTGGAGCACTGATAGCTGGAAATGGGGTAAAACAGCCCAGGACGAACCCCGAGCCAAACTTGGGAATGGATACTGACCCCCGAACACGAGTCGGTACTGACTCCCAATAACTTAGGGGCATGGGTCGTCTTGCCCCAGGAAGGAATGATACACTTCTAGAAATTGATGTAGAGCATCTGAATATTAATCAGAATGCAGGAAATCAACCGGAGGAGTACGTATTAGAATTCCCTTGCGGAGTCGGGGGGCAAGTTTGAAGTGCAAACTTAGGAGTTCCTTTGGATGACAACTATAGGCTTGCTGAGATGGTGACATGAGTTATAAGAGGTGGATTGCCTAATCAGAGCATAGAAGATGTGCATGGAAGTCTGTTTACTCCAAACATCCGATATGCAAGGAATCCACCTTAATTCAAATTACCAATATTGGAGACATGTGATGGAATGTCAGACCCAACATTTCATCTGATGAGGTACATCCGACACATGGAAGTGCCGAGGGCATCTGAGGAAGTTATGGGATGGTGTTTCCCTTTATATCTTATGGGTTTGGTAGCACAATGGTTTAGGCTACTGGAAAACGGTTCCATTAGTACGTAGGCTGAGTTGGTGAACAGATTTGTAAAGCAATTTCAGGTCCATATCTCACGATCCAAGAATATAATAATGTTGGAAAACATGAAGCAGAGGGCTGGAGAGACCTTTAGGAGTTTTCTGACAAGATTCAATGCAGCGACAACTTAGGTGGATAAACCTGATCCTTCAATGGTTTTGATGGCAGCCGATTCAGGAATAACTTCAACGACTGATTTTAAAATTGCTTTGGAACGAGATCCACCAATGGATCTCGTGAGGCTGAGAGGTTTCTACGGTGGGAAGACGCTGAAGCTGACAAGGAAGAGGTTAATGCTTTGGATAGCGGAGGACCGCCCGGAGAGGGATTCAATAATGGCAAAGGAAAGAGAAAGATGGACGATGGCTTTGAAAGTTCAAAGCGACAAAGGAGAGAACTGAGATTCACCTCTTACACTGATTTAAATGAGACCTCAAAGTAGATCTATCTGGATATTGGGGGACAAATCCCCTATCGAAGGCTGGCAAGGAGAGAGCCCACAGACAATGAAAGAAAGTTAGGAAAATACTGCCTATTCCGTGAGCTGGATGGGCACAATATGAATTGTTAGAACCTCTATTATGAGATTTCAATGACAACAACTATACAATCACATATACATGATATATCTTATCATATTGCAGGTATATATATTAGAAGAAGATCACGGTAAACAACAAGATTATGTCTCATAGACAAATGACGAAACATGGATCATACTATTTAAAAGTATGGTCATATTTTTGTATATAGTCATAGATATATGTTGTAAAATCTCCTTGAGTGATCTAAACACATATAATTTCACATTGACAAATCTTACTAACAAGTATTTTAAATTTTACAATTCTCAACATCACAGATGTCTGTCACTAAGTCACAGACGTCTGTGATAATTCTCTGTTTATTATTTCTAGAGATCCACAGACGTCTATGATAGAATGACATACGTTTGTGAATTATCTCGGCCTAAAAACATCAAACTGCAACTGTCGTTTTTGAATGGATGCTTCTCTCCGTTTTGTACAAACTTCTTCCTCCTTCAACAGTTGCAATCCTTCATCAAAGAGTAATAATTGGATATAATTGCATAACTGTCTACAATTAGTCACTGAATAATTGCATAAATGTACACAATTATTCAGTAACTTAATTCTAGGGACCTAATTTACAATATTTTTTTAGGGAGGAGTTTTCGTGTATTAAGTTTGATTTTAAGGACCTGAGCCTAATATTCACTTTTTATAAATCAAGAAAAACATTATAAAGAATTATTAAAATGATTTGGAATGGATAGTACTTCAAGTAAACCAACTCTAATGAGCACAAATTTACATTTAGATAAAGACGAAAATGGAAAAGATTTCGATCAAAAATTATACTAAAGTATGATAGAATCTCTATTATACTTAATGGCTTGTAGACCAGATATTATGATGAGCATTTTTCTATGTGTAAGATTTCAAGCACAACCTAAGTAGTCACATCATCGAGTGGTTAAAAGAATTCTACGATATTTAACCAACACCAAATATTACAGACTTTTCTACCCAAAAGGCAGCTTTTTCGAACTCGTATCATATAGCGATGCAGATTTTGGTGGTTGCAAGACAAATAGAAAAAGTACGGATGGTACATGTCATTTCATTGGTCAATCTATGGTTTTGTGGTTCAGTAAAAAGCAAAATTATGTTTCTCTCTCAACATGTGAAGCTGAGTATATATCAGTAGCCTTAGCCTATGCACAAGTAATTTATATGCAACAAACACTTCAAGATTTCGGTAAAATTATAACCAACTCTCCTATATATTGTGATAATACTAGTGCTATAAATTTATCCAAAATCCAATTAACCATTCTCGTACTAAACATATCGACATTCGTCACCATTTTTTAAGAGATAATGTAGAAAAATGAATTATCTCTCTTGAATTTATTAACATTGAAAATCAAATTGCCAATATTTTCACCAAACCACTATGTGAATCAACTTTTATAAAGCTAGGACGTGACCTTGGTATATGTTCAGTTTCTGAATTAACTAATTAATATATGACACAATTTTCACCATTAGAAATTTTAAACATTATTTCTCTATATAAAATTGTAACTTAAATTTATTTCAGTCAATTTTTTAACAACCATAAAAACAAAACCGTTAACAAATTTATGGTTAAAAGAATTCTACCATACAAAGTTTTCACTATAAATAGACTATACAACCTACTTATACATGATTAAAGAAAAATAAAAACAGAAATATTATTTTTAAATTTACAAAAACTAAACATGTCTTCTGATCATGATTCCACTTATTCAACTATCAACTTTAGCTTACCTTCATCAAATAGCACCTGCGTATCACCAATAAAAACCACCCCTCCATCAATTCGACAGCCTCACTGAATATTCTGGCATCAACTACATATTACACCAGCTTCTCTCCTAAGGAAAAGAAAGCTAAATGAGTAATTGATCTAGAATCAACATCTCTCAACACTAAAGTTGATGCAATATATCACTATTAACAAGAAATGATGGGAGTTCACGTGAAATGTATTATGAGCAACAATATCAAGGATCTCATCTTAACTTTTTCGAAAAATGTATTCTAGCAATTTGTGGTCATTCGCCAACAAAAATATGCATTCATCAAAAATCTCCTCATTTAATAGAAACTCCTATAAAAACTTGTAACATTACTCAAAGAAATTTATGCAAGGCAGGGCCAACAAAATAGCATAGACTCTTGGGTTCAACCCAAAATCAAATATTCTTCGACGGATAATTAATTTTATATATCTACACACACACATAGAAATAAATATGTAAAACATATAATATATAATTTTTGTATGTTTATTGATTATCATAAACATTTATTATGATGACTCTATGAAAATATTCAATTAAAATAAAAAATTCAAACAACAGACATAAAAAATTCACCTCTGTTTCTCACAGACATCTGTGAAGAAGAGATAGAAGTCTGTCATATTCCTCGAGAAAACATTCCTAAGTGATCTCAGACGTCTGTCACTCTTCCTCAGACGTCTGAGTCAAGTTTTGGCTGTTATCAAAAGGCACTTCATATTTTTTTTTAACCCACCTCTTCAACTATTCACCAATTTACTTCAAATCTAAAACTCCAACTCTAAAACCCTAACTTCCGAAAAACCCTAATTCATCAAAAATGGCTCCTAAAGCAAAATATATCGTTAACAAGAGATCAAAGAGAGGTCAATCTTCTTCATCTCAAACCCATCTTGTCACCGATGCTCATATTCAAGAATGGTTTCGAAATAGTCCAACTACAAACAAAAGATTTAAAGAACTGAAGCAAAAGTGACTTCATTTCGGTCCGTTCTACCAATTATGCAAATTTGGAAAATATGGTCCTCAAGAACTCGCCATCGCCTTCGGTTGTCAAGAATTAATCAATTTTGATGAAAATGAGATACAAATTGATCCATTGGCCATCTTTCCTTTTTATGCAAACTTATGTAGTAACGATATTTGGACACCTGAAAATGAAGATGGTTGGTAACAGACTAGTGTGTATGGTTGTGTTTTAGAAATTAGCGTAAACACAATTGACATTTACTAGATTGTTCCTCTGTTGGACTTGATTTAGAGGAAATTCCCGACCAAAGAAATCTGCCATGTAACGAAGTGACACATCAAATTTGGGAGGATAGAATGCTGCAGTGGAAATCCATTTATCTATGACCAAAAGCTAGGCTATTAAATCGTATGATAATTAATACGATAATTCCCCGTTTTGGAAGTCATGAACAAATATATGAAAATGACCGCAAAGCCCTATATGATATATTTGGTGGAATTCAAGTAAATTGGGCTAAATTTATTCATGAAGAAATTAAAAGCTTTTGGTCTCACTACCGACGCACAATTATATATGCTCTATACATCATTCATCTTTTACAAGGTCTTGGGGTACCTTCTTATATTTCTCATTTCGAAGAAATTCCTATCAAAGAAAGTGGTATAAGGTTTTTATCCCTAATGCATCTTCCCAAAAGACCACCTCTAATTATGTCCCTGGCTCAATGGACTACGTAGCAACAACAACGAATGCATCATGTCCCTCCTCAACAGGCTCAAGCTCCTCCTCCTCCATAACAAACTCATTCACCTCGTCCTCCATAACAAACTGGTAATTCCCATCATACTACCGAATATTATTATGATTCAGAAATTCACGAAGCTCGCACTGAACAACTCAAAATGAATCCATCCATGATTTAGCGCTTCAAAATTAAAAATTAATCACGGGTAATCAGAGGGCTTTGCACACTAAAATGGCCAATTTGGAACGATCTTTTTCTACAAGAATGACTAAAATGGAGAAAACTTTGGAAAAGGTTGTTTCCACTTTAGGCAAAGTAATGAGAAAAGTTCATGGCATATCATCTTCTAGGTCATCCTCCTCTCCTTCTCCAACACCGCCTCCTTTAGCACAAACTCCAGTCTATCGTCCCTATATATCGTCGTCTTATGGAGGCAGTTCTTAACAAGATCGAGGAAAGACTATAATGCAGGAAGAACAAGAAGATAGTGATGATATGACTTGGCCCGATCCTTCATCACCACAACAAATGAATCTTGCAACATTTAAGGATTGTCTATTCAAGAAAATAAAGGATATATGCAATGGCTAGAAAACTATCACTTAACTTCATCCTCCTACCATGACTATTCTGATAATTATGGAGATTTATTTAATTACGGTTATTGTCACTATAAATAACTGTTCCTTGAAATTTTAGGATTGTTTTATTTTCTACTCGATATTTTACAAGCGTACTAGTACTGATATTGTTATTTCCATAACTATTTCTTTTGTTTTTTTATTATTCATGATTTTTATGGCTTTGTTTATAATCCATTTATGCAATTCTTATTTTTGATAATGCCAAGGGGGGAGATAAATATGCATATACATAGGAGGAGATAACATTCAGTGGGGGTTATCTTTTAATTTCTTATTACTAACAATTGTATAGTAGTCATCATCAAAAAGGGGGAGAATGTTAGAACCTCTATTATGAGATTACAATGACAACAACTATACTATCACATATACAAGATATATCTTATCATATGCAGGTATATATATTAGAAGAAGATCACGGTACACAACAAGATTATGGCTCACGGATAATTGAAGAAAGATGGATCATACTATTTAAAAGTAAGGTCATATTTTTATATATAGTCATAGATAAATGTTGTAAAATCTCCTTGAGTGATCTAAACACATATAATTTCACATTGACAAATCTTACTATCAAATATTTTAAATTTTATAATTCTCAATATGACAAACATCTGTTACTAAGTCACAGATGTCTGTGACAATTCACTGTTTATTATTTCCAAATATCCACAGATGTCTGTGATAGAATGACAGACGTCTGTGAACTATCTTGGCCTAAAAACAGAAAACTACAACTGTCGTTTTTGAATGGATGCTTCTCTCTGTTTTGAACAAACTTCTTCCTCCTTCAACAATTGCAATCATTCATCAGAGAGTAATCTTTTAAGAAATCATAACTTTTCAAAAGCAACTCTTTGATTCTATAAATACTTCAATCGATTAAGATTTTATTTTCAACTTGCTTTACTATTCTCTAACTTCTATATTTAGATTTTCTTGTAGTATCATTTACTTAATATTCTCAATCACTTCCAACCGAAATCTATATATTTTGGTTAAACTATTTCCTACAAATATAAGCAACTCACACTCATTATCATTCAAAGGAGATTATAGGAAGAATTGTACTAGCAGTCAATATTTATGTTATAACAAACACAAGATTGTCAAAGAAATACTATTTGTATCAGCCTATTCCTCCGGGCGAAGCAAGGGTTAATGTTTAGTGAAATACCGAAGGAGAGCTTGGGGAATGGACGTAGGATGGGAGGTCCGAACTAGTATAAAACTCTGGTGTGCTCGTTTTTATACTTTATTTTTATTTTGTTATATTGCCACATTTAGCTCATATATTGGTATACACTCACATACTAATACACTGATCATATTAGATATGATCCACTAGACTTTCACGAAAGATTGCAGGCATCTACGGATTTGATAGAGGAACATATTAGAGATAACTTGTTACAACACTATGTTATAAATTGAACCGCGGTGATGGAATGGGAGCAGTTATCAACCGTAGCAAATAGAAATGGCCTTGGACCAGGGGCAAGGCTGGTAATCTCTTGATCGGATGGTAGGGAATCAGGTTCGATTCTTGCACTATATTTCCTTTTCTTCAACAAGCAACACAATAATATTGCCTAGACTCTTACTCGTGTATGGGATCCTGAACGGTCTCTAGGTACGCTCTGAGCTGGATGCTATGTAGTAACACCCGGGAGGCAGCTACCTTGATATTAGACTTTGTGTTTTTGTGTTTGCACTTGATTTTGTTAGATGAACCTTTGATTATAAAACCCACTTGAATGTGAAAAATGATATCGATCGCTTTAAGTCTCATCCAGAAAGATGGGATCAGAGTGCAAGAAGTGAGTCCCCTCACCGGAGAGCGAGCAGATTGGCTCTGCAAGAGCCTCGAATGGCTATATGGACCTTGAACAGTCACCCACCTTGAACGGCTATATCGATCCCGAACGACTATCATCCACCTCGAACGGCTAAATCGACCTCAAAACGGTCATCGTCCTCGAATGTCTAAACCGATCCCGAACGACTTCCATCTGCCTCAAATGGCTATATCGACCTCGAACGGTCACCCACCTCAAATGGCTATATCGGTTTCGAACGAGCATCACCCACCTCGAACAGGTATATCGGTCCCGAACGACCATCATTCGCCTCGAATGGCTATATCAGTCTCGAACGGTCATCATCCGCTTCGAACGACTATTAGTCTTGAACGACCAAGGATTTGACTATCGGTCTCGAACGGCTACAGATTTAACCGTCGACCCTGAACTGTCATGGATTTGATCATCGATCCAGAAAGATCGTGCATTAAAATAAATATAAAGCGATCCGAAGAGATTGAACTTGAGAATGAAAATAAACTTTCTTTTGATAAAATGGATTTGAATGCCTTATAATCGAAGTAGAATTGAAGAATCCCGAATGAACACGGGAAGATTTTGATATGTAATAACTCTAAATGAAATCAAGATAATAATGATGTGAGTTGCGGATGAACATGAGATTGTTTTGCTATGTGATGTAATGACTCCAAATGAAATCAGAATTGTGATAATGTATAGAATACACCTAGGCAGAGTCTAGGGTCTTTGGCTGTGACAAGTCTGGAACGACCCATGATTAACAAAAATAATCCGAAGGAACTGAATGATTACCAAGACTGAAGTATCCAGGGAGCTCAACTACCAAAGATTGACGAAACATTTGTTCTCGAACAAAGCACACCATCCATTCGCAAGGCGTGCTTTAGAGGGCAAGTGTTATCCTATATTTTAGCCAAGTAGTATGCGGACGAACCTGATAAGTCAAATCGAAGTTATAGAGGCAAGACGCCCGAAGAAGTGACCACAAAACCCAGAACCAAGATATAAACAGGATCATAGCACGAATGCAAATCAATGGAACAACTTTGAAGAACTAGATCCCCACAAGTTAGGGGTCGGTACCGACTCCGCCATAAGGATCAGTACCACTCCTTGCTCTTGGCTCAGTGGGGCCCATCTTCCTGCTATAGACTCGCCTTGGTGCTTTGACCCTACTTCCAGTGTTTTTCTACCGTTTCAATACAAATCTCTACCGAACTCCATGAACCCTTGGATTGGCAACTTTGTTCTTCCATAACTCCATCATTTGGACTTCGAAACAAGTATTATTGATGTAAACAACTATGAAATCTCGAAGATAACCACAAGATGATTCGAATGGAGAGTTGAAGATGCCAAATATGGACATCTTAGGGGTCGGTACCGACTCCCACTTAGGGATCGATACCGACTCCCAACTTCTGCTGACTTGGCGCCTATTATTTCGGGAGAATGAGTCTAAATCAAGCATAACAGCTTGGAAATATTTCTGAGCGAGATTTTAGCTCCCTACCTCTATAAATAGGAGGATAAGGCTCAATTTTCAAGATCTTTTGGCTCTACCTCTACTCTACTCTATATTCTTGTGATTCTGAAAATCTAAGTGTGGGAGTTGTACCAAGTCGTAAGAACTTCTGCCCCCAAGTTAGAAATAAGTAATAAATTATTAAGTGGACGTAGGCCAGAGTTTGCTGAACCACTATAAAACTTTGTATGTTCTTTTCTTACTAGTTGTTCATTTAATTTCTTCACTTTTTATTCTATATCATATTCATTTGGGTGTTTGTGCCATTTTTGGTTCAAACACATACATACATACATACATATAGTGTGTGTGTATGTCATTTGCTATAGTTAATATTTCGTATAAAAATATGTACGTATATAATATGAAAATTTAAAAAAATATAATTTATAATATATATTAATATCAATTAGAATATATATCATAAAATTTTGACTACGTCTATATTTCAAATTAGAAATTTAAATAAATAACTAATTTAAATAAGTAAACAAATTTAAAATTAAATGTATATTTGAGATCCAAATTTAATGTTTATTAAATATCTTAAAATTTTACTTTGTATCATTTTATATAATTGATATATAAGCTAAAAAATATATAATAAGCTGAAAATAATTTTACTAATAATTAATTAATATACATACAACTTTTAAACATTTAATATATATATATATATGATATATTATAAACTATAAATATATATTATATAAAATATTTTTTAATCAGAAAAATTCCTCTTTTTACCGAGAGCACTTTTCTACACACACACACACATATATATATATATATATATATATGTAAATTTGAAATTTGTTTTACTATAGTATAAAATATTTAAAATATATAATAGATATAATTTCGACTAATTTTATTTTAAATTGATTGCAGAAGCAAAATAATAATATATATAATGTTATTTATATACGATTTTATTCCAATTTAATGTATATGTGAATGAAAATTGATAAATATGTTTTAAATAAAAAAATTGTATTATGCAAAACAATATTATTTTATATATATTCAAATTATTATGGATGAATTTATTATATATATATGTACCTTTAAAATTTATATGTCTGTACATATATTAGATTTAATCAACACGGCTAATAAATAACCAAAACAATATATGAGTAGATAATGCCGTTAGCATATATACAAGTGGTGACATATCTATATCTAACCATGCATTGAACATCATATAAATGTGAACAAAGATACACCTAGAGATGTGTTGCCTATGATTCACATGTTGATCTAATCCGTCTCTTAAAACTCTCAGATCTGCACCCAACATTGGAAGCGAATTGCGTGCTATTACCGGATCTAGTTGTATTTGATTGAAAAAATGTAAATCGAGTTGGAAATGGTGGTGTTATAGAGAAGATGCTTGTGGCCAAGACTAGAAGAAGGGGGAAGCAAAAAGCAAAAACTAAAGAGGAGGCTAAGGTTTAAATTCATAATAAAGGCCAAAGAAAATATCTGCATATATTTCTCTTACCATTTCAAAATCCAAAGCCCATCATTTCTCCCTTTCTTGGCTGGCCTAAACTGAGTCCAATATGGACCGGATCTTTGAAAACCCATTTAGTAATATAATTAATTTAAATCCAATTCATATCCTTATCAATATTTTATATTGATATGCACATATATAACCTTTATATAAGTACCCAATAAATCACTAACCGCCCTTCGAACATTTCTGGAGGCCACTCATTTTACTAAACACCTACATGTAATAAATGTACAATAATATTTAATATTTCACAAATAATAATTAATTTGATTAATTTGTAACTATTATAAATTAACTAGTTAAGCGGTGTTTTAGAGAATGGATAGATTCAGTTATGTGACTCACAAGTGTGAATTTGGCCAACAATTATATTCAAACAATTCAATACTAATGTTCACAATCACCTTAGCCAATGATGTGACAGTTTAACTTAATTAATCACTTACAAATCTCATCAGTAAAATCGAATTTTAAGAATTTAAGTGGCACCTTTCAGTAACGATTATTTACACCAATTATCCTCGTCAACACAATATAACTTTAGGATTTTTGAAATTTGGTTTTGATCAAAATTCCAGTATCATCCATATTCAAATCGATTAGTTTATAAACAAGGTCGTTGGTTTAATAATAACATTTATTAATAATTGTACTACTCTGGCTATAGATTTTGACTTTAAATTGACCGTAATTGACCGTGATACTAACCTCATACAATTGAGGAGACTAACTCTCTATTGAATAGTGTTTCACTTCCAATGCTACAACTCAGACCTAGCTATATTCTGTCACAATACCATGATTTAACTATAATCAAAGTGGAGTATCCACATTAATGTTTAACAGTATACTTAAGTCAAGAGAATTAAATAATATTGTCACTCGAGATTTCCTGTTTAACCTAGTTGTTGTTAACCAACATGAAACATTCGAACGAGTCATTCCATAGTTATCCCATAACTATCGGTAAGTAACTCCTTGGTGCTCCAAGAAACCATGAATAATAGTGTAATAACCTATATTTCTACGCCGTATAAATTAAATAAATTCAACTAAAATAGAATTGTTTTGATTTAAAAGTCTCATACCAAATGGTACTATAATTCCATTTATTCTAATTCCTTATTACACAGAAATAAAAATCAATCAAAACATACAATTCTATTATTTATTGATTTGGAAGGGGTTTAAAAAATACATTTTCTTCCAAAATCTTCAAAACAATTTCAAGTATAAATTCTCAATAGAAAGAAAATAAATTTATAAAATTTCCCTTCTTTCCTCAAAATCCATTTTCGATTTCAAAACCAATAGTCACAAATCCATTATTTAATTACAAATAAATTTATAAATTACAATTCAATTTCAAATCACTTGAAAACTTTTTCTACAAATAATTCATACATTTTTGAAGTTCTTTTTTAACAATTGATAATAATAATATTAAATAAGTTTTATAATTTAAAATTTTCTTTAAACAACGAATTTAAGTAAGCTACTTTTCCATTCAGGATTTCCAATTAGAAATAATCTCCCAAAGCCATAAAATGAAATTCCATATATGAAAATTTCCATTCAATAAATAAATTGAATTCATCGTACTATTACTTCAAAATATTATTTACAACTTCCAAATTTATTGCTTTCAAGTAACACTAACAACTTGCTTTAAAATATAGAATTGAAATACTATTTTATGAAAATCATTCAAATATCTTTATAATCAATGATAGATGAATACTAATATAAATATTCAAAAATTCACTTATTTGATCAAATCCCTCAAACCAATACTTTTCAAATAATTTATGTTTATAGAATACTCAAAACAATTCATTTAAATATTTTCTATCATAAATAATATTTCCAATTTTTTAAATAAAAATCATTTGGAAATCTACTATTTATTTCTAAAAATATTTCATTTTCTTCAAAATCTTCTATAACAATTTATTTCCATTCCGATCAATTTTTTAATGTTATCTCATCATTATAGCAGCTGATCGAAAATATGTGATCTATCACAACAATCGATCAAAATATACAATTCAATTTCATTCGATCAAGTTTATATCAACCAAAAATCCATCATCCAAACAATCAACAAATTCCAATACAATATAACTCATAGTGGTGAGTTATACAAAATTACTCACACAAAACAAAGCATATAAACCAATCAAACATCCAATGCCAATACACAATTTAAACAACATCAATTAACTAATTATATGCATATAATTAGACGATAGTTGTGGCTAAAAATAATTTGAAATAGTAGAATATGATAAGATGTGTTGGAATGTGAGAGCCACATAGAGGATTGTGCAAGTTTTAGTGTGTTAGAAGTTTGTAGAATATGAAGTAAGTCAGGGTATGAGTTGTGTATGACATTTCCCAATGAGAAACTACGAGGATGCAATTTTCCTAAGGAGGAAAGTCTATAACAATCCTGATTTCTACGCCGTATAAATTAAATTAAAATAAAATTGTTTTGATTCGAAATTCGATAACTAATATTTTAATTATAAATATTTAGTTAATTAAATTCTTTTAGTAAAAGATTTTGATTTAATAAATTGAATTAAATTTATAAATTCTTTTCGAATAATATATTGAAATTGAATAAATTATTTTAATTGAATACGAAATATTTTATAAGTGTAAATAATTGTATGTTATTGAAATAGAGGAAAATTAATACGCGTGTGTCGAATTAAATGAACTTGGGTGGTTATCGAAATATATTTAACATAATGAACTATAAATTAATTTAAATCAAACTAAAATTTATTTATAAATAAATATAAGAAGTTATAGAAAGAAAATGAGAAATGAATTAATTTAAAACTAGAGCCCAATTAAGCCTAAGTCCACTCTCTTATTTTTCCCCTCTCTTTTACTTGCTCCAAACCAGACCATGCTTTATTATTTTCTCTTCGGTACCTCTCCTCCAGAAAACCCTCAAAATAAAAAAAATCAAATCGTATCGCTCAATAAAAGATGAAACGCAAAAAAAAGAGATAAATGAAATTGAAGCCCCTTCGATTAGGGTGGCACGAATGCAGAAGGAGGTGCGATCGGGTTCACAAATGATGAAGGAAGGCATGTGATGCCTGGTCTCATGTGTACAATTGTTGACTTGAGAAGAGCGTGACATCGAGCTTCACATGATAATGGTAGGTGGATGTGGCTGTTTGGGGTCAAGTGCGACCAGGCGTCACGCTAGGTTCGACTTTGTGCTGCTAGAGAGACAAGAAAGGGCATGTGTTGTGCTATTGGGTTAGGGCAACATGCGTATTAAGGTAGCGACTTTTAGATAGAAAGGGAAAAAGTGGGTAGCTGGCTTGAGGCGGCAAATTTATGGTTAGGCTACTTGGAATTCAAGGTGAGTTATTTAATAACTCACAACTATTGTCTATTATCTAGTTATTATATCTTCTATTTCCATGGATTGTTTGATAATGAATCACTGATTGATATGGGTGGAATTAGCTGAATGTTGTGATGCACATTAATGGTTTCTTGTGATGGAACAATTTTTTTTTATTTTTTAGGGCTCATACTTTAGGTATTGGTTGCATAATGAATAGATTCTTGTTAATAGTCGAAATGACACTTGTAATTGATCTGAAGGGTATAAATGAATGGAAATGTGAAGTTTTGAATGAAAAATCTTTTAAAACAAAAATAGTGATTTTTAGAACAAGTTGTATTTAATATTAAAAGTATTATTATTAATGGAAAAAATTAGAAGTAGGAATAATTTGGAGAATTGTTTGAATATAAATAATTTGGAAAGTGATTATTCCTGAGATTTGATTATTGGAATGAATTGTTCTGAGGATTCTATGAATAGAAATTATTTGGGAATAACGAATTTTGGGATTTTATCAAATAAGTGAATTTTCGTAAATTTATATTGTTATTCATTATAAAAATATTTAAATGATTTTTATAAAAGGGTATTTAAAATTTATATTTTTAAAGTGATTTGTCAATTTTATTTGAATTTAATAAATTTGAAAGTTTGTAAATAATATTTTGAAGTAATAGTAAGTTGAATGTAATTTATTTATTGAATGGAGATTATCATTCATGGAATTTATTGCTAAGTAAATTTTTAGAAGTAATATCTTTTATTACGATTGACAATTTTTGAATAAAAGGAATTAAATTATTTTGGAGGGAAATTTTAGGGATTTTGGTGTGTAAGCTAATTATATAAATTGATGTTATAGTATTAAATATTTGGAATAGCTTTAAAGGATTTGAAATGAAAATTCGGTTTTTAAACACATTGGCTTTGGGACATCATATTATATCTTTGAGGAATCATTTTAAATTGAAAAATCCTTATTTGGAAATGAGATTATTTGAATTTATTGTTTAAATGAAAATATAAATTATAAAACACCTTTGGTATTATTATCTTTGAAGTATTTAGAAGAATTTCAAAGTGTTCAAATTGATTTAAAAGGACTTTATGTGATTTGAAATTAGATGAGTTTACTATATATATTTCCTTGTGATTAAATAAGAGTTTTGCAAATATTTATTTTAAAAATTATAAATGGATTATTAGGAATAAATGAGAATTTAGAATTTAATTTTCTTTAATTAAATATTGATATTCGAAATTGTATTGGAGATAATGGAAAGGTTTACTTTATAATAAAACCCCTTCAGCATTAATAAATAATTGAATTGAATGTTTTGATTGATTTGTATTCAATGTAACTGGAAATTAGGATAAACAGAGTTTTAATACCATCTAGTATGGGACTTTCGGTAATATTTCTTCGGTTATTCTTTGAACTTGTTATGTAGAATAATTGTACGATGATAAATGTAGTTTACGAGCATTGAGTAAACGAGCAAGTAACACCAGGTGGTGTTTGACGCTTGAGTTGATATTTGGTCGATTGCTTTCTATAAGTATATGTCACTCTAACAGGGTCGAATATATAAGGTATTATATTTATGTTGATGCACGCCAAGAGTGTGTAGACTGAGCACCATAAATCTGTCTATCTATTATATGTAAACTCCTATTATACGATGTCGAGTAAACCAGATTGGCTAGTATCCATCCTAGCGACCTGATTGGACACATCTTTTTGTGTATATGGCTAAGAGCCATGGCTGAAAGCCACTACCTCGTGTCATTTAGGCCAGCAGTCAGTTACCATTGTAGCACTTGCAGGGTCATGACCGACGCATAGTGTGGTCTCGCATTTGATGGATATTGGGTCACGATGGCGGTCGAGGTAACTAAGACTATTGGAGTAGCGCTGAGAGCATGTGAGGAAGGCTTCTCGAGTAGGCTGAGAGCTATCAGTCTCCGTCTGGTCATTATTACTGATGAGATGGCACGAGATGCTGAAGACACTACTTATTCACCCATATAAGATTATTGTGTTTACGGTTAAGAGCTGATCTGATCATTTGTCGAGGCTGATACCGAAATAGATATTTATGATGTTGAGAGCACATAGGACCGAGGGTCCCACTAATTATCCACAGTACTGAGAGTCAAGTAGATTAGTAGAGGTCTGAGAGATCGTTTGTTTATTTCATTGGCTGAGAATCTAGATGTGGTATGAGGTTGAAAGTCTAGATGATTATCGTGTGATTATTGATCGCTTGGGTTATTCATTAGATTGTGAGTCTTTTAGTTGTATAACCCCGTACTCATCATATATACCACTATCGAGGATAGCTGAGGTGCTGAGAGCATGAAGTTGGATGCTGTAATTATCTTTTATATGGTTATCTGAGAGATGGCCCTGGCTATCGAGGGTATGCCATAGTGATATTTTGTGTATGTTTGATTTGGGTGATTGTTATGTGTTTTTATATATGTTAAGTAAGATGGACCCTAGGTATGTTTATTATATGACTATCTAAGAGACAGTCTAAGGCAATTCAAAGTGCTTGCCATTTGGTATTTGATGATTTTGTATCTTTATGATAGTTGGATGTGTTTGATATTTCACCCACTTTGATATTATACATCTTGATGTGTTATTTTGATTATTCGACGATTAAGTAATGATATATGCATGGTATGTGGTAAGGTGTCATACATTTATTCAGTAGTCTGCATGCCATATTGGGATATATGGTGGTTGTTATCTTTTAGCACCTACATTATAGATATAGTTTGACCCGTGTGTTATTTATATAATACCCAGATCAGTGCGAGACATTACAGGAATGAGAACGAAGAGACCCGATTGTAGTTGTTGGACCTAGTTGGAGGCTAGACTATTAGTTGTTAGTGTAGCATTATTTATTATTGTAGTCTCTTGTATATCGATGATGTTGATATGTATGTATTGGACTTATACATTGTATATTTTTGAGAAAGTGGGAGTTTGACCTATTTTATATACCACTTAGACTTATGTATATTTTATATTATATGTTATCGCTGCGTTGCTGACTCTGTGTACTCTAAGATTTATTTTATATTATGCATTGTTCTATCCTGGAAATGCACGTGTTTATTGCTTTATGTCGATAATGTGTATGTATAGATGAGTTTTTTTTATGATCTTTGAAATGTGTACTAGTGTTAGCCCATGGGAATATTCATGTGTGACAGCCGAATATCGGCTCATTCTCTGTATTATCAGACAATATTACCTAGTAATACTCTTTGGTAGTATGGGTATGGAGTCTTTATGCGTCTTATATAATGCTTCAACCTTGCTTGAATTAACCCCTTCGTCACTGTTGACAACAAATTCTTTATGGATGTTGACTTAATACCCTATCAATACCGCTTGTTTGAATGCTTTCGATGTTGTTAGAAGGGAGTTGATGTGGTATTATGCTGCTGGAAAGTAGGCAAAGGCATGTTGAATCCCTTCATCGTTGTTGAGCATTGGTGTCACCATGGGATGGTACTTATTTGAATAGATGCGAAAGAGTTTGAAGGAGCAATACTTGCGAAAGATGGCAACACCATGCATGCGGAGGGAAGATGTACGAGAGGAGGAAAGTATGCCGAAGGAGGGTGCTACACTAGTGGATAGGAGCAATGTTAATGATAGGATCTATATTGTTGGAGGGAAGCTCATATTGAAGTAATGCTTGCGGCAGAGCAACACTTGCGGCAGAGCAACACTTGTGGCAGGAAGAAGATTGTGGTAGAATAACACTTGCAGCAGAAAGAACTTCATCAGAAGGATGCAATAGTTGCGGCAGGACGACTCCTTTACGGAAGGACATTACTTGTAGTAGCGTTACTATCGCTTCTTTGTTGATGGCGTAACACTTCCCTTTGCCACTTTTTGGCTTCAACGTGATTGAGTTGATTTTTGTAGTAACATTTGCCCCCCCATCGAAGGGAAAAACTTGACTTTTCAAGTCAATCATTTTGACACCAATTCATTTTCGCCTGTTAGTATCCCCGCGTTGATATGAACCTTCCATTTGAATATGATCGACGGTTCTCCTTCCGCCTGCTTTTCCTATAAATACCGACTCCTCTTCTTCTTCCTCTTATACTTACAAATAAAAACTCGAACGAAAATCAAATTCTTTCAGATTCAAGCTGTTAGATAGAAAAACTTCGGATTTAAGGTAAGATTCATATCGCCTAGAATCTTAAGTTAATTTTCACAATTAATTTTCGAATTTGTGTTTCTAAGGTTTGGTATAGATTTCACTATTTTGAAATTTGATTTTAATTTGAATTAGTTGATTACAATGTTTAGTCTTGCTTATGAGTCTTCTTTTCCAATTTACATTGATTTCATTTAGTTGTAACAATGATCTGCTTAGGAAAATGGGTTCGATGATTTGGGGGTTTCTTATTGATACTAGATACGGGTTCAAACCAAATCCGCTATATTCAATAGCAGACTAATTAGAGAAATTATAGTAGTTAATTAATGTATTAAGGCCTAATGGGGTTTAGAACTTGCTACAAATCTACTACGTCGTTAATTCAATTGGGGAAAGGTAATTTTCTCCGACACTGTCAGCACTGTCAATTGTCCCTCGGCTTAGTCGAAACAACTAAAAGAAATGCGAAGCCATTCACATTATTTGTTTCAATAATAAACATTGTTGGCATGCTGCTATGGCCTTCCAACAGTGTCAGTGCCAACTTATTTTCAGCCTTTCGGCTTATATGAAATATGGTGTTCCGTCATTATTTACTTTATGTGGTTATAATGTGAATAGTTTCATTTTTATTGAAAGTGGGACTTAATGACCTCGACACCATCGAATGGGAAACCAAAAGACTGCGATGGGAATCTTGAGTAGTTGTAAGCAGCTTCGACACCATCGATGGGCAGAGACAATTGGCTTCGACACTGTCGAAGGGCGAGTCTAAAAGACTGCGGCATGAACCTTATGTAGTTTTAATTGGTTTCGACATTGTCGAAAAGCTATGATACTCAATAATATTAACCTTTTTCATTTATTTTGTTTTAACTTATTTGGTTTAACCCTTAAAAATTATTTTTCCCAAGGATTTCCACTTATTTTGCGATAGTGTGTTACTTGAACAATTCAAACTTCACTTTTCATGCACTACACATTTTAAAAAAGACTTTGGTTGTTTCTAAGTATGGAATAACATCACTTGGCAGAATTATGGGTAACAAGTGAACTGGCAAGAAACCTGCTTAGGAGGCCAGCCAACAGCCCCAACCATCTCCTTTTGATAGTAAAAAGGAAGGAGTTGTTTCCAAATACTCATATATCTCTTCCCAAGCTGAAGTGGATGCCATTCTCGGGGACTTTAGAATTACTGGCATTAAAGCCATTCCTCTTAATCCTACAGACACTATCTACAATCCACCAGATACATATTTTTCTTATACCGCAGTTCATATATGGCATACTAGCTTCCTACCCTTTTTGGACTTTATATCAAGATTTCTGAGGTGTCTCAATACTGCTCCTATCCAGCTCTCATCAAATGCATATACATATTTGACCTGTTTGGAGCTCATGGCCATAGAATCTGGAATCCCTTCTTTAAGTACTGATGTACTTCATCACCTGGCCCATCTTGCTAAAGTCGGAGACTCACCAAGTTATCAAATATTCTGGGTTAATCCATATCCAAAGTTAGTCTTAGAAGGTGTAAACAAGTTCAAAGTTTGGGAAACGCAATTTTTCTATGTCAAGTGTTTCCCTGGCATCAAGGGAGACTTTTCTTCTCCTAGTAAGTATTTTATTCCCCTTACTCCTGTTAGTTTGTTGTCTTTTACTAATGAGCGTTGCTTTCCCATATCATGCCCCTAAGAATCTTAATGAAGCATATCGAAAAACCATAGCCTTGATGACTACCGCTACTAATGTAACCGGAAATAGGCTTACATTACCGACCCCGAGTAAACTTTGGAAACATTCCATTATTTCAGCTGGTCAAAAGATCCCTGGAAAACCTCCCTTAATCCAGCTCAGCTCTAAGAATAAAAGCTCTTTAGTAGCGGGAGATTTCATGACCTTCGCAT
This sequence comes from Allium fistulosum, assembly GCA_030737815.1. Classification (NCBI taxonomy): domain Eukaryota; kingdom Viridiplantae; phylum Streptophyta; class Magnoliopsida; order Asparagales; family Amaryllidaceae; genus Allium; species Allium fistulosum. The sequence goes on from CM060908.1 coordinate 598,644,403, forward strand.
CTACATCCCCCATCAAACTGGACATATCTGGTGAGATTTTATCACATTCTTTTATAACTTACTACAATGTTATCCCATAGATCATTTTCTTGGTTTAGGTTCCTCTGTCCCAACAGCTATTCTCACATGAGAAGAAAATACCGCCGTTGTCTCTGTAGGAAAAGAAGTTATTATCGTCACTCCCTCCATCGAGCTTGAAAAAGACAACCAAACCTCTCAAACCAGGACATACAAGATCTCTGCTCTTAAAGATGTAATTTCTAAGTCTAAATCTTAGGCTAAGTATTATTAATGTTATTATTGGATTCAATCATGGCTTGTAAACGAAAATGGCGACAAACCACAGATCTCCCCTAATCCCCTTCGTCCATTTCTTCTCCATTCGTCCCGACCACTTCCTCTCCACATCCTCCTCGTCCCCTTCGATTTGACTCATATCTGAATGGCTAAGAATTGGAAGCTCAAGCCTCGCTTCATGGCATCATCCATTTCTTCATCGCAAACGAGATCTGGTCGTTGTTTCTCGAATTCTGCGATGCCTCCTAATCCAGCTGAAACCGCCTTTAACCCCGTTACTACCATCAATCCAGCATCGTCAGTGAACCCGTGCTCCCCTTTGCCTATCGCAGCAGATGATTTAATCTTTCTTAACCTGCGTTCTTCATTGACTATCGCTGCATATGATATTTACTCGCTTAACCCGATTTCACCTTTCGCAGCGGATGTTTTAAGCTCACAAAACCCGATGTCGTATCTCGCTACTGAGTTAACAAGCACTTCGCTTGCAGCTGTCGCACTTTCAGGTATAACCTTGGTTTCTACTTCATCCCTGCTTTCGAATTTAGGTCAGCCCGATGACCATTGGGTTAGTTCTGAGTGCATTAACATAAATGGGGTTTCTCAACCCATTGAGTTGAATGGTGAGTCTGATACGGTGTTGTTTGGCTCTGTATCCCCTTGATCTGGTGATAGGAATTTTGCGAGGCTTTGTAGTTCGCATAATGTAGTTGACTGCGCTGATGCTTCCTGGCAGCATAATGTTTCTGTTGCATCTTCTCCTCTAATAGAAATAAGAAATGTTAATGCTACTACAACTGTAATCGACAAATCCTGTAATAATCCTGGTGATTGTGTAAATCCAGTTAACATCCCTGTAGTCAATAAGTCTACATGGTTATTGTTGTTTAAATCATTGCCTAGAAATGCTAGTGCATACACCCTGCAACAATTTAGCACTCAGGTCATAGATAGGATTAATGTGCTCCCACCTGAAGTGATTAACGAGGCGGTGTGCCATTAGTCTGTCCACCTGGTTGGTTTTTTCCTAGATGCCTCATCTTCATATTCGGTTATCCGTGAGCAATGTAAGCGTGCGTGGAAGCTTAAAGTTATTCTTCATGTCCAATATATAAACTCCTTTTTCTACTTTAAATTTGGAAACAACGAAGACAGACTTTTAGCTCTTGAGACTAGCCCTCTCATTATTGAAGGGAAACCATTTATTGTGACTCCTTGGAGCGTTGGAATAGACATAGAAGAGAGCAAATACTATCGATTCCGGTTTGGGCCACTTTCTCTAACATTCCATCTGTCTTACAACTACTGATTGGTCTGAACTGGCTTGCGAGCCTTATTGGTGATTTCAAATGCTTTGATGCTAATACCGTCGCTCGCAAGAGTTTAGTATACACTAGATTGATTGAAAATATCTGCTACCGTCTATATTGAAAGTAAGAATCATGAAAGGTCACGAAGTGGAGATAAATGTTAATTACAATTGGAAACCCGATATATGTACAAACCGTCAGTCATTTGGACATACTTTGGAGAAGTGTTTTAGGAATGCTCCTCTATCTCCTGCCGAAAAAGTCCCCCTCCCTAGGACGGAAATGAAATAGGTTCCCAAGGTTAGAGCATCGCCTGTCTCTGATCCTGTTGTTTCTACTTCTCCCACCGTGGAGACAGAAATTGATTCACTAGCAGTTAGCGTTTCCGATGATGAGGTTATTATCTGGGAACCTGACGAGAGTTTTTGGATTCCCGTGGTTACGGAAATGAGGTATGACCCATAGATGCATAGTTATCACATGTTCTTAGGTGGTCCTGACGAGACTAGGAGGTTAGTGTATCATGTTGAGGGTGACGGTCTTACTCTAACGACCACTGGTATTGATGGTGCAAGCAATTGGTGGCAATTCTTAGATCCTACATGGGACCAGATTTATCTCTACTCATCCCTCTCGAGTTCTTACAATCTGAATCTGGCTACGTACTTTTCTGTTGTTCGGCATGTTTTTGGACCCGGTACTGATGTTGATATCAGTAATGACAAGGGGGACATGTGCCCTTCCGAGTAGTCTAGACTAATTATCTAGCTCCTGTGTTTTATTTTTGTTCTTGTACTAAGTGGTCTGGCCACTATAAAACCAGATTTTAGCTGTTCTATGCATGTACAAAACACCTATTCCTTATTTATATTCATAGTGGCACGGCCCACTATAAAGCCGACTAGCTTTGCTAAAAAAACCTGAAGAAAAAGCCGTTATCGGTGCTGCATCCAATAATGGCCCAGAACTGATAAAATTCAGACCTCCACAATTCTAGAGAAGGAAGAAGTCACCAATCTTGATCAAACTCTGGAAGATTTCAATGTTAACGCTACTGCTCACGAGTCACATCCTAGCTTCCTAGATCTTGAAGCTCAACAGGCAACCTTGGTGGCCCCCCTAAGAGGTGATCCACTGGCTCATATTACCTTTCCAAGCACTCTTAAAATGCTTAACCAAATCTACAACGATCTTGGCTACTTTTCTTCTCCGGAAGGTCCGATCCCTCCTAGGACTTCGTCATTTGTTCCTTCCAATAAATTCGACGACCTTCTTCAGCGAATTATCCGATCCCCATCCTATGCTGCTTTTCACCCACTATCACCTTCAACTTTTATGGAAGGCCATTGAATCGCTCTTATCAAGCAACAATTGTTAGTATATCTCTTCCCTATTTTATTACCATTGATCCTTGATTTTACACATATCCTTCTGACTTAAATTTACGCTACCCATCCTAGGTTACCAAAAGTTTGTTTTCTTTACAAGAAAGCACATCTACGCATCTAGTAAAGCGTCAAAACTTAAAGAGGAGGTTTCTTAATTGAATAATTAGGTCATCAATCTCTCCGCGGCAAAGGATGAGGTGGCGTGTGAAAACGAAAGGTTAAGTGCCTTTCTATAAGAAGCCAAATCCACAATCACCAAGGAGAGAGGTGATAAGAAAATCTCAGATGATAAAATCATTACGCTTGAGACAATGCTTAAAGAAGCTGAAGAAGAGAAGACCAAGCTTATTGCCAAATGTATCTCACTTTAGAAGAGTTGCACTTCAGTCGAGAAGAGATTGGAGAAGAAAAATAATCATTTTATCAAGGCAACAAACATTATAAAAGATGCCAAACAAAAAGTCTCTCACTTTCTTGGAGGACCTCTTGATGAGATGATCATAAATTTTTACGAAGATGCACTTCTCATTACCTACACCGATAATGTAGACAAATGTCCAGATTTTTGTTTTCCTTCTCTAGATCTTGAGTTGAATGATAGATTTATGGCTAAATTCAAAGGGATGGAGCAGGGTCTACAGTACCCAAAAAAGAGGGAATAGATGCGGCCAAGTTATTAGCATTTGACGATTCTCCAGTGGATGAGGAGACTGATTCAGATAAATAGGAAAAAGAGAATGATGACGACGACGATGATTTAAAGGGCAATGGTGAGGATAATGATGACAACAATGGTGGCCATAATGACAGCCCCAGAGGTGGTGAAGACAGTCATTCTGGGCTATTAGAAGATAAGGATGGATCGAGAGATGCCAATCCAGAATTGAGTGCACAAGATATGAGGGTGACCGAGACTGCTGATTTCCTAAGATAACCCCTCCTAGGAAAGATGATGTTTCTCAGAGTGAATGACCCAAAGATAAAGGGAAAGCACCATCATCTTCAGTTCCAGTTTCTCAGGTATGGATTTCTTTATTTAGATGTCTTAAGCTATTGAATGATTCTTAGTTAATAAATTGACAGTTTTAGACTAAGAGGAGAACAAAATACTATTACGATGTAATACTTGAGAGACATGCAAAAATAGATCACTTGAACAGGGAGTTTAACAGATAGATAAAAGAGCATAATAAGCTATCAAAACAATACCAAAATCTTCTCAAAAAGACTTCAAAGTTGAATGAATTTAAGGACAAAGAGATTGCCCCTCGATTGAAGAAATTGTGTTTTCATCGAGGTAAGATCATAAAAAAAATAATGAATTAAAAACACTCTTTTGGATGCTGATTGAAGATAGAGATATTTTGGTGGAATTTTTATACAAGGCCTACTGTAGAGGGAAAATTGTTGACTTTTCTTATTTAGGCGACTACAGTGGAGGATTACTCTGACGTTTCCATAAGAGATATTTAGATGAGTTCAAATCTAATCCCCACCCTGGGGAGTGCTGGACCTTACGAGAGTACACTCTACTCCTCGCTCACTACCTCTTGAAAAACTTAAGTACAACGGGAATAGATTTGTTTCTGAGTTCTTTAAAAGATCTATTTTATATGAACCATAATATGATTGTAATATGGAATTAATTTTGCTCATGAATTATACCGTTTTAGTTTTCTTACTCTTAGTTTTAATTCATTGTGTGATACATAACAAACTCCTTTTGAGCAGCTCGGTTTCTAGAGATATTTTGAGTAAATATGTCAAGTTAAGAAGAATTTTTTTTGAAAAATCCTTACTTCTCAAAACATCAAAGTTGGCAAGATACTATTTTCTTAGAGATTTACAAAATATTTACCCGTGGTTCCCTCAATTTCACTTCGACTTTTTTGGTGAAGAAAAGGAAAAGTTACTTAGGGAAATTTGAACTTATCACACAAAAATGATATGCTGTCGGGACAGTCCTCCAGCTGGGGAATGGGACTATAGCGAGTTTCCCCATGTTTGTACTCTAGAAGTAATTAAGGATCCTTTCGAGGTGTCACTCACTTTGTCGGCTAAATCTTTTGAAAATGTTAAAATGCCGTTTCAAAACTTTGAATGCTATAAAATAAGATATAGTTGTGATCATGACCTATCTTTGGTAGGAGAGTGATGTAATTTTAACTTTGTTCATTTTAAGTTGTAACCCTTATTGCCATAATGAAAGAAATAGTTTTTCATATGCTAATTCTTATTTTCACTTACTTTGAATAGGAAAAACAGTTAACAGTCGTGCCTGCCCTTACAGACTCTCACTCTCAACTGATTGATTTTAAGAATAGGTTGGTTGCTGATTTCGAACAAAGGAGTTCTTCTAAAGCTGCCTTTGCTGTCAAATTCCCAGTAATCCGGAAGCATGGGAATGGCATTGGAATTTCCTATTTCAAAGAGTGATTGTTAGAAGTTTTAATGAACGGATCACTAGTTTGGAAACAAAATCCGAGAAAAAGAATGAAATAATTTCAAGCTTAAAGCACTAGATAAATTTAATCCTTCAACTGATTTCGATAATTAGATGGTTAAGCTTTATCAACGAATAAGCAATCTAGAAAAAGAGCTATTAGATAGTCAAGCTTATTGTAAATCTATAGAGCTAGTTGTTAGGGAAAGCATTTCGAATCTTAATTCCCCAGTTGCTCCTGCCACTCCTAATGTTGGAAGGACAACAAGATCTCGCTTCCTAGCAATTCGAGAATTTCCTTCTATGATAAACCCTCCTTCATGTTTGAATGAAAAAGTAGTTAGTGAATGGTATATGGAGGTTAAATTCGAAATCATGTAACATATGAATAAGCAATGGGAAGAAAAGATGTCTCAACACTTCCTAGATTATGAAGGCAAGGTTCAATAGCTTGAGCGTGAGATATATTTCCTCAAAAAGTAAATTGCTGAGTTAGAACGTCAAAACAAGGACATTAAGAGATCCAATAAAGCTTACAATTGTGCCTTGAAGACTCACATTGAGTCTATTGATGATGCCGATACACTTAGGAAGAAGGAGAAGAAGCTTAAGGGAGTTATTTGCGAAGCTATTCGCCATATTGTTGATCCCTTAATTTCTAAAAATTTAGATGAGATAGCGTGGGACCTTCGAGCCACAAACTTATTTTGATCATTTTGTACCTCGTTTGTAGTTCTGAACCAAATTCTGGTCGTTGTTCCCGAACCTTCTCTTTAATAGTTCTGTTTAATGACTAAATTTTCCATGTTTGCTTTTAAGAATAAATTTTTCAACATTTAATCAGCTAGGGATATTCTCCAGAGATCTCATTTAGTAGAATCATCATCACCTGGAAATAATCGGAGAAGACCAGAAATCCACATCTGGTAATAATAAGAGAAGCCCAGAAATCATCATCTAGAAATAATAGAGAAGACCAGAAATCTACATTTGGTAATAATAAGAGAAGTGTAGAAATCATCATCTAGAAATAATAGGATAAGTCTTTTATCTTATGCCACCCTTCGCGCTTTGAATATTTGATTTCTTTGTTTTGTGCCACTCTTCGGGTTTTGGACGTCTCAATCCTACGATTGGTGTCGCCTTCTGGGCATTGGATGTTTTAATCCTTCATTCTGTGCCCTCCTCGGGCTTTGATTTGTGCCACTCATTTGGCTCAGGATGTTGTTAAACCTTTGATTTGACACTTTACCACCATCTGAGGTGATACATCAGGTCATACAGTGCGTTTGGTTAGTTTTCATCAAGCAGGACCAAAGACTTACCCGACCTTCCTCTAGGAGACGCTTAAAACATGCCTTATAGGCAGGAATGAAGGCTGGTTCGGCGCTTTGACCCGGCCTTAGGCAGGGACCAAAGGTTCACTCCGTCCTCCCTCTAAAAAGGTGCTTCAGATAGGCCTTATAGGTGGGAATGAAGGCTGGTCGGTGCTTTGACCTGGCCGTCTTAGGCGGGGACCAAAGGTTTACTCCATCCTCACTCTAGGAGATGCCTTGACCTGGCCACGTAGGTGCGATCAAGGGCTTGCAAATGCTATAGCATGACCATTTCTGATGCGGCTAAAGGCTTACTCTGACCTCCCTCTAAGAGGCGCTTTGATCTAGCCATCTTGGCCCGATCAAAGGCTTTCTACCAACTTAGGCAGTTTTCAAATTTGAGAAGAATCTTACTTCCATCCATGTAGATTTACTTATTAGAATGACCTTTATTATTAAATTCATTTAAGATCTTCTTACAAAGTTATTGAGCTTGCCCTGTCTAAAGAGGTTGATAATCATTCCTTCCAATTTCTTGCAATGGTTGGTGTCGTGTCTGTTGGTTGTATGGTAGTAACAATATGACCCTCCAAGATTCTTTTCAAAATTAGGCCTTTCCTTTTGCGATCGTCAATAATTGAGCTCACTCTTGGTCAGGAAATAGATATTTTCCAATGATGTAATGAAGTTGCAATCTTTTGGAAGCTTCAATTTGAAGGCCATCTGCCTTGACTGGTATATAACCCTTTTGCTGCTTGGTTTAGGCACTTCTTTTTATAACCAACTTTCTTTTTAAAGCTCTTCGAACTTCAATTGGGGTTAATGAGCCACCGATGATCTTATACCATTTTGAGCAAATACAGTAATTAGCCATCATCCCTTCCTCAAACATGGTTCCTTTAGCATAAAATTGGATGGCTTTCTTCATTTTTACAAATAGATTGTCCTTCTTAGAGCACTCTCTTCCTAATGTAAAAATAGGTGTAGAGACAATTGAAATGGATTAATACTCCAATTGTCCGGACCGTACAAGTCTGCTTGTTTCTTCACATTTATGATTTGCAGTGCCTTGAATCTGAGTACTTTCTCTTCATAATGTCGAGGGTCACTACTGACTTGACAAGTGGAATTAGTTACCCAAGGTTCAGAGGACCCTTGTTCTGATCTTTTGACATGGTTATTCATCATAATAACTAAAGATAGACTTGGTATGCTAGGATAACTAGGGATAAGGAATAGTGGTTTTAGGATTTCAACGTACTCGGAGGTTCGGCCCTCCTTCTAGCACCAAAAATGTTAAACCAAAATATGGTCTAACACCCCAAGGTGTGGAGACGAGAAGGCGATCAAGTAAAAGTTTTAATGAAGCTTGGTGAAGCCAATATTTTCTTTTACGTGACCTTGTCGCAAGTATTGGAGTCATTCATGTTTGAAGAAGCAATCAATCTTTATTTCTTACGCATAGGAATTATAATTACAAGTCACTAAAATCCCCTAAATTAATTTAGGGTTTAAGAGAGTTTGATTACAAGAAGTGATTTGGAGAAAGAAAACCTAGTCAAAATATGGGCCCTAGGGTTGTATTTACAGATGAAGGTCTAGGCCCTTTCGCCTCCATAGTGCCATCATGCTTGGTGTCGACTGTGTCGAAAGGAGCTTAGCGTAGGTGTTAAAGCAGCTTTATGTGTCTTATATAATGCTTCCGCTTGCTTGAATTGACCCCTTCGCCACTGTTGACAACAAAGTCTTTGTGGATGTTGACTTAATACCCTATCACTACCGCTTGTTTGAATGCTTTCGATGTTGTCAAAAGGGAATTGATGTGGTATTATGCTGCTGGAAGGAAGGCAAAGGCATGTTGAATCCCTTCGTTGTAGTTGAGCTTGGTGTCACCATGGAATGGTACTTATTTGAATAAATACGGAAGAGTTTGAAGGAGCGATACTTGCGGAAGGCGACAGCACCATGCATGCGGAGGGAAGATGTACGAGAGGAGGAAAGTACACCGGAGGAGGATGCTACACTGATGGACGAAGCAATGTTGACGATAGGAGCTATGTTGTTGGAGGGAAGCTCATAATAAATTAATGCTTGCGGAAGAGCAACACTTCTGGTAGGAAGAACATTGTGGAAGAACAACACTTGCGGCAGGAAGAACTTTGACGAAGGAGGCAATAGTTGCGGCAGGATGACTCTTTTGCGGAAGGACTTTACTTGCGGTGGCGTCACTATTGCTTCTTTGTTGATGGTGTAACACTTCCCTTTTCCACTCTTTGGCTTTGACAGGAATGAGTTGATTTTTGTACAATATCAATAACCAGAAGCACATGAATATGAAATTTTTTTAAACATGATTTAATAACAAGTTTTCACATTTCATTTCACAAATAATATTCCATATTCATTACATAATCCCATTCGCAAACCCAGGTTCAGAGAAAATATAATTATTATAAATACTCCAAGAGTGACATATGAAGATGCCCCCTTAGTGGATCAGAGTGTAACACTTGGCAATTATATAACTTGCTATTACATCCATACAAACAAAATTAAATAACATAGCGGATTAGATAAAAACTCCTAAATAGCTAAATTGTGTCATGCACGTCTTTGAAAGCTTATTCGTCTTACTAGAAACCTGGAAACACTTACTCCTAACCTACTCAAATGAGTACCGGAGAGTTTAAGGAGAAAAAACAAAAACTTCGAGTCAGACAAATAGTCTGGTGTGAACAATAACATACCATCTAGAACCAAATAGATATCTAGTGAGACCATGCCGCTGAGCAGAACGGGTTTTTCCCTCACTAGTATTTTAGCCAAAAAATCAACCATATACGGTGCTCCTACATCCATAATGGTTAAAACATAATAACATAATCATATGTAAGTATGAAATGTGAGTAAGTCTGACTCGTCTGTCAACATTGGGTTATATCTACCTTAAGTTCAAACTTTTACGAAACTGACTATTTGTCTCAATCCTTAGTTTTCCTCGGGTCAATATGAACCTATTTTTTTCATGGGCTGACGAATAACCTATCAAAGCTCTTGAGGACTACCTATCCTAAATCATAGTTTTCATGGGAACACTATGAACCTATTGGTTTCTACCAATAACAACTTCCAATCATAGTTTTCATGGGATCACTATGAACCTATTGGAACTCTCCAATACCATATCTCATATCATAGTTTTCACGGGATCACTATAAACCTATCAGATTCTTCCAATACAATACTTTCAAACCATGGTTTTCATGGAATCACTAGGAACCTATTGGATATCATCCAATAACACTACTCAAGCCATAGTTTTCATGGGATGACTACGAACCTATTGGACCAATCCAATATCATATCTCAAATTATCTCTTTGATCAGTTTGGGCATCTATAACATCTGCTAATTTGAGGCCCAAAACTAAGTGCTAGGGATGCTGCAGTCATCCATAGTGATTAATTTTTGGTGATAAAATGTGGTTATGTTAATCATTTTGATAATACCAGAAACACATGAATATGGAAATTCAACACAATTTTTAAAATAAAATTTTCACTTCATTTCACAATAAGGTTTCAATTTCATTATGTAATCTAAATTCACAAACCATGTTCAGAGAAAATATAATTATTATAACATATTCCAAGAGCAACATATGAAGATGCCCCTTGGATGATCAGAGTCAAATATTTGACATTTAATTCAACTTGCCATTACAACACAAAAGCAGAATCAAAACATGGTGGAAAATTGATATATAGCTCCTACTAGCTAGATTGCCTCATGCACATATCTGAAAGCTTATTCGTCTAAAGGGAACCTGAAAAGCCCTTACTCTCAACCTACTTAAATGAGTATCCGAGATTTAAGGGGAAAACAAAAACTTCGGGTCAGACAAAAAGTCTGGTCTGAATAATAATCTGCCATCTCAAACTAATAAATATCTAGTGACACCACGCCGTTGTGCGGAACGGGTTTCCCCTCACTAGTACCCAATTAAACATCTTAACCATATATTGTGCTCCTACATCCACGATGGTTATAACAGAATAATATGATAGTTATAAACATGTCATATGTACCGGATTACCCATCCCCAATTTATTAGACTAACCATCTAAGTTCTTATTAACTACCCGTCTTATATTCATGAAGACTACCCATCCCACATTTTATTTTACTTAAACTAATATGGACTATGCATCTCACATTTTTATCATTTAAACTGATGCGGGCTATTCATCTCACATCTCATAATTTTCCTGGGATGACTATGAACCCTTAAATTAACCAATTAGAGGCTACCCATCTCTAGCATGATGTAGACTATCTATTATACATCCAATAGTTTTCCTAGGATGCCTATGAACCGATCACTTGGCCATTTAATTCATGTTATCCACATGTTTCTATTTATCCCATGTTACCCACATGTTTGACTTTACTCCAGGCTACCCACATGTTCAACATTAATCCATGCTATCCACTTGTACAACTTATTTTTATTGGTGTCCCAAATTAAGTTATTTCCCCTTAGTTATTTAAATTTCTTGGTGACATACATTGGTAACCCCAAAAGATTTCATGTCAAACTCATTAAGATATACCTTAGTATCCCTAAGGTTCGAAGTTAAAATCATGTAACAGATGGCTCTCTGTCGTTTATGAGCTCGATATGCATTAACGTCGACATCTATACCATGTCGATGCAAAGCATAAGGCTCTCCGCCTACTTTAAGGCTTGATGACTAAAACATGCGACATTATGAACCTCGATGACAATGAAGTCATCGATCCTCGTGATACATAGGCTATTAGTCTATAAGAAATTCGAAGACTAGTTAAAATCGGCATGAGGTAGGCTCGATAATAGGTTAAAAGCGGCAGAGGGTAAACTCGATGACAAGTCAAAAGAGGCCTGGCTAGGTTTGACAACAAGTTGAAAGTGGCATGGGGTGGCTCGATAACCATCTGGGTCTTTGAGGCCCAAAGCTCGGAGTCACTTATAAAATAGCGCGACATTAATGTTATATAGGTTAGCGAGTATAAATATCGACATCGCCATGTCGAGGCCTATCCTTTTTCTCTATATTACTTTGGCCTTGACGAGGCTCAAAACCAATCTGATGCATGCCAAACTCGTTGGCATCATGCGGCATTGTTTTGTTCCGCGTTGATGATGAGGAGATACGGCTCGACATAACCAATATCGACATGGTAAACTATAATTAACTTAAAAACTGTCAAGTTACTATAAAAAGATATTCCTTTTCACCAAACCTCTATAACTTGTCAAAAGGTTATTGGCTAGCAAAATTATATCAATTTTCTTTACTGAAAAACTGCCGCACCTTATTTCCAAGATCTAAAACATTATTTCAAATAATTAACTAATAACCATAACTAATTAAACTTTTATATGCTTATTCTAGCATAAATAATTCTTCATAATTCAATTTTTTTGGAAAAATTCCCAAAAACTTCATAAAAATTAGAGAATACCTTTCTCTACATCATATAAAATTTCGGAGCCCAAAACCTCATTTAATTATTTAAAATGATTAAAATTCGTAATTAAGCCATTTCCTTCATAGGAAATTCATAAAATAATCTCTATAATTCGAAAAATTATGAAATTAAAAACCCATCTCCAAAATAATGTTTTCCTTAACATATCAAAATTTCAAATCATTTGGAGGATAAAAACTTTAGATTTAACCCCAAAACCAAATTAAACCATTTCTAGCAAATTCTAAAAATTCGCATTAACCATTATTCTATCCAAACAATGATTATTAGATCATAACTTTATGAATCAAAATCATAAGATTCGGGTATTACCCATAACCGAATCAAAAAAAATATTTAATAGATGATAAGTGTTATTATTCACCTTAGATTAATGGTTAGAGTTGAGATTTGGTATAGCTCTTAATCCTAAGCTTGCTTTTTCTTGAATCCTAGATTTTGATCTCCCTATTGCTTCCCATTAGCCGGCCTTGGTTAAGCTTTCCTTTTGGTTGTTTTTGTTGTGAATACGAGAATGATGTAGGAGGTGAGGGTTTAATGAATGAAGGGTTTATCTATGCTTATTTTGCCCCTCCCATGTATTCTTCTATGTATATTAATTTTAAAACAATCTTACTTAGTTCATTAAGTTTGGCACAACTACACTAATTAACCAAATCTCATTCTCCCTAATTATATACATTATTCTATTTAATCTATCCAATTAAATATTCTAAATAATGTTAACTAAAAATTAGGGATATTACAGGCTCCACTCCTTAAAGAATTTCATCCTCGAAATTCTGTAAGGACTACAAAATTAGCATAACAAACATGCAACCAAAGCTAGTATATCTTACCAACCTTAAAACCATATAAAACAAATATAGAACATACCCTCACAATAGCTCAGGATAAGTATCCATAATTCTGTCATATGTTTCTCAAGTACAGTCTTTCTCATTGTCGCTCAACTGAACTTTCACCAACTTGATTGTCTTGTTCCTTAACTTCTTCTCATCTCTCGCTACAACTCGAACCGACTGCCTAAGAAAAGTCAGATCCGGTTATAAACTACTAAATCTTCCAATGCAATAGGAGTCAGTAGCATCTGGATCATGCACATACTTCCGAAGATGAAAACATGAAAAACGTCACGGACACTTGCCAAACTATTCGGTAACTCTACCCGATATGCGAGCTTTCCGATCCTCTTTATAACTCGGAATGGTCCTACCTATCTAGGTGCCAGTTTTCCTGACATTCCAAAACGTACCACACCCTTCATCTGTGATACTTTAATGATAACCTTATCTCTAACTCAAAACTCTAGATCCTTACGCCTTTTGTCCGCATAACTTTTCTGTCTAGATCGAGCTTCTCTCATCCTACCTCAGACTAACATATCAAGATCCTTACAGCTTTCCATACAAAGCTTCGAAAGGCATCATTCCTATACTAGTCCGATAACTATTATTATAGGAAAACTCAACTAAGTGTAGGTAGTATTCCCATGATCCACCTAAATCTAGTACACAAGCTCTCGACAAATCCTCCAGTACCTTATTGACTCTCTCTGTCTGCTCATCTATCTGAGGGTGACAAGCGGTACTCATCTTAAGCTTGGTACCTAACACTTCTTGTAGACTCTTCCAGAACTCACTAGTAAACAATGTATCTCTGTCACTGACTATACTACTAGGAATCCCATGCAGTCTAACTATGTTCTTTATAAATAACTTAGCCAAAACAAGTGTCGTCCCGGTTGACTTAGCAGAAATGAAATGGGCGCTCTTGGTTAATCTATCCACTATGACTCATATACTCTCATTTCCTCGATTCTACCTTGGAAACCCATCAATAAAGTCTGTGGATATTGTAACATCCCCTATTTAGAGGCCCAAAGCTAAGTGCTACAGATGCTACAGTCATCTATATTAATTAACTTACGGCGACTAAATACAGCTATTTTAATGGTATCAATAATATCATAAGCACTTGAATATGAAACACATCACAGATTCCAAAACAGAATTTTCCATTACATTTCAAAACATATGTTCCATATCCAAATTACATAATCCCAAAATGTTTCCTGGGTAAAGATCAAATATAATTATTACAAAATATGCCAAGAGCGACATATGAAGATACCCCCTTGGTTGACCAGAGTCATATCTAACTTAATACATAGCGGAAATAAACACAAGACAAGAACTGCAACTCCTAAATAGCTATCCGTTAGCCTCCTGCTCGCCTTCGGTGGCTTTATTCGTCATCCTATTAAAAACCTAAAAAGCCTCAACCCTCAGCCTACTCAAATCAATTTTGAGCATCCGAGAGTTTAAGGGGAAAAACATAAACTTCGAGTCAGACGTAAAACTTGGTGTGAATAATACTATACATCCCGGTTATTAACGTTAAGTGAGACCACGCCGCTTAGCGGAATGGGTTTCCCCTCACTAACATCCTTTTAAAACATATCTTTTGCAAACCTTTTTCTGCAACCAAAATTGGTTAAAGCATCATTATGTAAACATACATATCAGGTAATAAAAGAACTATATGTTCAAACACTTTAGTTTTGTTCGGCTGACTATTAACCTTTGGCTGACCCGGGGCTACCAGACATTATAAGCAAAAATTATCTAACATCTATTAGACACTCCATTTCTGGATGGTCTATTCTTAACTATCTGTTAAATACTTCTCTTCTGGACGGTCTATCCCTAACTTAATATCTCCCAGGGTCACGTGATCCTAATGGTTTTGCGGGCTCACCAATAACCTATCTGTTTATAAACATATATTCCATTCTCTGTGTAATCATAATTTTAGTCTTACATGTGACAAAGCCCTACACACTGGAATTTTGGACTAAATTAGCTGGGGCCAATAGCTGATGTATAGGGCATGACCCTATACCAGTCCCATTTGGTATTCTAATATCTGAGTCATTTTACTTAGGGATACCTTCCCATAATTTTCCTTGAAAACCTTTTTCATCCGAAATTGATTTAAACCCTTCTAAACCAAACTTAAACAAGGAAAACATTTATACTCCATGCTTTACTCAAAATCACCTTGCCATGTTATATATACACTTTACTCAAACTTTAGTTGATGAAAACATTTAACCTTTGAAAGTACCCCTTTTGAATCTATTGAAAGCACCTCTTTCGAAACCAAACAAAACCCTTTATTTTACCTGGGCCGAAAGGCTGAAACCTTCCTTTCGAAACCATACTCAAAACCCTTTAGAAACCCTTGAAAAACCTTTCTTTCGAAAGCTATAAAACCTCAGACACCATATCTTAAAACGCTTCAAAACATAGCCTTTAGAAACCATCGGAAAACATTCCATTTCAAACCTTTCAAAACCATCGGAAAACATTACCTTTCGACTCCTTTGAAACCCTTGGGGAACCACCCCTTTAAAACCATTTTTAAAACCTTTCGAAAGCATTAAACCTTCAGAAACTCAAACCTTTCGAAAGCACTTGGGTTCAATTTAAAACATGTAGAAAACACCTTTCGAAACCATTTAAACCTTCTCTTTCGAAACCATTGGGTTATACTTCAACAGAAAAAATGGGTTAATACAAAAATTTAAGTCGAAAGCCTACCTTTCGAAAGCTATCCCTAAGTAAGAGGAGATGGTGTCGAAACCACCCTTTTGAAAGTATTGGAGAAGTGGCTAATTTTAAAAGCTAAGTATACCTTTCGAAACCATTGACTTCGAAAGGTGGAAAGGCGGCAGTTAGGGGTTTCGACCTCTTCAAAAGCATTACTTAAAACAGAAGAGCGCAACCCTTTCAAAACATTTTCTTTAAAAACATTTGACATAGTCGCAAGCCAACCGTGTCGAAAGCTATCCCTTCGAAAGCAGATCAGGTGCTATTTCAATTTAAAACAAAGGCATACTCCAACCCCTTCGGAACCCAACGCTTCGACTATGTACCTTCCGCCTTTTTCCAATACGCTGCGCACCAAGTAACTTGATACCATGCGCATTGGTTTCGAAAGCATGGTGGCGAAACGTCCTAGTCAGAACCTCTGATGCCGAAAGTGGCGGAACATACTAAAACATGTTATTTTTGTTTTTAACTTAAAAAGGGAAGCACTTTTTAACTAACCTGCTATTATTCATCAAATTTCCATTGGTTGCTAAATACCTTTTTCAAAAGTGCTGCCAATATTTTTAGAAATAAACAATAATTTTGTTTTACAAAATACCCCTTCCCCTTAATTAAATATATAAAACATTTAAGTATCATACCTTAAATAATTTCATATATTCATCAAAACACTTAGGAAAATTCTATAAAAATTCCATAAAATCCTTTTTGATATGTTTTCTAATATATATAAATTTTAGGCCCAAACAATTAATTATTTACCCGTAATTAGTTTATAACCTAATAAATCATTTTCTTCACTAGAAAATTAATATAAAATCTACATTAATTCAAAAAATTATGAAAATTGAAACCCATCTCTAAAATATTATTTCTGATCTATACCCAAAATCACAAGGCATTTAAATGTAATTTAATAGGGTTTTCTTACCAAAACATATCATAAAAATCAATATGAACATGCATAAATCATCAATAAGCATATATAATATTTAATCATTCAAAAACATGGCATAAACTTGTAAGATAATTCAGATTTAACCTTAGAACTGAAAACATATATAAAAGTGAGATGTAGTCATTATTCACCTTAGCTTTGTGATTAAGGATGTGAGATTTGATCTTGATTAATTGATTTGATTCTTCTCTTGAATTCCTAGCTTTACCTTCTCTTGAGATTGCTAATGGTGGCCGGCCTTATAAGTTTTTATTTGAGAAAATGTGTAATGAACATGTGTTTTGGTTTCCTAAGGGTCTAGGGTATAAGTTTAATCATTTCCTATTTTGCCTTCCCTTATTTCCTAACACCTTAATTCTTTAATTCATTGTTTATTCTTTAACATGGCACGACTACCCCTTAATTAATTCACAAATCTCAATTCATTAACCAGCCCACATTATTTAATTTAATTTAACTAATTAAATTTCCTAAATAATGTCACTAAAATAGGGGGGTGTTAAAGATATCGAATCCCATTTCCAAACCGGTATATGTAAAGGCTGAAGCAACCCACTTGGCTTCTGATGTTCGGCTTTTACTTGCTAGAAATGCGAACATTGCTTTACCCATAAGCCAACATCGCTCTTCATAACTTCCCAGAAGAAACTTCTCTTCATATCCTGATACATCTTGGTTCCTCCAGGATGAGTTGTAAACTTCGAACGATGACATTCTCTAAGAACTTCTTTCCTTAGGGTCCCAACATTTGGAACACACAATCGTCCCTTCTTTGTCAACCATCCCTTCTGGTCAAGGCTAAAATCTCTAAAATCATTAATCTCAGTTCTAATCTAAAGTCTTCTGATCTTGGCCAAAAATGGATCATCTTTCTGCTTAGAAGCAATTCTTTCGATCAAAATAGGTCGAACTTTCGAACGGGATATCATGGCAGTACTCTGACTAGAACTAGCAATCGATCTTAACTGCAAACTAAACGTAGTCAATGCCTCAAGATCCTTCCATTCCGCCAACATAGCTAACATCACATTCTGATGTTTTCAACTAAGAGCATCCACTACTTTATTACCTTTCTCCGGTGTATACTCTATACCGAAATCATAAGCTACTAAAAATTCCAGCCACCTTTGCTATCTCATATTCAACTCCTTCTGAGAGAATAAATACCTTAAAGGCTTATGATCCATGTACAACTCAAATCTTTCTCCCAAAAGATAATGTCTCCACTCTTTCAATGCGAAGATCACCACTGCTAACACTAAATTATGGGTTAGATATCTTACTTCATGCGGTCTGAGCTGTCGAGAAGCCTAGGCAATTACCATACCCTTCTATATCAATATAGCTCCTAATCTAGTCCCACATGCATCTGTATACCCTACTAAATCTTGATTACCATCTAACACAACTAACACGGACGTACTGGTCAATAAATGCTTTAACTGAAGGAACGCTTCCTTGCATCCGTCGAACCAAACAAACCTAACGTCCTTTTTGGTTAGCTTAGCCAGGGGTGCTACTATCTGTGAAAAATCCCTGATAAATCTTCAATAATATCTAGCAAATCCAAGAAAACTTCTTATCTCGGTCACTCGGGTCTCTTCCAACTATTAACCACTTCAATCTTTGCTGGATCAACTAATAACCCTTCTCCTGAGACTGCATGTCCAAGAAACTTTACTTCTTTCTTCCAGAAATGACACTTCAAAAACTTCGCTTTCATCTAATGATGTCTCAGTGTCTTTAACACTATTCTAAGATGAACCTCATGCTCTCTTTCATCCTTAGAATAGATCAAAATGTCTTCTATGAACACCAATACAAACCTATCCAAGCGCTCTTAGAAAATCCGGTTCATCAAATCTACGAAGAAACCTGGCGCATTCGTTAGCCCGAATGACATTACTAACCACTCGTATGAACCATATATCGTTCGAAATGCTGTCAATGGAATACTATCCTTTGCCACTCTTTGCTGATGGAACCTTGTAGCCAAATCCATTTGGGAAAACACTCTAGCTCCACTCAACTGCTCGAATAAGTCACCGATTATCGGCAAAGGATACCTATTCTTAATCGTCTTCTCATTCAACTTACCGTAGTCGATACACAACCTTAACACCCCATCCGGTTTCTTCACGAACACCGCGATCGCTCCCTAACAGAATTGCTTGGTCTGATAAAGTTCTTTCCTTCTAAGTCCACTAGTTGCACCTTTAACTCCTTCATCTTGGTAAGTGTCATCTTGTTAGGTGGTCTACTTACGCGTTCTGCTCCTGGCACAAGATCTATTCGAAACTCTATAGCTCATTTTGGTGGTAGTCCTATGACCGGCTCAAAAACATCTACAAATTCTCTTACTACCAAAACCCGATTAAACTCTTCTTTTGCTTCCATAGCATTCAGCAAAGCACAAATTCTTGGACTCGAATTCTCGATTGAGTATATTATTCAGTCACTACTACAAGGATGTCTCAATGATATTTCCCTATCATGGCAAAATATCCTAGCATCATATCTATCTAACCAATCCATACCCAATATGATCTGAAGCCTACGAAATCAAAGAAATACAAATTGCATTCAAACTTTTGACCTAACAAATCAAGTTCTAACCGGTCACATCTCATCCCTAGAGTTGCATACCCTCCTATTGGATTCACAACCCTTAAGGAAGTAGCTAGCTATGAAGGTTCTAAGCATAACTTATCTACCAAACACTGAGATATAAGTGAATGTGATGCACCGGTATCAAATAGTATCAAGTATACTATGGATCAAAGCGTACCTTCCATCACAGATTTTCCCTTTTCAACTGCTGTTGGTCTAGAGGATGATGGTTCCAAAGCATAGGCTTTACACTTCTGAGCCTTGGTTGCTTCTGGTCACTTTTTCTTATAATGCCCCATTTGGTTGCGGTTAAAGCACTTCACATTCTACTTCCCCACAACCACCTTTCGATCACCCGAGCTACACTCATTAGCATAGCGCCCCTTCTTATCGCACTTATAACAGACAATATCTGCCTTCCCCTTCTTAGCTCCTCCTCCTTTCTAAGCACTCTTCTTCTTAAGGAATTTTCTTTTCTTATTCCGGGATTCCTGAGTCTTCGTTGACTTCTCCTTCCTGAAGGTAGAAAGCATTTCTTCGTTTCTAATCGCCATCTCCACTACTAGATTCGATGGATCTCGGAGATGTGGCATGGTTGCCCTTGCGATTTTTGGCCATAACCCCCAGATAAACTTCTCATTCTGCTTAGTGATAGTGTCCACGGTGGCATATCCATACCTGGACAACTCATCAAACTTCGTAGAATACCCCAACGCTGACACTCCACCTGCTCCAAATACATAAATTTCCTGAGCAAAGCGGACTTAGCTACATCGGACAAAAATCTCCCCTTGAATCTCCTTCGAAAATCTGCCCAAGTTAAATCTTCCTCTGGCACACCCACGGTAACTCCATTCCACCAGAACAATGCTGCACCTTGTAATTGCCTCGAAGCCAATCTTCTCTTCTACTCATCGTCCAAACCAAGATCAGTAAAAATTCTCTCATAACGCAAAAGCCAATTTTCCACTTCTACAGCATCTTTAGTCCCCAAAAAATGCTTCCTACCCAAATTGGTATAATCTCGACTCGGCTTGGCATAGTTATTGCCAACTAGCGCCACAGGATTTTCTCCTTCCACATTCACAACATTTCCTCCAAATACTCCTGCAGCCGCTCCAGCTTGCATCAAGTTAACGAAGAACTGATACATCGTCCCTATATCTATTGGTGGGGTTCCAGCACCTATGTTGGCATTTGTGTTTTGATTAGCATTTGCTTATCAACCCTGGTTTCTCCTAGTATTGGGTCGAGCATTTCCGTTAGTTATGGTGCTTCCTTAACCTAAATTCACTCTTCCATTTCCTGCTTCCATACCTTTCTTTCTTTTAAATCAGCATACGAGCCTCAGTAAGATATAGAAGAATGGTCTAAGAGAGAGGCGAATACATACATATATATATATATATAGAAAAATACAAGTACGTTATTATTGCGTTATCCCAACCCTAATCTTAATATCTGATTCATTGGTTTATGTTTTCAAAATCTTTTAGGTTTAAGTTCCTTTTAGGTTTACATAAATCTTTGCTCTAATACCAAACTTTAACATCCCCCAATTTGAGGCCCGAAACTAAGTGTTGCGTTGTAGTCATCCATAGTTATTAATTTTCGATGATAAAATGCGGCTACGTTAATCATTTTAATAATACCAAAAACACATGAATATGGAAATTCAACACATTCTTTAAAATAAAAATTTTCATCTCATTTTATAATAAGATTTCAATTTCATTATGCAATCCTAATTCGCAAACCACGTTCAGAGAACATATAATAATTACAACATATTCCAAGGGCAACATATGAAGATGCCCCCTTGGGTAATCAAAGTCAAATATCTAGCATTTAATATAACTTGCCATTACAACACAAAAGCAGAATCAAAACACAGCGGAAAATAGATATATAGCTCCTAGAAGCCAAATTCCTCCTGTACATCTCCGAAGCTTATTCATCTAAAGGGAAAATGAAAATCCCTTATTCTTAACCTACTCAAATGAGTACTCGAGAGTTTAAGGAGAAAACAAAAACTTCGGGTCGGACAAAAAGTCCGGTATGAATAATAATCTGCCATCTTAAACAAATAGAAATTCGGTGAGACCACGCCGCTGTGTGGAACGGGTTTCCCCTCACAAATACCTAATTAAACATCTTAACCATATACCGTGATCCTGCATCCACAATGATTATAATAGAATAGTATGATAGTGTATAAATATGTCATATGTGCCGGATTACCCATCCCCGATTTATTGGACTACCCATCTTAGTTCTTATTGACTACCTGTGTTATATTCATGTAGACTACCCATCCCGCATTCTATTTTACTTAAACTAATGTGGACTATCCATCTTACATTTTTATCATTTAAACTGATGTAGACTATCCATCTCACATCTCATAGTTTTCCTAGCATGACTATGAACCCTTAAATTAACCAATTAGGGACTATCCATCTCCGACATGATGCAGACTATCCAACATACATCCCATAGTTTCCTAGGATGACTATGAACCCATCACTTGGCTATTTAATTCATGTTATCCACTTGTTTCTATTTATCCCATGTTACCCACATGTTTAACTTTAGTCCAAGCTACCCATATGTTCAACATTAATCCATGCTATCTACGTGTACAACTTATTTCTATTGGTGTACCAAATTAAGTTATTTCCCCTTAGTTATTTAATTTTCTTGGTGACATACATTGGTAACCCCAAAAGATTTCATGTCAAACTCATTAAAATATACCTTAGTATCCCTAAGGTTCGAAGTTAAAATCATACAACAGATAGCTCTCCGTCATTTATGAGCTCG
The DNA here is from genome assembly GCA_030737815.1 of Allium fistulosum. Lineage (NCBI taxonomy): Eukaryota > Viridiplantae > Streptophyta > Magnoliopsida > Asparagales > Amaryllidaceae > Allium > Allium fistulosum. Next base: position 598,666,700 of record CM060908.1, read on the forward strand.
ACATGCATTAATGTCGACATCTATACCATGTCGATGTAAAGCATAAGGCTCTCCGCCTATTTTAAGGCTTGACGACTAAAACATGCGGCATCATGAGCCTCGATGACAACGAATTCATCGATCCTCATGATACATAGGCTATCCGTCTATAAGAAACTCGAAGACTAGTTAAAATTGGCATGAGGTAGGCTCGATAATTGGTTAAAAGTGGCATAGGGTAAACTGGATGACAAGTCAAAAGTGGCATGGCTAGGCTCGATAACAAGTTGAAAGTGGCATGGGGTAGGCTCAACAACCATCTGGGTCTTCGAGGCCCAAAGCTTGTAGTCACTTATAAAACAGTGCGACATCAATGTTATAAAGGTTAGCGAGTATAAACATCGATGTCGCCATGTCGAGGCCTATCCCTTTTTCTCTTTGTTACTTTGGTCTCGACGAGGCTCAAAACCAATCCGCTGCATGGAAAACTCGTTGACATCACGCAGCACTGTTTTGTTCCACGTCGATGACACTGGGATGAGGATATATGGCTTGATATTGCCAATACAGACATGGTAAAACTGTAATTAACTTAAAAACTGCTAAGTTACTATGAAAAGGTATTATTTTTCACCAAAACTCTATAATTTGTCAAAAGCTTATTGGTTGGCAAAACTTTATCAATCTTCTTTACTAAAAAATACCGCACCCTATTTCTAAGATCCAAAACATTATTTCAAATATTAACTAATAACCATAATTAATTAAACTTTTATATGCTTATTCTAGTATAAATAATTCTTCATAATTCAAAATTTCATGGGAAAATTTCCAAAAATTCACAAAAATTAGAGAATACGTTTCTCTACACCATATAAAATTTTGGACCTCAAAACCTCATTTAATTATTTATGATGATTAAAACCCGTAATTAATCCATTTCCTCCATTGGAAATTCATAAAATGATCTCTATAATTCAAAAAATTATGAAATTAAAAAATCATCTCCAAAATAATGTTTTCCTTAACATATCAACATTTCAAATCATTTGGAGGATAAAAACTTCGGATTTAACCCCAAAACCGAATTAAACCATTTCTAACAAATTCCAAAAATTAACCATTACTCTATCCAAAGAATGATTATTAGATCATAACTTGACGAATCAAACACATAAGATTTGAGTATTACCCATAACCAAATAAAAACAAAGATTTAAAAGATGTGTTATTATTCACCTTAGATTAATGGTTGGAGTTGAGATTTGGTGTAGCTCTTAATCTTAAGCATGCTTTCCCTTGAATCGTATAATTCAATCTCCCTATTGCTTCCCAATGGCCAGCCTTGATTAAGCTTACCTTTTGGTTGTTTTGTTGTGAATATGAGAATGATGTAGGAGGCGAGGGTTTAATGAATGAAGGGTATATCTATGCCTATTTTGCCCCTCCTATGTATTCTTTTATGTATATTAATTTTAAAACAATCTTACTTTGTTCATTAAGTTTGGCACGACTACACTAATTAACCAAATCTCATTCTCCCTAATTATATACATTATTCTATTTAATCTATCCAATTAAATCTCCTGAATAATGTTAACTAAAAATTAGGGGTGTTATAGCATCCTACACCTTTGATCTACCTGATCTCTTGGATGCTATTCTACTCACTCGGGAATTAAATCTGATTATTTTCACTAATGGGTCAACCGATTGTTTATTCTGCCCTCAAATATCCCAAAATGCGGTTATGGGCCATGATAATGTGAGTATGACAATAATAATCATGCAAAATAACTGATCAAATAATAACAAGAACATATATCATCGATCATTCAAATATGTGCAATCAATTGGAATCTTATAATTACTTAAACTTAAGTAATAACCCTCTTTGGTAATTTCATATAAAACTAAGGCTAAACAATAATTTATTCCTTGAAAACACTTATCATTTTATATGATTAATCCCTTTAATTCATATTTAAAACAAGGAAAATATAGCCCCTTACTTTACTAATTTCTCATGCCACTTTATAAACCATTTTAATACCGCCATGTATACGTTTGGAAATAATATGAGGATGTCGCACCTCTTCATTATAGGGGTTAATGCCATAAATTAGAATATGTTCATCTTCAAAAACTAGCGACATTGATATAGCTGTCAAGGGACATCATATTCCTCTATATCAAAGCGTTTAAAATAATTTTGATTTTATAAAAAAAATGTAAGGCTATAATGCCGAAGTAAACATTGTGGCAACATATAAATTCATAGGTGGCCGAACCTATTGAATATAGCCCTTTATATATGAATATACCTTGAAGGAGACACTGATAAAATGTGGCATCAATATCATAAAACATTGATATTAGGTGCTATAAAAACAGCTGCTACTATGCCGTAATTAGAGTTATCGAAACCATGATATAGCGGCGTTATTGCCATAAAAAAATCAATATCGAAAGTAAGGTTGGTGGCATCACCACCTTAAAACCATAGTTATTAAAACAGACGACATGCGGCATTATAGCGACGCCGAAAAGAAAGCGGCAATATAGTTTAATAACGAAATTAAAGGGTTGCAGCATTACTTAATTGCGGCATCAATGCCGTATATTATCAAAATAAGGAAATAAGGGCGGTCGGCATTTCCTAGGTATATTATGAGATTACAAGTTGACATTGATAGGATGTCGACATTGATCACTTCAATATGGAACGAATCATTCCATAACTACTTGAGTAGTTGTCATATGCTTCCCTCCATGTCAGTGTCGCCACCCATAGCTACATCATTATCAAGGCGTCGGCATTGATATGTGCAGTATGACAACACCATAATTACTATAAAAAATGTTTTATTTCTATATAGGGAAATCACTTTTCACCAACTCTTGTTCTTTGTCAATTTTCTATTGGTTGAAAATATACTTTCCCAAGTTCTTTTCAAAAATTTACTGCAACTCCATTTTCTTTCCCCAAACAACTTTGCACCCTTTAAATAATTTTAATTATTTAATACTTATTTAAAAGATTTTCTTGCTTAATAAATTCATCTAAAATCATAATCTTTTAGGAAAAATCCACAAAATTCATCAAAAATAAGAATTAACACATTCTTTAACATATATAAATTTCGGGACCAAAATAATTATTTAATTATTTTTAATAATTAAAACCCCGAAATAAATGCCCTTTTCTCTATTAGGAAATTCATAAAATTTTCCTATTAATTTGGAAAATTATGAAATTGTACACTCATCTCCAAAGTTATGTTTTACACAACATATCAAAAAATCTAATCGTTTGGAGATCAAAAACTTAGGTTTTACCCTTAAAACCTATTAAAATAATTTCATAAAGATTCAATAAACCATAATTCTATCCAAACAATGAAAAAATCAAACATGGCGCATCATAACATTATCACGGATCAAAATCCATCAAGATTCGAAATCAACAAGTATAAAAATGAGATGGTATATTATTATTCACTTAGATTGTACAATGGAGTTGAGATTTGATGAAGAATGTTTTTCCTTAGCTTTGCCTCCTAAATCCCCTTTAGATTTCCTCTTTGATGGCCAGCCTTTTTCTTGCTTAGTGGATTTTCGAAAAATAAGAATGAATGAGGGGTGAGGGTTTAAGGGATAAATGGTAGATTAATTCCTACTTTGCCTCTCTCATACATTCTTTTATGTTTTAAGTTCTAAAACACTCTTAACAATTAGTTAGTTAAGGCTCGACCTTGTTATTTATCAAATCTCATCCTCTTTATCTTACTACACATCACATTATTCTATTTAATTTATCTAATTAAATCTCCTGAATAATGTTACTCAAAATTAGGGGTGTTACGGGTTCCCTCCTGAAAGAATTTCGTCCTCGAGATTCAGTTAGGACTACATAATAAGTATATCAATCATGCAAACATCTGTAACATCTCATAACAATTAATACAAGCCTACCTGACTAGTAAAAGTCTATATACAACAAATATAGAATATACCATTATAAGAGTTTAGGATAAGTATCTCTAATCCTATCCTCTGTCCCCTAAACCTCTGACTCTCAAGTACGGTCTTTCTCATTATCACTCCATTGGACTTTCACCAATCTGACTATCTTGTTCCTTAACTCTTTCCCATCTCTTGCCACAACTTGTATTGGTTGTCTAACAAAAGTCATATTTGGTTTCACTACTAAATCTTCCAATGCAGTTGGAGTAATGGTAGTCTTTGGATCATGTCTATACTTTCTAAGATGATAAAGTTGAAATGCATTATGGATTCCTACTAAACAACTCGGTAACTTTACCTGGTACGCGAGTTTCCCGATCCTCTCTAAAATAGGAAGTGGTCCAACATATCTAGGTGCCAGTTTCCATGACTTTCCAAATCGTACCACATCCTTTATCAATGATACTTTAATGAAAACATGATCTCCAACTGAGAACTCTAGATCCTTACATCTCTTATCTGCGTAACTTTTCTATCTAGACCGAGCTTCCCTCATCCTAACTCGGATTAACTCAATCTACTTCGTGGCTTCTCTTACCATATCCTGACCAAGGACCAATCTGTCTCTGATCTCTAACCAACATGTTGGTGATTTGCACGGCCTTTCATACAAAGCTTCGAAAGGCGTCATTCCTATACTAGTCTGATAATTATTATTATAGGAAAACTCAACTAAGTCCAAATGATCTTCCCATGACCCACTAAAATCTAGTACACAAGCTCTCAACAAAGCTTCAAGTGCCTTATTGACTCTTTCTGTCTGTCCATCCATCTATAGGTGATAAGCGGTACTCATCTTAAGCTTGGTACCATATACTTCTTGTAGACTTTGCTGGAATTCACTAGTGAACAAAGCATCTCTGTTGCTAACTATACTACTAGAAATCCCATGTAGTCTAACAATATTCTTCATAAACAATTTAGCATATATAGGTGTCGTCCTGGTAGGCTTAACGGGAATGAAGTGTGCACTTTTGGTCAGCCTATCCATTATAACCTAAATACTCTCATTTCCCCTATTCGAACTTGGCAACATATTAATAAAATTCGTGGATATAGAATCCCATTTCCAAACTGGTATATCTAAAGGATGAAGAAACCCACTTGGCTTCTGATGTTTGGATTTTACTTACTGCAATTCGTACATTACTTCACCCATAAGCCTACATCCCTTTTCATACCATTCCAGAAGAAACTTCTTTTCATATTTTGATACATCTTAGTTCCTCCAAGATGTACAGTAAACTTCTTGACACTCCCTAAGAACTTCCTTCCTTAGGTCTCCAATATCTGGAACACATAACTGTCCCTTCTCCCTTAACCATCCTCTCCGGTCAAGACTAAAATCTTTTAGATCATCAATCTTAGTTCCACCTTCCAATCATTAAATCCTTTCATCTAGTAATGGATCCTCTCTTTTCTTAGAAGCAATCCTTTCGATCAATAATAGTCGAACTTCTAAACAAGACAACGTGGCAGTACTTTGACTAGAACTAGCAGTCGATCTTAACTGCACACTACAAGTAGTCAATGTCTCCAAATCCTTCCATTCTACCAACATAGCCAACACCACATTCTGATGTTTTCTGCTAAGTGCGTCCGCCACTTTGTTTCCTTTCCCTGGCGTATACTCAATACCATCACACCTTTCTTTTCCGCAACCTTCTTTCCCTTACTAGTTCGATATTCATGAGAAAAATATCCTTTATTATCACACTTGAAGCAGACAACATCGGCTTTCCCTTTCTTGGCAGCTCCACCCTTCTGAACTCCCTTCTTAAGAACTTCCTCTTCTTACTTTGATAACCTTGAGTTTCCACTGACTTCTCTTTCCCAAAAGTCGCAAGCATCTCCTCATTCCTTATAGTCATTTCCACCACTACATTATTCGGATCTCAGAGATGTGGCATAGTTCCTTTTAGCAATCTCCATCTTTAGACCCTGAATAAACTTCTCATTCTGCTTAATCACGGTGTCGATGGTAGCATATCCGTACCGAGGCAGCTCATCAAACTTCATAGCATATTCCACCACCAACATTTCCCCTTGCTCCAATTCCATAAATTTCCTAGCCAAGGTTGACTTGGATACTTCAGGTAAGAATCTCTCCTCGAATCTCTTCGAAATTTAGCCCAACTCAATTCCTCTTCTGGCACTCCAACGGTCACTCCATTCCACCAGTATAAAGCAGCTCCTTGCAACTGCCTTAATGCCAATCTCCTCTTTTGCTTGTCATTCAAACCCAAGTCAGTAAAAATCCTCTCACAATGCAAAAATCAGTTTTCCACTTCAATAGCATCCTCAGTTCCAAGAAAAGACTTTCCTCCAAGACTAGTATAATCTCGGTTCAGCATAGCATAGTTATTACCAACCGACACTACAGGATTAACTCCTCCCACAGTAGTAGCATTCCCTCCAGACAAACCAGCAACTGCTCCAGCTTGCATCATATTGACAAAGAACCGATACATCATCCCCATATTTACTGGTGGAGCTCCAGCGTATACATTGGAATTTGCATTTTGATTAGCATTTACCCGTCGACCCGGATTCCTTCTAGTGTTGGGTCGAACATTTCCGTTAGTCGTGGTGCTTCCTCTATCAAGATTCACTCTTTCATTTTCTGCTTTCATATCTTGTTTTCTCGTAATCTGCAAACGAGCCTTAATAAGATGCAGAAGAATGGTCTAAGAGAGAGAGAGAGAGGGGGAGGGAGAATACATACTTATATATAGCAAATACAAGTATGTTACTATAGTGTTATCCCATACCCCAACCTTATTCTTTGATTCATTAGGATTATGTTTTAAAAATCATTTAATCTTTTAAGTTTTACATAAAACCATGCTCTAATACCAATTTGTAACATCCCTCATTTTGAGGCTCGAAACTAAGCGCTACAAATGCTGTAGTCATCTGTAGTTTTAATTTCCGACGAAAAAAATGTGGTTATGTTAATCATATCAATAATCAAAAGCACATGAATATGAAAAAAATTTAAACACAATTTAATAAAAAGTTTTCACATTTCATTTCACAAATAACATTCCATATTCATTACATAATTCCATTCGCAATCTCATGCTTAAAGAAAATATAATTATTACAAAATACTCCAAGAGTGACATAGGAAGATGCTTCCTTGGTGGATTAGAGTCTAACACTTGGCAATTATATAACTTGCTATTACATCCATATAGACAAAATTAAATAACACAGCGGATTAGATAAAAACTCCAAAATAGTTAGATTGCCTCCTACACATATTTGGAAGCTTATTTGTCTTACCGGAAACCTAGAAACCCTTACTCCTGACCTACTCAAAGGAGTACCCAAGAGTTTAAGGGGAAAAACAAAAACTTCAGGTCAGACAAATAGTCTGGTGTGAATAATAACCTTCCATCTCGAACCAAATAGATATCTAGTGAGACCAGGCTACTGAGTGGAATGGGTTTTCCCCTCACTAGTATCTTAGCCAAAACAAATCAACCGTATACTGTGCTCTTGCAACCACAATGGCTAAAACATAATAACATAATCATATGTAAGTATGCAATGTGGGTAAATGTGACTCATCTGTCAACATAGAGTTATATCTACCCTAAGTTCATCCTTTTTACAAAACCGACTATTTGTCTCAATCCATAGTTTTCCTAAGGTCACTATAAACCTATTAGTTTTCATAGGCTGACTAATAACCTGTCAAAGTCCTTAAGGACTACCTGTCCCAAATCATAGTTTTCATGGGATCACAAGAACCTATTGGTTTCTACCAATAACAATTTCCAATCATAGTTTTCATGCGAGCACTATGAACCTATTGGAACTCTCCAATACCATATCTCATATCATAGTTTTCATGGAATCGCTATGAACCTATTGGATTCATCTAATATCATACATTCAAATCATAGTTTTCATGGGATTACTAGGAACCTATTGGATATCCTCCAATAACACTACTCAAGCCATAGTTTTTATAGGATGACTATGAACCAATTACACCCATCCAATATCATATCTCAAATTATAATCTTTTATCAGTCTAGGCATCCTACACCTTTGATCTACTTGATCTCTTGGATCTTATTCTACTCACTCAGGAGTTAAATCTGATTATACCACTACTGGGTCAACCTACTGATCAAATAATAATAAGAACATATAACATCCATCATTCAAATATGTTCAATCAATTGGCATCTTATAATTACTTAACCTTAAGTAATAACCCTCTTTAGTAATTTCATATAAAAACTTGGGCTAAACAATAATTAATTTCTTGAAAACTATCATTCAAATATGTTCAATCAATTGGCATTTTATAATTACTTAACCTTAAGTAATAACCCTCTTTAGTAATTTCATATAAAAACTTGGGCTAAACAATAATTTATTCCTTGAAAACATTTATCATTATATATGATTAATCCCTTTAATTCATATTTAAAACAAGGAAAATATAACCTCTTACTTTACCAATTTCTCATGCCACTTTATAAACCATTTTAATACTACAATGTATACATTTGGAAATAATTGGAGGATGTTGCACCTCTTCATTATAGGGCTTAAAGCCACAAATTAGAATATGTTCATCTTCATAAACTAGCTGCATTGGTATTGTCGTCATAGGACGTCGCATCCCTCCATATCAAAGCCTTTAAAATAATTCTGATTTTATAAAAAAATGTAAGGCTATAATGCCGAAGTAAATATTATCACAACATAGAAATTTATATATTGTCAAACCTATTGAATATAGTTATATATGAATATACCTTAAAGCTGACATTGGTAACATGCGGCATCAATATCATAAAACATTAATATCGGGTGCTATAAAAGCAGCGGCGACTATGCCATAATCAGGGTTATCGAAACTACGATATAGCGATGTCATTGCCGTAAAACAATCAATATTGAAAGTAAGGTTGGGGGCATCACCACCTAAAAATCATAGTTATTAAAACAGACGACATGCGACATCATAGCGACGCCGAAAATATAGCCGCAATAGCGTCGTAAATAGTTTAATAATGAAACTAAAGGGTTGCAGCATTACTTAATTATAGCATCAATGCCATATATTATCAAAACAAAAAAATAAGGGCGGTCGGCATAGCTCAGATATATTACGAGATTACTAAGTCGATATTGATAGGACGCCAACATTGATCATTTCTACATGGACTAAATCATTCCATAACTACTTGAGTAGTTATCATATGCTTTCTTCCATGTTGGTGTTGCCACCTATAGTTGCGGTGTAACGACTCGGAATTTTGAACGTTTTATAATTAAATATTAGAATTATGTAAATAATTGAATCTTGGATTTAATGTGATTAAAAATGATTTCCAAAGCTTATATAATTCTTTTTAAATAACAAAATGAAAGACTAAACTTTTAATTTTTAATTAAAAGGGATTATACTGGTTTTAATAGTAATTCTTTTTAATTAACGTGTGGAATTATCATTCCGGGACATTGTCTCAGATTTTGATGAAACTAGTGCTATTGGATCCGACATAATGAGTTGTTATACATCGATGAGTTTCATGAAGATCGGACATGCTGTGTGGTTGTACGGGCTTGAAGCACGTAGTGTTTAATTTAAAAGAATAACATATAATGTATATTTTGCTATAAATAATCCTTAACTCCTCCTTCTCTCTCTCACATTATTTCGTTCTTCATTTTCATAGCCCCTACCATTACATTTTATTCAATCAATTAAATCGAGAGCAATAGTTAACAGAATCGAGTGATTTTGGATTCATTGGCTTTGTATGGTCGAGAGCTTCGTGTTGGTATTTTCCGATTTATGTGCAGCATTGGGCGACAATGTTCGACTTGCCTTAGGACGAACTAGGGTTGACGTTTGTTGGTGCTAGAGGAGGTGGTAGACTTTGGGGATGAGGGTGTCGGGTTTCTCGATCCAAGGCGGGTCAGCGGTGACAAAATGGAGGCGTGCAGCAAAGGTTTGGTGGTTGCAACATTTGGGAACAATAGCTTCAAGCTACAGATCACGATGTGATTTGGGTCGTCGGTAGGGATTTAGATGGCGGGTTTGGACACGAGGCACGAAGACTAGATGATTGGCGATGATGACGGCGATTATCAATGGTCATGGCGACTTGCATGCTTGGTCAAAGCACGGTCAAGGATTTGGGGAAGGAGGTGTCGCGATTGACAGGGAGGTGTCTAGGGTGTGGTGGTCGAGTCAAGTTCGAGAAGGGGAGTTTGTTTCCTTTGACCATTCGTTGAACGGTAGTCCTGAGCTTCGGCAAGATGTGTGGGTGCACGCGAGGAGGATGGGTTCATATGTATCTGATTGGGGAGAGAGGTTTTGGAAGGGAAGAGTAATTAAGATAATTAAATATTAATTAAAGTTAATTAATTAGTTTATAATCCAAATTCTTATGAAAATCGTATCTTGTTCATATGAGGTCCAATCGAGGCACCGTCTTCGCCATTGCGCTCGTAGTGGATTTATCTACGTCTAGAATAAATTTTAGTTTGGGTGAGTTTACTCGCTAGTTGATTATAAAACTATTATATATATAATTTTTGTTGTATTAAAATATAAATAGTATAACGAGCAATGCAAGTTATTACTTTGGACCTCGCCTTATTTTGTAAAACAAGTGACAACATTATTATGTAGTATAATCTACACTGTAATCATCTATAACATGTATCGTGGCCCAAATTACTTGTTTACATGTTTGATATTGCTATTTGATTAAGTTGGGAATTGTGTTGTGAATGTTTGAAGCGATATAGTCGTTATAAATGTGCTTTGAAATCCCTGATATTTAACTTATGTTAAATTGGATAAATTGTGATATATTATGGAAATATATATATATGTATATATTTGGCTACACACATTTTGGTGTGTTTGACATAGAGGAATTGGTTTGGACGTTTGTGGAAATTGGAATGGAAATTGTGGTAGTTAGAAGCAAAATGGTCGCTAAAACTTCGAAATTGCTGTGATCGACGATTTTAAAGTTAACTTTGGAAGACATTCAAGGGCTTCTGCGTAATTTTAGTAAGTACTATGAGTGTACTTATTATTGAAAATATCAAAGTTTAAATATATTACTACTAATCATTTATGGATTTTTAAAGTAATGGTTTTAAATTATAAAACAGGTTGTTATGGTTTTTAAATAAATGATGAAATAAGTATCTTTGAGTGGTGTTTAAAAATAATGTTTTAAAACATAATATAAGTATTTTAAAAGTATATTTTTAGTATATATAGTTTTAGAAAATTTGTTAAAGATTTTATTAAAGAAATAAAAGGCTTTTATATTATAATAATGGTTTATAGTATTTTATTAAATATCTTAGTTTTATAAATAAATTGGTATATGTATATGTGTGTGTGCATCTTTTCAAAGGTATTTTATTATATTTAGAAGTTTGGAAAGGAAGTTTAGTATTTTTAAAAGAATATAAAGGAGTTTTTAGATTATAACATTTATGTTATAATGGATGGTTTTGTTAAATTGATTAAAAAGGCATATTACCGTGTTTAATAAGTGAAGATGTACCTAGAGCTTTAAATGAATGTTTCAAAGTTAACGGCAAGTTTAAAAGTGATTTTGGGGTTATAGTAATGATGTTTGGGCAACATTCGTTTTAATCCATTTAACTATGCTTTTGAAAAGTAATTAGATCTTTAAAAGGGAGTTTTAAAGATATCGATTAACTGAAGCGTTTTGGGTTTGCTATAAATAATGTTTTAGTAACATTTGTTTTTAAACCCTTGAACAATATTTTAAGTGGTAAATTATTGTTAAATGATTTTGGAAAATACTTAGATCTTTAATAATGCAATTTAAAAGAGAATAACAAGTACGAATTGGTTTTGGTTTGTTGTGATAATGTGTTAATAACGTTCGTCTTTAACCCATTTTGATTATACTTATGAATGTAAATAGGTCTTTGAAAAGAATGTTTTAAAGATAATCATAAGTGAAATGGTTTGGGTTTGTAGTGACAATGTTTGAGTAACATTTGTCTTAAGCCCTTTGAAATTGATTTATGGATATACTTATATGGTCAAGATAAGTATAAGAATACTTTTGAGAAGTATTGGAATTTGTAGAAATGAATATGGAAGTTTTAATTAAATAGTAAAGTTTAATTAATAAATGAAGTCTCATTTATAAAGAGTTTATTGAGCAAAAATGAGTTTTACTAATAAAAGAGGTTTTTAACTAATAAAGAAAGATTAATTGAAAAAGGGATTATAAGTCGTTTATATGACTTGATCGTACTTGTGTGTTTCGATCGTGCTTTGTGTGTTACTTGTTTATGGATAGTATATGGGACTTAGTTCCCCGTATGCGATTGTTCTCATTATTATTGAAGTCACCAAAATATGATTCTGGAAATATCTAGAAGAAACACGAGAATTATATGGTACAGTTATCTTCGGTGATGCTATACTGTACGTATAAACTCATTTTCCTCTTCTTGGATAAATGATAAGGAAATATATCTACTTAAACGGTTAGGGGGTGATCTCTGCCCTTATGTATTGTCTGTTTATTTTCTACAGAACCAGAGTTGAGTTTATCGGAAATCCGTCGATTTGTTTTGGAGCGCCCGATAAGCAGGGGAGTGTACTTATATGAGATAACTTAAAATCGTAACCACCCCATAACCATATATGTATTCTATGATTTAGAAGAGGTTCATGATTGGATCGAGATGTTGGAATCTATGTAGAGATTCGAGATCTGTTTGAGATGCTCGAACACATGTAGTTGTTCGTGATCTATTTAGGATATGGGAATCCATATGTGATTCCGAGCTATTGAGATATGGTAATCCATGTGTGGTTCTGAGATCTGTTCGAGTTTGGGACTCGTGTGTCGAGATCTGTTCGAGTTGTGACTCGTGTGCTGGGATGCTGAACGTGACTTCACCGTCGGTAATGACAGAACCGGAGATATGAGACATAGCCTATGGAGTTTAGCTAACTTAAAGGGTGCATGCACTCCATCATAGTGTTACTTGCGGATAGGCATGCAGGAGTGATGTGACGGATGCCACATGTTTGGGCGTGGGCCAGCTGTGTTTTCCTATAGTATATTTTATCTAGAGATATACAATGTTTGGAAGGATACCTCTGATCCTTGTGCAGAGGGACTATTCTCGAAATATCGTGGGCACCTCCATGGAAACCTATAGAATTAGCGAACGTTCCTTAGCGGTTGTAATTATATACCTATTATTGTTGTGATGTACACTCACATGCCCTACAACTACATGATTATTTATATTTCACACCTTAGAAATTATTATAATATCATTGGATTTTATAATAAAAATGGTTTGGTTATTGTAAGGTAAAAGCCCGTCCGTATTTACTGGCGATGTGGTCTTACGAGATACCTTTATGTTTGAAGGGTTTTACAAATATAGCAAACCATATGATTTGAGTTTCTCACGCTGGTTTACCAGACTGATTCGGGTGTTATTTCTTATAATTGCTCGGGTCAGCTCGAGTATATTTCCAGATTTAGCTATGGTTCATTGGAGCTCTTAAAGATGAGCTGGATGATTTCCTACCGTACTTATTTTCCGCTGCATTACTTGTTTACTTATCAGCGTTTGTGAGGACATGCTGTTATAACTGTCCAGGCTGATGATATGTTAGTTTACTCTGATTGATGTATGTATATCAAATTTTACTTTTTTGGTAAAGATCTTTTGAGATATTATATATTATCGTTCCGCATGTGAGATTCTGATATTGTGTTTTTCTTTCTTATTCCGTTCCTTTTTCCTTTTTTTTACCTTAACATTTTATCCTTTTGGCACTTGGGTGCTCAGAACGTGAATACCGTGGATATATTAGTGATGACATTTGGGAGTGGAAAAGGCCGACTGTTACATGCAACATTATTAAGGCGTCGGCATTGATATGTGCGGCATGGCAATATCGTAATTACCATAAAACTGTTTTATTTTTATATAAGGACTCTTTTCACCAACTCTTATTCTTTATCAATTTTCTATTGGTTGAAAACATAGTATCCCATATTCTTTTCAAAAATCTGCTGCAACTCCATTTTCTTTCCCTAAACAATTTTGTACCCATTAAATAATTTAATTATTTAATACTTATTTATAAGCTTTTCTAACTTAATAAATTCATATGAAATCATAACCTTTTGGAAAAAATCCCCAAAATTCATGTAAAATCAAATTAACACATTCTTTAACATATAAAAATTTTGGAGCCAAAATCATTATTTAATTATTATTTTTAATAATTTAAACCCAAAATAAATGCAATTTTCTCTCTTAGGAAATTCATAAATATTTCTAATAATTTGAAAAATTATGAAATTAAAAACCCATCTTCAAAATTATGTTTTACACAATGGATCAAAAAACTAAATCATTTAGAGATCAAAAACTTAGGGTTTGCCCTTAAAACTTATTAAAATAATTTCATAAAAATTTCAATAAATCATTATTCTGTCCAAACAATGAAAAAAATCAAACATGGCACATCATAGCATCATCACAAATCAAAACCCATCAAGATTCGAAATCAGTAAGTATGAAAATGAGATGGTCTATTATTATTCACCTTAGATTAGATAATGGAGTTGAGATTTGATGGAGAATGTTTTTCCTTAGCTTTACCTCCTAAATCCCCTTCAGATTTCCTCTTCTCTAGCTTGTTAATGGCCGGCCTTGTTCTTGGTCCTTATTTAGTAGATTTTCGAAAAATAAGAATGAATGAGGGACGAGGGTTTAACGGATAAAAGGTAGATCTATTCCTACTCTGCCTCTCTCATACATTCTTTTATGTTTTAAGAAGCACTCTTAACAATTAATTAGTTAAGGCTCAACCTTGTTATTTATCAAACCTCATCCTCTTTATCTTAATACACATCATATTATTCTATTTAATTTATCTAATTAAATCTCTTGAATAATGTTAATCAAAATTAGGGGTATTACATTTGACTTGCACAGCCTGCCAACTCCTTGACCTAGGATATGTTAGGGTTTCTTATATGCCCTTATCTTATTTGATTTTGTAAACCATTCTTTAGATAAAATTAATTTTAACCTTGTATACTACTCCTAAGTGCACGACCATACATAAAGAAGTTAATTGTATTTCACTCATAATTAATTGTACTTTGTTCAACAAAGTTCGATTAATCCTTGTTGATACATCATTATGTATCATAGGGAGGAGTGACTTTTGAGATTGAATCTTTATTCATTTTCAAGTACGTTTGGAACTATATCCAATATACTCACATATTTAATCAAATCATTTTACTTTCTATCGCGCATTATTTTATTTACTTTTGTTTTATATTCTATGAATTCATCATCAACGTATCACATGTGTATCGTATATATATGTTCGTGATAATTCATTGGTGGATACAACACAGTACGTGAAACCGTTTTAGAACTCTCGATTGTATACATCTATATGTATCAATCTGTATAGTTCATCAACTCTTATAATGCTCCCACTGAGAGGGTGCTTTGCCTTTAATCATCTGAGATATAATTTACAGTACCGTATGATTCATAGTTATATAATCATTAATTATTTCTCAAAATTGTGGCTTAGTCCATAATTCTAAGATAATTGCAAATAAATTTAGATACTTCTGTATTTTCCAATGCATCAAAAATACTACTATTATAGTTTTATTTTATAACAAATGTTCATGATATTCATATTGAAATAAAACTGTCTATATTTCCGTCAATACTGAAAAATAATTATTATTTCATAAATAATGTTTGGTACGTTTTATGAAAATAATTTTCTTAACTTGATGTAACCAATAAGTATTATATGCTATGCTCTCACTATTTCCACCATTACTATAATAGCGTATAAAATACAAAGCTCCATTCAACCACTTAATATAGGCTATTTAATTCATTTATTATAACTAGTTTCCAATCAAGAATTTTCAGATCAAGTATCTTAAATTCAAAGAAATGAATTTCATAGAAATAATTTTCTATATGAAAATACATTGGAAATAGATATCATATTTCCTATTCCTTGTTAAGTATATATTATCATTTTACAATTCTCATATTTGATGTTTTCTTATGAAGCAGAAGTGACTGTTCACTCTCTTCATCCCAATTGTGCCTTAAGTTATATCTACCCTCGTACATTCGTTTTCCTTTCTAAATGGTCGAGCCATTCACAAGGAAGCCCTTGCTGCATGTACTCTTTACAAAAATGCATTCAGTCATCTTTAGCATTTAAGGACGTCAAAAAAGTTGCATTTTACGTCAACTGATCAAACTGACTTTTCAATGATCAAATTATTAGATCAATCTTGTACCTCTTGGTCTAGTATTACATTTAACATGACAAGATCATTATTGTAATAAATCATTTTGGATACGTGATCTCACATTATGGTTTACTAGCTTATTTTGACTAAACTGATTTTATCAAAGTTTTGTACATTACAAATTAAGACCGCTCACTATATAACATTTATATGTGAACGAATATGGATTAAACATCCATATTCAAGTATTGTTTCTAGAGTTTGAAACTTATAAAGGATAATACATAGTCTTGGGCAAATAAACATGTAAATGAACAATTACGAATGTATTTAGTAGTTGTAAAATTTGACGCTTGCATGAGTCTTGAAACAATAACATGCAAATAATATTTACTACTAATTATATTTAACATTTCTGTTTGTCAATCATCAATTCTATTCATTTATATATCTTAATTGATAAACATTTTATCAATTATATTAATTGCACAAATTTATCAACGTTGGTTATTATAAATTTATACAACAAATGTTCTTACAATATTAGAAAGGTTAAATGTTACCAATTCATTTTTGTAATAAGGCTCTCACTAGTCTTTTATGTTTCTCCATACCCTAAGACGAGACATAGAAGTCTTTCAACTTCACTAATGGATGTTAGGACTCATCTATCTTGGTATTCCGACCTTAAGGTTGCTTAATAAGTCATAGCCCCATCGCCGATGGATAACTCCTTATCGGTTATATCGCATATAACTCCCAACCCATGGTTCCTTGTCCTAATCTCATTTCGACCTTGAGTTTGCTCAACAAATTAAAAGAGGTTATTTGCCGGTACCTACCATTTCACGACGGCCTTAGTATAGTATTTGTACGTTGAACTTGCTCAATAAATACATATAGCTATCTTACCTCATCTATTCTATATATTAACAATACTATATATAACATCCCCATATTGAGTTTGCTCAAAAATCAAAGAGTATGCAAGTAATTTATTTGTATATAAATGGTAAAGGAAAACACTTATATTAAAGATTCATAATCTTCAGTATATTTAATTGATTAATATCAACTTATGAAATAATGTATTTCTTATGAAATACTCTTGTAATTCAAGTGTGGGACATATCAGAAATCATGGTATACTATTATACGTATGTATTTATTCCTTAAGTCTATTTTTGGATTTCTTACTGTTCCACTTTTGATTTATACATTCATATTATGTAAGTTTAATTATCATACTACTTTTATAATTTAGTTAACTTATATAATAGTCTTATGTACATTACATTAATTAAATCTTATTTAATTAATTTAATTAACTAACATTTTAATTAATTTTATGTTATTCAATTAAATATCTTAATTGCATATGTATGCCATAACATTTATGATTACACACACATATGGATGTATGTATGTATTTTATTACTTGTTAATTAACTTATTTAATTAGGTAATTTAATTTCGAAAATTTCTTATGTATATACATATATACTTACATCATCTTAAACAATTCAAGATAATGTAACACACACACACAACACACACATACACAGATATATATATGTGTGTGTGTATGTTGTACATATATATACTTTAATTAATTAACTATTTAAAATTTAATTTATTTATTTAATTTATTAATTTATTAATAAATATTAATTTTTTGGAATATGTTTATTATATTTTCAAAGCACTTTTGAAAATTATATTATAATATACATCAATTTCAAAGCCATTTAAAAATCATATTATAACATTTATAATGTAATTCTTATTTTAAATTTAAATGAATTTAACTTTTAAATTCTTTTAAAAGTTAAATTTAAAAGAATTTAACTTTTAAATTTAAAAGAATTTATCTTTTAAATTTAAAATCTTATTTTACTTTCAAAACAATTTTGAAATCACATTATAACATTTATAATGTATTTCTTATTTAAATTAAACTTTTAAATTCAAATTTTCATTTTAATTTTCAAAACAATTTTTAAAATTAGCCCAAGGCCCAATTCAAATTGGGTATTTTCTATTAGGGGCAACTTTTGGACTCACTTCACTTTTCGGGTCAAGCCGGTAGCTAGGGAGGGCTGGGTACTTGATTACCCAAACCCATGCTTAGACACTACTTTTCTAAACACCTTACTGAATTGATAAGCTTAATTGGTTAGCCCTAACATGACTAATTTAGATTATATAGACTATTTGGCTTTGATATCATTGTTGGGACCAGGCTAGTCAGAAACGGGTGAAATCAATAGATTTAAAAAAAAATTCTAATTTTGGATCTACTGGGTATATGAAGTTTATAGAGAATTTAGATTCAATCTAAAATGTGTTTTAAATAAAATCCTTGTTTATTCAATTAGTTTAGAAGAGTTTGAATTTGATATAAATTTAAATGTATGAGTGTATCAAATACACCTATGTGTGTAATAGTTACTAAAGTTGATTTAGAGAAGGAAATCATTTGTTTCTTTCTGTAAAACTTATGAAATCAATTGAGGGAAGATATAGTTTTATATGTAGAGAGAACCTTTCATTTCTCTATCTCCCTCTATAATTAGATTAATGATTTATTAAATGTCATTGATGATCAATTTAACATAGTATGAAATTCGAGTAAATCCAAATATACTAACAATGTATATTGTGTAAGTGTAACATATACGAAGTGTGCATAGTTAATATTTCATTTATACTTGGCTTTGTTGTCCATAGTTTTATTTAATATATATATATATATGTGTATGTATATAATAGAACTTATATACATATATATAACATGCATATGAATATGTTAAAATTAAGTTTCCTATTTTGTAAGTTTGAAATTAAAAACAACAATTTTGAATCTAGTATTAAAGTTAGGAAGGATTTAAGACTAATATTGATAGATCTTAAGTTAAATTGATACACACGCACATATATACCAAACATTGTAAATTATGTTTAAAACCTAAAATAACATGTATATATATATAATTTATTAAATCTAATACATGCTTTTTATTATGATAAATCACTCATAATCACAACACATTATAACTACTATCACAAAACATACCATTTATGGATTTTCTATATTAAATATACTTTTAATTAAAAAATAATTAATATAACACGTTATATCAAGTATATAATAGAAAGAAAACACCATTTATTTTTTAACAATATTTGTTATCGAGTTAGATATATGTAACAAATTATGTAATTACCCCTATGGCACACCCCTAACTTTATCACAATATACTACAAAGATAATACTATAAGGCGATGTGAGTCTAACATCTCTGTCACCTCACACCCTACTGATTATACCATACCTAACCTATTGTATACATCCGCTCATATCACATCGAATCTATGTGGCACTTCCCTGGACTCGCCTTGTGCACTATAGGGTCGCAGTTGTCCACCACTATTTCAATATCATTTAGGACTCACTTTCCTGGACTTGCCTCATGCGCTACAAGGTTGCCTATTGTCCATACCTTGTATACAAATTAGACTCATGTTCTGGACTTGCCTCTTGCACTATAGGATCACTTAACATCCATCCTCCACACTGATTCGTTGAAGCACCACAGATGAGCTACGCAATTCCTGGATCACCTTATTGCGTCGTAGGCTCGTATTTTGGGTCACCTACTTGCGCCATAGGCTCGTACACTTTTGCATCAATGCCAAACTTTTTTTATATAATGAATAACATACAAATCCAACTCAATTAAACAATTAACATCCACATAATTCAACTTAGATTCATAACGTTGACCATCATCTCTAATATAGCTTCCCAACCTCTTCTGAAAACAATGGGAATACGACTTGAATAGATAAATGTTAATATATATTGGCCCGTCTGGGTCTACGTTCAACATGTGCCACGGTGGCCGGTGCACTGATTGCCTAGACTAGTGGAATGGTCGCAGTCGAAATTTGATTTCTTTCCACAATTCTAGTTGTTCCTTCGTGTTGTTTCGCCTCTAGTCGCCCTTCCGCCTTCGGTCATTTGAGAACATTCCTAGCATCTTAAACTATGTTTCTACAGCCGTTTTATACGTAAATTTCATCAAAACACATTGTATGTGCATTTAATTCAAAGAAAAAGGGAAAATTTAGTTTATAGTCTATTGTTTTATCAAATCCCTCCCAAACCCATGTTAAATTCGGAATTAAGTGATTCAAAATTTTTATTTGCACTATCGTAGACCACAATCATATATATAGGATCATAATTGCATTATATCGAGAGAAAAGCAAGAATCACTCACCGAATCATTATCCACTGCCTATGCCTTTGCTATCCAGACTGTTGTGCCACCAAGCTCTAGAAATTCACTTTCAAATTGGTATAGATGTGCAGTCCTCTGCGTAATCATTGCGATGATGCTAGTTTCACGAGAGTCCATCAAGATTTGAGTTAGATATGATGATTTGAATTTTAGAAAGAAAGAGGAAGAAATGAGAAAGAGGAAGCCATGTCGGTTTTTGAAACGGGAAAAAAGTTACATACTCTGATATTTATAAATGGAGGGCAAGTAACGGTCCATTTAAATTCAAATTCAAATTTTTTGTGCTCATTTAACTCGATACGAAATCATCCATAACTCTTTCAAATGGACTCCAAACTAGGAAAATAAATATACGGGACGAATCAGAAAAATGAGACGATCGTAATGGCATGGGCTTCATTGTCAAATTCCAAAGTTGGAAAAATGACCATTTTGCTCCTTCTTGTTTTTAATTTATTTTATTTACAAATTAAATCCAATTATTTAACACTATTATATTGTTAATATTTCATTTATAATATATGCCAAATTTTCTAGAGTATTGCACCTTCTCCTTATCAGTATGAGGAGCGTCATTCTTAGAAAGGACGATTTTGGATTACGTTGAAACATTTCCACGTTTGTAATTCTCAATACGGAACCTTTTAAGTATGGTACCTATGTGTATGGATTGGAACAATCCCAGTGTCCTCTTGGAGCCTTATAGATCCTAATACTAAGTATATAGGTTGCTTCTCCCAAATCCTTCATGGAGAAGTTCTTGGACAACCATGCTTTCACCGACTGCACCAATGTAATGTCATTGTCAATTAGGATTAAACCGTCGACATACAAGACTAGGAACACTATGGCACTTCCTTGTTCTTTCTAGTATACGCATGTCGCATGCTTCCTCTGTACTCGAAACAAAACCAAACTATTTAATTATTTTATCAAAGCACTTTTTACAACTCCTTAAAGGTTGTTTAAGGCCATAAATTGATCTTAACAATTTGCATGCCTTTCCGTCGCCCCAAATGACCTTGAAACCCTCAAGCTACGATGTATAAATGGTCTCTTTTAAACCGTTTTCATGTCCGTTTGCCATATTTCGTAATAATAGAACATGGCAATAGCAAGCATTATATGAATGGACTTAAGCATGGCTATGGGAGAGAACATATCATCGTAACCAACATCTTGAATTTGATGATAACCTTTCGCAACTAGTTTTTCCTTTCAAATCTCTACCTTTCCATCTGCATTTAGCTTTTTCTTAAAAATCCATTTGCAACCAATGGGTTTTATCCTTTCGAGCATGTCATCTAAAGTCCAAACTTTGTTGTCATACATGGAAACTATTTTGGATTTCATAACATCAAGCCAAAGTGCAGAATCTTTACTTTGCAATGCTTGTTGGGATGAGAGGGGAGTATCGTCTTCGAAGACACTGTCCTCTTTCTTGTCATTCATCAGAAAACCATAATATCTCTCTGGTGTGTGAGGATCACTATTAAACCTTCTAATATGTTTCTTATTTTCATATAATAGCGAATTTGATTCTTCTACCGGTTCATCCTCTACGTTAATTTCTTATATCTCATCCAAACCTATAATTTCACTGTTAATTTCTTTTGATTGAAATTCCTTTTCTAAAAAAGACAACATGTTAGGAAACAATAGTGCTTTGTTCCTCTATGTTATAGAAAATATATACTATGGATTTCTTAGCATATCCTACAAATTTACACAAAGCTGATCTTGCCTCAAGTTTATTGGGGCCAAGTACTAAAAATTGGCTACACCCATGGGAGAGTTAAGAGTATGCCTTGGGGGCAATTACATAAATTATTACATATGTCTAACTCTATAACAAATCTAATTTGTATTAAAGATATTTAATTTATATTATATATACTTTGTTATATAATGATATAATTAATTAAGTAATTAAGTCAATGTTATCCGGCCTTTTCGCCCGACTATATTCAGACTGATTGGACAAGTTAGACTGGAGAATATTCGAGGAAGGCAGCCCAGAGAGATGATTATTAGGCTTAGAGATGAAGCATAGGCAGTGTTATGAAGCGACAATCAGCCGAGACCAAGAGATAGACTCACTAGAATATTCTAAGTACAGATTAGTACTTCCACCAAGTAGGGGATCAGTGCCTATCCCTTTCCCTAGGGGATTGGTACATATCCTCAGTTTTTATCCCAAACTAGGTGAGATCGATATAGAGTGACAAGAAAGGCCCCATGGGGCTACATTTCAAATCTCAAGTCGTTTGGAGTTCGTGTGCTCAAGTTATGGGCAAACGACTTCACCTAAAAAAGGGATCGTATAAAATGGATCAGAATAAATGGATCGAATTAAACAGGATGCACATAACACAACTCAATGATGATTGCTCCATAACTCAACAACCACAAGGCGGGTTGAAGTAAAAATTTGGGAATAAGAAGAGATGACGCAAGGGAGTCCACCCTGGGGGTCGCACCCAAAAAGGAACAAGTAAGAGGGATCGGCCAGAATCAGACAACATCACATATTGCAACAATGATTGATCAATAACTCAAGTTCTATTAATCCAATTGGCATGAAACTTGCAAGCTAAGAATAATATGACATAAAGAACCCCTCATAGGATCACAGCCCCTAAGTCCACCAAAATAAGGATCGCCCTGATCCCTTTTCCTTGGGATTTGGGCCATGCGATTCCTTTTGTGGGCCCCTATGTATCTGGAGAGACTTCGGCCTAATTTTAAGGAGATATTTCGCTCTCTTTTCCTATAAATACAGACTTGATTGTTCATTTTCAGGACCTTTATGCTACTTGTTATTTTGTACTCTTTTGTAACTAAGGATTCTAATCCAATCGCTATTGTACTCAGTTTACAAAGTGATTAATAAAGCTATCTCTTTAAAATGGACATAGGCAAACAATGCCGAACCACTATAAACTGCCGTGTCTCTGTTATTTGCTTATTTCTTATTACTTTACTGCTATATTCTTTCTATTTACATTGATTATTCTTCATTTATTCCTCTACAAAATCTCTATTAGGTGTTTGTAACAATATTTTGGTGCAAACATTTTAGTACTTTCACCGAGAACCAAATTCTCATCTTGATTGGATCTCATCATCTACTTGTGGATTCCTATATTCGCGAGATAGATCCAGCTTTCTACCAACAAGTTTCCTGTTCTACTCAGATTTGAATAGATCTATAAGGAAACTACCTACAATGCCTCCTAGGTGGGAGAAGGCCTTTGCTACCTCCTCACGACTTGCTGATGAAGCAGTAGGGAACACAGAGATCGCTCTTCTGGAAGGTGGAGCGCAGCAGGGAGCCATGGATGTACAAACTCCTCTGGAATAATCACTAACTCTGATATGGAGAGACTCTAGAAAATGCTACAAGAGAGCCATGTAGAACCACAGAAACAAACTCAAGTCCATATTCAAGCCTCTGAAATTTAACTGTTCAATTTCAAATTCAAAGTTGGATATTTAAGTCTTGTTGTCTGTTACAGTCACACATTCAAGTTCATTAAGACGGGATTGGTTCTGATTGTTCATACAAGTTTATATGAATTGGTTTGCTCAAGTGTTTAAGCTCAATTCAAAGGCCTAAAATTGGCTAAGTCCCCATAATTGATCCCTTTATCTCAACATAGCCAATCCCTCTCTCAAAGCCAACTTGACTGATCCTTCACAAACACTCCACCACCGATCCCTATATCATGAATGAAAAATGACCGATCCCTCCATAATCCACGACGACCAATCCATCAATTCTCCATAAATGACCGATCCCTCCGCACTTCAACCCTAAAATTTTCTCTGATCCCTAGGCCCATTCAACAGCCGATTCCTCCATGCCTACACAACAAATCGTATGTCCAGGAAAATGATAATAAGAGAGGATCAGCGATAAATAAGTGCAAATAGAACGGATCGGTGAAAGAATGAGAAGGAAGCGATCAGTGAATTTTTTTGATTGAATATGAAGTAGGGTATCGACGGCTAAATAAAATGTGAAGAAGGAAGGGATCGGTTCATTTAAAAAAACACTCTAAATTTTTTTAATCCATGCCGCAGCACAATGCCCTCGCATTCTAGATTTGGAACTTAACTTAAAGATGGTGCGTTCTATCCACTTTCCTTATGTCCTATGACTGACTGGGGCATAAGGGATCAAGCGGGAGCTTCTGAATTACAGCCACAGAATGGATAAGGAACTGCTACTCAAATGGTACTCCCAAAGGCTGGAGAACCAAAGTTATATGATGCAAACTAGGATCGGTTACCGGGTCAAGCTCCTAGGGTAGACCGCGACTGCTCTCAACTGACCAGCTTTCAAACACCTTACTTGGCAGCTATGGTACGACGTCTTGTGTGACGACCGCCCTATGCCGCTTAATATGCCATCTTGAAGTATAGCTATCCTTCATCAAAGTAATCACTTACCATTATGGAATCTCTATCATCGAGTCATGAGTGGTAGTCATCAAAAACTATCAAAAACCATCGAAACGTTTGTCAAAAAACTCCCTTCAAGACTAACCCAAAGTCAGACCCGAAGTAATCACTTATATGACTCAAAGTAGACTCTATATGTTCCGACCCGAAGTCGAACTCATATAATCACCTATTCGACCCGAAGCAAACCCAGGAAATTATGGCCTAAGGTCAAACTCGTGTAAAACCAAGATTTTCTCCAAGCAAACACCAATATGACTCCAGGCACCGTTTGTCACCATTACAGCATATTCTGTGAATATAGACCCCCGACAACGTCTCGTGAAGTACGAGTGGTACATGGATCCCATCAGAGCGACGAATGCCATGGAATGTAGATGTTTTCCCTTAGTCCTTGAAGGAATAACGATCATGCAGTTTATGCAGTTACTACCCAGGTCCATCTTCTCGTCCGACCAACCGGATCAGAAGTTTGTCGAGCAATTCAAGATGCATGCAACTCACACCAAGGATGTGATGTCATTATCCAATTTATTCCAAGTGTCAGGCGAGCCGCTCAAAGACTTCCTATAGAGATTCAACGTCGTCATCACTCAAGTGACCACTCCCAGCGAGGATATCATACTGATGGCGTTAATAAGAGGAATCAACCCCAAGACAGACTTTAGTGACTGGTAAGATGGAGAGCCTCCTATGACCTTGGATTATTTCTAGTACAAAGTGAACCAGAACCTAAGCAAGGATGAGGTAGAGCAGACTAGGAAAAAGAACAATGTAGGCCCGTTGGCTGAAGGAATTCAAAGCGAGGGCAACATTGAGGCCTTAGGTAAGGACTCAGATTCTAGGAGACGACCTAGAATCCTAACATTCAACTCATATACTCCTTTGAATGATTCATACGAAAACATCTACTAGGAGACTCACGACTTGGAGCAGTACTGAAACCAGCTTCGAGAGACTCCATCGAAACCCAAAAGAAATCCGAGAAATGTTGTATATTTCAAGATACACACAGTCATAACACCAGCGATTGCAGACACCTCTGAGATGTGATAGAAAAGCTAATTCAAAAAGGAAAGTTTCAACAATCTGCGCAAGCCCCGTAGAATGGCGGGCAAGGAACATTCGAACCCTATCAATAAAGAACTTTGATTATCAATTGGACCACCTACGTTTGACTTCCAACTAAGCAGGGCTGGGGCAAAGTGGAATAGCGAGCATACGACGCTGCTTCACTTATCAATAAGATTTATTTCAATTTCAATTATGTTGTGAACTACGATCAACTTGAACTAAACTACTTCCAAATGATGTAGGTGACCAAGTACTTAGAGTTGGGCACCAACCAACTTACACGGACCATGATCGGACCTTTGAAGGATCATCAAGACGAGCGTGATTCAACCGCACATCAACTACCATATTCCCCTGACTTGGGGGCAAGGACTCATAGTGGGAAGTGGGTTTGACTCAACCATCCACTTCCTACCTTGTGCTTCAATTTTGATAGAACATCTATGCCTTACTCAAAGCCCAATAAGTTCAGAATCCAATACAAAGTAGACACGACTGACCGTCCACTCATCAACCTCCACGCTTGACTTGAAGACCGGAGAAACACTTGGAGTGGATGCAATCCGACCATCCACTCCCCAGCTCATACTTGAAGTTTGCCAAAATATTTATGCCTCTCCCAAAGCTCAGTAAGGCCGAGGTCTAAGTAAAGTGGACACAATTTGACCGTCCACACATTAAATCCTGGCCCGAACATAAGAGGCAGCATGGGAGCTTGAATTAAAGTAGGTGTGATTCACCGTATACTCATTAACTGCTGCCCTTGACATGAGGACATGACCGCAACATGAGGTGGATGTGACTTGACCATCCACCCAATAACTCTCTCCCTTGACTTGCCGAGAGGAGTATGAAGCAAATTGGATGAGAACTGACCTTCCAACCTAAGCATGAACTATGGATATGGTCCGACCATCCATCTCTTAATCATCAAGTGGACGTGAATCAACCATCCACTCGCCAACTTTTGTCCTCAACACTAGGTGCAGAATTCCTTCCCATAAATGAACATGACTCGATTGTTCATTTGACAACTCTTACCTTGACCTGATAGGTAGAGTATAAACATAAAACGGGTGTTACCGACCACCCGTCATAAAACTCGGGTCCTCGGAGCATGGAGTAGAGTATAAACACAAAACGATGGACGCAGTTCGACTACCCATCGACTAACTCTGGTCCTCAGAGCACGGACTGGATTATAAACATCAAACGGGTGTGACCGACCACCCATCATAAAACTCTGGTCCCCGAAGCATGGACCAGAGTATAAATACAAAATGATGGATGCGGTTTGACCGTCCATCGACCAACTTTGGTCCCCAGAGCACAGACTGCAATATAAATATCAAACAGGCGTGACTGACCGCCCAATGAATAACTCTGGCCCCCTAGTGTGGATCGGAGTATAAACACAAAAAGATGGACGTAGTTCGACCGTCCATCAACTAACTATGGCCCCCAGAACATGGACCGGAGTATAAACATAAAAAAATGGACGTGGTTCGACAGTCCGCTCTCCAACTCTTGCCCTTGATTGGGGTGCAATCACACGACTCAAAGTGGATGCGGTCCGACTATTTGCTACTTTGCTCGAGCTTGAAGTTCGCCAGAATACTCATCTTACTCCTAAGGCTCGGTAGAGACAAGATCCAAACAAAAGTGGATGCAGTACGACCGTCCACGCGTCGACTCCTACCCCGAATGTAGGGGCAGTTTGAGAGCCTAAGCTTAAATTGGACGATATCTGATTGTCCAATCCAAGGAGGATGTGATCTATCCATCCGTGAACTTGCTCGCGCCTGAAGTATAGCGAACTATTCGAGCCTTTCCTAGACATTAGCAAGCCTAAAATCCAAACCAAGAAAATTGACGCGGTTTGACCGTCCATCAATAACTCTAGCTCCCAGAGTGTAAGGAGGAGTATAAACTCACTACGGATGGAATTCTACCATCCATGAACTAATTCTGCTACCCTAAGAATTGGACGGGAGTACAAACTACTAAAAGGTGAATACGACATCTCACTATAGCTCCGGCTTGGTGATCTTTACAACTTAAGGCAATGACTGCAACGAGGCCTTAATACAAAACCAATCAAAACGATGTTCGAAGTTAAGGGCAACCAACTTTATCGTGCCATCGGATCGACAGGCAATATTGATCCAAACTTTCTATATCAGACCCGAAACTGATGGGTCATTGAAGTCTTCTCCCAGGAAGGAAAAGCCAGAATACAATCCAGAATTGGCACGTCACACCTTTTCATCAAATAACTCAATCCCACTAATCAACGGGAAAGAGTGTAAAGCCAAAACAAACATGGCATGCCCATCCACTTATCGACATTTACCCCTGACTTAGGGGGCACGAGCGAGAATCAAGATGAATGTGAGCCGACTATTCATCGATCAAGTCTAAGTATTTGGAGCTTAGGTGGGAGTATAAACACGACTAGGATGAGACTCGATCGTCCATGTAGTACATTTATCAACCCAAGACTCGGGGTGGAAGTGTGATCATCCAAAATACTGACTGCGATAGATCAATACTGCGACTCATACTTAGGGTTTACAATGACTAGAGGCAAAGATTGAAAGGATGCTTAGAGATAGAATCACCGGATCGATGTCCAGACTCATAAGCAACTGACTATTATCCCAACATGAACTACGAGCAATAGATCGTGAGTACATTGAATGGAAAGTGCATTACTCAAATACACAAGTAGATTCAAACTCAAAGCAAGAGCCATCTATGTAGCTGCGTGCAACACGAGGCAAAACCCTACTCGACATGAGCCTGATATTCAGCCATTGTAGATAGTCTCTCAAAATCTAAAACCCATCACTATCAGACTCACCAGCTCATGTCGAGATCTGAAAGTTCTACCGGAGCGACCCTCATCACATGCCATCCTAACTGGCTTTCATGCCATTGACCATTCATTAGAGAAATGCTCGAACAAGGGGATCAACATCAAATCCAACTGCCATTCTCTGTGCCTACATACACCACCAAAGTGTTGATGTTACAAGACTTGCCTAGGCAAGGGACCGACACTAATCCCATCGCCTAGGCAACTTTGCAAACTCAATTTAGATGCCCTCCATGCTAAGTACAATTTAGTGCGGTGTTGTGCAGTGTAATACAGTTCAATACTATACAGCAGTTAGGGCAACTTAAGAGTTCGACCAGAATGACCGTCGTCGTTGATCGTTCCAATCTGATTTCACATTGATGGTTACGCAAAACAGTTACGTTCAAATTCAGGGATCGAATATCGACATATAAGAATTCGACATTCAAGTTCATTCAAGGCACGAGTTATAATCCATACAAATACAAATATTCTAATCTATTTAAGTTTGAACTGGTAAACATCTGATTCAAGGCCATATGCTAGTTCAAGTATGCAAGTCATATATGGCATGTCCCATTGTTCGATTTTGAGTTCACATTGTCTAATATGTTCATGTCAAACCAAAAACTGCTTAAGTCCTACTAATACATGGGATTGGAATCGATTCCATTGCTTGGGAAAATCTACTTAAGAATTTTTCTGCTTACAACATAAGGCCAATATCTAGCAGCAACAACATAGTCGGTTCTATAAAGATATAGACCATAAAGATGAAGAAGAGGAGCCTAAAGAATTGAAGGCTGCACCCGCTGAGCTAACAATCGATATTACGTCAGCCACGGCGACCCATCACGGGTCTAAAAAATCGGATCACAGCTCAGTGCAACGATAATAAAGGAATTAGCTGGCTTTCTCTGAGCGAATTTTGATATGTTCGCTTGGGCCCATTCTGACATGTGTGGGATCTCACCAATTATCATGACCCATGCATTAAATATCGACCCGAGGCATGTCCCAGTGAAACAAAAGCGATGCGGCATGGATCCAGAGAGATCCATTGCACTTAAAGAGGAGGTGGATAAACTCAAAGACAATGAGTTTATCCGCGATGCCCTCTACTCAAAATGGGTATCCATTCCAGTTCTTATGACGAACGCAAATGGAAAGTGGCAGACATGCGTCGACTACTTAGATTTGAACAAGGCGCACTCAAAAGACAGCTTTCCACTTTCGAGGATCAACTAGTTGGTAGACTCAACCGCTCGATATGAACCGCTTCCGTTTATGGATTCGTACTCTGGATACAACCAGATCCCAATGCACATCCCCGACTAGGAGCACACTAGCTTCATTACCGATCTAGGGCTATATTGTTATGTTGTAATGCCATTTGGACTAAAGAATGTTGAAGCTGCTTACTAGGGACTAGTAAACCAGGTGTTCAAAGACTAGATTGGGCGATCTATGGAAATATATGTGAATAATATGATCATGAAGTCATGATGATCAAACGACCACATCGCTGACTTAGCGGAGATGTTCAGTGTTCTCCAGAAAAATAGAATGAAACTCCATCCCTTGAAATGCTCTTTCGACGTTGCATCAGGAAAATTTTGGTCTTTCATCATCAACTCTCGCAGAATCGAAGCCAATCTCGAGAACATTTAAGCAATTTGAAGCATCCGAGCACCGAAAACAATCAACAGGTATAAAGCCTAAATGGGCCGCTCTAAGCCGATTCATCTCTAGGGCTACCGATAAGAGTATTCCTTTCTTCAACTTGATCAAGAGAGGGAAGCGACAGTTTAAATGGACGCAGGTTGCATAGATGCATTCCAAGCTCTGGTATATCACTTAGAGAGACCTCCCATCCTATCCAAGCCAATGGATTATGAAGACTTACATATCAATTTAGTGGTGTTGGTACATGCCATAAATCCTGCACTGTTACACGAGGAGAATCGAATCCAGAGAACAATCTCTTATGTTAGCAAGCGATTGATAGGAGCTGAAAGGAACTATCTGAAGATAGAGAAATTGGCGTATTGCTTATTGATTGCTTCAAGAAAGCTTCGCCCCTATTTTTAGGCTCATCCGATCAATGTTTACACCGATCACTTGTTACGATAGGTCCCACAATGACCTGAAACGTCTGGAAGGTTACTCAAGTGGAACATAGAGCTGAGCCAATTTGACAATACCTATCTCCCTCAAAGAGCCATCCAGGGACAGACATTGGCGGACTTGATAGCCGAGTTCACTACACAGGATGATCTCCGAGAGAGCAGTGAAACCCTTACCATCCGATGGAAAATGTATGCGGGAGGAGCCTCCAACGATCGTTGTTCTAGAGTCGGAGTCGTACTAGTAACTCCAGAGGATCGATTAATTTGCTACGCTTTGAAGCTTGACTGTCCTATAATGAATAACGAAGCCATATATGAAGCCCTGATTACTGGACCCAAACTTGCTAAAGAACTGGGAATAAAATCTCTTGAAATCTTTTGCGATTCCTAGTTGGTGGTATACCAAGTCAGGGAAGATTATCAGGATAGGGGCAGCAACTTGCTTTTTATCTCGGTCGGGTCCAAGAGCTACTAGTAAAATTCGAGTATTACACCATTACACACACCCCCAAAGAACAAAATGAGAAAGCCAACTCACTGGCCAAGCTGGCTAGTTCTGGGGATGCGCAACGAATGGGCTTGGTCCTGGTTGAAGTACTAAATGCTCCGAGCATCGTCCAGATGGAGATTGAATGGGTTCTGGAGACGAGACAAAGTTGAAAAGGGAATCGTGGATGACTCCTATCAAAGGTTATCGCAATGAGGGATCCTTCCAGGATGGAGGAATGAAAAACGATAGATCCTCCGCAAAGCTTCACGCTACATCATCTAAGAAGGAGTCATGTATAGAAAGGGTTGTTCCATTCCCCTGCTTCGGTGTATTGCCCACGATGAAATCAAACGAGTGTTGAGAGAAGTCCATGAAGAAGAATTCAGCGATCACATTGGGAGGCAACCCTTGACAAAAATACTTTGCTATGGGTATTACTGGTCATCTGTCAATCGAGATGCAGCTAATCACGCTAGACAATGTGACAAGTGCCAGATGTTTGCAAAAATTCCAAGAGCCCCGCCGATAGAAATTACTCAAATTGTCAGTCCATAGCCATTTGCCACCTGAGGTATTGACATCATCGACTCCTTGTTAATTTCTAAAAGTGGTGCGAAATACACCATCATAGCAGTTGATTACTTCACCAAATGGGCTGAAGCTGAACTTTTAGCCTTGATCATAATGAAAAAAGTAATCAATTGTGTTGTCCGAAATATTATCTGTCGTTTTGGTCTTTCCCAAACAATCGTAACTGATAGCGGGACCCAATTCGACAGTGCTGAATTCAAAGACTTCTGTCGTTGACATCATATTGAGAAAAGTTTTGCGGCATTTGTTCATACTTAAGCTAATG
Source organism: Allium fistulosum (assembly GCA_030737815.1). NCBI lineage: Eukaryota > Viridiplantae > Streptophyta > Magnoliopsida > Asparagales > Amaryllidaceae > Allium > Allium fistulosum. The sequence continues at coordinate 598,699,217 of CM060908.1, forward strand.
GAAAAGGCGAAGCTGTTAAAAAAATCATAAAGTCCATTCTGAAGAAGCATTTGGAAATGGCTAGAGGCAAGTGGGTCGACGAACTCCTATCAACATTATGGGCATACAGAACCACCCACACGTCCGCGACTGGCCATACTCCATTCGCCCTTGCTTATGGATTCGAGGTCGTCATCCCTGTAGAACTTGAAGTCCTTTCTCATCAACGAACTTATTACAATCCCTATTTCATTATAAAAAAATAAACAAGGAATTGGCGATGACCCGTGAGCGTACGATCACGCCCGGGAGCCAACGATGGAAAAGTGTACGTGAACGTGCACATGTGCATCCTAAAAATTCAATTTCTCAAAACTGACATAAATTGAATTCTTGCCTGGAGTTATTAGAGAAGAGACTAGATTAGATAACCAAGGCCTACTAGCTCAATAGAACTGGGCACAGATAATAATTGAGAGATTGCACTTTAGTTTTATACTGACAAATATTGACCAAGCGTCACAGCAAACAGAGAGAGATATGACTCTTCGGAAAAGACAATTCAATGGAAGGATAGTGACTGTCCAAAGAATTGAATGGAATTCTTCCTGATGACTCTAACTTGCTTCGGTTCAAAGCACGTCATGTTCGACACAAGACGTACTTTGAGGGGGAAATGTTATCCAACCTTTTGGCTCGGCTATATTCAGACTGATTGGACAAGTTAGACTAGACGATCATCAAGGAAGGTAGCCTAGAGAAATGATTATCAGGCTTAGAGATCAAGCACAGGTAGTGACATGAAGCGACGATCAACCGTGACTAAGAGATAGACTCTCCGAAATATTCTAAGTACGGATTAGTACCTCCCCCGAGTAGGGGATCGGTGACTATCCCTTCCCCTAGGGGATTGGTACATATCCTCAATTTTTGTTTCAAACTGGGTGAGATCGATATAGAGTGACAAGAAAGGCCCCATGAGGCTACATATCAAATCTCAAGTCATTTGGAATTTGTATGCTCAAGTTATGGGCAAATTACTTTACCTAAAAAAGGGATCGTATAAAAGGGACCAGATTAAATTGGATGCACACAACACCACTCAATGATGATCGCTTCATAACTCAACAACCACAAGGCAGATTGAAGTGAAACTTTAGGAACAAGAAGAGAGGACCCAAGGAGTTCACCCTAGAGGTCGCACCCTAAAAGGAACAAGTAAGAGAGATCGACCCTCTTCCCTCTAGAGGGATCAGCCAGAATTAGACAGCATCACATATTGCAATAATGATTGATCAATAACTCAAGTTCTACTAATCCAATTGGCATGAAACTTGTAGACTAAGCATAATACAACATGAAGAACCCCTCATAGGGATCACAACTCCTAAATCCACCAAAATAGGGTTCGGCCTCAATCCATATTCCTTAGGATTTGGGCTATATGATCCCTTCTGTGGGCCCATATGTATTTGGAGAGCCTTGTGCCTAATTTTCAAGGAGATATTTCACCGTCTTCCCCTATAAATACAGACTTAATTGTTCATTTTCAATACCTTTAGGCTGCTTGTTGCTTTGTACTCTTTTGTAACTAAGGATTCTAATCTGATACCTTTTGTACTCAATTTACAAAGTAATTAATAAAGCTATCTCTTCAAAGTGGACGTAGGCGAACAACATCGAACCACTATAAACTAACGTGTCTTTATTATTTGCTTGTTTCTTATTACTTTATTGCTATATTCTCTCTGTTTACATTGATTATTCTTCATTTATTCCTCTACATAATCTTTATTGAGTGTTTATGCCAATTTTTGGTGCAAACAGTCAAAGTATATCAAATGGAATTTTTTTTAAAATCATTGCGATAATAATGAGAAGGAGGTGTGATCATGAGAAAATTATCACAAAATAAAATAACATATTCTTTTAGATTTTCTCAGTCGAGATGTTTCGAGAGAAGCTATCGATACAACCCTTGAAACCAGATACGTAATGCTCTCCAAATATTGAGCAGTGTATTACTCATGGCTCTTGGAGGCACCAAGAGTTTACATACTAATAGTCATTGAATAACTATGGAATGACTCATCTGAGAGCTTCCAATTGGTTAATAACAACTATATCAAATAGGAAATCATGGAATGATGATATTACATAGTTCTCTTCACTTGAGAATACTGCTAAGCTTTAATGGAGATATTCCACTTTAATTAAAATTATAGAATAGGACCGTCGAGCAATTATAGTTGGGTTTGAGTTAAAGCATTAGAAGTGAAATACTATACAGTAGAAAATTTGTATTCTTGGTTACATGAGGTTAGGACCACGATCAACTATAGTCAACTCAAAGTTAAAATCTCTAGTTGGAGTAGTATAATATTGCACTACAAGAAAAGTTGTTTTTTATAACGCCAAAAGATAACACTTTATTCTAGAGTGTTATTGTTTGATTTAATTTATTTTATTTAAAAGAAGAATTCAGCTTCATAATGCTTTCAGAAAGCCAGCTCCCTAAATTATTTTCACGGCCGCCAATTCCTCAAATTATTTTCCTCTTCCCTCCTCATAATCAAATTATTTCATCAAATCCTCCATCACAAAACCTCCCCCTTATAACCGCCTCCGCCCATAACTCGCCATGCCTACCGAATAGCGCAACCCTGAGAGCGGCAGATGAAAAAATACCATAAACTAAATACAAAACACGACCGCTTTCACAACTGGTTTAGGGGAGAGGCCCAATTGGCTATGGAATAGGGTAACCCTCCTAACTGGGGCAACCGGTTTCTCGTTTCACAATAGAAAAATGAAATACTAAACTACATTGCGAACTCCAGAAACCTCGCCATCGACGTAACTGCATTGTTCCAGCAAACCACTGCGCTGCGCAACCCTAGAGCCAGTCACCGCCACTAATTCAGTGCCTACTCACTCTACGCCTCTGCCTTTTGCTGTCCTTGGTGGCTCTATGCTTGCCGCCCCTTGTATGCTCGCGGATTGAGGTAATTTGTTGAAAGATTCATCATTTAACCATTTGTTGTTGCTTGATTTTGGAAATTATCTCACTATTTGCGCCACCGATTCAATTGATTACTTGACGTGGATGTTGTTGCTTCTTTTATGAAGAAGGATTTCTATTTGGAAATTGGAAAATTGGGGAAATAAGGATTCGATATGTGAATATAATTGTTTGTCTATAATTATTTGTAGAATCAGTGAAATTTTAGTTTGCTAAAAAAAAATTTCAAATTGAATAGGCTTTAGCTATAGTTTATCAAGTAAACCACGATAAATTTATTATATAAACAGTTTATCATATAAATATTTTAGCTACGAATAGTTTACATTATAAAAATAAATTGAATTTAACTGTTTAGTATAGTTATTCACCATATAAATAGTGATAAATAGTTTTTAGCTGTAGTTTCTGGCCCAAAATCATCTTCTGTGTAGAATCATTAATCATTTTGCATAATTAATAGGCTTGTTGCTGGAAGTGGAGAAGATAGATAAAGTGAAGAACGACATGAGATATTAGGTAGCTCAAGATAGACCATAATTACTAAAGCATTTAAAAAGTGATTGATAGCATATTAGTACTTCAACTCATGCTATGCAACGATTGTTGTACATTTCACAAATCTCTTGCTCCTTTTTTCTTATGTTGGTTTTGTAGTTTTACTTACCCAGTTCGAAAGTCATTTACTACTATTTTGCATCAATAAATCATAGTTATTATCTATTGTAACTCTTGTTCTTTCTACTATATGCTTGTTTTATATTTTTGAATGCAGTCATATGACTAATCCTTGTATTTGCTGTAAATTGCACAATGATTTTAACTTATAGGCTGAACAATAAACTTAGGTATTTTTGAAATTTTGACATAAATTTTGTAGTATTATTTGTTGTGAATTAGGTATGTTTAGCAAATAATGTTAGTAAATCATGTCATCTGAACAATATGTAAATTGAGTTATTATTCACATACTAGGAAAAATTGAATTTTATTTTTATTTGAAGCAATATAGGTATTGTGTTGTAGAATACAGTAGCTAATATAAGCAATACACAGATGAAATATCAACTAAACAATAGCATCTGATTCATCAGTATAAGAATCGGGCATTTATTACTGATAGTTGTACTTGATGCCAATTGCATAACATATCATTTCTCTTGATGGTGTTGATGGCTTCTTGCCTTTGTCATTTGCATCACCATATAGCTTCACATAGTTTTCTAACACCTTATATCATCTTCTCACTTTCAGTATAGTCCCTTTGTTCATTGGATCGTTAGACATTTCTTTGTTGTGAGTGAAGTTTGTCTTTGCAAGTGAGAGATTTATGAACACTGGACATGATGTAATGGTTGGACTGCTCAAGTATGATTTAGCATTATTTGAAAATTTAAATTAGCTTGGTACTGCAACAGATAGAAACTCAAAACCAAACTTTAAAGAAAATCTGAGCCATTTCTTCTTCAGAATACCAAGGTATGCATTAGCAACATTAAGGAAGGGTACCGTACTAAATTGAGATTAAAGGGCTCTTTGGCAAGAGATAGTCTTATGTTTAGAATAAACAAACTAATTGTATAAAAATTCAAGTTTAGAGTAATAATAATAATAAATTATAAAATATTAACCAATTAACTAAGTTTAGAATAATAATAATAAACAATAACTATAGGTTTTATAATAATTAACTAAGTTTATAATATAATAATAAATTGTAAAATATTAACCAAGCTAACTAAGTTTTATAGAAATTAACTAAATTTATATAATAGTAAGAACTACAACAACAATAAATTATAATAAAAATAAATTAACTAAGGTTATAAATATTAACTTTATTAATTAAGTTTTATAAAAATTAAACAAGTATATAAAAATTAACTAAAGTTGTAAAACAATTTAACTAATGTTTACAAAAATTAATTAAGTTTATAACCACAACAATAATAATCATAATAGCAATAATAACAATAAATAAATTAAGTTTATAATAATTTAGTTAAATTTATATAATAATAATAACAAATTAAAAAGTGTTAGCCAAGTTAACTAAGTTTTATAAAAATTAACTAAGTTTACATAATATTAACCAAGTTAACTAAGTTTAATAAAAATTAACTAAATTTATATCATAACAACAACAACAATAATAAACTAACTAAGATTATAAAAATTAACTTCATGTATTAAGTTATATAAAAATTAAATAAGCTTACAAAAATTAACTAAGTTGATAATAACAATAATAAGTTAACTAATCTCTACTACTAATAATGGTAATTCAATGAACTAGGATCAACCGTGTCTTTTTGAAATCCCCAAACTACCCTTCACATGTCGCCCCCTTTACCATTCGTTTTCTAGCCCACGAAAACAATGTTAGCTTCATTTCATAATCCTCCACTACTTCAACTACATCGACGCAATCCTCCACTACTGCAACTACATCAATCAATTGTCCACTAACCGAAATCAATTCTACACCGACGGCGATTTATACGTCTTCTCCAACGATCGACCACCCATCAATGGATTTCACTACCAATTTACATCCAACACCACCAACAACTATTTGAAATAAAAGTGTTGTGACCATCAATGATTTTGCACGTATATCACATATCCATCCATTATTATTTTTAAATAAAAACCAAATATCTTTAGCTAGTAGATGCACGTATCGTGCAATTTATACTAGTATTTATAGAAATTAACTAAGTTTATAATACTAATAAAAAAAATAACTATCTAATTTTATAAAAATTAACTAAATTTATATAAAAATACAATAATAATTACTATTGTTTATGAAAATTAACTAATTTTATAATAATAATATTAATAATGATAACAACAACAATCATAAATAATAACGATGATGATAATAATAATAATAAATTAACTATAAGTTTTATAAATACTAACTATGTTTATAATAATAATAATAAATTATAAAATATTAGATAAGTTAACTAAGTTCGAGGTTAATAATCCATATGCGAGAATGCTAGCTTTCGGTAAGACCTTTACATTTACGAAACTGATTTTGCCAAGTAGACAATACTTCTGTTCCATTATTAATTTGTTTATGTTATGTTACAATAGCCGTAAACTAAACATTTTTAGCCAACGAATTAAAATGTAAGTAATATCACATATAACAAACACCTACTATTATCCACTTAGAAAATTTGTAATATAAATTGGCAAACTATCGTAGTTGCTTCAATTCAGTAATATATATCCGCTAATAATCAGGTTGTTCTATACTTTTGTTTTATCTTTGTATATTGACTTTTTTCTTCATATTAGTCATGCATTTTAGGTTTAACCCATTACTAGGTGGCAATGATTCATGTTAACTTTTTTTCTTCATATTCTTTATGAAAATTAACTAAGTTTGTCCGAAATCAAAGATTCTTCAATGGTAATAATACTACTTCAACTTATATTTTAACATATATAGTCGCTTTATTTTGTTTCAATTGGATTTTGAACCCTAATTAAAAAGCCAAAAACAACAATTTAAAGAGTTCCTTGAAAAAGTTTAATCAAACTAAGTTTCATAAAAATTAACTAAATTTGTATAATAATTATAATAAATTAACAAGGCTGGATGTCCGTTACTTATCAAATTCTATTTATTTTACTAGTATTTTTTTGGGTCGAATGATAAACAATGAACAAGATTTATCAAGTTCATATAATAATAATAATAATCAAAATTAACTATGTTTCAAACAATGACAATAAAAATAACAATAATGAATTAACTAAAAGTTTTATAAAAATTAACTAAGTTTATAATAATAAGAATAAACTATAAAATATTAACCAAGTTAATTAAGTTTTATGAAAATTAACTAAGTTTATATAATAATAATAATAATAATCAAAATAAATTTACAAAGATTATAATGATTAACTTCGTCAATTACGTTTTATATAAATTAAATAAGTTTATAAAAATTAACTAAGTTTATAATAATAATAAAAATTCTAACGACCCAGAATTTTGGTGTTTTAGTATTTAATTAATTTTAAATATTAAAATATTGGTTTTAAAGGTTAAATAACCTGAATTCCAAATATAAAAATTATTTAATAGATTTGAATATATGTGAATTGTGAATTCATAATTGGATTAGTGATTTAAAATATAGGAATTATTTAAATAATTGAATTTGAATTTAATTTGAATAAATTGATTTCGAAAGCTTATTTAAATTCTATTTAAATAATAATGATAATGGAAAGCTTTTAATTCAGAATTAAAAGTGATTAAACTAGTTTCAATAATAATCTGTTTTAATTAACGTGTGAAATTATCATTTCGGGGCACTGTCTTGGATTTTGATGAAACTAGTGCCATTAGATCGGGAATAATGAATTGTTGTACGCCGATGAGTTTCGCGACGATCGGACATGTTGTGTGGTCGTGCGTGCTCGAAACGCATAGCGTTTAAATCAAGAGAATAAAATATAATATATATTTTTCTATAAATACACATCAATTTCTAACCTAAATTCTCATTCCTCATTTCTTCCTCCTATAAATTAGCCCTCACCATTTTTATTCTTCCATTAATTTAAAAGTGAGATTTAGTTAACGAAATTCGACGAGTGTGGATCCATTGGCTTCGTGTGGCTGAGAGCTTTAATTCCTCATGTGCTGTTTTGTGTGCAGCCCTTAAATGAAAATCACGACCTGACACATGATAGGTGGAGGGAACTCGATCGTGACTTTCTAGGGAGTGCCGGAGGTGATTTCAAGAGGTGGGTTGGGTTCATAGTGCGAAGAAAAGATATATCTTAGGTGGAGGGGATCGATTTGCGATGCCTGGGTAGTGAAATTTAAGGCTACAGGTGGATTCTAGTAGGAGAACGTGGACTGAACGACGATGGGTCGAGGTGGTCATTTGTGAGGCGAGAAGTCAGATGGCACGATCGATTTTGGATTTAACCGAGTGGTTGGCCGTATCATGGAAAATCGTGCACGGCCTCGATAGGTAATCGCGTATCACTGTGGAAGCATTAGAATTTGAAGGGGGGAGAAGGTTTTGAGCGGTAAATATTAATTAGTGAGTTAATTAATTTGATATTAATTATAATTTAAATAATCTCAAGTGTTCTAATGATCGTATCTAGTTCATACGAGGTCCGATTGAGACGCCGTTTTCGCCATTGCGTTTGTATCGATGATATCTACATTTTGGAATTGGATTGGTCGAGATTGAAGCTTATAGAATTTCAGGCTACAAAACTAGAACGCTGCGGCGATAACTGAAATTTCGGTGAGTTAAACTCACCTCTTTGGATAAATCAGCATATTTTATAATAGATAAAATTTTACTATTTGTGTTTGGTTGAAATTATTGGCTGATTGGTTAAAATATCCGCTTTGAAAAGTAATTAGTACTTAAAATTGAAATATAGGAAAATTTGTAGAGAAATCCAGATTTTTCAAAATTTTGACTATTAATTTCCATTTATATTCCTGTTGTTTTATTTCAGTCATAACCTTGTTATATGGATTGTTAATGGCCAAATCTTGATTATTTAGCACTATTAGTTATGACATTGTTATATGTTCAAAACTAAACCCTTGTAGTGATAAAAATCAATAACAACATTGGTTGAGTACTTTGGCGGCTATTAGCCTCAGTTTAATATTTTGAAATACCATTAATTTCCATTTGGCTTGAAAGTGGTTTTTGATTCGGAGAATGATTTTAAATCTAACCTTTGGGTTTTCTGGAATATTATTATTTAAGCGGACTTTGAACTTCTCTATTTTACCTTTACCTTTCTATTTGTCTTTACTAAACCACTTATAATGTTTTAAAGGCGTTTAACTATTGTTTAATAGTGTTTTAAAAATTGTTTATTTATATTTAATTGTTTTAAGTTACTTATCGATATTTTAATATTTTAAAAAGCTATCTATTTAAATAATTAATATTGTTTGAAGATGATTAATAATTACTATTTATTAAAAATGTTTTAAATTTTATAATAGTTATTTATTAATAACGTTGTGGAATTAATAATTATTAATTATTAATAATGTTTTGGAAGTTAATTATTATTTGTTATAATAATGTTTGAAGATTAATTATTATTGTTTTATTAATAATGTTTGAAATTATTAACTGTTATATTTATAATGTTTGAAGTTAATAATTATTATTTATTAGTAATGTTTTGCTGTTAATTATTATTATTATATAATAATGTGTAACAACCCTAAGATTGCAATTACCGAATAATAAATTAAAATTATGATTTTAAGTTGAAAAGGGAGCTAAACAAAAAATTTGGGAATTTAAATTTGCAATTGGTTTGCAAATTAAAGTATTTTGGGTTTAAAATGGGAAAATTAATATTTTTGGAATTTAATATTTAAAAGGGGAATTTTTAAATGTGATAATGGGTTTAATTGGCTAATGAGACAATTATATGGTTTTGATTAAAACTAGGTTACTACTTAGGATTTTTGTTCAAATGATAACATTAGAAAATTTTCTTTTAAATTTACATATGCACTTAAGTAATTGAACTAAGCCTTATTGGGTTGTAAAACCCTCATAACAAACCCATTAGCCTACCCACTCTATATAATATCTTAAACCCATTTCATAACCCTAACCCTCATCCTCTTCATAAATTCCTAAACCTAAACCTAAGCAAAACTAATGGCCTCCCTTTAGAAGACCCATCTCCATCTCTTCATAATTAGACTTGTTTAATCCTAGCAAGGTAATGCAATCCTAGGCCTAATCACCTTCTAATCTTTATTTTAATCTTTGAAATCTCTTTGTAATCCTTGGTTTTGTTCTCTTTTTAATTTTGAAGCTCTCTAATCCACATCCTCTTTGCTTTGGAAAGTTGCACTTGAAGTGTTTGCTTATTTGCTTGATTGGTAGAGGTAATTACTATTGATTAGTAATTAATGCTAGTTGTAATATTGGTAATTACTATTGATTAGTGATTATTGCTAGTAGTGATTATTGCTAGTTAAAATTTGAGTGAAAATTATTGCCAAAAACTGAAAAAAGCATCCCTAAATCACTAAAAATCAACAAAATAGTTGGCTGGAATTGCTTCAGCCTGAAACAGGCAGAAATAGTGATCTGGGTGCACCAGAACAGGTCTGGGTTGCACCCAGGCTGATGCAGGCTAGCCCAGCTGGGCTAGTCAGGAGCAGGCCAGCCCCAAGTGGGCTGGCACACCTTTCCCCCCCTCCCCACCCAGCCCGCCCGGGCTGGGTCAGGACCCCAGCCCAGGCGGGCTGGGGCCTTGGAGGACCCAGCCCGCCCGGGCTGGGTAAGGACCCAGCCCGCCCGGGCTGGGTAACGACCCAGCCCGCCCGGGCTGGGTCAGGTCCCCAGCCCAGGCGGGCTGGGGCCTTGCAGGACCCCAGCCCAGGCGGGCTGGGGCCTGGTGGTACCCAGCCCGCCCGGGCTGGGTCTATTCCCCAGCCCAAGCGGGCTGGGGCCTTGAAGCACCCAGCCCGCCCGGGCTGGGTCTATTTCCCAGCCCAGGCGGGCTGGGGTTGGACCTGGGCTGCACCATGGGTGCAGCCCGAGAAAAATAAAAAATAAAAAAATAAAAAATAATTTTTTTTAAACCCTGTTCCAAATTTTTTTATCTCCAATTCGCGATGCCGCCACGATCGCATCCGAAGTCGGAATTCGACGTTTTTGGTCTCGTTGGAAAGGTGGAGTTTCGAACTCCATCTCTGTAAAATTTAGGCATCATCGGCATTCTTTTGGTACTTCGAATTTCGTGTCGAAGTTGAACTCTTGTCGCTGTTTGTAAACAGTGTGAATCTTGTTCTGGGTCCAACTTTGAGACGTCGCTGCTACTTCGTCTCAACTCGGATTCTAGAAATTCTTTTTGCATCTTATAGTAGGGATGTTGGACTATAGGTCTACCAGTTTTCATGTCATTTGGATTCAGTTTGCTGGTCCAAATAAATTGCCGAACTTGGGTTCGCAGTAGTTTTTGAATGGTCAAACACTTGGAATGAAAATCAAATATCCCTTCTGTTTCCAGCTTTTGAGCGCCACTCCGCGATGCCGCCACGTTCGCATCGGAAGTCGGAATTCGACGTTTTTGGTCTCGTTTGAAAGGTGGAGTTTCGAACTCCATCTCAGGAAAATTTGGACAACATTGGAGTTCGTTTGGTACTTCGAATTTCGTGTCGAAGTTGAACTCTAGTCGCTGTTTGTAAACAGTGTAAATCTAGTTCTGGGTCCAACTTTGAGACGTCGCTGCCACTTCGTCTCAACTCGGAATCCAGAAATTCTTTTTGCATCTTAAAGTAGAGATGTTGGACTACATGCCTGCAAATTTTCATGACATTTGGACACAGTTTGCTGGTCCAAATAAATTATCGAACTTGAGTTCACAGCTGTTTTTGAATGGTTACAAACACTTAGAATAGTTTTGATGATTTTCTGGTTTTCGTCGATTTCTTTGAGATTTGTCTCTGGATTTCGTACACGGGCTTTATAAAAAGGTTTTAAAAGGATTTTTCACTCCAAAATGGCTTTTGAAAATTATTATATAATATTATTTTAATTATTAAATTAACTACTCCATAATAGGAGACCTTTCAAAAGACCGTTTTAAAAGTGATTTCGAAAATCAATTATAAATCCGTTTTACACCATTATTTTCTATAATAAAAATCTCACACTCACTTTTAGCACGTCGAGCGAAGTGGAAAGGTGCTTAAACGGTTAGGAAATCTCCGGCCTATGGAAACCGTGTGTATTTTCTTTCCGGTTAATCCCCGACCTATTCGATTGATCGTTTTGACCTTTGGGTCTAGTTTACCGATGATATGAGGTAGACTTTTTATTGTTTGGAGTGTGAGCTTGCTATTGGTTAGGAAACCGTTTAGTGCGAACGTGGGGTATGAGACTCATTGTTAACACTTTGCGGGTTCCTCTCCAAGAAGTTAGTGACACATTAGCCTCTAGGCGGCCAGTACTAGACCTCTGGGTCACCACGCCTCTGGGCAACCGTCTCTGGACACCTGCTCTATGGAGCAGTTTATTTTTCGGCGTGTGCCTCTGGGCCTTTATCCTTCTGGGAAGGATCTCGCCGTCTCGCGCGTTTCGCATCGGTGCGAGTGATCGATCACAACTCTACAGTACTTGGCAACAACGACTCTGGTCGGTGCACGTGCAATACTTGTATTATCTGATGATTTTTATATCCATTCGAGTACCGCCATTCGTTGTTGGTTCTATGGAACCAAACGATGTAAGTGCGATTGCCTTGTGGATTCATAGTGTCTCTGGACACTGCTTTTCAGTGTTGGATTTCATTGATTTTTCAGTATATCCCCATTGCTCTTTGGAGCATCGATCTTTGCTTGGGCATTGATTACAGACTCTGGTCACTCTTAGGATTATTGCCTATGGGCATCTTTTTATAGCTTTGGCTACGCCGATGATATGAGGCGATTTTATTTATTCTACACTTTGGTGTTGATTTCTCTTTGGAGATTTTTATTGTTTATTGATGATTAGGGATCGTCATTATATTCATGTGGTTCATAATATACTTCTCTTTGGATAAGTACTATTTTACTTATGTACCGCATCATTCTATATCTCAGTTATTACTGATTGTTTAGCTAGCCTGACCCGAGTGTTTTCGCTCGGGTCAGACCGAGTTGTTTCAGGTTAGGTCTCTGGACTTAGCTTCTGTGCTTCCGCTTTGGACTTATCTGCTATGCTTTTGAGATAGCTTATCTTAGTGTCCGCTTATGTTATTATTCAGACTCTGATATGTACATATTTTTGACTCACATGTGTGAGCAGTGGCTTTGTACCCACTTATGATATTTGGATCTGTATTGATGATGTATTGTTCTGGGATTTTATATCTGTTATGTGATTCTGTTCTGTGATGTTTTTATCATTTATTATTATGCTTTGTCCTGATAGATCTTTAGCCATTTGTAATTTCGTTATAAGTATTTACCGAATATGTCGAACCACCTGATTGAGAAAAATTTAAATAGATTCCACCTTTCGACGTATTCGGTAAATAGTTATAGCTTGATTATAGATGGTCGCTTCCACTATACTCTATTCTCCGCTTTAACAGACAGTATTACTCCCGTAATACTCTTTGTTACAGTGGGTCTCGGAGTGGGGCGATACAACTTGGTATCAGAGCGAGGTTTCAGGAATAAGCATAATAAACACAGAACAGTAACACTTAGTACAATACATCCTAGTATGATTCGAATATTACAAAGCCCTTTCCTCATGACATTGGATAGATAAGTTAGGAATATGTTTAGGAATACATTTATATTCCGTAGTATTCCATTTGAATTATCTATCTTTGAATCGTGCTTAACTCGCATCTTCATCTCAGCCTCGAGGTACGCATCCTTCCGTTCTCGAAGGTTCTATTTTATTTCACGATCAATCTTTTAGAGTTTTTTGATACGGGTGTCTCTCACTCATTCGTATCAAAGGAACTAGTTGATACTTTATCTTTGGATGTTACTTGTATGGTTTCTTCACTAAGGATTGTGAATCCCATTGGTGGATCCACGACCCTTAGCTTGCTCTGTGAGAATATAAATATTGATCTTTGTGGATTTTCTTTCCGTGCGAATCTGCACGTTGTGGATTAGATGTTATAGACGATTTCTATATTTAAGGAATTGCGGGGACGCAATTTTTTTAAGGGGGGGAGTCTGTAACAACCCTGAGATTGCAATTACCGAATAATAAATTAAAATTATGATTTTAAGTTGAAAAGGGAGCTAAACAAAAAATTTGGGAATTTAAATTTGCAATTGGTTTGCAAATTAAAGTATTTTGGGTTTAAAATGGGAAAATTAATATTTTTGGAATTTAATATTTAAAAGGGGAATTTTTAAATGTGATAATGGGTTTAATTGGCTAATGAGACAATTATATGGTTTTGATTAAAACTAGGTTACTACTTAGGATTTTTGTTCAAATGATAACATTAGAAAATTTTCTTTTAAATTTACATATGCACTTAAGTAATTGAACTAAGCCTTATTGGGTTGTAAAACCCTCATAACAAACCCATTAGCCTACCCACTCTATATAATATCTTAAACCCATTTCATAACCCTAACCCTCATCCTCTTCATAAATTCCTAAACCTAAACCTAAGCAAAACTAATGGCCTCCCTTTAGAAGACCCATCTCCATCTCTTCATAATTAGACTTGTTTAATCCTAGCAAGGTAATGCAATCCTAGGCCTAATCACCTTCTAATCTTTATTTTAATCTTTGAAATCTCTTTGTAATCCTTGGTTTTATTCTCTTTTTAATTTTGAAGCTCTCTAATCCACATCCTCTTTGCTTTGGAAAGTTGCACTTGAAGTGTTTGCTTATTTGCTTGATTGGTAGAGGTAATTACTATTGATTAGTAATTAATGCTAGTTGTAATATTGGTAATTACTATTGATTAGTGATTATTGCTAGTAGTGATTATTGCTAGTTAAAATTTGAGTGAAAATTATTGCCAAAAACTGAAAAAAACATCCCTAAATCACTAAAAATCAACAAAATAGTTGGCTGGAATTGCTTCAGCCTGAAACAGACAGAAATAGTGATCTGGGTGCACCAGAATAGGTCTGGGTTGCACCCAAGCTAATGCAGGCTAGCCCAGCTGGGCTAGCCAGGAGCAGGCCAGCCCCAAGTGGGCTGGCACACCTTCCCCCCCCTCCCCACCCAGCCCGCCCGGGCGTGTCAGGACCCCAGCCCAGGCGGGCTGGGGCCTTGGAGGACCTAGCCCGCCCGGGCTGGGGCCTTGGAGGACCCAGCCCGCCCGGGCTGGGTAAGGACCCAGCCCGCCCGGGCTGGGTCAGGTCCCCAGCCCAGGCGGGCTGGGGCCTTGCAGGACCCAGCCCGCCCGGGCTGGGGCCTTGCAGGACCCAGCCCGCCCGGGCTGGGTAAGGACCCAGCCCGCCCGGGCTGGGGCCTTGCAGGACCCCAGCCCAGGCGGGCTGGGGCCTGGTGGTACCCAGCCCGCCCGGGCTGGGTCTGTTCCCCAGCCCAGGCGGGCTGGGGCCTTGAAGCACCCAGCCCGCCCGGGCTGGGTCTGTTTCCCAGCCCAGGCGGGCTGGGGCTGGACCTGAGCTGCACCATGGGTGCAGCCCGAGAAAAAAAAAAGAAAAAAAAAATAATAAATAATTTTTTTTAAACCCTGTTCCAAATTTTTTTATCTCCACTTCGCGATGCTGCCACGATCGCATCCGAAGTCGGAATTCGACGTTTTTGGTCTCGTTGGAAAGGTGGAGTTTCGAACTCCATCTCGGTAAAATTTAGGCATCATCGGCATTCTTTTGGTACTTCGAATTTCGTGTCGAAGTTGAACTCTTGTCGCTGTTTGTAAACAGTGTGAATCTTGTTCTGGGTCCAACTTTGAGACGTCGCTGCTACTTCGTCTCAACTCGGATTCCATAAATTATTTTTGCATTTTATAGTAGGGATGTTGGACTATATGCCTACCAGTTTTCATGTCATTTGGATTCAGTTTGCTGGTCCAAATAAATTGCCGAACTTGGGTTTGCAGCAGTTTTTGAATGGTCAAACACTTGGAATGAAAATCAAATATCCCTTCTGTTTCCAGCTTTTGAGCGCCACTCCGCGATGCCGCCACATTCGCATCGGAAGTCAGAATTCGACGTTTTTGGTCTCATTAGAAAGGTGGAGTTTCGAACTCCATCTCAGGAAAATTTGGACAACATTGGAGTTCGTTTGGTACTTCGAATTTCGTGTCGAAGTTGAACTCTAGTCGCTGTTTGTAAACAGTGTAAATCTTGTTCTGGGTCCAAATTTGAGACGTCGCTGCCACTTCGTCTCAACTCGGAATCCAGAAATTCTTTTTGCATCTTAAAGTAGAGATGTTGGACTACATGCCTGCAAATTTTCATGATATTTGGACACAGTTTGCTGGTCCAAATAAATTATCGAACTTGAGTTCACAGCTGTTTTTGAATGGTTACAAACACTTAGAATAGTTTTGATGATTTTCTGGTTTTCGTCGATTTCTTTGAGATTTGTCTCTGGATTTCGTACACGGGCTTTATAAAAAGGTTTTAAAAGGATTTTTCACTCCAAAATGGCTTTTGAAAATTATTATATAATATTATTTTAATTATTAAATTAACTACTCCATAATAGGAGACCTTTTAAAAGACCGTTTTAAAAGTGATTTCGAAAATCAATTATAAATCCGTTTTACACCATTATTTTCTATAATAAAAATCTCACACTCACTTTTAGCACGTCGAGCGAAGTGGAAAGGTGCTTAAACGGTTAGGAAATCTCCGGCCTATGGAAACCGTGTGTATTTTCTTTCCGGTTAATCCCCGACCTATTCGATTGATTGTTTTGACCTTTGGGTCTAGTTTACCGATGATATGAGGTAGACTTTTTATTGTTTGGAGTGTGAGCTTGCTATTGGTTAGGAAACCGTTTAGTGCGAACGTGGGGTATGGGACTCATTGTTAACACTTTGCGGGTTCCTCTCCAAGAAGTTAGTGACACATTAGCCTCTGGACGGCCAGTACTGGACCTCTGGGTCACCACGCCTCTGGGCAACCGTCTCTGGACACCTGCTCTATGGAGCAGTTTATTTTTCGGCGTGTGCCTCTAGGCCTTTATCCTTTTGGGAAGGATCTCGCCGTCTCGCGCGTTTCGCATCGGTGCGAGTGATCGATCACAACTCTACAGTACTTGGCAACAACGACTCTGGTCGGTGCACGTGCAATACTTGTATTATTTGATGATTTTTATATCCATTCGAGTACCGCCATTCGTTGTTGGTTCTATGGAACCATACGATGTAAGTGCGATTGCCTTGTGGATTTACAGTGTCTCTGGACACTGCTTTTTAGTGTTGGATTTCATTGACTTTTCAGTATATCCCCATTGCTCTTTGGAGCATCGATCTTTGCTTGGGCATTGATTACAGACTCTGGTCACTCTTAGGATTATTGCCTATGGGCATCTTTTTATAGCTTTGGCTACGCCGATGATATGTGGCGATTTTATTTATTCTACACTTTGGTGTTGATTTCTCTTTGGAGATTTTTATTGTTTATTGATGATTAGGGATCGTCATTATATTCATGTGGTTCATAATATACTTCTCTTTGGATAAGTACTATTTTACTTATGTACCGCATCATTCTATATCTCAGTTATTACTGATTGTTTAGCTAGCCTGACCCGAGTGTTTTCGCTCGGGTCAGACCGAGTTGTTTCAGGTTAGGTCTCTGAACTTAGCTTCTGTGCTTCCGCTTTGGACTTATCTGCTATGCTTTTGAGATAGCTTATCTTAGTGTCCGCTTATGTTATTATTCAGACTCTGATATGTACATATTTTTGACTCACATGTGTGAGCAGTGGCTTTGTACCCACTTATGATATTTGGATCTGTATTGATGATGTATTGTTTTGGGATTTTATATCTGTTATGTGATTCTGTTCTGTGATGTTTTTATCATTTATTATTATGCTTTGTCCTGATAGATCTTTAGCCATTTGTAATTTCGTTATAAGTATTTACCGAATATGTCGAACCACCTGATTGAGAAAAATTTAAATAGATTCCACCTTTCGACGTATTCGGTAGATAGTTATAGCTTGATTATAGATGGTCGCTTCCACTATACTCTATTCTCCGCTTTAACAGACAGTATTACTCCCGTAATACTCTTTGTTACAGTGGGTCTCGGAGTGGGGCGTTACATAATGTTTTGAAGTAAACAATTATTATTTATTTATAATGTTTTGAAGTTATTAATTATTATATTAATAATATTTTGGAGTTAATAAATAATTTTATTAATGATGATGGAAAGTTAATTTATCATTTATTTAGGATGTTTAAAGTAAATTAATTTATCTGATTAATTGTATTTATAAATAATAAATTGATTTACAAAAGAAGTTTTATAAATGATTGTGGATATTTATAAAGAAGTTTTATAATGACTTTGGATATTTGTAAAAGAAGTTTTATAAATGATTTTGGATATTTGTAAAAGAGATTTATAAATGATTTTGGATATCTGTAAAAGAGTTTTATAAATAAACTTGAAAATTTACAAAAGAGTTTTATAAATGCATTTTGGAATTTTAGTAAAGGAGATGTTCATAAATGAAAGAGATTTATTAAAAAGGATTTATCGAAGAAATTTATAAAAGGAATTGAGATTGGATTTCCCCAAATTAAACTTCTTAATTTTGGTGATGTGGACATTCGTTCCATGCTTAACACCGAAGAAATAGTGTTTGGCTTTATCCTTATCTCCATTTCTTTTTAACAATATTTATTTTAATTCTTTTGATATGGTTTTGAAATAATAAATCTTTCCTAATGTTTTTTGAATATACTTATATCGTTGAGATAATTATATGAATACATTTTCAAAATAGTGGAAGTATAATGTTTTTATGAATATACTTATACCATTGAGATAAGTACATGAATACATTTTCTAAGTAGTGAAAGTGTAGTGTTTTTATGAATATACTTATACCGTTGAGAAAAGTATATGGATATTTTTCCAAGTATTAAAAGGAGTATAAAAGGTTTGTGAATATATCTTTGTAAAAGTAATTTGGTACAAGTATTTACAAAGTGGTTTTAATTAATGAATTTTTTTTTCATTAATTAAAGAGGTTAGTGGTTGCTTATGTACTTAACCAATGTTGGTTTTTCTATGGAAATAAATCCTCGAATTAATTGTTGTTTTTATTTGATAGTTAAATAACCGACTATCAAACTTGGCCAGTTTGAAATTATCGTTATCGGTTCGGGGAAACCAGGATCGGATATGTTATCCGAAAACCACTTCAAACTGGCAAACGCATTTGAATGGATGACATCTTGAAGATGATGTTTTCGAAGATGAAGTTCTTTAAAGTGCAAGGGCTACTTTCTACTAATCCTGAGGGTGATTCCAAAATGGATGTAGTAGAAGTAGTGCCTTCGGTTTTGTTCAGACCCAGATCGAACTTATATGGATGAATGCTGACATTGTATTTTTGCTTGCAAGGTAGTGTTAGCATTCCAAGTGGGAATTGCTAGGAGGAATAAGGTAATCTTTACCTTATGAGCCTCACACCTAGTACATGACTAAAGTATGAACATATGGTAGGGCTATGTGGGTCGCTCCCATTAAGGTATGATCATCCTTTATCTGGAGTCGATATCCATGTATGCTTCAGGGCGTGGTATGGTTGTTTGGTCGCAACCAAGGGGTGATCATATTCGATGCTATCCAGTAAGGGGTATGACCGGTCTTGAGTAGCTAAGGTGCAAAGTGTTGTAGCCTCCAGTACATTTTATCTAGAGGTGTACTTATTCGATGGGTGGACCCTTACCCTTTCATAGTTGGAATCCATTTTCCAATACGAGCCTTCAGACTTGATTGTATATCTATTATGCTAGAATTTAATTAATGTAACAGTTTCGGCTATATTCAATATTTATTTTAAATCCTAGACACTATTATAATATCACTAGATTTTCTATAAAATATTTTTGTTATTGTAAGGTAAAATTCCGTTCGTGTTTATATGCGGCGTGGTCTTACGAGATACCTTTAATTTGAAAGGTTTTTATAACATTAAAATCCAATTTAAGTGTGTTTCTCATGCTAGTTTACCAGACTGATCCGGGTGTTATTTTCTTATAATACTCGAGTCAGATCGAGCATATTTTCAGATCTAGTTTGGAAGTTTTGGAGCTTCAGGAGACGAGCTAGATGCTTCTAAGACATACTCATGCATAGGTTATTTTCCGCTGCATTGGTTGTCTATTTTTATCGGCATTTGTAAGGACAGGTTGTTATAACTGTCCAGGCTGATTATTAGTTGGTTAACTCCAATTTGATGTATATATGTTACAGTTTTTCCTTTGTATAGATCACTGTGTATATTATAGAATACTCGTTATAATGTGAGATCATGTTCCGTTACCTTTTCCCTTGATTTAAATCTGATAAATGCGGTAGTTATTTTGTAAAGTATTTGAAAAGTTTTAAGGTAACCAATCAAAGGATTACAAATAGGTAGGTAGTTATAAAGCAATTACTAAAAATACCATAATTTCAGCCTTTAATTCAGAAAAGTTGGTTCCGCCTTCTATAGCAGTGCCTTTTGACTCCAATGCTTCCGCTCCAGCTCAGTCGAAACCATCCCAGCCGAAACCCACCTAGTCGAAACCAATACACAAGGTATCACTTAGATTGTATGTAGTGGATTGGAGGAAAGGCGGAAGCCAAGGTGTCGAAAGCAATACTTCCGATGGGGTCGAAACCTTAGTTTTTTTTTAAATGCTAAGTGCCTGCTTTGTTTTACCTAAAGATTTTGACGTAGTCAAAACCTATGTTTTCGAAAAAGGGTTTTTTCTAAATAGCTTTCGAAGTAGGTTGGCATATCATGTTTTAAGTAGGAGCTTTCGAATGGGTACCTTTGTTTTTAAATAATGTTTTCGAAAGAGGTGGTTTTGACCTGGTCGAAATCCAACTGCTATTCTTTTACCTTTCGGATGTATTGCAGCCATCAATGCTTTCGAAGGGTTCTCTTTGTTCTAAACTTAAGCTAAGTCACTTCCAAAATGCTTTCGAAGGGGTTCAGGGGTTTGGAAGGCAATGGTGTCGAAAGGGGGCTTCCATCAAAGTTTTACTCAAAGGTTTTGAGCTTTCAAATAGATGGTTTCGACACCATCAATTTTTCCCAAAACTATTTTTATTAAAGGTTTCGAAAGAGATACTTTCGCCTATGATCACTTTGACCCAAAATATGTTTCTAAAAGTAAAATCCAATACTTTCGAAAAGGGTAGTTTCATTTGTTTTGAAGCTATGTTTCTAAAGACTTTTGAGTAACGTTTTGATACCATCGAAATGTATATTTGGTTTTGAAAGAGATGTTTTAAAAAGGGCTTCGAAAGGTATATACATAGTGTTTTGAAAAGGATTTTTCTTTACTTTCGAAGTAGGTTATCCAGTGGTTTCTAAATTGATGTTTTAAGGTTTCAAAATAAATAACCCATTCTCATTTTAAAGGAAAAACCATGGCATATATAAAGATTTTTGAGAGTATTACTTTGTTGTTATGATTGCTTCTTCATATATTTATTCACATTGTAATTAACCCATAATGGTACTTTGGGGAAGGGCATAATAACCATCTAGGTTGACCCAGTAGTGAATATAACTTAAGAAATGTGAAAATCTTAATTAAAGATATTGGCAGGGGCTAATACGTTCACAGTAAGCCCATGAAAACTGTATAAAGGAAAATATATTGGCAAGGGCCAATAGGTTCATAGTCAGCCCATGAAAACTAAGATTTGATATTGTTAGTGGCCAATAGGTTTATAGTTAGCCCATGAAAACTATATCCGGATTAAGATATTGACAGATGTCAATAGGTTCCTAGTCAGCCCATGAAAACTAGGATAAGAAGAAAAGATATTGGAGTTACTAATAAGTTCCTAGTCATCCCATGAAAACTAGGATAAGAGTAAAGATATTGGAGTTACCAATAGGTTCTTAGTGATCCCATGAAAACTATTAGGTTAATAGTAACCTTAGAAACTATAACTGTGACAGATCGTCAAAATGAATGGGGATGGGTAATCCAAAATTGGTTCACTGGTTTTGCATATCATCATATTATACTGTTTTGAATTGTTATAACCATGGTGGATGCAGTAGCAAAGTATATGATTTTATAAAGGTTTTAAGATACTAGTGAAGGAAAAACCCATTCTGCTAAGCGGCGTGGTCTCACTAGATATCTAAATGATTTGAGATGGTAAATAATTATTCATACCAGGCTTTATATCTGACCCAAAGTTTTTGTTTTCCCCTTAAACTCTAGGTACTCAATTGATTTTGAGTAGTTGAGGTTTAGGGTTTCAGGTGTTCTTTAGACGAATAAAGCTTCCGGTGACGTGCAAGAGGCATGTTAGCTACTTAGAGTTTTTTTATTTTCGCTGTGTTTGGTTGTAAAGGCAAACTTGTTTTATTGCCTTATTATATACTCTGATCATCCAAGGGGGCATCTTCATATGTTGCTTCTGGCGTATTTTATAATAAGTATATTTTGTCCGAACGTGGTCTGCGCACTGGGGTTATGTAATGAATTTGAAATATTTTGAAATGGAACATGAACTTTGTTTGCTGTTATAAATATTTTCCATATTCATGTGTTTCTGTGCATCAATGTATCTAACATTGCCGTATTTTATCGCCGATGATTAATAACTATGGATGACTACAGTATCCATAGCCATTAGTTTTGGGCCTCCAATTAGGGGGATGTTACAATTTACTTATATATAGAGAATACAAGTACGTTACTATAACATTATCCCATACCCCAATTCTTCCTCTAACTCCTTAGGAGTATGTTTTCAAAATCAACTTTAAGTTTAAAATTTCTTTTAAGATTTCATAAACCTATGCTTTGATACCAAGTTGTAACACCCTTATCATGAGGCCCAAAGCTAAGTGCTAATGATGCTGCAGTCATCTATAGCATTTAACTTTCGGTGACAAAATACGGTAGTGTTAATGGTATCCATAATATCAGAAGCAAATGAATATGAAATAAATCACATATTTCAAAAACAAATTTTCTGATTACATTTCAAATAATATTTCATATTCAGTTACATAATCCCAAACGATTCCCAGGTTTTGATCAAATACAATTGTTATAAATTTCGCCAAGAGCAACATATGAAGATGCCCCTTGGATGATCAGAGTACTAAATAGATAACCATATCGGTCATAAGTACATCATAGTGGAAATAACTCTAAATAACTCCTACATTGATAGCTTTGCCTTCTGCACGTCTTCGAAAGCTTACTCGTCCAACCTACTAAACCTGAAAAGACCTTAACTCTCAATCTACTCAAATTAATTTTGAGCACTCGAGAGTTTTAGAGGAGAAACATAAACTTTGAGTCAGACCTAAAGCCTAGTGTGAATAATACTATTACATCATGGTTTACTGATATTAAGTGATACCACGCCGCTTAGCGGAACGAGTTTCCTCTCACTAATATCCTTTTAAAAGCATATCTTTTACAAATCAAAATCCTGCAATCAAACTAATTATAACAGAAAGAGCAATAATATATATGCATATAAATTAGGTAATCAATGTACTATCTGTCCACGCTATAGTTTTATCTGGCTAACTATTAACCATTGGCTGACTCAGGCCTACCAGACATAATCAATAATCTAACTTCTATTAGACAAAATACTGGGTCATCTGCCCTTAACTATCTTCTTCTAGAGTCAACTGATCCTAATGGTTTTGTGGGCTCACCAATAACCTATCTTTACTTTGTATATTCCCTTCTATATGTAACAGCATTTTAGTCCCATCTGTGAAAAAGCCCTACACACTGGAATTTTGGACTTATTTTAGTTAAGGGCTAATAGCTAAAGTATAGGCCGCGACCCAATACCAGTCACATCTGGTCTTCTAATATCTGAGTCATAAACTTAGGGTTAACTACCCTATTAAATTTTCATTTCCTTGTAAACAATCGTTACAAATGATTTACCCTTGAAATCAAATTTTTATAAAACAAGGAAATCATACTTTTTGCTTTTCTCAAAATACTTATGCCATGATATATGCTTTACACAAAACAATGTTGATGAAATCTAATCAATGGGATTATCTATCCCTTCAAAATAAGTTAAAACCCTTTTTAACTTAGAAAACTTTACGCTATGAAGCCAAAGCAATACCTTCGAAACCCTTGTTTAAAACCTTAAACAATCCCTTTCAAAATAATTGAAAGCATCCCTTTCGAAATCGTTATATAAAACCTTAGACATCCTTTTTGGGAACCATTTAAACTTGTCTTTCGAAAGAATTAGAAACTTTCCTTTTAAAACACTTAAAACAAACCTTTCAGAACACTTAAAATATACCTTTCGAAAGCTTTGGGGACTTCTCCTTCGAAACACTTATAACGTATCTTTCGAAAGCATTGGGTTCAAGCAAGGGTTTGTGGAAACATTGCTTCGAAACCATTTAAAATTATTCCTTTCGAAACCATTTGTTTAAATCTTTTATATGACTAAAAGGGTCATAAAGAACAGAGGCGAAAGCATTACTTTCGAAAGTAGTAATCCCAAGTAAAAGAAAGATGATAGTTTCGAAACCCACCCTTTTGAAACCATTGCCTCCGAAACTATTGATTAAAAGCGGCTAAATGGACCCTTTCAAAAGCATTGGGAAGGCGGCTTCAAAGTAAAAAGACGAAGCACCCTTTCGAATACGTTGTTTTAAGGCTATAAAGAAAAGCGGCCTTAACTAATTCCAAAGGTATGAATGCAGCAACATGGGTATCGAATAGGTTCAAAAGCGGCTATCCTTTCGAAAGCTTCTTCTTAAAACACAAGTAAGTGGAAACTCTTTCGAAAGTTCCTTTCTAAAAACAAAGGCAAGTGACAACTTGTTCGAAAGCCTCTTTTTACACAAAGGTAAGTTGATTGATTCTATAGCTAATTATAGTGGCTTCAACCCCTTCCGAAACACGCCTTCGACACCATCATTCCTTCTGCCTTTCTCGAATATACTACATACCAATTGCTTGGTATCATGTGCATTGGTTTCGAATAGATGCGAAAGGTCTAACTGGGCACATTGACGAAAGCAAACTAAGGAAGTGGCGAAGTTTTAATTCGAAACAAAACCGATTTATTGCCTTTCAAAGTAATACATTTTTACCTAACTTGCCCAATTTGTCAAAATATGATTGGTTGCCCACTCTTTATCAAAATTCTTTTCTAAAAGGCTGTCGAATTCAATAATTAATAATTGAAATCATTTTAACAAATAAGCCATTCCCTTCAATAAAACATTTAAGTCATCCAACTTAAATAATTTTATAACCATAGTAATATACTTAGGAAAATTCCACAAAAATCACAATAATTCACTTTTAATATGTTTTCTAACATATATAAATTTCAGACCTGAAATCATTATACAATTTCCTTAAATAATTTAAATCCAATATTAACTATTTTCTCTCATAGAAAATTCATAATAAATCCACAATTACTTATAAAATAATGAAACTTGAAACCCACTTCTAAAATAATGTTTTGATTATATATCAAAAACACAACTCATTTGGATGTCATTTAATAGGTTCTCTAGTTTAAACATATCATAAATCCATATGAAATCATCAACTAGCATATATATCCATTTGAACAAACATAAAATGGCATATTATTTGCAAAATAATTCGGATCATACCTTGAAATCGAGATCATTATCAAAAGTGAGATGTAAATCAAATTATTCACCTTGGCTTGGTATTAAGAAGGTTGAGATTTGGCCTTTGATTAATTTCTTCAAGCTTTCTGCTTGATTCCTAGCTTATGTCCTTTTTGATTCCTCTTAATAGTGGCTGGCTGAGCTCTTAGGGTTTTGATTTTATTTTTGAATGTTAAAATGGAGAATGGAAGGGTTTAGGGTATTGGAATGAAGGATGTTCTCATTTTACCCTTACCATATTCCTCCTACTTACTTATTTTCAACTTTCTTTTTCTTATACATTCATTAAGGCACGACCCCTTATTAATTAATAAATCTCAATCCCTTAACTATTAGCATTATTTTATTTAATTCATCCAATTAAATGTTCTAGATAATGTTGGTCAAAATTAAGGTCGTTACATCAACGGATACCCTAAAAATCTGATATCTGTTTGCATATGTATCTGAAAATATGAAATATATCTGTTATTCGGAAAGCGGATACAGATATCCAATATCCGAAAATCTTTTTGGATATAGATGGTAACAGTGGTATCCGTATCTGAAAAATATTTGTCCGATTTTCTGGTGCATATCTAATTAACTACTAAGCTTGAATTAATATAATATTTCGCTTAAAACTGTTAAACTAGTACGAACGTTGGATTATATACCCAGATCGTCGCATTTCACAAAACCAAAATCAAAACCCTAGTTCGTAATATTCTCATTTTCATTTTCCCACTAAAAAACTACAGCCGCCTTCATTTTCATTCCAAAACTCTAGCCTTCTCCACCTCCATGCTCGTATGTTTCTCCACCGCCATGCTTGTCTGTCTCGATATTGCGGTGCTTGCCTGTTTCTCCATCGCCACCTAACCTCTCCACACACACTTATCTTGACATCGCTGCTTTGCCACCTAATCCAATAACCACATCGCCACCTAATATAGTCGTCTGCTGCCTACTCACATGGAAAGCTCATTTGGGTATATTTTCTAGAATTCTTTTTGTTTCTTGTTTATTGCACTTGTTTAAATCTGCAGTTATTTAAATATGCACTTGTGAAAATCTTAAATCTGCCCTTGTTTAGTGTAAATGAATTATACGATGCACTGGTAGTTTAAATCTACAGTTTAAATCTGTGGTTTAAATATTTTAAATGAATTATTTAGTGTAAATGAATTTATAGTTTAAACAAATAATTTAAATGGACCTAAATAGTTTAATTGAATCTGTAGCTCAAGCTTGCTAGCTTACAACAAATGTTGAAAGATCAAGCTTGCTTGCAAGATATATGAAATAACATAATTGTGTTATAATATGATATTTCATGTCAGGCGTTCTACTTTGTTGTTCCATGGTATATTTCTTTGCTTGAACTAAAAATTTGCAATTATTCGGCACTAAACTTTGAGTATACAAGTGCATATGCAATCTTGCAATTTTCGACGTTGTGTTAGATTGTTGCAATCATTCAGGAAATGCATGCTTAAGTTCAATCCTGCAAATTCCTTTTTACCTACGAAACTAGCCATATTATTCAGTAAATGCATGCTTTAGTTCAAAACATAAATATATAGCAATATTCTCATCACTAATGTATAATTATATTTCTTTTGTAGAGGTAGATTTATTGAAAAAAGACGCTTAACTGCTCTATGGAAAAAGAATGCAACAATTATCTCTAATGTTATTTGTATTTTTTGTTGTTACTTGTAATTTAAAACATGAATATGCATCCATGTTTTATATTCTATGTTTATTTTATGGTGGAATACTCTTAGAGACTTTGTTGTATGGAATTTCATGTGGCCTACATGTATTTGTGTTCATGTTATGTGGTTGTCATATTTTGGTGACATTGTTAAAATATTGATCATATTGAGTTTGTGTGATATAGTCATATTGTTGTTATCATGTATTGAGCCGCTTATTATCATTTTTTATTGAAAAAAGTAGTTATAATATTTAATTTTTGGATATTTGGAAATATCCGTATCCGACACATTTTTAATTTTCGGATACGTATATTTTTGGATATTTGAAAATATATGTATTCGTTAAATTGGATATGGATATGCTTAGGTTAATATTCGTGGATATCGAATACGAATAAAGCACTATCCATATCCTATTGCTTCTGTTTACAGGCCCAGTCTATGTGATCTAAACTAGCAATTTTAGGGTCAACTAATAAAGCCTACCTATCCGATGGGTGTTTAGAATAGTTGTGTCCAGGCTTAGGGTTGGATAATCAAGTATTTTCCTCTCCCTAGCTACTGGCCTAACCTAATTTTCAAATTTCAGTTTGAAAATTAAAAAATATATTTTTAAAATTTAAATGTTAAATTTGAAATATAAAATGAAATTTTATAAATGTTATAAAATAAATTTAAAATTTTCAAATATGTTTTGAAAAATAGGATAATTAATTTCAAAGTTGAATATATATTTAACTTATTTAATTAATTAAATGAAATTAAATTATTAATTAAAAGGCTAATTAGTTAGATACACACACACACATACATATACATACATACATATATATATATATATTGATCTGTGTATGTAACTATAATTATTATAGTTATATATATCTTAAATTTGGTTAAAATAATTTTTAAAAATTTTTTCCTAATAAATTATTTAATTAAATAAATGAATTTATTAAATAAAATTAATTAAAAGCCAATTAATTAAAATGTATACATATATTGATATGTATATAATACAAATTATAAATGTTATATTTAATTATTTATCTTAAATAATTTAAGATCAATAACATAAAATTTTAGAAATTTTATACAAATTAAATTATTGAAATATGATTTAATTAACAAATCAAATTTAATTAAATATAATTTAATAAATAAGAATTAAAATTAATTAAATATGATTTAACTAATAAAATACATATATAGTATATAAGTTAATTAAATTATTACAATTATAAAAGTGGACGTCCCACTTTAAAGCTGGCTAGCTTTGCTAAAATAATATAACAGTAGTAAACAAGTTAAATTTATATAACTATACATGTACAAAATAATGTATATGGAACTAAAATAAACCCAAAATAGATATTTGGAATAAATACATAATTATGGTATGTATACCATGATTTCAGTTGTGTCCAATACTGAAGTCACAAGGGTGTTTCATAAGAAACACATTATTCCTTAAATCGGTATCACTCAAAAAAATATTAAAGATTATGAATCTCTAATATATAAAGTTTCCCTCTACCATTTAAATATTAATAGATCACTTGCATACTATTTAATTATTGAGCAAACATAAGCTAGAGATGTTATGTGTAATACTATCAATATATTGACTAGACGAGGAAAGATACATACATGTACTTGTTGAGAAAACTCAAGGTACAGGCATTATACTTAGGCCATCGTGAAGTAGTTAGTACAAGTGAATAATATCTCTCAGTTTGTTGAGCAAACTCAGGGTTGAGGTTAGGAAAAAAACCTTGGTTCGGAGTTCTATGTGATACTGCCGATAAGAATATCCATTGCTTGTGGGCCTATGATTTGCTAAGAAAACTTAAGGCCAGAAACCTAAGGCAAGTTTGTCCTAACACTCACTAGAGGAATCGAAAGATTTCTATATTTCTCTTAGGGTTTTGAGGAACATAAAAATCTAGTGGCAGCCTTATTAGAAAAATGAAATGAATGCTTTTTACCTTTCTAATATTGTAAGAATATATGCTATACAAGTTGAAATAATCTACTTCGATAAATTTGTGCAACTAATATAATTGATAAAATATCTATCGGTTTAAATATACTAATGAACTAAATTAGATTAACATAGAAATATAATATATACTTATAAACAAATCTTTTGGTACGGTGTCACTTCTAGACCCATGAAAGAGCCAAATTATACAACTAGTAAAACATTTATGCCTCAGTCACATAAGTGTTTATTTGTTCGAGATTGTTTATTGTCTTCCTTGAGTTTAGAACTCTTAAGAAATACAAGAATATAGATATTTAATAAATATTTGGTTACATATAAATGTTATATGGTGAACAATCGCAATTCGTAACGTATGAAACCTCGATGAAATAATTTCATTCGATTAATTGCAATATCATGTATTCGATACGATTAATTGCAGTAAGGACCTTATGGTGTTAGTTGTAGCACTAAACTGAAAGCTACAAGATGGACCAAGAAATTCAACCATCGAAATGTCAGTTTGATCACTTTATATAAAGTGCAGCTTACTTGATATCCTTAGACATTAAGGATGACCAAATACACTTTTATAATGATTTTGGTACAATCTTGTAGTAAGCATTTCCGTCAAATGGTTAGACTATTTGAAAAGGAAAGAGAATGTATGAAAGTAGATGCAACTTCGGTTTGGATGAAGAGAGTGAATGGTCACTTCTACTTTATGAAGTGACACCGAAAACGTGAATTGTATAAAATACTATTAGATACTTAACAAGGAATAAGAAATATGAGTTTTATTTCAAATGTATGTTTATACATATAAATTTGTTTTCTATGAGAATTATTTCTTTGAATTCAAGATATTTGATTTGAAACTATCGATTTTGAACTAGTTACAGTAGATAAAATAAAATGCCTTAATAAGTGGTTGAAAGGAGATTCATAATTCATACGTTATTATAATAACGGCAGAAATAGTGGGTACATGCTATATAACACTTATCGGTGGAAAAATCGAGATATGAAAAATAATTTTCGTAAACATACCAAATATTACTTATGAAATAATAACTGTTTCCAGTATTGATAGGATATAGATATAATTTTATTTTGTTATGAATATTGTGAATATTTATTATAAAATAAATTTATTATATTAATGGTATTTTTTTTCATAACATCATTTTTGCATTAGCTGTGGAAAATATAGATGTATCTAAATTTTTTACAATTATTTTGTAATTATGGACTAAACCATATCTTTAAGAAATAATTCTTTAATCATACACTAGTGAATTATATCTCAAATGATTAAGGGCAAAGCAACCATTAAGTAGGAGTGACAAAAGGGTTGGTGAACTCTTCAAATTGATACATATAGATATATGTAGTTTAAAGTATAACGATACCAAAACGGATCCAATTACTTCGTTAAATTCACCGATGAATTATCACAAACATGACTATATGCATTTGATATATATGTAATATGTGTATGAAAAGTTCATAGAATATAAACGGTAGTAAGTATCATAACGTGCAAAAGAAAATAAATCGAATAAGTGATTATATTGGAAAAGGGTTCCAAAACGAATATGATTCTATCTCAAAAGTCATTCATCCTTACGATAATCGAACTTTTCTAGACAAAGAATGATTAATAATGAGTGAAGTTGAGTTAATTTCTTTCTGTTAGTTAGTGTACTTAAGAGTAAGTACATAGGTTAAATTTAATTTCACCTAGAGCATAGATTATGAGATCATACAAGTTAAGAGTTGATAAAAAAAACCTTACATATATATCCTAGGTCAATGAGTTGACAGGCTGTGTGAGTCAAAAGGCTGCATATAAATTTTGTTCATGAGAGATCATGTGTGGACCACCCCAAAGGAGTTCAGGACTGATCAATAGTGATTGACCAATTATGTTATGAACATAAGTTTCGTAAACTAAAAACCAAATCGGTTATATATATATAACTTCATGACGAAGGAAATTCTTTTAGAAATTATTGGCAGTAAAATGGATTTGGATGCGATCCAAAGATAAAAGTGATTACCAAGGATAAAATGAAATTAACCAAACCTAAACGGACACAACACGTTAGAATGTCTAATAAAAATTTCTGTAGATTAAAAGGAAACTATGAGTACCTTATTGATGTCGAGAAAATAATTTTGTCAGTTGTCAATAATCCATAAAGAATATTGACTCTTTTATACGACATGAAGCGCAAATATGGATTGGATTCCAAGTACATTATCAACATATGATTTTGATAGTTGTACCTAAAGGGATATGGTCCATTAGCCGCCAATGTGTCTTCAAGGATATGGCCAATGGAGTTAGAATATAGTAACCCATGTCGATAAGAATAACATAGTAAATAATTATTGAAATTAACGTAACAGATTCTTTATTAAACGTGATTAAGTTAATTTAGATTTACTTACAAAATTATCATCCAATATAATTTTGAGTTTTGGTACATATATGTTGAAATAGAAATTCTAAACTAATGATTTTGGAAGCCCATTTGCACACAACAACCAAAATGTCTTGAAATTATTAGGAGGGATATTGAGTTTGTTGTTTTTAGATAGGATCCAAAAACTGATACGAAAGTATCATTTGAAAAGCATAAGAATTGGGTAAATATTTTGATATAGAAATCAAATAGTTTGATTTTTAGTCGAAATGCAGGGGGAGTGTGCATCTGTAAGAAAGAACATTAAAAGGCACTAAAATATTTTTGAAACTATAAGTAAACAACAAACTTATGATTGTTAATGATGTATCCATGTTAAAATATTTTAGTTTGGTTGTTTAATAGTCGACATTCGATTTGAAAATGGCATCTTTTATAATCAGTATAAAAGGATGTTGGGATCATCCCAAACAATGCACACCCCATATTACATGTTTAATGTTGAGCATATAAAATGGATTCCTTACGCATCGACAATAGGAATTGTCATATATGCTATATTGTCTACGATATTACTAATCACTAGCGTAATTGGTACATTGAGTGAGTATCAAATTTGAATTAAGATAACCAACTGGTAGTAAAGGGTATTCTCGAATATTTATGAAATATTAGAGAATTGCTTATAAAACAACGAACTCCTTATGAAAAAGTATCAAGACTCGAACTTCTTAAGTGATATTGAGTATAGTATGTCAATCCTAAATTCATAATTCATTCCAGTTACTAAGCTTTAATTTGAAAATGTTCAAAACAAGAGGTTGTGGTTAATTCAACAAATATGCTATGTACATCTCCTTGAATAAGCGCAATAATAAAAATAATGTGTGTGTGTATAAATACACAAATTTATAACAAAGGTAGGGGTGATTCCAAATGTCGAGAATCCCATAACATCGTTACATTATAATAATGCCACGATATATATCACAAATAAACCAAGAGCTCACTAGAAGTAGAGAAACATAATTCGAAAGGTCCCATATTATAAAAACAGTCAATCAGCGTCGGATAGAGTTGATTGACAGAGTGTATAACTAAAACATCTAGCATGCCTGTTGACAAAGGGACTAACTCGATCGGTTTAGAGAAAACTGATCGAAATGATGGGATTTAGATTCCATAATTGACCTTAACTGAAAGTGGGAGACGGAGAGAGTAAGGAGTATTCCCTAGGGGTAATTATGTAATTTGTTACATATATCTAACTCTGTAACCAATCTGTTCATAATAAAGATATTTGATTTCTTTTATATGCTTTGCTATATATTGATATAATTAATTAAGTAAAAAAGTATTAATTTAAAGCGTATTGATTAAATAAAAAATGCATAAATGTTATGTGCTAATAATTACAAAGAATATTAATCATGAGAAAATTATCCAAATATAAAATAACATATTATTTTAATATTCCTGGTTGAGATGTTTCAAGAAAGGATATCGATACATCCATTGAGACCAAAGTACGTTATACTCCCTAAATGTTGGGCAGTGTATTACTCACAACTACTAGGGGTACTAAGGGATTATGTACTGATAGTTATTGGATAATAATGGAATGACTCACTCGAGAGTTTCCAGTTGCTTAATAACAACTAGGTCAAATAGGAAATCTCAAAGTGATGATGTTATGCAGTTCTCTTGACTTGAGAATACTATTGAGCTTCAATGTGTATACTCCACTTTGTTATAGTTAAATCATGGCATAATGACCATCGAGCGACTATAGTTGGGTCATCATTAAAGAATTGGAGGTGAAACACTATTTTATAGAGAATTCATTACCTCGGTTGTATGAGGTTGTGTCATGGTCAACTGTACGCAACTCAAAGTCAAAACCTCTAGCTGGATAGTACATTTATTAATAAATATTATTATTGAATGAAGGAAAATTGTTTATGGACTAACTGAGTTGAATATGGATGATATCGGAAAATTTGGTCAAAACCAAATTCCATAACACTTAATGTGATAGAGTGTTGACAGAGAGAATTAGTGTAAACAATCATTGCTAAAGGGTACCACTTAAAATATAAAATTTGTTTTGCTGATGGATAAAAGTAATAAATTTGGCCAAACTGTCATACCACTGGCTAAGGTGACCCGTGAACATTAATAATAAAACTGTTCAATACTAATCGCTGACTGGATTTACACCTGCGAGTCGCACAACCATATTATTGAATTCTCTGAAACACCACATGATATAAGTAGTTTATAAAATGTTATAAATAATTAAATTAACTAATATATATATATAATATTTATATACTTTATGCTCTAAGTGATATTAGTAATTTTCTGGGTATCATTAGCAATTAATTGGGTGCATATATTAAAGCTACATAATTAATATTGATACACATTTAAATGTGATTAAAATGAAATTAATTATTAAGTGGGCTTGTGGCTTATTGGCCCACTTGGGAGTCTAATTTTAGGTCGACCATAAAGTGGTGAGAAAGGATTTTGAGTTTTAGATCTAGATCTAATAACTTGGCAAAAGAAGAAAGAGTACAAGGTAGAGAATTTGTCTCCCTTTCTCTCTCTGTACAAACCAACCAAGCCTCATTTTTTGTTTTGGACTTACCCCTCTGTCCTTGGCCTTGAATTCCTACCCTATCCACCTACAGCCAAACACATCTAGCACAAACAACTTTAAAATAAAATATGCACTTGATCATAGCATTATCAGGCAATCAATTCCTTTGGATCTAGGAGATTTCTCTAATCAAAGCATGACCAAAGGCTATGTCTTCAAGGTATAATTCCAACTTTATGTTATATATATTCTTATATATATGGTATTTGATCATCTATAAATTTATTTTGTATATATGCTAAGTCTTCCTCTAATTATAAATGCA
The DNA here is from genome assembly GCA_030737815.1 of Allium fistulosum. Classification (NCBI taxonomy): domain Eukaryota; kingdom Viridiplantae; phylum Streptophyta; class Magnoliopsida; order Asparagales; family Amaryllidaceae; genus Allium; species Allium fistulosum. The sequence goes on from CM060908.1 coordinate 598,733,631, forward strand.
TTAGATCTAATTAAATAACAATTTACTTAAAATAATTTATTTAATGCAAAGTTTAAAATTTAAATATCTATGTAAAAATTACAGTTTGGTAATAGATATATACTTTAATATATATTACTATTTTTTTAAGAATTATAAACATTTTTTTTATAATTTTTAATGATTATTTGCTAACTTTAAAACCTAAAATCTATATAAAATCCTATTTAAAACACATATACATATATGTATATTGAATTATTTAAAACCAAATTTTGGGTTTTAAATAATAATATTAAAAATACTTTTCTGGTTGAAACTTATTTTTATTATATATATATATATTTATTTATTTATATATAAATGTATGTTTATTAATTATTAACTTATGCAATGTATATATTTAATATTATAATATATACACATACACATTTAATAAAATTAGCTTTTGGATTTTTAAAAATTATTTCTTACTGGCCGAGTAATGTTTTGCATATATAATATTTTAAAATAACCGTGCATGAACGAATTGTTTATATGTAACGACCCGTATTTTTACGGATCGAAAAGTTCGTTCAAATCTGGAATTTTCAGCATTTTAGGTCGTTTCAGATTTTGGGAAGAATTTGGTTAAGTCTTAAGTCGTGACCGACTTATAGGATTGGCGACCTAAGGGGTAGGTCGACAGTGACTTAAGGGATTCGGCGAGTTAGGAGATAAGTCGTAGTAGTTTAGGTCGTAGGGTGTTGGAGCGACTAAGGTAGTGGGTGACTTAAGGGGTAAGTCGGTTGGACGAGTTAGCGAGTTAACAACCCAGTAGTTACCGACTTAAGACATAGGCGACTTAAGGAAGTTGGTGACCTAAGAGTTTTGGTGAGTTAAGTGTTAGGTCGGCAAGGCGAGTTAACGACCTAAGGAAGTGACCAACTTAATAGAGTTAGCGACCTAGTGGTTACCGGGTTAGCATAGTTAGGTCGGCAACGACCTAAGGAAGCTGGGTTAATAGTGAGCGACCTAAGGAGTAAGTCGTAGACGACTTAGGAGTTTGGTCGTGGGTTGTTAGGTCGCAAGGTTTTATAAGTCGTAAGTCGTATACCCTGTTAAGTCGTATAAGTGTTAAGTCGTGCATAATTAAGTCGCGTAGTGTTAAGTCGAATGGTGCTAAGTTGATTAAGTCGTCTAGGCGACTTAGGAGGGAACGCGCGTGTGTTAGGTCATGTAGCGCGAATAAGTTAGGTCGCGCGCATGTTAAGTCGTAGGCTTGGTCTGTTAGGTCGGAGTTGTTGGCTAAGGCTTAGGTCGGTGGGAGTCTTAGGTCGTAAGTCGGAGACGACCTATGGAGTTAGCCGAGTTACGACTTAGAGAGATTTCTGCTATAAATAGAGGGGGTTGTTCTCACTTTTTGAGATCCGGATTTTGAAGCGACGAAGTGCTGCCATTTTGAGAGCTCGACTTCTACACTTCTTCATTTCTTTTCTCCACTCTAATCTAGTGCTTCCATCCATCCAAGTTGAAGATCAAATTGAAGATCCAAGAGCATAGATTGAAGATCTTCATCTTTTCAAGAGAGATTTCTTCGTTTGAAGCGGATTTGTGATAGATCAAGCTTGATCCCTCGCTGTCCAGATCTGAAGTGTGTTGATTTGGGTTTGTTTTGGTGATTTGGTGAGTGGTGATTATCTCTCACACGGATCCAAAGGAGTATATCGGATTGTTGGCTCGATTTGGTGTTAAAATAGTGATTTCCATGCATTTTCTTCATCCTATGTGTAGATCCATGTAGACCCATTGTTCATGATGATTTGACAACCATTTTTGTATATGATTAACCTATGCAAGTTCATTCATCAAGTTGTAGAGATAATTCTCATGTTTTCATGCTTGTTAGACTTTCAACTCCTTAATTACGAAATTGCCATTATTGTTATAATTGTCCATTTTGCTTATATTTGAATGCTTGGTTACTTGGATTGATGTTTGCCATGATTGATTGCTGTGAATTAGATGATTGTTGATTGGTTTTAGACAAGGTGGTCGAAGATGATTCAAAAGCTAAGGGAAAGGCTCTTGAATTGGGAAAGCTGCTTGTGGCATATGTAGCGGGATGATGAAGCTCTTATGCATAGATTTGATGGAGTGATGTTGAGATGAGGCTTTGCGAGGATGTAATGAAGCGAGGCATCATGTGATGAAGACTTGGTCTAATCCAGACGGGATCATTCCAAGCACGTTGGTAACTCGGTGATATGATTCGAGTTTGAGGATAATGGATGCTCGAGAGGCGCTTGAGCTAGTATGGAAATAGTCGTCGAGGAGGATGACTAGAAGGCTGAGATCTCATCGTTGTTGAAGGTTCTAGCATGCTCTAAGCAAGAGTACATGGGGACGCCCAAAAGACTAACTGTTGATGGTCGAGTACTCTGGGTAGTTGCGAAAATCCTTGGCACGGGCTACGACGACGTGCGGGAGTTATGTCTAGAACCGGGGTTACCATTAGCCCTTGACTGACGGATGAAAGAAGGAGCCGTTCATTCAACTAACGGTGATATCGAAGCAATGATAACAGTGATAGCCAGAGTCATGGATGTTTGGTTGTATCGTCATTCGGACCCAAGAGCGGTATTTTCTGGGTGCTTATCTGATTTAGGCCTTGGTACTTGGAAAACATCGCCCTTGACTCGAATGATTATTACTCTACTTTAAATTGTATGCTCTGCTATGTTTGCTTCTATTTAGTGTGTGTCTGGGGGCTATCACTGTAGAAAGAGGTTGGAGTGGGAGGGTTGTATTCCTATTCCTTTTTCCTTTGTACTCTTTTGGTATGTTGTTAGTTAGTTTACTTCTCACTAAGACTGTTGTCTGACTCAAGGCTTTATGTTTTAATTCTTATTGCCTTGGGCTGTTCGTCCATTTTTGGGATGGGCAGACTAGGTAGCAGGTGACAGGTGCTGTTCACTTCTCACGATGCTGATATCGAAGACGAGCTGGAGGGTTGCATATTATCTTCTTATTATATGTACAGGATGTTCCGCTGTTTTGTATTCTCTGAGTGTTATGTAGTGAGGCTTGATGTATTGGCTATTTGGATGCTTGTATTCAACTATTATGAAGTTTTATATGATGGCATTTTATTCTGTAAAGCTTCACTATATATATGTTCTATTGTATTTTGTCCATGCGCTGTGAGTAATACGATAGATTCTGTTGTTTTTAATCTACTCTGACAATCGTCCATGGTCGCCTGGCACACTTTACAGCGCAATATCTCTAGATTCGGTGCAGGGGTCATGGGCGGTCGTCACATTTGGTATCAGAGCATTGGTTAATCGATTTTACCCAACGCTCACTGATGTAACTACGTATGAGAGACGTAATTGTATTTTGATGGATGAATACTATATATAATATAGTAGCTTAGTAGAGTTGAGTCCTTTATGCAGTTGTTTCTCTAGATGTTCTAATCATTCCTTTTTATAGATATTGAGAATGAGTCGAAGAGGGAGACCAGCTGCTAGGGAAGGCCGTGCTACTGAGGGAACTGCTGATTATGCAGCTATGTTCGAAGCTATGATGACTTCGATCATGAGAAGGATACCAGTTCCAGGGACAGCAGTTGATGTTGGAGTTCAAGTCCAAACTCCGAAACCAGTGGATTTTGCTAAGTTGTGCAAGGACTATACTGCTCTTGGAGGGAAGGTTTTCTTGGGAACAGAATCAACTATTGAGGTCCAGAGGTGGATAGATACTTGTAGAAGGATCTTTGGTGATTTGGGAATTGAGGATGCGACCAAGAGGAAGTTGGCATCAAGGCAGCTTCAAGGGAGAGCCTCTGATTGGTGGAACTCTATTACCATCAATACTCCGGAGGAAGAGATTACTTGGGAGCAATTCCAAGCTAGGTTTGAAGCTAAGTTCATTTCTACAGCTCAGAAGTCTGTTCTGTTCAAGAGGTTTGTGGAGCTCAAGCAGGGTGGAAGATCTGTTCTTGAGTATGTTTCTGAGTTCGAAGCTTTGTCCAAGTATGCCCAGTCATATATCGAATCTGCATATCAGAAGAACGAGAAGTTTGTGACTGGCTTGGATAGTTATCTTGGGAGACAGTTGGTGGATCATTTGGACGATTCATTTGAGAAGCTTGTGGAGAAAGCTCTTAGGCATGAGAGTCTGTTTCCTAAAGAAGGATCTGTTGTTGCTGTTACCAGGGAAGAGTCTAAACCCCAGCAGGGTGGAAACAAGAAGAGGAAGCAGCAGCAGCAGCAGAAAGGTAAGGATGGCCAGAAGAAGCCGAAAGGCGAAGTGACTTGCTACAACTGTCAGCAGAAAGGCCATCTCTCCAGGGATTGCAAGAATCCGAAAGCGCCAGCGAAGTGCCACAACTGTGACAAGCCAGGGCATTTCAGGAAGAATTGTCCAGAACCGAGGAGGGACAAGCAGATTGTGCAAGCTTATGCTTTGGGAGCTGTTCCGTCGTCTTCGAAAGCTCCTACTGCTGAAGAGAAAGGAAAGAGTGTGGTTGTTCAAGGTACTCTTTTCCTATGTGGTGTTCCAGTTAGAGTTTTGTTTGATACTGGAGCGTCGCATTCGTTTGTTTGTAATGAACTCGTAGGCCGGTTAGATTTGAAGCCGGATATTGTTGATAGGCCATTGGTTGTGACTAATCCAGTTGGGGGTTCGTCTTGTTTGTGTATGTTATGCCGTGGTCTAGTTGTGTCGAGTCATGGTTGCTCTTTTGTTTGTGATTGTTTTGTTCTGAACTTTGCGGGGTTCGGAATTATTTTGGGTATGGACTGGCTTAGGAGGTATGCGGCAAAGGTTGATTGCGAGAGGTTGGAAGTGACAGTCGAGAATGTGGAGGGGCGAAAGGTTGTGATACGATGTAAGCATGAAGAAGGCGTCCTCATGAGCTTCATGTATTCACTGGTTGTTCCACGGGATGGACTGTCATCAGTGCCAATCGCTAATGGATTCGAGGATGTCTTTGACGAAGTCAAAGGGTTGCCGACGCATAGAGAGATCGAGTTTCGTATAGATCTAGTTGAAGGAGCCAGACCTATTGTGATGCCTCTTAGGCGGATGGCGCCTAGGGAACAGCAGGAGTTGAGGGTGCAAATTGATGATCTTTTGCAGAAAGGATTCATTCGGCGTAGTGTGTCCGAGTGGGGAGCACCAGTTGTGTTTGCAACCAAGGCAGATGGATCGTTGAGATTGTGTGTGGATTATCGTGAGCTGAATAAGGTGACTAAGAAGAACAAGTATCCATTGCCGAGAATAGATGACTTGTTTGATCAGCTTCACGAAGCTAAGGTGTTTTCTCAGATGGATTTGGCAACGGGATTTCACCAGTTGAGGGTGGCTAAGGATAGTGTGCCGAAGACTGCTTTTAGAACACCATCCGGTTTCTTTGAGTGGCTGGTAATGCCGTTTGGATTGACTAACGCGCCAGCATATTTTGTGGATCTTATGAATAGAGTGTTCAGAGATCAGCTGAACAAGTTTGTGCTTGTGTTCGTGGATGATATTCTGATTTATTCCAGAACGGAAGAGGAGCACAAGACGCACTTGCGCATTGTTTTGGAAATCTTGCGGAAACATCAGCTGAAGGCTAAGTTTTCGAAGTGTCACTTCTGGAAGAGTGAAGTGAGGTTCTTAGGCCATGTGATTTCTGGAAGTGGAATAGCGGTTGACCCCGCTAAGGTGGCAGCAATCCAGGATTGGGTTAGACCTAAGAATGCATCTGATGTGAGAAGTTTTCTTGGATTAGCAGGATATTATCGACGGTTTATCAAAGACTTCTCCAAGATAGCTACACCGTTAACAGGATTGACGAAGAAGAACCAAGTGTTCAGTTGGGATGCTAAGTGTGAGCAAGCTTTCGGAATCCTGAAAGAGAGATTGACGAGTGCTCCTGTTTTGACTATTCCAAGTGGGAATGATGAGATGGTGGTTTACACCGACGCATGTGGCACTGGACTTGGAGCAGTGCTGATGCAGAAGGATAAAGTTGTTGCGTATGCCAGTCGACAACTGAAGCCGCATGAAAGGAATTACCCGACTCATGATTTGGAGTTAGCGGCGATTGTTTTTGCTCTGAAGATGTGGAGACATTATCTATTGGGAGTTCGATTTGAGTTGTTTACAGATCATAAGTCGTTGAAGTATCTTTTCTCCCAAAAGAATTTGAATCTTCGGCAGCAGCGTTGGCTAGAGTTTTTGGCATCATATGATTTTGGTATAGCTTATACTCCGGGAAAAGGTAACACAGTGGTAGATGCGTTAAGTCGAAGACATGCAGGATTGGGAGCCATGTTTTCAGAATGGAAGAATCTCGAGTATTTAGCTGGATTTGACTTCAGGCCTAGATGCGGATTGGAACCTGAGATGTTGGCAAACTTATCGATAAGACCTTCTCTTGTGGAAAGGATTGGCGAGAGCCAAAAGCGAGACGATAAGCTTGTCAAGATTATCCGTGAATTGGAGTCTGGATTGGATCCAGAAAAGGATAAAGGATTCGAGGTCGATCGAGAGGGTTGGCTTCGAAAGCAAGGACGACTAGTTGTTCCCGATATAGATGAATTGAGGAGTGAAGTTCTGAAGGAAAGTCACCACTCAAAGTTGACAATTCATCCGGGTGGAAATAAGATGTATCGGGATATGAAGAGAACCTACTACTGGGAAGGTATGAAGAAGGATGTTGGAAATTTTATTTCCAAGTGTATGAACTGCCAGTTGGTAAAAGCCGAGCAGAAGAAGCCAAGTGGATTGCTTCAGCCATTAGAAGTTCCTACATGGAAGTGGGAGCAAGTGTCGATGGATTTTATTGATGGGCTACCTAGAAGCAGAACGGGAAATGAAGGGATTTGGGTCATTGTAGATCGTTTGACTAAGAGTGCACGATTCATTCCTGTTCGATCGACTAGGACTGCATCAAAGTTGGCTGAGTTGTATGTTAAGTGGATAGTTCGATTCCATGGTATTCCGAAGAGTATAGTGAGCGATCGAGACCCATTGTTCACTAGTGGATTTTGGAAGAGCTTCCAGGAAGTTTTGGGAACCGAGTTGTGTTTGAGTACAGCTTATCACCCTCAAACAGATGGTCAGACCGAGAGAGTCAACCGAGTTTTGGAAGATCTTCTTAGAGCATGTGTTTTGGACTTCGGAGGATCATGGGAAGATCACCTTCATTTGGTGGAGTTTGCGTACAACAACAGTTACCAGTCAAGCATTGGTATGGCACCGTATGAGGCATTGTATGGAAGACCGTGTAACTCTCCGACATGTTGGTTGGAAACTGGAGAAAAGCTGATACTTGGGCCAGAGATGATTCGACAGACTTCAGATTGTATAGAGATCATTCGGCAACGAATGAAGGCAGCCCAAGACCGTCAGAAGAGTTATGCTGGTAAGCGTCGTAAGGATTTGGAGTTCGACGTAGGAGATATGGTTTTTGTGAAGATTTCTCCACTGAAGAATGTTATTCGATTCGGGAAGAAAGGAAAATTGACTCCGAGATTTGTTGGACCATTCCCGATCATCGAGCGAATTGGAAAGCTCGCCTACAGATTGGAGTTACTAGAGAAGATGTCGAGTGTGCACAATGTTTTTCATGTATCATATCTACGGAAGTATGTGCACGACTTGAATACAGTGGTTTCTGCTGATAGCTGTGAAGATTTCGAAGTTGATCCAGTCGATAAGAGACCTCGTAAGCCGCTTCGTGTTGTGGAAACCGACACGAAACAGCTTAGGAGGAAGGTAGTTAAGTTGCTCAAGATACAATGGAGTGATGATGATAACGACTGTACGTGGGAAGTGGAAGAGAGGATGAAAGCAGCTCATCCTGAACTCTTCGAGGTATGGCCCTAAGGTGTCGTGTCATCTAACAAAATTGTAACTTGTTCTAGTTTTAGAATTGTGCATGCTAAGCTGGAATTGGATGCATGGTTTGTTGATTGCTATGGATGGTAGGCGTGCAGAATAGTTTTTGATTGCTTTGTTTGTTTGGAATTTCGGGGGCGAAATTCCTAAGGGGGAGAGAATGTAACGACCCGTATTTTTACGGATCGAAAAGTTCGTTCAAATCTGGAATTTTCAGCATTTTAGGTCGTTTCAGATTTTGGGAAGAATTTGGTTAAGTCTTAAGTCGTGACCGACTTATAGGATTGGCGACCTAAGGGGTAGGTCGGCAGTGACTTAAGGGATTCGGCGAGTTAGGAGATAAGTCGTAGTAGTTTAGGTCGTAGGGTGTTGGAGCGACCTAAGGTAGTGGGTGACTTAAGGGGTAAGTCGGTTGGACGAGTTAGCGAGTTAACAACCCAGTAGTTACCGACTTAAGACATAGGCGACTTAAGGAAGTTGGTGACCTAAGAGTTTTGGTGAGTTAAGTGTTAGGTCGGCAAGGCGAGTTAACGACCTAAGGAAGTGACCGACTTAATAGAGTTAGCGACCTAGTGGTTACCGGGTTAGCATAGTTAGGTCGGCAATGACCTAAGGAAGCTGGGTTAATAGTGAGCGACCTAAGGAGTAAGTCGTAGACGACTTAGGAGTTTGGTCGTGGGTTGTTAGGTCGCAAGGTTTTATAAGTCGTACGTCGTATACCCTGTTAAGTCGTGCATAGTTAAGTCGCGTAGTGTTAAGTCGAATGGTGCTAAGTTGATTAAGTCGTCCAGGCGACTTAGGAGGGAACGCGCGTGTGTTAGGTCGTGTAGCGCGAATAAGTTAGGTCGCGCGCATGTTAAGTCGTAGGCTTGGTCTGTTAGGTCGGAGTTGTTGGCTAAGGCTTAGGTCGGTGGGAGTCTTAGGTCGTAAGTCGGAGACGACCTATGGAGTTAGCCGAGTTACGACTTAGAGAGATTTCTGCTATAAATAGAGGGGGTTGTTCTCACTTTTTGAGATCCGGATTTTAAAGCGACGAAGTGCTGCCATTTTGAGAGCTCGACTTCTACACTTCTTCATTTCTTTTCTCCACTCTAATCTAGTGCTTCCATCCATCCAAGTTGAAGATCAAATTGAAGATCCAAGAGCATAGATTGAAGATCTTCATCTTTTCAAGAGAGATTTCTTCGTTTGAAGCGGATTCGTGATAGATCAAGCTTGATCCCTCGCTGTCCAGATCTGAAGCGTGTTGATTTGGGTTTGTTTTGGTGATTTGGTGAGTGGTGATTATCTCTCACACGGATCCAAAGGAGTATATCGGATTGTTGGCTCGATTTGGTGTTAAAATAGTGATTTCCATGCATTTTCTTCATCCTATGTGTAGATCCATGTAGACCCATTGTTCATGATGATTTGACAACCATTTTTGTATATGATTAACCTATGCAAGTTCATTCATCAAGTTGTAGAGATAATTCTCATGTTTTCATGCTTGTTAGACTTTCAACTCCTTAATTACGAAATTGTCATTATTGTTATAATTGTCCATTTTGCTTATATCTGAATGCTTGGTTACTTGGATTGATGTTTGACATGATTGATTGTTGTGAATTAGATGATTGTTGATTGGTTTTAGACAAGGTGGTCGAAGATGATTCAAAAGCTAAGGGAAAGGCTCTTGAATTGGGAAAGCTGCTCGTGGCATATGTTGCGGGATGATGAAGCTCTTATGCATAGATTTGATGGAGTGATGTTGAGATGAGGCTTTGCGAGGATGTAATGAAGCGAGGCATCATGTGATGAAGACTTGGTCTAATCCAGACGGGATCATTCCAAGCACGTTGGTAACTCGGTGATATGATTCAAGTTTGAGGATAATGGATGCTCGAGAGGCGCTTGAGCTAGTATGGAAATAGTCGTCGAGGAGGATGACTAGAAGGCTGAGATCTCATCGTTGTTGAAGGTTCTAGCATGCTCTAAGCAAGAGTACATGGGGACGCCCAAAAGACTAATTGTTGATGGTCGAGTACTCTGGGTAGTTGCGAAAATCCTTGGCACGGGCTGCGACGACGTGCGGGAGTTATGTCTAGAACCGGGGTTACCATTAGCCCTTGACTGACGGATGAAAGAAGGAGCCGTTCATTCAACTAACGGTGATATCGAAGCAATGATAACAGTGATAGCCAGAGTCATGGATGTTTGGTTGTATCGTCATTCGGACCCAAGAGCGGTATTTTCTGGGTGCTTATCTGATTTAGGCCTTGGTACTTGGAAAACATCGCCCTTGACTCGAATGATTATTACTCTACTTTAAATTGTATGCTCTGCTATGTTTGCTTCTATTTAGTGTGTGTCTAGGGGCTATCACTGTAGAAAGAGGTTGGAGTGGGAGGGTTGTATTCCTATTCCTTTTTCCTTTGTACTCTTTTGGTATGTTGTTAGTTAGTTTACTTCTCACTAAGACTGTTGTCTGACTCAAGGCTTTATGTTTTAATTCTTATTGCCTTGGGCTGTTCGTCCATTTTTGGGACGGGCAGACTAGGTAGCAGGTGACAGGTGCTGTTCTCTTCTCACGATGCTGATATCGAAGACGAGCTGGAGGGTTGCATATTATCTTCTTATTATATGTACTGGATGTTCCGCTGTTTTGTATTCTCTGAGTGTTATGTAGTGAGGCTTGATGTATTGGCTATTTGGATGCTTGTATTCAACTATTATGAAGTTTTATATGATGGCATTTTATTCTGTAAAGCTTCACTATATATATGTTCTATTGTATTTTGTCCATGCGCTGTGAGTAATACGATAGATTCTGTTGTTTTTAATCTACTCTGACAATCGTCCATGGTCGCCTGGCACACTTTACAGCGCACTATCTCTAGATTCGGTGCAGGGGTCATGGGCGGTCGTCACATTATACGTATTATAATAGTGCTGTATATTTCAAATAAATAAACTATACATATACATACATACATACATACATACATACATACATATATATATATATAATATTTTCGGTTGTAGTAATTATTTTGTATATCTACATATACCTAAATTTAATTAAAGATATTTTACTAAATAATTTTAAGATCTAGTTTTGTATTTCAAAATGTTGTACCAAGTCTTAATTAGATATTTTAAATATAAAATTTGAATTTAAAACTTATCGCCTTAGTCAAAATTAGATTGAATATTTTGGAGTTTATTATATATAAATAATTTCAAAATTTATATTTACGCACACACATATATATATATATATATATATTTATACATATATATTAAATAATATATTAGGATAATTAATACATATATAAATGGCTAACATATACATAGTGGATATAAATCCCAATATCTACTTATGTATACATTAACCATGTACACCTTGCTATATGGCACATCACACACTACATACACACACATGAGTATATATTGATATGCTCATAACATATAAATGTTAAATAAATTAACATACATTAATTAATTAAATCAAGTAAATTAAATAAAATACAATTTTATTTAAAATAACTAGATTAGATCTAGTGTACATGTTAGACTTCATAAGCCCGTTATGATCTAAATAGGGAATATTTTTTTAAATTCATCCAACTTAACTACTACATACCGGCCCAGTTCTAACAAATCCCACACCTTCACATACTTAAGATGGATTTTCATCCCATACCTCATCTCATATTAAGTCTTAGGCACAGATTTAGTATGCATCAAATTCAACATATGCGCTGTGCTTTCTAGCGCATATCCCCAATAGGAAAGAGGTAACTCGGCCTTACTCATCATGGAAATAACCATATATAATAGGGTTCGATTCCTTCTTTCCAAAACACCATTGTGTTGTGTAGTATAGGGTGGAGTAATCTGAGAGATAATCCCAATATCTTTTAAGTATTGTTGGAGCTCTTTTTTAACATACTCAACTCCTCCATCAAATGGAAGTATTTTTATTTTATGGTTCGTTTGATTTTCTATCTCGTTCTTATACTCTTTAAATTTCTCATGGAAATCAGATTTATTCCTTATTATACCCTAGTCTCGAGAAATCATGAGTGAAAGTTACAAAGTACATTGAATTATCCTTGGTCACTATAGGCACCGGGCCATATACATTAGTTTGTATGAGACCCAATAGTTCATCAACTCTTCCGTTGCTCCCACTGAAGGGGTGCTTGGTCATTTTCTCTTTGTGACATGACTCACATGTGACAAATGATTCAAAATCAAATGACGGTAAAAAAACCTTTGGTTTTCAGTTTGTGCAGTCTTTTGTCACTAATATAACCTAGCCTACAGTGCCAAAGGTAACTATTATTAATGTGAACAGAAAATTTATTAATCGCACGGATGTGATTAAAACTGAGTACATAAATGCCATTGTTTAAAACACCATTGCAAATATTATTTCCATCAAACATAATATTCCTAATACTGTCTTTACACTGAAAACTAAAACCTATCTTAGAAAATCTAGAAATAGATATACTACAAATAAAGTTTCAAACATAATATCAATATACTAAATCAAATCCATTAGGCAAAGTCAAATGATTGTCTCCAAGTGTAGTTGCATCTACTAGAAATCTACCAGCAACTTGAAGCCCCAATTCACTCTTTGCCACATGCCGTCTATCTTTAAGTCCCTATAACAAGTTACAAATATAAGTTCAAGATCCATTATCTAAAACCCAAGATAACGTATCGATTGCAAAACAATTTTGAATCATAAACATACCTTTAGGGGTGAAGGAGTCAAATTCTTTCTTCTTCTTTCTATCCATCTTCAAATAGTCCTAACAATATGCTTCTAATGCCTCTTCTGGTGACAATGGTGACATTCACCTTTGTCGGTAGGAGCATCTTTCTTACCTTTCTTAGATCCATGCTTGTGCTTCTTCGGTCCTTTCGAAGACACAGCTTTACCCTTCACAGCTAACACCATTTTTTGATCCTAGAATGATCCCTCGGTTGATCTCAACAAATTGGGTAGCTCGGCAAGGATAACATTCAACCAGTTCATATTGCAGTTGAATGGATCAAACTATGAAGTCAGTAGGCCAAGGATCAAATTCATTTACAGTTCATTGTTTATTTTAACATCTAGCTCAGAAAGTCTATCAACATAGCCTTTCATGGTCAAGACGAAATCCTCAACATGACTACCTTTACTCATCTTCGTATTGAACAACTTCTTAGTAATCTCATACCTTGCGAATGAGATTTATCCTCAAACAAAGCTTTAAGGCTTTCAAAGATTTTATGGACAGACATGTTTTCGTGACACCTTTGGAATAGTTTGTCCAAAGTAGACAACATGAAAACTCGAGTGATTTCGCAATCAGCTACCCAAGTGTTGTAAGCTTTTACTGTCTAGGGGTCACCATTTTTAATGGGGTTTTCCCTTAAAGGTTTAGTAATTGATGACCAATATTTTCATATGTTAGTGTCATCGTAACAACTCTTAGCCAATCAGTATAGTTAGGTCCAGTGAGATTATCATTTTAAAATAGCCTTAGGTTGGTCATTTTGTTGCAAGTTTAATTTAAGTAGAATAGAACAATTAAATCTCAACCTTTAGTTTGCTTAAAAAATCGAAAGAGATTATTCACTCTTACCTACCATTTGGAGGCCGCTTAGGTATAATGATGTATGTTGAGTTTGTTCAACAAATATGTGCATGTATCTTACCTCGTCTAGTCAATATATTAATAGTGCTACACATAATATCTATAGCTTGGTTTTGTTCAACAACTAAAGAATATGCAAGTAATCCATTGATATATAAATGGTAGAGGATAACATTATATATATTAGAGATTCATAATATTCAACATATACTTTTGTTTAAGTGATATCGATTTAGGGAATATTGTATTTCTTTAGAAATACCCTAGAAATTCAGGTGTTGGACACATTTGAAATCATGGTATATGTACAATACATATGTATATACTCCTTAAATACAAGTTGGGTTTTTTGTAGTTCCACTTATATTATACATTCATATTATACAAGTTTAATTTATTTATGATTGTTTATAATTTAATTCTTATATAATATTCTTACGTAAATTATTAATTAATTCATAATTAATTAATTTTAATTTATTAATATAATTCACTAATTAAATAAACTATTTTAAAATTCAAAATTTTGGTTTATTCATCTTAAACAATTTAAGATGAATATTAACGATAACATTTATAGTTCCAAATCATATATCATTATATATATATGTTTTATTAATTAAAATTTAATTAATTTATTTAATTAGAACAATTATCAATTAAATATTTTAATAAATTTGAAATTTTTTGTTTATAGTTTACCTTAAACAGTTTAAGATAAATATATATATTCAACTATAACATTTAAATTAAATATATTTACACAGATATCAATATATATGTTTATTTTTTTTAGCAAAGCTAGTCGGCATTTAATGTGGGCCGTCCACATGCATAAATGAATTTGAAATAAGTGTTCGGTACATGCACCAGAACAGCTATAAGAAAAGAAAGCACAGAAGTTTGGCGGAAATGCCAAACTACTAACCAACAAACAAACCTAATCTAGTCTCCCTATGACCCCTCACGGGCCCAATAACATGATAATACCCAAAGAAAAGAGAGGCTAACGTAGGAACAAAATCCACTGAATCAGAGCAATAAAGGTATTTCCTATCCCAAGAGGCATCTGATATAATAGAGCGATTCAAATCGCCTAGCTACCCTAGCATCGATAACACAAGACCTGTAACAACCCTGTATTTTACAAATATTCTTAAATTAATTTTTTTCCAGATTTAAAAGCTTTATTTATGAAAAAGAATTAATTTTGTTATTTTAAATATAAAAAACTTTGACTTTGATGTGGATTAGAATTTCAAATATGACTAAATTTAATATTTCCTGAAAATGTGAATTTTGGTTAATAGTCAAACTTTGACTTTTAAGTTTAAATTTTAAATAGTTTGAAATTTTAAATTTTATCTTTCATTATGAAAATAGATTTAATAACTTAAACACTACTTTTCGTTTCGTTGAAAACGGAGTTAAAATGTAAAAGTTATGTACATTTCAAATTTTAGTATAATTTGTTTTATTGTGCAATTTTGCCTATTTTAAATTTTTTAAATCATATTTTCTTTCTGATTATTTATTTTAATATGTGTCAATATGTTAATTTATGTATATTTTCATCTCTAAATATTTTTAAAAATAATAATAGAATTTTCCAAAATTTACTATGATGATTTCCTATTTTTAAAGGCTGTTTTCCTATTTCCTACTATTTTCTCCATTTAAAAATTATATGTAAATTAAATTTTTAATATTTATTTTGTGAATATATTTTTATTTTATGTTATTATTTATGTTTAAAAATATATTACAAGCTCATATGAATTTTCTAAAATTTATTCTATTCAATTTCAAATTTTCTAGACTAGTTTACTATTTTTAAGCAATTTCCTTAATTCTTTTATATTTTCTTTAAATTTAATTATATATTTTTATTTTATTTCACTTTGTTTCGGGTTTGAGATGTACTTTCTTAATTTTATTTCATTTTATTTGATTTAAAAGAAAAGGAAGTATGGAAGGTTTTAAAAGCTAAGAAACGTAAAGTCGTTTCACCGTTTCTTTTACCGTTTCTTTTTCAATCAATACATCAGTTATTTTGGCCGTTCCTTATTCTTTCTTCAGCTGTACCTCTCTCTTATTCACGTGAAAAACTTCTCAAAATTTCAGTTCTCGTCTCCTAAAACTCACGGCTAAGGAAAATTTGCCAATGGCTTCCATTCTCTACTTCTTCTCTTCACTTTTCCTCTTTTCTTTCAATGATTTTGCTTGATCTCTTCACATGTTTGCTTGGCCTAGCCTCTACCACCTTCATCCCCATCATCACCTCCTCCATCTACTACAACAAACACTTCCTTCCCTCTGACCAAGACAGGCCATGACCTTCCACTTGAAGCCATCACCACAAAACTCCACAAAACATTGCCTAGACCACACATATCATCACCTACCCTCCATATCTTGCTTTGGCCACCCCCTTAGCCACCACCACCACTTGCTACATGACCTTTGGCTACTGTTGCACCATCACCCTCCACTGTCCAGACCTGTACCATGCAAGGGCCGGGCCCCACTTGCCTTTGGATGAGCCAAAAATGCACCAAAACTCCACTTATTTTGCCTTGACCCTTTGTCTTATTCATATGTAACTCCTACCATCATCATCTCCTTGTTGCCATGCTATTTTGATGCCATAAACTGAGATTTATGTCCAGCTATGGCTGAGCAAAAGATCCCCTTGGTCAAGCTCTTGAATGGTTAAAGAAAGGTCGAATCACTTTGCCCTTTGTTGCTTTTTTATTTCAAGTCATTTCGATATTGTTTTATGTTACATATTTATGTATACATTGTCTTGTTTTGTTTATATGTATACAAGGCAATTATATTTGGCTCTCCACTCTCAAATCATATTCATGTTGTCGTGCCTTCAAAGATTCTGTGTTGTGTGTTTGGTCGTCATCTCCAGCTTAAACAAGTGAGTTATTCTCACCAGACAATGTGTACCTATATAACTAGTAAATTGACACCCTGCGAATCTGTAGAAATATATTATCATGTTATATATGCTTATATTATTATCATATGATGTTCACACCTGTTATTACACCTGTTATATCATATGTTACTGTTATTTAATGTTATTCTGTTATTTATATCTGTTATCACCATTGCAAGTTCCCTGTAGACTAGAATCACTATGGGTTAAAATGATACATACCCGAACGGACTTTAGAATAGGGAAAAATCGTTATGGGCTGAAATGATAGGCCTGAACGATTTTTATTTAATTTATTTTAACTTGGGATTGCGGGTTTGAAATGATAGAACCCGGATTTTTCTTTTTTAACTGCAGATTGAAATGATACATATCTGTATCACTTGACCTAGGTTAGGAAATTATATACAGGCCCGTGGTTATTTTATAAAGTGTTTTGGTTATTTTTAAGTATTTTAAAAATTATAAATTTATGAAATTTGATTTAAATAGATTTTGAAATGTTTTAAAATAAAGAAATTATGATTTTTTTCTATGTGTTAAAAATGTAATTAATGAATGGTTTAACTGGATTTTTGAAATATAACTTAAGTTGGAAATTTGGAATTTTGGTTAAAAATGATATTTAAGTTATATAAATAAAATGGATATTAAATTTTATTTGGAAATGGTAAATATGATAATTTGATTAAATTTGAATTTAAGTGATTTATTAAAGTATTATTGATTTTTCTATGAATTTAAGTGGTTAAATAAATGAATGTTAAAAGTGATCTTTTAAAATATAACTTGACTAGGAAATGTGAAATTTGGTTTTAATTTAAGGTTTAAGTTAATTAAATAAAATTGGAAATTTTGTTAAATTGTGAAATGGTAATTTAAATTTGAAGTGTTAAGTTTATTTGTTGAAATGTGAAGAATTGGACACTTTTACACTAAAATTTATTAAGTAAATTGTTGAAAATTGGATTTGATTATAAGAAATTTATTGTAAAAAGATATATGTTAAATGATATGTAAATGAACATTTTAAATGTTAAAATATGATTTTTAAAAATGTTTATGTGTTTTAAATTAAAGCTATTTAATTGCTGGAAATACACTAACACCTAAAATTAACTTTTAATAGCATTCAGAAATGCTATAGATTCTGTTTTGAACAAAAATTCTGTAAAAAGGAGCTATTACAGCATTTCTGGAATGCTGTAGTTGCTGTAGTTGAACAATAGGCTAATATTGAACTCAGGCCTATTATAGCATTCTCTGGAAATGCTATAATGGTCTGCAGTCTATGTTGAAATCAAATTTAACCCTTATTTTAAAATCTGAACTACCGCAACACTTCTGAAATGCTGTCTTTTCTGTTTTGAACTATAATTCAACTAAAACTGAGTTTTAACAGCAGTTTTAAGTGCTGTCTTTTCTGAATTAAAAATGTTTTCAAATATAACTTATAGCAGTTGTTTTTAAATGCTGTGAAATGCTGAAATTTTAATAATTAGGGTTATTGACTTAGTAAACGAACTCAGAATGGTTTGAAACTTTGGAAATTGAATACTTGATTTGAAAATATAATAATTACACTTTTAAAAGGTTTAAATGAATTATTTTGATTGGAATATAAACTATTTAAAGGTGATTTGAAATGATAGTAAATGAACGATATCTTTGAATTTAAAAGGTATTTAAAGTTGAATATTTGGATTTGAACTGATAGGATATTTTATTTTATTAAAATGATTTGAAATGAAGTTTTGTAAGGATATGATATTTTATTATATTAAAATGATTTGAAATGAAGTTTTGTAAGGATATGATATTTTATTATATTAAAATGATTTGAAATGAAGTTTTGAAATGATATGAAAATTTAAATATATGGAAGTGGTTTGGAATTGATTTAATCTTTATTTTGATAAAGATATGGTTTGAAATGATATTTTATTTTGAAGTAAAGTATTGTTTTTAAAAGTTATAATCACGGGTTATAATAACGATTGGTTGGCAAAGAGACCGGAATCGGATATGGACATACTCTCTGTCGATACCGAAAACCACTTTGACAACCGTGTACGCGGTGGAGATTCCAGAATGAAGTAGGATGGTGGCGACGTTCTTAAGGTATGTTACGTGGACCCAACTCCCGTGAGTTGGCATAAGGTGGCTAAAACAGGAGCGATCTCGGACCAGTGAGGTAGCACCTCTTCTCGGACACATTTCTTCGATATTATACTCTTACTTGTGATTGATTAGATGGCCATCCTCCGATTTGGGAGTGTTGTTCGAGGTGGAACGGTAGTGGCAACTATGCGTATCCATCAGTCCGTGTGCGTAATTGGTATATCTACCCTGGCATTGCCTAGTTGTGCCGTGTCACCTACCATATCGAGCTTTACTACGATTATGATTTTAAGATCCGACCGCGTTAAGGTTCTCCATCCCCTTAACGCTATTTTCTATATGATTATACTTTACTTATTTAGACACTATTATAATATCGAATATTACTACATAGTAGATAGTTTAACGGATCCTTAGAGGATGGGCGGTCCCAAGCATCTTCTAAGTTACTTGTACCCTTATTACAGTTCGCTTGAGTTGGTTTACATTATATAAGTATATATTGTCCTGACTCGAGTGTTTTGTGTTTTGCTTTACGCTCGGGTCAGCCTGAGTTATTCACAGATTTGGATTTCCACTCGCTTGGAGATTTGAATCGCTAGAGATTATCTGCTTGTCTTGTCCTATCTATTTCAGTTCCGTTGTTCTACTCAGCTTGTACTTGGTTATTTTATTGAGACTTTTGTTGTACTCTATTTCTTCTGTTGTATCTTATGTAACTCTGACATATTTAGATAATAGCTTCATGAACTACTATTTCTTTTACTTCCGCTGCATTATTTTACTCTGTGTCTGTGATCTGTGATTATATTTATTTACTATATATTCTGAGATTTGCAAAATTTTAATTACAACGCGGTATTTTGAGCAATTCAACTCCGGCATGAGTGTCTACCTATACACTTATAATGGATGCGAATGGTTGAAAATATCGGGTCGTTACAGTTGGTATCAGAGCTTTGGCTTTGAGGCAAAACTCAGCATATGGAGTAGATTTATTTACAGAATCACTTTCGTTCGAGTTTGAATCTTTTCCTCTTGATTCGAATTTCCTTTGAATTTTGGAACGTTCCCTAGGGTTCCAAAATTCATTCTTATCCCTCACTATTCATCTTCTTTTGATTTTGGAGTATCACATAACTCCACTTCGAATGATCTTTATAGTGAATTGCCAGTCTCGCCAATATTCTGATTTTCTTGTAAAAGGGTGAAAATCCTTTATAATCAGCATCGATTCACCAGAGATTTATATTTATCCTTGGTTAGATGCTAATATCTTTTATTATTCCAAACTCTATCTCTTGAGATCGAAGGTAAATTTACCCCAGAAAATCCACATTTGATCTTATCCATTAAGTCATGGTTGACCCGGTTAAGGCTGTCCGCGATTTATCTATGCTTACCCATCTCTCTACTCTGTTTAATCATCTTGTCTTTTGTTCCAATCTATCTTCCAAACATTTTGAACTGTACTTGTAAATTAATGTTTCGTTTTATATTGTGTTGTTTGAGTTGTTGATGTTGATTTGGATTTCCGATCGATTCGTCTGATCAACGTTATCGATAGGATTTCTAAAACACTTTGACAGAACAAACTGACACAATATTATTTTAAATTTGGTTAATGAAATAAAATTTTGATATATAAGTAAATTTATGGAACTTAATAAATTGATAATTTGAAATGATAATACTTGATTTATCATTTATTGTTCTACAAATGAATTTATAAATAGTTGTTTATAAATTTATTTGGGAACTGAAATGAATTTAAAACAAGAAATTTAAGAATTTAATTTCCGATGGATTCAAACCTTGTGTTTAAAATTTTTAAAAGGATATTATTTAAAGTATTTCGAATAGAAATTTTGTTTTCAAAGGATTTTAAAGTTTAAAAATTTAGTGCTCTTCTCTTTGTCGCTGGAAAATAATTTCGGTGATGACTGCAGCATCATCGACGTTCATTTTCGAGTTTCGAAGTGAAGAGACTGTTCTGTAGTCTTGCTACAGCTTTATTTTGGGGAATTTAATTGATTTGAATTTCTAAAAGATGATTTGATTATAAAATATGTAGATATATGATTTAAAATTTGATTTGACATATTATGTATGTATAATTACTTATCGCTAAATGGTTTGAAAGGAATCGGAAGTTTAATTCTTAAATTTTATTTTAAAGAATAATTTCAGTTATAAGAAGAAAATCAAAAATTTGAATAAATGATTCAAAGTTGAGATAATTGAATTGGAAATTTTTATTTGTATAACACACAATTTCATTTCCAATATAACTTACCTAAATTACACATAAGTCGAATATGAAATTGGATAATATACAATATAGAAAGGATTTTATAAATAAAATTTGAGTGGTTATAATAAATGTTATACACTTAAATTTAGTAATAAAAGATTAACAGAGGTAAATAGTGAAAAAGGAATTTAAAGAGATTTTATTTAAATAACTTAATAATCAAATTTGATTTAATATGGAACCTTAAGTCTAACCTAGGAATTTTAATAAAGGTTATTTCTTAAAATGAATATGTTGTATAATAAATAATGTATCTTTGAATAGAAAAAAAAATACATTTGAATTAGACATTTTGTAATAAAGTTTATTTAACTTGAATTCATAGTTTAATTAATGTCTAAATGAATAAATGTGTAAAGAAATTTGATTGTTATATTTGCTATATAAATATTTTATTAATGAAATAGATATGTCTTGAAAAATGAATGATTATGATTTAAATAGTTAAAATGTATTTTAACATCACTAAAAATTGATAATTGAGAATTTGGTTTTCAAATGGAAATTTTAAGTGTAACTTATTGAAGGAATATCTATTTATGAAATGGGCATTTTAAATAAAGTGTTAGGTTATTTGTTAAATGAAGAGCTAAGTAAAATAATGAACTTTTGACTTAATAAATGAAGTATAGTTTACTTGGATATTCCATTCATAAAAGTATGTTTTAATAAGTCTTAAGTTAAAAGATATCCAAATGAATATTTTTGGAATAAAACTGATTTGAAATATTAATATATCTACTGTAGCATTTTATAGGTGCTGCTGTTTTGAAAATACAATGTTTTGGAAATTTTAAAAAATTGAATGAACT
The DNA here is from genome assembly GCA_030737815.1 of Allium fistulosum. Lineage (NCBI taxonomy): Eukaryota > Viridiplantae > Streptophyta > Magnoliopsida > Asparagales > Amaryllidaceae > Allium > Allium fistulosum. The sequence goes on from CM060908.1 coordinate 598,755,324, forward strand.
TAGAAATGCTACAACTTTAAAATGAATATTATTTGACCTTGAATTAAAATGGTTTAAATGAAGATTATTTTTTTAAGGGTGTTATGATTTTCTAAGTATTATGTTTTTTTTAAAAGAATAACATGTCCAAAGTGTTATGATTTTAGTAGTATGATTTCCAAATGATAAACATCCCTAAATTTTTATGATTTTCAAAGCATTATGGTTTCAAATTTATTATCTTATTTTGTTTTTCAAACTACCTTTTGGTTGTGCTTATTTCTCTTATCTTGTTACAGAATGGGAAGGCTATTGCTTATACCAGTCCGTTTAGAAATCTTTCTGTAATCTTTGATAATATTTGTTACTCATCTGGATCTGAACACTGTTTTTCCATTCATAGATCGTCGGTCAAGTGAAAGGGAGATTCAGACCCTAGAGGATCTTTTTCGTGCTTATATTCTTGATTTGATCACGTCCATCTCGTCAAACTTACCTATAACAATAGTTATCAGGTGTAATTCCAATCTTCTTATCATCTTGTCTTAATTCTATTTCATTCTATCTTTTTCTGTGCTTTCCCGTACCTCGTTCCTTTTCGGGGACGAAACGTTTTGAGTGGGGGAGAGTGTAACAACCCAGTATTTTACAAATATTCTTAAATTGATTTTTTTCCAGATTTAAAAGCTTTATTTATGAAAAAGAATAAATTTTGTTATTTTAAATATAAAAAACTTTGACTTTGATGTGGATTAGAATTTCAAATATGACTAAATTTAATATTTCCTGAAAATGTGAATTTTGGTCAATAGTCAAACTTTGACTTTTAAGTTTAAATTTTAAATAGTTTGAAATTTTAAATTTTATCTTTTATTATGTAAATAGATTTAATAACTTGAACACTACTTTTCGTTTCGTTGAAAACGGAGTTAAAATGTAAAAGTTATGTACATTTCAAATTTTAGTATAATTTGTTTTATTGTGCAATTTTGCCTATTTTAAATTTTTTAAATCATATTTTCTTTCTAATTATTTATTTTAATATGTGTAAATATGTTAATTTATGTATATTTTCATCTCTAAATATTTTTAAAAATAATAATAGAATTTTCCAAAATTTACTATGATGATTTCCTATTTTTAAAGGCTGTTTTCCTATTTCCTGCTATTTTCTCCATTTAAAAATTATATGTAAATTAAAATTTTAATATTTATTTTATGAATATATTTTTATTTTATGTTATTATTTATGTTTAAAAATATATTACAAGCTCATATGAATTTTCTAAAATTTATTCTATTCAATTTCAAATTTTCTAGACTAGTTTACTATTTTTAAGCAATTTCCTTAATTCTTTTTATATTTTCTTTAAATTTAATTATATATTTTTATTTTATTTCACTTTGTTTCGGGTTTTAGATGTACTTGCTGAATTTTATTTCATTTTATTTGATTTAAAAGAAAAGGAAGTATGGAAGGTTTTAAAAGCTAAGAAACGTAAAGTCGTTTCACCGTTTCTTTTACCGTTTCTTTTTCAATCAATACATCAGTTATTTTGGCCGTTCCTTATTCTTTCTTCAGCTATACCTCTCTCTTATTCACGTGAAAAACTTCTCAAAATTTCAGTTCTCATCTTCTAAAACTCACGGCTAAGGAAAATTTGCCAATGGCTTCCATTCTCTACTTCTTCTCTTCACTTTTCCTCTTTTCTTTCAATGATTTTGCTTGATCTCTTCACATGTTTGCTTGGCCTAGCCTCTACCACCTTCATCCCCATCATCACCTCCTCCATCTACTACAGCAAACACTTCCTTCCCTCTGACCAAGACAGGCCATGACATTCCACTTGAAGCCATCACCACAAAACTCCACAAAACATTGCCTAGACCACACATATCATCACCTACCCTCCATATCTTGCTTTGGCCACCCCCCTTAGCCACCACCACCACTTGCTACATGACCTTTGGCTGCTGTCGCACCATCACCCTCCACTGTCCAGACCTGTACCATGCAAGGGCCGAGCCCCACTTGCCTTTGGATGAGCCAAAAATGCACCAAAACTCCACTTATTTTGCCTTGACCCTTTGTCTTATTCATATGTAACTCCTACCATCATCATCTCCTTGTTGCCATGCTATTTTGATGCCATAAACTGAGATTTATGTCCAGCTATGGCTGAGCAAAAGATCCCCTTGGTCAAGCTCTTGAATGGTTAAAGAAAGGTCGAATCACTTTGCCCTTTGTTGCTTTTTATTTCAAGTCATTTCGATATTGTTTTATGTTACATATTTATGTATACATTGTCTTGTTTTGTTTATATGTATACAAGGCAATTATATTTGGCTCTCCACTCTCAAATCATATTCATGTTGTCGTGCCTTCAAAGATTCTGTGTTGTGTGTTTGGTCGTCATCTCCAGCTTAAACAAGTGAGTTATTCTCACCAGACAATATGTACCTATATAACTAGTAAATTGACACCCTGCGAATCTGTAGAAATATATTATCATGTTATATATGCTTATATTATTATCATATGATGTTCACACCTGTTATTACACCTGTTATATCATATGTTACTGTTATTTAATGTTATTCTGTTATTTATATCTGTTATCACCATTGCAAGTTCCCTGTAGACTAGAATCACTATGGGTTGAAATGATACATACCCGAACGGACTTTAGAATAGGGAAAAATCGTTATGGGCTGAAATGATAAGCCTGAACGATTTTTATTTAATTTATTTTAACTTGGGATTGCGGGTTTGAAATGATAGAACCCAGATTTTTCTTTTTTAACTGCGGATTGAAATGATACATATCCGTATCACTTGACCTAGGTTAGGAAATTATATACAGGCCCGTGGTTATTTTATAAAGTGTTTTGGATATTTTTAAGTATTTTAAAAATTATAAATTTATGAAATTTGATTTAAATAGATTTTGAAATGTTTTAAAATAAAGAAATTATGATTTTTTTTCTATGTGTTAAAAATGTAATTAATGAATGGTTTAACTGGATTTTTGAAATATAACTTAAGTTGGAAATTTGGAATTTTGGTTAAAAATGATATTTAAGTTATATAAATAAAATGGATATTAAATTTTATTTGGAAATGGTAAATATGATAATTTGATTAAATTTGAATTTAAGTGATTTATTAAAGTATTATTGATTTTTCTATGAATTTAAGTGGTTAAATAAATGAATGTTAAAAGTGATCTTTTAAAATATAACTTGACTAGGAAATGTGAAATTTGGTTTTAATTTAAGGTTTAAGTTAATTAAATAAAATTGGAAATTTTGTTAAATTGTGAAATGGTAATTTAAATTTGAAGTGTTAAGTTTATTTGTTGAAATGTGAAGAATTGGACACTTTTACATTAAAATTTATTAAGTAAATTGTTGAAAATTGGATTTGATTATAAGAAATTTATTGTGAAAAGATATATGTTAAATGATATGTAAATGAACATTTTAAATGTTAAAATATGATTTTTAAAAATGTTTATGTGTTTTAAATTAAAGTTATTTAATTGCTGGAAATACACTAACACCTGAAATTAACTTTTAATAGCATTCAGAAATGCTATAGATTCTGTTTTGAACTAAAATTGTGTAAAAAGGAGCTATTATAGCATTTCTGGAATGCTGTAGTTGCTGTAGTTGAACAATAGGCTAATATTGAACTCAGGCCTATTATAGCATTCTCTGGAAATGCTATAATGGTCTGCAGTCTATGTTGAAATCAAATTTAACCCTTGTTTTGAAATCTGAACTACCGCAGCACTTCTGAAATGCTGTCTTTTCTGTTTTGAACTATAATTCAACTAAAACTGAGTTTTAACAACAGTTTTAAGTGCTGTCTTTGCTGAATTAAAAATGTTTTCAAATATAACTTATAGCAGTTGTTTTTAAATGCTGTGAAATGCTGAAATTTTAATAATTAGGGTTTTTGACTTAGTAAACGAACTCAGAATGGTTTGAAACTTTGGAAATTGAATACTTGATTTGAAAATATAATAATTACACTTTTAAAAGGTTTAAATGAATTATTTTGATTGGAATATAAACTATTTAAAGGTGATTTGAAATGATAGTAAATGAACGATATCTTTGAATTTAAAAGGTATTTAAGTTGAATATTTGGATTTGAACTGATAGGATATTTTATTTTATTAAAATGATTTGAAATGAAGTTTTGTAAGGATATGATATTTTATTATATTAAAATGATTTGAAATGAAGTTTTGAAATGATATGAAAATTTAAATATATGGAAATGGTTTGGAATTGATTTAATCTTTATTTTGATAAAGATATGGTTTGAAATGATATTTTATTTTGAAGTAAAGTATTGTTTTTAAAAGTTATAACCACGGGTTATAATAACGATTGGTTGGCAAAGAGACCGGGATCGGATATGGACATACTCTATGTTGATACCGAAAACCACTTTGACAACCGTGTACGCGGTGGAGATTCCAGAATGAAGTAGGATGGTGGCGACGTTCTTAAGGTATGTTACGTGGACCCAACTCCCGTGAGTTGGCATAAGGTGGCTAAAACAGGAGCGATCTCGGACCAGTGAGGTAGCACCTCTTCTCGGACACATTTCTTCGATATTATACTCTTACTTATGATTGATTAGATGGCTATCCTCCGATTTGGGAGTGTTGTTCGAGGTGGAACGGTAGTGGCTGCTATGCGTATCCATCAGTCTATGTGCGTAATTGGTATATCTACCCTGGCATTGCCTAGTTGTGCCGTGTCACCTACCATATCGAGCTTTACTACGATTATGATTTTAAGATCCGACCGCGTTAAGGTTCTCCATCCCCTTAACGCTATTTTCTATATGATTATACTTTACTTATTTAGACACTATTATAATATCGAATATTACTACATAGTAGATAGTTTAACGGATCCTTAGAGGATGGGCGGTCCCAAGCATCTTCTAAGTTACTTGTACCCTTATTACAGTTTGCTTGAGTTGGTTTACATTATATAAGTATATATTGTCCTGACTCGAGTGTTTTGTGTTTTGCTTTACGCTCGGGTCAGCCTGAGTTATTCACAGATTTGGATTTCCACTCGCTTGGAGATTTGAATCGCTAGAGATTATCTGCTTGTCTTGTCCTATCTATTTCAGTTCCGTTGTTCTACTCAGCTTGTACTTGGTTATTTTATTGAGACTTTTGTTGTACTCTATTTCTTCTGTTGTATCTTATGTAACTCTGACATATTTAGATAATAGCTTCATGAACTACTATTTCTTTTACTTCCGCTGCATTATTTTACTCTGTGTCTGTGATCTGTGATTATATTTATTTACTGTATATTCTGAGATTTGCAAAATTTTAATTACAACGCGGTATTTTGAGCAATTCAACTCCGGCATGAGTGTCTACCTATACACTTATAATGGATGCGAATGGTTGAAAATATCGGGTCGTTACAAGACCTTCACCCTCAACATGATAATATAGTCATCTTTCTTCTTCATCTCCACCAACATACTTATAAAACCTACCACCCCTAGGGTCAAATCTCATATCAGAAGGCTTATGAATCCTAGCCTGCTCAGACAAGCCTCATAAGAAGTCATCCAAGGAAGGAAGAGTCGTATCCATAATAACCATAGTACTGTCACCAATAACATCAACAGAACGAACGTCAATGACCAGAGTCATAATCTCAAGAGGCGAATGCACAGAAGGATCAACAGAGCAAACATCAATGACTAGAGTCACGATATCAGGAGGCATAAGCTCGGTAGTAAGGCAAACTGTCGAGACCCACTTCATGACAGGACAAGGAAGTGGGATCCTAAGTGAAAGAGGAACATGAAGGACGTTAGAATGCAGCGTACAGGCTTCAACAAGGTGACTAAATGTGTGATAAGATGAAAAATTAATGGTTTCCAACTATAATGGACATCGACAATTGAAACATGGCCCTCAGCAATACGAACATATATTTTGGAGGAAAGAGGATTTTCTAGAGTTACGTCAATGAGAGCCTTCACATACACAAGCTTATTTCGAGCAACAATATTAGCACCGAAACATTTGAGTTTACCAACAACACTCACTAACCAATCTCTATCATTGGTTGCAACACAGAAGGAATATAAGAGAAATGAGTCCATATCGGAATAGAGAGAATCTATTACTTTGTCTTGTGGGCCGTTAGACTCCAAGGGCTAATAATGAAGGGTTGAAAGACTATAATGGAGGGATTTGCCTCAAGCACTCGAAGCCTTTCTTTCTTTCTAGAGAATTTAAAAAAGAACATGTTATTATCAAAGTGCGCTTGTAGTCTACCCTTAATATTCCAACACTGACGGCAATGATTACTGACTGCTTGATAAGGAGGGTTAGAATCAAGGAAAAATCCTACTTAATACTTTGACCAAAATGCAGCTCATGCTTCCAAAACCTCTGACATGGGTATAATAGCACCATCCACCTCCTCAATATCAAAGGAGCGTGGAATGTATTCACGTGCATTTTGCGGCATTACACTAAAGAGTGACGACCACCTCTACCGATCACAACAAAAGAACCTAGAACATTATCAGCCAAAGTGGAAGCAAATACCGCACTTGAATTAGGTTTGACAAAAGTTATGGCAGTAGTATTCGGCTGGTCATTGGCACAAGCAGTTTGCATGCGTAAATCACTACATATTTCAACGGGATCTTTGTTTTCGTAATCACCCTCAACCACAACGCTAATACCTAAAGCAACTTCAATGTTGCAATTATCAATGTTTATCCATTGGCCCGACATAGAACCAGCAACCAACATAGGCGAGAGAGAACTTTTCCTAACCACAGTAGTATTTGTAGGCTCAACAGAAATTGGAGAGCATCTGCGGTCAAAATTTTTCAAGAACGTATCAAGCACCACGAAGGCATTTGCCATTGACAAAAGCAGAGCTAGGCAAATTAGTTTACTGACCGGACTCAAACGAGTTCAAGGTGAAGCACCCAAAGGGGAAATTCAGTGAGTGAAACTATGTTCTCAGGCGTTGACGAACCAAGATCAGACGGATGGGATGTGAAATGACCCTCCTCTTTCTCCTTAATTTCATAAGGATTTTTTTTTACTTCATCAAAGGGAATTTAAATCAAATAGAAATCAAAATGCCATACAAGCTATTGACATAGCCACTTATTTCTTTTCTAAGTAGGCAAATTAGGCAAAATCAGCAGTTCAGACGTCTAAATTCTTATGACAGGCGTCTAAACTTAATCCCAGACGTCTAACTAATTATGACAGACGGCTCAGAGATCTAAAATTGAAACAGAGAGAAAAAGACATTTTGAACTAAATTCAGACATCTAAATTTTTGTGACAGACGTCTACATTTAACCTCAGACGTCTAAATTATTATGACTGACGTCTAAGTTTAATCTCAGACGTCTAAATTATTATGACTAACGTCTAAATTTGATCTCTATGTACATGCACATTCAATTTATATGTGTCTGGATGTCCACCTACATTCATTTGCACTTTTAAGTTTGATTTAAACTTCCTTTGAACTATTAGAGTCATTTTTTTTTCTTTCAAACAATTCAACCAGGATTCAAAACTTATTACCAATATAAATATATCAGTGCATCCTTAGTAATATACACATACATATGAGGATGTACGTGTTTCTCTTGTTTAAATTCAGAGTATATATATTTTTGTTAAACAAGAGTATCCTGCTTGATTTGGATTCTAGCAGTTCTGACTAAAGTTAATTACTATAAACTTTTGAATATTTGTAACAAGTCAGTAAATCCTATGCATATCTAATTTATATGAACTTAAAAATATCCACAAGAATAATTCCAGGTTTTTATAGCTAAACTCAGATTTTTAACCTGCAAACTTAAGGTTTTAAGTAACTTGAAATTAACTAATACAATATATGTACATATACATATCCATTTCTCAAATACAGGCATATATCATTTACAGATTTTCACCACAATACTCAAATATATATTTTCTTGCAAAAATTCAACCAAGTCTTTAGATTAATCCCAAACTTAGTACATCACTAGATTCATTTAGAACAACCAATAAATCCAAACTTTTAAGACCATTACATAACAACCAAAACAGAACTATAAAAACTCCCCAGATTACATGCAAATATTTCATTCTAAGTTCTTATTCAATTCTAATTTAGCATGCTTATATAATCACTCTCATTAGCCACAGTAGCTTCCTATTTAGATCCAGCATTTCCTGAAAGAACATTAGAGGCTGCCCCATTTTAGATGAGACACCCCAGATGCCATAAGCAAACAAGGGTCAGATACAAGATCTGGTATGAGCAATATCAAAGACTCCATGATATTAAGTAAATGAGTGAGACATAAATATTTTGTACAAGTGGGCATATCTTCTTTGAACAATTTGCCTGACTTGTTTATGATATACTTGTGCATATATGATCAGTATTTAAGACTAATCATGTACACACATTCAACCATGCAAACATATATTTCAAATAGAAATACTCAGGAACTATCATAGCTCCAGTCCAACCATCTTAGGAATAACTCAAGTTCCTACTTCATCAATTTAAGGTTGCATTTACCAAATTAATTCCTAGCCTCATCTGCCATAAAAGAATCACGGGGACACATTGCAATAAAATAATTCACAATATTGCACAAAGATCTCAGGGCTTAAACAAACCATGTGCCAACTTGCATACTTCAAATATGACAAGCATTCCAGCAGTCTTCTTGGCTCATAATCCTTAGTTTATTTACTAAGTGTTCATGCTTAATCCTATCGTGAGATAGCTAGGTGACTAAATCCCAGTATACATGAAACATTACATAGAGTTTACAAGCATAACTCAAGAACAATCTAACATTCATGTCCAGGGAAAATCATATTTTCAAGTATTTTGGCTTAAAGAAAATACAAGAATATTTACAACTGGGAATAAAGACTAGGCATGTGGGTTATTATTGTTTCATAAGCAACCATGTTTGAACTAAATTCAAGATCTAGCTTAAACAAGATTTCTGGCTCATGGATTTTCTATTTGATCAAGGGTTCAGCACTTTTGGATATTTCCATTGCAACCTTGAATCTTTCATTTGAGCCTCAGCACTTACACAAGTGTAATGCAACTCATATACATTTTGGTTTCTATGTTTTCCATGCCATATCTAAACCAGTTACAAGTATTCTCTATTTACTTTCATGATTTCATACTTTTACCTTTCTGGGTGTAACCAAACAGAGCAAAACACTCAAACATCAAAGCAATCAAAACATCCAGAAACACCCATTAAAACATCCATTGAAGCATCCATTAAAACCATAGTAATGGAATCAAAAACATGTAGAAAAATAACATAAGTCTGGCTGCTTCATAACAGGACTTAATGCCATGGGTTTAGTGAGATTACTCACCTGAATATTTCTTCTTATTAATCCAGAAAATCCCTGAGTGTATTTTCTCTTCCTTTAAAATGTTTTCTTCTTTTCCTATTATAAGTAGCTCGGGTAAAACAATTTCTCTGGCCATAACTACTTATTTATAAACATATTTTTACTAGGGTTTTTCTCAAGACAAAATTCCATTTCTGTCCTGGCTAGCATCATGCATTGTGTGTTTGCATTTTCTCATTTTTTATCCCTAATTACCCCCGGTCATATTACCAATTAAAGGCTACATTTTCTTTTCTTTACTTTTTAAGAAAATGGCCACTCACCTAGTCATGTTAAAAGTGTGACTACCCTATTTTATATTTTAATTATTCCTGAGAATCCCCTTTGCTATTTTTGCCTACACAAGCATATTGACTTGTATTACATTTCATGTCATTTTAATATTATAGTTTCACTTGCTTATATATATATATATATACTTTTCAGTACTTAAAAATGTATATTTGTATACATATCTTATCTAGGCTTATTTAATTCCTCTTTAATTTCAGAAACATATGCACCTATATGTATACAGGTTTTCAAATCCTTATAACATATATATGTATAATTTTTTTTTCTGGGTTTTAAATAAAATCTGTTTACTGATTTTAAAATAAAACTTACTTTTCTTATTTTCTGGGATGATCCATATAATTCCAGAAATCAAATATCCATATCACAAAATTATGTTTGTAATGCTTTTTAATCCTTGTTTTAAATTCAAGAAATCTGGAGTTCTTCCTTGTGCCATATCAGTGTGCACGTGCACACATGCACACATACTTGCACACAATTAATTCCATATATTCTTATACAAATAAATTCAGATATTTTCAAAATTCAACTAAAATAAGATTCCATGAATTTCTGGGGCATTACAGGATGAAATGCTGATGACACGCCCCAATCTAGTACTAGATGAAGGTAGAGTTCCCGAGCTATTCGTGTTAGCCATGAAGAGAGAGGGACAAGGAAGAGAACATGATGAGTGGATCAAAGGAAAAAGCAGCAGGGGAAGTGAATAGATGGGAAGAATGAATAGCTCTTAGGATTCAACCATTAATGAATAGCGATGGCCATTAACGAACAAAATATATATTAAAAATATATATATTTATTTTAATTATTTATTAGTTTAATTAATCCAATTAATCAAATATTAAATAATTTTTGAAAAATATTATTTTTTAAATAATTCAAAAATTATTTTTTAAATTTTATAAAATTTACATTATATTTTTTTAATTTAATTTAAATTCAAATTATATTTTAGATCTTCCAACCGAGTTATGAAAACTAGCCGAAGACCCAAATCAAATTTGGTCTTTACAATTGGACCAACTTTTTAGAGTTACTCCACAAATTAAGCCAGTAGACAAGAAGGGGAGAATACTTTATTATCCAACGCCAAGCCTAGACACCCATAAGATAGATAGGCTTTATTAATTGGCCCTAAAGTTGCTAATTTACACTACATATACCATTTGGGCTCTAATACCATTGATGGAATCGGGACAGTCAATAAGGCATGAAATAGGTAGATTTCAAAAAATAATAATCCTATATTGGATCATAGTTGGCCTATGAAGCCTAATGGGTTGCATTATGCCCAATCCAATTAATTTAAACTGAATCAAATTTTATTTAATTTTTTGGTTGTTTAGTAAATGAATTTAATTAAAATGATATGAATATAATTTAGTAGTATATCATTATATACTCATGTGAGTATAACGTGTCTATGAAACATAATAAAGGTGTACATGATCAAGTTATACATAAGTAGAGATTAAGATATATATCTACTATATATATACTTCACATGCATGCGTGCACACACACTATATATATACTAGTGTAAATCGCACGTACGTGCATCTAATAAGTAGAAATATTTGCTATTTATTTAATGAACAATTAATGTATGAATATGTGCTATAAATACAAAAGCTTTAGTGGTTAAAACATTTTTATTTCTAGTAGTTTAGTTGGGGGAGTCGGTTGTAAGTTGATAGTGAAATTTTATTGATGGTTGGTCCGAAAGGGGATGGTGATAGAGGCTCCAAATCGATTGTTAGATTGCGTTGATGGGCTTAGGGTATTTTCAGAATTTCATAAAGACACTATGGAAACCGTGTTCATTAAATTCTCTTTATTAATAGTGTGTGTGTGTATATATATGTCGTTTGCCATAGTTAATAATTTACATAAAAATATGTATGCATATAACATAAAAATTCACAAATATAATTTATGAATATTTCAAATATAATTTAGAAAATATATCACAAAATTTGACTAAGTCTATATTTCAAACTTGAATTTTAAATAAACATCTAACTTGAGTTAGTTAACAAATTTAAATTTAAAACTTGATCTAAGATCCAAATTTTAAATTTACTAAATATCATAAAATGTGAATTTTTATTGTTTTATAAATTAAAAATAGAAAATAAAGTATGTATATTATGCATAAAATAAATTTTATAAGAACTAATTAATAGAAATATGATTTTAAACATATGATATATAAATATATATCTGTGTGTGTGCGCGCGTATTATAAATTTTAAATATATATTTAAATAAAGTATAATTTGGCTAAAAAATTCATTTACTATAGGTAGCACATATATATAATTTTATATATAAAAATGATTATATTTAAAATTATTTTATTCTAATATAACATACTTAAAGTATATAACAAATACATTTTCAGCAAATTTAAGAAAAAAGTAATTTGGAAGAAAAATAAATAAATAAATATTATTTTACTTGAAATTAATGTATATTTAAACGAAAAATTGATAAACATTATTTCAAACAGAAAATATTTTCTAATATTTTTATTTATATATGTATATTTAAATTATTGTGGCCAAAAATATTTTATGAAGGAACAATTCCAACCGAATTTGGTTTGAATAGCTGAATTTCAAATTTATTTTCCATTTTTGATCTAAAATAAGTCTATGAAGCGTAAATGGATTTTAGATCCAATCTAAATGCTTTAAATAAAATCTTTATTTGATTAATTATGTATAAAAGGATTTTTTTTATGTTTTAGTTCAAAAGTATATCAAATATTCGTTTGTGTGCAGTGCATATACTACAAATAAGAAGTGTAAATAGTTAATGAGAACGTATGTAGGTGTCGGGATTTACACCGCAACAGACCCATTTCCCCTTTACATATGCCTTTATTATCCATATTATATATATATATATATATATATGTATGTATGTATGTATTAAAACCACATTAGATAATTTTATGTGATTTGAAATCAAAAAATAACATTAATGAATTTGACTTCAATTAAAAAAAGGTTTGACATTAAATGTTACGTTGTTACACAAGATCTATTCTCTAAATTTGAATTGAAAGAACACATGTAGATTTTCGTATATATGAAATTATAATTTATCATTTTAGATTTAAAACAATGCATATTTGTGAATATTGTAATTTATGATACATACGCGTGCACGCACACATAAAAACATACATACATATACACATAAGTTGGATTTAAAAATTAACAATTTTGATTAAACTTATAGTTTAGAAATGAAACTAGAGTTTGAGATTTTTATAAGACAACAAACTAAGAAAATGAGATAATTGATGTAAAATTTGCACAAAAGTCCATTCATAAATTATAGACCAAAAAGAATTTTCCTTCTTATATGAACGATATCAAAATATTTATAACCAAAATTAGCCATATATTAGTTTTCAAGGAATAAGAATTAATTGACATATATGACAAAAGGGTTGGTGTAGTTGGTTGATGGTTCGGACAGCGAGACCAGAGATCATGAGTTTGAACCTTGAAACTAACAATCTTGTAACAAGTACCAGAGTATGTATTTGGCTGACACATACTTCCCTGGAGTTGTAATGTGAAGCTTTGTTCTCTTGGTAATTCAAAAAAATTGACATATACAATCCATTTACAATTGTGTATATAGATTTTATAAAGGTATAAAATAGATATATATCAAAATTAGCTTTCAAGTTTCTTTTTCCTTTTTTTCAAAATTATCAAAAAAAGGAATTGGATTAGTCATACATATGAAAATTCATATAAGAACAAACGGATCTAAATAATACATGGAATAACAACAGATTAGCAAAGGTGACAGAATCTAAACATACCAATTTGAGATGAAATTTATTATGAAAGGATGAAGAGCATATGTAGATCTGAATTAAAACAATACAATAGTCAAATGCTCAATTAAGATGGAAGAGGGTTTTGATTCACATAAACAAAATGATAAATTAAACACATGATGAATCTTACAAAATCCAAGCATATGAATGATAAAACATATAAATAAATTAATTTGAGAATTACCTTGGATGTTGCCTGTAAACACACCTTGAAATGATGAATCAAAAGCTTCTAGACGCGATAGAATCAATTTCCGGAATTTGCAAGAATCAAGAAATGAGAACCACCATTTGTTTTGACTTGATTTGATTTTGATTTTGAAATTTTTAGGATTTGGAAGCCATTATTTTTGGCAGGGATGGAAGATGAGGGGACTAAATATGAATTGTCTAAAGAGTCTTCTAAATGAATGAGAGAAAACATGTTTTAAAGGAAACACTGAAACATTTCAATCCCTTCTTAAAACCTTATCTATTTAATTTCCAATAAAATCTCATCAAATACTTTCCATATTGTTAGTGTCTATGGATAACCATAATAGGTGCCATATAGCCCTTAAAAATTTTCAAAATCACTTAGCATTTAATTTATTTAAATCCAATTTAAACATTATATCGATATCGTATATCAATATGCGCATTTATAACTTCTATAAACATTTTGTACATATAAATGATAATAAAAAAATTGATAATCAATATTTCATAAATATTAGTTAATTTAATTAATTTAAAATCACACTTAGTATTTATTTTATTTAAATCCAATTTAGATATTCTACCGATATCATATATCGATACGTGCGTTTATAACTTTTATATAAGCACTTTAGTAAATACTTATGGTATTTAAACAAACCAAAAAACATTAACAATTAATATTAATTAATTTACAATAATTATAAATTAATTAAATTGTGTAGTTCATTTGTTGTATTCATCATTTTCGTTATACGACTCGAAGTTGTAAATTTAGTCAGCAATTAATATCGAATAATTCAAATATTAATTTTCACACATCACCTTAGTTAGTGGTGTAACATTTTGGCTGAATTTATTACTTAAACATCATTTTGGTAAAACCCCATTTTACTTGTTATAAGCGATATCTAATAGTAATGATTATTTATACCAATTTTCTTCATCAAAACTATATCACATTAAGATTTATGTAATTTGGTTTTGGTCAAAATTCTAACATCGTCCACATTGTTGTAAGTCCAAACCCAAAATCCTTCATTCAATAGTAATAATTACTATTAATCATATTGTTATGGCCAAAGGCTTTGACTTTGAGCAAACTATAGTTGACCGTTATACTAACCACATATAACCGAGGAGATGAATTCTCCATTGAATAGTTTTTCACTTCCAATGCTTCAACTTAGACCCTAACTATAGTTGTTTGATAGACGCCATGCCATCATTTAAATATAAGCAAAGTGGGGTATCCAAATTGAAGTTTCATGGTATTCTCAAGTCGAGGGAACTATGTAACATCGTTACTTTGAGTTTCTTCGTTTGACCTAAGTTATATTAACCAACAGAGAACTCTCAAGTGGGTCATTCCATGGTTATCAATAACTATCAGTGCGTAACCACTTGGTAGCCTAGCAGCCATGAGTAATACACTTCCTAACATTTGGAGAGCATTACACACTCTAGTCTCACCGGATGTATCGATATCTCGTCTCGAAACATCTTAACCATGAATATTTAAAATAATATGTTATTTTAGATGCGACAAATTTCTCATGATTACAACACATTGAACCAAATGACATATTATTTAAGGATTTTCTATTTAATATACTTTAAATTAATTGCTTAATTAATCATATCACAATATAAGAAGTATACAATAGAAAGAAAAGCACATTTTAATTTGAACAAGATTGGTTATCGAGTTAGATATATGTAATAAATTACATAATGGCCCTACGGCATACCCCTAACTCTATCATCTTATATGTGTTTACATATATATTTTAAATTTATATGTATATACTATGTATTAGATTTAATCAACACATTTAATATATAATCAAAACAATAAAACAATATATGGATAAATAATGATGTTGGCATTTATACAAGTGCTGATATATCTGTATAATTATAAAAAGAACATTGTATAAATGTAAACAAAGATATACATGGAAATGTGTTGCTTTTGATTCACATGTAGATCTGATCAGTCTCCTAGAACTCTCAGATTTACACCCAAAGTTGCAAGTGAATGTCATGCTAATACCAGATCTAGTTATATTTGATTGAATAAATGTAAATGGAGTTGGAAAAGGTGAAGCTATGGGGGTATATTCTTGTGGCCAAATTCATTTAGTAATTTAGCTAATTTAAATCCGATTTAAATCCTTCTAGATATTGCACATCGATATACACACATATAACTTTTATATATACACCTAAAAAAATTACTAACATCACCCCAAACTATTCTTGAGGCTACTCCATTTTACAAACCCATACAATAAATATAATAATAATTAATATTTCACAAATATTAGTTAATAAAATTAATTTACAAGTATTATAAATCAATTAAATCAAGCGATGTTCCGAAGACTAAATAGGTTCGGTTGTGCAACTCACAGGTGCGAATTTAGCTAGCGATTAATATTCAAACAATTCAAATACTAATGCTCACATATCATCTTTGCTAGTGGTGTGAAACTTTGGGCCGTGTCATTCTGTAGTCATCCAATAACTATCTGTACGTAACACCTTGATGCCCTTAGCAGCCATAAGTAATACACTGCCCAACGTTTGGAGAGCATTATATACTTTTATCTCAATGGATGTATCGAAATCCTTTCTCTAAACATCTTGACCAGGAATATTTAAAATACTATGTTAATTTATATTATGATAATTTTCTCATAATTACAACTCTTTATAACTACCATCACATAACATTTCATTTAAGGATTTTTCTATTAAATACACTTAAATTAAGCATGTAATTAAAATATCACAATATAATAAGTATATATAAAAAATAAACACCTTTAATTTCAAATGAGGTTTTATTATAGAGTTAATAATCTATAATAATTTATAGAATTGCCCCAGGCATGGCCTTAACTCCTTCAGTGTAGACTTCCTACTAATGTAGATGGTAGAAAATTTGCTATCTATATATTTGAGATTGAGATGAATTAGATTGTGTTGAGCTGAGTGTAAAGTATAGTTGAAGATCTAGTTAAAGTGTTGGTGTTCCTTGGTTTGAAAATTTTGCTGCCAAACACTATTTTGGATCATAGTGGGTCTATGAAGTTTATTGGGTTATACTAGATCCAATCTAGATTAATTAAATAAAATCCAATTTTATTTAATTAATTAATGGATTAGCTAAAATAATTTGTACTTAGATTATGAGTATAACAATATATACCCACATGTGTAATATATACGTGCAACATAATAATGTGTACATGATTAATGTATACGTATGCTGATGTTGGGATTTGCATCTGTAACGTACTCATTGACCTTTTATATATGCAATAGCTATCTCAAAATATTATTTTAAACAAAAATATATGTATATATTATTTTGAAATATATTTATATGTTTAATAAAATAAAATTTAAAATATTTAATTGGATTTTGTCTAAGTAAATAAAATAAAATTCAAAAATTAATATCTAAAATATCTAATTTTGACTTGGTAAAAATATTTAAAATTCAAATCTAGATCTAAAATACATTTAAAATAACTTTGAACTCATTAAAATAAATATTTTATATTTTTAATGATATATTGTCATCATGGAAAATAAAATCATTTTTTAAAATACACAAATTAAAAACATAATACAATCAAAATATGCAGTTTTAAAAAAAAAATAAGGTATATTACATAAATAATTTCTTTTCGAAAGTGGATTATTTTATAACTAAAAACCAAAACTAATTATTATAATTTAATAATTTAAATATTTACATTTATGTATGTGTATATATATATATATATATATTAAAGTAATCATTATTATTAATGATATTATATATATATATAGTTTGAAAATATATTTTTGAAAAATATAGAAACATAATCATATATACATGTATAATTTTATCAACATTTTCTGAGTATGTATACAATATAAATACCATTATAGATAGTGAATAACATATATTAAATTAATAGAAAATCAATTTTAAAAATTGAAATAATATAAATGTACATGGCCGAGAAAAATGGTTTTTTACACTTTATACAAAGATTTAATAACTATTTGATTAATCAAAGTAGAGTAGCCAAGGGGACAACTATTGTGCAAACAAAATCGCTATAATATATATATATATATATATATATATATTACATGATGAATATGATGTAAATGTAAATGATATTTAATACCTTAGGGATGTAGCCTTTGAATACATATTGATTAAAGGTATCTATTAGATTCACCTAGAATCAATCTCCAAACATCGCAATAGCCTAGAGTACCGCGATTTTTTTTAATTTGATATAATTGGCTTTAAAGTAATTTTGGCTATGGTAAGGTGGGAAATATCTCACGGCCAAGGGTGGTAAGGAGCAAGAGGGAGAGTAAATGAGGAAAAGATTTGTTTAAATGGTGAAAACAGTGGATACTACTTCTCCTCCTTTTGCTAGTTCTTTGTTTACCGATTCTAGGTCAAGAATTCAGAAACAACCTCTCCCCTCTCTCCTCCTATAGGCCGACCATCATATGGGCCCTATTGGACTAACAATACATCAAAATCCATTAAGTAAATAACATCATTTAAATCATATTTAATTGTGTATCGATATCGTATATCAGTACATACATATATAACCGTAACAACCCACACCTTAATGTGTCCAAATTTCGACTAAATCCAAATCCAAGTCTATTAGGATATGGATTGTTGATTATGGTAACTTGTGATTGTTGGAACTGGGCCGACCTACAACGAAAGTTATGGGTGAATTTCAAAAATTTTACCCAGTTGGATCTTTATTAGGTCTATGAAGTCTAATTTATTTAAAACATTTCTAAATTTAATTTAAATAAAATCATATATTTCATTTAAATTTATAAATTGTTGATATAAATTTATTTAATTTATTTTCAACTTATTTATAAATATACATATGTATATACGTGTGCACGCATAACATGATATTCCATGAAGGGTTTAACATGCCTGTATATAGATGTTGTGATTTACATTACAACGGATACATTACCTCATCCTATATTTATTGTATATTGTCCAAATATGTGTATATATTTATAGTTGTTATATATATATATCCAAGTGAAAATTATATATATTTATATTACGAAAACATCATATATATACATATAAAATATTATAGTATTAAATAAACATACATATGTATATAATATGTGTATATGTATAAAATACGATCTTACTTAATTTTATTTATTTATTTACATATATATGTATTAAAGTTACATAATAATATATATATATATATATATATCCAAGTGAAAATTATATATATTTATATTATGAAAACATCATATATATATACTGTGACGACCGCCCATGACCCCTGCACCGAATCTAGTGATAGTGCGCTGTAAAGTGTGCCAGGCGACCATGGACGATTGTCAGGGTAGATTAAAACAACAGAATCTATCGTATTACTCACAGCGCATGGACAAAATACAATAGAACATATACATAGTGAAGCTTTACAGAATAAAATGCCATCATATAAAACTTCATAATAGTTGAATACAAGCATCCAAATAGCCAATACATCAAGCCTCACTACATAACTCTCAGAGAATACAAAACAGCGGAACATCCAGTACATATAATAAGAAGATAATATGCAACCCTCCAGCTCGTCTTCGATATCAGCATCGTGAGAAGAGAACAGCACCTTTCACCTGCTACCTAGTCTGCCCGTCCCAACAATGGACGAACATCCCAAGACAATAAGAATTAAAACATAAAGCCTTGAGTCAGACAACAGTCTTAGTGAGCGGTAAATTAACTAACAACATACCAAAAGAGCATAAAGGAAAAGGAATAGGAATACAACCCTCCCACTCCAACCTCATTCTACAGTGATAGCCCCCAAACACACACTAAGCAGAAGCAAGCATAGCAAAGTATACAATTTAAAGTAAAACAATTATCACTCGAGTCAAGAGCGATGTTTTCAAGTACAAATCCCAAGGTCTTAAACCAAGGTCAGATAAGCACCCATGAAATACCGCTCTTGAGACCAAATGACGATACAACCAAACATCCATGACTCTGGCTATCACTGTTATCATTGCTTCGATATCACCGTTAATTGAATGACCGGCACATTCTTTCAGCCGTCCGTCAAGGGCTAATGGAAACCCTGGTTCTAGACATAACTCCCGCACGTCGTCGCAGCCCGTGCCAAGGATTTTCGCAACTACCCAGAGTACTCGACCATCAACAGTTAGTCTTTTGGGCGTCCCCATGTACTCTTGCTTAGAGCATGCTAGAACCTTCAACAACGATGAGATCTCAGCCTTCTAGTCATCCTCCTCGACGACTATTTTCATACTAGCTCAAGCGCCTCTCGAGCATCCATTATCCTCAAACTCGAATCATATCACCGAGTTACCAACGTGCTTGGAATGATCCCGTCTGGATTAGACCAAGTCTTCATCACATGATGCCTCGCTTCATTACATCCTCGCAAAGCCTCATCTCAACATCACATCATCAAATCTATGCATAAGAGCTTCATCATCCCGCTACATATGCCACGAGCAGCTTTCCCAATTCAAGAGCCTTTCCCTTAGCTTTTGAATCATCTTCGACCACCTTGTCTAAAACCAATCAACAATCATCTAATTCACAGCAATCAATCATGTCAAACATCAATCCAAGTAACCAAGCATTCAAATATAAGCAAAATGAACAATTATAACAATAATGGCAATTTCGTAATTAAGGAGTTGAAAGTCTAACAAGCATGAAAACATGAGAATTATCTCTACAACTTGATGAATGAACTTGCATAGGTTAATCACATACAAAAATGGTTGTCAAATCATCATGAACAATGGATCTACATGGATCTACACTTAGGATGAAGAAAATGCATGGAAATCACTATTTTAACACCAAATCGAGCCAACAATCCGATATACTCCTTTGGATCCGTGTGAGAGATAATCACCACTCACCAAATCACCAAAACAAACCCAAATCTACACGCTTCAGATCTGGACAGCGAAGGATCAAGCTTGACCTATCACGAATCCGCTTCAAACGACGAAATCTCACTTGAAAAGATGAAGATCTTCAATCTAAGCTCTTGAATCTTCAATCTTGATCTTCGATTTGGATGGATGGAAGCACTAGATTAGAGTGGAGAAAAGAAGTGAAGAAGTGTAGAAGTCGAGCTCTCAAAATGGCAGCACTTCGTCGCTTCGAAATCCGGATCCAAAAAGTGAGAACAACCCCTCCTATTTATAGCCAGAAATTCCTTAAGTCGTAACTCGTCTGCCTCTATAAGTCGTCCACGACTTATGACTTAAACCCCTACGACTTAACCAGACTACCCCTTCGCGACCTAACACACATCTGCCTACGACTCACGACAAAACAACTATCTCCTAAGTCGGTTACGACTCATAGCATGCGCCTACGACTCAACTGAGAAGGGCCTCCGACTTAACCAAGCTACGACTCAGTGCTCCGCGACTCAACAGGTAGGCTACGACTTAACAAATAACTGGGGTTACGACTCAACTCCTAAGTCGTCTACGACTTAACTCATAGGCTACGACCTAACTATAAGGCTGCCTATCTCCTAAGTCGCTAGCCTTTATAAGTCGGTTACGACTTATCTCTTAGGTCGTTTACGACCTAAGACTTAGAAAAGACAAACATACTAAGTCGCATACGATCTATATCATATCCTAGGTCGTCCACGACTTACCACCTTAACTCGGTAACAACATAACTAGGGGCACAACCTACGACTTACTAACTTATCTGGTTTATGACTTAGTACAACAGCCCAACCAAGTCTCTACGAATCATACCTTTCGACCTAACAGACTTACGACTTAACAGTTAAGCCCCTAAGTCGCTCACTCTCTAGGTCGCAACATTATATAGGTCGCTCCAAACTAACACGTGACCCAAACCACTTCGCGACCTAACATATAACTCGGTCACGACTTAACCCTTAGGTCGCCTACGACCTAACCAAAGCGAACAACCAGTCTTTCTTAAGTCGTCTAACGACCTAACAAACCAAGCTACCAGACGACCTAATACATAGCGACCTATCTCTTAACTCGGTCAAAACTTTAAGTCGTTCAAACGACCTAACTCCAAGCCCTGGGTCACTTCCATCTCCTAAGTCGTATACGACTTATGACTTATACTAAGTCGTTCACGACATAGGACTTAGCAAATATTCAACCAAAAACTGAAACAACCCAAAAATGCTGAAAATTCCAGATTTTGACAACTTTTCGATCCATAGAAATACGGGTCGTTACATTCTCTCCCCCTTAGGAATTTCGTCCCCGAAATTCCAAGCAATCAAAGCAATCAAAGACTATTCTGTACGCCTACCATCCATAGTAATCAACAAACCATGCATCCAATTCTAGCTTAGCGTACAGAATTCTAAAACTAGAACAAGTTACAATATCGCGAGATGACACGACACCTTAGGGCCATACCTTGAAGAGTTCAGGATGAGCTGCCTTCATCCTCTCTTCCACCTCCCACGTACAGTCGTTATCATCATCACTCCATTGTATCTTGAGCAACTTAACTACCTTCCTCCTAAGCTGTTTCGTGTCGGTTTCAACAACACGAAGCGGCTTACAAGGTCTTCTATCAACTGGATCACTTTCGAAATCTTCACAGCTATCAGCAGAAACCACTGTACTCGAGTCGTGCACATACTTCCGTAGATACGATACGTGAAAAACATTGTGCACACTCGACATCTTCTCCGGTAACTCCAATCTATAGGCGAGCTTACCAATTCGCTCGATGATCGGGAATGGTCCAACAAATCTCGGAGTCAATTTTCCTTTCTTCCCGAATCGGATAACATTCTTCAGTGGAGAAATCTTCACAAAAACCATATCACCAACATCGAATTCCAAATCCTTACGACGCTTATCGGCATAACTTTTCTGACGATCTTGGGCTGCCTTCATTCGTTGCCGAATGATCTCTATACAATCTGAAGTCTGTCGAATCATCTCTGGCCCAAGCATCAGCTTTTCTCCTGTTTCTATCCAACATGTCGGAGAGTTACACGGTCTTCCATACAATGCCTCATATGGTGCCATACCAATGCTTGATTGGTAACTGTTGTTGTATGCAAACTCCACCAAATGAAGGTGATCTTCCCATGATCCTCCAAAATCCAAAACACAAGCTCTAAGAAGATCTTCCAAAACTCGGTTGACTCTCTCGGTCTGACCATCTGTTTGAGGGTGATAGGTTGTACTTAAACACAACTCAGTTCCCAAAACTTCCTGGAAGCTCTTCCAAAATCCACTAGTGAACAAAGGATCTCGATCGCTCACTATACTCTTCGGAATACCATGGAATCAAACTATCCACTTAACATACAACTCAGCCAACTTTGATGCAGTCCTAGTCGATCGAACAGGAATGAATCGTGCACTCTTAGTCAAACGATCTACAATGACCCAAATCCCCTCATTTCCCGTTCTGGTTCTAGGCAATCCATCGATAAAATCCATCGATACCTGCTCCCACTTCCATGTAGGAACTTCTAATGGCTGAAGCAATCCACTTGGCTTCTTCTGTTCGACTTTTACCAACTGGCAGTTCATACACTTGGAAATAAAATTTCCAACATCCTTCTTCATGCCTTCCCAGTAGTAGGTTCTCTTCATCCCGATACATTTTATTTCCACCTGGATGAATTGTCAGCTTCGAGTGATGACTTTCCTTCAGAACTTCACTCCTCAATTCATCTATATCGGGAACAACTAGTCGTCCTTGCTTCCGAAGCCAACCCTCTCGATCGACCTCGAATCCTTTATCCTTTTCTGGATCCAATCCAGATTCCAATTCACGGATAATCTTGACAAGCTTTTCGTCTCGCTTTTGGCTCTCGCCAATCCTTTCCACAAGAGAAGGTCTTATCGATAAGTTTGCCAACATCTCAGGTTCCAATTCACATCTAGGCCTAAAGTCAAATCCAGCTAAATACTCGAGACTCTTCCATTCTGAAAACATGGCTCCCAATCCTGCATGTCTTCGACTTAACGCATCTGCCACTGCGTTACCTTTTCCCGGAGTATAAGCTATACCAAAATCATATGATGCTAAAAACTCTAGCCAACGTTGCTGCCGAAGATTCAAATCCTTTTGGGAGAAAAGATACTTCAACGACTTATGATCTGTAAACAACTCGAATCGGACTCCCAGTAGATAATGTCTCCACATCTTCAGAGCAAATACAATCGCCGCTGACTCCAAATCATGAGTCGGGTAATTCCTTTCATGCGGCTTTAGTTGTCGACTGGCATACGCAACAACTTTATCCTTCTACATCAGCACTGCTCCAAGTCCCGTACCACATGCGTCGGTGTAAACCACCATCTCATCATTCCCACTAGGAATAGTCAAAACAGGAGCACTCGTCAATCTCTCTTTCAGGATTCCGAAAGCTTGCTCACACCAAGCATCCCAACCGAACACTTGGTTCTTCTTCGTCAATCCTGTTAACGGTGCAACTACCTTGGAGAAGTCTTTGATAAACCGTCGATAATATCCTGCTAATCCAAGAAAACTTCTCACATCAGATGCATTCTTAGGTCTAACCCAATCCTGGATTGCTGCCACCTTAGCGGGATCAACCGCTATTCCACTTCCAGAAATCACATGGCCTAAGAACCTCACTTCACTCTTCCAGAAGTGACACTTCGAAAACTTAGCCTTCAGCTGATGCTTCCGTAAGATCTCCAAAACAATATCCAAGTGCGTCTTGTGCTCTTCTTCAGTTCTGGAATAAATCAGAATATCATCCACAAACACAAGTACGAACTTGTTCAACTGATCTCTGAACACTCTATTCATAAGATCCACAAAATATGCTGGCGCGTTAGTCAACCCAAACGGCATTACCAGCCACTCATAGAAACTGGATGGTGTCCTAAAAGCAGTCTTCGGCACACTATCCTTAGCCACTCTCAACTGGTGAAATCCCGTTGCCAAATCCATCTGAGAAAACACCTTGGCTTCGTGAAGCTGATCAAACAAGTCATCTATTCTCGGCAATGGATACTTGTTCTTCTTAGTCACCTTATTCAGCTCACGATAATCGACACACAACCTCAGCGATCCATCTGCTTTGGTTGCGAATACAACTGGTGCACCCCATTCGGACACACTACGCCGAATGAATCCTTTCTGAAAAAGGTCATCAACTTGCACCTTCAACTCATGCTGTTCCTTAGGCGCCATCCGCCTAAGAGGCATCACAACAGGTCTGGCTCCTTCAACTAGATCTATACGAAACTCGATCTCTCTATGCGGCGGCAACCCTTTGACTTCGTCAAAGACATCTTCGAATCCATTAGCGATTGGCACCGATGACAGTCCATCCCGTGGAACAACCAGCGAATACATGAAGCTCATGAAGACGCCTTCCTCATGCTTACATCGTATTACAACCTTTCGCCCCTCCACATTCTCGACTGTCACTTCCAATCCTCTCGCAATCAACCTTTGCCGCATACTTCCTAAGCCAGTCCATACCCAAAATAATTCCGAACCCCGCAAAGTTCTGAACAAAGCAATCACAAACAAAAGAGCAACCATGACTCGATACAACTAGACCACGGCATAACATACACAAACAAGACGAACCCCCAACTGGATTAGTCACAACCAATGGCCTATCAACAATATCCGGCTTCAAATCTAACCAGCCAACGAGTTCATTACAAACAAACGAATGTGACACTCCAGTATCAAACAACACTCTAACTGGAACACCACATAAGAAAAGAGTACCTTGAACAACCACACTCTTCCCTTTCTCTTCAACGGTAGGAGCTTTCAAAGACGACGAAACAGCTCCCAAAGCATATGCTTGCACAATCTGCGTGTCCCTCTGTGGTTCTGGACAATTCTTCCTGATATGCCCCGGTTTGTCACAGTTGTGACACTTCATTAGTTCCTTCGGATTCTTACAATCCCTGGCGACATGGCTCTTCTGCTGACAATTGTAGCAAATCACTTCAACCTTCTGCTTCCTCTGGCCACCCTTCCCATTTTGCTGCTGCTGCTTCCTTTTCTTGTTTCCACTCTGCTGGGGTTTAGACTCTTCCCTGGTCGCAGCAACAACATATCCTTCCTTAGGAAACAGATTCTCGTGTCTGAAAGCTTCCTCCACAAGCTTCCTAAATGAATCGTCCAAATGATCCATCAGTCTTGGAACCTGAACTTGATCTCCAACATCTACTGATGGCCCCGGGGCTGACATCCTTCTCATGATCGAAGTCATCATGGTTTCGAACATAGCAACATAATCAGCAGCCCCTTCAGTAGCACGGCCTTCCCTAGCAGCTGGTCTCCCTCTTCGACTCATTCTCAATATCTACAAAAAGGAATGATTAGCATACCGAGAGAAACAACTGCATAAAGGACTAACTTACTGCTAAACTACTATATTATATATAGTAATCATCCATCAAAATACAATTACGTCTCTCATACGTAGTTACGTCAGCGAGCGTTGGGTAAAATCGGTTAACCTCGCTCTGATACCAAATGTGACGACCGCCCATGACCCCTGCACCGAATCTAGTGATAGTGCGCTGTAAAGTGTGCCAGGCGACCATGGACGATTGTCAGGGTAGATTAAAACAACAGAATCTATCGTATTACTCACAGCGCATGGACAAAATACAATAGAACATATACATAGTGAAGCTTTACAGAATAAAATGCCATCATATAAAACTTCATAATAGTTGAATACAAGCATCCAAATAGCCAATACATCAAGCCTCACTACATAACTCTCAGAGAATACAAAACAGCGGAACATCCAGTACATATAATAAGAAGATAATATGCAACCCTCCAGCTCGTCTTCGATATCAGCATCGTGAGAAGAGAACAGCACCTGTCACCTGCTACCTAGTCTGCCCATCCCAACAATGGACGAACAGCCCAAGGCAATAAGAATTAAAACATAAAGCCTTGAGTCAGACAACAGTCTTAGTGAGCGATAAATTAACTAACAACATACCAAAAGAGCATAAAGGAAAAGGAATAGGAATACAACCCTCCCACTCCAACCTCATTCTACAGTGATAGCCCCAGACACACACTAAGCAGAAGAAAGCATAGCAAAGTATACAATTTAAAGTAAAACAATTATCACTCGAGTCAAGAGCGATGTTTTCAAGTACAAATCCCAAGGTCTTAAACCAAGGTCAGATAAGCACCCATGAAATACCGCTCTTGAGACCGAATGACGATACAACCAAACATCCATGACTCTGGCTATCACTGTTATCATTACTTCGATATCACCGTTAATTGAATGACCGGCACATTCTTTCAGCCGTCCGTCAAGGGCTAATGGAAACCCCGGTTCTAGACATAACTCCCGCACGTCGTCGCAGCCCGTGCCAAGGATTTTCGCAACTACCCAGAGTACTCGACCATCAACAGTTAGTCTTTTGGGCGTCCCCATGTACTCTTGCTTAGAGCATGCTAGAACCTTCAACAACGATGAGATCTCAGCCTTCTAGTCATCCTCCTCGACGACTATTTTCATACTAGCTCAAGCGCCTCTCGAGCATCCATTATCCTCAAACTCGAATCATATCACCGAGTTACCAACGTGCTTGGAATGATCCCGTCTGGATTAGACCAAGTCTTCATCACATGATGCCTCGCTTCATTACATCCTCGCAAAGCCTCATCTCAACATCACATCATCAAATCTATGCATAAGAGCTTCATCATCCCGCTACATATGCCATGAGCAGCTTTCCCAATTCAAGAACCTTTCCCTTAGCTTTTGAATCATCTTCGACCACCTTGTCTAAAACCAATCAACAATCATCTAATTCATAGCAATCAATCATGTCAAACATCAATCCAAGTAACCAAGCATTCAAATATAAGCAAAATGAACAATTATAACAATAATGGCAATTTCGTAATTAAGGAGTTGAAAGTCTAACAAGCATGAAAACATGAGAATTATCTCTACAACTTGATGAATGAACTTGCATAGGTTAATCACATACAAAAATGGTTGTCAAATCATCATGAACAATGGATCTACATTGATCTACACTTAGGATGAAGAAAATGCATGAAAATCACTATTTTAACACCAAATCGAGCCAACAATCCGATATACTCCTTTGGATCCGTGTGAGAGATAATCACCACTCACCAAATCACCAAAACAAACCCAAATCTACACGCTTCAGATCTGGACAGCGAAGGATCAAGCTTGACCTATCACGAATCCGCTTCAAACGATGAAATCTCACTTGAAAAGATGAAGATCTTCAATCTAAGCTCTTGAATCTTCAATCTTGATCTTCGATTTGGATGGATGGAAGCACTAGATTAGAGTGGAGAAAAGAAGTGAAGAAGTGTAGAAGTCGAGCTCTCAAAATGGCAGCACTTCGTCGCTTCGAAATCCGGATCCAAAAAGTGAGAACAACCCCTCCTATTTATAGCCAGAAATTCCTTAAGTCGTAACTCGTCTGCCTCTATAAGTCGTCCACGACTTATGACTTAAACCCCTACGACTTAACCAGACTACCCCTTCGCGACCTAACACACATCTGCCTACGACTCACGACAAAACAACTATCTCCTAAGTCGGTTACGACTCATAGAATGCGCCTACGACTCAACTGAGAAGGGCCTCCGACTTAACCAAGCTACGACTCAGTGCTCCGCGACTCAACAGGTAGGCTACGACTTAACAAATAACTGGGGTTACGACTCAACTCCTAAGTCGTCTACGACTTAACTCATAGGCTACGACCTAACTATAAGGCTGCCTATCTCCTAAGTCGCTAGCCTTTATAAGTCGGTTACGACTTATCTCTTAGGTCGTTTACGACCTAAGACTTAGAAAAGACAAACATACTAAGTCGCATACGATCTATATCATATCCTAGGTCGTCCACGACTTACCACCTTAACTCGGTAATAACTTAACTAGGGGCACAACCTACGACTTACTAACTTATCTGGTTTACGACTTAGTACAACAGCCCAACCAAGTCTCTACGAATCATACCTTTCGACCTAACAGACTTACGACTTAACAGTTAAGCCCCTAAGTCGCTCACTCTCTAGGTCGCAACATTATATAGGTCGCTCCAAACTAACACGTGACCCAAACCACTTCGCGACCTAACATATAACTCGGTCACGACTTAACCCTTAGGTCGCCTACGACCTAACCAAAGCGAACAACCAGTCTTTCTTAAGTCGTCTAACGACCTAACAAACCAAGCTACCAGACGACCTAATACATAGCGACCTATCTCTTAACTCGGTCAAAACTTTAAGTCGTTCAAACGACCTAACTCCAAGCCCTGGGTCACTTCCATCTCCTAAGTCGTATACGACTTATGACTTATACTAAGTCGTTCACGACATAGGACTTAGCAAATATTCAACCAAAAACTGAAACAACCCAAAAATGCTGAAAATTCCAGATTTTGACAACTTTTCGATCCGTAGAAATACGGGTCGTTACATATACATATAAAATATTATAGTATTAAATAAACATACATATTTATATAATATGTGTATATGTATAAAATACGATCTTACTTAATTTTATTTATTTGTTTACATATATATGTATTAAAGTTACAGATATATATGTATTAAAGTTACAGAATTATATATGTGTGTGTATGTATAAATATAAATATATAATTAAAAAGTAAATATGAGTTAGAATAGTTTATAAATTATAAAATTAAAATAAATACTATTATTATTATTTTATTTTTTATTAAACATTCCATAACATATATACATTAAATCAAAATATAAGTATAATTTTATTAAATTAATATACACACACACATATATATTATGAATTAATTAGTCAATTAACAATAAGTAAATAATAGAAAATATTTATATAATAGATATTTTGAATTTTAAACTCTCAAAAAATCAGGAATATTAGTACATGAGTTGCGAAATATTCTCAAAATTTTCCATGTTAAAATAATATTTTTTATTAATTAAATGCTTTCTAGCCGAATTTTAAATGATTTATTAAAATATAAAAATTGGTAGAGTATATGTGTTACAAATTAATTTTAGAAAATTTAAAATTGAATTTTTGGAGCATAGTTTATTTTATATGTATTTAGTAATTCATGCAAAGATTAAAATATATTAAATAATTTTCAAAAAAAAATTTCGATTACTAAAAATCTTAATTAATATAAATATACATTTGAAAATTATTAGATCAATTATTTATGCAATATAGTTATATGGTTTAATACATGTCATATAAATATATTAGTTAATATATTAATCTATGTATATATTAATTAACAAAATATGAATAATTAAAATATAATGATATTGGCTGTGTATCATATCCTTGTAAAAATTGTTTTATTTATTTGATAAACAAATACACATAACCAATCAATATATGTGACAACAACAATAGCTATATAAATCCCACCTAACTAACAATTCATTAATAATAGAGTATGTGTGTGTGTGTGTGATAATATAGAGTTATACAGAGAATATGCATCATATATAAAACTAAATAATTACCTAAACTAATGCCCTTAAGTACACCTTGTAATGATGAGTTTCCTTCCTCTTGAAAACTTCCCGATTTGTCAGATTGCTAATCTTTGAATCGTAGACCCTTTGTTATCGAATGGCTATTGATTTGAACTGATTTGATTTGAGATTTGATGGGCTGCAAAGAGGCATGGTTTGACCATAATATGGATAAAGAAGGCAGTCAAAAAGGTCTCTAGAAAGTTAGGGTTATGATTCCTTTTATAGTGGTTGAATCAGAGAGAAAAGTAGGTCACAACACTTACCGTTTCTCACCAGATCTTAGCCATCCATCACATAGTCTAATACTCTATTTTGGCCGTCCCCTATATCACATAGTTGCTACCGAATTTTGTCTCTAACATCATGTGCCAATAGCCCATTTATGCCCAAATAAATATATTTAAGTAAATCTAATTTAATTTATTTATTGATATCTCGTATCGATCGATATATAATTATTATAAATATATACAACAATATTAATTCCTCAAATCATATTCAAATTTTATTATTAATATTCCATAAATATTAACAAATTTGTAACAATTATAAACTAATTAAATCGTTTGGTCTAAAGAGAATTCATCATTTGGGTTGCGTGACTCGTGGGTGTAAATTCGATCAGCGATTAACATCGAACTATTCAAATGTTAACATTCACACGTCACTTAGCAGGTGATGTGACATTTTGGCCAAATTTACCGCTTACTTAGTTTCGATAAAATCCAATTTTAGTTTAATAAGCATTATCCAGTTGTGATATTTATTTACATCAATTCTCTTCGTCAATACTATATCACTATGGACTTATGGAATTTGGTAATGGTCAAAATTCCAATATCGTCAATATTCAACTCTATAGTCTAAACACAAAGTCCTTAGTTCAATAATAACAATTCTTATTAACCGAAATGGCTATAGACTTTGACTTTGAGTTGACTTAAGTTGACCGTGATACTAACCTCGTATAACTGAGGTGACGAATCCTCTCTTGAATAGTGCTTCACTTTCAATACTTCGACTCGATCCAACTATAGTCACTCGATGGAACGCCATGCCATGATTTGATTATAATCAAAGCAGAGCTTTCATATTGAAGATCCATGGTATTCTCAAGTCAAGAGAATTGTGTAAATCAGTCACACCGATATTTTCTGTTTGACCTTAGTTATATTAACCAATAGAAAACTATCAAGTGAGTCATTCTACAGTTGTCCAATAACTATTAGTACGTAACCTCTAGGTGTCCCTAACAACCATGAGTAATACATTGCCCAACATTTGGAGAGCGTTACATACTCTAGTCTCAACGGATACATCGATATCGAGTCTCGATACATTTTGACTATGAACAATTAAATGGTATATTTATTTTTATTGTGATAAATTACTCACAGTTACGACACTTTGTAATTACTATCACAAAATATATCATTTATCAATTTTCTATTAAATATACTTTTAATGAAATTAATTTATTAATATAACCACATTATATCAAGTACATAATAGAAAGAAAATGCCTGTTATTTTGAACAAGTTTGGTTATTGAGTTAGATATATGTAATAAATTACATAATTGCCCCTAGTGCATACCCCTAATGCTATCAGTAATAAACATAAGTATATCAGAGAGTTATCTACAAAAACTTAAGGAGGAATAAAAAATATAATAGAACATATATACCGACCAAGACTACTACCTTGGAATCAATATTATTCCTTTAGTAACTGATTGCATTGCCAGTGCCGAGCATGAATAAGAGGACTTCACCATTAGCAGTTCCTGTCTTACAGCAGTAGTCCATCCCTCTTAATCTATCATGTGGGTTGTAATGAGGAGGGGTCTAGAACAATATTTTGGTGATTGAAAAAATTACATACATTATCCATAACACTGATTTATGCCGATTGATTTCTATTTAAATGTTATGTCCATTATTCATAGCTATCCCATGTAATCATATATACACGTACGATATATCTAACCTTCTCTAAGGTATAACTATATAAATGCCTATATACATATATATCTAAACCTTCACTATTCGAAAGAAACCCCGACCACTTAATCCTTCTTAAATAGGGAGAAGGCAGACCCAACGGCTATTTAATACCTCAATCCCTAAGCCGGCCTTCAATAACGTAATCGCTAGTCAACCGGGTCTAGCTACATAGACCGATGGCCCCTATATACAGCTTTATAATTAATTGACGTACTACTAACGCATCTCAAAGACTCATCTAAGGGTTAACTAACCAATCTCCAATAAGCAAATAATTAATTAAATAATGAGGTCTTTGCGTATCCCATATGGATTCTGCACTAGTAGGAAGCGAAATTCATCAGGGCATAACCCAAGTCTTTGCTAACGACCGCTCGGGATCATTGGTGGTCATATCTTATATGCCATCCCTATAATTAAATACCGATACAACAACAATACTGACATAGCCAACCAACCTCCCATAGTGGAAATCCCATTAGGCAAATCTAGTGTAAGTCAAGGAAAAATATCCATTCTAGTTACTTAATACCTCTTGTTAGGAATGAAGTAGACTCTATTTCCCTATTAGATACCGTCGTAGGTTATTTAAGACTTCTTATATAGGGAGGAGGCAAATCCAATGGCCATTTAATACCTTCCACCTCAAAGTGAACCCCTTGACATCCCCAAAGGTACTGAGTCATTTAATACTTCAAATTCAAGGTGAACTCTTGGTATATTTTCTCCTTCCTATACGCAACACATATTCATTCCCTATTGGTCCTATGGTTGGAGATGTCCTACATTAGTAGTAAGTAAACACAACTACTAATATCCTCTAGGTGAAGGGCAGACTTCTATTGTGTAACTATACTAACCTTGCATCCCAACCCATACTAAAACAAACCAACTATCATATGCCTAAATATTGGGTTAGGCCCACTAATCCACGCTCATCCTAAACGTATTATTAAGGCTGTATAATTTTCTACTATGAAAAATTATACCGCCTCATAGTATTTAATTCCTATCATATGCGCTTATTATATATATTCTCTACTTCCCTCTTACGTCTCATAAGTGTCAATTATCCGTAATAAAGGGTCATTATTATTCTAATTCGACAATCACTAATGACATTTATTTATTCGTTCTAATTTAACCTATTATGCCTATTTCCTTTCCCCATAAATGCCATATTAAATTCCTTAATCAGTCACATTAAACACATTTATGTCCCCATTTAATTCTTGTAACTCCCTATTAACTACACATTTATTGCCCTGTTGATTTTGGAGTTATTATCTCTTTTCCACCTACACCTCCTAGTCCAATGATTTACTACACTATTAAAACTAGTCATCCAAATTATAGCTAACACTCGTCGTATATTATGCTATATATTTATATTTTTAATCGGTAGGTGCGGTTATACGTGTGTGTATTCATATCTTTAACTCATTAATTCCTATGCTTAGGAATTCCATATTATACTCTTATATGTACATTTTGTAAGGAACATTTGTTTCCATATTTTAATATAGTATAGCCATCCTTCCCAAAAAGGATTACCATTATGACTTTCCATATATTACCCAAAAAGACTTTTGCTCCATTTGAAATTATAAGGAATTATCTTTTTTATTGAAGTAGACAGTGCAAACTATGGAGGAGAACCTCCGTACTTTACACATAATTTCCTTTTTGGTACATTCCTTATCATTTCAAACGATGCATTTTTTATACATAGTAGAATTTGATAATTTATGGAAATTACGTGGAAAATAGATACAACTAAATTGTACCTACAATGCTCCCAATAAATTAAAACATAGAAATTCACATTCCAAGCCAAATTAGGGCTATTTAAATCTATACTAACAATTTATAACCTAATTATCATAAATTTGGAATAAATCTAGCAATCTTATTCACATTCTACTTTAACAAATTTGGGGACTGATTTCCAAATTTTCAGATTATGGTGTAAATATCATTTATATTCCAATTACCCAACTTACATAATATATAGGCGGGATTTCAATTGAATACTTCTTCCTAAGCCTACAACTCAACAGATTATCCATAGGTATAATTAAATAAAACTCAATGACATAAATTTCAATGTTATACATAAATCATATAATTTCCCACTCAACTTTCTAGCTTTTCAAATCTCCCAAACCCAAATTCATCACTTCAATTTGACTCCTTTTTCCCTGTTAATCCAAAACCCCCTTCTAGAAGCTTTCCTAAATGTAACGACCCGCTATTTTGGACCATTCAAATCGACAATAAATCCACACATGTCCGACTTGAATAATTCAAAATATCAGATTGTTAATTTAAATTTGGCAAAACTCAGCATATACAGTAAATAAATCAATCATAGAATCACAGACACAGAGTAATACAATAATACGCAGCGGAATAGATAAAACAGTAGTTCATGAAGCTACTATATAAACATCAGAGTTAGAAATAAAATATAACAGAATATCTCAAATGCAGTGAAGTCTTCAGTACGAATAGACGACCTTTCTGAAGAAATCAACTGGAAAGCTGAAAGCTGAATCGATGGTTGGATCTCCAAACGAAGCTCCAAACTCCAAAGGTGAGTCTCCATTGCTGTATCACTCGGTCTGACCCGAGCGTAAAGCAAAACACAAAACACTCGAGTCAGGATTTACATTCTTATACTAATAAATCCAACTCAAGTGAAATATCAATTGAAATACCAGTAACTTAAAGGATGTTTGGGATAACCATCCTCTAAGGATCTGCAGAACTATCTACAAGGTGGAAATATACATTATAACACCGTGGTCATTTCAATTTAATTTATACTTCAAAACCCAAATATCATTTATTTCAAATATAACTATTTTCCAAGATAGTATATATATTAATTAATTTATAAAGTAAAGCATTTAATTTTCTCAAGTCTTGCAAATTGATTCAAATCAACTTCAAATTCCAAATTTAAATTTTATTCAAGCTCTATTCATCAACTCAATTCAGTTCTAATTATACCATTTAAATTTTCAATATATTTCAAAACTTTAATACTCAACATTTCAAAGTTAAATTTAACCGTTTCATATAGCTCTTGATTTAACTTTATTATCATCAAATCAGGGAATATTCACTTAATAAATTCAATATCATTTAACTAGCCTTAAATTACATTTTACTAAATATTTCTTTAACTTTATTTTAAACAAGAAATATTTATTAAGTCACTTAAATCAAACCCAAGTTATAAGTCATATCTTAAATTCCAATTTCAATAAGTTACAAATCGTTTTAATTAAATAAAATTCTTTAATGAATACATTTCAACTAAATTCAAATTATCTTCCCAACCTTAATTTGTTCAAATTATTACCAAAATCTATAAAAATATAAATTTTTCTTCCCAACTTCATAGAATTTTAATTTCAAAATATTTAAATATATGGACCAAAGGTGTTTGTATATATTTCTAGCCTATGGTAAAGTGATACGGATATTTATCATTTCAATCCGAAATTTAAATATATACGGGTAGATATCAGTTCAACCCGTAATCCCAATTTTAATTCAGATGAAAATCGCTTGGGTTTATCATTTCAACCCATAACGATTTTCTCCTATTCTAAAGTCCGTTCGGGTATGTATCATTTCAACCCATAGTGAATTCTATACTAACAGGGAACTTGCAGAGTGATAACAGATAATATAAAATACAACAATAGGCATATATCATCAGTATAAATAACAGATACGGGTGTCAGATGTCACAGGTGAACAGATACAAATAATAGTAATAACAGGCATATAATACTAGATACGGGTGTCAGATGTCACAGGTGAACAGATACAAATAAATAGCATATATACAACAATGAAATTAACTAACAGCAGTAATATTTCAATTGTCGTTTCAATTGAAATCAAATTTAATAAATAAAAGAATGTTAATCGTGAGTGATTGCTCACCTTTCGAGGTTAGAGGAGAACGAGACGAGATGAGTTACGAATCCAAGCCCGAATTTTCAAAGCAAAGCAGGATTGATACGAATTTGGACGGACAAAGCTGATAATAAGTAATTGACGAATTTAGATCAGAACTTGATTGATGAATATAATTGGTATAAGTGAACACATATATATAACTATATATAACTATTTTATATATAAAAAAATCAAAATTCTAAATTTAAACACATATTAAATTAAATGTATATGTATAAGAATCCATTGTTTTAAATTTAAATCCCACAAAAATCAAATATATATATACATTTTATTTTGAAATAAATACATGTAAATGAGAGTACTTACATTTTAAAATAAATATATATGTACAACCCAGACATTGAACAAAAGATATGCCAACCAAATATATATATATCTATGCAGACCACTATGCATTTCCTAAAAATATCACTGTACACAACTTGCATATATATTATATTGTAAGATCATAGTTATTATAAAATTTACATAAACTTAGTTTATTAAAATATACATTAAAAACCATACCGCTATAACATATACCCTACAGACCTACTTTACATAGTAACAATTTTCTGCAGTTTATATTTTTTTTTCATATAAGCTACTGTATAAAGTATATATATTTTCATCAACAGGTTTGCCGATCAAAACAAAATAAAACAACTATATACAAGCAGTATACCTATAAACTTATGCGACAGCCTTTATATATACAATACTACTTCTAAAGATAAAATACGTACATATATATATTCAAACTAAATTCACTTATACATATATATATAACTATATACTATATACTTTACACATATAATACTAACATATGTATAAACAGCTATGTTTATAAGTTACCTTTTTCCTTAGATATGAAACTTGAATTAATACAATATACTTACTAAAAGAAATAATGGAAGGAAGGAAAAGGAAAACAGACGAAACTATGAATATGCAAACTTCCAAAACCTTTGAATATATATACCCACTATATTATTATATATACAATTTATGTCATATCCCAATCTGGAGAAATATAAATTAAAAGTAAGTTTCAAAACACGTATGCGAAATTAAATTTTTACAGTAAACAAAATATATTTTCAAAACAATACCTTTATATATATATATATATATATTAAACAGAACTAACAAATATATAACATTTTAACCAAAATTCACATACATACAAGCAAATGCTCTACGCGGGTGCTCGATTGCAAGAGGAAAAGCTCGGCTTGTGGAAGGTCCAGGCGAAGGCGAACAGTACGGGGAAGGAGGGGAGAGGGGAACGTTGAGGAGAGGTGGAGCACCGGACTATAGTGAGGTGGTGTCAGGTCTGGTCGTGAGATGTCGGAGGGTGGTGGAGGGGAGGCCGAGGCTGTTCGAGAGGCTGGCTCGGGTAGATAGGTTCATGGGAGGTGACAGGGATTTGATGGAACCAAGGCTTGCGTGCGTGGGTCGGTTGCGACTACTGACTGGAAGGGGAAAAGTAGAGAGGAGGACAAGTGGAGAGGCTACAGTGTTTGCTTGGGTTTGGTAAGGAGGCTGCAGCAGTGTAGCACTGCAAGGATGAAGGGGTACGGTGGTGTTTGTGCTAGGTTTCGGAGAATGCGTGGAGATGAGGCGAAGGCTTGGAGGGTTGCAGTGGGAATTTCGGTGTTCGGTGGTGAGGACCGGGAACGGTTGGATCTGGGTGGAGGCGGAAGAGATGAAGAATATATGGCAACAGGCGTAAGATGGGCACGGTGGAAGCTCTGGAAGGGACGTGAGGCGTGGCAAGCTTCGGCATAGGAGAGGCAAAGCCGAACAGAAAAGAAAATTGGAGGAAGTGAAAGTGGCCAGGAAGAAGAAAGCAACACTTTTTTTTAATATCCTTTCTCCTTTTAAGATATGAACAGTAAACAAGAATAGAAAGAGGCAAAACGTACCAATATAAATAAAGTAGGAATAGTGAAATTCCAATGGTCAAGTGGTGGTACGTTGTACATTTAAAACAATTTATTGATTTTAGGATAGCACATTTCAGATTGAAACGTACCGGGAATGGGATTCCAAATTTCGGTACCGTTATGACGAGCTGTTTACTCGTCACCGTTACATACTGGACCTCAATCTATCGAAATAAATATACCGTTGAGATCAGCATGACGGGACGATCAAAACGGTATACATATATCGGTGGTACGATCATCCGATCAAAAGTCGATAATCCGTATCAGAAATGCTGCTATTTTTCCAGAATTACGATAAACGGAGCAATAGAAGTCAAAATTTGGAAAAACGAATTTCGCAGTCTGATTCAGAATGATCTGAATAAATTTTCTCCTG
This sequence comes from Allium fistulosum, assembly GCA_030737815.1. Lineage (NCBI taxonomy): Eukaryota > Viridiplantae > Streptophyta > Magnoliopsida > Asparagales > Amaryllidaceae > Allium > Allium fistulosum. Next base: position 598,794,117 of record CM060908.1, read on the forward strand.
TTGACATATTTTGGTTTCGGAAAACTTTTAAATTCACTGTTATTAACCGGTTTTATTTGAAATAAAATTTCACAGGAAAATAAACTTCAATATTATGAGATGAAAATTTACCAGTTGCTATATTAAAATAGACGTATTCCAAATAATAAAATTTTATTTTCAAATTTTTTTATTGTTTAAAATTTCACAAAATTTCAATTAATTTAAAAAAAATCAATAAAAGTTTAGGGTCGTTACACTAAATGTTTTTATGCAAAATATTTTTATTTCTTATTAATGGTTTGCTAAGCTAACTAGTGTATGTAAAAAATGTTTGAACAACTTCTGCTAAATAAAAAGCCGTTTATCGATAAAACGATTTTCAGTCACATCATCGATATTTCTTCTAAGTATCTATCTTTGTAAACATATTTTCAAAACAAGTTTACAATCATTAGTTATTAATTAAAGGGGGTTAACATGGTTATTAAATCAATTTAATCACATTTAATCCAATATTCAAATATTTAAATAACTCAGATATTTAAATATGAAGTGTTCGAAATTCCACGTCGTTACAGTATTGGAATTTTGACCAAAACAAAATCCCATAAAAACTAAAATGGTATAATGTTGATGGAGAGAATTAGTGTAAAAAATCATTACTAAAAAGTACCGCTTAAATTGTAAAATTGAATTGTACTAATAAAGATATACAAGTAATAAGTCCAGCTAACTCTGCTTGCCAATATGACAAGTGATGAGCGAACGTTAATATTCGAATAGTTCAGTGTTAATCACTCACTGAATTTACATTATGAGTCGCACAACCATATTGGCGATTTCTTCGAAATACTACATGATTTTATTTATTTATAGTTGTTATAAATTAATTAAATTAAATAATATTTATGAAATATCAATTATTTATTTTATTCACTGGTGTTGTTAGCAAATTTTTGGGTGTCATTAGTAATTAATTGGGTATGTTTATAAAAGTTATATATGTACCTATTGATATACGATATCAATATGTGTTTAAATATGATTTAAATAATGTTATTTACTGAACGATTTCTAATGTCTCACTAGCCTAATAGGGCACGTATGATGGTCAGCCTATAGGAGGAGAGAGGGAAAAGATGGTTTTTGAATTCCAGATTAGATTTGGAATTGGTAAACAAAGAAATAGTAAAAGGAGGAAAACTGTCTCCACCTTTTTACCTATTTAAACAAACCATCTCCTTTTTACTCTCCTTCTTGCTCCACCATGACCGAAATTACTTTAAAGCCAATTACATCAAAATAAATAAAAAAATCATGGTCCTCTAGTCCATTCAACATCTGAAGATCGATTCAAGGTGAATCTAGGAGATACCTTCAATCAACATGCATTCAAAGGCTACATCCCGAAGGTATTAAAACTCATTTGTAATTGCATCATATTCATTATGTAATATATATATATATATATATATCATAACAATTGTGTGCGCACAATAGTTATCTCCCTTGATTATATTGATCTGTTTATAACTTAATCAAATAGTTATTTAAATTGTTGTATGAAGTAAACAAAAACATTTTTTCCTCGGCCATGTATATTTATATTTTTAATTTTAAAAATAAATTTTTTAATAATTTAATATATATTATTTAAATTTATAATTATATATATATAATATATATTCAAAAAGTGTTTATATAATTATATATATATACACATCAAATTATGTTTGAGTTACTAAAAAAATTAACTTTTTTATTTCTAAATTATACATATATTTATATATTATTAATATATTTATATTTAAGTATATTAATAATGTTTACAATAATATATACATATATTTGAATTATTAAATTATAATAAATAATTTTGATTTTTAATTAAAAATAAATAATCCATGGTCAAAAGGAAATAAGTTGTATAATATAAATTAATATTTGATTTATTTAAAATTACATGTTTTAGTTATATTATATTCTTAATTTTTTTATTTAAAAAAGGATTCTATTTTCAATAATGATAAAATATTATTCAAAATATATCATATTTATTTAATTAATTAAAAGATGTTTGAAATGTTTTTTTAGATCTCGATTTGAATTTTGAAATACTTTTACCAAGTCAAAATTATATATTTTAGATATTAAATTTGAATTTAAATTTTATTGACTTGTCCAAGGTCCAATTAAATATTTTAAAGTTTATTTTATTTAACATACACATAAATTTTGAAATAACATATACATATAAATTTATGTTTTAAATGATATTGAGATAAACAATGCGTATATAAATGGCCACTGTATATGTTATGGATTTAAATCCTAACATCTATAAAACATATACATTAACTATGTACACATTATATATAAGGTCCAAATTGATTTAGGCTTTGGGCTAATTTTCAAATTTTAATTTGAAAAATATATTTGTTAATTTTTAATTTAAAAGTTAAATTTAAAATATAAAATAAATTTTATGAAAGTTATAAAGTGTTTTTCACATTTTTTTGAAAATAAATTAATATATTTCACAAATTATTTAATATTTAATTAACTGGATTAATTAAGTTAATAATTAATTAAAATAGACATATATATATATATATATATTGATATATGTATACATAACTATAAATGTTATAGTTTAATATATATACACACACTTATCTTAAATTGTTTGACGTTAACTAAAATAATATTTCACATTTATTAAAAATATTTAGTTAAACTTGTTTTAATTAAATAAAAAATTTATTTGATAATAAAATAGTTGAATATTAGTTAATAGAAGTATATACATATATAATGATTGTTTATATCAAATAATAAATGTTATAGTTGATATTCATCTTAAATTGTTTAAGGTAAATAAAACAAAATTTTAAAATTTTAAAATAGTAAGATTTAATTAATATTAAACATGAATTATATTAGTTAATTAAATTATAAACAATTATAAATGAATTAAACTTATATAATATTTACGTATAAAATAAGTGGAACGGTAAGAAACCTAACTTAGATTCAGCTGTGTCTGACGCTTGAATCACGGGTGTATTTCATAATAAATACATTCCCTAAATCAATGTCACTATAGTAAATTTATATGCTAAATATTATTAATCTCTAATATATAAAGTTGTCCTCCACCATTTATATATCAATAGATTACTTGCATACACTTTTGTTACTGAGCAAACTCAAGCTAGGGATGTTATGTGTTGTACTCACTACAAAAATATAGACTTTTGGTAGCATCAACATATAGCGTTTCCGCCGATCCCCTTTAACCGCTATGCAATCTAGGGTTTCGAACGCTATTGACCACGTAAATATGGTGTACTCAACGCTATATGGTAAAAAAGGCGGGAAATGAAATTTTTGTGGTTGAAAAAAAGCGTGTATTGCCTTTGTCAGTTTCTCCAGAAAACAATCTTCCATTCAGTTCATCGCCTCCAGAAAACAAAAACTCCACGAAATCCCATTCACGTAACCCTAACAGCCTTCATCAAGAGTCGATCGGTGCCACCATTTGTCATCAACAGTCAATCGATGCCACCATCCATGTAACCCTAACCTGAATCTCTCACTCACACAGTGGATCCCAATCCCTAAACGCAGCCATCATCCGCGCTTCTCTGATTTAAACTGCCATGAGAGATATTATTATATATTTATAAGTTGTTTGGAACAAGCTTTTCTAGTCTTTAGATGAGCAAGCTATTGGTTGACTGCGATTTAGATTTGGTGGCTAGTCTTATATCTAGATAGAGAAACTGATTGGAAATTAACTATCATTTTTCTAATTACTCAAACTCGAGTTCTATAATTTGCCAAATTTAATGGTCGATTGGAAATAGTTAATGATGATGATGGAGTTTCTAGCAGTCAAATTAGATCAGTGACTTCGCATGTCAAAAGACAAGGAAAACAAAAAAAACAAGATAAGCTGGTCCAATAGTATATTATAATATTGTTACAGATCTATGATCTATTATAATTTAATAGATTGTTGTTTTACAGTTTGACCTTAGTTGGTTACCAAAAAATGATATTGTACAGTCTATATAACAATATATATCTTTAAAACTGAGTTTAAAACTAAAGTAAGAGTTATGAGTTGGTTTACCAATTTTGTACCGACCAGTTTTGACATTTTTTACAGATGATCTAAGTCAAAATAACCTCCTATTCACCTATCAAATATGCATACAGGAAAGTATATATACTTAGCTATTTATTTTTAATTCGGTCCATTTATTATATATTATTTCTAACTGAAGTAATTATTCAATCTAAGAACGAAAAGTACCTTTTTAGTTTCATTGTATGATTTAGGGAAGACACATATCTAGTCATTGATGAGCTATAGTCAAATAACAGTTCTTCTAACGTTAGGATTTGGTTAATCTTTTGATTTAGGTTCGTTCATTAAGATTCAATAACCTGCCATAAAAGATATCATAGGTATATTCTACCATCAAATATAAGTAGCATCAGCAAAGTGCATTTTATTTAAATATGGTGTAAATTTTCATCAAAATTGATAATATGTGCATTTGAGGACAAAGTTTTAGATGGAGCCGAAGGAAAATACATTTGAGGATCTTTAGTTTAATGAAATGAATCGCTTGTTTTTTCTTTTCTTTTTTTCTTTTTTTTTCAATTTTAGCTAATGGGTGTTATGTGAAAAATCATATTCATATGGGCTTCACACAAAACTGGTAGATGGATTGGTATTTTCCAATGTTGAAAAGAAACGAGGCTTCAATTTTCTAAGAATTAGTACTTTTATGTGTTGTGTTTGCATAGGAAGTTGAATCTTCTGGTATATGTTTTACGGTAGCTTTTGGGTTTTGAAAATGTCTTGCTATATAAATGTCAAGTTTGCATTCAGGATTGTGTCTTTGATGTAGTGTGTATCATTCTGTTTATTCAAACTAATTGTCTAGACAGTGCAAACTCACATATTAGCTCTTAAACATTAATAATGATATGTGTCATAAATGATGATTCGCCATTTGGAACATTGATGAAAGATCTTTTGAAAAGATTAACCATGCTAATATGGTTGGAAAAGAATCATCATCTAATGTTTTTATGTGCTATGTGTTGTGAATCTTTCTTTGGATACAACTATAAAGGAAGTTTTAAAGAATCTGGATTATGATTATGTTTTTATATAATAAAAAAAGGATACATAAAAAATAATAAGTAGGTAATTAAAAGAAAGCAAGATTTTTGTATATTAAACTCCAAATATGTCATTTACTTATTGATCTTTTTATTTCATTACATTGTTACATAGCATATGTGTTTTGCTTGTTTTTCTGAATTGCTCTATATAAATATATCTACGTCTTGGTTTTCTCAAAAGAAGCTTATAAGATATGTACCCACTAAGTAGAGGTTACAACAAAACAAATGAATGCTTTGGTGAATGTCATAAGTAACTATTTTTAATAAACTTACGAATGAAATCCATTATTTTAAACAATAAGCATGGATGCAAACACATTTAGAACATACTCTAAATTAATTAGTTATGTAAGATATTTTCAATTTATTGATGGTTAAATACTTCAAAATGGCAATTAAATGTAAAACTATCAGTATAAGTAGGTTGCTTAGATAATATATTATAGTGTTAGGCATTTAAAAATATTTGAATTTGAAGAGCTACTATCCCTAGAAAATAAAGAATAGCCATAAATTTTGAGTTTGTTTATATTTTAAATCAAGAAGTTTTATTTAAGCTATCATATTTTATTGTTAATATTTTGATTTTAGCAATAATTTCATAACATTGTCCAATATAAATATTAAGAGTGATTAAAATGGTATTGATTTTATTCTTCTACCTCACTATTAACAACAGTGTAGAAGTAGTTTAAGTGTGATTTACGTTTAATTCACGTATAGAATTGTTGATTGAAGTGCAGTAATTTAATTTAACTGTAGCTATTATAAAACAAAACATAAGTAAAACCTTATTTTATTGTTTCAATCATATACGAATTGTCTATAGTTTTACGTCATTAAGAAACCTGCCTTAGTAAAACTACCTAGGCAATCATTACTGCATTTGTCTAGTGAATGAATGTTTAGGGTGAAGCATGCTAGCTACTGTGAAAATTGTACGCTTGTATCACTTTTATGATGCATTGCATAGGTTCACCAATAAAATTAGCATGTATTTTTTATATACTAACATCATTTTTCACTTACATAATCCTCGGAATTGCTGCTTACCTCTGCACATGATTTTTCTTTATTTCTTTTAGATGCGTCTGCTGCATTAGGCCATGATATCTTCACATGTTATGTTGGCACATACCAATAGGAGTAGGTTCTATAAAACTGTCTTCTTACTTAGGACCGCTCGTACGAGAGCATGTTCCGGTCATGATTGATGATTGGCGGTCGATTGGTGATGATTTAAAATATGCGTTGTGGAGTTCCATTCAGGTATTACTTTGATATACTTTATTTTCTTTTTTTATTTAACGCATGTACTACTTTGATATTCACTGAAACATCAACCTTTGTGAACTGGCATGTCTTACCTTATACTCGAAAGAAGTGCTTATAAGTTTAGGTTTAGCAATGAATCATAGTGCTCCTATAGCCTGTCCATAATCTATGGGTTTCCATAAGGTAAATTGAAAAATCAAATCAGAACATTTAATGAAATAGGATGATGAACTGGAAGACCAAAAAATAGTAGTTTTTTTACTTTAGTAAGAGGTTTGTGAATCAGTAGAAGAGAGAACGGTAAGTAGTAATTAATTACAGTCATGGTGTTGTTAAGTTGTGGTGTTAACGTGAACATAATGAGGCATATAAAGAAAACAACATTTATTACTGAAATTATGAACTTTAGTAATTTCAAGAGCTTCGGTTTTTAATAAAAAAATACTTCATTTAGAAGCTTCGCATACAAATCTAGAATTTCAGTACTATCACCAAACATTCTAGCATTTCAACATACAAATCTGCTTGTTTACAGAATAGTTCAGCCAAACTGAACTCGATATCATTATTGCCAATGATACTATTGTTATTTGATGTACGATATCCAAGCAATAAGCAAGAGAGACTGGCAAGAGCTGCTTATCCAGCAAACTAAACTCGATATACAATACTTAGCACCCATATGCTACTACTATTAGTAGTTGCTTCGCAACTGTTGGGAGTGTAACCATCAAGATCGGATTTTGAAACTATCACAAATGAGCTTTCGTCGAATCTCCTGACATTCCAATTCAATGTCACCAAGGTTGCTGGTTGTTTCATGATTGGATAAACATAACTAATGGGCAACGAAAAAGAAAATTTTCACTCATATAATTTTTGGATAAAATGTATATTATTTTAATTAAGCATTAGTGGGACAAATTTTGAGTTTCACCATAGAATACTGTAGCCATTTTATGGATAATGTAGGACTTGAAGTGGCATGGATAGAGTAACTATATTTATTTTTAGCAACAAGACAATATAATTTCAATAATTCTTTTTTGCACAAGTTCCTTTTGTCATTCTTCTTTTCTTGTATTAGAAATGTGTTGTTTTCTTTAGCTTGTATATTTTTGTACCAAAGGCTTCATCAATTAACCTCATCAAATATTAACCGATTATCTTGGGTACACTAGAATCTACTGGATATATATTTTTAACTTGAACTGCTATAATTCAAATTTAATTGGTAAATGTATTTTTGCTGTGATCATCTTTTGGAGTAGATGTGCTGAATGCTCCAAATATAGTTTAGTAAGTAGCAAAATATGATCGTGAATACAATGTACCATATCTTAGGATTTTCCTTGGCGTGCAAACTGCAGTTATGGAGTTTGCACGTTCAGTTCTTAACATGCATGATGCAAACAGCACTGAATTTGATGTTGAAACTACCAGTCCTTATGTCATGTTCATGCCTGAGGTATATAATTTATACCGTTTCATTTAATTGTTAAGCATTTTAAATGCTAAATTGCTGCCAAGCCTTGTTTAGGCTTTTTAACAACTAATTAAATTATCTCAAATCCTAGCACTTTCCACGCTCTCCGTTTTTAAATTTAAATTGCATAAATATCTCTCGAATATGAAGGTTAATATTTCCATATTCATGTAGTTTAAAAATATAACAAGTTTTTTTATCAGGTGGGGTGTGTACTTTCACTCTAAAATATAACTATTATATATATATATATATATATATATATATATATATATAATCTGGGATCCAAAACTCATATGAGAGGAACAATGCGACTTGGATCGAGGAGAACTTACATTCAAACTGCAAACTGCAAATTGGCAAAGCTGTATTTATTTTTATACCCCTTTTATTACTCATCATTCGCTAGCTCGTTGATGTGTAATGTTTTTGTTTCAGAATTTTTTAACTATGATGTTTTTTGTTGTTGCAGATATGGAAATGTTGATTTTTTGGATGAAAGACACCGCCATAGATATGAGGTTTGTCTTTAATTTTATCTCTCATTTTTTTATATAAAGATGGTCATTTACTGAAGTCGGAGCCAGATTGAATTGAGCATTAGTAGTCTGTTAGGTGAAATTAGAAATTAATCTTTGCCATTAGGTTTCTTGGATTGCAAAAGTTAGTAAAATGTCACATTCCAACGTTCCTTTAGAAATGTCAATCCATGTTAACTTCCAAAGTGAATTATTGCTTTAGTTGCCATGTGTGTCAGCATTGTGTTTCTAGAAAAAAAAGGATAACTTAGATGGGTTGAAGCTGGATTTTACAAATGAGTTATGTAAATTGATACACGCACTTCCAATTTTGGCAGGTAAATCCTGATTTGATAATGAAATTCGAAGATGTTGGCCTTAAGTTTATTGGTAAAGTGAATCTGGGAAAAGAATGGAGGTCCGTCTTGTTATTTACTTAGTTTTACATGCACACGATATTCATGAGCTTATTTTGATTTTGACCATGAAATATATTGGTATCGTAGATAATTGAATTGCCCAATCATCTCTACTATGTTGGTGCTCAGTTTCATCCAGAGTTCAAGTCGTGACCTGGAAAACCTTCTGCTCTTTTTTTATAGGCAAGTATCATATTTGAAAATTCTGTCCTCGTCTAAACTGTTTATATGTTCATGTTAGTTCTTTAAACATAATTGTTAGTTAAGTGCCTTTTTTAAGCTTATTTGTATTTAGAACCCACGGAATAAATTTATCCGGTGACAAAGTGAATTTCTTTGGCGACACAGTGAATTTCTAAAGGTTACCTAGTCAGATTTTGTTTCAAATTAGGCCATTTCTCAAATGATTAAGATAAAGGATGCTACTTTCTTGCTATCTAAATGGTTTTTTCATTCACGGGAACATGGTGATTGAAATAACGCTGGAGCCATAATACTTTGAGGTACATAATATAATGCTACCACCTCTACTAATAAAGGAAAAACCTGATGCTGACGATTCTTTTACCGAATTCCTAAAATGTTCATGCCAATATTTTGCAAGAAATTAAATAACCAAATAAATAAGGTTATTTTAATTGTATGTTCGGTTTTAGGTGTAACTTTAATTCATTATGTTTGTTTAACCAATATTTATTCTCTTTATTACTTTGCTGTTAAAGGTATGCTTAAGTGCCGCTTAAGCAAAAATCACTACTTTTATGCTTTGTTTTCCAAATTCTATATTAAAAAGTGAAATACTGCTTTTGCTGTGCTGCAGAAGGAACACTTGAGGTGCTTATTAATCATAAGTTTTTATTTGTTGCATTTAAATCTAGAATAAAAATAGGGACATGACTGTATGCAACAAAGTTTAAAATTTAAATTATAGTAAAGAAGACAACTTGGAAATGATTTGAGTTTGTAGATTGAAAAAAATAACGATGTACACCATACACAGTGATTTTTTTGGGGCCATAAAAACAATCTGCAGCATATATAATATTCAAACACGTACATCTACACCCTCAAGGGTATAAAAAGGGCAAAGTTCAGTGCATAAAGGTATCTGCTGTAAGAATCTGAAAGATGTTATTGTTGGGCCTTCCTAGAAATAAATAACATTTCAAGATGGGTCGCATGAACTTGAACTAGCACAATGATTTTCATTACTATGAGTTGTGACACCAAACTTGCTCCGTAGAACACACTCATGAGTATAGTGATTAAAATTATTTAAGCAAATTATACTATCATTGGAACGTTAAACAAAACATGTTGATATGATGTTAACAATATCTAAACAATTTAATCGTTTAATGTTGCAATATTTGAGGGGCTTTAGAGGCAATTATTTATTTTTGCCCCTATTATTATATCATTTTTGAACTTTTGTCTTGCATGAAAAAAATTAATTCAGGATTATTTTGCCGATGATATCGGTGTCTTATTGCCCGGTCAGATGCAAGTTGATGTATTCGCTAATCGCCCTAAGTTTCCTTCACTCAAGGAATTTTCATACAATTTCACTGTTTTGGGAACAAGCAATTATGAGGATCACTGGTGCAATATGAGAATGCTTCCTTCTTTCGAGCTCTTGGCCCCTCAGTCCCTTAAGGTATCTGATGATGTCCGTACCATCGAATTGCGAACTTTGATTCGAACTCTCTTTCGGGAGTCCAATATTGATGGGTAAGTCAAATTTTAACAACATTGTAAGGCCCATCTATTGTTATATGTAGAGATGTGATGGATTGTTTATTGATGAATTTAATTCAAGGAGTTTACAAAGGTTGAAATGAAATCGAAATTTTTGACAATAATACTGAACGACATAATGAAAATGATGGCTGCAAAGATGTTCTCAGACAAAGAACAGGTAAGTTCTGAAATAAACGAAGAAGAAGTGTTCCGTGATTGGGTGGAGGATGTGTTTTCAATACTAGGGGGCAGAACAAACATTGCAGATTACCTGCCTTTCTTAGGATGGTTGAACTTAAATGGATGGAAGAAGAAGGTAGCATCGATAGCCAAGTACAGAAATGTGTTTTTCCAGAAACTGCTAGATGATATAAGACATAGCAGCACAGACGAACAGAAGAAGAAAACCATTATGGAAACTATGCTTTGGCTTCAGAAAACAGACCCTAAGTACTACACAGATGAAATCATCAAAGGGTTCTCCATTGTAAGTCTATACTCACTTTACTGATGATCAGTTCTTTGTGGTATATATAACAAAGATGTAGACCTACCGTTGTTAATAATGAATTGTAGACTATGCTGGTAGCAGGAACAGACACATCATCAAACACGATCGAATGGGGTCTAATGTTGCTTTTGAACAATCCAGAGAAACTAAAGAAACTACAAGCAGAGGTTGATAACAACTTGAGCTTGATAACAACTGCACCCAGTGTTGTTTACCGGGTTAACTGTGCAAATGAAGAAACTGTAATTCTTCTTCTTAACTGCATATGTTTTCTTCAAGTTACCATAATTATACAGCATACTGCTCTATTCCATGAGCATATACAATGCTTAGAGCCATATTGGAAATTCAATTGGTCTTGAGGAAATTTCAAGCAATAGTTTTAACTGTGTTTTTGAAGAACGGATAGAAGCATCAGAACAGTAACTGGACTTTAAAAACTGAGCTGTCTGTAGAAATATGCACTAGGCATATTTGAATCAAGTTAGGTCTGCTGTATGATCTTTTTTTTAAATATATATTTAGCCGGTGTTGATTTAGATAATTTATACTTTGACCTGTATGTACTCTTTAAAGTATTATGTGTTAAATATTATTATGTAAGCACAAATTTTGTTTTATGTACAGAATTGCTAAATATTGTTTTCTTTGTTTGTGGTACAAAAATTTATTCAATTGTTGTTTGAACTTAAATCATATATATATATATATATATATGCGTGAATGGGTGTGTGTAATGTGTATACATATATCTATCTGTGTGGATACATATATATATAATATAATAAAATAAAAAGAAAATTGAAACAAATGCTGAAAATTAATATTATATAGAATAGCGTTTGAAAAACGCTATTGATTCATCAAACGCTATCGCAACTCTATATGAGATGTAAGATTTATGCATCAAAAACACTATAATAGAATAAAAAACGCTATAGTAGAAAATAAAAACGCTATACAAGCATGACAAGAAATGCTATTGAAAAACATTGTAACGCTATAACATGGTTTGATGAAATGCTATAAAACGTGCTCGAAAACGCTATAGAAGTTAAATGAAGGATTATATTCCCTATAGCGTTTAAGTTTAATAACAGAGAAAAAACGCTATGGTAGGTTGCAAACGCTATGCCCTTTTGTAAACGCTATTAGCTATTATAGCGATTTCCTTCCTGCTATGTAATGATGCTGGCCTACCATAGCTTGTGGTTCCACGGCGTTCTCTGAAACGCTATGGTAGCCTGTTATAGCGTTTTTCAAACGCTATGAAACCCATAAACTGTTGTAGTGACTATCAATATATTGACAAGATGAGGTAACATACACGCATGTATTTGTTGAGCAAACTCGAGGTACATGCATGATACTTAGGACATCATAAAGTGGTAGGTAAGAGTGAATAATCTCTCCTGATTTGTTAATCAAACTCAAGGACAAGGTCAAGATTAGGGCAAGGACCATGGTTAGGAGTTCTATATGATACAACTGATAAAGAATTATCCATCGCTTGTGGGCCTATGATTTGTTAAGAAAACTCAATATTAAAATCCCAAAGCAAGTAATCCTTTACACTCACTAGAGGAAACAAAGGGTTTCTATATTTCTCTTAGGATTTTGAGGAATATAAAAATCTAGTAGGAGCCTTATTAGAAAAATAAGATGAACACATTTAACCTTTCTAATTGTACCAACCCGAAAAAATGTGAACACTTTTGTTATCCCGCCTTTTGACCAGGTAGTATACGGACAAACCCGATGAGTTAAACTTCGAAGTTATCAAGGCAAGACGCCCGAAGAGATGCCCATGAAGCCGAAAATCCAAGTACAACTGTAACGACCCGTGAATTTCGTTAACTAAGTTTGTCATAATTTCCATAATTTATAGTAAAGTGAATGTTAGGAATTAGATGTAGCAATTGTAATTAAAAGTTAACTAAAAAATATATTTAAAATGAAATTCCAATTCAATAAAATAATGTAAATGTTATGATTTGATTTTTAAATAGAATATGAGAAACAAGAGTAAGTATTGAATAATATGTTATTTATTTATGGTATTGAATAAAAATTGGTAAACCAATTGTAATTAATGGTAATAATGTGATATAAGCTAATAAATTAGATTTCCATGCAACACCCATTAATGAATGTAATTGAAATAGAATTTAGGTAAATGTACACTAGGTTATAAATCAAATAGAAGGAAACAAACGTATATATCGAATTGATTAATGAATAAATATACATTGAATAGTAATTGAATGTACAGTTAATGGAAATTGTGTAAAATCAATAATGATAATTAGATGTGCCTTATTGATAATTAATGCCATAACGGAAAGAGTAAATGTATTCATTTGAATATAAAATTGCAATTGGGTAGGGATTGTTAAGTAGAAGGAAACACTTTGACACTGGTTTGGACGAATTCTGAGACGGTCAAATTTTTGGGTTTAAATTGAATTTAAATTCAATTTAAATTCAAAAGGTGAGTGTTTTAACCCACTCACAACTTCTAAGATTTCTTATGTTTGTTAAATTAAATTTTGATGTGATTTAAAATTTTCTATGATTGTTTGGGCATATATTTAATCATCATCTCAGTTAGATAACATTTAGTTAAATTTAATTGTTATTTAATTTTATTATTGCATAAAATTTGCGAGTTAAATTTATTTATTATTGCATATAAACTGCCAGTTGAACAGTTATTAAATTTTATTGAATATAAACTATTTGTTGATGCCTGTTATATTTTATATGCTTTATATTGATGTTTTGTTTAAATTGGATGATGATTGTAATAAATGGTTGTTTATTTATATTTGGATGAATGGATGCTATATTTTATATTGTATAAACTGCAAGTTATTATGCATTTTTATTTTATTCGGGATTGCGGTTTGAAATGATATATAACCGAAATTTTATTTTAAATTGCGGATTGAAATGATAAATGTCCGTATCACTTGACCATAGGATAGAAAATTATATACAGGCACCGTGGTCTATATGTAAAATATTTTAAGGGATTTTCTATGGTTTGGAAAGAAATATACGGTTTAATAAATATTAAATTTTGATATTATATAAATATTATTTTATATATGGTTAAATTCTAAAATTTAAGCTATGTATGACTTGATGATGTTTTAAGTTTGATTTACGAATATTTCAAGTTTGAGCTTTATTTAAGTGATATTGAATTTATTAAATAAATATTTCTAAACTAAATAATAGTAAATTGAATTAAGGTATATATAAGATTATCATATTTGGTTGGGAATTTTGGAATATTTAAAGATTTGAAATATATCAAAATTGAAATGTTTTATTGAAATTAAGGTATTATTGTTTTTCAAAGTATTTGTTTTCGAAATTGTTATAACTTTGAAAGTAATATGGTTTGAAAATGAATTTATTTGAAATAGAATTTATTTAAGAATTATCTTTAAATATATTGATTTGAAACCGATTGAAATTTTGAGTTTAAGAATATGACTATATTATGTGATTTGGGCTTAAGATGGTTTTAAAGAATATTTCAAGTTTTATATTAAAAGTAAGAATAGTGATTGAAAATTTGGATTTTATTTAAATGATATATTATTGAATTTGGTTTTTAAGTATATACTATTTTGAAGTAAATGATATGTTTTGAAATAGCAATAATAATTTGGTTTTAAAGTATATACTATTTTGAAGTAAAGGATATGGTTTGAAATGGCAATAATATTTTGGTTTTTGATGTATATACTATTTTGAAATAAAGAATATGTTTTGAAAGGGCAATGATTGTGTTTTTAAAAGTATATATATAATTTTTAAAATGACCACGGTGTTATAATAACGATTGGTTGTTAAAGAGACCGGGATCGGATATGGACATACTCTCTGTCGATACCGAAAACCACTTTGACAACCGTGTACGCGGTGGAGATTCCAGAATGAAGTAGGATGGTGGCGACGTTCTTAAGGTATGTTACGTGGACCCAACTCCCGTGAGTTGGCATAAGGTGGCTAAAACAGGAGCGATCTCGGACCAGTGAGGTAGCACCTCTTCTCGGACACATTTCTTCGATATTATACTCTTACTTGTGATTTGACTAGATGGCCATCCTCCGATTTGGGAGTGTTGTTCGAGGTGGATGGTAGTGGCTGCTATCCGCTCCATCAGTCCGTGTGCGTAATTGGTATATCTACCCTGGCATTGCCTTGTGTGCCGTGTCACCTACCATATCGAGCTTTACTACGATTATGATTTTAAGATCCGACCGCGTTAAGGTTCTCCATCCCCTTAACGCTATTTTCTATATGATTATACTTTACTTATTAGACACTACTATATATAGCGAATATTACTACACAGTAGATAGTTTAACGGATCCTTAAGAGATGTGAATCCCGAACATTTCTTAAGTTACTGCACTCACGTTAGACACTGGATAGGAGATGTCAAACCCCGTAAACATCTCTGACGCTGTTTACACTCATATTTATTTCATTGATTTAACTTACATAAGATCTTTTAGTTCTGACTCGAGTGTTTTGTCTTTTCAATTCGCTCGGGTCAGCCTGAGCATTTCAAGATTTGAAGGCTCTATTTCTGGAGGACGAAGACGAAGATTTTATTACTACTATTTATTATATTCCACTACATCATTGTATTCCGCTGCATAATTATCATTCTCTGGTATGTGTAACTCTGATATGTATTGTATAAGTATAATCAAATGTTTTGTAAAACAGCTTCATGAACTGTTATTTGATTATTATATTTTATCGTTCCGCTGCAAGATTCTATTTTGTTCTTTTATTTCTCCACTTTTTCTTATTTACCCCATAACAATCCACCCTTCTGTATGGTTTAAGTTGGCATGTGTGTCTGCTTAAGCATACAAAAAGGTAGGATGTTACAACAACCAAGACCACAAGGTAAGTACGTGCTCTCGCCAAGAAACCAAGAACCGAGAACCACCAAAGTTAGGGGTCGGCATTGACCCCACCTCATAGGTCGGCACCGACCTATATTCCTTGGCCCAATAAGGCCCATCTTCTGCCTATGATCTCTTCTTGATGCTAGAACCCTATTTTCAGTGTTATTTTGTTGATTCCATGCAACTCTCTATCAATCTCCACGAAGTCCTGAATTAGTAACTTTGTTCTTCCATAACTCCGTCATTTGGACTCGAAATAAGCTATTATTGATGCAAACAGCTATAGAAGCACAAAGCTAACCACAAGACGAGCCAAAGCGAAGAATTCAAGATGACCAAATTGGTCATTTTAGGGGTCTGTACCGACCCATGCCCTTGGAGTCTTACCGACCCATGTAACCTGATGATGTGGCATCCTATTTTCATGGTGAACTAGTTTATAGCAAGGAAAACAGTCAATAGATCTTTTGTTCAAGATTTTAAGCTCCCTACCTCTATAAATAGAGGGGTAGGGCTCATTTTTCAGGATCTTTTGGCTCTAGTTTTATTCTACTCTATATTCCTGTAATGTTGAAAATCTAAGTGTCGGAGTTGTACCGACCCCTAAGAACTTCTGCCCCTAAGTTAGAAGATAAGCAATAAAATCAATAAGTGGAGTAAGCCAGAGTTTGCTGAACTACTATAAATCTCCGTGTGTTCATTTCTTACTCGTTTTAATTTGTTTTCCCCACTTTTTATTCTCTTCTACTTTCTATTGGGTGTTTGTGCCATTTTTATTTCAAACATTTTGGTGATTTCACTGAGAAACACTTGAACTTGCTGATTTAAGACTTGGAAAGATTCTAAATGGCTAGACAATCAACTAGAAATACTATTGTTGGTGGAAATCAATCAAGGAGTAGCCAAGAGGCATCGTTAGGAGCCAACCCCCCATTAATTTATATAACCAGGGATGAGATGGAAACTATGATGAATGGACTTCCGGAAAGGATGATAGCACACTAGAAAGAGATGATGGAGAATTTCTTTATAATAAAAGGAATAGCCGGAGTCGCTACAAACAGAATCAAGGACCTGAAGCCAGAGCACATCTACCTAGGAGTAGGTAGAACAAATCGAGATAAATCCCAAGCTAAATATACGGGTCGGTACCGACTCCCAAGGGCTTGGGGCATGTGTCGTCCTCCCTAGGAAGTAATAATGTACATTTTGGAGCTGAAGCGGAGTGTTTGAACGCGGATCATAATGCAGAAGAATGGTTGGAGGAGTATGTACCAGAATTCCCGTACAGAGTTGGGGGGCAGGCTAAGAATGCTAACCTTAGAGTTCCTTTAAACGATGATGACAGACTTCTTGAGTTGGTAAGATGAGCTATAAGGGGTGGATTGCCTAACTAGAGCTTGGAAGATGTGAGCAGGAGTCCACTCACTCCAAACATTCGGTACGCTAGGATCCCGTCTGATTTCAAACTACCTACACTAGAAACGTACGACGAAAAAACGAATCCAAAGGTTCATTGGATGTAGTATATCAGATACATGGAGGTGTTGATTGCATGGTGTTTCCCTTTATATTTGACAGGTTTGGTGACCTTGTGGTTTAGACAACTAGAGAATCGTTCCATTAGCAAATGGGCCAAGTTGGTGAACAGATTTTTAAAGCAGTTCAAGGTCCATATTTCACGATCCAAAAATGTAATGACATTAGCAAGTATGAAGCAGAGGGTCGGAGAGACCCTCAGGAGTTTTCTAACAAAGTTTAATGCGGCGGCTGCCACAGTCGATAAACCAGACCCTTTGATGGTTTTGATGGCGGCTGTTTCAGGGATAGCCTCGAAGATGGAATTTTAAGGTGGCTTTGGAACAGGATCCTCCCAGGGATCTCGTAGAATTTTATCATGAGGCTGAGAGATATTTTCATTAGGAGGATGCTAAGGCTGATTAGAAAGAAGTCAATGTTATGGATGGTGGAGGACCACCCGGAGAAGGATCTAGAAAAGGTAAAGGAAAGATAAAGATGGATGACAACTTTGATGGATCAAAGTGGCAGAGGAGAGAATCGAAATTATCTTCTTACATTGACCTAAAAGAGACCTTAGAGCAGATTTATATAGGTACTAGAAGACAGATCCCTTATCGGAAGCCGGCAAGAAGAGAACCCGTAGAGCATAAAAGGCATCTGGAAGATACTGCCGATTCCATGAGTTGGATGGGCATAACACAAATGATTGTAGGAACCTGAGGGATCTGATCAAGAAACAGGTCAGAGATAACCGATTACAGCAACATGTAAGGAACCGAACAGTGGCGATGGGATAGGAGTAGCCATCGACCACAACAAATGGAAATGGCCCTAGATCGAGGTTAAGTATAGTCATCTCTTGATCGGGATGGCAGGCAATCAGGTCCGGTTCCCGCACTTCATTTCCCCTTTCCAATAAACCATACAATAATACAACCTAGACACTTACTCATGTATGGAATATCGAACAGTCTATAGGCATGCTCTGGGCTTGATGCTAGACAGTAATGCCCTGTGAGGCAGTTACCCTGATGTTAGATTTTATGTTGTTTTTGGTATTTGAATTTGATTGTTGTAATCTACATTGAATGTGATGACTGATATTAATCGCTTTAAAGCCTCGTCTGGAAAGACGGGACCAGTATGTAAAGTATAAGTCCCCTCGTCGGAGCATGAGCGAATGGACTTATTTGATATTGATCGCTATAAAGTCGTGTCCCGAGGGACGGGAGTAGAGTGTAAGAAGTAAGTCCCTTCGCCGAAGCATGAGCGGATGGGCTTACTTATCGTTGAGTCCCCTCATTGAAGAGCAAGCAGATTGGGCTCAGCAAGGATCCATAGAGACCATGGACTTTGTTCATGTTCAATTCGATCGGAAAGTCAGAACCGGAGTATAGGAAGTAGATCACTTCATTGGAGAGCGATTGGATGGGTTTGCCTGTTGTCGAGTCTCCTCATCGGAGAGCAAGCGGATTAGGCTCGACAAGGGTCCGGAGAGACCACAGATTTGATTATCGACCCCGAATAGCCATGGATTTGATTGTCGGTCTTGAAGTACCACAGATTTGATTATCAGCCCCGAATAGCCATGGATTTAATTATCGGCCCCGAACGACCATAGATTTGATTACAAGCCTCGAACGACCATAACTTCAATTAACGATCCAAAGAGATCGCAAATTTAACTACCGGGCCCGAACGACCACAAACTTAATTAACGATCTAGAGAGATGATGGATTTAACCACCGGCCCTGAACGGCCACGGATTTGAGTAATCACGGATTGGTATAACGATCTGGAGAGACCATACATTAAACTAAGGGACAGTTTGGCTAAATTCCCTATTAAGTTTCAAAATACACCAAACAACCTTGCCAAAAAAAGTATGTAAATTACGTCCCTAGAATTTAGTTACTGAATAGTTGCATACATTTATGCAATTATTCATTGAACAATTGCAGATATTTATGCAATTATATCCAAAAATTGCAGACATTTCCGCAATTATTCACTGAAAAATTACGGACATTTCTGCAATTTTTTCAAAAAATGCGGATATTTCCTCAATTGTTCACCAAACAAAATTGCGGAAATTTCTGCAATTATTCACTAAATAATTACAGACATTTATGCAATTTTTGGATATAATTGCATAAATGTCTACAATTATTCAGTAACTTAATTCTAGGGACGTAATTTACAATCTTTTTTTGGGGAGGAGTTTTCATGTATTAAGTTTGATTTTAAGGACCTAAGCCTAATATTTGCTTAAACTAAACATGAAACAATCTGGAAAGATCGAACCTAAG
Source organism: Allium fistulosum (assembly GCA_030737815.1). NCBI lineage: Eukaryota > Viridiplantae > Streptophyta > Magnoliopsida > Asparagales > Amaryllidaceae > Allium > Allium fistulosum. The sequence goes on from CM060908.1 coordinate 598,814,027, forward strand.
AATGAAAATAGATTTGATTTTGGGATTTGAACGCCTTATAATCAAAATAGAATTGACAAAACTCGGGTGAACACGGGACGATTTTGATATGAGATGTAACAACTTGGAATGAAATCGGAATGATGATGATGTGTAAACTACACTTAAGGAAAGTCTAGAATTTTAGGCTATAACGGGTTTGGAACGACCCATGATTGAAAAGAGAATCGAAAGGAACTAGACGATACACTATGATTGAATTAGCCAGAGAGCTCAACTATCAGAGATTGACATCACATTTGTTCTTGAGCAAAGCACACCTTCCATTCACAAGGCGTACTTTAAAGGGCAAGTGTTATTTCGCCTTTTGACTAGGCAGTATACGGATGAATCCGATGAGTTACAATTCAAAGTTATCAAGGCAAGGTGCTTGAAGAGATGACCACAAAGCCCAAAATCCAAGTACAACCAAGACCACAAGGTAAGTATGTGCTCACTCCAAGAACCGAGTGCTACTAAAGTTAGGGGTCGGTACCGACCCGACCCTTGACCCACACTCCTTGGCCCAGTGGGGCCCACCTTCTGCCTATGATCCTAGAACCATATTTCTGGTGTTGTTTTGTTGATTCCATGCAACTCTCTATCAATCTCCACAAACTCCCAAATCAATAACTTTTTTTCCACAACTCCGTCAATTAAACTCTAAAACAAGCTATTATTGATTCAAACAACTATGGAATCACGAAGCTAACCACAAGATGAGCCAAAGAAAAGAATTCAAGACGACCAAAATGGCCATTTTAGAGGTCGGTACCGACCCATTCCCTTGGAGTCGTACCGACCCATGCAACCTAATGATGTGGTACCCTATTTTCATGGAGATCTGGTCCATACCAAGGAAAATAGTTTGGAGATCTTTTATGTGAGATTTAGGCTCCCTGCCTCTATAAATAGAAGGACAGGGCTCATTCTTTAGGATCTTTTGGCCCTAGTTCTACTCCACTCTATATTCTTGTAATTCTAAAAATCTAAATGTTGGAGTTGTACCGATTTTTAGGAACTTCTGCTCCCAAGTCAGAAGATAAGTATTAAAATCATTAAGTGGATGTAGCATTAAGTTTTTTGAGCAACTATAAATCTCTGTGTGTTCATTTCTTACTCGTTTTAATTTGTTTTCTTCACCTTTTATTATCTTCTACTTTCTATTGGGTGTTTGTGCTATTTTTGTTTCAAACAACATTATATTCAAATATAGAGATTATTTAAATATTTGAGTTGTGGATTAAATATTATCTAAATGGATTTAATAGCCTTATTAAACTCATTTTAATCAATAAATAATAATTGTAAACTCATTTTGTAAATTTGTTTACATAAATAAATAGGTCAATGATAAACTGAAAATGCGACCGAATTTTTCTCTCGAATTTTTGACTTTTTATCAAACGAAAAGTTGCAGAATGTTGTTTCACACTTATATACACTTTATAACAACATTTATATGCATGAAATAAGTTAAGAAAAAAAGTACAACAAGTATTAATAATAAAAGGATAATATTAGTTTATGAAATGGTTTAAAAATATCTTTAGTTATATGTATTTTTATAAAGAAAGTACCATGACTTTTCTTATCATCATTACAACAAGTGGGCTTGTAGTTTAGAGGTGGGGGAAGTCATTTCAAATGTACTTAGTAGGATAAGTTGGTCATTTGGGTGAGAGGTAAGAGAAATAAACTTGTGTAAGGATATATGTGTCATTTACCACTTTTCTTTCTTTATAAAAGTGAACCCACGTTTCTCATTTTTCATTTTAATTCTTTACTTTGTTTTGCTTCTTCTTTAACCTCCATTTTTCTTCATCTCCAAATCCATTTCAAATTAGTTAAAAACACCTTCTTTTAGCTCCAAATTCAAGAATAAACCCTACTACCTTAGCTAACATCATTAACGTCAAAAAGAGCAAAACTTGAAGTGCCAAACACACCTATTCCTCCTACGCCGTGAGATTCTATGGGAGGAGGGCCTTGGCCATGCACTTTTTGGGTGGATCTAGGCATGGTTTGCTTTTCTTTTTTTGAGGGTAGGAAGCGGGAATGTTTCTTTGTGGTAGTAGGAAGTTTAGCTTTGGAAGATGTGAATTAAACTCACTTTAAAATAGTTAAAAAATTGACAAATGTGTAAAATATAAATTATTGTTTACGTTATTTAAACTTGTATATATTGCTTGTATTGAGTTGATTCCTCTTATAAGCGAAAGGCATAAGTAACCATTGTTTTGCAAGGGACAATAGCAAGAGGAAGTCGAAGTGCGTTCGTAGCGAATAGGTCGTTATGGAACACTTCGTAGAACATACACATATCTGATTTACAAGGGACTTTATAGAGAGATCCTAAGCGGTTTCTCAATATTATTGATTTAATTTTATATGCATCTTGCTTGTATAAATATTTGGTTGTTGTTTGAGATGTTAAAGTAGAAAAAATATTTAATAGTGGACTAATCGTGCTTTCGCACTTTGAAATCACGTTATTACAATTTGAAATCTCATCTCTTTAAATCTTGTTCTTGGGTTTGCATCGCTAAATATTTGGTCGTGCTTTTGTACTTTTAAAATGTTGTTTTAACCTAATTTTGATGGCTTGGAAAAGGTTATAAATCTTAACTACAAAGCGTTTAAAAGTTAGAAAAGTTTTGGTCGTGGTTTTGCAGTTCGAAAGTCAAGTTTTAAAACAACTTTCAAATGGGTTTTGTTGACTTCAAAAGTCTCTAAATTTTGGTGAATGCATACTAGACTCATAGTATGTTGTTCTAAAAATAAAATATGGTATTCATACTTTGTAAAAATGTGGAGAAAATTCCATTTTGAAAAGAACTGATTTAAAGGAATTTTCCATACTCTTTTAGCGGGAGTTTTGCGACATTATTTCCAACTTTTATAAAATGATTTTAAACTTGATTTTTCTTCTTCAATATTTTTGGAGTATCTTTTCTAACATATATTTAAGTATTTTAAAAGTTGTTTGAAAATTATATGTATTTTAAATTGTTTAATATAAATTATCGAAGAAGAAGTTTTATTTTGAAACAAGGAAAGAAATGGTTTTGAGTTTTTAACATTAATTAAACTTGTGATTTTATTTTTTTGATAATATTTGAAATGGATGTTTTATACTATATTTCAAGTGTTTTTTAGTTTATTAAAAGTAAAATAGGAGCATGGATTACGACACCGTTGTTGTAATAAATGTTTTTCGAGAATTGAGAAAGAAGACATGGATTATAATATTTTTGTTATGATAAATGATTTCGGAAAGTAGAAAACAATTCATGGATTATAATACTTTTGTTATAATAAATGATTTCCTTAAGTTATTAAGAAAACTTTTTACTTGACTTGATATGTGTTGTTATTTTTAAATCTTTTGAGAAGTTTTGTTTTAAAGATAAAAATAAATTTATTTATAAATGATACTTTATAAATGAAGAAGTTTTTAAAAAGATTGTTTTAAAGGTAAAGCTAAGTGTAATAGGTTTTGCGTTAATAGTAAACAATGTTTTAATGACATTTGTCTTTAACCCTTCTTTTTGATACAATTAGAAATATAATTAGCTCTTTAGAAGAATATATTTAAAAGTTTATTTAAAGTGTTTTACAAATATCAGTGATGTGAAAATCAAGCGCAAATGTGAGTCAAATGTTTTAAAAGTTTAAAGGTTTGATTTCGTTTATGGAAAGGATTTAGTCTTATCCTTAGTACCAAACATCAAGAAGGTTGATTCGTTATTATCTTTGAGTTTTAAAACCGGAATGTCTAGGCAAGGGTAGGAGCAACTAGTGCCCTGACTTACCAGGCTTCGTTTTTACGCGAGGGATAGTGCGGGTTGGAAATCGAAGTCTGGTGATAAGGGCAAATAAACTAATTTCCATAAGCAATATCACTTAGATGGAAAGGACTTAGGCATATACTTAATACTAAACACCAAGGTAGGGAAACTCGTCTCTATCTCGAAAGTTAAGAATGTATGTCGAGGCAAGTTCTGAGAGGCGACAAATCCCTAACTTATCTGCTTCATTGTTAACCGATGGATAGTACAAGTTTGAAATCGACGAGTGGTGATAAGGATATGAGATATAACTTCCATATACTATCATTTGTTTATTCCCAATAGTTGGTTTATTACTATCGATTCTGCTATCTCCTTTGTGTTTCATCAATTTAAGATGATTTGTTGCTCCTTTGAGCATTGATATCTTCTTTCGAAAATGACTAAAACCAAAGAGCAAGTGGAAGTCAAGCTATGTGGGTTTGCTCCCATTAGGGTATCTTCACATCTACTCTAGATTGGATGCGATTGTATATGCACGGAGATGTGAAATACTTGGATACTCGGTAAGGTTGGTGGGGTTCAGCTTGTACATTTTCAAGAGAGTCACAGAATAAACGACCATCTCAAATATATTTTCTAGAGGTATACTTTTGGTAAAGGGGCACCCTCCTTGTCATTGTTAAAAAAATTCCTTATCCTTGTATGATTCAAATCTTTGATTTGTTTTCTTAATTGCATCGAGAAGTGTCTTGTGCTCTTCTCAATGTTTAATTATTTGTGTCCATTCTTTAAGTTTGGATTTTTTTCTAATTTGATTTCCATTCTTTCATGTATGGAAGTTGTTCTTGTGGGGTAAAACCTATTCCATCTTTTGCAACATGGTCTTACAGATTATTATATATTCATTATATTTCTTGAGTTTTCTCATGCTGGTTTTCCCAATTGATCCGGGTGTTATTTTACTATAATTCCCAGGTCAGACCGAGTTTTGTCTAGGTAGTCGGTGGTGGGATCATGAAGCTCATGGAGAGGAGTCGGTTGTTCACCTGCCAAAGTATTTTTATTTTTCGCTATATTATTATGTATACCCATCAGCAATTGTAAGGTCGTGAACTTATAACTGTCTAGGTGATGAGGTTTGTTTTTAAGTTTGATATACCGTGTATCTTAGAGTGACAGCTTTTACCATCATTTTTATATTATATGTTTTTAGATTCTGTTTCCTAGTTCTTTTTATTTTTATTTTAAACTAACAATCCGCCTTTTCGGCACTTGGATAATCGACATTCTAATATGTGGACGTATTAAGTGGCAACTTTGAAGGGTTAAAAAGGCGGGTCGTTACACTAATTATGTAAGAATATATGATATATAGGTTAAAATAATTTAGTTCGATAAATTTGTGCAACTAAAATAATTGACAAAATGTTTATCAGTTAAAATATGCAAACTAACTGAAGTAAGATTAACACAGAAGTAAAAAATATTTACCAATAAGTCTTTTGGCATATTGTCAATTCAAGACCCATACAAGAGCCAAATGATACAACTACTAAATACATTCATACCTTGGTCACTTAGGTGTTTATTTGCCCGAAACTGTATATTGTCTTCCATGAGTGTTGAACTCTAAAATAAATACAAGAATATGGATATTTGACCCATATCAGATCACATGCAAATGTCATATGGTAAATAGTCATGATTCGTAATATACAAAACCTCGATGAAATTAGTTCAATCGAAATGAGCAAGAAACCATAATGCAAAATCATATATTCAGTACGATTGTTAAGTAAGGTTCTTGCTATGTTAGATGTAGTACCAGACCAAGAATTACAAGATGGACCTAAGAATTTGATCACCGAAATATAAGTTTGATCAGCTTATGTAAAGTGAAATTTTTTTGATATCCTCGGATATTAAGGATGAGCAAATGCACTTTTGTAGAGTGTTTAGTACAATCTTTTGATAAGGATTTTCTTTGAATGGTTTAACCATTTGGAAAGGAAAGTGAATGTATGAGAATGGATGTAACTTAGGCACAATTGGGATGAAGAGAGTGAATGCTCACCTTTGCTTTATGGAGTAACATTTGAGAACTTTATAAAATTCTTGTAGATAATTAATATGGAATTAGAAATGTGATTTCTATTCCAAATGTATTCTCATATAGAAAATTGTTTTCTATGAAAATCATTTCTTTGAGTTCAAGATATTTGATCTGAAGCTCTCAACTGTAAACTTGTTATTATGGATGAAATAAAATCCCAAAATAAGTGGTTGAATAGAGCTTCATTAATGCTAGAAATAGTAGGAGCATACCATTTGTCATTTATTAGTGTACGCATCAAATTATGAAAGATTGTCTTCATAAATATACTAAGTATTATTAATGAAATAATAACTATTTTTTAGTATTGACTGAATATAGATATAGTTTTATTTTAGTACGAATATTATGAATATTCATTATAAGATAAATCTATACTAATGGTATTTGTTTTCATAACAAAAGTGATGCAATATAAAATACAGAAGTATCTGACTTTTTTTACAATTATTTTAGAATTATGAACAAAGTCATACCTTCAAGAAATAATTTTATAATCATATTACTGTGAATCATTTGGTACTATTGAATTGTATCTCAAACGATTAAGGCTGTAGCACTCATTCAGTGGAAGCGACAAAAGAGTTGGTGTACTCTTTAGATTAATACACAAAGATGTATGCAAACGTAAGTCTAATGATTCCAAAACGGTTCCACATACTTCATTAAATTCACCAATGAATTATTATAAACATGAACATCTATACTTAATACACATGTGGTATGCCTATGATAAGTTCACAGAATATAAAACTGAATTAAATAACATAATGTTCAAAATAAAATAATTCAATTTGATAGAATATGTGAGTACATTGGAAAAGAGTTCCAATCGTACCTAAAAGTGAATAAGATTCTGTTTCAAAGGTCACTCTTTCATATGATACACAATGATGTATCGATAAGGAGTAATCAGACTTTGTTGGACAAAGGATGATTGATTATGAATGAAGTTGAGTTAACTTCTTTCTGTTAAGATGTCTGTTTAAAAGTAAGTACATAAGTTAAACTTAATTTCATCTAAAGCATGGTTTATGAGATCATACAAGATAAAATTTTATAAAAAAAACATATATATCCTAGGTCAAGGAGTTAACGGGTAGTATGAGTCAAGAGGCTGCATGTAATATTCATATGTAAGGGATCTTGTGTGGATCACCCCAAAGGATTTTGGGGCAGACTAGTACCAGTTGACCAATTTATGTTATGAACATAAATTACATAAACTAAAAACTATACTAGGATTATACATGTATATAGGCAATTCATAAAATGTTTATGAATACCAATTCTGTTACATGAGAAACAATTGTTTTTTCAAGAAACCCCAACTTCGGGAAGAAAGAATTTCTTTTAGAAATTATTAGTAGTAAAATGAATTTGGATATGGTATAAAGCTAAACTAATTACCAAAGATAAACTGAAATTAATTAAGTCATAATAAACATGAATTATTAGAATGTCTAATAAGAATACTCGCACACTAAAGGGAAACTATGAGTTTCATATCAATATCGAGAATGGGATTCCCTCGGTTGTTAATAAGCCATGAAGAGTATTGACTCTGCCATATGGCACGATGCACAAATCTGGATTGGATTCCAAGTACATTATCAAAATATGATTTTGATAGTTGTACGACAAAGGAATGATCCATCGGTCGCAAATATGTTTTCATGAAGAAGGCCAATGCAGTTGAAATATAGTAAGCAACGTTGATAAGAATAACGTTGTAAATTTCAATTGTTGAAATTAACGTAATAGATTCGTCATTCAACATGTTTAAGTTAATTCGAATTTTACTGACGTCGTAAATTTCAATTGCTGAAATTAACATAATAAATTCGTCATTCAACATGTTTAAGTTAATTCGGATTTTACTCGTAAAATTATCGCCAATATGATTTTAAGTTTTAGTACTTATATATTGAAAAATAAATTCTAGATAATGATTTATAATAGGATATTGGCACATGACAAACAAAATGTCTGATGTCGATGTGAGCGATACTAAGTTTGTGGGTTTCTAATAGGATCCTAGAACTGTTACAAAAGTATCGTTCGACAAGCACCAAAACTGAGCAAGTATTTTGAAAGAGAAATCAAATAGTTTGATATTCAGTCAAAATGTAGAGGAAACATGTGTCTATAAGAAAGAATATTAAAAGGTACTATGATATTTCTAAACTATAACCAAATAACAAACTACTAATTATTATTGTTGTACCAATGTCAAAATTAACCTTAGTTTGGTTATTTTAACGTTAATGTTGTATTTCAAAATAACATCTTCTATTATCAGTATAAAAGGATGTTGAGAATGTCCCAAACAATATAAATAGACACCATATTAATATGTTTAAGGTGGAGCATATGAGATGAATTCATTATGCATTGGAAATAGGAATTATCATATATGCCATGTTTTATGTTATTGCACATTTTGCTTGCGTACTTGGTACATTGAGTGAATATCAAATCTGAATTAAGATCACCAAATGATGGTTAAGAGTGTTCTCGAGTATTTAAGAAATACTAGATATTGTTTATAGAAACAAGGAACTGCTTATGAAGGAATATTCAGATACAAAGTTCATAGGTGATATTTAATATAGTATATCAATTCTAAATTCATGACCAACCTTAGTTATGGAGCTTTAAGTTGGAAATGTTCCAAATAAAGGGTTGTAGCTGATTCAACAAAGTGTTTAAGTACAATATCTTGATTAGCGCCATGGCAAAAGCTGTATGTATGTATGTATGTATGTAATGCATAAATTTGTAACTGGGATAGGGGTTATTCCAAATGTTGAGAATCCTATAACATTGTTAAGTGATAACAATGTCATGACGCATATCACGAAAGAACCTGGAACTCACTAAAATTCAAGAAACACACTCAACTTAGATCTCGCTAAAATTCAAGAAACATACTCTGAATGGTTGGACATAATAAAGGCAGTTTATCAGCGTCCGAAAGAGTTCATTGATAACATAGATAATTAAAACAATGCAGCATAGCCATTCACTAAGGGATTAACTCGATTAGTTCTGAGAAAATCGATCGAAATTGTAGAATAAGATTCCATAATTGACCAAGTGCAAGTGGGAGATTGAGAGATTAAGGTTATTTTCTAGGGATAATTATGTAATTTGTTGCATTTATCTAACTCTATAACCCATCCTGTTCGTAATAATAGCATATAATTTTCTATTATAAACTTGTTATATTATGATATATTAATTAAGTAATTAATTTAATTATATTGAAATAGAAAATCCTTAAATAATATGTTATGTGATAATAATTACAAAGAGTTGTAATCAGGAGAAAGTTATAACAATATAACATATTATTTTATATATTCCTGATTAAGATGTTTCGAGAAAGGATATTGATACATCCCTTAAGGCCATAGTACGTATCATGCTCTAAATGTTAGGAAGTTATTAGTCATGGTTGCTGAGGGGGCACCAAATGGTTATGTACTAATTATTATTGGATAACCATGGAATGAATCATCTGAGAGTTTCCTTTTAGTTAATACCAGCTGGATCAATCAACAAATATCGAACTGACGATATTACACAGTTCTGTAGACTTGAGATTCAATAGAGAATTCGTTTTTTTGGTTGTATGTGGTTAATATCACAGTCAACTGCAGTCAACTTAAAGTCCCAATCTTTAGCAAAGTAGTGCGGTTAATAATAAATGTTATTGTTGAGCCAAGGACTTTGTTTATGGACTAACCAAGATGAATATGGATGGTATTAGAATATTGACAAAAACCAAATTTCAAAAATCCTAAGGTGATATAGTGAATTGGTGTAAATATTCGTTACTAAAAGGTGCCACTTAAATTGTAAAATTAGATTTTATCGATAAAGATGTGTAAGCGATAAATTCGGCCAAACTGCCACTTCACTAGCTAAGGTGACTAGTGAACGTTAATATTTGAATAGTTGATATTAACCGCCTACTGAATTTACACGTATGAGTCGCACAACAGTATTGGTGATTTCCCCAATATTAAACAATTATTTACTGATGTATTAGGTGTTGTTATTAATTTTCTGGGTGCCACTGGTAATTAATTGGGTGCGCTTATAAAAGTTATTGTAACATCCTATAGAATTAACGATAATTAATAAATAATTATTAAGGCTTGAAAATGGAATTTGAGCAAATGCTGGAATTTAGTCATGAAACTTGTAGCATTGTATTCATGGCAATTTTCTGAGCAACTTTCATATTTGGAGTTTTGCGATCGGAGTCCAAACGAAGAAGTTATTAGCGTTTGAAGTTTTCAGAATGAAAATAATCAAAATGGAACAAAAGGAAATAAATAATAATAATTGCATGGGCCCTACCGATCAAGTGGCGGCTAGGGTTGAACCTTGGTCGAATGGCTTGGATTTAATTATTTTAAATCTAATGGATACGATTGATTCGAGCACCTATAAATATAAGCTTGGTCCCTCACTTTTCTTCTCATATTTCTCCGATCAAAGTAGTCAAGGTCTTCCATTTTCCCTTCTCCTTTGTTTCTAATAATTATAAAATATTATATTATATGTATATATAATCGAAGAAGGGCAGAAAAAAGAGAAGAAGAAAAGGAGTGAATCGATACTGAGGAAAAAGGTAAATTTCATAATTATAAATCTGTATTCCCCTGAACCCCCAAGTCTCTTCTCATATTTGTAATTCTAATAGTATGCATATATATCTTGTTATACATATTCGGTAGTATGGTAATTGACTAATTTCTTATTCTCTTGTGATTCTTGCTTTAAAATGCAAATGGCATATGTAATTTGTGTGTTTGGACCTGTAGGACTTTGTATGACTTGTTGCATAGCTTTGAAACAAAGCAAATAGAGTTTGGTTGGACTTTGACTTGAATCAGACTTGATTTGAAAGTGGTTTTATAGCATATCACTATAAATGCACTTAGGAATAATATTATATTTGGAAATTTCTATAAGGATTTATAAAGAGATCCTCAAGGGTTTCTCATCATATTTGTGATATATTATGTGTATACTAGTTATTGTAAAAAGATTGGATGCTAGAAAGTTTGTTTGCATACCAAAAAGGCAAAACTTTTAAGGAATCAAAACCACCCTAGGTCGCACTCTTTAATAGCCTTGACCATAGCATTTAAAAATGTTGTTTTGCCTCTGTACTACTTTTTACAGCATTTTGTAACTGTTATAACCACTGTTTTTTAACTTTAAAGCTGTTTAAGATGGCATTTTACTTTGAAACGTTTTTAAGGTGTTTCAGAGACTTATAGCATTTTTTAAATCCTATAGTTTCTATTTTGTTTACTCTAATGGTTTTGGAACATTTTTAAATAGAGACTTTTTACAGCATTCTGTAAATTTTGCCTTTTTTAGTTTGAGACTTTAAATTGCTTTGGAATGACTTTAAATTTAAGTATTTCACTTCAATATTTTTAGGGATATTTTCTAACTTATATTAAAGTACTTTGAAAGTGGTTTGGAATTTTTATATATTTTTAATAATTAATTATGAATTATTAAAGTAATAGACTTATTTTTACAAAAGGAAAACACGTGCTTTTGAAATTTTGAATAAATTATAAAATAATTAAGTGATATTTAAATAAATTTTTTAAAGCATATTATAAGTATTCAGAATTATATATAGTTTTTATAAAATTAGATAATTATTTTATTAAAGTATTAAAAAGCTTTTAAAATATAATATCTTTTAAATTGTTTTTAGAATTTTATTAAATATCTTAGCTTTATAAATAAATTAGTATACAAACATACATACATACATACATACATACATATAAGTTCTGGAAAAGAAAGTGAGCCTTGTACAAAGGAATAAACGAGTAATTTTGGATTATAATACTCATGTTATGATAAATAGTTTTGTGAAGTTAATTTAAAAGTATACTACCTTGTTTAATAAGTGTAGATATACTTAGATCTTTAAAAAGAATTTCTTTAAAGATAATGACAAGTATGAAACAGTTTTGGGTTTGTTGTGACAATGTGTTAATAACATTTGTCTTTAACTCTTTTTGACTTTACTTAGTAATATAATGAGATCTTTAAAAGAATGTTTTTAAGATAATTATAAGTGAAATGATTTTGGGTTTGTAGTAACAATGTTTTAACGACTTTCGTTTTTAACCCATTAAAAGTATACTTGTGCAAATGTGAAATCTTATTTAAGATTTTTGAATATTCTTATACCATTTGAAATAAGAATATGGATACATTTCTAAGTAGTGAAAAGAGTATAAATGAATAGTAAGTAGTAGTATACACATATATATATATATATATATATATATATATATCTTTTGTAAAGGTGTTTTTAACTATATATACAAGTACTTACAAAGGAGTTTTAATTAATAAAAGAATTAATTAAACAAAAATGGATTAGGAGTTGCTTAAGTAGCTTAATTGTGCTTTGTAAGACTTAATCGGCTTTATGTGATTTAATCGTGCTTATGTGCCTTTATTGTAACATCCCTCACATGGAGGCCCAAAACTAACGGTTACGGATGCTGCAGTCATCCATAGTTATTAATCCTCGGTGACCAAATACGGTAATGTTAGATACATTGATATAACAAAAACACATGGATATGGAAAAAAATTGAAATCATGAAACAACTTTCACATTCCATTTCAAATCATTTCAAATTCATCACATAATCCCAATACGAGAACCACATTCAGAAAATATAATTATTACAACATACGCCAAGAGCAACATATGAAGATGCCTTCTTGGATGATCAGAGTATATAAATAGGCAATTTAACAACTTTGCCTTTACAACAAAACACAGCGGAATCAAAATAGAAAAGTACTCTAAATAGCTATCATGCCTCCTGCACGTCTCCGGAAGCCTATTCTTCTAAAGAGGTACCTGAAAACCTCAACTCTCAAACTACTCAAAATCAATTGAGCACTCGAGAGTTTAAAGGGAAAACATAAACTTCGAGTCAGACATAAAGCCTAGTATGAATAACAATCTACCATCTCAAACCATTTAGATATCTAGTGAGACCATGACGCTTAGCAGAACGGGTTTTCTCCTCACTGGTATCTTATCCAAAACTTTATAAAAAAACCATATACCGTGCTCCTGCATCCACAATGGTTAAAACATAGCAATTCAAAATATTATAATGATATGCAAACAAGTAAATCAATTCTGGATTTCCCATCCCCATTCATTTTTGACTATCTGTCCCATTATAGTTTCTACGGTCACTATTAACCTATTAGTTTACATAAGCTGACTAATAACCTATTTAACACTTATGGACTCCCTATCCAGTTTTATAGTTTTCATGGGATCGCTAAGAACCTATTGGCCCCTGCTAATAGCTTCATCATTCATGGGTTCTCCCTGAACCTATTGGTATCTCCAATAACTTCCCTCTTATCCTAGTTTTCATGTGTTGACTAGGAACCTATTGACTGCTGTAAAAAACTTAATCCGGATATAGTTTTCATGGGTTCATTACAAACCTTTTGACCCATGCCAAAAACTCTTTCTAATCATAGTTTTCATGGATTTACTATGAACCTATTGGCATCTGCCAATAACTTTTCCTAAACATAGTTTTCATGGGTTTACTATGACTTGTCTATCTAGCAACTTCACTATTTAGGCATCCTACATTCTGGTCTATCTGACCTCCTGGATGCAATTCTACTTATTCAAGAATTAATTCAATTTATATTCACTACGAAGTCAACCTAACCGGATATTCTACCCTTTCTCCCCAAAATGCGCTTATGGGTTCATTATAATGTGAATAAATATATATATATATATATATATATATATATTATAAGATGCAAACATATTAACATGATAATACCAACACTTGTGGTTTAATATCCTTGAAATCAATTTCATATAAAACATGGGCAAGCCCTTTGACCTACTATTTTATCAAGGAAAGCTTCTTCAAAGACTCCAATTTGAAAGCACTCAAAATTTGAAAACCCCTTTGACCTTTTACTTTAATCCTTTCGAAAGTATTCAAGTTTTCTTTTCAAAACTCTAGGCACCTGCCTTTCTAAACACTTTAAAACCTTTCTTTCGAAACCTTTCGAATGGATTAAAGTATTAGCATTCAATTATAGAAGCATAGCTTCGAAACCATTTGAAAGTACCCCTTTGGAAACCATTGGGTTTAATTTAAAACATATCTTATTGGGTCTAAGTGAATACAAGCGAAAGTACCCTTTTCAAAACCATTAAAAAGAGTTTGGGGAAGAACTGATGACTTCGACACCATCCTTTCGAAAGCTCAAACCATTTAAGTAAAACATTTGAAGGATATCTTCAAAACCCCTTTCGAAGACATTGCCTTCGAAACCCTTGAACCCTTTCGAAAGATTTAGGAAGTGGCTTAGTATAGGTATGAAACAGACGCTACCTTTCGAATTGGTTGATGACTAATCCATTCGAAAGGCATAGGGACGGCAGAAGGTTTCGACTTGGTCGAAACTACTCTTTTTGTAAGCATTGATTCTAAACTAAGTAACTCATTCGAAAGCTACTATTTAAATAAGAAGCAGCAACCCTTTTCGAAAGCAATTAAAAAGATCCCTTCGAAAGCATATGTTTCGACCCCTTCGAAAGCATTTAGTAAAACAGGCAAGTGCATTTCTTTAGAAAGTAAAACAAAGCTTTTGACCCCATCGAAAGCTATGTTTCGACTCCATGCCTTCCGCCCTTCTCCAATCCACTGCGTACCAACATTGTGATGCCTTGTGTATTGGTTTCAGCTTAGTTGGTTTCGACCTGGTAGGTTTCGACTTGGTTGAAGGCGAAAGCATAGGGTCGAAAGGTGGCTTCTAAAAGAGGCGGAACCTACTTTTCTAGGTAAAAGCTGATTTAATGCCATTTAAAGTAATTACTTTATAACTAACCTGCCACTTTGTAAACATTTAATTGGTTACCATAAAATTTTCAACTTCTTTACTAAAATAAATATCACATAATTTCAGATCTAAACAAAGATTAATTTTCACAATTAAGTCCTTCCATAAGCAAAACAATTAAAACAACTAAATCCTTCTTCTAAAATAATTTATTTTCCATAGTAAATTACTTAGCAAAAATCCCTAAAATTACAGAAATTCACTTTCAATATGTTATCTAACATATAAAATTTTAGACCCAATTTCTTCATAAAATAACCAAAATTAATTTCTAAACCCAATATTCATATTTTCCTTTGAAAATTCATAATAAATTTTCCATAGCTTGGAAAATTATAAAAATTAAAACCCATCTCAAAAATCATGTTTTACATAACATATAATTTCCTTATGGCATTCAAAATTCATTATAATCGGTTTTACCCTTAAAACCGTATAAGACTATATTCAAACAATCTTGTTTAAATCAAACATGTTATAAAACCCAAGCATATCATCATCAAAATCATCATTACAATGGATTTAATCTTAAACCCGAAAATCAAATGATTATAAAAAAATAGAGATGATTTAGATTATTATTCACCTTGATTAGGATAAGGACTTTGAGATTTGATTGAGATTAGTCTTCCTTGGTTTAATTCCTTAGCTCTAGAATGATTTTCCCCGTTTTCTTTCTCTAGTAATGGCCGGTTTTGTTTTCCTTTTGATTTACATTTTTGTGAAATGAAAAATGAACGTGTAGCATAAAGGAAAAGAGATATATAAGGGTAATGGGATTAAGGTGCATAATTACCCTAAATACCCTTGTGTTAATTATTCTCCTAATTAACATACAAAACCATTTATAAGCCCATTTATATAATTAATTACACTCGGCCTCTAATTTATTTTCAAATATCAATCCCTTATCACTCTAATATTTATATTATTCTATTTAATTTATCTAATTAAATCTCCCAAATAATGTTATTAAAAATTAGGGGTGTTACATTTATCGTGCTTTGTATGTGTTTGCTTATTTATGGAAAGTATTTAGTCGTATAGATAGCACTAAAAGTCGATGGAGTAGGCTTGTCTATCTGTGAGAGTTAAGACTGGTGTTCGAGTAGGGTTTAGAAGCAAGGTGCTCTAACATACCGACTTCACTCTTAACCGAAGGATATTGTAAGT
Source organism: Allium fistulosum (assembly GCA_030737815.1). NCBI lineage: Eukaryota > Viridiplantae > Streptophyta > Magnoliopsida > Asparagales > Amaryllidaceae > Allium > Allium fistulosum. The sequence goes on from CM060908.1 coordinate 598,830,089, forward strand.
TGAAAATATTGGAAATGTGATAAGTATAGAAGACTTGGTTTCCATATACGATCATCTATTTTGAACATGACAGTCAATCATTCGACTATCGAAATTGACCAAATTAACTTAGGAAGTATCTAAAAGCTTCATGGCTTTATACAATTTGAGAACCATCAGGGAGGAGCAAAAGTCTCCAGCTTTAAGAACTTGTATATACAAGATCCTCCTAGGAAGACTCCTCTTTATATATTGTTCTCTTACTTTTAAAAGAACTGGAATTGAGTTTGATGGAAATTCATCGATTTTGTTTTTAGAGAGACCGGGATCATTAACTGTTTTACTTACTGAATACCACTTCAAAACTGATATACGGGTTCTATGTTTTGGAAGCGGTTGTGAAGTAGAATGCTAAGAGTTGCACTATCCATCCTAAGGTCAAGTCCAAAGAAGAGGTCAACATTAGCATTCTTCAAAGGACTTACATAGGAATCAATGTGAAGATTCAAGATCTGTTCGAGATGCTCGAATCCATATGGATATTCATGATCTGTTCAAGATGCTAGGAACCTGTGTTCTGTTCGAGTGATTAAGACTTGTGTGAGAGATGTCGAACGTGACCTCGACATCGAAAATGGCTAAAGACAGAGTAGGTTGCACAACCTGGGGTTTAGCTGACCCATGTCAGGGTATATCAACTCCATATCTAGAGTATGTTTATCGATGTTGCATGCAGGAGTTGATGGTACTTGGTTCCACGTGGTTCATACTATGTTCGGGCATGGGCCAGTTGTGTTTACGTTGTCGTATATTTTATCTAGAGATATACGATGCTCGGAAGGTAGTTTTTGATCCTTGTGTGTGGAGTTTGGACTCGGTTTGATCGAAGAGATCTCCATGGAAGATCCATTATGCGAACGTACCTTAGCGGTTTTGATTTTAGTTCAATATTGTTGTGTCGTAAGATGCAAGCGGCACAGCTATTTTTTTATTTATATTCTTCACCCTAGACATTATCTATTAAATCACCTTATGTACTTATTAGATGATGGTTGCATTGAGGGGATAACCGTTATGGCATTACGTGCGGTCTCAAAAGTACTATTATATGGTAGCTACATATTTCTTGAGTTTTTTATACCAGACTTATGTATGACATATGGTTTTTTTCTAAATTCCTCGTGTTCTCTTTAAAGTAATCTGAGAAAGGTAGGTTTTCGTTGATGTTCTTTGGAGCTTTATGAGACAAGCTAGATGCTTTCACCCACTATAGTATTCTTATTTCCATTACATTACTATTATGTATATATCAACATTTGTGAGGACATATTGTTACAACTGTCCAGGCCGATGATAATACTTAAGATTCTAACTCTGAAATGCCATGTATCTTAGAGTGATAGTTTGTACTGCCTTTTGATATTATATGTTTTCTTTACGCTGTAAGATTATGATATTGTGTTCTCTTCTTTCTTGTCCTGTTTTCATTTTCTTTTTATTTATGCTAACAATCTATCTTTCTGGTACTTGGGTGCTCGACACATGAATACCATTGATGTATTAGTCTTGACGTTTAGGGGTCGAAAAGGCAGGTCATTATGAATACCATCCACATTCAACTGGGGTAATCCATAAACAAAGTCTTTGGTTCAATAATAACATTTATTATTAAACGTACTCTGGTGGAAGATTTTAACTTTGAGTTCACTATAGTTAAATGTGATACCAACCTCATACAACCAAGGAGACAGATTCTCTATTGAATAGTATTTCACTTCCAATGCTTCAATCAAAACCAACTATAGTCACTCGATGGTTTCCATGCCTTAATTTAACTATAATCAAAGTGGTGCATCCATATTGAAGGTCAACAGCATTCTCAAGTCGAGATGACTGTGTAATATTGTCACTTTGAGATTTTCTATGTAACGACCCGTAAAATTTCGATAATTAAAAATGTTAATTTAATAAGATTTTATGGTTTAATGTTGGAAGAATTAAAAATTTGAAATTTATGTGGGGTAATAATAACTAGAATGAATTGCAGCAAATTTCATCTAAGTTAATTATTTATGAATTGAATGAAATCCCAAATCAATTGAAATAATGTGTAGTCAACGGTTATGGAATGAATTTGTATTGTATAGGTAATTGTGACACTTGTTGTAAATAATAAACTTATAAATGTGATTAAAAGTAAATGGTGATAATTATTATAAGTTACTTGTTTATTTAGTCGATCGAATTGAATTTGGAAACCTATTGCTTTTGAGATGAAATTTTGTATATAAGCTGGGTTTATAATCGATAACTGAAGTTGAATAATAATTGTGAATTATTTAGAAATAAAATTTTAATAGATTGATTTCGAAGATTTGAGTAGAAATAAGTATTGAAATATAAATGCTACTTAGTGAATGAGTTTACGATCAATAGTTGGATAAAATAGTAATGCTAAATTTAATAGATGTAAATAAAGTAATGGATTGATAAGTGAAATTCATTTAAAAATCCAATATTTGAGATTTGTCAAATATTGAACAATTAAGCTGTTTAAAATCAATATTTGAAATTAATTAAAAAATTGAATAACTATATAATGAAATAGTTGTTCTGTAATTTGAATTCGTTCTTAAGAATTAATCTTATAAGTTCATTTTCAAATATTTCAGAAGATGGTGGATTTTGGATAATCAAAATTGTTAAAATTTAAATTTGCAAATATTTGAATAATTGAATTTTGAATATAATATGATTGAAAATGATATCGAAAAGTGATATAAAATTTTATTTAAACAACAATGAATTTGTTAACATTTATAATTGGACTTTTAAGAAATTCTGTAAATTTTGAAAAGTTGTCGATTTAATCGACGAGTAAAAATAGCCTTCCGAGGCGCAGTCTCGGAATTCGACGAAACCAGTTCCATTAGATCCGTAATAGTTTATTATTATCGGGTTTCAATTTCCATAGCAATCAGAGTTGTTGTTTGACCGTGGTAGCTCAAAACGCTTAGAAATTAATTTAATCGATTTAATTTAAAATTGATCGTTTATTTCCGTAACTCGCACATACGATTGAATTATGGCTTGAAACCTTTTCCATTGCATCCGGAATAGGGGTATAATGTTATGAACGACTAGCGGCACGCCTCAATAGGAGGTCAGGATTTTTAGTTACGAATTCGAGACGATTTAAATTTAAATAATATATAAAAAAAATTGATTTGACAAATAAATTCACATCAGAACTTTTCCCTTTCTCTTCAGTCACTATTCATTAACTACTGAAGCACGCTTTCCCCTTTTCAAATATCACGTTCCCCTCTATTCGAACAGTAGACCGAAGAAAAAAAAATGGAAGCTTTAAAATTCGTTTTCTCCTCGATTTCTGTCTTAAAAATCATGAAATCGGTTTGTAAATTCAAGTTTTTCCATCCTCTTCAGTTTGGTATATATGTTGATGGTCACGGCTTCGTTATTGGATGGTCGACTGTGTAGTCGAGCTCGAGTTTGAACTAGGGTTGCAGTTTTCGTGAAATCTAGGCCTCGATTCGTCAAACGAAGTTCGTATTCGCATTCGAGAAGGAAAACGTCACCTCGGAACCGAGTTTGGAGACGTGCGGCCAACTTTAGAGGGGTGTTTCATTTGGGCAGTCACGGTGGAGCAAGCAGGTCGCGAGAGTGGTGGAGACCTTGGCCGTGACATTGTGGTGCTTTTCAGGTCGAGCACGCGGAGAGAAGTCGAGCGGTGAAGGCGGTTTCGAGTTTCGTGAACTATTGCTCTGTATCCATGCTTTGCCGTGCACGTGTGATATGGGTTTACTTTGCGTGCCTGTTGAGGGAGGGGAGCACTTGGGGAAGATGGTTGTGCAGTTGGGCCTTGGGCTGGTTGTGGGTAGGTTTTGATTTATTTAAAAAGTTAAATTAGTGTTTAAGTTATATTAAATCGTTGAACTAATAAAATTAATAACTCTCGCATACGAGGTCCGATTGGAACGAGAATTTTTGTGTTGCGATCGTAATGACGAGAGCTTCGAAATGAAACTTGTTTGGATGGATTTGGAGACAGTCGAAATTTGGGCTAAAAACGGACGTTGTTCGATTTTAGTTCCAAAACGGAACATCTCGGCGACAATGAAAAATCAAGGTGAGTGTTTTATAACGCTCATAATGTACTAGAATATTTTTATGCTAGTTAAAATTGATATTATGAAGTTATATGATTTTATTGGTCGTTGTTTGTTAAATTTAATTGTCATCTAGATTGTCATTGAATTTACCGTTAAAAGTTGAAATTGACAATCAAATTGGGATTGGAATTTAGTTGAGATTAAATTTCCTGATATTAATAACTATGGAATTTCCATGAATTATATTGTCTGTTTGGATGATTGATTTCGATGGATGTTATTGATTGATAATTGAATGTTTGGATGTTCATTTGTTTATATATATTCTGTCATCACCCAGTGTATTATTTACAGTTGAAAATTGAACCATTTCGAATAAATTGAGAAATAGGTTGAAATAATATATACCCATGATACTATGGTTTGGATTGAATTGATATATATCTATCCCTGAAATTAAGTGAAATAACTGATCACTTGGCCATAGGATAGAAAATTATAAACGGACACCGGATTGGTTAAATTAATAATTTTAAAAATCGTTGATTTGAAATTTATTTAAATGTTTGATTTAAAAGTAATAAATAAAATCAATTTATAGAAATCGAATTTTATCGCAAATTTGAGTTCGGAATGTTGAAATAAATTTTGGTTAAAAGAAATTGTTAAATAGTTAAAGCGGGGACTTATTGGAATTTGAAATCGGGATATGATTGAAATTTGAAAATTGATTTGTTTTAAAGATTGAACATTATTTCGAGCTCTGAATATTACTAAGTAAAAGTAATATAAAAATGATATTTTGAAATTGAGCTTGGAATTGAATCACATTTGAAATTTGGATTTAAATTTGAATATTGAAGGAAAATTTGTTAAGTGTTATAAATCGATATTCTAAAAATCAAGCTAAAAATCGATATAAATTGAAATTGAATTAATTGGAGGTGAATGTTGAAATTGAATTAATTTTGAAGTCAAAGCGACATTGATTTGAATTGAAATTGAAATTGAATCGGTAGAATGGGAATTGAAATTGATTTGAATTGGGAAGTTATAATTGAAATGGTTTGGTTTTGAAGCTGTTTCATTTTGTTTCCTTAAATTACTCTGTTATATATAAACATTTTTATTTATATACTTAAACTATTTTAACCTATATTAACTATATTAAATTATTGTAACCTATCTTAAACTATGTTAACTTATGTTAATCTATTTTAAATCTACTTAACCCAATTTAAATTATTTTAAAACTAATTTATCTATTTGAAATCCCTTTTAAATATTTTAAGTATTTTAACTATTTAATTATTTAAACTACTTTTAAACTACTTAAAACTATTTTCTAAAAATTTCAAGCTGGTCAATAAGGTGAAAGGTTATATTTAAATCTGGAATTTAAATACGAATTGGGTTAAATAAAGTTGCAACCTAAATTGAAATTTGAAATGGTATTGAAATCGAAATGAGATATTGAGGCGGAAAATGTTTTGAAACGTAATCTTACATCTTGAATAGATATGATGATATTTGAAATGGATTTGATTTTTGAAGCGAATATGATATTTCGATATCAATTATGAATTGATTTTGAAATGTAAAGAGCCACCGGTGTGAAAAATATAACGTAGTTATTAAAGAGACCGGGATCGGATATGGACATACTCTCTGTCGATACCGAAAACCACTTTAATAACTATTATACGCGGAGTGTTGATCCAGAATGAAGTGGATGGTTTGGTGAACGCGTTGACTGAAGAAAGAGAACGATTTTGGATGACCCCTGACATGACTAAAACAGGAGCCGCGCCGGGCCATTGAGGTTCGCCACCTCTAGCGGACACACTTCTTCGATACCATGTCTATTACATTTGTGATTCGATTTGGGTGCACCCCTTGATTTGGGAGTGTTGTTTCGCGGTGTTGGGGTAGTAGCTGCTATGCCCAACATCAGTCTGGATCACGCAACTACTAGTATCCTAGTTGGTATCGCCTCATGTACCTTGTCATACTGATTATCCTATTCGCGACCACTACGATTTTGGTTTGTACCTTTAGCATATGGATTGCCCTCTGGTGACTTCCGGTTTTGGGGAAACTACGGTCTTGTATATGCTCTTGGGAATAAAAATGTGTTAAGGGTGGAATGGGCCATGGCTTAACGCTAGTTTGATATTTTACTTTATGATAGACATTATTGTATATAGCGTATTCTATTATATAGTAGATAGTTTAACGGATCCTTGAGAGATGGAAAATCCCGTAACATCTCTTAAGTTATTGCACTCACGTTGATACTGGATAGGAGATGTCAAACCCCGTAAACATCTCTGACGCCGTTGCATTCATATTTATTTACGATTGATTTAACTTTCATAAGGATATTTTAGTCCTGACTCGAGTGTTTTGTTTTTCATTACGCTCGGGTCAGTCCCGAGTTTTTCAGCTTATTGAAGATCTATTCTGGAGGACGAAGACGAAGATTTGGTATACTATTACTATTATTATCCTTGCATCATGCTGTCTGCTGCATTATTTTATTTGTTCTGTTGTATATGTATAACTCTGATAAATGATGTATAAATGATAATCAAAAGTATATTAAACAGCTTCATGAACTGTTTATTTGATTATTATACTTTATCTTTCTGCTGCGAGATTCTGTGATTGTTTCTTGTTCCTTTTCTCTTCTTTTCTTATTTACCCCATTAACCATCCGCCCTTTTGAATGGTTTAGAATCGGCATGTGCATTTGATCGTCGGTTTAAACTGTCCAAAAAGGCGGGTCGTTACATTCTATTTGACCTAATTATTATTAACCAATAAGAAACTCTCGGATAAGTCATTTAAGTTATCTAATAACAATCTATATGTAACCCCTTGGTTCCCCTAACTGCCTTGTGTAATACACTGCCCAACTGTTGGTGAGTGTTGTGTACTCTAGTCTTAACTGATGTATCAATATACTTTCCCAAAACATCTTGACCAAGAATATTTAAAATAATATGTTATTATATATTATGATTTTTTCTCATGATTACAACTCTTTGTAATTATTATTAAATAACATATCATTTTAGGATTTTCTATTTTCATATACTTAAATTAATTGCTTTATTAATATTTTACAATATATCAAGTCTATAATAGAAAATTAAAAACCTTTATTGCAAACAAGATTGGGTATATAGTAATATATATGAAACAATATTACCTATAGTTTATTATGGGTGAGGGAGAAATAATGGTTACAAAGTGGAAGTAGCTGTTACAAAGGAGGAGCAGAATAAAAAGGTGAATCACTAGAGTAATGGAGAGAAAAATTCTTCACACGAGGGAAAAGAGTTAGGGGTTCGAGTCAAAGGAAATTCTAGAAAATAAAATATAAGGAGGGAGAAAAAATGTTGAATAAAAATACAAGATAACAAATTATGTAGATTACAACAATTTTATTTTATTATACTGTGCTTTAGAATGTAAAATAAGTAGCAGTTGGAAAAGAAATGATGTGTCCCTATGTTGTTGATAGATAATTAATCCTGTAATGAAATTGAAACCATCGCAAAAATCACCTATAATCTCATTGTCATCGAACATTACTGGTGCACCCACACGGACTCCCCCCGAGTCTCTAGTTTTGGAATATGTATTGAAGTCCCACTTGGGCCCTAAAATCGAAGTACTCTAAAATCTACCATTACAGATAATTAATCTGTAATGAAATTGAAACCATCGCAAAAATTACCTATAATCTCATTGTCATCGAACATTACTGGTGCACCCACACGGACTCCCCCCGAGTCTCTAGTTTTGGAATATGTATTGAAGTCCCACTTGGGCCCTAAAATTGAAGTACTCTAAAATCTACCTAAATTTCATGAATTGTAGATATTGAAAAATAATGAACACTAGTCTAAATAGAGCCTCAATCCGAGTCCGTGTGCGAAAGTCATCATATTTTGAAGTTTCAACTGAACTAGGCTACGAAAAACTGAACAGTCGACTAAGCAGGGTTGTCGGTTGAATGAACAATAATTCAATCGATTAGTTATCCTTTCCAATCAACTAAAAACACCCTAAAATTCAATAATAGTATTTGGCTTTGATCCAGGGTTCAATCAATCGACCAATTGGTCCCGACAGTCGACCAGTTGGTTGTCTTTGAAAGTTACTATGGATCGAGTAATATGAAAAGTTCTACTAATTTAAAACTTGTATATAATAATAGAGGAAATAAAGAACTATAAACTAAAGTGCACTAGGGATTTTTATACTGGTTTGAATTTTCCGTTCTACATCTAGTCCTAGACTCCTTCTGAATTTAAACAACACCCTCACTTGACCCGGACTAATTGGTATTACAAAAACTACCTAAGCTACCGAACAGGACTTCGTGCCCGAAGATCTCCAACAGGACTTCGACTACAAAGAGTAGTAAAGTGTTTTGACTTCTTGTGTTCTGAATAACACGAATGAGTTGATATAGTATAGCCTTCATATAATCTTCTTTGTAAGTGGTATAGCGTGTATTTTTAAAGAAATGGAAGTATGATCATTCTAGAGATGTAACATGAATGTACAAGTAATCAATAGTGTCCAATATAAATATTTTGAATGCAAGAGAGTCCAAATAAGAATTAGAGAGCAAGAGAATTTTTGTTTGTAATCTAAGATATGATTGCTATTTATAGTAGTTGTAGGTTTTCATGAAGAGTAGTAACCATTAGAAGTGCTGCAACTATTCACCCGGAGAAGAAAAACACTTTGGAATTTTCAAAAATATGATAGTTATACTAAACCAGTTGACTAAAAGTATAGTGGCAGTCGACTGGTTGAAGGTCAAAAAATGTAGTTTTAAACCAAAAAAGAAATAGTTCATTTTTTGACCTTTTCTAGTCGACTGAAACTTTCCAACCAGTTGATTGATTAAACATTTAGTCGACTAGTTGTGTAGTATTAGTCAACTGTTTTTTTTAAAGGATAAAAATATAGTGTACACGATATTAGTCGACTGAAACGGCATTACCAATCGATTGGTTCTATGTAACTTAGTTTTTAAAATATGAATGTGTATTTTAATGACTTGTGTGTGTATACCACTTTGAAGAGATTTTAGCATTCATATATTTAAGACACAAAACATAATGACTTATATATCTTTGTTTGTCATCATCGTCTTGGCTTCGTCATTGTATCTCTTCATTGATCGATATATTTTCTTGCAATGTTAGAATATATATGAGAATATTTCTTGTGTAGTTGTCACTATCAAAATATCTAGCTATGAGGTTCCAACATTCTCCTTCTTTTTTACGATGACAACTACACAAGTAAAAAAATATGTTTTTATGGTAAGAAAGTTCTCCCCCTTAATATATACTCCCTCTATCGATATGGCCGTATAGTTTTCTCCCCCTTTGTCACTGATAAAAAGGAAATATATATCAATAAAGTAAGTATATATAAAAAAACGATCAATCTTATAGGGAAAACAATATAACATCACAAATTTAACACATCACACGATAACAATACATTAACTGTAACGACCTGGAATTTAATCGCTATTTAAATGAATATTTAATTATATTTTAAATAATTAATAAATGGATTTTTATTAATAAATAAAACTATTTTAAATAGTAATTAATGGTTATAAAATTATTTTCAAAATTTGTTTACTAAAATATATAGTTCATAGAAAAATAGAAAATGTGACCAGAAGTTATTTTCCGAAATATCGATTTTTCATTGGTTAAAAGTTGTTTTAAAGGTCACAACACTATGTTAAACATACATGCATACAATATAAACCATTTTAACATGATAAATACATGTGTACATGTGCATGAATATGCTCTCTTTTAAGTGTGTACATATAAGGATAAAAGAAAATATTTCATAAAGGAATATATATATACACACTCACACATATAAATACACACCTTTTTCAACACAAGGGCAGAAGAGAATGACATGAATAGTAGAAAGCATGGGGAGGAGGTAGTATGACCGGTTTTTAGGGGGAGAGGTAGGGTATGGTGTGCATGCATATGTATTTTCAATTATAAAACAATTATTATTATTTTAATTAAATCCTAAGCCTATATATACCCCTCTATCTTCATGTTTTTCATTTTACAAACCTCCTTCTTCATTTAAATTTTCTAATAGCTTAAGAAAACATAGCCATGGCCTCCTCTTCATAAAATCTAAAACAAGAAAAATAACATCTTTTGGCTAAAATCACTTCTTTTATTCTAAAAATCACTTCTACATCTTCTACGATATCTCCTTTTCCAAAATACAACACTCCACCACCCAAAACCACAAGGGCCGAGCTCAAACCTCCCAAGGCCAAGCCCATTAGCCCGAGGCCGAGCCCAAACACCACTTGGCCGAGCCCAATTCAAGTTTTCGAGGGTCCAAAAGTTTCAAATTTACAACATTCGTAAGCATTTTCGAGTTTCGGCAAAAGTTGCCTTGATTGAGAAAAAATTTCAGTGAGTAAAACTTTGGTTTTTGGAAAAGAAATTAACTTGATTTTGATGGACTATATGTTGTGAAAATATGGTGATTTTTATGTTGAATTATCATGTCGTATTTATGGCATATGACGATATGTTTATGTTTGAACTTGGATTTGGTGATTGGTTAATATGTTGATATGTTTGGATATGTATATGGATATGTGATATTGGATATAATATTATGGTAGGATATTTATGAAAACAAAACCATGTGTAAATATGATGAAAATGTTGTGAAGGTTGCACCTTGAAAAGTCGCAAACGACTTGAGATTCGATTTGAAAATGAAAGCTATTTTCTAGCTTTGGGTTTTTGAAAATATTTTTCCAAGTTTTTACCTTTGTTTTAAGTTTTCAAAACTTTCCCATTTTTGTTTTCAAAGATGTAGTAGCTAGAGTTAAAGTGAAGATTTCACCAAAAAATCAATTCTAGCGAACTACGTTTATAGCGATAGTCGCTATGAATGCAGTTCGGGAAATTTCACGATTTCAAGTTTTTAGTGTTTTCTTTTGGATTATTTTTGAAAACTCATTTTGAATTAATTAAGTAAGTCAAAAGTTTAAGTTTTTAATTATTTAATAATTTATTTATTTAATTTAAATTAATTTGTGTAATTATTAATTAATTAATTAAGTAATGAAGTAATTAGATTAAGTAATTAAAGTTAAAGAAATTATTAACTAAGTAAATTATTTTTAATTAACTAAGTTTTAAATAATGATTAATTAAGATAAAAATAAAATTCATTTTTATTTAATCAAGTTATTTATTTTAATTAATTATTTAATTAGAGTTAATTATTTAATTAATTATTATTTAATTAAAGGTTAATTATCCATTAATGAGGGTTTAATTTTTTAAATAAATGTTAATTAATTAAATTATAATTAGGGTTTAATTACAAATAAAATTTGGATTATTAATGATTTAATTATAATTTAATTAATATTAATTAAGGTTTAATCGAGTTTAAAATTATAATTTAGTTAAAGTTTATTTGTTTTTAAGGATTCTTTAAAAACCCTATCGATTATTTATTTTCAACTAATTTTCTTGTTTAAGTGAATTGTTTTAAAACCAAGGATCTTTTGTCCATGCTATTAAGTAGCCAAATGAATTAAAGTAGTTGTAATAAAACGATGATGCGTTTTATTGAAAGTAAGTCGACTTGTACTCATCACAAATACCGCACTTTGGGAACGTGATGAGTACAAGGGGGTTAATTTCGATAAGCGGGTCATGATAATCTAAGCATATGGAACGTTTGTTTATATGTAAATCTTTACACCCTGATAGTGGGATAGTCCCTATAAATAACTTGAGCCTTTAAAATTATCGAAGATTGGTTTGGGAAGACCAGGATCGGATATTAGTTGTTATCCGAAAACCACTTCGAACCAACATAAACGTTCGAATTGGAAATAGTAAAGGTAAGGTCCAAGATAAAGACTTTGAAGTGTAAGGGCTATTTGCTACTAACCTTGAGGGTGATTCCAAAATGGGTGTAGTGGAGATAGTGCCTTCGGTTCATTCATCTCTTGAACGACTTGTATGGATGAATGCTGACATTGTGTCAGCATATGGAAGGCAATGATAGCATTCCAAGTGACAATGCTATAATAAAGGTAAACGTAGCCTCAGACCTCATCAACCGGGAATGGCTAAAACAGGGAAGATGCAGCAAGGCTAAGTGGGTGCTCCCATTAGGGTAAGGTTATCCCTATCTAGAGTCCCTACTATCAACTTATATATTCTTCAGTATGGTTGCTGATCCCAACCGAGGGGTGATCTTATTCGGTACTATCCAGCAAGGGGTAGGCTAGTCTTGTGTTAGCAGGGGATCCACACAAGGTCCTCAGTGTTATTTTATCTAGAGATACACTGTGACGGGTGTTACCCCAGTAGCCCAGTCATTGTATGGAATCTGTTCTCCAATAAGTGCCGTATGTTTTTAGTTGTACCTAAATATGTTGAAATGTGAGATGCAAGCATTTCAGCTATGTTCTATTTACTTGAAAACCCTAGGCATTATCATAATATCACTGGATTTCTATATAAAGTGTTTTGGCTATCGTAAGGTAAAAACCCGTCCGTGTTTATGTGCGGCATTACGAGACACCTTTGATTTCAAAGTTTTTATTATAAAGTACGAATTAAGTTGTTTGAGTTTACTCACACCAGACCCATGTCTGACCTGGAGTTTTATTTTCTTTTCCTAAAACTCTTTGGTACTCAAATTTATATCAGTAGCCAAGTGATCCAGGTTTCTTACGGAAGCATTTTGAAGGAGCTGGAGCAGGTGGCTTCACCGTAGTCTAGCTAAATTGTATTGTAATGACTTTGATATATTATTATTATGGGAATGACTATGTAATATCCTATGTTATCTATTATATGTTGTTCTGATTCATGGTGAGATTCTGTTATTGTTTAGTTTCTTCTTTTCTTTCCTTTTTCTTCTAACCTTAATGGCTTGTCTTTCGGTTCAAGAAAGACGGTCGTTACATTATGGTATCAGAGCCTAGGTTAAGCGAACATTTAGGCTTTGGGTTAGGGTCAACTTCGAGAGTGCGTATTTGTAATTTTCATTCATGTATATATATATATATATATATTCTCGACTGATAGATCAGCTTGATAGTTTTGATTAGTACCCTTCTGTCAAGATTTATCTCGTCCAAGTATTCTAAGAATTTTCTTACTATGTCAGGAAGTAAGACATGAGTAACAGAGGTAGATGAGGTAGGGGAGCGGGTAGCACTACAACTACAAATTGTCGAACCCCAAATCCTAGAGGAGTTTGGATTACCGAAGATGCAACGCTAGAGCAGCCGAGAGTGAATTTCGCAACCTTATGAAAGGATTACACTTTACCTCGAAGGGAAACCATTTAAGGGGACTGAGTCTATCATGGAAGTGCAAGCTTGGTTGTGATCTTGCAAAAAGATTTTCAAAGGTCTTAGTTTATCCGACGAGCAGAAAAGATTTTTAGCAACGTGGCAGCTGCAAGATGGAGTGGCTGCAAGGTGGGACTCCCTTACTGCAAATGTTCCTGAGGAAGAATTTTCGTGGGCCCGATTTAAAGAAGTTTTTTAGGACCAATTCTTGCCGGCAGTAGGAAGATCCCGGATGTACCGCAGCCTTATGGATTTGAAGCAAGGGAATCTATTGGTAGCAGAGTATGAGACGAAGTTCAATAAGCTATCTCGTTTTGGACCAGAATTGATCGACACCCCATTAAAGAAGAATGAGATGTTTGCCTTGGGCATGAGGGAAGAATACCATGAGAAGACGACTGCTCATGTTAAAGGTACTTTTGTAGATCTAGTTGATATGGCTCTGAGATATGACCTTGGAAAAGAAGAAGCCTACTCCAGTAGCGCCTAGTGGAAATACAAGTGGAAACGGTTCTAACAAGAGGAAGTTCAATCCAAATTGGAAAAAGCAAGGAAAAGGGAAGCAGGGAGAAAGTCAAGGAGACTAGTCTAAGGATAGTGGTTGTTATATTTGTAAGCAGAAAGGACATATTGCTAGGTATTGCCCAAATCGTGAATTTCCAAAGCAGCAATAGCAAGGTGGACCTATCTCTCCGATGGTCTAGAAGACTTTTTGTTTTAATTGCCATCAGCCTGGGCATATGGTAAAAGACTGCCCACTCATGAAGAAGGAGCAACATCCCAAGGTGTATGCCATCAAGGATGAACCATCTACTTCTACGAATGTGAAGGGAAAGGGCATCCTTGAAGGTACCTTACCAATTAATGGTATTTTTGTTCGAGCATTATTATGCTGGTGCCTCCCATAGTTTTATCTCTTGTGAATCAGTAGGAAAATTCATCTTATACCTAGTATTGTAGAAAACCCTATGTGTGTGTCTAACCCCATAGGTAGTGTAACCCATTTAAATATGATTTGTGAAGATGGGCCAATTTCCTACCTTTATCATCACTTTTCTTGCGACCCGTATGTCTTAGACTTTAAGGGATTTGACATTATTCTTGGTATGGATTGGTTATCGAAAAATGGAGCTATTTTAGATTGTAATGAAAGAACTATATCATTAGTAACCAATTTAGGAAGGATTTCTAAAGTACCTTGTACGGAACCCGGTATTAATATTTGTAGTTTCTTGTATGTCCTTGAAGAGTTTAGGGTCTATTGAAATTGTTAAGAATTTTCCCGATGTTTTCGAAGAAGTCAAAAGTTTACCTCCGCACCGTGAGATTGAGTTCCACATTGATTTGGTCCATGGTGCAAGGCTGGTGGTTCAACCTAAGCGAAGGATGGCTCCAAGGGACAGGAGGAGTTGGTAAGTCAAACCCAGGACTTGTTGAGGAGAGGATTGATTAGATCCAGCTGTTCAAGTTGGGGATCTGCCATAGTGTTTGCGGCGAAGTCTGATGGATCTTTAAGGTTATGCGTGAACTATAGGGAGTTGAATAAGCTGACCATTAGGAACAAGTATCCCTTACCCCGCATCGATGATCTTTTTGATCAACTTCATGGAGCTACGGTATTTTCTCAGATGGATCTAGCTATTGGATTCCATCAATTGAGGGTAGCTGAAGATAGTATACCCTTAACAGCTTTTAGAGGCCCTGACTGTTTCTTTATGTGGTGGGTTATGCCTTTCGGGCTAACCAATGCGTCGACATATTTTGTAGATCTCATAAACCGTGTTCTCCGAGATGTTCTGAATTAGTTTGTGTTAGTTTTCATCGATGACATCCTTATCCACTCCAAATATGAGGAGGGGCATAAATATCATTTGGAAGTGGTGTTCGAGACATTGAGGAGACATGTCCTAAAGGCAAAATTTTCTAAGTGCCATTTTTGGAAATCGAAGGTAAGATTCTTAGGACATATCGTGACAGGAGAAGGTATTTCAATAGATCCAGTGAAGGTGGAGGCTGTTTAGGAATGGAAGCAACCGAGGTTTGTTATTTCTTAGGGTTGGCTGGGTACTATAGAAGGTTTATTCAGGATTACTCTAAGATTTCCTCCCATTTGACTAAGCTGACTAAGAAGGAGGAGAAATTTGTATGGACCCCTAAGTGTGAAGAGGCATTTCTGGAATTGAAGAAGAGACTGAGTAGTGCACCAGTTTTGGCTATTCCAGATGGGAATAGTAGGTTCACACAAATGCATGTGGAGTGGGACTTGGTGCAGTTCTGAAGCAGCATGGCGGGGTGATTGTGTATGCAAGTAGGCAGTTGAAGCCTCATGAAAAGAATTATGCTACGCATGACTTGGAGCTGCTGGCTATTGTCTTTGCATTAAATATATGGAGACACTACTTGTTGGGTAAGGATCCTTCTATTCCTCTTAGTTTCTTTCTAATCTTTAAAAATTTTAGGAGTAAGTTTTTAAAAAATAATTTAAATTAGGTGAAAAATTCGAGCTCTTCATGGATCATAAATCCTTGAAGTATCTTTTTACTCAGAAGGATCTGAACCTGAGGCAACAAAGATGGTTAGAGTTTCTGGCGGCGTATGGCTTGGATATTCTCTATACGCCAGGAAAGGCTAATGTGGTAGCAGATGCCTTGAGCAAGAATGCTGTTTTGACTCCTTTGGATGTTACTCCAACACTTCAGAAAAGGGTTATGAGGAACCATCAGAAGGATGAGATACTGAAAGGATTAATTCAAGGAGTCCAAGGAGGTAGATGTTCGGATATGGAGATGGATGGTCGAGGTATGTTAAGGATGAACGAACGATTGTGCATTCTAGATGTGGATGGGCTGAGGCAAAAGGTTTTGTCAGAATGCCACAAGTCTAAATTAAGTATTCATCCAGGAGTTCATAAGATATATATGGATATGAAAAGAGTATTTTAGTGGCCGGGAATGAAGAAGGACATTTCAGTCTTTGTTAGCAGGTGCTCGTGCTGTCAACAAATAAAAGGTGATCATCAGAAGACAGCCAGATTATTGCAACCTTTGGAGATTCCCAATTGGAAATGGGAAATGATATCAATGGATTTTATTGATGGTTTACCCAGAACCAGAAAAGGAAATGAAGGAGTATAGGTTATCCTAGATCGGCTAACGAAGAGTGCACATTTTATTCCGGTGAAACCAACAAGGACCGTTGCTTCTTTAGCTAAGATTTTTATTATGGAGATAATCAGGTTGCATGGAGTTCCTTTGAGTATTGTAAGTGATCGAGACCTCATTTTTACTAGTCAATTTTGGGAAGCATTACAAACAACCCTTGGAACAAGGTTAAGCTTAAGCACAGCATATCACCCCCAAATAGACGGACAGATAGAGCAAGTGAATCAGATTCTAGAAGATCTCTTGAGGGCTTGTATTCTGGATTTTGGTGGATCATGGGAGGAACATTTTCATTGGGTTGAGTTCTCTTATAACTATACCTTCCAAGCAAGCATTGGGATGGCACCGTATGAAGCCCTATATGGAAGACTATGCAAGTCACTAGCGTGTTGGGTTGAGACGGGAGATAGATTAGTTCTTGGACCGGACATGATCTGAGAGGCTATAGAGAAAGTTGCAGTGATTAAGAAAAGAATGAAAGAGACCCAAGATCGCCAAAAGAGTTACGCGGATAAGTGGCGGAGAGATTTGGAATTCATGGTTGGAGACATGGTATTTGTAAATATTTCACCAATAAGAGGAGTTGTTAGATTTGGAAAGGCTGGGAAGTTAGCTCCAAGGCCTGTTGGACCCTTCCGTATTCTTCAGAGGATCAGATCGCTTGCTTATAGGGTCGAGTTTCCAGAAAGATTGGCAGGTGTTCATAATGTGTTCCACGTGTCTCTTTTGAGGAAATATATTCATGACCCATCTTTAATTGTAGAGCCGTCGGTTCAAGAGGAATTGGAAATAGAACCGAACCTAAAAGTGGTTAGGCATCCAGTATATGTTGTGGATCAAGATGAAAAGAGGTTGCGTAATAAGGTGGTGCAGCTAGTTAAGATTCAGTGGAGCGAGGATCCTAGAGACAACACTTGGGAGACTGTGGATCGTATGAGAGAAGTGTATCCTAAGTTGACGTTAGGATAGCTAATTGTAGGTTGTATGTATAGTGTATGTTTGTTTGCTATGGATGCTAGTGTATGTATTTGTTTGTGTTTATGATATGGATATATGGCTTTTTGCGTAGTTTGAATTATCTCCTTGATTTCTAATTTTGGGACGAAATTCTTTTAAGGGGGAAGAATGTAACGACCCGAAATTTAATCGCTATTTAAATGAATATTTAATTATATTTTAAATAATTAATAAATGGAGTTTTATTAATAAATAAAACTATTTTAAATAGTAATTAATGATGATAAAATCGTTTTCAAATTTTTTTTACTAAAATATATAGTTCATAGAAAAAATAGAAAATGTGACTGGAAGTATTTTCCAAAATATAGATTTTTCATTAGTTAAAAGTTATTTTAAAGGTAACAACACTATGTTAAACATACATGCACACAATATAAACCATTTTAACATGGTAAATACATGTGTATATGTGCATGAATATGTTCTCTTTTAAGTGTGTATATATAAGGATAAAAGAAAATATTTTATAAAGGAATATATATATATATATATGTGTGTGTGTGTGTGTATGTATGTATGTATGTATACATATAAATACACACCTTTCTCAACACAAGAACACAAGAACACAAGAGCATGACATGAATAGTGGAAAGCATGGGGAGGGGGTAGTATGAATGGTTTTAAGGGGGAGAGGTAGGGTATGCTGTGCATGCATATGTATTTTTAAATATAAAACACTTATTATTATTTTAATCAAATACTAAGCTTATATATACCCCTCTATCTTCATGTTTTTCATTTAAAAAACCTCCTTATTCATTTAAATTTCCTAATAGCTTAAGGAAACATAGCCATGGCCTCCTGTTCATAAAATCTAAAACAAGAAAATCACATCTTTTGGCTAAAATCACTTCTTTTATTCACAAAATCACTTCTACATCTTCTACAACATCTCCTCTTCCAAAATACAACACTCCACCATCCAAAACCACAAATACAAAGCCCAAACCTCCCAAGGCCGAGCCCAAACACCAGTTAGCCGAACCCAATTCAAGTGTTCGAGGGTTTAAAAGTTTCGAATTTGCAACATTCTTAAGCGTTTTCGAGTTCTGATAAAAGTTGCCTTGATTTAGAAAAAAATTCGATGAGTAAAACTTTTGTTTTTGGAAAATAAATTAACTTGACTTTGATGGACTATATGTTGTGAAAATATTATGATTTTTATGTTGAATTATCATGTCGTATTTATGGCATATGATAATATGTTTATGTTTGAACTTGGATTTGGTGATTGGTTGATTGGTTGATATGTTTGGATATGTATATGGATATGGATATGTGATATTTGATATAATATTATGGTAGTATATTTATGAAAACAAAACCATGTGTAAATATGATAAAAATGTTGTGAAGTTTGCAACTTGAAAAGTGGCAAAGGACTTGAGATTCGATTTGAAAATGAAAGCTATTTACTAGCTTTGGGTTTTTGAAAATATTTTCCAAGTTTTTACCTTTGTTTTAAGTTTTCAAAACTTTCCCATTTGTGTTTTCAAAGATGTAGTAGCTAGATTTAAAGTGAAGATTTCACCTAGAAATCAAATCTAGCAAACTACGTTCATAGCGATAGTCGCTATGGATGCAGTTCGGGAAATTTCACGATTTCAAGTTTTAAGTATTTTCTTTTGGATTGTTTTTAAAAACTCATTTTGAATTAATTAAGTAAGTAAAAAGTTTAATTTTTTAATTATTTAATAATTTATTTATTTAATTTAAAGTAATTTGGGTAATTATTAATTAATTAATAAAGTAATTAGGTTAAATAGTTAGAGTTTAAGAAATTATTAACTATGTAAATTATTTTTAATTAAGTAAGTTTTAAATAATGATTAATTAAGATAAAAAGGAAATTTATTTTTATTTAATCAAGTTATTTATTTAATTAAAGTAATTATTTATTTAATTATTATTTAATTAAAGGTTAATAATCTACTTAATGAGGGTTTTATTTCTTAAATAAATGTTAATTAATTAAAGTATAATTAGGGTTGAATTATAAATAAAATTTGGATTATTAATGATTTAATTTTGATTTAATTAAGATTAATTAAGGTTTAATTGAGTTTAAACTTATGATTTAGTTAAAGTTTATTTGTTTTTAAGGATTCTTTAGAAACCCTATCGGTTGTTTATTTTTAACTAATTTTCTTGTTTAAGTGAATTGTTTTAAAACCAAGGAACTTTTATCTATGCTATTAAGTAGCCAAATGAATTAAAGTAATTGTAATAAAATGATGATGCGTTTTATTAAAAGTAGGTCGACTTGTACTCATCACAAATACCGCACTTCGGGAACATGATGAGTATAAGGGGGTTAATTTCGATAAGCGGGTCATGATAATCTAAGCATATGGAACGTATGCTCATATGTAAATCTTCAAATCCTAATAGTGGGATAGTCCACTATAAATAACTTGACCCTTTAAAATTATCGAAGGTTGGTTTGGAGAGACCGGGATCAGATATTAGTTGTTATCCAAAAACCACTTCGAACCAACGTAAACGTTCGAATTTGAAATAGTAAAGGCAAGGTCCAAGATAAAGACTTTGAAGTGCAAGGGTTATTTGCTACTAACCCTGAGGATGATTCCAAAACAAGTGTAGTAGAGGTAGTGCCTTCAGTTTGTTTATCTCTTGAACGACTTGTATGGATGAGTGCTGACATTGTGTCAACATATGGAAGGCAATGTTAGCATTCCAAGTGGCAATGCTATAATAAAGGTAAACATAGCCTCAGGCCTCATCAACCATGAATGGCTAAAACAGGGGAGATGCAGCAAGGCTAAGTGGGTCGCTCCCTTTAGGGTAAGGTTATCCCTATCTTGAGTCCCTTCTATCAACTTATGTATACTTCGGTACGGTTGCTGATCCCAACGGAGGGGTGGTCTTATTCGGTACTATCCAGCAAGGGGTAGTCCGGTCTTGTGTTGGCAGAGGATCCAGGCAAGATCCTCACTGTTATGTTATATAAAGATACACCATGACGGGCGGTACCCCAGTAGCTAGTCATTGTATGGAATCCATTCTCCAATAAGTGCCGTACGTTTTTAGTTGTACCTAAATATGTTGAAATGTGAGATGCAAGCATTTCAACTATGTTCTATTTTACTTGAAAACCCTAGACATTATCATAATATCACTAGATTTCTATATAAAGAGTTTTGGCTATCGTAAGATAAAAACCCGTCGTGTTTATGTGCGGCGTGGTCTTACGAGATACCTTTGATTTCAAAGTTTTTTTATAAATTAAGAATTAAGTTGTTTGAGTTTACTTACAACAGACCCATGTCTGACCCGGAGTTTTATTTTCTTTTCCTAAAACTCTTGGGTACTCTTATATGAGTAGCCAAGTGATCCAGGTTTCTTACAGAAGCATTTTGAAGGAGCTGGAGCAGGTGGCTTCACCGTAGCTTATTATATTTTATTTCCACTGTGTTTATGTATGATCTACATAGTTTGTAATGGGCAGGTAGTTATAACTGTCCAATTGAAATTGTATTATAATGACTCTGATGTATGATTATTATGGGAATGACTATGTAATATCCTATGCTATCTATTATATGTTCTTCTGATTTGTGGTGAGATTCTGTGATTGTTTAGTTTCTTCTTTTCTTTCCATTTTCTTCTACCCTTAATGGCTCGTCTTTCGGTTCAAGAAAGGCGATCATTACATTAACACATAACGAATTAAAATAGTCACATCACAAGAAAATTGTCAGTTACTTAACGCAATATCCAAACTAGACTAATAAAATATAAAAAATTCTAAATCATCCAAACAAACTTAGAACAAAGTGAAATATTGAAAAGCAAACCTTTCAACTGCTCCTCTCCACTTTCTTGTTGCTCTTCTTCAACATTCTATTCTTCTTCCTTATCTAGTATCCTAAGTGGATGGATCGTCATAAGTTGGAGCTGCTTTTGATGGAGGAGGAGTTTCAGAAGTTGAAGGTCTAGTACAACTAATCTTTTTCCATATCTTGTTTAGAAATCCTATCATCACTACAACAAAAATACCCTTTCAAAACCGCCAAAAACAGTTGTAATAGGTCTATTACAACTGGCATCCGCCAGTCTTTATATCCGCAGTTGTAATAGAGCATGATTATTTTACAAGAGGCACCTACAGTTGCATAAGCAGTTGTAATAAGTCTTTTTGCAACTGCAAATAGCAGTTGTGAAAGATTTATTTACAACTGCTTTCGACAGTTGTAAAAGTCTTTTTACAACTGCTATTTTCACTTGTATTAAAGTTTATCGCAAGGGAGAAAATCAGTTGTTATAAGACTCTTTTGCAACTGTCAACAGGTCTTGTAATAGAATCTTTTACAACCGCTTTTCATAGTTGTAAAAAACTTATTTACAACTGTTTACGACACTTGCAATAAATATTTTAACAACTGTTTCTGCCTGTTGTGTTAACATTTTACACCTGTTTGTAATAGTTGTAGTAGGATGTACTACAACTAGTGATGACAATTACACCAAATATTTTTACAACTGCTACAAACTACTATAATTCATCTTTTCACAACTGCTATTAACCATAATATTTCATTAATAATAACCACAATCATTCAAATTCTTGAAACAACACGAACCATTCACATTCAAAAACAATTCAAGTTTATACCATTTATGAATTGTTAACTCCATTCCAAAACATAACTAAATCCATCATATAAATCAATAAAAGTACATATACGTACTAATCAAAAGAGATAAATTCTTTATGCCAAGCAATAGGCATCCCAACCGCTTGTCTAATCGTATAGATATCTGAAGTAGGCCTAAATAGAAAAGCTTTAGGATCCACCACCGCATCGACCCAAACTTTCCAAGCATCTGCTCCTAGTGGTACATGATGCACTAAAACAGTAGGGTCGGTAGATGCAATTGTTGCTTCTGCGACAACATTCCTTTGCCAACTCAATAATTTGCACTTTTTAGGCTGCTACTGAAATTGTATGTTAACACCAGTTGTGACTTTGTTGCTACTCCGATGAGACTGCAAAAATAAAGCATTATGGTTTCAATGTTGAATAAAAATATATATAGGCAAAATATTGAATTAAAGAACATACATTGGCAGAAGCAAGTCATGTTAATGTTGTCCCATGTTAGTTTATAGTTTCAATGTTAATGGACAATTCTCTTTAAATTCAACAGGAAAAAACACATTGAACTAGACCTGTAAGCATATTTGGAATACTACATGTTCACCTAAGATGTCTATGATTGCTCTACTAGTAAAATTTGGCAAGTTAAACACCAAAAGAAAATTTTCTAGTGGAATGCCAACATAGAGAAGAAAGGAAAACTATGCAATTAAGAGGACAAGTTAGGAAATCATTTATTTTTTCAACGTTATTATTCAAGTACACTACTATAGTGCATTATTAACAAGATACAGTGCCTAATCAATGGAAACAATGAAATTGATGGTGTTTTTGCATGGGTATTATGCTCGAATACTGGCAAAATAGCATATCAAAAATTAAAAGACATATTCTTTACAGTGTTATTTTGGCAAATATGGATTGAACATAATATAAGGTTTTTTCAAAGTATTGAAACTTCTTTGAAATATTCGACTAAATTAATCATTGTGGACTGTAAAAAACCAACAAAATGAAATAAGCTTAAAACAGAAGATAAAGGAGGTATGGAAGTTATCGTTCATGAATTTGGCTTCGAAATTCACTAGAGAACTCAAAATGATAGCAGATCAGAGAAGCCCATCACAGCTTATTGCAACTATAGAATTAGTAGCCACTAAAACTAGCCACTTATCATGTTTTTCCACACTGCCTAGCTATTTTCCTCAAATTGTTTTCTTCTGATTTTGAACTGTTCATGTTCTTCTTACAGCGGTTGCATTACTTCAGCTGAAACAGTTATGCTTGAGAAGCAAAGTTGGATAAACTTTTATCGCATATAAATCAAACAAGACTGTTATTTATCCTTTGCGTCCAATGCAACAACTCAGCGATAGATGCTAACTATTGAAAGGGCGTGAAATATGGCTCATCGTAACCAGAAAAAAATGTTGATGATTAGACTTTACAGTATCGGAAGTCATCGAAAATCAGTGCATTCACTCACAAATGCAATTTATTCTCAGACATGGCATATAAATGCATCATATTGTTCATTTTCCATTGCATTAGTCTTGCAATATTGTGTATACAGCAATAAGAGCACTCTCAAGTTAATATAAATCTATGTTCAATTCCTAACAGACTAATAGCTCTACACAGAATTATTCTGGTTTCTTCAAATTCGACCAATTGTCTACTATTTGTCAACAACCCATTTGATGAAGACGTTGCTATGCATTATGCTTAGAAAACAGAACATCTCGCTATGAAAGTTAGTGTTTGGAACATATGCATTACCTCACTTCCATTTTGCAATTAGTTTTCCTATATCTAATATGTCTTATATTCAATTATAATACGTCAAATTTTTTAAAGATGTTATTTATATTAAGCATGGAGCTTGTGTATGTGTATTACTTTATTCTTGTATTGTAGTGTGCATAGTTTAAGTTGATAGTTGTGTCTTTAAAAAGCTTGCCAGCTCAAGTTTTGTTTGTTAAGAGTATGTATTGATATTTAAATTTTAATACTGAAGTTGGTATGAATATGAATTCTTATTTTGAACAGGTTTTTTTTAAATGGAAAAAAGAAGAGAAAGAAAAAAATGAAGAATTTATTGATAAATTAATCATAGATTTTCATAAGGTGTCTCTATGTACTCTGTTTAGTTTCTACTGGGTTATGATTAATTATCAGATTTGATATACAATATTTTCTTTATAATTATGAGTTTATAAAGGCAGTTTTCCCTTATTGATTGATTATACTATTAGAAACATCAACTTTCTAGCTGGTTGCACTGTACGGATTTTGCTTTGTATTTATGTCTCTTGTATAAAGTTCAATATTTACTATTTTTAATTTAGTAAGGTTGCTTTCAAACTGCTTATGTATTTATTTTCTTTCAATATAACACGGTACTGTTATAACTATTATGAACCGAGCAAACTGCTTACATGTTGATTTGGATACAATAGTACAACTGTCATAACAATACTTTGTTATATTTAATACTCAAAAGCAATGTCCTAACGCACTCAAAAGTATTCATGAAATTAGAATCTACCATTTATTCCCATTGTCTTTATTTAATTTTTTCAGTATAAATACATCATAATTTTCAATATTGTAGGAAACAATGGAAGCATCAATCCATTTTCAATATAAGTGCTGCTATCAAAGTTAAGAATCAAATCGAAATTTTGGATTCAAATCATAAGATTTTAAGATATTTGCTAACATGGGAATCAAATCCGTGAAAAGTACCTAGAAAGCTAGCACAACAATGACGATTCCCTTCTCAACAATGGAACAGAATATGATGTAGAAGCAAGATTTATTGCCAATGATAATGATTAAGGTACTAACTATGGTGAATGTGTTGTGCATGGGGATGCAGTTTTCTTCTTTTATTCTGGCATTTGAAGGTTTTACCTTTTATGTTTATTAATGGACAATAATGTCCATTACATCTATATATGAGCTGCAGCTCAAAATTAAAACAAACTACCAATCTATATATTTATTGTTTAAAAACAAGTATACATAGCCCCAATAACAGGCCATTTTATTTTATTTTAAAGATTATAGTTCTTTTCTAAATTCCATCTTGCCTTTAGTAGCTATAGAGATATTAAATTGTAGACGGTAAATTAGATATTGGTTGTATTTTGCATGTTAAAAATAGACAAAACTTCTTATTTAGAAATAAAATATTCCTTATACATAGGTTATTTCTAAATACTATACAAAACTGCCTATTTAAAAATAAGCTAATGTTGAGTATTGGTTGATAGCCAAAGTTTCAGCTCTCAACAGGTTTGTAGTACCTGAATACATGTCCGTATATCAGCACTCAATTTGTCGTCAACTTTCTTCCAATTGCTAATAGTCACAGGTACCATCTCCCTTGCTAAAGTCCTAAGATACGATGATAAATATTTGGAATTTGGACCAATAGGTTGATTTAGGTCATTGAATTCAATTTCAACCTTCTCATTCAGTGTCAAAGCAAAAAATATCATCATTGTTTTTCCTCTTTTTCTCTTAGTTTTAACCATGTTCGCCTCTTCGGAGGAAGAATCTAAATTTGTAGGTAAAACAGACCTTTGGGGATTGGTAGGAGTGATATGTGGATGATTGGTTGAATTATGAGGATTGAATAATCATGTGGGATTGACGTTTTGAAGGGGAGTTGAATCATGAGGATTGGCTGTGCGTATGGTAATTACGTTTCGGAGGGGTGTTGAATTAAGAGAATTGGATGATTGTGTGGGATTGACGTTTTGAACGGGAGTTGAATCATGAGGATTGAACGCTTGTGTGGTCATGACGTTTTGGAGGGGAGTTGAATCAAGAGGATAGGATGAGTGTGTGGTATTGACGTTTTAAAGGGGAGTTGAATCATGAGGATTGGACGTGTGTGTGGTAACGATGTTTTGAAGGGGAGTGAAATGAAGAGAATTGGAGGAGTGTGTGGTAGGAACGTTTTGGAGGGGGGTTGAATAACGACAAGGAATGTTGGGTGGAGGAATTTCACAGTGCTTGCGTGGAGATTTTCTAACAGTCACATTCATATCCTTAAGAGTACAACCAACTTCAACATTTTTCATTTTAGAGATTCTAATACCACCGTTAGCCTCAGTTAGACCACGATCAGCTGCAAGTGCAGCAAGACTTTGCTTCTTCATTCTTTTCGTTGCTTGCTTCGAGCTCTGAAATTATTTGAACAAATATAGCATTAGTTAGGGTTATAGATGGAATTGAGGTAAAAATAGCATTAGCATTTACATCTCCTTGATGTCGCTCATTCTTACCCATAAATGCAACAAGTTCAAGCTTCTTTCTCCAAGTGATTAACTTGGAAAAAAATCATAGTATGTAAAAAAATTAACATTATACTAATTAGTATAAGACTTTTGTGATATGTAATGACTATGAATAACATCAATAAAAGAAAGTATTTTCTTCTGCTTTTGTTATTTAATTAATTAACCGATAATTAGATATTTCACATTGTTTATCTAGTATCCAAATTGCACTTAGCGTATATTATTTATAGCAACAAAATGTGTTTTGTTCAAAAAAAATCTATATCATGTTTTAGCACAATTTTCTTCACTGGTCTTTTATCCAACAGTCATTTACTCTCATTTAATGGTGATTATCCTTTAAAAACTAATTGGTTAAAGTCTGAACGAGACTTTATTTTTTTCTTCAATATTAAAGTTCGTTGTTTTTTTTTGTTTTTTGTTTTTTTTAATCCACTTGCAAAAGGGCTGACCAATAAACGTTAAAAAAATGTTAGTCAAAAATACATACTTAGGTTAAATGTGTTACTCATTATCTTCTTGCAACTTATGATTTCTTTCTACTCGTACCATGCCATCCTATGGAGTTATAAAAGCCACATTGAAGTAAAATGCATCACTTAAAAAAGTAATCGTAATAATTGGTTCCAAATGAACCAGAAACATATAAACACAAACTAGAATAAAAATGGACCCTGCACCTAAATATGAAAGTCTCATAGTCAAGATACATCTCACAGTTGATGCTTCATTGATTGAAAGTCTTGGATGTATAAAATATGTTGTGGCGTTAATAACACCACATCTTATACAATAATAAAGAGTTAACTTATGTAAATTAATATCGCATGGCAATGGATACAATATTCCCAAAATGTCAACAATATTACTCTCAAAATCTTGTTTAATGACCAAACAATATATACAGTTGAACTTAAAAGTTATTCTTTACTTAGTCAGAGGAATGTATTACAGTACGGTGTTCTGTAAAGAATCACATCAATAAGTTGTTCTTGACTTAATAATTAGGATATTAGACTTAACCATGGATGTCAATTATATTGCAGTTGCACTCTTGTTGTGACACAAAATATTATTTGATTTTATGTGGTATATAAATTTGAGAAATATAAGCTAACAAAATAAATATGGTGGTTAAACTAAAAACTGGCTTGTCCAACATAGCGTCCAATAGGAGTGGATTCAGCTCGATACGATTTGAAATCCCTATCGTACTGATCTAAAACGGCAATAAAAAGGTCATATCATAACCAAGCAAAATTATTGGTAAACTGATACTTAGGTTTGCGGTTGTTGATGACTGGTAGAGCTCGCTAGTTAACTTTTAGAAATTCATTTATCTACAATATTTCATGTGGAAAATGGTAGACAGTAAAATCTTTATTTCTGATCATATGATTACTTACAAAATTAGTACCTGGCTTTAAAAGAGCAGGATCGATTTTGTCTGGACGATTTGCAACTGCGATGACTGTAACACTAGCTGCGATGACTGCAACAATAGTTTGAAAAAGTTAATTAACTTAGTTATGAACGTATCCAGTTTAGCAGTATGAAAAAGGACATTTCAAAGTAGCAAATCATGAAGAAATGTTGTCTGAAAATAATTGTGAATAAAATAAGTGTTAGTATGGCCAGTTGGCACATCCCAATTACCAAGCATGATGCCATAGCAAGAATATAAAATACCAATATGTTCGATTATACAGGGTTCAATTTAATAAAAGAAAAGATGCCTTTAGTTTTTATAAAGTTTCTTGTTTGATGATCAGATACATAGCTTTTTATAACCATTATAACCATAAAGTTTAGGATTATAACAAAACTACTGCTCATTTCTCAAATTATCATATGAAATATCCTTCCATTATTATTCATATAACATCATTAAAATGAGCATATACTCTGTATGAAAATTAACAATATCTGTAACGACCCGAATTTCTTTGCCCAGAAAGACGCATCGTTATGAAGAAAAAAAAAGGGATAGAAGAAGAAAAGAAAAGAAGAGAGAACAACAACACATCAGAAATCTCACAGCGGAACGAGAAATATATTATCACATAAGATATTACATAGTATCATATACATGAGAGTACACGATTTATACATCACAATATAGACAGTTATAAACTTCTGCCTATTATACAACACAACTACATAAATACGATACATCATACACAGCGGAAACTCTATATATCTACACGCTGAAGCCTCCTGCTCCACAGCTCCTCCAGAATTCGTCAAGACTAACCTGAATCCCTTGGCTACTCGTAAAAATTGAGTACCCAAGGTTTAATAAAACAGAAAATAAACACTTGGGTCAGACATGGGTCTGGTGTGAGTAAACGGGTTAAAATTGTTTAACTTCAAAACCTTTTGAAAACAAAGGTATCACGTAAGACTTCCCACACATAAACATGGAAAAGTTTTTACCTTACGCTAACCAAAACATTTGATAGGAAATCCAGTTATATTATAATAGGGTCTAGGGTTTTCAAGTAAAATACAGAAATAGCTGAAATGCTTACATCTCACATTCCAACATAGTTGGGCACAACTAATACGTACGGCACTTATTGGAGTTTGGATTCCATACAATGGCAGGGCTACTGGGGTACCGCCCGTCACAGTACGTGGCCTAGATCACCGTACCGAGGAGTACGCCCGCTCCCCTGCAACACAAAGCCGGAATCATCCCTTACTGGATAATTCCGAACAAGATAATCCCGTAGTTGGCGCGACCAACTACACACTAAGCCGAATAAAAGAAAAGGGACCTCTAGACAGGGATCTATCTTGCTCTCAGTGGGTGCTACCCACGAAGCCTTGCTGCACCTCCCCTGTTTTAGCCATTCCCGGTTGATGAGGCTTGAGGTTACGATTACCTTTAATCAGAACATATCACTTAGAATGCTCATCGTCCGCCTGACGATGTGCTGAAAGCATTCAATCCATACAAGTTCGTTCCGGGTTCGAACGAAACCGAAGGCATTATCTCGTTACACTCGTTTTGGAATCACCCTCAGAGTTAACGACAATAACCCTTGCACTCTGAATCTTCATCTTCACTTGAGATTCACGACCTATCGTAAATTTGGATCGATGTGGTATTCGGGTCTCCAAACCTGGAAATCCGGTATACGGAAACCCGATCCCGGTCTCATCGAAATCCAAAGACGTATCTTTTAAGGCCAAGTTGTTTTAAAGGTTAAAACAGTTCAATTCAATTTATCTTTATACACATAGAAAGATAATTCACAACAGATAATCAACATTATCAGATAATCCATATTATCATCACAACTCAACTAACATCCATATCACACAGCATATATCTCATCAGAGATATCAATCAATGTCAAGTATCCAATACTATCACCCATTCATAAGTAATGATTTATATTATCTTTTAATTAATTTAAAGTGAATTAAATTAATTACTTCATTTTATAAATCCTTCTTACTTAACCATTAATTAATTACAATCAATTAATTATCCTTTAATAATTCATTTCAATTAATCATCTTGATTAATTATCTTTTGATTACATTCAAGTAATTTATTCTCAATTAATTATTTAAATTAATTATCCTTAATCACTTATAGTAATTAACCTTTAATTAATTAATTAACTAAAATTAATTAAATTAATCACTATAATTAATTACATTAATCCTTAATTAATTACATTGATTAATTACTTCATTTATTAATTATTACTTAATTAATCAATTCTTAATTACATCATTAATTATATTAATGATCCTTAATTACAACTTAATTATTAATTACTCAATTAAATTAATTAAGTAATTAACCTTTAATTAAACAATATTTATTAATCACCCTTGATTAATCTTCAATCAGTAATTAATTACCCTTAATTACTTTCATTAACTAAATTAATTACTCCTTAATTAATTTCTTAATTAATCCCTTAATTACCTTTAAACAAATTAATTAATCTTTAATTACAGATTAATTATTCTTTTAATCATTAATTAATAAACCTTAATTATCAATTAATAAAACTTAATAACAGTTTAATTAATCCTTAATTACTATTTGATTAATCCTTATTTAATCTTTAATTACAAATAAATCACCCCTTAATTAATAATTAATAAAACCTAATTAATAATTAATAAACTTAATTACAAATTACGTACATCTTAATTACTAATTAATTAACCTCTAATTACAAATTAATTAATCTTTAATTACTAAATTAATAAATCTCTAATCATTAATTAATTAGTTTCTAATCACTTAACTAATTATCCTTAATTACAATTAATTAATCTTTAATTAATTAATTATAACCCTCAATTAATTAATCCTTAATCATCATTAATTAAATTAATTAATTATACTTAATTTCCCTAATTAACTTAAATAATTTCAAGATAATAAAACTTTAAATTATCTTAAAATAAAACATTATCTTATTTATGCCTTAATTATCATTAAAACATCTTATCTTAATAACTAACTTTTCTTAATTAAATCATTAATTAAAGTTTTAAAGAAATAATCATTAAAGTTAATAAAACATATCTTCCTTTAAATGTTTAAAATAAATTTCAAAAACCTTATTTTAAAATTTTATAAAACTTGGTTTAAAAGCTACTTCGGGTCGAACACAAAAATCACTTGGGTCAAACCCGAGTTTCCCTTCCTCTTCCCATTTTTAAAACTTATATTTATAAACTTAAAACCTGGAAATAAATTTACTGGAACTACCCGAGTTCCCTCCCGAGTCATCCCCTACAAAACTCGGTCTCCCCTTCGAGTCGAACACGAGAAACAACGCTTCTCTCCCGATCCAATACTTCTTCCCCAAATCCACAGACGTGCACACGTGCACGTGCACCAACCCACGGCAACTCTCCGACCATCCCTGCCGCCTTCGACACGTCGACGATCGTCACGAAAAACATCTCCGATCATCAATCCACAAGCGTAAGCTCCTGATCGAAATCGAGCATTCCAAACGAAACCTGGAACGTAACTATTCGCCAGAAACGCCTCGACCCCAACGTCCCCGACCACCAGAGTCGCTGGAACTCCGGCCACACGTCCCCCGATCATCCACGCTGCTCTTTCCCAAGGTCCGGTGAAGCTCGATTCACCAGAGATGATATAGTGATCCAGTTTTTAGACTCGACCCATTTAGGGTTTAAACCCTATTCCGACCAATTATCGCCGCCACGGTGCACTATTTACCCACCTGACAATTTTGCCGAGATCACCAAGCTTCCTCCTACCTCCAGTAGAAACCCCGACCACCCCGAGTTCACCCATCACCAAGAATTTCTCAAAGTCCACTTTCTGATCAACTTCGAAATGCCCATTCGAAATCCAACTAAAAATTGTGATTTTCATTTTAAAAATCTTAGTTTTCAAAGAAGATTCAGGTTATATACATGAATCAGCAAACCATGATGATTGATTTTAACATGTTCTTAAGTTTTCCACTGTTCTTCTTGATTTCCAGAAAATCTCAAACTTATTTCACATAAACATATTTTTAAAATTTTGATTATGCTTAAACAAAGATAACTTGTTTAAATTCCTCAGCCTATAAGAGATTGTATGAAGAGAACTTGATTTTTGTTCAAGATTTAGCCTGTTAGTATAAAAACAGAGACATGCATAGGTTTACAGATATGCACACTTATAAATCTACATGTTTATAACATGCAAGCCAAAATTACACACATGCAAACAATTATCACATCACAAACAACTATTTAAAACAAATGTTAGTTGTTTACTCACAAGTTTAAAGTAGAGGACAAAGAACATATTTTCTAGTCTGTGAATACAAATATCAAAGGAAGATCATCCTACACACAGTTGTTCATAGCAGTTTAATCCATATTCCAAATAAAAACGTTTAAGCAACCATATTACAACATTCTTATACATATTCATCACATGCATCAACATAAGAACAGGTTTTAAACTGTTTTTAAAAGAAAATTTACTCACCAGAAAATGTTGAACAGAGAAACAGGTTTTTTTTTTTTTTTTCTAATATTTACTTAATCTATTCACTTGAATTTATTTTTTTTTAAAATGAATTTACATTCATTCAATCACTTTTCTTTCACTGATCATAGAATGAATTTGATTAGATGGATATCTATGATTTTTGTTTTAATTATTCTTGGGTCTGAAATTCAAACAGAGGCTACATTTTCTGGTTTCCAAACATGCACAGACATATTCACACATATAAATACATATATACTTGCTGATATACATACATTCAAATCCAAGCATTCTTATAAACATTTATACTATATCACTATATCATTTCATCACATGCATAAAAATTTAATCACTGATTTAAAACTGTTTTTAAAGAAAGTGTTTACTCACTGTTTTGAAGAAGAACAGAGCCTCTTTGAAAAGCTTTTAAACTTGAGTTGCTGGAAAGGCTACTGACTTTAAAACTTGAATTGTTGCATCGTTGTTTTGATTTAAAAACTTGCATGCATGCTATTTGTTTGTTGAGACATTGCTTAGCTTCCAGATTTACTTGCTCTTGATTTTGAAAAGAATTTACAGGCTCTATTCCAGACTTTGAAAAATTGCAGGCTTTAATTCCAGATTAAAGAAAAATGCAGACTTTTTGTTTTTAGATTGAAGAGAGGTTTACATGCTTGGTTTGAAATGAATTACGGTTTGAAGAATGTTGATGACTGATTGTTTTGAGGATTTAGTTTGAGGAGTTTTTGATTACAGATTTGTTTTCTGGGAATTTTGTTTTGAGAATTTGTTGGAGCTATAGTTTTTAGTTTCTGAGTATACTTGTTTTCAGGCTGAAATTTCTTTAGTTTTGAAAGAATAGAAAAGAGAATGGGATGATAGCATATGTGTATATATAAGTAAAAATGATTTATCAAATAAAAGAAAAACAAAAATTTAAAACTTTGACATTTGTCACATAGAGTTGTTAATAAATTAACACTTGTTACTATATAGTCTTAGAGATTTACACTTGTAATTTAAGTAATCCTTATTTATTTTAAATGTTAATAAAAGTCTTTTCTTAATTTATTTAAATGCCTATCCATTTATAAATTTCTTTTAAAAGAAAATAAAATCAATTATATATATAAATAAAAGTTTATACATACATTTTAAAATCCAAAACTATTTAAATATTACTTCTTTTGAATTTCAAATTCAAATTCAAATTCAAATTATATTCTTAAAATCCAATTTAAATTAAATTTAAAACAACACATTCAATTTGAAATAACAATTCTATTTTACATTAAAATCTATTTATTTTCCATAAATAAAACAATACACTATTAATATTGTATTTTAAACTTATCTATATATATATACTTATACACATATATTATAAATAGAAATCATCTTATTAATTTTTAAAGGATAAATTCACTAATTAAATATTCATTTAATTAGATTATTAAATAAATTCAAATATTTATTATCAAAAATTATCAAATCAATTTAATTATTTAAACAGATTATTAAATTGATATTGCCCCAAATTTCCGGGATATTACATTCCTTCCCCCTTAAAATAATTTCGTCCCCGAAATTAAAAGCAAAGGTAATTTAATAATCTCATTTAAAAATTTAATTTTCAAAGCACAATCCTATATCAATCATATGCTAACAATCATAGCAACCAATTTATCTAATCAAACAAATTTAACTATCCGGACAAAATTCTGGATAGAATTTCCTCGAGTTTCCCCAAGTATATATATATACCGGGATACTCGTTCTACAAAATCAAAAAAAAAATCAATACTACTAAGCTACAGAGTTCCTACTCATCTAGTATTTACAGAACTAAACAAGATATCAGACTACAGACGAGTCTGACTCAACAACCAAGTCTCTCTAAACTACTGGTTCCAAAACCAGAGATAGATCAAACACTAATCCAAATCAGAATACAGAAGAGATCCAAAATACCACGGAGCTGTCTTCCCAGACTTACCCAATCTTATAGCTCCTTCGATCGGAGAAAACTTATCCAAAATCAAATTTCCGTCTTCGAAATTCAAATTCCTTCGGATGATCCTGAGCTGCCTACATCCTTACTGATCACCTCATCCTTTGCTGATGCCTTTAGAAACAAACTAGATCAAAAACAACCCATCACAATGATCTCCTCAAGATCAACCAAAACCAAAGACACCAATCCTACTCCTCAAACAACCGAAAACTTACTCCTTCAATCCAGAGAAGACAAACAGAAGTACTTGCCAAACTGCTTTCGCTGCACAACTCTGATCTGGAGCAGAAGAGAATACGAGCACAAACTGGAAAACATATCCCAGAAAAATGGTTTATCAAATCCATAAAAGAAATCTCAGATACTCCATCATAATTTGAGCTGCTTCACCAACTCCATCTCTAGGAAACATCCTTCCACTAGACTGAACCACCGGTATCATTCCTGGAATCCAGTCGATAAGAAAACTCAACCTTCAGATGCGGACAAATTTCTGACTTCTCTGAAGACACCCAGAAAAAAAAATTCTGACAACCCAAGAGAACACTCAGACAATCGCAAGTCACTTTTGCGATCAACCCATCCTAATTCCAAACAGACTGTTCTCTCTTTACCAATCAGAACAGCTTACACTTATTTATCCAATTTATCGAAGAAATGGATCCACTCTGCTGCTTCTGAACTTTACTTCCAGAAAAACTTCTCATCCAGAAAACTTCCTGCCATCACAGAATACTCCGAGCTGTATTGCTGACACTGATGCTCTTATCCAAAGCTCTTCGAGAAACTCGGACTCCAAACCAAGGCAGAAACTTCATGCTGAACTCAGCCACAACACCGAAGCATTCACACTTCCTTAATCTTGTTCCAAAGAAAACATCTTCGGGAACATCCATCGTCACTGTATCTCATCATACAGCTACTATTACCTGAGGTATCAAGGTACCATCACTCGCTTCTGTCTCATCGACAGATCCAACCCTACTCATCCAAACTTCAGAGATAAACTCCGAACCATTACAGTTTCCTTCGGAGATCGTTGAAATCCTTCACCACAGCAAAGCTTACTCGAGACGGTATTGGGTCTACAGTCTCGACAAATACACTTCCAACCTCAACATTTAAACTCCAACCATTGGTAGTCGTGTTTCACACACCACTACCCCATCTACCTTTATAACTTATATTGGAAAACCCGAACAGGTAACCCAACAAATAGGTAGAAATATATATATATTTAAAATGATACTTTTTATATAGAAATTATTTCTGGGTAAAATTATTTCATTTACCTCTTTAAAACAATATTGTGTCCGTTGGCCTGGTTCAAGTGTTTAGAGATCCCTATCAATAACGTTAGCTACTCGTATTGACCAGAATCCATATACCACTCAACCGATCAATTAACACAATATAAAACATTTTTTTTTATATAACTAACAATTACGCGCTCTCAAGATAGACACCACTTCAGAGCCTAGGTATTCACTCAACCTACAGCTCTGATACCACTGTAACGACCCGAATTTCTTTGCCCAGAAAGACGCATCGTTATGAAGAAAAAAAAAGGGATAGAAGAAGAAAAGAAAAGAAGAGAGAACAACAACACATCAGAAATCTCACAGCGGAACGAGAAATATATTATCACATAAGATATTACATAGTATCATATACATGAGAGTACACGATTTATACATCACAATATAGACAGTTATAAACTTCTGCCTATTATACAACACAACTACATAAATACGATACATCATACACAGCGGAAACTCTATATATCTACACGCTGAAGCCTCCTGCTCCACAGCTCCTCCAGAATTCGTCAAGACTAACCTGAATCCCTTGGCTACTCGTAAAAATTGAGTACCCAAGGTTTAATAAAACAGAAAATAAACACTTGGGTCAGACATGGGTCTGGTGTGAGTAAACGGGTTAAAATTGTTTAACTTCAAAACCTTTTGAAAACAAAGGTATCACGTAAGACTTCCCACACATAAACATGGAAAAGTTTTTACCTTACGCTAACCAAAACATTTGATAGGAAATCCAGTTATATTATAATAGGGTCTAGGGTTTTCAAGTAAAATACAGAAATAGCTGAAATGCTTACATCTCACATTCCAACATAGTTGGGCACAACTAATACGTACGGCACTTATTGGAGTTTGGATTCCAT
The DNA here is from genome assembly GCA_030737815.1 of Allium fistulosum. Lineage (NCBI taxonomy): Eukaryota > Viridiplantae > Streptophyta > Magnoliopsida > Asparagales > Amaryllidaceae > Allium > Allium fistulosum. The sequence continues at coordinate 598,866,944 of CM060908.1, forward strand.
ACAATGGCAGGGCTACTGGGGTACCGCCCGTCACAGTACGTGGCCTAGATCACCGTACCGAGGAGTACGCCCGCTCCCCTGCAACACAAAGCCGGAATCATCCCTTACTGGATAATTCCGAACAAGATAATCCCGTAGTTGGCGCGACCAACTACACACTAAGCCGAATAAAAGAAAAGGGACCTCTAGACAGGGATCTATCTTGCTCTCAGTGGGTGCTACCCACGAAGCCTTGCTGCACCTCCCCTGTTTTAGCCATTCCCGGTTGATGAGGCTTGAGGTTACGATTACCTTTAATCAGAACATATCACTTAGAATGCTCATCGTCCGCCTGACGATGTGCTGAAAGCATTCAATCCATACAAGTTCGTTCCGGGTTCGAACGAAACCGAAGGCATTATCTCGTTACACTCGTTTTGGAATCACCCTCAGAGTTAACGACAATAACCCTTGCACTCTGAATCTTCATCTTCACTTGAGATTCACGACCTATCGTAAATTTGGATCGATGTGGTATTCGGGTCTCCAAACCTGGAAATCCGGTATACGGAAACCCGATCCCGGTCTCATCGAAATCCAAAGACGTATCTTTTAAGGCCAAGTTGTTTTAAAGGTTAAAACAGTTCAATTCAATTTATCTTTATACACATAGAAAGATAATTCACAACAGATAATCAACATTATCAGATAATCCATATTATCATCACAACTCAACTAACATCCATATCACACAGCATATATCTCATCAGAGATATCAATCAATGTCAAGTATCCAATACTATCACCCATTCATAAGTAATGATTTATATTATCTTTTAATTAATTTAAAGTGAATTAAATTAATTACTTCATTTTATAAATCCTTCTTACTTAACCATTAATTAATTACAATCAATTAATTATCCTTTAATAATTCATTTCAATTAATCATCTTGATTAATTATCTTTTGATTACATTCAAGTAATTTATTCTCAATTAATTATTTAAATTAATTATCCTTAATCACTTATAGTAATTAACCTTTAATTAATTAATTAACTAAAATTAATTAAATTAATCACTATAATTAATTACATTAATCCTTAATTAATTACATTGATTAATTACTTCATTTATTAATTATTACTTAATTAATCAATTCTTAATTACATCATTAATTATATTAATGATCCTTAATTACAACTTAATTATTAATTACTCAATTAAATTAATTAAGTAATTAACCTTTAATTAAACAATATTTATTAATCACCCTTGATTAATCTTCAATCAGTAATTAATTACCCTTAATTACTTTCATTAACTAAATTAATTACTCCTTAATTAATTTCTTAATTAATCCCTTAATTACCTTTAAACAAATTAATTAATCTTTAATTACAGATTAATTATTCTTTTAATCATTAATTAATAAACCTTAATTATCAATTAATAAAACTTAATAACAGTTTAATTAATCCTTAATTACTATTTGATTAATCCTTATTTAATCTTTAATTACAAATAAATCACCCCTTAATTAATAATTAATAAAACCTAATTAATAATTAATAAACTTAATTACAAATTACGTACATCTTAATTACTAATTAATTAACCTCTAATTACAAATTAATTAATCTTTAATTACTAAATTAATAAATCTCTAATCATTAATTAATTAGTTTCTAATCACTTAACTAATTATCCTTAATTACAATTAATTAATCTTTAATTAATTAATTATAACCCTCAATTAATTAATCCTTAATCATCATTAATTAAATTAATTAATTATACTTAATTTCCCTAATTAACTTAAATAATTTCAAGATAATAAAACTTTAAATTATCTTAAAATAAAACATTATCTTATTTATGCCTTAATTATCATTAAAACATCTTATCTTAATAACTAACTTTTCTTAATTAAATCATTAATTAAAGTTTTAAAGAAATAATCATTAAAGTTAATAAAACATATCTTCCTTTAAATGTTTAAAATAAATTTCAAAAACCTTATTTTAAAATTTTATAAAACTTGGTTTAAAAGCTACTTCGGGTCGAACACAAAAATCACTTGGGTCAAACCCGAGTTTCCCTTCCTCTTCCCATTTTTAAAACTTATATTTATAAACTTAAAACCTGGAAATAAATTTACTGGAACTACCCGAGTTCCCTCCCGAGTCATCCCCTACAAAACTCGGTCTCCCCTTCGAGTCGAACACGAGAAACAACGCTTCTCTCCCGATCCAATACTTCTTCCCCAAATCCACAGACGTGCACACGTGCACGTGCACCAACCCACGGCAACTCTCCGACCATCCCTGCCGCCTTCGACACGTCGACGATCGTCACGAAAAACATCTCCGATCATCAATCCACAAGCGTAAGCTCCTGATCGAAATCGAGCATTCCAAACGAAACCTGGAACGTAACTATTCGCCAGAAACGCCTCGACCCCAACGTCCCCGACCACCAGAGTCGCTGGAACTCCGGCCACACGTCCCCCGATCATCCACGCTGCTCTTTCCCAAGGTCCGGTGAAGCTCGATTCACCAGAGATGATATAGTGATCCAGTTTTTAGACTCGACCCATTTAGGGTTTAAACCCTATTCCGACCAATTATCGCCGCCACGGTGCACTATTTACCCACCTGACAATTTTGCCGAGATCACCAAGCTTCCTCCTACCTCCAGTAGAAACCCCGACCACCCCGAGTTCACCCATCACCAAGAATTTCTCAAAGTCCACTTTCTGATCAACTTCGAAATGCCCATTCGAAATCCAACTAAAAATTGTGATTTTCATTTTAAAAATCTTAGTTTTCAAAGAAGATTCAGGTTATATACATGAATCAGCAAACCATGATGATTGATTTTAACATGTTCTTAAGTTTTCCACTGTTCTTCTTGATTTCCAGAAAATCTCAAACTTATTTCACATAAACATATTTTTAAAATTTTGATTATGCTTAAACAAAGATAACTTGTTTAAATTCCTCAGCCTATAAGAGATTGTATGAAGAGAACTTGATTTTTGTTCAAGATTTAGCCTGTTAGTATAAAAACAGAGACATGCATAGGTTTACAGATATGCACACTTATAAATCTACATGTTTATAACATGCAAGCCAAAATTACACACATGCAAACAATTATCACATCACAAACAACTATTTAAAACAAATGTTAGTTGTTTACTCACAAGTTTAAAGTAGAGGACAAAGAACATATTTTCTAGTCTGTGAATACAAATATCAAAGGAAGATCATCCTACACACAGTTGTTCATAGCAGTTTAATCCATATTCCAAATAAAAACGTTTAAGCAACCATATTACAACATTCTTATACATATTCATCACATGCATCAACATAAGAACAGGTTTTAAACTGTTTTTAAAAGAAAATTTACTCACCAGAAAATGTTGAACAGAGAAACAGGTTTTTTTTTTTTTTTTCTAATATTTACTTAATCTATTCACTTGAATTTATTTTTTTTTAAAATGAATTTACATTCATTCAATCACTTTTCTTTCACTGATCATAGAATGAATTTGATTAGATGGATATCTATGATTTTTGTTTTAATTATTCTTGGGTCTGAAATTCAAACAGAGGCTACATTTTCTGGTTTCCAAACATGCACAGACATATTCACACATATAAATACATATATACTTGCTGATATACATACATTCAAATCCAAGCATTCTTATAAACATTTATACTATATCACTATATCATTTCATCACATGCATAAAAATTTAATCACTGATTTAAAACTGTTTTTAAAGAAAGTGTTTACTCACTGTTTTGAAGAAGAACAGAGCCTCTTTGAAAAGCTTTTAAACTTGAGTTGCTGGAAAGGCTACTGACTTTAAAACTTGAATTGTTGCATCGTTGTTTTGATTTAAAAACTTGCATGCATGCTATTTGTTTGTTGAGACATTGCTTAGCTTCCAGATTTACTTGCTCTTGATTTTGAAAAGAATTTACAGGCTCTATTCCAGACTTTGAAAAATTGCAGGCTTTAATTCCAGATTAAAGAAAAATGCAGACTTTTTGTTTTTAGATTGAAGAGAGGTTTACATGCTTGGTTTGAAATGAATTACGGTTTGAAGAATGTTGATGACTGATTGTTTTGAGGATTTAGTTTGAGGAGTTTTTGATTACAGATTTGTTTTCTGGGAATTTTGTTTTGAGAATTTGTTGGAGCTATAGTTTTTAGTTTCTGAGTATACTTGTTTTCAGGCTGAAATTTCTTTAGTTTTGAAAGAATAGAAAAGAGAATGGGATGATAGCATATGTGTATATATAAGTAAAAATGATTTATCAAATAAAAGAAAAACAAAAATTTAAAACTTTGACATTTGTCACATAGAGTTGTTAATAAATTAACACTTGTTACTATATAGTCTTAGAGATTTACACTTGTAATTTAAGTAATCCTTATTTATTTTAAATGTTAATAAAAGTCTTTTCTTAATTTATTTAAATGCCTATCCATTTATAAATTTCTTTTAAAAGAAAATAAAATCAATTATATATATAAATAAAAGTTTATACATACATTTTAAAATCCAAAACTATTTAAATATTACTTCTTTTGAATTTCAAATTCAAATTCAAATTCAAATTATATTCTTAAAATCCAATTTAAATTAAATTTAAAACAACACATTCAATTTGAAATAACAATTCTATTTTACATTAAAATCTATTTATTTTCCATAAATAAAACAATACACTATTAATATTGTATTTTAAACTTATCTATATATATATACTTATACACATATATTATAAATAGAAATCATCTTATTAATTTTTAAAGGATAAATTCACTAATTAAATATTCATTTAATTAGATTATTAAATAAATTCAAATATTTATTATCAAAAATTATCAAATCAATTTAATTATTTAAACAGATTATTAAATTGATATTGCCCCAAATTTCCGGGATATTACAATATCAAAGGATATGATGGTTTTCCAAAAATTAAATCCTTAAGCTGCTAATTTAATTAATTGCGTTTCTATAACAAAACTTTGATTAATAGTATACCGTGGTATGTACAAATTGAATAAAGAATATTCAAAAACTACAAAGCGCTGGTAGATTTGATCCTAACAATTGCATACAGACCGAAGAAGGATGATTTTTCAGTACAATTTCTAACAAAAATTTCTCAACAGCTTTAAACCACTTTATTTGTAGTAAACATAAAATGTATCTCATAAACTGGGCATCAAAAGGAAGGGTGATTGGACAGTTACGTGGTAGTCCAAACTCTTCTTCGAATATACAGAGTAACTATTTTATCATCAAAAGGATGCATGAATCTCTTCCCATCCAATGACTACGCAATGAAACATCCCTTATCTGCCACACATGAATATGTGCTGCATTCTTTAGAAGATATTTGAGGTTCAGACTCTTTTTTACCAAATGAAGCTACCTCTTGCAACTATATTGCATATGTAGTACTCTAGTCTTTAGTGGTTATATAGCCTTAAAGAGGTGCAAACAAGTATGTCCATTTTTTGTCTTTGGTAAAAATCTAACTTCAAGATATAATTTTTATCCCTTATTACAGATCTTTTTTTATTTAACCGCTTGATCTTTAGAAGAGTCAATCCAGTTGAATATATTATTTTCTGACTTAAGACCTTTAGAAAATGTATTGTATTAGATCAAATTGAAGTTCAATTGAGCTATCCATTTTAGCCTTGTAATCACAGTTCAAAGACTAGAGTTATTCAGCATGAGTGAGAAGTTAATTATGATCTCTAAATGATATTTCGATTTAGACTATCTTTAAATGAAAGACAACACTCAATTGCATAAAACAAACTTAAATGGCATAAGTTTTTTTAATTTTTATTTTTTGGCAGAATACTAGTTGGGTGATTCATTTAGGGATTTTTTTCTCTTGATCTTTTGTTTCATTTTTTGTTGAGTCTCCCATCCTTTTAAAAAAAATTCAATTCAGCAGTAATTGCTGATTAATTTTTCCTAACATCGTATTATTTTCTTAAATGGTTTAGCCTAATATTTTAGCAAATGCTTCAGTAGCATTTTAACAAGTTGCAAAGCAAAGTTCTCAGAGGCATTTCTCCAAGCGTCTTATCTTTGACAACTACTCTCAGAGCTTCCATGGCCATCAATCACGATCCAGAGGGTGAGACGACCAACCAAGAGTACAAAATATATTCTGATTTTTCATCTTTGTATTATATATATCATGTTCTCAAAACAATGTCGACATCATAATTTTACTATTTTTACTTAAACAACTGTAATTAAAATTATCAAGGAACAAACCAAAAGACACAACATACCAAAACAGTGGCAGCCTAGAAAAGTACACTACCAGCCAAGCAAGCACGAATTGCGAGCGGCGACGATGATGACGAGCGGCGAGTATGAGTGGTCTGCGATCTAGGTTTTTTTCAGGGTTTTCTATATTGAGTACAAGCGACGAGCTTTAGGAGCGATACTTGCAGTCTGCAATTGGCGAAGACGATGATTTAGGGTTTTTTGGATCGATTACAATCTACGGTCACTTGTAGAATCAGCGATTAATTTGAAGGAAATTATTTAGAGGGAAAATGAAATGAAACAAGGGAGAGTGATTTAGGTTTTTTGGCGTCCTTAGTTGTTCTACTGGACGGCCAAAGAAATAAAAGGAGGGAGAACGAAAATCTCTATTAACCTGATGAAATATAATACTTGTTACAACTATTGAAAACAGTTGCTATAAATAAATATTACAACTGTTGTACAAATATAGATGTTAAAAGTGCCTTTATTACAACTGCTGAAATAGAACAGTCGTTACAAAATACCTATTACAACTGCTGAAATGAAATAGTTGTTAAAAAATACCTGTTACAACTGTCAATTTTTGCTGGTTGTAAATGAAAGGTTGTAATATGGTTGTTATGTTGTAGTGCATTTTGTCCACCTTGGATTCAATTCTAGTTAGTCGAGCATCCAATTTCCTTTGATTTTGAGAGATGATGGTGAAGGAATTTCTCATAGATGAATCGATATGTAATTCAATAATTTCTTCATCTCGATCTGATTCTTCCAATTTATGCTTTAATATTAGGATTGATGAGGTAGTAGGAGGTGGATCAGATGCCATTGTAGCTTGTTATTTTTTTCCATTTGGCATAAATCATATGACTTTCATTTCTTATAGGAAGTTTCATTAATTTTAAGTTTTTGCACCAAGTAGTTTTATACTCATAAATTGCGAATCAAGTATATTAGTATGAAAATGGAAAAAGATTCTCATGATGTATGGAGCATAGAATGTGAAAAACATAAATCTCATCCATGGTATGCTAAATTTAGTTGACTGCTACTGTTAATTTTAGCTTTCCAATTTCTTTTCCTAAATTATTCATTTAAGTGACGGTTTATGTTATTCGCCTTGAGTAAGCAGATCGACTTTGTGGTCCATCTACCTCCTTAAGTATGTTGTTTATAATGTGCGCATTTGAATTTTTTAAAACAAGTATTTAATTGATATTTCATTATTCATTATAATGATTTTATATATAATTATATAGACAAGATATTAAAACGAAATAAGATAGGATGATGACAAATTATTTGCTTTTAGAAGGTTTAGATTCTTCTTCCAATGGCCCTGGTTCCTATGAGTTTCTTGGCTTGGATTCGTAAATTTTTAATGGAGTTTTCATTGGTCGAGGAGAATTTTTACATATACTATTCTTTGTTGGTGATCGTCCATAAAATGCCAGAATAAACCTTTCAATAAAATTAAGATGTGCTCCTTGACTGCGCTGTTCCCAGTACATTTGTTCTTGAAGACCCATCATTTCTTGTTGATAGTGATGCAACTCATCAACGCAACGGTCACTAGTAGATGATGATACACCATTAAAGTTAATTGATTGCTTGACCTTCCATCCTTTTGGAGAGAAACCGGTATGATGGGTTGGTAATGGAATAATCCTTTGCGAAGAAGAATTATTAGAAGTAGGAGTTGTTTTGATGAGGATGAATACAAGCTTTTATAAGAGGGTGTGCTAAAATCGATTGAGGAATACCTCGAATCGTTGTTAGAAACCATTTTTTAAATATATTTGGGAGTTAAAACATTTATCAGTGTATTGAAATATAGTTTAGTTGGTTTATATAATAGTATAGGAAGTACTAATTGTGTTTAGTTTATATATGGCTGAAAAAAATTTGATCATTAATTTTAATAGTACTATTTTTGTTTTGTGGTAAAAAGTTACGTACCATTTAAAATTTCCTAAAATAATTTTATATAAATAATTTACTTTTTATAATTAATGGTAACAGATCTTGTAGAATATACTTAAGGTAATATTTTTGAAATAATTTTTACATTTTTACACTTTTAAAGATGTACACGAGACAATTCCTAGTTCTCGTCGAAGTTTTATAAAATTGTTTTAATGGTTTAATGAAAATATCTGCTATTTGATTTTTAGACGTTATGAACTCTAGTGATATTACTTCTTTTTCTATATTATCTCTTAAAAAATGATGACGTATATCATTGTCTTTTATTCGTGAATGATTTGTCTAATTTTCGGATAGATTTATATCGCTTGTATTGTCACAATAAATTGATGATGTGTAATTTTATTCTGAAATCTTAAGTGTGTTGCATGTATGTGACTTGTGCACATGCCAAAGCAGCAGAATTTTATTCTACTTTACACTTTGATAGCGAAACACAATTTTGTATTTTACAAAACCATGATACTAAAGATTATCTGATGAAGTGACAGTTACCACTCATACTCTTTCTATCCGTCCAACATCCTCCAAAGTCAGCATCGTTGTATGGTACTAACTCGAAAGGGCATTCTTTCGGGTAAAAGAGTCCATAGTCTCCAATAGTCTTAAGTAATGCAAAATTCGTTTAATGGCTCGCAAATGTGATTCTTTAGGATCTTGAAATCGTGCACATAAACAGACACTCATGATTATATTAAGGAAACTAACGGTTAGATAAATCAAAGAGCTGATCATGCTTCTGTTGAGTTTTTGATCCATACTATTTCCATTTTCATCTCTATCAAGATGAACCTAGTGTTTATAGGTGTCAGTTTACTAGAAGCGTCTTCCATTCCAAAATGTTTTATTAAATTATTACAATATTTTTCTTGATTAATGAAAATGCCATTACTTAGTTACTTAATTTGAAGACCGAGAAAATATGATAATTCTCCTACACGAGACATCTCAAACTCGCTTTTCATTATATTAGAAAATTCATTACACAAGTTTTCATTTGTAGAATCGAAGATAATATCATCTACATAAATTTTTAGAATTATTATACCTTTCTTATCTCGTTTAATAAATAGAGTTTGAGCAACCTTTCTAACCTCAAATTCAAAAGCTATAAGATAGCCTTTTAGTCGTTCGTACGAAGCACGGGGTGCATGTTTTAAAATGTAAAGAGCTTTCTTAGGTTTGCAGACATAATCAGGAAAAAATTTGTATGCAAAAAGTGGTGGTTATTCTACAATTTTTTTTATAATAAAACCATTTAAGAATTCACTTTTTACATTCATTTGATAGAGTTTAAAGTTATGCTGACAGAAGAAAGCTAGTAAGATACGTATTGCTTCTAGTCTAGTGACAGGAGAAAATGTTTATTCATATTCTATTTCTTCTTCTTGATTATACCTTGTGCAACCAGCCTAGCTTTATTCCTGGTTATATTACCATTTTCATCAGCTTTGGTTTTATAAACCCACTTCGTACAAATGATTGTTTGACCATTTGGTCTTCGAACCAACTCCCAAATGTCATTTCATTCAAATTGGTTTAGCTCTTCTTACATAGAAAAAATTCAATAATCATCGGTTGAAGCTTCTTTAAAGTTTTTAGGTTCTATGTCAGAAATAAAATCTACGTTTCCTATTTGATTTGATTGATGTCTAGTTTTAACATTAGTATTAACTTCACTGATTATATTTCCAATTGGATGATCTTTTAAAATTCGTGGAGGAGATTTAATTTCATTTTCAATTGGATTTTCTATAGGAATATTTTCTAAATTGGTTTATCAATATCTCTTATTTTTTCTTCATCATTTTTATTATTTTTGAAATTTTCATCAAACAAAACGTGTAGTGTTTCTTTTATTATTTTTGTACATTTATTGTAGACTCTATAAGCTGAATATCAAACGAATATTCCATCAGATTTTGGATCGAATTTTCCAAGTTGATCTTTTGTATTAAATATAAAACATTGATCCAAAAATTCTAAGATAGACTATGTTAGGTTTTCTACCATCGAAAAGCTCATATGGAGTATGTTTAGTTAGGGGTCGAAGAGTGACACGATTTAAGACGTAAACGCAGAAGACACAACTTCTGCATAGAAACGTTTTGGTAGTTGGATACCACTAAGAAGGGTCCTAGCACATTCTTATAATGTCCTATTCTTTCTTTCTACAACTCCATTTTGTTGTGATGTTCTTGGAAATAAAAAATTATGGCTAATACCCTTTTTGTCATAAAAGTATCAAATGGTTCATTTTCAAATTCACCACCATGACCACTTCTAATATTTTTTATTTTCAAACCTTTTAAATTTTGAATTCTTTTAGAATTTTTTTAAATGTTTCAAAAGTATCATTTTTTTCCAAAAATAATGTCCATGTGTATTTAGAGAAGTCATCTACGGTTACAAATACATACTTGTTATGGTTTATAGGTTGAACCTTAGTAGGATCGAATAGATCCAAATAAAGTAGTTCGAGAGGTTGTAATGTATAAATGGTTTTCTTAGATTTGAAAGATGATTTAGTTAATTTTCCCAATTGGCATGCATCACAAATATTATTTACTTTATAACTCCTCTTTGGTACGCCTTTTACTAAATTATTTTTAGATATTTTGCTAATATCTTTAAAGTTTATGTGACAGAACCTTTTACGCCATAACCAAGGATCATTATCTTTGGCTATTAAGCCAATGTCTATGTTGTGATTAATTTTCATATTCAAAACGTAAATATTTATTTTTGTAATTCCTATGTAAATAAGATTTTTATTTTGATCGAAAATAGTATATTTATCTTTTAAAAAAGGGATACTAAAACATTTATCTTGGTAAATTATATTTTAAGTTTTTAACTAATAGTACATTAGTAATAAGAGGTGAATTAGATGTACCGTTGTTGCTCATGTCTCCTTTTTCAATGACATATGCTTTGGAGTTAACTCCAAATGCAATAGATCCTCCATCTGAGTAGATAATATTTGTTAGCATTTCTTTATTACCCATCATATGCTTGGAGAAATCGTTGTTGAGTATCCATTTTCCTCATTTCTTGTTTAGCACATGCAAAAAATATTGAATTGTATTGGTACCCACTTCCTATGTTAGGATCCTAAGAGTAAGATCTTAGGAAGCCATACCAAGAGGGTTTGGTGTTCCCTTTGAAAATAAAATTAGAATTTCTATGTACACTAGATATAAATGTCTCTGTATACTTATTTCTTATGAGATGGTTGTTAGTCTTTGGAACCCATATCTTTAGAGATTTAGGCTTGTTTGTCGGTTTCTTTCGACTATCATCCTTCTTTTTGAAATTCGTATATATAAGCTATATTTCTTAGGGCTAGATTTAATTTCCTTACTAGTTTTATTATAACCCAAACTTTTTTTATTAAAAGAAGACTATGAATTATTGATAATTCTATATAGGTTTTCTCTACCTTTATTAAAATTTGAAACATTTTTAGAAATATTTTCTAATTTTGTTTTAAGGTCTGTTACTTCTATACCTAGTGTATTAATATATAATTTAAACCATAATTTTCTTTTGTTAATTTAACGTTCTCATTTTTCTAAACTTCTATTTCGCTACTCGATATAGTGATCTAAGATGTTAAATTTACACTAGATTCTTGAGATTTCACCAATTCTTCTTCTAATATTTTCTTTTCATCCTTCAACATGTCAACTTCTGATTCACTTCTATTTAACTTTCGTAAATTTTCTTTATATTTTCCTTTTAGATCTTTTAGCCTATCTATTCACTCAGAATTAATTTCCACTAGATCATCGAGAGAAAATTCACTTACATCAGCATTAGTGGCCATGAAGCACATGTTTGCCTATTTTGAATCACTCTCACTCTCCGAGGAAGAAAATGAGTCTAAGTCATCCTATATGACTGCAAATGCTTGCTTATTCTTCTTGTAGAATTTCTTGTTTTTTTGTTTTTGAAGCTATTCTTCTCCTTCTTGATGTTCGGGCAATCTTTCTTTATGTGACCTAACTTGTCACATTCATAGCATTTAAGAGATGAAGTTGATAAATTGTTATTTCTACTTCTGTTGTTGCCAAACTTTTTATTATTTTTAAACTTTAAAATTTTCCTAAAATTCTTAGCTAGAAACGCAACACCGTCATCATCTTCATCGGATTCTTCTTTCTTTGATTGAAATGCGATTATATTTCTGTCTTGGGCTTGTATCCATTTTGCCTGTAAATTCACTTTATAGAACATGATATTTCCTATTAACTCTTTTAGTTTTATGGTTGAAATGTCATTAACTTCTTCGATAACTAAAACCTTCCATTCCTAGTCATCCGCTAAAGAGTTAAGGACTTTCGAAACAATATCAAAATATGTATATTTTTTTCCTAGTGCAAGAAATAAATGATAAATATCTTGAAATCTGGAATACATACCATCAATATTCTCATCTTGCTTCATTCTAAAATTTTTGAAACTAATTTTTATGCATAGAGATTTTACTTTATTTAACCTTATTTGTACCTTCATGAGTTACTTTTAAGGCATGCTAAATTTCATAAGCAATTGTACGCATACTAACTCTATTGAATTCATTTTTATCTAGAGAGCAAAAAAGCATGTTCATAGCTTTAGCGTTGGGGCTACACAAAGTATGGGTTGGGTCGGGTTGGACCAAGTACTTCACCTAACCTTTATAGGTAAGGGTTAAAGATAGTTCAACCCGTATACGACCCTATATGAGGTTGGATATGTGTTGGGTTGAAGTATGGGTTGAGTCGGGTTTAGTAAGGTTAGGTTGGGTTACATAAGCCTAATATAAAAATGAGAATTTAAAGGAAAAAATCAAAATAAAATATGAAAATGTTCAACTCAAATAGCAAATTTTAGCTAGCATAATGCATTAAATATAACTGATTCACTACACCTATTTTATTAGAATTTCATTATTACATAGAATTGATTCACTACATATTAGAGTATGATTTTCATTCCAAACACTGAAATGTTTCTCAAAATCTCTTAGTCAATCCTATATGTTTTGATCGCTCTAATTTTACTTGGACTGGCATCAGATATGATTTTTAAGTATATTTATTCTAGTATACATATACTTTATTCTAGATATTGACTATTCCAATTTTACATGGCTTGATATTGAATGTATTTTTTATATAAGGTTAGGTTAGGTTAAAATAGGGTTGGGTTGAATAAAATATCATATCTGAATCGTATATAGTATAAGTTACAAATTGTAACCCATATCCGACCCGAACTAGGTTGGGTCAGGTTTTTTTAGGTTGGGTCGGGTTGGTGGGTTGGGTCGGGTCAAGTTTGGGTTGTGTGCACCCCTATTCAGCATTACTAGTAGCATCAATTTTCTAAGTGTTTGACCATTGTGCATAGTCAGTGGTAGACACTATATATTCTTATTGTGTGATATTTCAAGTGTCATAACCCTTAGCTTGCAAATATATTCTTGTTGTGTGATATTTCAAGTGTCATAACCCTTAGCTTGCATATATATTCTCATCCTAGTTGACCAATAATTATAATTTAATTCGTTAAATAATGGTGGCCATGCAGTAGATTGACTTTCAACAAAAGTCATAGTAGTGCTATCCATATTACTTGAATATAAGAAACTTTGTTATGGTTATATGATGGTCTTGCTCTGATACCAAATGAAAGTTGCTATGGATCGAGTAATATGAATAGTTCTACTAATTTAAAACTTGTATAAAATAATGGTAGAAATAAACAACTACAAAGAAAAGTGCACCAGAGATTTCTATACTGGTTCGAACTTTCCATTCTACATCCAGTCCCAAACTCCTTCTGCATTTAAATAACACCCTCACTCAACCTGGAGGAATAGGTATTATAGAAACTGCCTGAGCTGCCGAACAAGACTTCATGCCTGAAGATCTCCAATAGGACTTCGACTACAAAGAGTAGAAAAGTGTTTTGACTTCTTGTGTTCCGAATAACACAAATAAGTTAATATAGTACAACCTTCCTATAATCTTCTTTGCAAGTGTTATAACGTGTATTTGTGAATAAATGGAAATATATTATCACTCTAGAGATTTAACTTGAATGTACAAGTAATCAATAGTGTGCAATATAAATATTTTGAATGCAAGAGAGTTCAAACAAGAATTAGATATTAGAGAGCAAGAGAATTGTAGTTTAAAATTTAATCTATGATTACTATTCATAGCAGTTAAGTAGATGTATGTTTTCATGAAGAGGAGTAACCATTAGAAGTGCTGCAACTATTCGTGGAGGAAAGTTACTCAACCAATCGTTCAACCAACCCAATTCTTATCGTCTCAACATAAGTCATACATATTTATCATGGTTTAAACAGTGTTATTTTAACTCAATTACATATTTAGCATGGTTTAAACCCAAGTTACACCTATGTCATCATTAGCTTATGTTTATACATTCTTTATATAATTAAAATGTTACATAACATAATCAAGACTTAAAGATTCTAGCATGAACATCTCTACTCAAGCCCTAACCCATCTAAGCAACTGAACACGAAATATAAGAATAAAGGTGATCATAAAGTATAGTATGTCTTTCCTACTTGCTAATTTCAAAGGGGAATCTTTAACTTAAGCAAAACCAATTTAGCAAGCTTTTGATTTTAGAAATTTGGATCAACCGTTCTCTTCTAACAAAATTAAAGATATGTATTATAGAGGATCTTCTAACTTAAATTTAGAGTACTTATTTGGAATTTTTTCATTGGAATTTGGGGGAGTGATGGAGCTTTGAAGCTCTAGGGTTTTATTTTCAAAAGTGGGAAAGAAGAAAAATGAAGGAGGAGGAGGTGTTTCAAAAGTTATATAAGAAACTTTCTTTTTATTTACAGTTATGCCATTAGATACGCATTACATCCCTTTTTATCACGTTATATGATTTCAACAAAGTCTATATATTTTTTGAGTGTAAACGACATTATGAATGTAATGGAATAAGTATCCAGTCTCAATTCCTTTATCGTTAAATATTCACTTTTTAAGTCATATGTATGTTCGTATTAAATTACTACCGATTAGTCGATCAAATCTATTCGTATTGCTATGTGTGAAATAATATGAGATGTAACAAATTTTCCCCTCCCCCTAAAAAGAATTCGTCCCACAGTCATACAAAAGCGGAACAATGCATCAAACCTATGACAACATACCCCACTACATCTAACACATAGTATAACACTCAATTATGCACCATTAAGCACAACAACATATAATATATATTTTTTGCTAACATTCAATTCCAACAACCCTATCAAACCCAACTTCACTACAAGTAGATGTATTCCACACCTTACCCTAACAAGTTTAACAACTTGTTACTAATAGAGTTAGGGGTATACCTTAGGGGCAATTATGTAATTTGTTTCATATATCTAATTCTATAATCAACCTTAATCATAACAAAGGTGTTTAATTTTCTATTATATACTTATTATATTATGATATAATTAATCGAGTAATTAATTTAAAGTATATTAATTAGAAAGTCCTTAAAAATATTTGATGTGATAATAATTAAAAGTTGTTCCTATCAAGAGAAAATTATCATAGTATAAAATAGCATATTATTATTCCTGGTTAAGATGATTCGAGAAAGGATACTGATACATTTGTTGAGACCAAAGTACATAATACTCTCCAAATGTTGGGTAGTGCATTACTTATGGCTATTTGGAGCACCAAGGGTTACATACTCGTAGTTATTAGATAATTATGGGATGACTCTGAAAGTATCCTATTAGTTAATAACAACTAAGGTCAAACATGAAATCTCAGAGTGACAATGTTACACAGTTCTCACGACTTAAGAGTGCTGTTGAACTTCAATGTGGACACTCCACTTAAATTATAGTTAAATTGTGGCATGCCGGCCATTGAGGGACTATAGTTGGGTCTGAGTTGAAGCATTGGAAATAAAACACTATTCGATAGAGAATTCATCCCCTCGATTGTATGAGGTCAACTGTAATCAATTCAAAGTCAAAATCCCTAGCCAAAGCGGTATGGTTAATAATAAATGTTATTATTGTACCCATGACTTTGTTTGTGGACTAACCAAGTTGAATGTGGATAATATTGGAATTTTGACCACCGGATTCCATACATCTTAAAGTGATATAGTATTAACAAAGAGAATGTATGTAAATAATCGTTAATAATAAGTACCGCTTAAGATAATTAAAATATGTTTTTTGACCAATGAAAAGATTTATAAATGATGAATCTGGCCAAACTAACACACAATTAACTAAGATGATATGTGAACATTAATATTTGAATTGTTCAATATTAATCGATGACCAAATTCATATCTTTTAGTCTAACAACTGTATTTGTGAATTACCCGAAAAACCGGATGATTTGTTTAGTTTATGAAATGTTATAAGTCAATTAAATTGACTATTATTTAAGAAATGTTAATTATTACCTTATTTGATATTTTCGATGTTGTTAGTAATTATTTGGGTGTATATAAAGTATATATACACATGTATCGATATACGATTTCGGTTTATATTTAAATAGGGTTTGAATAATGGTAATTACTTAAATGGCTTTTTGGAAATTTTGCTTCATTTAGAGCAATATATGGTTGGCCATGCTAGGGAGTGGATGAGGTGGCTTAATTGAAAATTGAATAGGAATTAAAGAAGCGAGGTTTTAATAAGGAGAATTGTAAAGGTTTCATTCTTCCCATTAAAACAAAACCCCCTGATTTATCTCTTTCTTCGATTGACTTTCTCCGTCTCTCCTCCATTTTCATGGCCACTACTCCTAGCTTATTTCTACTTAAAAAACAACTCTAAAAGATAAATAAAAACATAAAATAAAATTAAAGATAAATGATTCATCCGATTCTAGCAAAGTTGGGTATTGATTCCAAGAATCTAAAGAGAATTTTCAGATCAAGGTGTCACTACTAGGCCAGATCTATAAGGTACAATTCATGTTCACATTTGGACACTTTAGTTGTAACATTCTTATCACGATTAAAGTATATATTGTTGCCTCACCAAGGTATATTTTAGTTGTAACATTCTTATCACAATTCATGTACATTTTAGTTGTAACATTCTTATCACAATGGAACCGATAGCTGTTTGGAGTAAGCTGACCGGGGGCAAGTCTGAAAGTATTGAGGATAAATATGAAGTAGGGAAGGAGAGGCAGCATGAATCCCACCTTGAAATAGCCTATGGAAAATGCAAAGTAGTTCGGGGGAGGGTGGTCAGGATGCCTGGCAGCTGTGGGATATCTAACTATCCCGATGTTGCATCTATGGCTTGCCAAACACTTAGCCAAGTTGATTCTCCCATCTATTAGCTCAGAGGTCCTGAGGCTAGTAGTGCCAATAGATGTCAATTTGCTAACATAAGTTGATCCTGAAGTGACCATCTGAAACATAAGCAGCCTAAGTTAGACAAAGTCCTGACATCTTTGCTCGGCAACATCCTAAGATAGAAGCTTGGCGACCGTTTCCATGGCCCGCTCGGGCCGATCATACCATGGAGACCATCGAGGCCTATTTTTTTCGTACCTTTTAAGTTGACAATAAAACACACATGTCCAACTCAAATTAAACGAAAAGACAGAACATGGAGGGTGAAAAGATAAATCAGACAGAACAGAATCTCACACGAATGGAATAATATATAATATTAAACAATATCTTTACAGCGGAAAACTTTTAAAATACATATATCAGAGTCTACCTAGATTTAGCTTGGATATTTATAAACATCTATCCTTACAATTGCTGACAAACAACAAACAAATACAGAATATGCAGCGGATAATAGAATTCGTCCATACGTTGACGAATATCTCCATCTCCTCTGAAAACTCCAACCGACTTCAACTAAACCTAAAACTACTCGGATCTGACCCGAGTATTGAAAATACTCTGATCGGGATTGATAAACCAGCGTGAGAAAAAATCAATAATAAATGACAGTTTCATATATCAGCCTTTGAATAAAATCCTTTGAAAAGAAAGAGTATCTCATAAGACCACGCCCACACATAAACACGGACGGGTTTTTACCTTATGATAACCAATTCGCTTTTATATATCAAAACCTTTGGTATAATTTCTAATGATATTGCTTTGAAAACATTTGCAAATAAACTTATTAATCTTAGCCAAAATTGTTACCATTATTAAATCCTGGCGTAATCATCTAAGGCTATACAAACAAAACCTTAAGTTCTTATTGGAGAGTGGATTTCCATACAAATGACCAGGTGAAGGGACTACCTTCTGATGGGTACACCTCTAGATGGATGTCCCGAGGACCACTATTCTGCTCCCCTACCAACACAAGACCGGCCTACCACTGTAACTAGATAGTACTGAATATGTCATTCCTCGGTCGTTACCGACCTTTATCCAAGCGCTCGATTTCCAAACACCACATTAATTTACATCCTGAACGTCATAGTAGAAAGAAATATATCTAGAAGGTAATGATCATATCCTAATGGGAATGACCCACTTAGCCTTGCTGCATCTACCATGTTTTTATCATTTCCGGTTGATGAGGCTTAAGGCAACAATTACCTTTTCACATAGCACAAATTCCTTCCACTTTGAATGCCACATTGCCATTCCATATTCACATGACTGGTCTCTACAAATATATAACTTCCTAAGCTTGTATGTCTCGGGAAAGGGTGTTAAGCTAAGAGAAGGTGTCTTCTTCGCCACCGATTGATATACATTTTATAGAGATCACTCAATGTGATTAGAATGCAAGGTCAAACACTTGTCCATACAAGTTCGTTCTGGGACTGAACGAAATCGAAGGTACTTTCCTCGACCCATTACTGGGTGTTATCCCGCCTTTTGGCAAGGCCGTGACACCAAGAACTAGACTAAAATCAAGGGCAGTTCATCTTGGAGATCAGTAGTACGCAGGCTCACTATGGATGTCGACGAATTTTGTCCGAGTCCGGATCGAGCTAAAATTGATATGACACGACAAGCAAAGCTATGAGAGCCAACGTTCCAAATTTCAAGTCAATCAGAGTTCGTATGCTCAAGATATTGATCGATCACGGTTGAGAAATCCAAACTTGCATCGATCCTAACTCGAGATCTACAAGTCCAAATGCCACCAAATTTTTACAGGAGCTTAAGTACGACATAAGGAATGTTCATGCCAAATTTCGACTCGATTGGAGCAAGTCTTGATCGATATGAAATTCGTTCGTATCGATCACGGATCGAGTCGACTCCAATTTGCATCGATCATATCTCATGATCTACAAGTCCAATGCTATGAAATTTTCACAGGAGCTTACGTACGACCTAAGGAATGTTCATGCCAAATTTCGACTCGATTGGAGCAAGTCTTGATCGATACGAAATTCGTTCGTATTGATCACGGATCAGGTCAACTCCAATTTGCATCGATCATAACTCACAATCTACAAGTGCAAATGCTACCAAATTTTCATAGGAGCTTACGTACAACCTAAAGAACATCCATGCCAAATTTCGACTCGATTGGACCAAATCTTGATCGATACGAAATTCGTTCGTATCGATCACGGACCGAGTGCAAATCACGTGGGATAGATCACGTGGGCCCACCCACGTGCCAGAAGAGGTCTCCCGAGATCTGAGCAAGATTTTTGCAGCCTACGCCTATAAATAGCACCCCAAAGCCTACTGAAAAGGGGGCTTTTGGCCTCTCTACGCCGATATTCTACCGAAATGATTGTCAAACTTCAGTCATACTGTTGTAATCTTTTGTAAACAACGAGTGAAATTCAATAAACATAATTCATTTCATAGTGGACGTAGGCAATTTGCCGAACCACTCTAAATCCGTGTGTTTCTATGCTTTTTCTTATCTGTTTATTGGTGTGTTTGTTAGATCTGCTTCATTTTCCATTTATTTTCTTAATTTTATCTCTTCAAACACATCTGAAGAGTGTTGTGCCCAATTTTGGTACAAACACTTTGGTGCTTTCACTGAAAAAACCCAATTTTTCTCCTGCTCAGTGGATCTACTACCATCGTTGGATTGCAAAAATCTAAGGAGGAGATCCAGATCTGTCGTCTAATGGTTTCTTCTATTCTATTTCGATTGCTCCAGATCTAAGAGGAACTACATCCATGATGATTTTCGTACCCATATTTTCGTATCCATGAAAATATGATGAATTTCGTACCCATATTTTCGTATCCATGAAAATATGATGAATTTCGTATCCATATTTTCGAATCCAAAAAATATGGTGAATTTCGTACCCATATTTTTGTATCCATGAAAATATGATGAATTTCGTACCCATATTTTCGTATCCATGAAAATATGATGATTTTCGTACCCATGTTTTCGTATCCAGAAAATATGGTGAATTTCGTATCCATATTTTCGTATCCAGAAAATATGAGCATTTTCGTATCCATCATTTCGTATCCAGAAAATATGATCATTTTCGTGTCCATCATTTCGTATCCAAAAAATATGGTGATTTTCGTATCCATGTATTCACATCCAGAAAATATGACAACATTCGTATCGATCTACTTCCATATCGATCGCTATTCGTATCGATCACTTTTCGTATCGATCGCTATTCGTATCGATCACATTTCATATCGATCACTTTTCGTATCGATACTCACACGCAGTTCGTATCGATCCATCCGCGTCCCATTCGTATCGATCCATCCGCGTCCAATTCGTATCGATCCATCTGCGTCCAATTCGTATCGATAGTTCGATACTCACATCCTGCTCGTATGGATACTCACACTCTGTTCGTATCGATCGCAACTGCTCTGTTCGTATCGATAGCAACTGCTCTGTTCGTATCGATCGCAACTGCTCTATTCGTATCGATCGCAAATGCTCTGTTCGTATCGATCGCAAATGCTCTGTTCGTATCGATCGCGGTTCGTATCGATCCATCTGCATCCTATTCGTATCGATTCTCACACGCAGTTCATATCGATCCATCTGCATCCTATTCGTATCGATTCTCACATGAAGTTCGTATCGATCCATCTGCGTCCAATTCATATCGATTTTCACACGTTGTTCGTATCGATCCATCTGCGCCCAATTCGTATCGAGACTCACACGCTGTTCGTATCAATCCATCTGCATCCAATTCGTATCGATACTCACATCCACTTCATCTCGATTCAGTTGTATGCCTTTCGTATCGATCCAATTGTCCACTTTTCGGATCGTTCGATTTCACCTACATTTGTATCGTTCAAGCGTTGCTGAGAACGATACGAAATTTCAAAAAAAAATCGGGTACGACACAAATTTCGATCCATCTGCGTCCTAGCCGCAGCACAGATCACCCGCATAGTGAATTCAATCACCAATTTAATGAAGGAACATTCCATCCACGCTTCTAATTGTTCCATGACTGAACAAGACATAGGAGATCACAACAACAAATGCTAAATTGCAATCAAGGAGTGGGTAAAGAAATACTACTCAACCGGTGCTCCCAGAGGCTGGAGAACCTAGCTAGTACGCCAAGAACTAGAGTCGATTAACATATCATGCTTCTAAGGTGGACTGCAACTTCCCCCAATTAACCAGTTTGTAAACTCCTGAATTGACAACTACATTATGATAGCTAATATGATGACTGCCCTACACTGTCTGCTCTGCCAACTCAAAGCATAGCTGGTCACCACTAAACCATCTTCAAATGCCCGCATCTTAATCATACCGTGTCCGTATGACTAGAAGCATGGCATACAACCTTAAGAGGACTTCCTTACTACCTTATATGGGCCTCCTACCTGGGTGAAAATTAGAAATAAACACCAATCTATGAGCCCATCTTAACCAACTCACCATCCAATCAGCATTACCAACCACTCGAACGTTGGGCATTCGTGCATACATCATTCACCAGTATTACAAGACCCCGTAGCCATAAAATGGACTTGATAATGTTGATAGAAGTATCTTTCCCAGTCCAGACCTATTTATTGAAACCATCCTACATGCAGATTTTTCCAGCAAAAATTCAACATGCTGACTACGTCAGTGTACTTTGGAAATATAACCCCCGGCACTACCTCATGAAGTGAGAATTGCACATGGCTTAAACCAAGAGTGATGACTGCCATCAAATATAGATGTCTTCCCCCATTCCTCAAAGAACATTGTCAATTGTGGTTAGACATACCAGTTCTACTTCTCATATTGTTGAAGGGAATGAAGAAGCTGGCAGCCAACGAATTTATCCAAAGCCCACAGCCAGTTGCTGCCAATATGCATAAATGAATTCATCACCAGAGCTTATTTCCAGACTTTGATAAGAGAACTGGTGGGTAGCCGTCGACGAGTACACCAACATATCCAGACCAATATTGAGTTGATGAACCAGATGAAGGATCAACATGGCGAGATAAGGAGGGGACCTACTCCATACTCTAGATCGGAAAAATCCTCTTCTCTAGAAGGCTACCGTGAACGCCAACGCCATAAGGCTGCTCCGGAAAGGATAGCTCCGACAATATGTGAAAGCCCTATAAAATGAAGGATCGGGAACATCCGACCCCTATCGATCAAGGACTTTGATCAAATTGAACCATTTGCGTTAGACTTCCAACTGTGAAGGGCTGGACTGAAGTGCAATAGCGAGCATACGACGCCGCTTCACTTATCAATGAGATGTAACCGAGTACTTAAGGTTGGGTGCAAAACAACCTCCGCGAACTATGATCAAATCATTGAGGTATCATCATGACGAGCATGATTCAACCACTCATCGGCTATTATATGCCCCTGACTGGAGGCAAGGCATCAAAGCGGAAGATACCAACAAGGTCAGGACTCTAGTACAAAGTGGATGCAACCGACCATCCACTCGTCCACCTATGCAATTTAATTGGAGATCTGGGAAAGACTTAGAGTGATGTGTCCCAACAACGTACTCTCCATCTCATACTTGAAGCTCGCCAAAATACTTATGCTTCTTCTGATGTCTAGTAAAATTGGAATCACACCAAGGGTGGATGTGACATGACTGTCTATGGATCCAATCCTACATTAGAACTTGGGGTAATTTGAGAACATATGTTTAAAGTGGATATGATTTGACCATTCACTCTCCAGCTTGCGTCCGACAAAAACAATCATGCCTTAAACCAACTTCGTCAGGGTCCAAGCCTCAACTTAAAGTCATCAACGACTAACTGCCTACTCGCTAATCATCATGAGCCATCATCTCTTCCTCAACTCGACCGGAAGAGTGCAAAGTATAAAGTGGACGTGACTCGATCGTCTACTCTCCAACTCTAGCCCCTGACTTAAGGGAAAATACATAGCTCAAAGTGGATGTAGTTCGACCACCCTCCTTTGCTCGAGCTCAAAGCTTGCCAGAACACTAATCTTACTCCTTAGGCTTAGCAAAAGTGGAATCCAAACGAACATGGACGTGATTCGACCGTCCATCAACTAAATATTATCCTTCGTTGAGGGAGGATAAGTGGAAAGTGATCGAGATCCGACTAATCACTTATTAAGTGAAACCCGAGCTCGGGGACCGACACACTTAAATCAAAAGGGATTGAAACACGACAATCCATGAACAAACTCCAGTTCCCAGAGTGCGAGATGGAGTATGAAATTCCAAATCCAAACTCGAGGGGGGTTGATGATCTGTCCATCTAACGACTTCGCTTGCCTACTCGGGGTGGATGTGATACGACCGTCCACGTACCTGATCAACTTCTTGTTCCTAGAGTGTGAACGAAATCCTAAAGCCTAAACATATGTGATTGACCATCTGTGACGACCGCCCATAACCCCTGCACTGAACCTAGAGAAAGTGCGCTGTAAAGTGTGCCAGGCAGCCATGGACGATTGTCAAGGTAAATTAAAACAATAGAATCTATCGTATTACTCACAGCGCATGGACAAAATACAATAGAACATATATATAGTGAAGCTTCACAGAATAGAATCTCATCAATAAAACTTCATAATAGTTGAATACAAACATCTGAATAGTCAATACAACAAGCCTCACTACATATCACTCAGAGAATACAAAGCAGCGGAACATCCAGTACATATAGTAAGAAGTAATATGCAATACTCCAGCTCGTCTTCGTCATCAGCATCGTGGAAAGTAAGAGCAGCACCTGTCACCTGCTACCTAGTCTGCCCGTCCCAAAATGGACGAACAGCCCAAGGCAATAAGAGTTAAAACATAAAGCCTTGAGTCAGACAACAGTCTTAGTGAGCAGTAAATTAACTAACAACATAGCAAAAGAGCATAAAGGAAAAGGAATAGGAATACAACCCTCCCACTCCAACCTCTTTCTACAGTGATAGCCCCCAGACACACACTAAGTAGAAGCAAACATAGTAGAGCATACAATGTAAAGTAAAGAAATTATCACTCGAGTCAAGGGCGATGTTTTCCAAGCACAAACCCCCAAGGCCTAAACCAAGATCAGATAAGCACCCAGAAAACACTGCTCTTGAGACCGAATGACGATACAAGCAAACATCCATGACTCTGGCTATCACTGTTATCATTACTTCAATATCACCGTTAATTGAATGACCGGCACATTCTTTCAGCCGTCCGTCAAGGGCTAATGGAAACCCCAGTTCTAGACATAACTCCCGCACGTCATCGTGACCTGTGCCTAGGACTATCGAATCTGCACAGAGTACTTGACTACCAATCCGTAGCCTTCAGGGACTATCGAATCTGCCCAACGTACTCTTGCTTTGAGCATGCTAGAACCTTCAACAACGATGAGATCTCAGCCTTCTAGTCATCCTCCTCGACGACTATTTCCATACTAGCTCAAGCGCCTCTCGAGCAACCCATTATCCTCAACTCGAACCATTTCACCGAGTTATCAACATGCTTGGAATGATCCCGTCTGGATTAGACCAAGGCTATCTCATATCATACTTCGCCTCATCATCATCATAGCAAAGTCTCATCCCAACATCATCATCGAATCTATCCATATGAGCTTCATCATCCGCTACATATGCCACGTGCAGCTTTTCCAATTCAAGAGCCTTTCCCTTAGCTTTTGAATCATCTTCGACCATCTTGTCTAAATCAAATCATCAATCATCTAATTCATAGAAATCAATCAAGTCAAACATTAATCCAAGTAAAACAAGCATTCAAATATCATCTAAATGGACAATTATAACAATAATGGCAATTTCGTAATTAAAGAGTTGAAAGTCTAACAAGCATGAAAACATGAGAAATATCTCTACAATCTTGATGAATGAACTTGCATAGGTTAATCATGTAGTAAAATGGTTATCAAATCATCATGAACAATGGATCTATATGGATCTACACTTAGGTTTACAAAAATGCATGGAAATCGCTATTTTAACACCAAATCAAGCCAACGATCCGATATACTCCTTTGGATCCGTGTGAGAGATAATCACCACTCACCAAATCACCTAAACAACCCAAAAGCAATACGCTTCAGATCTGGACAGCGAAGGATCAAACTTGATCTATCACCAATCCGCTTCAAACGATGAAATCTCTCTTCGAAGAATGTAGATCTTCAATCTAAGCTCTTCGATCTTCGATTTGATCTTCAATACGGATGGAAGGAATCACTAGATTAAAGTGGAGAAAAGAAGTGAAGAAGTGTAGAAGTCGAGCTCTCAAAATGGAAGCACTTCGTCGCTTCAAAATCCGGATCCCAAAAATGAAGAAATGGACGAGTATTTATAGGCTGATTTCTCCTTAACTCGGCCATCTCCATAAGTCGTCTCCGACTTATAACCTTCCGACCTAAGCCCCTCCGACCTAGCCTCTTCTGACCTAGCAACCTCCGACTCAACACACGTGCCTATACGACTTACCGGACCCCCTGTCTACGACTTAATGCGCACGCGCCTTAACTGGTTAGACGACTTAGCGAGATAACCCATCCTACGACTTAACAGCTCAACCGAGTTACGACCTAACCTTAAGTCAACACGCGACCTAAGACTTAGCCAACAATTTCGACTTAACAGACCACGACTTAGAGATCCTGCGACTTATGACTTAGCAGCTAACCCCTAAGTCGGTTACGACCTAATTGAGTATACAACTTACGACCTAACTACAAGGCCACAACCCAACTAGGCTACGACCTAACTTCGCTACCACTAGGTCGCTAACCTGCTATCAACTATAAGTCGTCAACCCTTAGGTCACTTGACAGACCTATCTCACCATTCGACCTAAAATCCTTAAGTCGCTAACTCATCCAACCGACCTAATCCCTAACTCGGTCAGTTTTCTTAAGTTGTCTAACCGACCTAACTTCTCCACGATCTAACTCCTAAGGTCGTCTACTACCATAAGTCGATCAGACCCTATAGGTCGTTCCAAACTGTCATACGACCTAAACCACAACCCCTCTTTCTTAGGTCGTCGCCGACCTACCCCTTAGTCATTAACTCGCCCAGACTTATCACTTAACTCGTCCAAAACTCCTAAGTCGGCTACGACTTAGGACTTAAGCAAAATTCTACCAAAATCTGAAACTACTTAACAGCAATGCAACCAAAGGTCAACTATTTTACGATGTTTCGATCCGTAAAATACGGGTTGTTACATTCTCTCCCCCTTAGGAATTTCGCCCCCGAAATTCCAAACAAACAAAGCAATCAAAGACTATTCTGCACGCCTAACATCCATAGCAATCAACAAACCATGCATCCAATTCTAGCTTAGCATGCAGAATTCTAAAACTAGAACAAGTTACAATATCGTGAGATGACACGACACCTTAGGGCCATACCTTGAAGAGTTCAGGATGAGCTGCCTTCATCCTCTCTTCCACCTCCCACGTACAGTCGTTATCATCATCACTCCATTGTATCTTGAGCAACTTAACTATCTTCCTCCTAAGCTGTTTCGTGTCAGTTTCCACAACACGAAGCGGTTTACGAGGTCTTCTATCGACTGGATCAACTTCGAAATCTTCACAGCTATCAGCAGAAACCAATGTATTCGAGTTGTGCACATACTTCCGTAGATATGATACATGAAAAACATTGTGCACACTCGACATCTTCTCCGGTAACTCCAATCTATAGGCGAGCTTTCCAATTCGCTCGATAATCGGGAATGGTCCAACAAATCTTGGAGTCAATTTTCCTTTCTTCCCGAATCGAATAACATTCTTCAGTGGAGAAATCTTCACAAAAACCATATCACCCATGTCGAATTCCAAATTCTTACGACGCTTATCGGCATAACTTTTCTGACGGTCTTGGGCTGCCTTCATTCGTTGCCGAATGATCTCTATACAATCTGAAGTCTGTCGAATCATCTCTGGCCCAAGCATCAGCTTTTCTCCTGTCTCTAACCAACATGTCGGAGAGTTACACGGTCTTCCATACAATGCCTCATACGGTGCCATACCAATGCTTGACTGGTAACTGTTGTTGTACGCAAATTCCACCAAATGAAGGTGATCTTCCCATGATCCTCCGAAATCCAAAACACAAGCTCTGAGGAGATCTTCCAAAACTCGGTTGACTCTCTCGGTCTGACCATCTGTTTGAGGGTGATAAGCTGTACTCAAACACAACTCGGTTCCCAAAACTTTCTGGAAGCTCCTCCAAAATCCACTAGTGAATAATGGGTCTCGATCGCTCACTATACTCTTCGGAATACCATGGAATCGAACTATCCACTTAACATACAACTCAGCCAACTTTGATGCAGTCCTAGTCGATCGAACAGGAATGAATCTTGCACTCTTGGTCAGACGATCTACAATGACCCAAATCCCTTCATTTCCCGTTCTTGTTCTAGGTAGTCCATCAATAAAATCCATCGATATCTGCTCCCACTTCCATATAGGAACTTCTAATGGCTGAAGCAATCCACTTGGCTTCTTCTGTTCAGCTTTTACCAACTGGCAGTTCATACACTTGGAAATAAAATTTCCAACATCCTTCTTCATGCCTTCCCAGTAGTAGGTTCTCTTCATA
Source organism: Allium fistulosum (assembly GCA_030737815.1). Taxonomy (NCBI): domain Eukaryota; kingdom Viridiplantae; phylum Streptophyta; class Magnoliopsida; order Asparagales; family Amaryllidaceae; genus Allium; species Allium fistulosum. The sequence goes on from CM060908.1 coordinate 598,895,276, forward strand.
TCCCGATACATCTTATTTCCTCCTGGATGAATTGTCAACTTCGAGTGATGACTTTCCTTCAGCACTTCACTACTCAATTCATCCATATCGGGAACAACTAGTCGTCCTTGCTTCCAAAGCCAACCTTCTTGATCGACCTCGAATTCTTTATCCTTTTCTGGTTCCAATCCAGATTCCAAATCACGGATAATCTTGACAAGCTTATCGTCCCGCTTTTGGCTCTCGCCAATCCTTTCCACAAGAGTAGGTCTTATCGATAAGTTTGCCAACATCTCAGGCTCCAATTCACATCTAGGCCTGAAGTCAAATCCAGCTAAATACTCGAGATTCTTCCATTCTGAAAACATGGCTCCCAATCCTGTATGTCTTCGACTTAACGCATCTGCCACTGCTTTACCTTTTCCCGGAGTATAAGCTATACCAAAATCATATGATGCCAAAAACTCTAGCCACCCTTGCAGCCGAAGATTCAAATCCTTTTGGGAGAAAATATACTTCAACGACTTATGATCTGTAAACAACTCGAATCGAACTCCCAGTAGATAATGTCTCCACATCTTCAGAGCAAAAAAAATCGCCGCTAACTCCAAATCATGAGTCGGGTAATTCCTTTCATGCGGCTTTAGTTGTCGACTGGCATACGCAACAACTTTATCCTTCTGCATTAGTACCGCTCCAAGTCCAGTACCACATGCGTCGGTGTAAACCACCATCTCATCATTCCCACTTGGAATAGTCAAAACAGGAGCACTCGTCAGTCGCTCTTTCAGGATTCCGAAAGCTTGCTCACACTTATCTTCCCATCTGAACACTTGGTTCTTTTTCGTCAATCCTGTCAATGGTGCAGCCACCTTGGAGAAGTCTTTGATAAACCGTCGATAATATCCTGCTAATCCAAGAAAACTTCTCACATCAGATGCATTCTTAGGTCTAACCCAATCCTGGATTGCTGCCACCTTAGCGGGATCAACCGCTATTCCATTTCCAGAGATAACATGGCCTAAGAACCTCACTTCACTCTTCCAGAAGTGACACTTCGAAAACTTAGCCTTCAGCTGATGTTTCTGTAAGATCTCCAAAACAATTCGCAAGTGTGTCTTGTGCTCTTCTTCAGTTCTGGAATAAATCAGAATATCATCCACGAACACAAGTACAAACTTGTTCAACTGATCTCTGAACACTCTATTCATAAGATCCACAAAATATGCTGGCGTGTTAGTCAACCCAAACGGCATTACCAGCCACTCAAAGAAACCGGATGGTGTTCGAAAAGTAGTCTTCGGCACACTATCCTTAGCCACTCTCAACTGGTGAAATCCCGTTGCCAAATCCATCTGAGAAAACACCTTGGCTTCATGAAGCTGATCAAACAAGTCATCTATTCTTGGCAATGGATACTTGTTCTTCTTAGTCACTTTATTCAGCTCACGATAATCCACACACAATCTCAACGACCCATCTGCCTTGGTTGCAAACACAACTGGTGCACCCCACTCGGACACACTACGCCGAATGAATCCTTTCTGTAAAAGGTCATCAACTTGCACCCTCAACTCTTGCTGTTCTCTAGGCGCCATCCGCCTAAGAGGCATCACAACAGGTCTGGCTCCTTCAACCAGATCTATTTGAAACTCGATCTCTCTATGCGGCGGTAACCCTTTGACCTCGTCAAAGACATCCTCAAATCCATTAGCGATCGGCACTGATGACAGTCCATCCCGTGGAACAACCAGCGAATACATGAAGCTCATGAAGACGCCTTCTTCATGCTTACATCGCATCACAATCTTTCGCCCCTCCACATTCTCGACTGTCACCTCCAACCTCTCGCAATCAACCTTTGCCGCATACTTCCTAAGCCAGTCCATACCCAAAATAATTCCGAACCCCGCAAAGTTCAGAACAAAACAATCACAAACAAAAGAGCAACCATGACTCGATACAATCAGACCACGACATAACATACACAAACAAGACGAACCCCCAACTGGATTAGTCACAACCAATGGCCTATCAACAATACCCGGTTCCAAGCCTAACCGGCCTACAAGTTCGCTGCAAACAAACGAATGGGACGCCCCAGTATCAAACAGAACTCTAACTGGAACACCACATATGGAAAGAGTACCTTGAACCACCACACTCTTTCCTTTCTCTTCAGCAGTAGGAGCTTTCGAAGACGACGGAACAGCTCCCAAAGCATAAGCTTGCACAATCTGCTTGTCCTTCCTCGGTTCTGGACAATTCTTCCTGAAATGCCCCGGCTTGTCACAGTTGTGACACTTCATCGGTGCCTTCGGATTCTTACAATCCTTCGAGAAATGGCCCTTCTGCTGACAATTGTAGCAAGTCACTTCGCCCTTCGGCTTCTTCTGGCCATCCCTACCCTTCTGCTGCTGCTGCTTCCTCTTCTTTTTTCCACCCTGCTGGGGTTTAGACTCTTCCCTGGTCACAGCAACAACAGATCCTTCCTTAGGAAACAGACTCTCATGCCTAAGAGCTTTCTCCACAAGCTTCTCAAATGAATCATCCAGATGATCCACCAACTGCCTCCCAAGATAACTGTCCAAGCCTGTCACAAACTTCTCATTCTTATGATATGCAGATTCAATATACGACCGGGCATACTTGGACAAAGCTTCAAACTCAGAAACATACTCAAGAACTGGTCTTCCTCCCTGCTTGAGCTCCACAAACTTCTTGAACAGAACTGACTTCTGAGCTGTAGAAATGAACTTAGCTTCAAATCTGGCTTGGAATTGCTCCCAAGTAATCTCTTCCTCCAGAGTATTGATGGTAATAGAGTTCCACCAATCAGAAGCTCTCCCTTGAAGCTGCCTTGACGCTAACTTCCTCTTAGTTGCATCCTCAATTCCCAAATCACCAAAAATCCTTCTACAAGCATCTATCCATCTCTGGACCTCAATGGTTGATTCTGTTCCCAAGAAAACCTTTCCTCCAAGAGCAGTATAGTCTTTGCACAGCTTAGCAAAATCCACCGGTTTTGGAGTTTGAACTTGAACCCCAACATCTACTGCTGCCCCCGGAACTGGTATCCTTCTCATGATCGAAGTCATCATAGCTTCGAACATAGCTGCATAATCAGCAGCCCCTTCAGTAGCATGGCCTTCCCTTGCAGCTGGTCTCCCTCTTCGACTCATCCCTAATATCTATAAAAAGGAATGATTAGCACACTAGAGAAACAACTACATAAAGGACTCAAACCCTACTAAGCTACTATATTATATGTAGTAATCATCCATCAAAATACAATTACGCCTCTCATACGTAGTTACGTCAGCGAGCGTTGGGTAAAATCGATTAACCAATGCTCTGATACCAAATGTGACGACCGCCCATAACCCCTGCACTGAACCTAGAGAAAGTGCGCTGTAAAGTGTGCCAGGCAGCCATGGACGATTGTCAAGGTAAATTAAAACAACAGAATCTATCGTATTACTCACAGCGCATGGACAAAATACAATAGAACATATATATAGTGAAGCTTCACAGAATAGAATCTCATCAATAAAACTTCATAATAGTTGAATACAAACATCTGAAGAGTCAATACAACAAGCCTCACTACATATCACTCAGAGAATACAAAGCAGCGGAACATCCAGTACATATAGTAAGAAGTAATATGCAATTCTCCAGCTCGTCTTCGTCATCAGCATCGTGGAAAGTAAGAGCAGCACCTGTCACCTGCTACCTAGTCTGCCCGTCCCAAAATGGACGAACAGCCCAAGGCAATAAGAGTTAAAACATAAAGCCTTGAGTCAGACAACAGTCTTAGTGAGCAGTAAATTAACTAACAACATACCAAAAGAGCATAAAGGAAAAGGAATAGGAATACAACCCTCCCACTCCAACCTCTTTCTACAGTGATAGCCCCCAGACACACACTAAGTAGAAGCAAACATAGCAGAGCATACAATGTAAAGTAAAGAAATTATCACTCGAGTCAAGGGCGATGTTTTCCAAGCACAAACCCCAAGGCCTAAACCAAGATCAGATAAGCACCCAGAAAACATTGCTCTTGAGACCGAATGACGATACAACCAAACATCCATGACTTTGGCTATCACTGTTATCATTGCTTCAATATCACCATTAATTGAATGACCGGCACATTCTTTCAGCCGTCCGTCAAGGGCTAATGGAAACCCCGGTTCTAGACATAACTCCCGCACGTCATCGTGACCCATGCCTAGGACTATCGAATCTGCCCAGAGTACTTGACTACCAATCCGTAGCCTTTAGGGACTATCGAATCTGCCCAACGTACTCTTGCTTTGAGCATGCTAGAACCTTCAACAACGATGAGATCTCAGCCTTCTAGTCATCCTCCTCGACGACTATTTCCATACTAGCTCAAGCGCCTCTCAAGCAACCCATTATCCTCAACTCGAACCATTTCACCGAGTTATCAACATGCTTGGAATGATCCCGTCTGGATTAGACCAAGGCTATCTCATATCATACTTCGCCTCATCATCATCATAGCAAAGTCTCATCCCAACATCATCATCGAATCTATCCATATGAGCTTCATCATCCGCTACATATGCCACGTGCAGCTTTTCCAATTCAAGAGCCTTTCCCTTAGCTTTTGAATCATCTTCGGTCTAAATCAAATCATCAATCATCTAATTCATAGCAATCAATCAAGTCAAACATTAATCCAAGTAAAACAAGCATTCAAATATCATCTAAATGGACAATTATAACAATAATGGCAATTTCGTAATTAAAGAGTTGAAAGTCTAACACGCATGAAAACATGAGAAATATCTCTACAATCTTGATGAATGAACTTGCATAGGTTAATCATGTAGTAAAATGGTTATCAAATCATCATGAACAATGGATCTATATGGATCTACACTTAGGTTTACAAAAATGCATGGAAATCACTATTTTAACACCAAATCAAGCCAACGATCCGATATACTCCTTTGGATCCGTGTGAGAGATAATCACCACTCACCAAATCACCTAAACAACCCAAAAGCAATACGCTTCATATCTGGACAGCGAAGGATCAAACTTGATCTACCACCAATCCGCTTCAAACGATGAAATCTCTCTTCGAAGAATGTAGATCTTCAATCTAAGCTCTTCGATCTTCGATTTGATCTTCAATACGGATGGAAGGAATCACTAGATTAAAGTGGAGAAAAGAAGTGAAGAAGTGTAGAAGTCGAGCTCTCAAAATGGCAGCACTTCGTCGCTTCAAAATCCGGATCCCAAAAATGAAGAAATGGACGAGTATTTATAGGCTGATTTCTCCTTAACTCGGCCATCTCCATAAGTCGTCTCCGACTTATAACCTTCCGACCTAAGCCCCTCCGACCTAGCCTCTTCCGACCTAGCAACCTCCGACTCAACACACGCGCCTATACGACTTACCGGACCCCCTGTCTACGACTTAATGCGCACGCGCCTTAACTGGTTAGACGACTTAGCGAGATAACCCATCCTACGACTTAACAGCTCAACCGAGTTACGACCTAACCTTAAGTCAACACGCGACCTAAGACTTAGCCAACAATTCCGACTTAACAGACCACGACTTAGAGATCCTGCGACTTATGACTTAGCAGCTAACCCCTAAGTCGGTTACGACCTAACTGAGTATACAACTTACGACCTAACTACAAGGCCACAACCCAACTAGGCTACGACCTAACTTCGCTACCACTAGGTCGCTAACCTGCTATCAACTATAAGTCGTCAACCCTTAGGTTACTTGACCGACCTATCTCACCATTCGACCTAAAATCCTTAAGTCGCTAACTCATCCAACCGACCTAATCCCTAACTCGGTCAGTTTTCTTAAGTTGTCTAACCGACCTAACTTCTCCACGATCTAACTCCTAAGGTCGTCTACTACCATAAGTCGGTCAGACCCTATAGGTCATTCCAAACTGTCATACGACCTAAACCACAACCCCTCTTTCTTAGGTCGTCGCCGACCTACCCCTTAGTCATTAACTCGCCCAGACTTATCACTTAACTCGTCCAAAACTCCTAAGTCGGCTACGACTTAGGGCTTAAGCAAAATTCTACCAAAATTTGAAACAACTTAACAGCAATGCAACCAAAGGTCAACTATTTTACGATGTTTCGATCCGTAAAATACGGGTCGTTACACCATCTGTCGGCTACCTCCAGATTCCCAGAGCGCGAACTGGAGTATAAACATTAAACAACTCTAAGTCCCCAGAGCGCGGACTGGAGTATAAACACTAAAATGGGTGTGACTGACCACCCGTCAACTAACTCCAGATTCCTAGAGTGCGAACTGGAGTATAAACATCAACTAACTCCAGATTCCCAGAGTGCGAACTGGAGTATAAACATCAAATAACTCTAAGTCCCTAGAGCGCGGACTAGAGTATAAACACTAAAATGGGTGTGACTGACCACCCATCAACTAACTCCAGATTCCCAGAGTGCGAACTGGAGTATAAACATCAACTAACTCCAGATTCCCAGAGTGCGAACTGGAGTATAAACATCAAATAACTTTAAGTTCCCAGAGCGCGGACTGGAGTATAAACACTAAAATGGGTGTGACTGACCACCCATCAATTAACTCCAGATTCCCAGAGTGCGAACTGGAGTATAAACATCAACTAACTCCAGATTCCTAGAGTGCGAACTGGAGTATAAACATCAAATAACTCTAAGTCCCCAGAGCACGTACTGGATTATAAACACTAAAATGGGTGTGACTGACCACCCATCAACTAACTCCAAATTCCTAGAGTGCGAACTGGAGTATAAACATCAACTAACTCCAGATTCCCAGAGTGCGAATTGGAGTATAAACATCAACTAACACCAGATTCCTAGAGTGCGAACTGGAGTATAAACATCAACTAACTCTAAATCCCCAGAGTGTGGACTGGAGTATAAACAACTACTGGGTGCGAATGACCACCCATCAACTTACTTTGGTCCCGAGAGCGCATGCTAGAGTATAAACACCAAATGGGTGTGACTAACAACCCATCAACTAACTCCAGTCCTCAAAGCATGGTTTGGAATATGAAAACCAAAAGGGATGTGATTCGACTGTCCATCTATCGGCTATGGTTCCTCATCAAGTTCTATAGTACAAAAAGTGGATGTGGTTCGACCGTCTACTTTCCAATTTGCCCCTGACATGGGGGCACACTTAACACACAAAATTGGATGCAATCCGACCATCCAGCACTAAGCGGGCGTGACACAACCGTCCATGCATCAACTCTTGTCCCCGGCACAAGACCCATAACGTAAATTTATAGGGATGCACTCCAACCCTACAAGACAAAATTTCTTCCTTGATTCGATAGGGAGGCGTAGATTCGAAAAACGGACCTAGCTGGATGTCCTATTCTAAATTGATATTACTACCATCCAACCGCAAATGAACGTGGCATAACCGTTCATCTGCTAACTCTCGCCTGTGATCCAACGAGTTGTGCGTGCAACATGGACGGATGTGACCTAACCATCCGCCAATCAATTCCTTCCTACAGTTCAGTGGGAGAAGCATCAAACTAAAGTTGTTGTAATTTGACCGACCACACTTCGACTTTTGCCCTTGACTGGGAGCAGAGGAATTGACCGAGGAAAACGCGGTCCGACCATTTTCTACTAAAACTCTTAGTCCCTAGAGTGCGGATAGGGGTATAAACATCAAATAGGTGTGGTTAATGGCCCTTCAACTTACTTTGATCCCCACAGTGGGCTACAAGAATAGACAAATGGATGAATGTGACGCGACCATTCATTCACCAACTCTGACCTAAACTCGACAAGAGGAGTATAAACTCACCACGGGTGCAATTAGACCATCCACGAACTAACTCTGCTAACCCAAGACTGGAGGTAGAAGTACAAATCACCGAAAGAAGAGAAAGGTGACTCGCTACATCTCCAGCTTAGCATCCTTTACAACTTAAGGAAATTACTACAATGAGGCCTTAATGCTAACCAATCAGAATGATGCCCGAAGTTCTGGGCAACCAATTATATCGTACCGCCGGATCGACGGGCAATATCGATCTGCACCTTTCATATCATACCATTGGATCGATAGGAAATGAGGTCCGAGCATTCTACATCGTGCCATCAAATTGACGGTCAATATCGATCCTCTTCGACGACAAATCGATGTGACCTGAACGTCCATCGAATACCTTTGACCAACAGAGCATGGATAGAAGAATAAACCACGAATGAGTGTGACTTGACCATTCGTCCGCCGTTGCCTTCCTTCGATCCGTCAGGAAGAGAATGAGACCAAATGAGCATAACATGACTGCATTTGAGCTGACTTTATCCCTAGATCTGACGAGAGAACATAAATCGAAATGGACATGGTTGATCATCCAACTCCAAATGAATGCAACGCGACCATTCATTCATTGACTCTTACCATGATCCGACTAAAAGAGCAATTCAAAACAAGTGCAACCTAAACATCTGCACACTGATTCTTACCCTGGATTCGACAAGGGAAGCATCAATCCTACATTGGATCTGACTGGACGATTCACTCTTCAGTTTTTGCCCAAAGTATGGCGACATAAGCAGCGAAGTGAATGTCATTGACCATCCAGAATCTAGCTTATGTCCGAATGTCGACAAAGTAACAATGTATTCCACCAAGAGGAAATAACTAGAACATAATATAGGATAGGCACGACTCAGCCTTCCATCGGTTAACTCGATCCCATGGTTCAATGGGATATAATACAAAATTGAAGCAGACATTATCTACCCTGCCACTTATCAAGATATTCCCCAGACTTGGGGCACGAACAAGAAGATAAGATTAATATGATTCAACCATTCATCAGTCAAATCTGTTTCTTAAAGCTTGAACTACAGTATAGACACAGCTAGGACGAGACTAGACCGTCCGCGTAATGCATCCGCCAACCCGAGACTGGGGGCAAAGGAGTAATTATCCGAGATTTGACTATGACAACTTGAACCTATGACCCATGCCTGATATTCATAACAACTCTAGGTTGCGACCGAAAGGATGCCTAGAGATAGAGTCATCGGATCAATACCCGGACTTATGGGCAACTGATCATCATTCTGACCCTTCCGATGAGCAATGGATCGCAGGTACATTACATGAAAAGCGCATCATTCAGAAACATAAGTAAATTCAATGTCAAAGCTGGAGCCAGCTATGTAGCAGCATGCAGTACAAGGCTAAGTTCAACTAATCCTTTGATTCAACGTCCTTATAAGCCTGATCATTTACCATTGCAAATAAACACATGAAGCACCTACAGCCTATCACGAGTATTGTAGATCAGGTCACAACTCTGCGCAATGATGAAGAAAGAGTCAAATGTTTTACTTCAGGTGAATCTTGATGGGTTCGCTTGGACTCGATCTCATATACATATACATACATACATACATACATACATATATATATATATGGACTCTCTCCAGCCATGAAGAACCCTACATTAAATGTCGACCCGAGGCATGTCTCGGTGAACAAAAACAATGCAACGTGGATCCGGAGAGATCTATTGCACTTAAAGAGGAGGCGAATCTGCTCAAAACCAGTGGGTTTATCCATGATGCCCTCCAACCAAAATGAGTATCCAATCCTTTGCTTATAAGAAAAACGAACAAAGAGTGGAGGACATACGTCAACTACTCAGATTTGCATGGGGTATGACAAAGCACAGCTTTCCACTTCCAATGATCAACCAACTGATGGACCCGACCATCAGACATGAATTACTGTCATCCATGGATGCAAACTCCAGATACAATCGGATACTAAAGCATGTCCTAGACCAGGAATACAACTGTTTCATTATTGACCTGGGCCTATAGTGCTATGCTGAAATCCCTGGATTCAAACTTGAGAACGCTTATGCTACTTACCAAAAGACAATTAACAGATCATTCAAAAATCATATCGACCGATCGATGAAAGTAGATGTGGTTAATATGCTCGTGAGATCACGACTATCAAATGACCATATCGATGACTTGACAGAGGTATTCGACGCTCTCCAAAAAATGCAGGATGAAACACGATCCTTTGAAATGCTCTTTCACCATTACATCAGAAAGATTCTTTGTTTTCATCATCAATTCTCATCGAATCAAGGCTAATTTCTAGAAAATTCTGACAATTAGAGACACCCATGTACCGAGGACAACCAAGCAGGTATGGAGCCTAAGTCGAAAGATTACCGTCCTAAGTTGATTTGACTCTAGGTCTATCTACAAGTGAATTCTCTTCTTCAACCCGACCAAGAGAGGGAAGAGAACCTTTGAATGAACTAACAACTGCGTTGATGCACTTCCAGCTCTGATAGATCGCTTAAAGAGACCTCCCATTTTTCCCAAACCTTTGGATCGCGAAGATTTATACATCAATTGGGCCGTGTCAACACACGCCATAAGCATCGCAATGCTATGTGAAGAGAAACGAATCCAAAGACCAGTATATGATGAAGGCTGGCTATTGACAAGCTCACCCCGTTAATATCCATATCGACCAACCGTTACGATAGGTCCAATAGAAACCTTAGATGTCTGAAAAGTTAATCAAATGGAGTATCAAGTTAAGCCAATTTGATATCACTTATCTCCCTCGGAGAGCTCTCCAAGGTCAAACATTAGCATACTTCATATTTGAATTCACTACATCAGACGATTATCCGAAGAACAGTGGAGAACCGTCTAACCGATGGAGAACGTACACAGATGGAACTTCCAATAATCGGCTTTCTAACGTCGAAGTTGCGTTAACGACTATTGAGGAACGATCGATCTGCCATGCCCTCAAACTCAACTTCCCTGCAACAAATAACGAAGCTAAGTATGAAGCCTTGGCGCTCAAACTTGCAAGAAAACTAGGAGTGGAAACTTTACATATCTTATGTGATTACTGGTTAGTAGTATACCGAGTCAGGGAAGATTATTCGACTAGGGGGCAACATCTTGCTCCTTATCCCAACTGGGTCCAAGAGCTATTAGCCGACTTCGACTATTACACCATTACACACATCCTCGGAGAACAAAATGAAAAAGCCAAGTCATTGGCCAAGCTAGCCAGTTCTGGAGATGCGCGATAAATAGACTTTGTCCCAGTTGAAATGCTTATTATTCCAGGCATTGGCATATGAAGATCAACTAGATCTTGGAGACGGATCTAGAAAAAGAGTCATGGATGACTCCTATCAAAGATTATCCACAATCGGGGATTCTTATTGAATAAAGGAATGAGAAATGGCATATCCTCCATGAAGCATCACTACATGATTATGTCTGGATCGTTCGACTCCATCGATGCAAAGCATTACTTTTGTATCCATCGATCCGAGACCCAATATTACGTATCCATCGATACGAAGCATACATTCCAACATCTCAGATCGATCTATGAGAGGATTGATACAAAGGAAGGACTTAAAACAACCATCGAACGTTGTTACAACTCGAATTTCACATCGATCCAGGAGAGGATCGTTACGAAACTCGATAATAAAAAACTTGACAACGACCCGTGAACGTTCAAACATTGACGGGAGTCAGGCTAACATACATGCATGTATGACAGACTAACATTCAATTTTCAAAATTCACAGGAGTTGAATGCTCACCTGATGACAATTACAACAGTGAATAACAAATCGCTAGCACTCGACACTCAGTTACAATAATGCACTGCATAATCATTGGCAGTTAACAAATCAGCATTTATATTACCGGAAATCAATCGAAGGTTACATCTTTTGACGAAAAGGTAGCAACTACTCAGCTAGTTAGATGGAACTTCTTCAGAATGAAGGAGGCAGCTTTTCAAAGCACGTCATGTTCACACAAGACGTACTTTGGGGGGCAAATGTTATCCCGCCTTTTGGTAAGGCCGTGACACCAAGAACTTGACTAAAAACCAAGGGCAGTTCATCCTGGAGATCGGTAGTACGCAGGCTCACTATGGATGTCGACGAATTTTGTCCGAGTCCGGATCGAGCTAAAATTGATATGACACGACAAGCAAAGCTATGAGAGCCAACGTTCCAAATTTTAAGTCAATCGGAGTTCGTATGCTCAAGATATTGATCGATCACAGTTGAGAAATCCAAACTTGCATCGATCCTAACTCGAGATCTACAAATCCAAATGCCACCAAATTTTTATAGGAGCTTAAGTATGACCTAAGGAATGTTCATGCGAAATATCGACTCGATTGGAGCAAGTCTTGATCGATATGAAATTCGTTCGTATCGATCACGGATCGAGTCAACTCCAATTTGCATCGATCATATCTCGTGATCTACAAGTCCAAATGCTATGAAATTTTCACAGGAGCTTACGTACGACCTAAGGAATGTTCATGCCAAATTTTGACTCGATTGGAGCAAGTCTTGATCAATACGAAATTCGTTCGTATCGATCACGGATCGAGTCGACTCCAATTTGCATCGATCATAACTCACAATCTACAAGTGCAAATGCTACCAAATTTTCACAGGAGCTTACGTACAACCTAAAGAACATCCATGCCAATTTTTGACTCGATTGGACCAAATCTTGATCAATACGAAATTCGTTCGTATCAATCACGGACCGAGTGCAAATCACGTGGGATCGATCACGTGGGCACACCCACGTGCCAGAAGAGGTCTCCCGAGATCTAAGCGAGATTTTTGCAGCCTACGCCTATAAATAGCACCCCAGAGCCTATAGAAAAGGGGAATTTTGGCCTCTCTACGTCGATATTCTGCCGAAATGATTGTCAAACTTCAGTCATACTGTTGTAATCTTTTGTAAACAACGAGTGAAATTCAATAAACATCAATCATTTCATAGTGGACGTAGGCAATTCGCCGAACCACTCTAAATCTGTGTGTTTCTATGCATTTTCTTTTCTATTTATTGGTGTGTTTGTTAGATCTGCTTCATTTTCCATTTATTTTCTTAATTTTATCTCTTCAAACACATCCGAAGAGTGTTGTGCCCAATTTTGGTACAAACACTGGGCGAGTAGTCCTTGTGGTTCTGAGATTTTTCATAACAAAGAGTCCACTGCTACAATAAGTAAACCGGGAGTTTATCCCCAATTAATCAACAAGTAGTCCTTTGTTATTATTCGTCATAATATCTCCATCTTCAACATAGCTTCATTCTTCGAACACGTGGATTGGTTCGAAGTGGTTTCCGGATAGAAATCACCCAAATCCGACCCTCGGTTCCTTCGAAATCGAATCATCGATAAAAATAAGTAAATATGAGTACACACGATTTATTAAACCTCTTCCCATTCATTTCTTATGGATGATTACAAAATCTCTTCTTTTTGTCTTAGAGTAATTCTAAGTTCATTCACTTATTAATTGGGAAAACATTTCCTATTTTCTTACTTATCATCGATCCAGAATTTCTTGACTTTTAAATGGGTCAAAAACAATGTTATTTAAGATATCGTTTACTGTAAACCCTAAATCAATCTTAGGAAACATTATTGAGTATATAGGATCATAGAAATCATTCTAATTTTACTCAATATCAATTTCCATATTCAATAAGTGCTATGGGCGGAATAATGGTGAGATCACCTTTTAAATTCCACGAATAGGACGAGTTCCCTCTTCGGAATTTAATATCAAGTATAAGAAGATTATCTCTATGCAATCCAAGTTGTAGTTTATTCATTTTGGAGATTGCTTAAATTTTGGATGATACTAATCTTCTTTTATTTTGGAAAAACTTATATAATCTTTTTAGAGCATCCGGGCTTTCCTTTCGATCTGTTTCACCCCTAGCCTAAGAAGAGAAAATATAGTCCAAGTAAGTTCAAGGCACTGGTTGCTCCATTCCTAACCTTAGTTAAACATCTTGTTTTATCTTCCCAGATCTCACAGGCGGGACAAATGTACTAGTCGTTTCCGCATACTCAGTTATTAGCTTTTATTTTGGAATTGATTATAAAGATTCCAAATCATTATTTAAAACACTTAATTATCCTTTTAAAAATAATTATGAAATATTCTAAAAAGAATCGTCAAGTTAAAACGTCTATTTTCTATGTTAATTAAAACTGTCGCAAAAGCGTTGCAAAAAAGCGTTGCAAAAAAGCGTTGCAAATAGTGTTTTAAAGCAATATTCTTCAAAACAACTTTTATATCATTTATAATTCTATCTTTTCAACTTAAATCACTTTTAAAAAAATTTAAATGATTTTTAGAATTTATTTCATATATTTAAAACCTTAAAAATATCAATTTCCAACTTTGGTCATTTTACTACAAAAGCGTGATTTTTCTGAAAAATTATTTTGGACATATTTCAAAATCTACTTAATGAAATCTTGATTTTCTTTTTTGTTCAGAAGATATGGATATAATAGTCCGGAATTTCTTATCTCGAAGAATTCCAAGCTATACTCCACTTTGTACACTCGTTTGAACTTTTCGACGTGAAATCACGAACTACCATTGCGCGACGCGCCTAGTTTTGACTCATGTTTCAATACTTGAAATAATTTTTTCAAATTGAACTTTATTGCTTATAAAATCATTATAAATTATTTTAAATCAATATTTTCACCTTTTAAAGTATTAAATTTTCACTATTCCCATATTATAATATTAATATATTCCTATTATTTTAATATTAAAATTTTAAATCCAATTTCAATTAAATTTCAATTCTAACTTCAAATTAAACTTAATTAAAACTTAGATTCAAATCTAATTTCAATTCCAATTCAAATTTTCAACCTTAATCCCAATTTCAATTTTTAAAATCGATTTCAATTTCACTATTCATCTCAATTTCAATTTCGATTTCGATTTCAATTTAAATATACTTCAATTCTAATTTGACTTTATTTTCAAAATCCAAATTTGATTTTTTCACTATTCACGAAGAGGCTTAATAATTGCAACATATGCCATATTAACAAAACCGGTCAAACTTAACAAAGGGGATTACTTAATCAACAATGAGCATAATCACTTCCAATATTCATCATTAACATAACATACATTCTCATAGCATAGTGATTATCAATAAGTGAGTATATTAGCATAACCCTACTATTCATCCAACATATTTAAACAATCATTTAAACGTCCATATCATCAAATGGTGATTATCTAACATAACAATTAAACTTGATAATCAATATAATTAAATAGCGATGAGAATTTCTCACCTTCATTTCCAGTTTGTCTAACTTTATCTGAACTAGCGTGCTCCACGAACTACACACTCTCTTTTTCCCCTGTTCCGAACTTGTCGCTTCGAATTTCTTTTTCTCTTTTTTTTTCATTTTCCTTTTTTCTTTTTCTTTTTTCTTTTTTTCTTTTTCTTTTTCTTTTTTTTATATGGAGGAGGGTGCGTGAGCTTTGGAGGG
Source organism: Allium fistulosum (assembly GCA_030737815.1). NCBI lineage: Eukaryota > Viridiplantae > Streptophyta > Magnoliopsida > Asparagales > Amaryllidaceae > Allium > Allium fistulosum. The sequence goes on from CM060908.1 coordinate 598,910,691, forward strand.
GGGTGTAAGCTCGGGTTTGGGTCTATGGCCATGGGTAGGTGGTGTGGAGGGTGGGTACGGCCTTGGGGTGGTGGAGTTTAGCTCAGGTGTGGGTTGTTGGAGGGAAGTGTAGGGCATGTACGGCGCGGGTAGGGTGTGTGGAGGTTGGGTGCTTGGGTGGGGTATGGCCGTGAGTAGAGGAGGAGGATGGAGGTCATTTTGGGTGGTGATGGAGCTTGCTTGTGGTGGAAGAAGTTATGGAAGTGGAAGAGAAGTTGGATGCCATGGAAATGGAAGTGGAGAGGATGAAGAAAGTGAAGAGAATGGAAAGGAAATGTTGTGAGAAAAATGAAGAAAGGGTGGTCCTATTTATCCATGTAGTTTCTTGCCAAATGATAACATTTCCCTTCTCTACTTTTTTGACTTTTAAACCATTTTTTAAAACTCTTTCCAAGACATGATAAGAAGTGTATTAAATGTGAGATGATGTTAGGATGTGAATTTGTCCTTAATGAAATGATTTTGCCTTTTTTTCTTAATTTCTAAATTACTTAAAAACCCTTTTGCTCCTTTTCCATACTTGATAAGACTTGAGCATTAATGGTGAGAAGATATGCTAAGTCCTTTTGTAATGATGATGTTCCTTAAGCTTATTTAAATCCACTTTGGGTCAAATCATGTCTTTCAAGCATTTTTATTTTATTCACTTTTACAAAATGTGTGATTTGTCTAATATGATATAAATGTAAGTGTAATATAGTTTGTAAAGATGTAATATACATGTTATAAATTGCATATGTTCATACAACATTAGGACGACTTGTTATAGTTGAAAACAACATTGTTATTGACAAATTTTATAGTCAAAATTTGACGTTTTTGTTTAACTATTCATTGATGTAAACCAACTTAGAAATTGAACTTCCTACTACATTTAATAAATTAAAACAAGTCTACTTAGGTTAAAAATCCATATCATTAGGGTTAATATCAAAATATTGAATTTTGAAGTTGCATTGACAAAATGTGACAAATTTAGAACATTTTTGTAAAACGATTATAAACCTATTTTTAAATCCTTAAATATACTCCTATTATCTTTATTAAGTGATTTTAATATAATTTAACTTTTCAAACAAATATTTAAAAATATTTATTTAAGCATTTACTTATTTTTAACCAAACTTAACTTTTGCTAGTTTATGATAAAATCCAAATTTCATCCTTTTTAATTATTAACTATAAGAATAAATAATTTCTCTATTATTATTTATTATATATAACTTATTTATTTAAGTTTTAAACCCTTTAAAATTTAAAATAACAAAATCCCTCATTTTCGAAGTAGCGAAATTACGGGTCGTTACAGAGGCTGGCTCACAACTCAAACTCCTAAGCTTAGTAATAGACCTTTGGCCCCTACCTATACTCTGTTTTTTACTTGAAGCCGATAGCCATAAAAGTGGTCAGTCCGTAGCCACTACCAAAATTATTACTAATATCATTATCGAAAATTGCATACCTAATGTAAAGTTAGCCAAAGTCGATCGACCATGCTAACATGGCAGCGATGGTCGATCGACGTCCAAATATGGCCAGAGAAATGCAGATTCTAACCAAGGCGTAACACAAAAATAATAGCATTATCAAGAAAAAGAAACAGCAGTGAAACACAAAGAAAAATACCAAAGAACAAAGACTATAAAAGCTTAAAACTTTGCAATGGCCATGGCCTTTGCCGTGAAGAGGAAGGAGGGAGCCTTACTGTTTCTCAAAGAATGATTGGAAAGTCAAGGGTTTCTGAAAGTTTTAAGAAAAAAGCTTTAATGGCTGAACTTCTATTTGCTTTAGTAAATAATGGAAGGGGAGAAGATGTACCTACCCCTTCAATCTTAGCCATTGGATTTGAAGAGCCATCAGATCTTGGCTATCTAAGTGTAATCAATGATCTTTTCAATTCATACATGTTGGGAACATGAGCAGTCCGCCATGTTTGGAAAAAGTGAATCGCCTTGGCCAATGACAAAGCGCCGTGTGTGGCATGCATTAAATTCGTAGTAGAAGAACCGACTGGCATGATCTTTCTGATTTGACAAGCCTGCCCATGCTCACAGAAACGAGCTTGGAGGGTAAAATGTTGCTCAAACTTTTTGTGAATATAATAAGCAAACCGATTAAGAATATTCCATCCCAATTCATGTCGACCCAGCACATCTAACCCTGGTCATTCCATGCCAACCAAAACTCAATCTGGTCCCAAGCTAGCCTATCCACTCAGCAAACCTTTTGGCTTATACCATCCAGCTCAACTCAAGGAGGCTTTAACAACCAGCTCATCAGATAAGGTCCAGCTCAAGCGTGAACCGTCTCCTTCGACAATCTTAGGTGGCCCATCTCATCATCCCATTGGCGGCCCAACACATCCCTTGCAACTTGGTCCTTTGCAATATAGCTTTCCTCACTAAGCTATGGTAGCAAGCGATCGGCCAGCGCAGTCCAGAAACTATTTGTCTGCCCTACCACATAGACGTGCAAAAGTAAACAATAAGTCATGCATCCAGTCATACTAGGTACTGTAGTCAATCTGCTAAGAGCATACCTACTCTTATAGCACACTGTCAGCATTAAATGCACACTAAATGCAGGATAGCTCCTGATACGGAGGGACAACTGGCATACTTCTCAACCATACATTTCATTTTGCCTTTATAGCTATCTTCCATCGGCCCATGCAACCAGATCGATGGCCAGGAATGCTTCCGCCTGTTTACTATGCAATCTTAGCCGTCCAACATCCATCTCAACCACTAAAAATACTCCATGCTTTACAACATCAAAGGGGTTGGAAACCTGATTGATTTCTTGTGATTCAGTTACAACAAACAATTCCTCTCAAGTTCTTAAGTTTAGTACCATGGTAAGCTTAAGGGCTAAGTTTCTTATTATTCTCTTGTAATTACTTGTAATTGTAAGATATAAACATAGAAAGAGATATTCATAGTGGACGTTGACAAGCTTGGCCGAAGTATCCTACATCTTTATGCCATTTACTTTAGTTTGCTTATGTTATTCTCATTTTATATTTTTTAAGCCTAGTGTTAGCAACTAGCCTTTATTTTCACAAATGCATTGGTCTACTTCAGAGATTGACTAATTTACTATTCAATAATAGTACTTAAAATTTTGCACATGAAAGTGCTACTATGGATCATAATATGGAATATAAACTAAGTTATCTACTAATGCAGAATATGAGTATAAAAAGTAAACAGTAAAGTAACTGACACCCGGGATTTTTATATTGGTTCGAACTCCCGTTCTACGTTCAGTCTTAGACTCCTTCTGGAATTAAACTAGCAACCCTCTCTTAACCCGGAGGAATAGGTATTACATCGCCTGAGTAACCGAATAGGACTTCTACCGCCTAGACAACTAAATAGGACTTCTACCGCTTGGGCAACCGAATAGGGTTTCTATAATACAGAAAGTTTTCTTGACTGAATGTGCTCTATAGATAGCACGGATGAGTCTTTAGAGTACACCCTTCCTATAATCTTCTCTTTTGTGGTATATAGTGTAGTACATGAAGATTGGAAGTAATTGTAATCACAAATAAATTTATGCTTGAATGTGCAAGTGATTTGAGAGCGTTTATGAAAGCAAATGGTAGAAAATAGTTTGCAAGAATATAGAATAGATTCAGAGAATAATGTTATGTTTTGCAATCTGAAATCTAGGCAATTTATAGATTAGAGTTGTAACTATTTGTGAAAAGATTCGGCCAAGAGATACGGAAACAACTATTGAATTAACGGATGTTTCTGTTTGTTGAAAAGTGGTGACCGTTCAGAAAATAGTCGTTATGATTATTTAGTGGACTGAAAATATGAATTAAGTAGACTAAAAATTCAAACGAATTTGAAATTTAAAAATATGTTGAAAAGACACTTCATTCAGTCGACTGAACCGGGGTGTTTAGTCGACTGAATGTTCAAACATTTTTATGCATGTGTGCACGTTTCAATCGACTGGATTACCCAGTTCGGTCGACTGAAACTGTCACTTCAAGCCTATCAATCTTAGTTTTAAAAGCAAGTTATTTTATAAGTTTATATAATTAAAACCAAGTTTATGTAGATTAATTTGAGTGAGTTTTAAAAGCTTGTGTGTGTGTCTATACCACCGAGAAGAGATTTTAAAAAATGTTAACTACTAACTAGACTATAAATTTAAATGTTGAAACTTGCCTTCAAAACCTTTTGGTGTTCGAACTATTGTCGAGTAGAATAATATCTTCTCCTGCAATTTTGGTTAGTTCATATAATATATACTTATATAGTTGTCACAATCAAAACATCAAAATAATAGGTTCTAACATTCTCCCCCCTTTTGATGATGACAACTATGTAAGTTCAAGAAACTATAAAATTGTAAATAAAACTCCCCCTGAATTAATGAACTACCTGTTTCTCCCATTTTTTCATCGACAAAAAGTAATTTAAGATGTATAACCAATATAGTGCAAATGAATATTGTTAAATAAAGCAAGCATATGTATAATTGCAAGACAATTGAGAACTTGAAGTATAGAAATTATAGATGATAAATAAGAACAACATATCATTGAAGCACAACAACTGTTCATAGGTACAAAGAGCTAAAAAAAACAAAGAACCAAAAACAAAAGAAAAAAACATACATAGATAAGAAAACAAGAAAACTACACTTCATTGCTTTCAGATTCTTCCTCTTCTTCCTCTTCGAGAGTGGTCCATGAGAAAGGAGCGGGAAGATTCTCGGCTATACTAGTCGAAGATGAGCTAGTACAAGAGATCTTTTCCCAAATCTTATTCAAGAAGCCCTTGATAGAATTGAGCTTCTTGTTGGTTTTGGCGACGGTACGTTCAACGTTGACCAAATGTTGACTAAGCTTTCGTAGATTCCGAGAGAGGGTGATAAGTCCTTCTTTGGGAGGAAAATCACCATGGAGCTCAACTATGTCGTCGCTTTCTTCTTCCTCGGCTTGTTGGGAAGGTTGGGAGGAGGAGGAGCCAATGTGACGCACATGGGGTTGCAGATTCCTTGAGCTCTATTAGCCGCCCATTGTTGGAAGATAATGTTATCTTGTGGTTGTGGGCATTTTTTTAAGCACGTTAGACTTAGCGTCTTGGAATTAAGCTCGCCGACGGTGATGAAGTCGGCATCGAGAATTTGAACACCAAAGTTTTGGAGAATCTGCATGATGTATGCTCCATAGTAGATCGTCTTGTAGCTCCTCTTGTGATAAACGATGAGGAATTCATCAAGTATGACTTTGGCCAATTGATATGTTGGGAGGAATAGATGGTGTAAAGCGCTTGAATGCCATGCTTGTATACTTTCTCGTAGCTTCCGGTACGATGTTGGATTGATCGAATGAGAGCACGGTGAAGGATCTGCGCCTTTGGTCGTAAGGCGATGAATTTTTATATTGTCATATCATCAGAAAGAAACCAATGAGAGACCTCATCCCTTTTATCCATGTTGACTTCTACATCATTGATGTCGAGGCCTTCGGATGGACAACGAAGAATGAATCCGAGTCTTTGGAGAGGAAGATAAATTGGAACACCGCATACTAGAGTCCATATGCAGTCATCTATTTTCCTTTGATTTTGATGATCCAAGTTTATATTTGCAAAGAAAGCTTGATAAGAAGAGGATAGATCTTGACATTGTTAGCATCAATACCTATCAAATTTTCGAGACCACTCGCCTCCGCCGTGTCTCGAATTTCATAAGCATTGAAATCTGGATAGTTGATGAAGGAGCCATCGAAAATTCTGTAGCTATGCATTGATTGGAATCGATTAACGGTTATTTGATCATATAGCCAAGACCTTATTTGGGTTTCCGACGGTCCGACGGTTGATTGACGGGGACGTTTTGATCTTGGAGCCATGAAAATTTATTAAAAGATAAAGTAGAAAAATTGATTTGAAAATTTAGGGGCTAGGGATTTTTTTTTCTGAAAAGAGGTAGGGTTTTAGTTGAGAAGATGATGTATATATAGGGTTGGTAAAAAGGTGTATTGGTTATTGTGCAAAAAGCATTTGGAAACCAGAGATTAGCAATTCAGTCGACTGGGGCAGTCGACTTAATATGACAGGGTTTCAAACCCGAGTTATTTTGCCTAAAAAATGAGTAATTCAGTTGACTTAAATTTATAGTTCAATCGACTGAAATTTGGAAAAATTTAGGTAGTATGAATTTTCAGTCGGCTGAAGTAATAATTCAATCTACTGAAAATTACAGGAAACTAACCCGCGTGTAATAGCCTAAAAATAGGCTATTTCAGTCGACTGGATTACCCAGTTCAATCGACTGAAACTTTCACTTCAAGCCTATCGATCTTAGTTTTAAAAGCAAGTTATTTTATAAATTTATATAATTAAAACCAAGTTTATGTAGATTAATTTGAGTGAGTTTTAAAAGCTTGTGTGTGTCTATACCACTGAGGAGAGATTTTAACAAATATTAACTACTAGCTAGACTATAAATTCAAATGTTGAAACTTGTCTTCAAAACCTTTTGGTCTTCGATCTATTGTCGAGTAGAATAATATCTTCTCCTGCAATTTTGGTTAGTTCATATAATATATACCTCCTTTTATCCTTCTCTTTTATATATTTAAATGTTTGCATATTAATTTTTTACTAATTCTTAAAATAAATGAATTTCAACATCATTTCTTTTATGTCATTACTTTTTATGAATATTATAAATTGGTGGTTCTAAATTCTAACTTTTAGAAAGAGCTTATTGGGATACTTTCCAATGGTACAATGACTATAATTTGGCTAATATAATCATATTTTTATAAATTATTACATACACATTTACTATATCTTGCTGTTTTATATGGTTGAAGCTCCTAGCATACACTAACAATCATGTACTTAAGAACAATACCGAAGCTAATTGAACCGCTATTTTTAAACTTTAATCATTTGTCTCTTCATTTAACGCAAATCTGTAGAATACATGTATGGCTAAAGTAAATATTTGATGTTTAAAGAAGCAACATAAGTTGTAACGACCCAAAATTTTTAACACTTCAAATGGAAATATTTAATTTGTTTCAATATTCAGATCTGATTCAAATATAATAAATAATAAGAAAAATCAATTATTAATATAATGACTCGAACAAATTGCTGTGTAGCGAACAAATTGCTATGTAGCAAGATACCATATATTTTAAAATAAAACATAACCCATCTACACTAGTCAACACACTTTGTCACATTCATTCTTTCTTCTCTATCTTCATTTTCAAGCTCCAGTTAACTAAAAAAAGAGATAGCTTCGTTTAAGAAAATTCAAAATCAAACTTTTACTCATAAAAGAAATGCAAATTTTAAACCTTTAGACTTGGGTAGCCTAGATCTTCATATTGATGTGTTCTTGGAGGTTGTGACATTAATTTGAGAAGCTCGACAGCAAGGATTAGTGAGTTGAAAACTAGGGTTAGGGTTATGGTGGGATCTAAGCGGAATTAGGAGGGATCAAGAATGGATTTGGGTTTGTCGAAGGAAGGAGCATTGGGGGTGGAGTTTGGGAGGTGCAGCTACCATTTGGGTCGCATGACATTTTTGGGCGTGAAAGTGGTGAGCAGGTCAAAATGTGAATGGTGGGGTCGAGTTCATCGTGGTGGTGGGCATTGTGATGCTCACTCGACGAGGGAGTGATTGGCGAAGTCAGGGAGGGAGTTTGTGGACTAGGGAGGTCGTTTGAGAACGCTTGCACAAGGTGTTTGTTGTGTATCACGTACGGGAGGGAGGTTAGTGTTTGGGAAGAAGAGTTAGGGTAGAGGTGATAATATTAAATAAAGGATTAGTTATTTAATTTGAATATTTAAAATCAATAACCTATAAACTGTATTTCTTTCTCATGTGAGGTCCAATCGAGGTGAGATTTTCGCGTTGCGCTCGTATTGGCGATAACTACGCGATGGAATTGGTTTGGTTAAATTTGGAGCACATTAAATTTTGGGTTAAAATTGGACATCATTCGACTTTAGTTTAAACCGGTACGCCTAAGTGTCCGCCGAAATTTTGATGGTTAAACTCACCTTTTGGGATAATCAGTTTAATATATAGTAAATAAAATTTATTGTTTGTGTTTGGATGGACTATTGGCTTGGTTTGGTAAAATATTTGCTTTTGAAAAGTGAATTACATTTAAAATGAAATACAAGGAATTTTGTAGAGAGAAATCCCGATTTTTTATCGTTGTGATTTTTTAATCCAGTTATATATATCTGTTATTTTTATTTCAGTTATACCTATTATATAGATGTTAAATGCTAAAATTTGATGGTTTGGCCATATTGGATGTGACACCGACGAATATTAAAAATTGAACCTTTTTAGTTGAAAAGGGTAGTAATAGCATTGGGTAAATGCTATGGTAGCTATTTCCCTCATTATAGTATTTTGAAATAGTATTAATTGTTGTTTTAGCTTGGAAATGGTTTTGATTTAGAGAATGATTTTTGGTAATTTTCGTGATATTTTATTTAAAATACTTTTTGAACTTTTTTATTTCACTTTAACCATTTTATTTGTATTTTCTAAATATATGGAAATGTTTTAAAATTATTTTGGAAAAGTATCTATCTTTTTAGAGAAGCTATTATAATGATGGATGTTTATTTTAAAGAAAATAAAAGGGGGTTATCTTTATTCTAAAGTGATCTTTTGTTTTTAAAAGGAGATAAAAATATATTAGAATAAATATTTATGAAACATTTTTATAAAATGTTGTGAAAAAAGAACAAATTATAAAGGGTATTTTATAAAGGAATGAGAGATTTATAAGCGGTATTTTATAAATAAAATGATAAGTTTATAAATAGTATTTTATAAAGGAAAATATTATCGCTTGATAAATTGAAGTAACAAATCACAGTTGTGAATTGATTGTAATATATGGAATGATCGTCTTATGGAAAGTATATAAGTTTTAGAATTATATTTGGAGTTTGGTTTATATTTGTAGTTTTTAAAAAAAGGGTTTTGTAGTTATATTGGAAATTTATAAAAGGAGTTTTATAAATGATTTTGGAGTTTATAAAAAGAGTGGCAAATAAAATTTAGGGAAGATATAAAATGAGTTCTATAAATGACTATTTTATAAAAGAAGTTTTGTAAAGAATTTTATAAAAGTATAAAGGATGTTTATAAAAGAGTTTATTAAATAAGTTTGAGAGATTTATAGAAGGAGGTTTATAATTATGTTTATATAATTATAAAGGGAATTTTATAATTTGTAAATAATATTTTATAAAAGGAGTTTGTAAAAATAAGGTATTTCATAAAGGCATTTTATAAAAAGGGATTTATAAAAAGAATGAGAACTGATTTCCATGAACGATCATTTTAAATTATAGTGGTATGGAAAATGTTCTTTTCATACTTAACACCAAATTCCAAGGTATTGAAACTCGTCTCTATCTTGAGAATTAAGAATGTATATCGAGGCAAGAATAGTTTTCTGACTTATCCGATTTCATTGTTAATCGAGGGATAGTATTGTTTAAAATTGGGAAGTGGTGTTAAGTATATTTGGCTAAATTTCAAAATGATCCGTTTACTTATACCAAAAGTGTTTTTGGGTTTATTTTTATCAATGTTATAAGTAACATTTGATTTAACCCAATTAAATGCAAGGTTGGAAATGAAATCTTTCTTAAGATTTGTGAATATACTTATACCATTAGGATAAGTATATGAGTACATTTTCTAGTGTTGAAAATGTTGTGTTTTGTGAATATATTTATACTGTTAATATAAGTATATGGGAAAGTTTTCTAAGTTTTGAAAGTGAAATGTTTTGTGAGTATACTTACACAGTTGAAATATGTATATCAATATTTTTCAAGAATTGAAAGGAGTGGAGAAGGGTTTGTGAATATATCTTTGTAAAAGTTTTTAAACAAGAATTTACAAAGTGGTTTTAAATTAATAAAGGGATTAATTAAAGAGGCTTAGCAGGTGCTTATGTGCTCAACCAGTGTTATTCTCCTTATGGAACTAAATCTCTTGTTGAATTGCTTATTATTTGATGGTTAAATAACCGACTATCAAATCTTTGTCAGTTTTAAAAACTATCATTATCAGTTCGGAGAGATCAGGATCATATATATTATCCGAAAACCACTTCGAACTGGCATAAGCGTTCGAATTGGAGATATCTTGAAGATAAATAAAGTAATAGTTTTTTGAAGTGCAAGGGATACTTGCTACTAATCCTGAGGTTGATTCTAAAAAGGATGTAGTAGAAGTAGTGCCTTCGGTTTGTTCAAATCCTGAACAACTTGTATGGATAAATGTTGGCATTGTATTGTTGCTTGGAGGGCAGTGTTAGCATTCTAAGAGGGATTTACTAAAATGGTAAACGTAGCCTCTAGCCTCAACAACTGGGAATGACTAAAACATGGGATATGCTTCAAGGCTATGTGGTTCGCTACCATTAGGGTATGTCATCACCCTTATATATATATATATATGTGTGTGTGTGTGTGTGTGTGTATGTATATATATATATGTGTGTGTGTGTATATGGATTTGGTTGTGCATGAGAGCTCTCGGTAAAAGGTTGCAAAGCAACCGGGGTGATGACATATTCGGTACTATCCAGTAAGGAGTATGCCGACCCTAATTCGCAGGGGTCGAAAGTGTAACGACCGGCCTTTTTGTTCGGTTCAAATCGACAATAAACCACACATGTCAGACTCAAACCATTCAAAAGGGTGGATTGTTATGGGGTAAAATAAGAAAAAGCAGAGAAAGAAAGAAAAACAAACACAGAATCTCACAGCGGAATGACAAAATATAATAATCAAATAAACAGTTCATGAAGCTGTTTACAAATAACATTTGATTACACTTTTATAATGAAGAATCAGTGTTACATTCAACATAAATAAGTAACAAATGCAGCGGAATAACATGATGCAGTGATATGAATATAATAAATAGTAATAGCACAAATCTTCGTCTTTGACCTCCAGATAGCAGTCTTCGATACACTAAAAAGCTCAGACTGACCCGAGCGAATTGAAAAGACAAAACACTCGAGTCAAAACTAAGAGATCTTACGTAAGTTAAATCAACAGTAAATAAATATGAGTGTGACGGTGTCAGAGATGTTTACGGGGTTTGACATCTCCTATCCAGTGTCAACGTGAGTGCAATACCTTAAAAGATGTTCGGGATTACCATCTCCTAAGGATCCGTTAAACTATCTACATACATAGTACAATACGCTATTATAATAGTGTCTACAGTAAAGTAAAGTATTAAAATAGGGTTAAGGCGTTGCCTATATCCCCCTTAACACATTATATATATTCCCATAGTCTATACAGTACCGTAAGCTCCTCCGTGAAGTTTACTTAGAGGGCACTCCATAGGTATGGTACAAACCAAACTCGTAGAAGGCGCGATAAGGCATGTGAACACGGCACTCGAGGCAATGCCAGGGTAGATATACTATTTGCGGATCCAGACTGCTAGTAACGCATAGCAGCTACTACCGCCCATCTCGGAACACACTCCCATAATCAAAATCAAGGGGTGGCCACCAAATCATCACAAAGTCATAATATGGTATCGAAGAAGCATGTCCGATAGGAGGAATGACCTCACTTGGTCCGGCATGGCTCCTGTTTTAGTGACATCTAAGCTGACTCATGGGAGTCAGGGTCACGTAAATACCTCATACCGAATCGTTCGCCAAACCATCCTACTTCATTTCTAGAATCTCCACCACGTACACAGTTGTTAAAGTGGTTTTCAGTATTGGCAGAGAGTATGACAATATACGATCCCGATCTCTTTAACAACCAAACGCTTATTACACACCGGATGGTTCTTTTACATTTCTAAAACCATTTCATATTGATATCAAAATATCATATTCAATTCAAACCGTATTAATTTCGAAATCATATTCATAATTAGGTTAAACTCTCATTTCAAAATCATCATATTTTCTCAAATATGTCAGTACACCAGCATATATCATTTCAAATTCCAACTTATGTTATAACATTATTAAACCTTATTCGCTTTAAAATAAAGGCTTTAATTATTAACATTTCCACTTTACACCATCTAAAATTTAGAAAATACTTTAAATAGCTATAAATAGTTTAATTAGTTTAACATAGTTTTAAATAGATATAAATTAGGTTAAATAGGTTTAAAATAGATTAAATAAATTAAAATAGATTAAAATACTTTAAATAGATTAAAATACTTTAAATAGATTTAAAATGGTTTAGATGGTTTAAAATAGGTTAAATAAATTTAAAATGGATTAAATAGAATTAAAATAGATTAAATAGTTTAAAATAAATTAAAATAGTTTAAAATAAATTAAGATAGTTCAATATAGTTTAAATAAAGTTTAAATGATTTAAAATAGATTAAAATAGATTAAAATAGACTAAGATAGATTAAATAGGTTGATTAGTTTAAAATAGGTTAAATTAGATTAAAATATATTAAATAGTTTAAATTGATTAAGTTGGTTTAAAATAGATTAACTTGTTTTAATAGTTGAAAATCTTAAAATTAGAATTTTAAAAGAACATTTACAGTTTATATTAAGATAATAAATTTGAAATTAACATCATGTTTAACTACTTCTTTCATTCCCAAAAATCTGGACCATATACAGATTTCAAACCAAAGCCCAATTTCAAATCTTGAAATATCAAATTTAACTATCCCGATTTTAATAGATTTTCAAAGTTACAATTTCCATCATTTCAATAACTCAGTTTCGATGAATGTCGTTTATACTTCAAATTCAACTTTAAAATAAATTTAAATCCTTTAAATAATTACTTAAACAATTCAATTTATATTAGTCAAATTCTATTTCGAATGTCGTTTAATTGGATTCAAAGTTTAAAGATTTAAAATCATTTAGTTTAACCAATCCGGTGTCCGTATATAATTTTCTACCCTATGGTCAAGTGATACGGATATTTATCATTTCAATCTGCAATATTTAAATTTACGGGTATATATCATTTCAACCCGTAATCCCAAATTTATTTCAATGAAAATCGCTTGGGTTTGTCATTTCAACCCATAACGATTTTCCCTATTCTATATGATTGTTCGGGTATGTATCATTTCAACTCATAGGGAACTTGCAGTGTTATAACAATATAAAATATAACATCCAGTCATCCAATATCAACAATCAACATCCATCACAATCATCATCCAAATCAACCAACAAAAATCAATAGATTACTGATTATCATTAACAGGTATTAAATTGATAATTAAATTCAATATTAAATTAAACGATGATTAAATGCAATAAAAGTCAAATTTAACTAGAATGACAATTTGAACATACCAAACATCAATCAATTTATTTCTAATCACATCATAAATTTAATTTAACTAACATAAGAAAATTTAGTAGTTGTGAGTGGGTTAAAACACTCACCTTTTGATTTTAAATCGATTTGAAATCCAAATTAAGTCCCAAATTTGAACAGTCTCAGAATTCGTTCAAACCAGTGCCAAAATGTTTGGAATTTCAATGCGATCCCAACGAAATAAACGGCGCTCAAATCCTAGTTCGCATGCAAAAATTATGATGATTAGAACGATTGAAAATTTAAATTAAAAATAAATAAATAAATCAAGGGCATTAACGTAATCATACCCGAACAAACCCTAGCCGTGAGATAACGTTCGCGAGCTACAGGCTCGAACGACCTTCTAGCCACCGACACATTCCTCAATTTTGCCTCCACGTGCCTCACCTTCATCCAGATCGAAGACCGCCATCGAGAAGCCCTCATCACGCCGCCCAATACCTGGCCGCACGCAAGGCCCAGGTGGCCGAAAAATGGTGCACCGCCTCTGCCTCTTGCATGCCATTTGAGGAAACTCTGACCATCTAGGACCCAAATGAACTGTACAGATCTACTCCACTCGACGCCCTCTCCGATGCAGTGCCTTTCGATCGCTCCTAGGACGTAGATCCACAGTTAAACGAGGTGATGGCCTATGGACGGCCGAGAACAAAACATTGATTTCTAGACAAACGGTGATCCAATTCAAGAAACGAATCATTGCAGTAGATTGCGCTATATAATATGATATTGTTTGAGGAGTTTGAATTTTTGATTTGAATTTGATTTGCAATTGAATTTGAAATTTAGGGTTTGGGTTTAGGAATTTAGTCTCCGCTATTGAGAAGGAGAGGCAAGAGAATTGTACGTACAATAATCAGAAATGAAAGGCTGCTAGGGTTTATAACAGAACTATTTATATTAACAAAGCCCAATAAGAAAATGAATCCATATCGAATTTGTACGAACGACGAATAGCGAACCAAAAGCCCGTTCTGCCTCCCGAACGAAAATGGGTTATCCCATATATCAAAATAGATGTTTTCGATAGTTTTAAACACAATGGAACAGGTTTCAAGTCCTAATTCCATCATATTAAGAAATTAGCTTTAAAATTAGCTTATTTCAAATTAATTTCAATCGAATTTAATTAAATTGATTTCTACGTGTTTCGAGCCCATACGATCAAACGACAAGTCCAGTCGCTACGAAACTAGAAATCCTACAATAATTCACCGTTACGGATCCGATGAAACTAGTTTAGTCGAAATCCGAGACTGAGGCCAAAATGACTATTTTCATGTTAATTAAATAAATTAATATTAAATTGATTAAATCACTTTTTAATTTCAAATTTAATAACCAACAATTTTCATCATTTTTGATTACTTGGACATTTACAATAATTCAATACAAATTTACATATCAATTCAGTGTTAAATATTACACTAATTACAGTGTTCAATTTCAACTGTAATTAAATCCAATTAATTATAATTTAATTCCAATAAATTGATTATACTTGATTTTAGTCCTTTTTATTTCATCATTCATTACTTTATGCATATTTTAACATTGGGTTATATCTTATTACGTTAGTATTCCACAATTACCATCCTTTATTTATTAATTGCAATTTTCCAATTATATTGAATTTTTGTCGATTTTCACATTAATTATAATTTAAAAATCCCAATAAATTAATTTATCTTGGTTTCACTCTTTTTATTAAATCAATTATTGCCTAATGAATATGTTGACATTCCCATACATTTTATTACATTCACATTTTACAGTTATCATCTTAACTCATATTAACGTGATATTTAATTACATTTGATTGCAATTGATTTCCTGTAACGACCCGTAATTTTCAATAATTTAATTTGTTCATTTTAATAATATTTTGGTAATTTAATATTGAAGAAATAAAAATTTGTAAATTAAAAATGAAATAATTACTAAGATGAAAAAGTAACAATGTTAATTAAAGTTAATCATTAGCAACTTGAATGAAATTCCAATTAATTGAAATAATGTGAATGTTAACTTGGTTATAAATTGAATGTAAGTAAATAAATGTAAATGTTGTATAAACTTATGAATTAGTATATAATTAATGATAATTGGATAAAAATAGTGTTATGTAAGCAATTGTAACATTTGTTTGTTAATAATAACTTATAAGTGTAATTAAAAGTAAATGGTAACAATTATTTATGCTACCTATTTATTTAGTCTAATAAATTAAATTTGAAACCAATTGCAATAAAATTTAATATTACGTGAATGTAAATTAAGGTAATAATTAGAAATAATGTTAATTTATTTCATAATATGACAATTGGTTGGATAAAAAGAATGGAAACCAAGATTTATAAATTTATTGGAATTTAAAATTATGATAATTGGATTAATTGCAATCAAATGAAATTTAATATTTAATTATTACGTAAATAGAAATTAAAATGAAATTGGGAAATATTAATGTACTAAGATATAAACCAATGTTAGTTATATCCTTATTGAAATAAAAGACTTGAATAATAAGGTTTAAAAATTTAATAAATGGATTTATTGGAATTTCAATGATAATTTATGAATTTACTGAAATTGAAATTAAATACTGTAATTGATAAATTAATCAACTTTAAATTGACATATAAATTTGTTTAAATTATTGTAAGTGATTAAGAAATCAAAAATGATAGAAGTTGTAAATTATTAAAATTTAAACTGAAAAAGTGATTTGATTAATTAATTATTAATTTATTTAATTAACGTGAAATTAGCCATTTTGGCCACTGACTCGGATTTCGACGAAACCAGTTTCATCGGATCCGTAACGGTGAATTATTATAGGATTTCAAGTTTCGTAGCGATCTGACTTGTCGTTTGATCGTACAGACTCGAAACACCTAGAAATCAATTTAATTTAAATCAATTGAAATCAATTTGAAATAAGCTGATTTTAACTTAACTTCTTCATACGATGGAATTAGGACTTGAAACCCATTCCATTGAGTTTAAAATATTTGAAAGCATTTATTTCGATATATGGGTTGACCCATTTTCGTTCCGGAGTCGAAACGGGCTTTTCGGGTCGTTTATCGTTCAAACCCAAATCGATCTAATCCATTTGTTCTATTTCTGATCCATCTATAAATAACCAGTTGTAAACCCTAGTGTTCCTCAACTCAGTTTGTCTATACATACAATTTCATTTGTCCCTATCATTCCAATGGCAGACAAACCCTAATCTCAAATTGCAAATTCAATTTCAAATGCAATTCCAAAATTCAAACTCCATAAACTATATCGAATTATATATCGATTTGAAGCTCTCGACGAGCACATCTTAGATCTGTAATTCGTTTTCCAATTTGAACCTCTGTCTATCTAGAAATTGATGTACAATTCTTGGTCGTTCAATTCACCACTATCGACTGCAACCGATCGTCGAATAGTTGATATTGGGACGTGGAGAGCGACGAGCGCGGTTCATCGGAGTAGGTGGTTTGATGGGTTGATGGTCAGATTTGTCGTGAAAATTGAACTAGGGTTCAAACTCTTTTCGACGGCGGTGGGTTTCTGCGACGTGGAGGTCGACGAGGGGGGATCGCGTGGCCTGGAGGCGTTCTGGCGAGCGTGGCGACTCCTCCGGTGGCCTTGAACGTGGCCGCGAATGGCCTTGGGTGAAGCATTTGCGAGTAGCAGAGCGGCAGCCTGTTAGGTTTTCACGATGGAAGGTTCAAACGCGTGATGTTTCCTGTAGCGGTGATGTGGCCGTTTCGAGTTGAGGGTAATCTTTTGTTCTATTTTATTTTATTTTATAAATTCAATCTTGAATGTTTAAATCTTAATAACTTTTACATGCGATGTCCGATTTATGCGCTGTTTCTTTTGTTAGGATCGTTTTAAAATTCCGGACATTTTGACACTAGTTTGGACAAATTCTAAGACCGTTCAAATTTTGGGCTTATTTTGAATTTAAATTCGATTTAAATTCAAAGGTGAGTGTTTTAACCCACTCACAACTTCTAAAATTTCTTATGTTTGTTAAATTAAATTTATGATGTGATTAGAAATTTATTTATGATTGTTTGGAATATTTTAAATCATTATCTCAGTTAATTTGAATTTATTTGAATTAAATCGTTATTTAATTTATTATTGAATATAAATTGCCAATTAAATACCTATTATTGATTATCAGTTCTATATTGATATTTATTGATTGATTTGGATGATGTTTGTAATGGATGTTGATTGTTGATATTGGATGAATGGATGTTTTATTTTATATCATTATAACCTGCAAGTTCACTATGGGTTGAAATGATACATACCCGAATGATCAATAGATTAAGGAAAAATTGTTATGGGTTAAAATGATAGACTCGAGCGATTTTATGGATTTGATATTTTCGGGATTGCGGATTGAAATGATATATATCCATAAATATAAAAAATTTAAAATCGCGGATTGAAATGATAAATATCTGTATCACTTGACCCTATGGTAGAGAATTATATACGGACACCGGATTGGTTAAATTTAAATGATTTTGAATCCTTAAATTTTTCTTTGAATTAAATGATTTGTTTTGAAATAACATCTGATTTATATAAATTGAATTTTTACCGAATTTCGAGTTTTATATAAAAAGATTGAATTGTTTTAAAGGAATGGTTAACGGAATAAAAATTGAAATGTATAGTGAATTTGAAATACAAGTGAAGTTTATCGAAATTGAGTTATTAAAAATCGTTGAAGTATAAATTTGAAATATATTGAAATTGGAGTAATTAAATCGATGTTTTAAAATGGATTTAAGCGATATTGAATTTAATATTTATTTATAATTCTGAATAGGAAAATGCGAAATTGGGTTTTGGGACATTGTAATGGTCGAAATGTGTTGGAATGAAATTAATAGTTTAATTGATATTAATTTCTAATTCATGTTTAATATAAACTGTTTTAAAAATATATTATTATTTCAAAATTTATAATTATTAATATTTTCAAATTATTAAACTATTTTAACCTATAATTAATTATATTAAATCATTTTAACCTATTTTAAACCATTTAATTTATTTAAACTAATTAACCTGTTTTAACTTATTTTAAATCTAATTAATCTATTTTAAAGCTATTTAATCTATTTTAATTATATTTAATCTATTTTAAATCTATATTAACTATTTATAACTATTTAAAACTATTTTCTTCTAAATTCCAAACTAAGTAAAATGGATGGGTTTATAGTCAAATTCTCGATTTTTAAGCGAATACGGTTAATGATGTTAAAACCTAAGTTGGAAATTAAATAGTATATTTGGTTTAATATGATAATTTTGAAATGAGAGTTTAACCTATTTTGGAAACATGACTTATGAAAGGAAATATAATTTAGAACTATGATTTCAATGTGATATAATTTCGAAAGTAAGTAATGATTTCGAAAATGATATGATTTGAATTGAATTTGATATTTTGATAACAATTATGAAATGATTTTGGAAATGTAAAAGAACCATCCGGTGTGTAATAAGCGATTGGTTGTTAAAGAGACTGGGATCGGATATGGGCATACTCTTTATCGATACCGAAAACCACTTTGATAACTGTGTACGCGGTGGAGATTCCAGAATGAAGTAGGATAGTGGCGACAATCCTAAAGGTATATATGTGGACCTGACTCCCATGAATTAGCATAAGGTGGCTAAAACAGGAGCAATTGACGGGCTAAGTGAGGTCATTCCTCCAATCGGGCACATTCCATCGATACTATATTATGACTTTGCGATTTATTTGGTGGCCACCCCTTGATTTTTTTATATTCGGGAGTGTGTTCCGAGGTGGGCGGTAGTAGCTGCTATGCGTTACCACCGGTCCGGAAGTGTAATTGGTATATCTACCCTGGCATTGCCTAGTTATGCCGTGTCACCTACCCTAGCACGCCTTTTACGAGTTTGGATAGGAGATGTCAAACCCCGTAAACATCTCCGACGCCATTTACACTCATATTTATTTACCGTTGATTTAACTCACATAAGATCTTTTAGTTCTAACTCGAGTGTTTTGTCTTTTCAATTCGCTCGGGTCAGCCTGAGCATTTCAAGATTTGAAGACCTTATTTCTGGAGGATGAAGACGAAGATTTGTACTGCTATTATTTACTATATTTATTCCATTGCATTCATACGGTTCCACTGCATTATTATCTATTTATCTTTGTTATGTGTAACTCTGATTCTGTATTGTATAAGTGTAATCAAATGTTTTGTAAACAGCTTCATGAACTGTATTTGATTATTATATTTTGTCATTCCGCTGCGAGATTCTGTTTTGTTTTTATTTCTTTCTCTTTTTCTTATTTACCCCAAGTAACAATCCGTCCTTCTATATGGTTTGAGTTGGCATGTGTGTCTGCTTAAAGCATACAAAAGGCGAGATGTTTTAACTGAGTTGGTATCTGAGCTTAGGTTTAGCGATAAACCTTGGCTTTGTGGGGTCTGACTCTTTATTAATAGGGTAACAATACCCTAGAATGAGTCGCTGAGCGTATATATATGAGAGAGCATATTTATTAGTGTTATAAAAGGTTTTATATTGTGTTAATTTGTTCCGTTTTGTATTTATAAATTCTGGTTGGTGTATAGGACGTTGTGACATCGATAGGGATTTCTAAACACTTAATAGGACAGACCGACACAATATTTGTTTTGAAATGTAGGTAAATGAAATAATTTTGCCTATTGTATATTTTTATATATAAAATAATGATTTATAAATGATATATATTTGGTTGTAATATGTTGGTTGTTAAGTAGTGAAATTTGTAAATATTGGTTGGAAATAAGATTTAAAAATTAAATAACATAAATTTGGAAATTTAGAACATAAATTCCGGGGTTTTTTGAAAATTTCTTTCGAATGATTTTGGGATATAATAATGATATTATTAGAAGTATTTTTTGATATAAATATTTCAATATAATTTGAAAGAATTTTTTTAATGAAATTTTGGAAAGAAATAAGTTATGTACTTCCCTCTCTGTCGCTGGAAAATAATTTCGGTGATGAGTGCACGCATCATCGACGTTCATTTTCGAGTTTCAAAGTGGGAAGGCCATTGTAGTAGTTTTACTAGATCTATTTTGATAAACAAATAATTTTTTTAAAGTTTAAATATGATTGGATATAAAAGTTATGAGTATATATATATATATGTATGTATGTATATGTATATATTATTTTAAATGATTTGAAATGGAACCCGGCATTTAGTTCTTAAAATTTCTATGAATTAGAGATTTCAATTATTGAAATGGAATAAAATTTTAACTATTTAATAATTGAAACTTCTAAATGAAAATAAGAAATGATATGCTAAGTTATAACTGAAATATACAAGGAATTTGAAATTTGTAACTTGTAAACGAAAAGAATATTAAATAAGGAGTGATAACTATTGAACCTTAAGTTAATTAAAATAAGTAAGTCAAACTTGTGTAACTTTCAATTGCATTCTTAAAGACATATATATAACATACCAATTATAAAAAGTTGAAATGTTAAAAGAATATGTAATGGAAATTTTTACAAGTAAAACTTATGTAATGGAAGTGTTCAATGAAATTTACTTTTATAAATAAGAAATTTGATATGAAAATAGTTATAAACTTAAGTTAAAATTGGTAATACTACTAATTAAATGAAGTAGAAAATGAGCACTGTAAGTAAAGGATTTTGAACTTAAGTTAATATTGAAACTATTTATAATTAAAGTAAATAATTAAATGAATGTAATGCAATAAAAGAAATTGACATGATATGAATAGATGAAAATGAATTTTTGTAAGTAATAAAGGAAAAGTAAATGAAATAAACACTGAATAAATGAATAGGGATAAAATTTTGTAAGAGATAAATGTAAGTTAAAATAAAATCCTTGTATGAATGAAAAGAAAATAAAAACTGTAAATTTTGTAAAAGAAATTTAATAAAAATAACTCAAGTAGATTGTAAATTATTGTTTGTTTTGGTTTATGGGTTGTTTGGGATAGGATACTTCTAATTGTTTAAGATGTATGAATAATCTATTGAGTTCATCTAAGACTATTGAGTAAATGGTGCACTCAGTAGTTTATTTGTCATCCTAGGCGGTTAAAAATTTCTGAACCCGAACAAACCATTTGTTTGTTTTGCTACGGATGGATGGTTGATTATATTGATTTCATATGATGATTGTATGCTGTGATTGCCAGTGATTGTTGTTTATATTGATTGTTTGTTAGTGGTTGAAACAACTTTAAATATTTCATTTTATATAATTATTAACTCTTTTAGATTATATAAGTGAAATACAGGTTATGGAAGCAATTGCTATTGCTTTTGGTTTCATAATTAAGCGTTGTTTGCCCGACAAATAGGCACGTTCTCGGATTACGGTTTTCTAGCGATATTATATTGTTTCCCGCTGTTGGGATATATATATTATTTTGAAAAAATTATGAAATATATAGTTATTATTTATATTATTATTTCTCCCGAGACTCTCCGTACAAAGGAGAATCTACCGAAATTTTTCGAAAATTTTGAGAAATGTTTTCCAAACTTTATTAATTTGAGTATAAAAGAATTTAATGGACATAAATAGATATATATTTTATTTAAATTAATTAATTTGGTAAAAATTTATTTGTTTATAAATTTAATATTTTGAATAAGATATATTGATTACTTAATTTTCTTCTTTTCCTCCTTTTTCCTTTTCGGGGACGAAAATTTTTGAGTGAGGGAGAGTGTAACGACCCTTAATTTTCGATAATTTAATTTTTTAATTTTAATAAGATTTTGGTAATTTAATATTGAAGTAATAAAAATTTGTAAATTTAAAATGAAATAATAACTAAGATGAAAAAGTAACAATGTTGATTAAAGTTAATCATTAGCAACTTGAATGAAATTCCAATTAATTGAAATAATGTGAATGTTAACTTGGTTATAAATTAAATGTAAGTAAATAAATGTAAATGTTGTATAAACTTATGAATTAGTATATAATTAATGATAATTGTATAAAAACAGTGTTATGTAAGCAATTGTATTGTTTGTTAATAATAACTTATAAGTGTAATTAAAGTAAATGGTAACAATTATTTATGCTACCTATTTATTTAGTCTAATAAATTAAATTTGAAACCAATTGCAATAAAATTTAATATTACGTGAATGTAAATTAAGGTAACAATTAGAAATAATGTTAATTTATTGCATAATATGACAATTGGTTGGATAAAAAGAATGGAAACCAAGATTTATAAATTTATTGGAATTTAAAATTATGATAATTGGATTAATTGCAATCAAATGAAATTTAATATTTAATTATTACGTAAATAGAAATTAAGATGAAATTGGGAAATATTAATGTACTAAGATATAAACCAATGTTAGTTATATCCTTATTGAAATAAAAGACTTGAATAACAAGGTTTAAAAATTTAATAAATGGATTTATTGGAATTTCAATATATAACTTATGAATTTACTGAAATTGAAATTAAATACTGTAATTGATAAATTAATCAACTTTAAATTAACATCTAAATTTGTTTAAATTATTGTAAGTGATTAAAAAATCAAAAATGATAGAAGTTGTAAATTATTAAAATTTAAACTGAAAAAGTGATTTGATTATTTAATTATTAATTTATTTAATTAACGTGAAATTAGCCATTTTGGCCACTGACTCGGATTTCGACGAAACCAGTTTCATCGGATCTGTAATGGTGAATTATTATAGGATTTCAAGTTTTTGTAGCGATCGGACTTGTCGTTTGATCGTACGGACTCGAAACGCCTAGAAATCAATTTAATTAAAATCAATTGAAATCAATTTGAAATAAGCTGATTTTAACGTAACTTCTTCATACGATGGAATTAGGACTTGAAACCCGTTCCATTGAGTTTAAAATATTTGAAAGCATCTATTTCAATATATGGGTTGACCCATTTTCGTTCCGAAGTCGAAACGGGCTTTTTGGGTCGTTTATCGTTCAAACCCAAATCGATCTAATCCATTTGTTCTATTTCTGATCCATCTATAAATAACCAGATATAAACCCTAGTGTTCCTCAACTCAGTTTGTCTGTATGTACAATTTCATTTGTCCCTCTCTTTCCAATGGCAGACAAACCCTAATCTCAAATTGCAAATTCAATTTCAAATTCAATTCCAAAATTCAAACTCCACAAACTATATCGAATTATATATTGATTTGAAGCTCTCGACAAGCGCATCTTAGATTTGTAATTAGTTTTCCAATTTGAACCTCTGTCTGTTTAGAAATTGAAGTAAAGTTCATGGCCATTAAATTCGTCACGATCGACTGCAACCGATCGTCGAATAGTTGATATTGGGACGTAGAGAGCGACGAGCGCAGTTCATCGGAGTAGGTGGTTTGATGGGTTGATGGTCAGATTTGTCATGAAAATTGAACTAGGGTTCAAACTGTTTTCAGCGGCGGTGGGTTTCTGCGACGTGGAGGAAGACAAGGGGGGATCGCGTGGCCTGGAGGTGTTCTGGCGAGCGTGGCGGCTCCTCCGGTGGCCGTGAACGTGGCCGCGAACGGCCTTGGGTGAAGCATTTGTGAGTAGCAGAGCGGCGGCCTGTTATGTTTTCGCGTTGGAAAGTTCGAATGCGTGATGTTTCCTGTAGCGCTGACGTGGCCGTTTCGAACTGAGGGTAATCTTTTGTTCTATTTTATTTTATTTTAAAAATTCAATCCTGAATGTTCAAATCTTAATAACTTTTACATGCGATGTCCGAATTATGCGTAGTTTCTTTTGTTAGGATCATTTTCAAATTCTGGACATTTTGAAATTGGTTTGGATGAATTATGAGACCATTCCAATTTTGGGCTTATTTTGAATTTAAATTCGATTTAAATTCAAAGGTGAGTGTTTTAACCCACTCACAACTTCTAAAATTTCTTATGTTTGTTAAATTAAATTTATGATGTGATTAGAAATTTATTTGTGACTGTTTGGTATTTTTAAATCATCATTTCAGTTAATTTGAATTTATTCGAATTAAATCGTTATTTAATTTATTATTGAATATAAATTGCCAGTTAAATACCTGTTATTGATTATCAGTTCTATATTGATATTTATTGATTGATTTGGATGATGTTTGTAATGGACGTTGATTGTTAATATTGGATGAATGGATGTTTAATTTTATATCATTATAAACTGCAAGTTCACTATGGGTTGAAATGATACATACCCGAATGATCAATAGAATAAGGAAAAATCATTATGGGTTGAAATGATAGACTCGAGCGATTTTATGGATTTGATATTTTCGGGATTGCGGATTGAAATGATATATATCCGTAAAGATAAAAAATTTAAAATCGCGGATTGAAATGATAAATATCCGTATCACTTGACCCTAAGGTAGAGAATTATATACGGACACCGGATTGGTTAAATTTAAATGATTTTCAATCCTTAAATTTTGCTTTGAATTTGATATTAATTCCAAATTCATGTTTAATATAAACTGTTTTAAAAATATATTATTATTTCAAAAATTCTAGTTATTAAGATTTTCAAAGTATTAAACTATTTTAACCTATAATTAATTATATTAAATCATTTTAACCTATTTTAAACCATTTAATTTATTTAAACTAATTAACCTGTTTTAACTTATTTTAAATCTAATTAATCTATTTTAAAGCTATTTAATCTATTTTAATTATATTTAATCTATTTTAAATCTTTATTACCTATTTATAACTATTTAAAACTATTTTCTTTTAAATTCCAAACTTAGTAAAATGGATGGGTTTATATTTAAATTCTCGATTTTTAAGCGAATACGGTTAATGATGTTATAAGCTAAGTTGGAAATTAAATAGCATATTTGGTTTAATATGATAATTTTGAAATGAGAGTTTAACCTATTTGGAAACATGACTTTTGAAAGGAAATATAATTTCGAACTATGATTTCAATGTGATATAATTTCGAAAGTAAGTAATGATTTCGAAAATGATATGATTTGAATTGAATTTGATATTTTGATATCAATTATGAAATGATTTTGGAAATGTAAAAGAACCATCCAGTGTGTAATAAGGGATTGGTTGTTAAAGAGACCGGGATCGGATATGGGCATACTCTCTGTCGATACCCAGAACCACTTTGACAACTGTGTGTGCGGTGGAGATTCCAGAATGAAGTAGGATAGTGGCGATGATCCTAAAGGTATATACGTGGACCTGACTCCCATGAGTTAGCATAAGGTGGCTAAAACAGGAGCAATTGACGGGCTAAGTGAGATCATTCCTCCGATCGGGCACATTCCATCGATACTATATTCTGACTTTGCGATTTATTTGGTGGCCACCCCTCGATTTTTTTTATTCGGGAGCGTGTTCCGATGTGGGCGATAGTAGCTGCTATGCGTTACCACCGGTCCGGAAGTGTAATTGGTATATCTACCCTGGCATTGCCTAGTTGTGCCGTGTCACCTACCCTAGCGCGCCATCTATGAGTTTGGTTTGTATCATACCTATGGAGTGCCCTCTAACGGCACCCAGTACGGGTGGGATTACGGTACTGTATAGACTATGGGAAATAAAAATGTGTTAAAGGGGAAAATGTAACGCCTTAATGCTATTTTAATAGTTTATATTACTGTTGACATATTATGATAGCGTATTGTACTACATAGTAGATAGTTTAATGGATCCTTAGGAGATGTGAATCCCGAACATCTCTTAAGTTACTGCACTCACGTTAGACACTAGATAGGAGATGTCAAACCCCGTAAACATCTCTGATGCCCTTTACACTCATATTTATTTACCGTTGATTTAACTCACATAAGATCTTTTAGTTCTGACTCGAGTGTTTTGTCTTTTCAATTCGCTCGGGTCAGCCTAAGCATTTCAAGGTTTGAAGACCTTATTTCTGGAGGACGAAGACGAAGATTTGTACTACTATTATTTACTATATTTATTCCACTGCATTCATACTGTTCCGCTGCATTATTATTTGTTTATCTCTGATATGTGTAACTATGATTCTGTATTGTATAAGTATAATCAAATGTTTTGTAAACAGGTTCATGAACCATATTTGATTATTATATTTTGCCATTCTACTGCGAGATTCTGTTTTGTTTTTATTTCTTTCTCTTTTTCTTATTTACTCTAAATAACAATCCATCCTTCTGTATGGTTTGAGTTGGCATGTGTGTTTGCTTAAAGCGTACAAAAAGGCGGGATGTTACATTTCCAATTTAATTTAACAGACTAAATAAATAGGTAACATATAATAATTGTCACCATTAACTTTAATCACATTTATAAGTTTATTATTTACAAACAAATGTTATAATAACTTACACAATATTAATTCTATCCAATTACAATTTATTACACATTATTCATTAATTGATACAACCTTTAAATTATCAATAACACTTTTAATCCAATTATCAATTAATACACACGTTATTACAATAAATTTACAATCTATCACCAATTATAACTTTTTAATCATTTTAATCAATTAGAATTACATTTAAAGTAGCGATCAATTACCTTAAATTAATACTATTACATTTCATTCCAGTTATATTCCTATTATTAAATCACAAATTTTTATTTCTTCCAACATTAAATCACAAAATCTTATTAAATTAACTATTTTTTATTATCGAAAATTACGGGTCGTTACAGAAGGTTTTCAATTCGGTACATTTTCTAGAGGTATATTGTGATATGTGGTACCCAATAGCCTAGTCATTGTATGGAAATCGATTCTCCAATAAGTGCCTTTCCGACTTAGTTGTATACTTTTTATGCTGGAATTTAATTAATGTAACAATTTCGATTATGATTCCATATTTATTTTAAACCTAGACATTATTATAATATCAGAAGATTTTCTATGAAATGGCTTGGTTATCATAAGTTAAAACTCGTTCGTATTTATGTGCGGCGTGGTCTTACTAGATATCTTTATTTTGGAAGGTTTTATAACATTAAAATCCATTTGAGTTGTGTTTCCTCGCACTGGTTTACCAGACTAATCTAAGCATTATTTTTCTTATAATCTCCGGTCAGACCGAGCATATTTTTCAGATCTAGTTTTGGATGTTTTGGAGCTTTAGGAGATGAACTGAAGGCCTCCTGTAACGACCCGGAAATTTTAACGATTTTTATTAACGTAATTAACTAAATTTTTCTTCAAATTAAATAATAAAAATTTTGCAATGAAAATTTGATATTTGTGATACGTCTATTTAAACGTAGCAAGTGTCGGATTTTCATTGGAAAATATACAAGTTTGTTTGTTTGTGAAATTTTCGATTTAAATTTTAAATTTTTAAATCAGTTAAATTGATGAAAATAAAATATCTTTGAAATCTGAATATTTTTATATAACAAAATTTTAAATCATTTTCTAAAGGAGACGTCATATTTCGTTTCGCCAAATTTGGACTGCTATATCCCCGTTTATCTTATTTTCGGCGTTTTGGCAGCGAATATTGACTTTTGATAGGATGGTCATATCGTTGATATCTGTGTACCATTCTGTTCGTCTCGTCGTGCTGATCTCCGCTGTATATTCATTTGTTAATTTTGGTGTCCGATAGATGGCAAAATCTGCAAAACGGTTAGCCGTATCGATACTCAATGTTAACTTTTTGCTTCCCTTTGGCCATTTAGTTGTCCACCGGTTGAAAAATCAATAGCCACTCACAATAAATTTTCCCTGAATTCACGTTTTTGACTTTTGTAATTCCCATGGTTTAATTTATATTTCTGGCTCTCTCTCTTCGTTCCATTTACTCTTCCCCTTTCTTTTTATGTTCTGTGTTATTCTTGCTTTAAAAAAAATTATATAATAGTGAAATATATACAGATCTGAGAAGAGGAGCATGGCCTTATTTTACCTAAAGCTTCATTTTTCCATGGCCGAAACCTGCTCATCAAAACCCTCTGCCTTGTCACGCACCCGACCAAACCCCGCTCTTTCCTTCTTCTGGCGTACACACCCTCTCCATCCACCGCACACTCCGACCTCCGCCCCTACACAAGCTTCCACCTTCCACCTTTCAAACTGCCGAGACAACATCCTTCCTTCCCATCATCGTCCATACCTTGCTCGTTCCATTTGTCGCCACCTTTCCTCCCTGACGTCAGCCTCTCCTCCTTCACCACTCGCCTGCCCATATCGCTACCATGGTAGTAGGCCGAACACCACAAACCTACGGCCGTGACCCATCTATCTCCCCTCTGCCCTTCATCTCCTCGCTTGGCCTATAACCGACATGCCTGCTTTCGAATGACCACTCAAACCTGCTTCCTCCCATCGGCCTCTGCCTCGTCACCCACACCCCACCTCTTGTCGGTCAGCGAACCATTTCCACACCCCATGTCACCGCATCTCCCCTCCAAAGCCACGTCCAGACCTTGCTCCACCATTTTCCTCCAACCCAACGTTTTCTTTTACTTTATGTATATAAAGAAAAAAAGATATATGTCTTGTTTTCTATTTCGCACTTCTTCTTTTATATGAAAAAAGAATACTAATCTTTTTTTTTATTCTTTTTAAATATAATCTATAGATATTTCGATTTTTAGAAATGTATATAGATTTTAAAATATAATATATATATATATGTATCTTGATTTTAAAAAAATGTAGATATTTTGATTTTATTTAATGTATTTAAGAAAGAAACAATTTTGGAATATATATATATATAAAGATTTATTTTTATGTGTTTTGAATTAAATATCGATTTTAAAAGAATTTATTTTGATATGTGTTTCAAATTTGAATATTGATTTTTAGAAGAAAAAAATAGTATAATATATATCTTGTTTCAGTCTATATAAAGCTAGTTTTGATTCGTTTTCATCATTTCCAAGCTATCAACTTTGCTCGTCGAATTCGTGTTCATTGTGCCGTGCTTTCGAATTTGTGTTTGGATTGTCGCATCTTGTTCTTGTTATTCGCTAGCCACGAAAGGTGCGCAATCACTCATGATTAACATTCTTATATTTAGCAAATTAAATTCACATGAAATGATGATTGAAATATGTTTTAAATTTAAATTGTTAGTTATTTAATTGTTAAATATGATCTGTTATTATTTGCATTAGTTCACCAATGTTAATTGACAATATTGACACCAATAAGCTATTAGTATATATATATATATATATTAATTATGGTTAATTATGATCGTATTTGTCATTGATATGCTATGTCATTTTATTATTACTATTTTATTGTTATTACACTGCAGGTTCCCTATTAATTTAGAAATTCTCTATGAGTTGAAATGATACATATCCGAACGATTTTATAGATTAGGGGGAAATTGTTATGGGTTGAAATGATAGACCCAAGCGATTTTCATTGATTTTTAAATTTTGGGATTGCTGGTTGAAATGATATATACCTGAAAAATTTAAATTGCGGATTGAAATGATAAATATCTGTGACGACCGCCCATGATCCTTGCACCAAATCTAGAGATAGTGCGCTGTAAAGTGTGCCAGGCGACCATGGACGATTGTCAGGGTAGATTAAAACCACAGAATCTATCGTATTACTCACAGCGCATGGACAAAATACAATAGAACATATGTATAGTGAAGCTTTACAGAACAAAATGCCATCATATAAAACTCCATAATAGTTGAATACAAACATCCAAAAAGTCAATACATCAAGCCTCACTACATATCTCTCAGAGAATACAAAACAGCGGAATATCCAGTACATATAATAAGAAGATAATATGCAACCCTCCATCTCGTCTTCGATATCAGCATCGTGAGAAGAGAACAGCACCTGTCACCTGCTACCTAGTCTGCCCGTCCCAAAATGGACGAACAGCCCAAGGCAATAAGAATTAAAACATAAAGCCTTGAGTCAGACAACAGTCTTAGTGAGCAGTAAATTAACTAACAACATACCAAAAGAGCATAAAGGAAAAGGAATAGGAATACAACCCTCCCACTCCAACCTCATTCTATAGTGATAGCCCCCAGACACAAACTAAGCAGAAGCAAACATAGCAGAGCATACAATTTAAAGTAAAGCTATTATCACTCGAGTCAAGGGCGATGTTTTCCAAGTACCAAGGCCTAAATCAGATAAGCACCCAGAAAATACCGCTCTTGAGTCCGAATGACGTTACGACCAAACATCCATGACTCTGGCTATCACTGTTATCATTGCTTCGATATCACCGTTAATTGAATGACCGGCACATTCTTTCAGCCGTCCGTCAAGGGCTAATGGAAACCCCGGTTCTAGACATAACTCCCGCACGCCGTCGCAACCCGTGCCTAGGACTATCGAATCTGCCCAGAGTACTCGACCATCAACAGTTAGTCGTTGGGACTATCGAATCTGCCCAAACGTACTCTTGCTTAGAGCATGCTAGAACCTTCAACAACGATGCTATCCAAGCCTCCTAGTCATCCTCCTCGACGACTATTCTCATATCCATTCATTATCCTCAACTCGAATCATATCACCGAGTTATCAACATGCTTGGAATGATCCCGTCTGGATTAGACCAAGTCTTCATCACATGATTGCCTCGCTTCATCACATCCTCGCGAAGCCTCATCTCAACATCACATCATCAAATCTATGCATAAGAGCTTCATCATCCCGCTACATATGCCACGAGCAGCTTTCCCAATTCAAGAGCCTTTCCCTTAGCTTTTGAATCATCTTCGATCTAAATCTAATCATCAATCATCTAGTTCATAGCAATCAATCAAATCAACATCAATCCAAGCAATCAAGCATTCAAATATGATCTAAGTAGACAATTATAACAATAATGGCATTTTCGTAATTAAAGAGTTGAAAGTCCAATAAGCATGAAAACATGAATTATATCTCTACAAACTTGATGAATGAACTTGCATAGGTTAACATATGATAAAATGGATGTAACATCATCATGAACAATGGATCTATATGGATCTACACTTAGGATGAAGAAAATGCATGGAAACCACTACTTTAACACCAAATCGAGCCAACAATCCGATATACTCCTTTGGATCCGTGTGAGAGATAATCACCACTCACCAAATCACCTAAACAAACCCAAATCAACTCGCTTCAGATCTGGACAGCGAAGGATGAAGCTTGTTCTATCACGAATCCACTTCAAACGAAGAAATCTCTCTTGAAAAGATGAAGATCTTCAATCTATGCTCTTGAATCCTTCAATTCGATCTTCAACTTGGATGGATGGAAGCACTAGATTAGAGTGGAGAAAAGAAGTGAAGAAGTGTAGAAGTCGAGCTCTCAAAATGGCAGCACTTCGTCGCTTCAAAATCCGGATCCCAAAAAGTGAGAAAGACCCTTCCTATTTATAGCAGAAATTTCCTTAAGTCGTAACTCGGCTATCTCCCTAGGTCGTTTCCGACCTAAGCCTCTCCGACCTAACAGATGCACGCGACATAACAGTCTTCGACCTAACGACTTAGCCTATGCGCGTCTTAGCGACTTACGACTTAGCGTGCCTTAATAACTCAACAACGCTGGCATGCGACCTAAAACTTACGCGACTTAACAATCTCGCGACCTAACACTTAAGATATACCATGCGACCTAACAACTCATACAACAAAACTACACACGCGACCTAACTGGGTTATGTTCTAACTTCTTAAGTCGCCTAACTCTTAGGTCGCTAACACGCTAACCTTCTTAGGTCGCTAACCTATAGGTCGCTCCAAGATACTAAGTCGCCACATTCTATAAGTCACTGGTTTTCATAAGTCGTCTACACTACCTAAGTCGTAAACTCCGACCTAACTATCATAGGTCGCTAACTCGAATTGCCGACCTAAAACTTAACTCACCCATACACTTAGGTCGCTCACAACAGTTTCCTTAGGTCGTTGCCGACCTACTCTACCCCACGACCTAACCCCAGAATACTTAGGTCGCCTACTACTCTTCCTTAGGTCGCCTAAACCTCTTGAGTCGGTCACGACTTATCACTTAGGTCGGTCACTACCTTAAGTCGGTCAACCACACTTCCTTAACTCGGTGAATTCCTTAAGTCGGCAACTCGACCCAGACTTACCTCTTAACTCGTCCAACCCGACTTAGGACTTAGAAAAATCCTGAACGACTTATCAACAATGCAACCAA
Organism: Allium fistulosum; assembly: GCA_030737815.1. Classification (NCBI taxonomy): domain Eukaryota; kingdom Viridiplantae; phylum Streptophyta; class Magnoliopsida; order Asparagales; family Amaryllidaceae; genus Allium; species Allium fistulosum. Next base: position 598,943,349 of record CM060908.1, read on the forward strand.
TTGTTAATTATTTCACGATGTTTCGATCCGTAAAATACGGGTCGTTACATTCTCTCCCCCTTAGGAATTTCGCCCCCGAAATTCCAAGCAAACAAAGCAATCAAAGATTATTTTGTACGCCTACCATCCATAGCAATCAACAAACCATGCATCCAATTCTAACTTAGCGTACAGAATTCTAAGACTTAAAACAAGTTACAATATCGCGAGATGAGACGACACCTTAGGGCCATACCTTGAAGAGTTCAGGATGAGCTGCCTTCATCCTCTCTTCCACCTCCCACGTACAGTCGTTGTCATCATCACTCCATTGTATCTTGAGTAACTTAACTATCTTCCTCCTAAGCTGTTTCGTGTCGGTTTCGACAACACGGAGCGGCTTACGAGGTCTTCTTTCGACTGGATCAACTTCGCAATCTTCACAGCTATCAGCAGAAACCACTATATTCGAGTCGTGCACATACTTCCGTAGATATGATACATGAAAAACATTGTGCACACTCGACATCTTCTCTGGTAACTCCAATCTGTAGGCGAGCTTTCCAATTCACTCGATGATCGGGAATGGTCCAACAAATCTCGGAGTCAATTTTCCTTTCTTCCCGAATCGAATAACATTCTTCAGTGGAGAAGTCTTCACAAAAACCATATCTCCTACGTCGAACTCCAAATCCTTACGACGCTTATCAGCATAACTCTTCTGACGGTCTTGGGCTGCCCTTATTCGTTGCCGAATGATTTCTATACAATCCGAAGTCTGTCGAATCATCTCTGGCCCAAGCATCAGCTTTTCTCCAGTCTCTAACCAACATGTCGGAGAGTTACACGGTCTTCCATACAATGCCTCATACGGTGCTATACCAATACTTGACTGGTAACTGTTGTTGTATGAAAATTCCACCAAATGAAGGTGATCTTCCCATGATCCTCCGAAATCCAAAACACAAGCTCTAAGAAGATCTTCCAAAACTCGGTTGACTCTCTCAGTCTGACCATCTGTTTGAGGGTGATAAGCTGTACTCAAACACAACTCGGTTCCCAAAACTTCCTGGAAGCTCTTCCAAAATCCACTAGTGAACAATGGGTCTCGATCGCTCACTATACTCTTCGGAATACCATGGAATCGAACTATCCACTTAACATACAACTCAGCCAACTTTGATGCAGTCCTAGTTGATCGAACAGGAATGAATCTTGCACTCTTGGTCAAACGATCAACGATAACCCAAATCCCTTCATTTCCCGTTCTGGTCCTAGGCAATCCATCAATAAAATCCATCGACACTTGCTCCCACTTCCATGTAGGGACTTCTAATGGCTGAAGCAATCCACTTGGCTTCTTCTGTTCGGCTTTTACCAACTGGCAGTTCATACACTTGGAAATAAAACTTCCAACATCCTTCTTCATACCTTCCCAATAGTAGGTTCTCTTCATATCCCGATACATCTTATTTCCACCTGGATGAATTGTCAACTTCGAGTGATGACTTTCCTTCAGAACTTCACTCCTCAATTCATCTATATCGGGAACAACTAGTCGTCCTTGCTTTCGAAGCCAACCATCTCTATCGACCTCGAATCCTTTATCCCTTTCTGGTTCCAATCCAGATTCCAAATCACGGATAATCTTGACAAGCTTATCATCTCGCTTTTGACTCTCGCCAATCCTTTCCACAAGAGTCGGTCTTATTGATAAGTTTGCCAACATCTCAGGTTCCAATTCACATCTAGGCCTGAAGTCAAATCCAGCTAAATACTCGAGACTCTTCCATTCTGAAAACATGGCTCCCAATCCTGCATGTCTTCGACTTAACGCATCTGCCACTGCGTTACCTTTTCCCGGAGTATAAGCTATACCAAAATCATATGATGCCAAAAACTCTAGCCAACGTTGCTGTCGAAGATTCAAATCCTTTTGGGAGAAAAGATACTTCAACGACTTGTGATCCGTAAACAACTCGAATCGAACTCCCAATAGATAATGTCTCCACATCTTCAGAGCAAATACAATCGCCGCTAACTCCAGATCATGAGTTGGGTAATTCCTTTCATGCGGCTTCAGTTGTCGACTGGCATACGCAACAACTTTATCCCTCTGCATCAGCACTGCTCCAAGTCCAGTACCACATGCGTCGGTGTAAACCACCATCTCATCATTCCCACTTGGAATAGTCAAAACAGGAGCACTCGTCAGTCTCTTTTTCAGGATTTCGAAAGCTTGCTCACACTTAGCATCCCAACTGAACACTTGGTTCTTTTTCGTCAATCCTGTTAACGGTGCAGCTATCTTGGAGAAGTCTTTGATAAACCGTCGATAATATCCTGCTAATCCAAGAAAACTTCTCACATCTGATGCATTCTTAGGTCTAACCCAATCCTGGATTGCTGCCACCTTAGCGGGATCAACCGCTATTCCATTTCCAGAAATCACATGGCCTAAGAACCTCACTTCACTCTTCCAGAAGTGACACTTCGAAAACTTAGCCTTCAGCTGATGTTTCCGTAAGATTTCCAAAACAATCCGCAAGTGCGTCTTGTGCTCTTCTTCAGTTCTGGAATAAATCAGAATATCATCCACGAACACAAGTACGAACTTGTTCAGCTGATCTCTGAACACTCTATTCATAAGATCCACAAAATATGCTGGCACGTTAGTCAATCCAAACGGCATTACCAGCCACTCAAAGAAACCGGATGGTGTCCTAAAAGCAGTCTTCGGCACACTATCCTTAGCTACTCTCAACTGGTGAAATCCCGGTGCCAAATCCATCTGAGAAAACACCTTAGCTTCGTGAAGCTGATCAAACAAGTCATCTATTCTCGGCAATGGATACTTGTTCTTCTTAGTCACCTTATTTAGCTCACGATAATCCACACACAATCTCAACGATCCATCTGCCTTGGTTGCAAACACAACTGGTGCACCCCACTCGGACACACTACGCCGAATGAATCCTTTTTGCAAAAGATCATCAACTTGCACCCTCAACTCCTGCTGTTCCCTAGGCGCCATCCGCCTAAGAGGCATCACAACAGGTCTGGCTCCTTCAACTAGATCTATACGAAACTCGATCTCTCTATGCGGCGGCAACCCTTTGACTTCGTCAAAGACATCCTCGAATCCATTAGCGATCGGCACTGATGACAGTCCATCCCGTGGAACAACCAGCGAATACATGAAGCTCATGAAGACGCCTTCTTCATGCTTACATCGTATTACAACCTTTCGCCCCTCCACATTCTCGACTGTCACTTCCAACCTCTCGCAATCAACCTTTGTCGCATACTTCCTAAGCCAGTCCATACCCAGAATAATTCCGAACCCCGCAAAGTTCAGAACAAAGCAATCACAAACAAAAGAGCAACCATGACTCGACACAATCAGACCACGGCATAACATACACAAACAAGACGAACCCCTAACTGGATTAGTCACAACCAATGGCCTATCAACAATATCCAGTTCCAAACCTAACCGGCCTACGAGTTCACTACAAACAAACGAATGCGACGCTCCAGTATCAAACAGAACTCTAATTGGAATACCACATAGGAAAAGAGTACCTTGAACAACCACACTCTTTCCCTTCTCTTCAGCAGTAGGAGCTTTCGAAGACGACGGAACAGCTCCCAAAGCATAAGCTTGCACAATCTGCTTGTCCTTCCTCGATTCTGGACAATTCTTCCTGATGTGCCCTGGCTTGTCACAGTTGTGACACTTCATTGGCACCTTCGGATTCTTACAATCCTTCGAGAAATGGCCCTTCTGCTGACAATTGTAGCAAGTCACCTCGCCTTTCGGCTTCTTCTGGCCATCCTTACCCTTCTGCTGCTGCTGCTTCCTCTTCTGGTTTCCACCCTGCTGTGGTTTAGACTCTCCCCTGGTAACAGCAACAACAGGTCCTTCCTTAGGAAACAGACTCTCATGCCTAAGAGCTTTCTCCACAAGCTTTTCAAATGAATCGTCCAAATGATCCACCAACTGTCTCCCAAGATATCCATCCAAGCCGGTCACAAACTTCTCATTTTTCTGATAAGCAGATTCAATATATGACCGAGCATACTTGGACAAAGCTTCAAACTCAGAAACATACTCAATAACAGATCTTCCGCCTTGCTTGAGCTCCACAAACTTCTTGAATAGAACAGACTTCTGAGCTGTAGAAATGAACTTAGCTTCAAACCTAACTTGGAATTGCTCCCAAGTAATCTCTTCCTCCGGAGTATCGATGGTAATAGAGTTCCACCAATTAGAAGCTCTCCCTTGAAGCTGTCTCGATGCCAACTTCCTCTTAGTAGCATCCTCAATTCCCAAATCACCAAAGATCCTTCTACAAGCATCGATCCATCTCTGGACTTCAATAGTTGATTCTGTTCCCAAGAAAACCTTCCCTCCAAGAGCAGTATTATCCTTGCACAACTTAGCAAAATCCACTGGTTTCGGAGTTTGGACTTGAACTCCAACATCTACTGCTGCCCCCTGAACTGGTATCCTTCTCATGATCGAAGTCATCATAGCTTCGAACATGGCTGCATAATCAGCAGTCTCTTCAGTAGCACGACCTTCCCTAGCAGCTGGTCTCCCTCTTCGACTCATTCTCAATATCTATAAAAAGGAATGATTAGAACATCTAGAGAAACAACTGCATAAAGGACTCAAACTCAACTAAACTACTATATTATATATAGTATTCATCCATCAAAATACAATTACGTCTCTCATACGTAGTTTCGTCAGTGAGCGTTGGGTAAAATCGATTAACCAATGCTCTGATACCAAATGTGACGACCGCCCATGACCCCTGCACCAAATCTAGAGATAGTGCGCTGTAAAGTGTGCCAGGCGACCATGGACGATTGTCAGGGTAGATTAAAACCACAGAATCTATCGTATTACTCACAGCGCATGGACAAAATACAATAGAACATATGTATAGTGAAGCTTTACAGAACAAAATGCCATCATATAAAACTCCATAATAGTTGAATACAAACATCCAAATAGTCAATACATCAAGCCTCACTACATATCTCTCAGAGAATACAAAACAGCGGAATATCCAGTACATATAATAAGAAGATAATATGCAACCCTCCATCTCGTCTTCGATATCAGCATCGTGAGAAGAGAACAGCACCTGTCACCTGCTACCTAGTCTGCCCGTCCCAAAATGGACGAACAGCCCAAGGCAATAAGAATTAAAACATAAAGCCTTGAGTCAGACAACAGTCTTAGTGAGCAGTAAATTAACTAACAACATACCAAAAGAGCATAAAGGAAAAGGAATAGGAATACAACCCTCCCACTCCAACCTCATTCTACAGTGATAGCCCCCAGACACAAACTAAGCAGAAGCAAACATAGCAGAGCATACAATTTAAAGTAAAGCTACTATCACTCGAGTCAAGGGCGATGTTTTCCAAGTACCAAGGCCTAAATCAGATAAGCACCCAGAAAATACCGCTCTTGAGTCCGAATGACGTTACGACCAAACATCCATTTGTAACGACCCAGAAATTTTGATAATTAAAATTCGAATATTTAATTAATTTTAAATATTTATAAGTGGAATTAAGAAGTCGAATAATTTATTTTTCGAATATTGGATTTAATTGGATAATTAAATCAATAGTTAAATAGTGAAATTCCAGAAATAATTGAAAATCGAGTTAATATGATTGAAAATGATTTGGAGAATTTTATTTAATCATACTGGAGTTATAGAAGGGTTATAGAACTTTCAGAATCGAATTTGGAGTTAAATTGTGAAAATCGAATATTTTAATATTTAATTATCGACTGGAAAATAGTCAATTTTCGAACAGTCTCAGAATTGAACGAGACCAGTTCCATTGGATCCGTAATAGTTAGTTATTATCGGATTTCAATTTTCGTATCCATCGGAGTTGTCGTTCGACCGTGGCAGCTCGAAACGCATCGATATCATTTTAATTTTAAATCGTCGAGTTAAAATAGTCATTTTTCAAACAGTGTCGGATTTCGACGAAACCAGTTTCATCGGATCCGTAACGTGATGTTATTGTAAGATTTCAAATTTCGTAATTTTTGGATTTACCGTTTGTCCGGGGCAAGCCAAAACGCCTCAAAAATCGATTTAAATCGGTTTAATTTAAATTGATCGTTTTTCTTCGTATCTCGCACAGACGATCGAATTAGCTTTCGAAACCTGCTCCATTGCGTTCGGAATGCGGGGTAAACCCTAGAAACGTCAGCCGGCACGCTCGATTTCGAGTTCGAAATTTTTCGATGAATAGTGAATCGTGAAATTTTCTATAAAAGCACCCACATTTTCTCATTTGCAAACCGAGCCTAGGGTTTCTATCTTCAGCCGCCTCTAATTCGTTCGATGGCCAGAAACGAATGCCACTTCATCCTTTAATTTCTCAAAATCCGTGAAGTTCTAGCCAAAGTCTTCAACTAGAGGATTGTAGATCTCGGCGAGACGAAGTCATCCATACGGCGATGATGAATATTCGAGCAGCATGGAGGGCGCGCCAGGGCAAGAACGCGCGCACGAACGGGCACGCTTTTCTCCACCTAGAAACGACCGAGTGGAGCACGACTCCGGCCGTGGGTAGCTAAGGTGGGTGGCTTTCGAATGGAGGTGGGTAGATGGGGTTTCGACGATGGTATGGGGTTGCACGAATTAGGTTTAAGGGGCGGTTGTTGGGTTCAAAGTCGCGTGCGTTGCCTGGTGGAGGGAAGAAGAAGATCGCGGCCGTGATTTGTTGGGGAGGAACGAACGGTCCAGATGGAGTTTAGGTTAAATTAAAAATAAAAGAAATTGAAATTTAATTGTTTTATAATTCGTGTATGTTTAAAATGATGTATCTTTGTCATACGATATCAGATTTCAACGAATTTGGTAGCGCCGGAATCGTAGAAACACGTACTACGCGATGCAACTGGATTGGAAGCGATCGGGGTCAGTGAAAATTTGGAGTGAAATTAAACGTCCGTTTAGTTTCATTCGAAATAAACGCTATAAATTGCTATCAGAAAATCAAGGTGAGATCTTCTCACTCAATTGAATGTGGAATTATTTACAGTTATTGATTGATGATTGACTATTTGGATGTGATATTAGATATAGTAGGATATATATCTATATATAGCAGTATATACATATTGGCATATGTATATATTGGATTGATTGATTCTCGCCTCGTATAGCGGATGAGACCCTATTGCGCCGTTAGTAAGCGGATTTATAAAAACCCATATACCGCGATAATTCCGTACTGGAGCGGAATTGGTATTGTGCTAACATCTGTGGATGCAGGGAAACAGGTTGGAGGGATCCAACTGGATTCCTCACCGTATTGATTATTTACAGATATTGATGTATATTCTGTTATCATATTGATATATGATATTGACTGTTGTGATGGACTGATTGGTGTTGTGACATCATCGGATTCGGTTTTGAAGTTTAAAAATAACGACTTTTATTTTAAAAAGATTTTTAAAGTGATTTTTGAAAAGTAGACGTTTATCGGATTTTTGAATTGATTTATTTCAAGAAAAATAAACGTCTAGAATTTTAAAGTTATAAAAGAGTTAAGATTTTTGGTGAAATATAACCAAAGTGTGATTTTTGAAATGAAAGTTGATTTAATTGTAAAATAGGTTAAATTGAGATTTTTAAAGTATTATAAAAGATGTACAGAAAAATTGATATATTTATCAATTAAAATTTTTTGGAATTTTAAAACGAGTTTTTATAAGTGAAGATATGAATCTTATAGAATTTTAAAATTGTGAAGATATGAAGTTTATAGATGTATAAATTGTGAAGTTAAAATGAATGAAATTGTAGAATAGAAGATTTATAAGGAATTAACTTATAAATTGGATTTTTGCCTACAAATGAAATATTGATCGAATTTGTTGATAAAGGAGATTTACAAATCGAAGTTGTTATAAAATATAAAAGGTGAAATTTATAAACATTGTTTTATAAATCCAAAACCAATTGAAATTGATAGGTTAAACATAGAAGTTTAATAAAGGAGATATATTCGCGATTTTGGATAGCGAATTATTATTGAAATAAAACGTGTGGAAAATAGTGAAATGTAAATAGTAAAGTATATTCACGGTTTTGGATAGTGAATATATCGTTAAGTAAAATGGATAGTTTTGGAAAAGTGATATAAAAAAAATTGAAGTTAAACATTTTAGAAATGTTTTTAAAATGTAGTATGATATCGAATACATAGATTTCAACATTTTTATTGTTGAAATAGATGTTTTCGAAGAATAAGGAAATGATGGACTATAACACTGTTGTTATAGTAAATGATTTCCGGAAGGAAATGTTTTGATGTAGTATTGGGATTTATATATCTATTAAAATCCGAATCCCTATACTAGTGATTTTGAGTCGTCGTAACGATGTTTTACGTAACATTCGTTTTGACTCAAATAAATGTGTTTAAAGAGAATGATTTCCTTAAAGAATGAATATATACTTAATATTGATTTAAGTATATCGAATATTTTCTAAGTGTTGAAAATAAATGATTTGTGAATTACTTATTATTAAATAAGTATGGAAATTTTTTTTTTCCAATAGGAAATGAACTGTTTTTGAGATTTTATCTTCAAAGATAAATTGAAATGTGGAAGTTGATTTGAAATTGTTTTCAAACGGTTAAGTGTGGAAATTTTATATCTAGTAAAGATGTTTTTGAAGATGAAATAATTTGGAAAATTATTTGGAATCTGATGATGTTGCGCATCTTTATTGATAGTTAAAGAACCGACTATCGATAATTACCTTTAGATAGGTATTTGTTGTGAATTTGGATGAATTTGAATGCCACACTTATTTTTGAATAATCGCTCACTATTCGGGTTAACCGGGAAAGGACCATGGGGTCGTATAACCCATTCCGAATATGTGATACGTCGTTATGAATTGCATTTGAAGACCGGTGTTGAAGACCGGATATTTTTGAAAACGGAAGGATTACCGTCGAGTTACTCTACATCGGCTGATCTCCGATTTAGAGGTTTTATCACCCTTAGTGACGGGAAGTCCTGACGTGATTGAAAATTATCCGGATATGCAAGGGCTTCGTGAGAAGTGCCTTCGGTTCTGTTCGATCCCGGAACAGACTTGTATGGATTGTGTGTCTGACGTTACAATTTGAGATATAAAGCTGATTTCTTTCAAATACATTTCTGTTGGTGGCGGAGAATTTATTCTCTTAGCTTAACACCCTTCTCTGAGACGTACGAGCTCAGAGGTTATGTAGTTGAAATTTATCAGCGATATATCCCAATTTGGTAACGTGGCATACTGAGTGTTGCTGTGAAATGATCAGTGTTTGATCATTTGTGATATGATCATTTGTTTGATCTTATATCTTTGTGATCATAGGTTGATCATTTTTGTTTGACCCGAAGCAGGGCTTTTTGAGAAAGCGTAGCTTTGTGGACGAGACTTCGTCGAGCCTCACACCCCGGAAATGGTCGAAACAGGAAGGATGCGGCAAGGTTCTAGGGAGTAGCGCCCCTTAGTGTATGTCATTCCTTCTGGATAAAGGTGGTATCATGGTATGGAGCCCAGATACTTAACCTCTATGGTTACTGCATTATTATTATCTATGTGGTTTGTTGGAAATCGGGGATCCTCGGGAAGATCGGTGACGATCGGGGGATGGCATACGCGTGTCAGTAGTTACCTATTTTTGCAGAGGTAACCCGGCCTTGTGTTGGCAGAGATCTAACCGTAACGTTAGATTCTCGGGTCGTCTATTCCAGGGACGTACCCATCGTGGATAGGAAGTTCCTTAGCCTGACCATTTGTTGGAAATCCAAAGAAACAATACGTGACTTGTACGGTTTTAGTTGTAGAACCTATCATTCACTTATGGTGGCGCCCCACTGTTTGGATGGTAGCTATAGTAGGCATAGTTCGAAATGTCTATGCTAGCTAAGATTAATATTATACTTTCGAAAATGATTTCTACACTATGCACTAGTAATAATATCAAAAATGATTTGATTTTGCGTAGTAAGCATCTTTGACTATCATAAGAAGAAATCTCCTCCAAGCCTGCGTTTGCATTGTGTGTGTGGTGGGAGGTCTTATGGTAGTTTCATTTTCCAAAAGCATTGCGAATTGACATTAAAATTTTCCTGTTGTTTATTTTAAAGATAAACTGTTTTACGATCTCACACCAGTCACCATGACTGACTCGGAGTTTATTGTTTCCCTTCTAAACTCTGGGTGCCCACCAATTTCCACACGGGCAGCCTAGAGTTATGTTATCAGGATATTCTGGATATTCTGGAGTTTTGGAAGCAAGCTGGATGGCGAGACGTAGTATTTGTATCTGATAGTATTTATTCCGCTGTGTATTCTGTATGAGGACAAGTTATAAAACTGTCCATTGTTGTACTGAGTTGTATATTGACTCTGATGATTGATGTATGTATAAAATGATATAGTTCTTTGTTTTTAAATGATATTCATTTATCTATTATATATTGTTCCGCTGCGATATGTGAGATTCTGATATTGTCTCTGTTCTGTATCTGTTGTTGTTGTGTTGTTCTTCTTCTCTTTTTCTTCTATCTTCTTCTTCTACCTTTTTCTTCTTTCTTAAAACCATAACTTTTCGGGTTTCCGGCATTCGATGGCTCAGCAGTCGATAAAGTGAGTATCGATGTTGAATTTTCGAAAGTCGAAAATTTTCGGGATGTTACAAGTGGTATCAGAGCATATGGTTAAGCGACAACCCTGCTCTGTTGGGTGTTACTCATTAGAGATAGAGTCAGTAGTACTCTAGAATGAGTTGAGTGTAATAATAGATATGAGCGCGTATTTGTTATTTGAATATAAAATTGTTTTATATTGTGATGATTGGTTTGTTGAGTGGTATATGGATTCTGGTCGGTATTGTCCGTACAACTCTATCGATAGGGATCTCTAAACACTTATATAGAACAATTCGGCACAGTATTGTTTTAAATAGGGTAAATGAGATAATTTTGCCTAAAACTATTTTCGTATATAAAAGAAATGATTTTTCTGTAAAGTACTATAGTATATGGTTGCATGGATGTTAGGAGGTAATAATAGTAAATTATTATCATTGAAATTGAATAAGAAATTGAAATCATAACTCCAAAGTTAAGAAATAAATTCACATGCAAATGAAATTAAAGAATGTAAATTATAAATGTGAATTGTAATTTAAAACGGAATTCCAGAGAAGTTTTTGGAAATGTTTTGAAAAGAATTTGAAAATTTTGGAGATTTGGGAAGTTTAAATCTTTTTGGAGTTGAAAATGAATTTCAAAGGTTTTGAAAAGTATTTTGGAGAGTTGAAAGCTCTAAACTCTTTTCGGTCGCTGGAAAATAATTTCGATGATGACCGCGGCATCGTTGGTGTTCATTTTCGGGTTTCCAAAAGAGGAATTGCTGCCAATTGTTTTAAAAGGAAGTTGTTTTGAAAATTTGGATTTTGTTTTAGAAAATTCAAAGAATAGTTGAACTGTTTTCAAAAATGGTTTTTGGAAACGTTGGTAAGACTCTGGGATACCATATTTATGAAATATTATTAAGTTGATAACTTATACAAATTGAATGTTGATAGAATAAATTTAACTTAAAGAGTGGAGTTAAATTAAAGGAAGTATAAGTGCATAAAATTGAATAAATGAAAATGAAATTTCAAAGAAGATAATTGGAATTAAAATTCATTAAAGGAATGAAATTGGAATGTAGATAAGTCGAAGACTTATAAAATATTTGAAATTTGTTAGTAAATGAAATTCAAGCTGAATATTGAAAAACTGGATTTGATTTGTGATAAACAAAGTGAAGTATTGAAATAAAATTAGTAAGCGAAACTAATTGAAGGAATGACAAGGTAAATATAATTTGAAAATGAATTGGAATTTGTAATGAATTAGTAATTGGAACTAATTTAAAATAGTGCAGTTATGAATGAAAGATAATTGGTAAATTCAATATTCAGAAGATAAATTGAATCCAAAGTAGATTGGAATTGTGAATTGAATTCAAATGAATGTGAACTGTAAATATTGAACGATAATGAATATGTAACTTCAACAGTGAAGTAAAGATGTATAAGCAGTTGATATTGAAAATTTTGTAACAGAATGTGCAAAATGGTTTGGATATATGTAACTAGATATTATGGCTAGTAGGATATACAGGTATAAGGGAATTGGGATTTCGATTTCAAAGATAAATTTGAATTGCTCGACAAAAGGTAAGTATTTGAATTTCTATATGAGATTTGATGATTTCTTCTCTAGCCGCTTGGCATTTTTCTTTTCTTTTTGAAATCTGAGAGTCCGTAGGGACGTTTTGTAGTCGTGCCGTATTAGCCGCGCAAAGGAGACGCTGGCAAAATTTTCGGAAATTTCGAGTGTTAGAAAAATTTGAGAAAATTTTGAAAGTTTGAAATTTGAATTTAAACTCGAATTTGAATTGAGAAGTTAAACAATGTTGTTTGAAACTTATAATTGAAGTTGGAAAACGAGTTGAGTAATAACGAATCTTTATTAGAAAGATTTGTTTTGAAAATTTGAGAGAATTATTGAATTGTGAAAAATAGTAGACGAGTTAAGGACCTTTCTTCCTAACTTGTAATTTCGAGGACGAAATTCTTTTAAGGGGGGAAGTTTGTAACGACCCAGAAATTTTGATAATTAAAATTCGAATATTTAATTAATTTTAAATATTTATAAGTGGAATTAAGAAGTCGAATAATTTATTTTTCGAATATTGGATTTAATTGGATAATTAAATCAATAGTTAAATAGTGAAATTCCAGAAATAATTGAAAATCGAGTTAATATGATTGAAAATGATTTGGAGAATTTTATTTAATCATACTGGAGTTATAGAAGGGTTATAGAACTTTCAGAATCGAATTTGGAGTTAAATTGTGAAAATCGAATATTTTAATATTTAATTATCGACTGGAAAATAGTCAATTTTCGAACAGTCTCAGAATTGAACGAGACCAGTTCCATTGGATCCGTAATAGTTAGTTATTATCGGATTTCAATTTTCGTATCCATCGGAGTTGTCGTTCGACCGTGGCAGCTCGAAACGCATCGATATCATTTTAATTTTAAATCGTCGAGTTAAAATAGTCATTTTTCAAACAGTGTCGGATTTCGACGAAACCAGTTTCATCGGATCCGTAACGTGATGTTATTGTAAGATTTCAAATTTCGTAATTTTTGGATTTACCGTTTGTCCGGGGCAAGCCAAAACGCCTCAAAAATCGATTTAAATCGGTTTAATTTAAATTGATCGTTTTTCTTCGTATCTCGCACAGACGATCGAATTAGCTTTCGAAACCTGCTCCATTGCGTTCGGAATGCGGGGTAAACCCTAGAAACGTCAGCCGGCACGCTCGATTTCGAGTTCGAAATTTTTCGATGAATAGTGAATCGTGAAATTTTCTATAAAAGCACCCACATTTTCTCATTTGCAAACCGAGCCTAGGGTTTCTATCTTCAGCCGCCTCTAATTCGTTCGATGGCCAGAAACGAATGCCACTTCATCCTTTAATTTCTCAAAATCCGTGAAGTTCTAGCCAAAGTCTTCAACTAGAGGATTGTAGATCTCGGCGAGACGAAGTCATCCATACGGCGATGATGAATATTCGAGCAGCATGGAGGGCGCGCCAGGGCAAGAACGCACGCACGAACGGGCACGCTTTTCTCCACCTAGAAACGACCGAGTGGAGCACGACTCCGGCCGTGGGTAGCTAAGGTGGGTGGCTTTCGAATGGAGGTGGGTAGATGGGGTTTCGACGATGGTATGGGGTTGCACGAATTAGGTTTAAGGGGCGGTTGTTGGGTTCAAAGTCGCGTGCGTTGCCTGGTGGAGGGAAGAAGAAGATCGCGGCCGTGATTTGTTGGGGAGGAACGAACGGTCCAGATGGAGTTTAGGTTAAATTAAAAAAAGAAATTGAAATTTAATTGTTTTATAATTCGTGTATGTTTAAAATGATGTATCTTTGTCATACGATATCAGATTTCAACGAATTTGGTAGCGCCGGAATCGTAGAAACACGTACTACGCGATGCAACTGGATTGGAAGCGATCGGGGTCAGTGAAAATTTGGAGTGAAATTAAACGTCCGTTTAGTTTCATTCGAAATAAACGCTATAAATTGCTATCAGAAAATCAAGGTGAGATCTTCTCACTCAATTGAATGTGGAATTATTTACAGTTATTGATTGATGATTGACTATTTGGATGTGATATTAGATATAGTAGGATATATATCTATATATAGCAGTATATACATATTGGCATATGTATATATTGGATTGATTGATTCTCGCCTCGTATAGCGGATGAGACCCTATTGCGCCGTTAGTAAGCGGATTTATAAAAACCCATATACCGCGATAATTCCGTACTGGAGCGGAATTGGTATTGTGCTAACATCTGTGGATGCAGGGAAACAGGTTGGAGGGATCCAACTGGATTCCTCACCGTATTGATTATTTACAGATATTGATGTATATTCTGTTATCATATTGATATATGATATTGACTGTTGTGATGGACTGATTGGTGTTGTGACATCATCGGATTCGGTTTTGAAGTTTAAAAATAACGACTTTTATTTTAAAAAGATTTTTAAAGTGATTTTTGAAAAGTAGACGTTTATCGGATTTTTGAATTGATTTATTTCAAGAAAAATAAACGTCTAGAATTTTAAAGTTATAAAAGAGTTAAGATTTTTGGTGAAATATAACCAAAGTGTGATTTTTGAAATGAAAGTTGATTTAATTGTAAAATAGGTTAAATTGAGATTTTTAAAGTATTATAAAAGATGTACAGAAAAATTGATATATTTATCAATTAAAATTTTTTGGAATTTTAAAACGAGTTTTTATAAGTGAAGATATGAATCTTATAGAATTTTAAAATTGTGAAGATATGAAGTTTATAGATGTATAAATTGTGAAGTTAAAATGAATGAAATTGTAGAATAGAAGATTTATAAGGAATTAACTTATAAATTGGATTTTTGCCTACAAATGAAATATTGATCGAATTTGTTGATAAAGGAGATTTACAAATCGAAGTTGTTATAAAATATAAAAGGTGAAATTTATAAACATTGTTTTATAAATCCAAAACCAATTGAAATTGATAGGTTAAACATAGAAGTTTAATAAAGGAGATATATTCGCGATTTTGGATAGCGAATTATTATTGAAATAAAACGTGTGGAAAATAGTGAAATGTAAATAGTAAAGTATATTCACGGTTTTGGATAGTGAATATATCGTTAAGTAAAATGGATAGTTTTGGAAAAGTGATATAAAAAAATTGAAGTTAAACATTTTAGAAATGTTTTTAAAATGTAGTATGATATCGAATACATAGATTTCAACATTTTTATTGTTGAAATAGATGTTTTCGAAGAATAAGGAAATGATGGACTATAACACTGTTGTTATAGTAAATGATTTCCGGAAGGAAATGTTTTGATGTAGTATTGGGATTTATATATCTATTAAAATCCGAATCCCTATACTAGTGATTTTGAGTCGTCGTAACGATGTTTTACGTAACATTCGTTTTGACTCAAATAAATGTGTTTAAAGAGAATGATTTCCTTAAAGAATGAATATATACTTAATATTGATTTAAGTATATCGAATATTTTCTAAGTGTTGAAAATAAATGATTTGTGAATTACTTATTATTAAATAAGTATGGAAATGTTTTTTTTCCAATAGGAAATGAACTGTTTTTGAGATTTTATCTTCAAAGATAAATTGAAATGTGGAAGTTGATTTGAAATTGTTTTCAAACGGTTAAGTGTGGAAATTTTATATCTAGTAAAGATGTTTTTGAAGATGAAATAATTTGGAAAATTATTTGGAATCTGATGATGTTGCGCATCTTTATTGATAGTTAAAGAACCGACTATCGATAATTACCTTTAGATAGGTATTTGTTGTGAATTTGGATGAATTTGAATGCCACACTTATTTTTGAATAATCGCTCACTATTCGGGTTAACCGGGAAAGGACCATGGGGTCGTATAACCCATTCCGAATATGTGATACGTCGTTATGAATTGCATTTGAAGACCGGTGTTGAAGACCGGATATTTTTGAAAACGGAAGGATTACCGTCGAGTTACTCTACATCGGCTGATCTCCGATTTAGAGGTTTTATCACCCTTAGTGACGGGAAGTCCTGACGTGATTGAAAATTATCCGGATATGCAAGGGCTTCGTGAGAAGTGCCTTCGGTTCTGTTCGATCCCGGAACAGACTTGTATGGATTGTGTGTCTGACGTTACAATTTGAGATATAAAGCTGATTTCTTTCAAATACATTTCTGTTGGTGGCGGAGAATTTATTCTCTTAGCTTAACACCCTTCTCTGAGACGTACGAGCTCAGAGGTTATGTAGTTGAAATTTATCAGCGATATATCCCAATTTGGTAACGTGGCATACTGAGTGTTGCTGTGAAATGATCAGTGTTTGATCATTTGTGATATGATCATTTGTTTGATCTTATATCTTTGTGATCATAGGTTGATCATTTTTGTTTGACCCGAAGCAGGGCTTTTTGAGAAAGCGTAGCTTTGTGGACGAGACTTCGTCGAGCCTCACACCCCGGAAATGGTCGAAACAGGAAGGATGCGGCAAGGTTCTAGGGAGTAGCGCCCCTTAGTGTATGTCATTCCTTCTGGATAAAGGTGGTATCATGGTATGGAGCCCAGATACTTAACCTCTGTGGTTACTGCATTATTATTATCTATGTGGTTTGTTGGAAATCGGGGATCCTCGGGAAGATCGGTGACGATCGGGGGATGGCATACGCGTGTCAGTAGTTACCTATTTTTGCAGAGGTAACCCGGCCTTGTGTTGGCAGAGATCTAACCGTAACGTTAGATTCTCGGGTCGTCTATTCCAGGGACGTACCCATCGTGGATAGGAAGTTCCTTAGCCTGACCATTTGTTGGAAATCCAAAGAAACAATACGTGACTTGTACGGTTTTAGTTGTAGAACCTATCATTCACTTATGGTGGCGCCCCACTGTTTGGATGGTAGCTATAGTAGGCATAGTTCGAAATGTCTATGCTGGCTAAGATTAATATTATACTTTCGAAAATGATTTCTACACTATGCACTAGTAATAATATCAAAAATGATTTGATTTTGCGTAGTAAGCATCTTTGACTATCATAAGAAGAAATCTCCTCCAAGCCTGCGTTTGCATTGTGTGTGTGGTGGGAGGTCTTATGGTAGTTTCATTTTCCAAAAGCATTGCGAATTGACATTAAAATTTTCCTGTTGTTTATTTTAAAGATAAACTGTTTTACGATCTCACACCAGTCACCATGACTGACTCGGAGTTTATTGTTTCCCTTCTAAACTCTGGGTGCCCACCAATTTCCACACGGGCAGCCTAGAGTTATGTTATCAGGATATTCTGGATATTCTGGAGTTTTGGAAGCAAGCTGGATGGCGAGACGTAGTATTTGTATCTGATAGTATTTATTCCGCTGTGTATTCTGTATGAGGACAAGTTATAAAACTGTCCATTGTTGTACTGAGTTGTATATTGACTCTGATGATTGATGTATGTATAAAATGATATAGTTCTTTGTTTTTAAATGATATTCATTTATCTATTATATATTGTTCCGCTGCGATATGTGAGATTCTGATATTGTCTCTGTTCTGTATCTGTTGTTGTTGTGTTGTTCTTCTTCTCTTTTTCTTCTATCTTCTTCTTCTACCTTTTTCTTCTTTCTTAAAACCATAACTTTTCGGGTTTCCGGCATTCGATGGCTCAGCAGTCGATAAAGTGAGTATCGATGTTGAATTTTCGAAAGTCGAAAATTTTCGGGATGTTACAATGACTCTGGCTATCACTGTTATCATTGCTTCGATATCACCGTTAATTGAATGACCGGCACATTCTTTCAGCCGTCCGTCAAGGGCTAATGGAAACCCCGGTTCTAGACATAACTCCCGCACGCCGTCGCAACCCGTGCCTAGGACTATCGAATCTGCCCAGAGTACTCGACCATCAACAGTTAGTCGTTGGGACTATCGAATCTACCCAAACGTACTCTTGCTTAGAGCATGCTAGAACCTTCAACAACGATGCTATCCAAGCCTCCTAGTCATCCTCCTCGACGACTATTCTCATATCCATTCATTATCCTCAACTCGAATCATATCACCGATTTATCAACATGCTTGGAATGATCCCGTCTGGATTAGACCAAGTCTTCATCACATGATTGCCTCGCTTCATCACATCCTCGCGAAGCCTCATCTCAACATCACATCATCAAATCTATGCATAAGAGCTTCATCATCTCGCTACATATGCCACGAGCAGCTTTCCCAATTCAAGAGCCTTTCCCTTAGCTTTTGAATCATCTTCGATCTAAATCTAATCATCAATCATCTAGTTCATAGCAATCAATCAAATCAACATCAATCCAAGCAATCAAGCATTCAAATATGATCTAAGTAGACAATTATAACAATAATGGCATTTTCGTAATTAAAGAGTTGAAAGTCCAATAAGCATGAAAACATGAATTATATCTCTACAAACTTGATGAATGAACTTGCATAGGTTAACATATGATAAAATGGATGTAACATCATCATGAACAATGGATCTATATGGATCTACACTTAGGATGAAGAAAATGCATGAAAACCACTACTTTAACACCAAATCGAGCCAACAATCCGATATACTCCTTTGGATCCGTGTGAGAGATAATCACCACTCACCAAATCACCTAAACAAACCCAAATCAACTCGCTTCAGATCTGGACAGCGAAGGATGAAGCTTGATCTATCACGAATCCACTTCAAACGAAGAAATCTCTCTTGAAAAGATGAAGTTCTTCAATCTATGCTCTTGAATCCTTCAATTCGATCTTCAACTTGGATGGATGGAAGCACTAGATTAGAGTGGAGAAAAGAAGTGAAGAAGTGTAGAAGTCGAGCTCTCAAAATGGCAGCACTTCGTCGCTTCAAAATCCGGATCCTAAAAAGTGAGAAAGACCCTTCTTATTTATAGCAGAAATTTCCTTAAGTCGTAACTCGGCTATCTCCCTAGGTCGTTTCCGACCTAAGCCTCTCCGACCTAACAGATGCACGCGACATAACAGTCTTCGACCTAACGACTTAGCCTATGCGCGTCTTAGCGACTTACGACTTAGCGTGCCTTAATAACTCAACAACGCTGGCACGCGACCTAAAACTTACGCGACTTAACAATCTCGCGACCTAACACTTAAGATATACCATGCGACCTAACAACTCATACAACAAAACTACACATGCGACCTAACTGGGTTATGTTCTAACTTCTTAAGTCGCCTAACTCTTAGGTCGCTAACACGCTAACCTTCTTAGGTCGCTAACCTATAGGTCGCTCCAAGATACTAATTCGCCACATTCTATAAGTCGCTGGTTTTCATAAGTCGTCTACACTACCTAAGTCGTAAACTCCGACCTAACTATCATAGGTCGCTAACTCGAATTGCCGACCTAAAACTTAACTCACCCATACACTTAGGTCGCTCACAACAGTTTCCTTAGGTCGTTGCCGACCTACTCTACCCCACGACCTAACCCCAGAATACTTAGGTCGCCTACTACTCTTCCTTAGGTCGCCTAAACCTCTTGAGTCGGTCACGACTTATCACTTAGGTCGGTCACTACCTTAAGTCGGTCAACCACACTTCCTTAACTCGGTGAATTCCTTAAGTCGGCAACTCGACCCAGACTTACCTCTTAACTCGTCCAACCCGACTTAGGACTTAGAAAAATCCTGAACGACTTATCAACAATGCAACCAATTGTTAATTATTTCACGATGTTTCGATCCGTAAAATACGGGTCGTTACAATATCTGTATCACTTGACCATAGGATAGAAAATTATATACGAACACCGTTGGTCTATTTTGAAAAATGATTTCCGAAGTTTTTAAAAGAAATATATGAGTTTTAAATAAATATTGATTTTTAAATACAATATAAAGATTTTATTTTAATATATGTGAAAATTTTAGATTTTAAAATATATGTTTGAATTTTTAAATTTATAAGTTAAGTTTTGAATAATGTAAATTTTAAGATTTTACTTATAATTTTATTTTCATTTTAAATATATATAATAAGATTTAAATAGATTTAATAATAATAATAATATTTAATTTAATATAATTTAATTTAATAAAACTTAATTTAACTGATATATATAATATGTTTAAATATTTATTTGAATTTATATTATTATTTTTAAAATAGATTTTTGTAATAACTTTAAATAAATAGAGGTTGGAAAGATAAATTAAATAAGAATTGATTGGTAATTTAATTGGTTAAAAATTGAATTTAAATAAGAATTGATTTATAATTGAATTTGTTTGGAATTGAATTTAAATAAGGATTGATTTGAACTTATTGATTTTAAGATTTTGAAAGGTATGATGTTATAGCTTGATTTGAAAAAAAGTGATTAAATGAATATTTTCAACTTTAAATAAATTTGAAATTGAATATTTAATATTAATTTAAATTTTTAATTGGAGATTTTATTTAAATGTTATTAAAAATGATTAAGTGAATATTTTCAAATTTAAATAAAATTAAAGTTGAACTTTGAAATATAAATGAAATTTATAAAATTTGAGTTATTGTAAATTGTTTGAATATTTAAACTTTGAAACTTATTGAATTGGAAGTGGTTCAAATTTGTAGTTCAAACCTGGATTTGAAATCGATATAAATTTGAATGGTTTTATGAGAATTTGAAATTGTAGAACTGAGATTTATTTAAATTGAATTAGGAACTAAAGTTGATTTGAATTGGTTTGTGAAATTGGAAGAAATATTTCTAATTTGAAACTAATTTCGATATAAACTCTTTTTAGTATATATATTATTTTTAATATAAAATATTTAAAATCTATAACCTATTTTTAAATATAAACTATTTTATAACTATTTCAATCTATATACTATTTTCAATATTTAAACTGTTTTAAGTTGGAACTGTTATGATTTAAATTTAATGGATTTAAATGCGAATATTTTGATATGATGGTTTGAACTATTTTGAAAGTGAAATAATGATTTCGAAAGTAAAATATGATTTCAAAAGTGATATGATTTCGAAAGTGAATATAATTTTGAAAGTGATATGATTTCGAAAGCGGTATGATTTCGAAAGTGAATATAATTTCGAAAGTGATATGATTTTGAAATGAATATGATATTTTGATATGAAGTATGAACTGTTTTGAAATAAAACGACCACAGTGTGAAATAAGCGTTTGGTTGTTAAAGAGACCGGGATCGGATATTGTCATACTCTCTGCCAATACCGAAAACCACTTTAACAACTGTGTACGTGGTGGAGATTCCATAACGAAGTAGGACAGTTTGGCGACGATTCTGTATGAGGTATTAATGCAGCCCTGACTCCCGCGATTCAGCTTGATGTGACTAAAACAGGAGCCATGCCGGGCCAAGTGAGGTCACACCTCCGATCGGGCACATTACTTCGATACCATTCTATTACTTTTTGATTTGATTGGGTGCACCTTTGATTCTGGGAGTGTGTCTCGAGGTGGGCGGTAGTAGCTGCTATGCCTTACCACCAGTCCGGATTCGCAAAACGGTAGTATCCTACCCTGGGCATTGCCTCGCATGCCTTGTCAAATGCCTTCTACGAGTTTGGTTTGTACCGTACCTATGGAGTGCCCTTTGATAGCCCTCCAGTTTATGGAGGAATTATGGTACTGTTTAGACTATGGGAATATATAAAAATGTGTTAAGGAGGATATGGGTAACGCCTTGATGCTATTTTAATATTTTACTTTACTATAGACATTATATATGTAGCGTATTGTACTATGTATGTAGATAGTTTAACGGATCCTTAAAGGATGGGAATCCCAAACATCCTTTAAGTTATATTGCATTTCACTTAGACATTTCACTTGAGTTGATTTACTAGCATAAGAATGTTAATCCTGACTCGAGTGTTTTGTGTTTTGCTTTATGCTCGGGTCAGACAAAGTGTCACAGCAATTGAGACTCGCCTTTAGAGCTTGGAGCTTTGCTTGAAGATCTGTCTTTATCTATTCTGCTTTCAGTTTATTCCAGTTGTTGATGTTCAGACTTGTCACTTATTTCTGTACTAGAGACTACTCTGTATTTGAGATTTATGTTGTATTTATTTCAAACTCTGTTGTTTATATAGTAGCTTCATGAACTATTATTTATCTATTCCGCTGCTTATTGTTATATTACTCTCTGTCTGTGATTCTGTGATTGATTTTTTTTACTGTATATGCTGAGTTTTGCCAAATATAAATAAACAATCTGTTGTTTTGAGCGATTCAAGTCCGACATGAGTGGATGATTGTCGATTTGAATGGTTCGAAATTCCAGGTCGTTACACCTCCATGACGTAATCGCGTATATTTTATTTTCCACTGCATTGGTTGTTTATATTTATTGCATTTGTGAGGACAGGTTGTTATAACTATCTAGGTTGATGATAGATTAGTGTATTCTGATTTGATTTTTGTATATTACAGTTTTCTTTCGTAAAGATCTATTGTATATTATATATTACTCATCACAAGGTGAGATTATGTTCTATCTTTTCTTTCTTTTCCCCCCAACAATCTGCCTTTTCGGCACTTGGATACTTAGCACATGAGTACCGTGGATTTATTAGTGTTGACTTTTGAGGGTCGAAAAGGTATGTTGTTATAGAAGCTCTTAGTATATCCTTCTAAATTACTACATATGCAAAAATTTACAAACTAACTCAACCGATAAAGTCATAATTGGCATTGTCTTCTTACTTGTCGTTTTGATGTAGTTCCTGGATTATAGTTAATACTGTAGACGAAATTTCTTGCTTGTAAGTTAAACAATGTATATATACACTACTTTGTAAAGTAAAAGCAAATTTTTGTTTTTAGAGTTTGAAACTCATTAAAGACAATTTATAGCCTCGAGGCAAGTAAACACGTAAGTGATCAAACTATAAACGTACTTGGTAGTTGTATAATTAAGTGCTTGCGTGGGACAACATGCAAAAATTTATTGCTAAGTATATTTTACATTTCTATTTATCAATATTAATTCAGTTCCTTTGTATATTTTAATTGATAAACGTTTTACCGATTATATTAATTGCACAAATTTATCGATGTAGATAAGTTTAATTTATACATAGCAGATGTTCTTACAATATAAGAAAGGTTAAATGTTACCATTTTAGTTTTCTAATAAGGTTCCCACCAGATTTTTATGTTTCTTAAAATCCTAAAGAAACATAGAAATCTTTTGATTTCTCTAGTGAGTGTTAGGACCCGTCAGTCTTGGGGTTCTGACCTTGAGTTTGCTCAACATGTCATAGCCCCACAAACGATGGATAACTTCATATAGGTTGTATCATATACAACTCCTAACCCGTGGTTCCTTTTCCTAATCCCATTCGACCTTAAGTTTGCTCAAAAAATCAAAAGAAATTATTCACTTGTACCTACCATTTCACGAAGGCCTAAGTATAGTATGTACCTTGAGTTTAATCAACAAATACATATAGTTATCTTAGCTCATCTATTCTATATATTAATAATACTACACATAATATCCCTAGCTTGAGTTCGCTCAACAACGAAAGAGTATGCAATTAATTTATTAATATATAACTAGTAGATGACAACACTTATATTAAAGATTCATAATCTTTAATATATTTAATCGAGTGATATCAACTTATGGAATAATGTATTTCCCATTAAATACCCTCATGATTCAAGTGTTGGGCACACCGAAAATCACGGTATACATACTATACGTATATATTTACCCCTTAAGTCAATTTCGGGTTTCTTATTCTCCACATGTTATTATACATTTATATTATATACGTTTAATATTTGTATAACATTTTATAATTTAATTAACTTTATAATAATCTATGTATAATCTTATATTAATTTTATTATTTAAATTTTATTGATTTAATTTAATTAATTAATTAGCATTTTAATTAATTTTACCTTATTCATTTTAAACATTTTAAATTGAATGTGTGCACTATAATATTTATAGTTATACACGTATATCTTATATATATGTATTATAATATTTATTAATTAACATTTAATTAATTTATTTAATTAAAATAATTTTAGTTAATTATAATTAATTTTGAAATATATATATATCATATTAACATCTTAAAATAATGTCACATGTATTAATATAAATGTTATGTAATTTAATTAATTAACTTTTAATTATTTATAGTTATAGTTATACACGTATATCTTATATATATGTATTGTAATATTTCTTAATTAACATTTAATTAATTTATTTAATTAAAATAATTTTAGTTAATTATAATTAATTTTGAAATATATATATATATATCATATTAACATCTTAAAATAATGTTACATGTATCAATATAAATGTTATGTAATTTAATTAATTAACTTTTAATTAATTATTCAATTTATTGATCTAATTCATAATTAATACTTTTTGAAAGTAATTATTTATTTTCAAAAAATTTTGAAAATTATTTTATAACATTAATATAATCATTACTTATTTTAAATTTAAAATATTATTATTATTTATTTTAAATTTAACCTTTTAAATTTAAATTTTATTTTAATTTCAAAATAGAATTTGAAACTTAAACCAAGGTCCGAATGTAACGTATCGGGTTTTGCCCGCTCGAAAATCAACATCCGTACTTCACATTGTACTAGAATGCCGCAGATTCGACCGTTCAAATCCGATTCGCCGGAGCTATAACACAATTAAGTAAATAACACAGCGGAAGAAAAGAATAATACATTGATATACAATATCTGATACAACAGAGTGATACAACAGATATCAATATACATCAGAGATATGATACAACAAATAGCAGCGGAAAAGAAAATAATAACACCAGCAGCGGAACAATATCAATAGAAGTGATAACTCCAAAATGATCTTCAGACAAGAATGAATCCACAACTCCAAGATAAGCAACTCCGATGAATGAACTAGCTCTAGATAATCTACTAAACCTGAATATCTGAAAAGAAATCCAACTCTAGACTGCTCGTGTGGAAAATTATGAGCACCCAGAGTTTAGGAAGGGAACAATAAACTCTGAGTCAGTCGTGGGACTGGTGTGAGCAACAAAAATAGTTTATCTTTAAACAACAGCAAAAGAATTTTAAACATTGAAATCCGCAATGCTTTTTAGAAAATGAAACTACCATAAGACCTCCCGCCACACACACAATGCAAACGCAGAATTGGAGGAGATTTCTTCTTATGATAGTCAAAGATGCTTACTACGCAAAATCATCTTGATATTATTATTAGTGCATAGTGCAGAAAACATTTCGAAAGTATAATATTAATCTTAGCCAACATACGACCAGTATCGTATGCCTACTATAGCTACCATCTAAACAGTGGTGACCACCGTACGTAAATGGCAGGTTCTACAACTAAAACCGTACAAGTTCCGTATTGGAGAAATGGATTTCCAACAAATGGTCAGGCTAAGGAACTTCCTTCCGCCGCATGGGATCGCCTCTGGCGGGACGTCCCGAGAGACAAACTGCTCTCTGCAAACACAAGGTCGGGTTACCCCTGTAACAGGTAACTCACGAATATGCCACCCCCCGGTCCTTTGGGACCTTTATCCGAGGCCTCGATAACCAACATCACACATAATAATAAAGTGTGTCCACATGAGTAAGTATCTGGGCTCCATACCATGACACCACCCTTTTCCAGAAGGAAATGACATACCCTAAAGGGCGCGACCCTCATAACCTTGCCGCAACATTCCTGTTTCGACCATTTCCGGGTTGTGAGGCCCTGACAAAGTCTCGTCCACAAAGCTACGCTTTGTCACAAAGCCATGCTTTGGGTCAACAGATGATCAACCTATGATCACAAAGATAAATGATCAAACAAATGATCATATCACAAATGATCAAACGATGATCATCACACAGCTACACTCAGCATGCCACATTACCAAATTGGGAATATATCGCTGATAAATTTCAACTACATAACCTCTGAGCTCGTACGTCTCAAAGAAGGGTGTTAAGCTAAGAGAATAAATTCTCCGCCACCAACAGAAATGTATTTGAAAGAAATCAGCTTTATATCTCAAAGTGTAATGTCAGACATACAATCCATACAAGTCTGTTCCAGGATCGAACAGAACCGAAGGCACTTCTCACGAAGCCCTTGCAAATCCGGATAATTTCCAATCACGTCCGGACTTCCCGTCACTAAGGATGATAAAACCTCTATATCGGGGATCAGCCGATGCAGAGTAACTCGACGGTAATCCTTCCGTTTTCAAAAATATCCGGTCTTCAACACCGGTCATCAAATGCCATCCATATACGACGTATCACATATTCGGAATGGGTTATACGACCCAAAGGTCCTCTCCCGGCTAAACCGAATAGTGAGCGAAATATTTAAAAACATATGGATATGAGATTTCAATTAAGTCACAACTTATTACCCAAAACTTCTCTTTTCAAATGGTTAAAACAAATTACCATTTAAATCTTTAAACAAAAAGATTCAATCTTTACGGTTTAAACAGTTTCCACACTTTAATCCTTTAAACAAAAGATTCATTCACAGATTTTCCAAATTAATTTCCATTTCAATTTGATTAACTCGTTAAACCTTTAAATCAAGATTTAACTTATAGCTTTCTAAACAATCCCATTTCAAATGATTTAAACCAAACATTATTTTAAATCTGTTAAAGATAACAGATTCAAATCATAGTTTTCAAAAATAATTCATGCATAACTTGGAAAACCATTTTTCAATTCAATCTTGAAATTCCTTTAACTAAATTAGAATTTCATTTCTTATATGAAAGCTTTTATCATTTAAAAACAAACAGTTTCATTTCAGAAAATCTGATTCATTCATACGAGTGGAAATCCTTGGGTTAAATCCAAATTCTCAAAATTATACTTTTAAATGGTTTAGATTCATACAAACACATTTATATCATCTTTAATCCCTAGTTTCAAATCATAGGATTCAATTTCAAACTTGAATTCAAATTTAAATCAAATTATTTAAATTTTCATAACTCGATTATGTTATTCAAAATAACTTTTATCTTTGAAATTCTATTTCAATTACTTTTCACTTTAAACCCAAATTTCAAATTTCAAAATCAATTGAAATTAAAATTTCAATTTCAAATACAACAAATTTAAATTATCTGTGACTTAACTGATTTCCACATGAAATCCATATTTGTGTGTGTGTATAGTGTAGTCCAGGGGTTTCACACAATAGTGCAACATAATGAATCATCACAGATCGAAATACATGATATAGTTGATAAGCGATAAGCGGTATAACTATAACGCTTATCTTTTATTCACAGATCATAGATCACAGATATATATATATATATCACAGATAAGTAAATTACAGATCACATCATAAGTCAGGGTATATCACAAAGCATCACATATCAGGGATATCAAACAATTCAATCATCCAATAAAATCCAAACATTCATAAGTAAGGTCAGTTAATTATCTGATTTATTCAAATTAGATTAATTTCTTATGAATCACTACAAATCTTGGTTAATTAATCATTAATCAATTATAAACCATTTCAATTAATTATTCAATTAACAAATCACTCTTTAATTATTCCATTTATTATCAACTTATAATAAGTTTTTAAGATAAATTATTTCCCTTAATTTCTTACATTAAGTAATTAACCTTCAATCAATTACATAAACTTATTATCTTTAAATTAATCACATTTATTAATTTATCACATTAATTAATCCTTTAAATTGATTACATAAATTAATTTACCTTAATTATTTTCATTAAGTAATTGCTTTTAAATAATTCCATATCTTTATCAATTTATCAACATTTAATTATATTAAGGTAATCATACCTTAATTTCTTGATTAATTAAACTTGAATTGTACATTTACCTCTATATTAATTACTGTCGTTAAGTAATTTACTTCAAGTAATGAATTTCCTTTTAACAAACAAATTTTATTAACCATTAAAACATCAACTATCTAACCTTTAATATTAAGTAAAAATGACTTTTCGAAATAAAGGTTTTATTTATTTTAAACCTTTTCAAAACTTGGTAAATTTAATTAGAAATCCTTTCTTAACTTGTTTTAAAATTTAAATAACCTCGAATATTGAAGGAAAATTGATTTAAAACAAATTAAATTTTAAAAATTGATTTTTTCTTAATGTTTGAAAACTGTCTTCCTGAAACACATTTATAAACCCAAGCAACAACACGTTCTACCCGACCTTATCCCCAGGCAAAATCACAATCTCGTCTACTTCGAGCCCAGCACAACTTTACTCGAGCACGTCTTCGAGTTCCCCCCCTTCTTCTTCCACAACTCAAAACTCCCCAGATACATAATGACACGCGTGCACGTGTACGTTTGAACGATGACGTTCTGACCATCACCGCGACCACCTTCAGATCACCTACGACTTCGCCAATGATCCCTGTAACCCAGATCGACGAGATCATCAGGGAATCGAAAACGAGCTAAAAGAGTGCCTGGAACCCAACAATACTTCGACCAATACCCCTCCGCCGAAGACGAAACTACCACCGGAATCCTCGTCCTTCCGACCACAACTACGCCACGGCCCCAACAATGTTTTCCCCCAGCGCGATCGGCTACAATCCACTATCAACGACGAGTTTTCCTCGCGAAAACTCGTTAACAAAACTGGGTCTAAACCCTATATCTCCCCTGCCTTGCCACCGTGGCCATTAGAAAAATTCTTACCCAATTTTCCTGGGTTCCCCTACTCCTGATCCTCCTCCAGCCTGAATCTGGACCTTCTTCTTGTCGTCGATCAACGGAAATGGACCAAATCGTCCCAAACGTTCAACTCGAGAGTACCCAATATTTGTTCAACTAAAAATCGTGATATACACCTTAAAATTCATAGTTTTCAACTACGAATTCAATCATGAAATCAAAACTTAAAATTGAGTTTATAAAATTTTGACCCAATTTAAATTTTCACTGTTCTTTCTTATTTCTGGAAGAATTATACAATATATTCATTTGGTATTATTTTTAAAAATAGGATCTGGTTTATATTAACATGTTTTATTCAAATCTTAGAGCCTAACAAGAACTAGAGAAAGAGAATTTGATTTTTTTTCTTTTTAAACAGGTTTTGAAAGCTGTAACTACAACAGAGGCTATATATGCCTATTCAACAAACATGCCTCATCAACCTATACACATATGAGCACACATGTGTACATTCAAACAAGTTACCAAATTCACTCATTTCATTCATCATTGCTGAGCACAATTTTAAGATAGAAGGTTGGGTTTTAAGGAGAGTTGCTCACCTGGAAACAAGAATTGAACAGGGAAAGAACAGAGCTTCCACTTTTCTTGAAACAAGCTGTGAAGGTTGCAAGCTGAAGCTTCTTTTCCTTGATTTCCCTTGTTTGCCTTGATTTAATTTGTTTTGGTTTGAGTTTTATTTACTTCAGATTCTAACTTAGTTTGATGGAAGAAACTGAGATGATGCTACTTTATTTTTCTCAGATTGAAATGGAACGAGATTGAAATGAGAAGGATGTTGATATAAAGAAATGAAGTCACCAGGTTGATAAATCATCTTGTACAAGTGATATTATTTGGTTTGTACAAAGTAATAAAGTTTGTACAGAGTTATAAATTTCCTTTTGTACCAAGGTCAGTGATATTTTCTGGCTGGTGAGAACATTTTGTGTGCTAAGGTACCTTGCATTAAATAACTTTGTACAAATTCATTTTTCTTTCTTTCATTTCGGTCATGTACAACTGAAGATAGTTGTGTGGCTGAGAAGATGATATCTTTGCTTGCACTAGAGATATTAATTAGACCTGTACCAATATACATTTTATAATTTTCCCTACTCTAGTTCGGCTGTACATGTTTGTGTTGAGATGATTGTGGCTTCCTATGCAAGCTAACTTATCAAAAAAGAAAAACTTTCTTTGTGTTGTCTGTCTGGTTTCATTTGTATGGGGGCTGAAGTGATAATACTTGTATTTATTACTTTGTCTTTCTTAGCATTTCAGTTTGCAGTGTACATGAGTCCTATTATATTTGTTTCTTGCTTATATTTTCGGCTGTACAATATGTTTGAGATAGTGTGATGTAGCTTCTTTGCTTTTCTTATTATATTTTTGTACATGAATACACATATCTATGCTGTTTTGTTTATAAGCTATTATCTTGTACTTGTTTTGTTTCTTCTTTCATAAGCCATATCTCTTTGTATTTGACTGTCTACTTTTATTTGCTTGTATATAGACCTTTATATTGTTTGGTTTCATTTGCAAGTCTCGGCTGAGATGATAATGATATGGCAGTAGTTATCATTGTGTTGTTTAAGTGTACATAGATAGATATATATATATATATATTTACTCACACTTAAATCTACTTGAACGTATTTTTATTTTATTCCTATCTTCATTACTTTTATTTCAACTTAAATATTTATCTCTAGAAGTTTATAAGTTCATTTCATATCTGATATAACCATAGATTTAGTCGAAATACTCGTTTAACATCAACACTTATTTTGAATTCCTTTTAAAGTTTTATTACCCAACATTTTATTATTTATATTTTAAACCATTTATATTCAAGATTTCAAATTCAAATTCAATGTATATATATATATATACATTTACAAATTTACTCATATATTACATATACATTCATATGTACACATATATACACAATATACAATATTTTTAATTTAAATGATTTATACAGAATATATTTGAATTCGGGAAAACTCGCAATCTATTTACCGTTTTATTTTACTATTTTAATTCAAAAATTCATTTAATTATTAATTTAAATTTATATAAAATTCGGGATCGTTACAGACTTCCCCCCTTAAAAGAATTTCGTCCTCGAAATTGCCAAGGAGACAAAAAGATAGACGAAACAGGATTTATCAAATCAACTAAACGTCTGTTCTGCATTTGGCTTACCAAATCAGAACATTAATAACAGATACAAGAACGAATCTGTTTGACACTTCACAAGATACTCGGGTTATCCAGATCTACGAAATATGCAGTGGCATCGGTCAGTTTGAAAGGATAACTAACCATTCGTAGAATATATCCGGACCCAAAGAATAGACAGATATATGGATACAATTTCAAAAACTTTCAGTTTAGAAACTAAAACATATCTATCAACCATAGCAATCAAAGCAACCAATTCATCCAAACAAACAATTTTGGCTCAGTTGGAGTTTATGTCCCATATTAATATATCAAATTTTCTTTTCTGGATTTACCAAAAACTATCGAAGAATTGAGAAAAGATGCTGAACAAAAGAGATCGATAGAGAAAAGATTGCTTCCTCGTTGTTACAGAGTATTGACCATTTCTAGTCGTATTTCTCTATCCCCTATCTCATCCTCTTCTTGCACTCATACTCACTATCAGTGGATAGTGAGAAAATTTACTGAGACGTCCAGACGGATATCTTAGAGATTACTCATTCTAGAGTTTACTTCACTCTATCTCTAATGAGCTACTTAATGTGTTAATACTCCTGAGCTAAAGTTCAACCTTAGCTCTGATACCAAATGTAACGTATCGGGTTTTGCCCGCTCGAAAATCAACATCCGTACTTCACATTGTACTAGAATGCCGCAGATTCGACCGTTCAAATCCGATTCGCCGAAGCTATAACACAATTAAGTAAATAACACAGCGGAAGAAAAGAATAATACATTGATATACAATATCTGATACAACAGAGTGATACAACAGATATCAATATACATCAGAGATATGATACAACAAATAGCAACGGAAAAGAAAATGATAACACCAGCAGCGGAACAATATCAATAGAAGTGATAACTCCAAAATGATCTTCAGACAAGAATGAATCCACAACTCCAAGATAAGCAACTCCGATGAATGAACTAGCTCTAGATAATCTACTAAACCTGAATATCTGAAAAGAAATCCAACTCTAGACTGCTCGTGTGGAAAATTATGAGCATCCAGAGTTTAGGAAGGGAACAATAAAATCCGAGTCAGTCGTGGGACTGGTGTGAGCAACAAAAATAGTTTATCTTTAAACAACAGCAAAAGAATTTTAAACATTGAAATCCGCAATGCTTTTTAGAAAATGAAACTACCATAAGACCTCCCGCCACACACACAATGCAAACGCAGAATTGGAGGAGATTTCTTCTTATGATAGTCAAAGATGCTTACTACGCAAAATCATCTTGATATTATTATTAGTGCATAGTGCAGAAAACATTTCGAAAGTATAATATTAATCTTAGCCAACATACGACCAGTATCGTATGCCTACTATAGCTACCATCTAAACAGTGGTGACCACCGTACGTAAATGGCAGGTTCTACAACTAAAACCGTACAAGTTCCGTATTGGAGAAATGGATTTCCAACAAATGGTCAGGCTAAGGAACTTCCTTCCGCCGCATGGGATCGCCTCTGGCGGGACGTCCCGAGAGACAAACTGCTCTCTGCAAACACAAGGCCGGGTTACCCCTGTAACAGGTAACTCACGAATATGCCACCCCCCGGTCCTTTGGGACCTTTATCCGAGGCCTCGATAACCAACATCACACATAATAATAAAGTGTGTCCACATGAGTAAGTATCTGGGCTCCATACCATGACACCACCCTTTTCCAGAAGGAAATGACATACCCTAAAGGGCGCGACCCTCATAACCTTGCCGCAACATTCCTGTTTCGACCATTTCCGGGTTGTGAGGCCCTGACGAAGTCTCGTCCACAAAGCTACGCTTTGTCACAAAGCCATGCTTTGGGTCAACAGATGATCAACCTATGATCACAAAGATAAATGATCAAACAAATGATCATATCACAAATGATCAAACGATGATCATCACACAGCTACACTCAGCATGCCACATTACCAAATTGGGAATATATCGCTGATAAATTTCAACTACATAACCTCTGAGCTCGTACGTCTCAGAGAAGGGTGTTAAGCTAAGAGAATAAATTCTCCGCCACCAACAGAAATGTATTTGAAAGAAATCAGCTTTATATCTCAAAGTGTAATGTCAAACATACAATCCATACAAGTCTGTTCCGGGATCGAACAGAACCGAAGGCACTTCTCACGAAGCCCTTGCAAATCCGGATAATTTCCAATCACGTCCGGATTTCCCGTCACTAAGGATGATAAAACCTCTATATCGGGGATCAGCCGATGCAGAGTAACTCGACGGTAATCCTTCCGTTTTCAAAAATATCCGGTCTTCAACACCGGTCATCAAATGCCATCCATATACGACGTATCACATATTCGGAATGGGTTATACGACCCAAAGGTCCTCTCCCGGCTAAACCGAATAGTGAGCGAAATATTTAAAAACATATGGATATGAGATTTCAATTAAGTCACAACTTATTACCCAAAACTTCTCTTTTCAAATGGTTAAAACAAATTACCATTTAAATCTTTAAACAAAAAGATTCAATCTTTACGGTTTAAACAGTTTCCACACTTTAATCCTTTAAACAAAAGATTCATTCACAGATTTTCCAAATTAATTTCCATTTCAATTTGATTTACTCGTTAAACCTTTAAATCAAGATTTAACTTATAGCTTTCTAAACAATCCCATTTCAAATGATTTAAACCAATCATTATTTTAAATCTGTTAAAGATAACAGATTCAAATCATAGTTTTCAAAAACAATTCATTCATAACTTGGAAAACCATTTTTCAATTCAATCTTGAAATTCCTTTAACTAAATTAGAATTTCATTTCTTATATGAAAGCTTTTATCATTTAAAAACAAACAGTTTCATTTCAGAAAATCTGATTCATTCATACGAGTGGAAATCCTTGGGTTAAATCCAAATTCTCAAAATTATACTTTTAAATGGTTTAGATTCATACAAACACATTTATATCATCTTTAATCCCTAGTTTCAAATCATAGGATTCAATTTCAAACTTGAATTCAAATTTAAATCAAATTATTTAAATTTTCATAACTCGATTATGTTATTCAAAATAACTTTTATCTTTGAAATTCTATTTCAATTACTTTTCACTTTAAACCCAAATTTCAAATTTCACAATCAATTGAAATTAAAATTTCAATTTCAAATACATCAAATTTAAATTATCTGTGACTTAACTGATTTCCACGTGAAATCCATATTTGTGTGTGTATAGTGTAGTCCAGGGGTTTCACACAATAGTGCAACATAATGAATCATCACAGATCGAAATACAAGATATAGTTGATAAGCGATAAGCGGTATAACTATAACGCTTATCTTTTATTCACAGATCATAGATCACAGATATATATATATATATCACAGATAAGTAAATTACAGATCACATCATAAGTCAGGGTATATCACAAAGCATCACATATCAGGGATATCAAACAATTCAATCATCCAATAAAATCCAAACATTCATAAGTAAGGTCAGTTAATTATCTGATTTATTCAAATTAGATTAATTTCTTATGAATCACTACAAATCTTGGTTAATTAATCATTAATCAATTATAAACCATTTCAATTAATTATTCAATTAACAAATCACTCTTTAATTATTCCATTTATTATCAACTTATAATAAGTTTTTAAGATAAATTATTTCCCTTAATTTCTTACATTAAGTAATTAACCTTCAATCAATTACATAAACTTATTATCTTTAAATTAATCACATTTATTAATTTATCACATTAATTAATCCTTTAAATTGATTACATAAATTAATTTACCTTAATTATTTTCATTAAGTAATTGCTTTTAAATAATTCCATATCTTTATCAATTTATCAACATTTAATTATATTAAGGTAATCATACCTTAATTTCTTGATTAATTAAACTTGAATTGTACATTTACCTCTATATTAATTACTGTCGTTAAGTAATTTACTTCAAGTAATGAATTTCCTTTTAACAAACAAATTTTATTAACCATTAAAACATCAACTATCTAACCTTTAATATTAAGTAAAAATGACTTTTCGAAATAAAGGTTTTATTTATTTTAAACCTTTTCAAAACTTGGTAAATTTAAAACAATTTATTTAGAAATCCTTTCTTAACTTGTTTTAAAATTTAAATAACCTCGAATATTGAAGGAAAATTGATTTAAAACAAATTAAATTTTAAAACTTGATTTTTTCTTAATGTTTGAAAACTGTCTTCCTGAAACACATTTATAAACCCGAGCAACAACACGTTCTACCCGAGCTTATCCCCAGGCAAAATCACGATCTCGTCTACTTCGAGCCCAGCACAACTTTACTCGAGCACGTCTTCGAGTTCCCCCCCCCTTCTTCTTCCACAACTCAAAACTCCCCCGATACATAATGACACGCGTGCACGTGTACGTTTGAACGATGACGTTCTGACCATCACCGCGACCACCTTCAGATCACCTACGACTTCGCCAATGATCCCTGTAACCCAGATCGACGAGATCATCAGGGAATCGAAAACGAGCTAAAAGAGTGCTTGGAACCCAACAATACTTCGACCAATACCCCTCCGCCGAAGACGAAACTACCACCGGAATCCTCGTCCTTCCGACCACAACTACGCCACGGCCCCAGCAACGTTTTCCCCCAGCGCGATCGGCTACAATCCACTATCGACGACGAGTTTTCCTCGCGAAAACTCGTTAACAAAACTGGGTCTAAACCCTATATCTCCCCTGCCTTGCCACCGTGGCCATTAGAAAAATTCTTACCCAATTTTCCTGGGTTCCCCTACTCCTGATCCTCCCCCAGCCTGAATCTGGACCTTCTTCTTGTCGTCGATCAACGGAAATGGACCAAATCGTCCCAAACGTTCAACTCGAGAGTACCCAATATTTGTTCAACTAAAAATCGTGATATACACCTTAAAATTCATAGTTTTCAACTACGAATTCAATCATGAAATCAAAACTTAAAATTGAGTTTATAAAATTTTGACCCAATTTAAATTTTCACTGTTCTTTCTTATTTCTGGAAGAATTATACAATATATTCATTTGGTATTATTTTTAAAAATAGGATCTGGTTTATATTAACATGTTTTATTCAAATCTTAGAGCCTAACAAGAACTAGAGAAAGAGAATTTGATTTTTTTTTTCTTTTTTAGACAGGTTTTGAAAGCTGTAACTACAACAGAGGCTATATATGCCTATTCAACAGACATGCCTCATCAACCTGTACACATATGAGCACACATGTGTACATTCAAACAAGTTACCAAATTCACTCATTTCATTCATCATTGCTGAGCACAATTTTAAGATAGAAGGTTGGGTTTTAAGGAGAGTTGCTCACCTGGAAACAAGAATTGAACAGGGAAAGAACAGAGCTTCCACTTTTCTTGAAACAAGCTGTGAAGGTTGCAAGCTGAAGCTTCTTTTCCTTGATTTCCCTTGTTTGCCTTGATTTAATTTGTTTTGGTTTGAGTTTTATTTACTTCAGATTCTAACTTAGTTTGATGGAAGAAACTGAGATGATGCTACTTTATTTTTCTCAGTTTGAAATGGAACGAGATTGAAATGAGAAGGATGTTGATATAAAGAAATGAAGTCACCAGGTTGATAAATCATCTTGTACAAGTGATATTATTTGGTTTGTACAAAGTAATAAAGTTTGTACAGAGTTATAAATTTCCTTTTGTACCAAGGTCAGTGATATTTTCTGGCTGGTGAGAACATTTTGTGTGCTAAGGCACCTTGCATTAAATAACTTTGTACAAATTCGTTTTTCTTTCTTTCATTTCGGTCATGTACAACTGAAGATAGTTGTGTGGCTGAGAAGATGATATCTTTGCTTGCACTAGAGATATTAATTAGACCTGTACCAATATACATTTTATAATTTTCCCTACTCTAGTTCGGCTGTACATGTTTGTGTTGAGATGATTGTGGCTTCCTATGCAAGCTAACTTATCAAAAAAGAAAAACTTTCTTTGTGTTGTCTGTCTGGTTTCATTTGTATGGGGGCTGAAGTGATAATACTTGTATTTATTACTTTGTCTTTCTTAGCATTTCAGTTTGCAGTGTACATGAGTCCTATTATATTTGTTTCTTGCTTATATTTTCGGCTGTACAATATGTTTGAGATAGTGTGATGTAGCTTCTTTGCTTTTCTTATTATATTTTTGTACAATGAATACACATATCTATGCTGTTTTGTTTATAAGCTATTCTCTTGTACATGTTTTGTTTCTTCTTTCATAAGCCATATCTCTTTGTATTTGACTGTCTACTTTTATTTGCTTGTATATAGACCTTTATATTGTTTGGTTTCATTTGCAAGTCTCGGCTGAGATGATAATGATATGGCAGTAGTTATCATTGTGTTGTTTAAGTGTACATAGATAGATATATATATATATTTACTCACACTTAAATCTACTTGAACGTATTTTTATTTTATTCCTATCTTCATTACTTTTATTTCAACTTAAATATTTATCTCTAGAAGTTTATAAGTTCATTTCATATCTGATATAACCATAGATTTAGTCGAAATACTCGTTTAACATCAACACTTATTTTGAATTCCTTTTAAAGTTTTATTACCCAACATTTTATTATTTATATTTTAAACCATTTATATTCAAGATTTCAAATTCAAATTCAATGTATATATATATATACATTTACAAATTTACTCATATATTACATATACATTCATATGTACACATATATACACAATATACAATATTTTTAATTTAAATGATTTATACAGAATATATTTGAATCCGGGAAAACTCGCAATCTATTTACCGTTTTATTTTACTATTTTAATTCAAAAATTCATTTAATTATTAATTTAAATTTATATAAAATTCGGGTTCGTTACACCGAATCAATTGGACCTTTATATAGGGGATAACCCTTGAGCTTATCTTATCTTTTCTAGCCATGTAGGGCAGAGTACTTGATTACCTAAACCCAACCCTAGACACCACTTTACTAGACACCATACTATATGGGTAGGCTTTAATAAGTTAGCCCTAATACTACTAATTTAGATCGCATAGGTTATTTGGCTCGATACCATTGTTGGAACTTGGCCAACACGCAGTTGGGTAAATGGATAAATTTCAAAAAAATTCTTCCATTTATATCTTATTGGGCCTATGAAGTCTAACTTTACTTAGATCTTATCTAAATTTGTTTTAAATAAAATCAATATTTTAATTAATTTTATAAATAAAGTTTTATTTATTACTAACTTTGTATTATATAACATGATATACGTATAAAATACACATAAGTGTGTACGTGCACGTGCAACAATATATATTGTACATGGTTTGACGTGCATGTGTATAGATGTTGAGATTTAGATCACAACGGACATGTTAGCCCCTTTGTATACATGTGCGTTGTCAATATATATATATATATATATATATATATATATATATTGTGTGTGTGTCTGTGTGTGTGTATTATATTTCTAACTTTTATATATTATAAAACATTACTTGTAAAATTTAAAGTTTTAAAAATAATTTTAATATAAAAATTTATAATTTCAAAATCAAATTAATGTTTAAATTTATATTTTGGATTCATATCTACATAATTCTAAATTTAATATAATAAATTAATTTCAATTATATATATATATATTAAATAATTAATGACCAATAAAAATTATAATTTTTTAACATAATATATATATATATGTATAAGAATAATTTTAAATATTATACATATGTATATGTGTATATATATACGTAAATACATATTAATACGTATATATTGTGTAAAACCATAATATTTATGTTATATGCATATGTATATAAGGTTTTTTTGTTTTAAATTGTTTTAATTTTTATTAATTTACGTACGGAAATTTGCTTTTAAAATAATTTTTTTTTTCCAAAACCAATTTAAAGGCATACATTTTATGTTAAAATCTTTGCAAGGATATTTTATGATATTTATATTTGTATATTATATATTTATATAAGTTAGTTCAAGTATAAATTAAGTAATATATATACATATATTATATTCGAATATATATATATATATATAATTTTATTTACAAAAACATTATATATATTAGTAAAATAATATACATAATTTATATGATTATATATTGTGTTAACTTAAACTTTATATTAAAATATATTTAATAATAATATTAAATTTGAAAAAAAAAAAAATTTTGGCCGAGAGCACAGTATACAATATGTATAAAAACTATTGTTTTTTAAACATGCATATATACATAAATACACATATACATACACACACAAATATATATATATATATATATATATTCCATCATGTGCAGTTAAAACACTTAGCAATTCCATAGCGGTGGAGGTGCAAAATGTTGTACTGGGGATTTAGCGGAAAATAGCGGAGGTGCGAACAGCTTTATTAGATATAAAACCAAATATTTAAAGTTAATTTATTATCACTCTCATGTCATTTTTATAGGAAAAATAAATATTTTAATCTTATATAACAAAACTAAGGAATATCATTATTCATGCAGTCCGGATTTGGCGACTACAAAAGGTTTTTAACTTTTGTTGAGTGCTTATGCCTTAAAATTAGGTATTTACCCTAACTTTATTAATTCGGTTCAAAAGAGAACTGTCAAATCAACCGTTGTATATTAATGTTGCTAAAGCAGGTGCTAGTGGAAAATGGCGTGGCTTAAAGTGGATCTACTATTTAACAGCGTCATATTGAAAAAATGTTGCGGTCGAAAAGTTCTATACGCTATAGATGGGATTTTGCGAGGCTTTAGTAGGGCTTTAACTGCATAGATTCCATCTAATGAAGATGACATAATATTGTATAGATTGGTGATATATACAACTGTTGTCTATAACAAACAAGTTTCCTTGGACATAATATATATTAATATATCATTGTAAATAAAGAATTTTACCTTTTGCATAATACCAAGATAGTACGCGTTGAAACGTATATCAAAACTCTTTGAAATGATTTCAGAATCTAGAAAGTGCTACCATCCTAAATGCAGCTAACACCGATGTATGGATCTTACTTTAATTTCTGTTTTAGAGACTTGGAATTAAAGGAGGAGGGAGGACTAATGGTCAACCTTGGCTATAGCAAATGGAACAGTAGTGTAAAAAATAAAATGAGGGCTTAGAGATGAATATATAGAGGAAATCTGAGGAGAAAAAGGAGGATCTAGATTCACCATTCTTTCTTACCTATTCATCTCTATGAATCAAAATTCAATCGCTCCACTGGCCAGCACATAGCCTGCCTCCCTATGCAATCGTAGCTACACTCAATAAGTCTCATCATGAGCCTCAAAATCACTTCAAGCCCGATCAATAAATCACACATTTAAATCCAATTTAAATGTGTATTTATTTAGTATATCGATAAGTGTATTTATATCTTTTATATACACACTATTTTCCAGAAGCACCCAACACCTCCATATGTTGGATGTATCTTATCTGACGAACGGTCGGATATGTCCTCCCATTGTTCAGTTTCAGCATTAGTAGCTTCAAATCGGGTGGATTCCAAGCATACCAAATATTAAGGGTGAATGGATTTCTTTCATGTGATATCCCGGAAATTTGAGTAATATCAATTTAATAATCTATTAAATAATTAAATTGATATTGATAATCTTGACAATAAAATTTGAATTTAATTTAATAATCTAATTAAATAAGTATTTAATTGGTGAATTTTATCTTTTAAAAGCTAATAATATATTTTCTATTTGTAATATATATATTTATTTGTATATATTATAAATAGAAAAGCTTTGGTAAATTGGAAATTTATATTTAATTTAATATGAACTTTTCAAAGTTATTTAAATAAATAACCTTATAGCTTTAAAATACTTTAGGTAAATGTTTAAATTGTTTAAGATGTATTTTAACTTAAGCTTAAATATAAATAAGATTAACAAAAAGGTTTGTTTTATTTCTTTTTAAAATATTACTTGATAATATAATCTCTTATATAAATTATTTAAATTATCAAATATGTTATTTTTAAATAATAAGTATAATGAATTATTATTTTTATAAATATGAATGGATTTTAAAGACTATGGTATTGTTATTTTAAATTGAATAAATAGTTATATATGTATATATATAACTTAATTTTTAAATTGAATCTTAGGATTTAATTTGATTTGAATTTGAAATTAAAGTTGAAATTCAAAAGAATAGATATTTAAATTGTTTTGGATTTTAGAATATTTGTATAAACTTTTATTTATAAATAAAATTAGTTTTGTTTCTTTAAAAAGTAATTTATATATAGATAAGTATTTAATAAATAAAGAAAAAGGCTTTTTATTTACTTTTAAAATATATAAAAATAAGTAAAATTACTTAAAAGACAAGTGTTAATATTTAAAGCCTTTGTTTTAACATGTGTAAATAAATGATCAACTCTAATGACAAGTGTCCTTATTTATTTTTCATTTTCTTTTATTTTTATAAATCACAAATTTACTTATATATAAACTTATGCATTTCTTCATTTCATTTCTTTCTATTTTCTTTTTAAAACCAAGAGAAACTCAAAACCTTTCTCTAATACAAATCTGATCAGTAACCATTTCCCAAACAAAAATTGTTCATGTTCAAATCTGATTTTTTTCAATACTCAAACTCCTCACAAAAACCACAATTTCAATTCATTTCAAAGCCTGCATGTTTTAATATGAACATCTGCAACTCAGTTTTTAAATTCCAAAAGCATACAAATCATTTTCTTTAATCTATGAAGCATCCTCAAAATCAAATCCCTGTAATCTCATTTTCACAAAATTCAAACCAAAGCCTGTTCTTTTGCAAACCTGAGATTTAATCAAAGAAACCAGTCTGCATTCTTCTCAACCTGGAAGCAAGCATGCATGTGGTTTAAATCAGTTTAAAGCTCCAGCAACTCAAGTTTAAAATCAAAGAAGCTAAGGAAATCAAGTTTCTCAGTTTCAAAAGCTTTTCAAATTAAATGTGTTATGTTCATCTTTATGGAGGTGAGTAACATTTTTTAGAGCTTAAATATAAGAAATCTGTTTGCAAGTTAATTTCTGAAAGAAAGTATGTTTGTGTGTATATATATATATGTGAGTTTCTATGTATATATGGATGAATAGATATGTGTGCATGTCTGTTATCTGTGACCCTTTGTTCTTTGATTTTAAGCAAAGATTTTGATTAAAATTTATTATCTCTTCAAACTAATCTCTGTTAGGACTTAAGTTTCATACAAAATATGTTTGCTTAATCATAGATTTGGGTTTAAAATTTTATTTAGGTAAATTTAATTTTTAGTTCTCTGGAAAACCAAGAAGAACAGTGCAAGTTTTTAAGTTATGTTGAAATTCAAACTTCTTAATCATCAATTCAGTAATATAAACTGAATCCTTAATCCTAAAAATGATTTTTAAGAATGTAATCATAATTTTTAGTTTAGTAATGAAGGTGCAGTTCTGGTTTTAACTAAAAATGGATTTTGGGTTAGAACTGTCGATCTAGGAAGTTTGGGTGGCCAGTATCTTTTCTGGTGATAGAGTGTTGATCGAAGTTGCAGGGAAAAATGGTAGTAGGTGGATTAAAGCTTTGGGGCGATTGTGATTTTGAATCAAAGATTTTAACCCTAGTTTCTTTAGTCGAGTAGAATTTGATCGCTGCGAACTCTAGGAATGATCGAGTTCAACAAAACTCTAGGGAATGGTAGATAGGGCATAGGCGAAGTCGTGACTGGAGTTTCAGCAACTCCAGTGATCGGAGGCAGGAGTACGAGTAGTTGTTGCCAGGTTTTGGAAGTTTTAGTTTTGTTCCAGTTTTGATTTTTAGGCTCGATTTTGATTTCATTTTAGGTTCGATGATCGAGTGGTTGGATTCTAGTGTAGGGATGAACGTCGTCTTGTGGGGATACTCGTCGATGGTCGGAGTTGATGCTGGTGACCGTGCACGTGCACGGTGCAATAGAATTTCTGGTGAAGTTGAGTGATAATAGAGGAGAGATACTCGGGGGTTTCCTCGTGTCAATTGGATATTTGCTCGAAGTTGTTGGATATGCGACTCGAAGTAGTTTGATATGGGCTCGAGTACATAGTGTTGCCAGGTTTTAAAACCTGTCTATTTAAAGTTTTAAACTGAATTTAAATTTGTAAGGAAATATTTAAACAGAA
Source organism: Allium fistulosum (assembly GCA_030737815.1). Lineage (NCBI taxonomy): Eukaryota > Viridiplantae > Streptophyta > Magnoliopsida > Asparagales > Amaryllidaceae > Allium > Allium fistulosum. Next base: position 598,986,759 of record CM060908.1, read on the forward strand.
TTTTAAATCTAAAGTTTAATCTAGAAAAATTTAAATCTGTATCTCAGATTGAAATGAAAGAAAGTTTTTAAATTAAATTGTTTAATAACTTTAATTGTTTAAAATGTATATTAAATGGTTAGAATTTAAAAGTAAATTTGTTTTAAATTCTTTAAGTTCTTTTATAAGATGAGTATTTCTTCAACATATGATTTTAAGAGTGTGTAAATGGATTTTAAACTTTGTGATAGTTAAATTTTCTTTTATTCATTTTAAATCTCCTATTTAAAATGGAATTTAAAAGTAAATTTGAAAGTTAAATGTTTCCAAAGGTGTTTTGAATGATAATTATCATTAATAAGGAAATGTTTTTACAAAGACTTAATGGTTTGTGATAAATTAAATTAATAAGGTAAATTAATATGGATAATTAATTAATTCAATTAATTAAAGATTTGGGATAATTAATTTGTAATTAAGGATTTAAATTAACTTAATTAAGGTTTAAGATTAATTAAATAGAATAATTAATTTGTAATTAAGGATTATAAATTAGAATATTAATTAATGATTAATTAATTAATTATTAAAGATAATCATTTGTGAAAATTGTTTAAATGAATTACTTAATGGAAGTAATTAAGAAATAAATTACTCATTGTAATTAATTAAGTTAATTTGATTAGTTTAAGTTAATTAATTAAGTTTGATTAATTTAGAATAATCAATGGATGATTTGATAAATAATGACTTAATATAATTAATAAGGTATGATTATTTAGGGAAGTAATTAATAGATAATTACTGGAAGTAATTAATTGAATGGTGATGTATTAATGGAAGTAATTTGAGTTTAATTACTTGTGAATTAATCAAGGGATTAATTAAGATAATTATATAAGGAATAATTAATTTATTTAAAGAAGTAATTAAGGGTAGTTAATTACTGAATGAGATTAATCAAGAATGATTAATAAATGTGGTTTAATTAAGGGTTGATTACTTAATGTAGTTAATTTAATTAGAAAAATGTAATTAAAGATCATAAATTAATATAATTAATGATGTAATTAAGAATTGATTAATTAAGAAATAATTAATAAATGAAGTGATTAATTAATGTAATTAATTAAGGATTAATGAAATTAATTATAGTTGATTAATTTAATTAATTATAGATAATTAATTAATGAAGTAATTAAAGGTTAATTACTATAAATGATTAAGGATAATTAATTTGAGTAATTAATTAAAGGATAAATTACCTGAATGCAATTAAAAGGGTAATTAGGGGATAATTAATTTGTAATTAATTAATGGTTAAGTAAGTAGGATTTATAGAATGAAGTAATTAATTTAATTCACTTTAAATTAATTAGAGATGATATAAATCATTACTTATGGATGGATAAATAATATGGAATGCTTTGCATTGTTTGATATCTCTCTGATGAGATATGTGCTGATCTGTGATATGGATGTTTTAGTTGAATTGTGATGATAATATGGATTATCTGCTTATATTGATAATGTTGATTATCTATTGTGATATTGTAAATTATCTAGCTATGTGAATATAGATAATGAATTGAATTGTTTTAACTTTAAAACAACTTGGCCTTAAAAGATACGTTTCGGATTTCGATGAGACCGGGATCGGGTTTCCAGATTTGGATATCCGAATACCACATCGATCCAAATTAACGATAGGTCGTGAATCTCAAGTGAAGATGAAGATTCAGAGTGCAAGGGTTATTGTCGTTAACTCTGAGGGTGATTCCAAAATGAGTGTAACGAGATAATGCCTTCGGTTTCGTTCGAACCCGGAACGAACTTGTATGGATTGAATGCTTTCAGCACATCGTCAGGTGGACGATGAGCATTCTAAGATAGATGTGTTCTATTTAAAGGTAATCGTAGCCTCAAGCCTCATCAACCGGGAATGGCTAAAACAGGGGAGGTGCAGCAAGGTTAGTGGGTAGCACCCAAGTAGGACAAGATTACCTCTGTCTAGATGTCCCTTATTATTTCGGTTTAGTGTGCGGTTGGTCATGACAACCGTGGGGTATCTTGTGCGGGAATTATCCAGTAAGGGATGTTCCGGCCTTGTGTTGCAGGGGATTGGGAGTAATCCTCGGTACGGTGATCTAGGCCACGTACTGTGACGGGCGGTACCCCGGTAGCCCTGCCATTGTATGGAATCCAATCTCCAATAAGTGATAACGGACTTGATTGTATAACCCACTTTGTGGCTAGTATGCTGGAATTTAATAATGTAACAATTTCAGCTATTTCATATTTATTTGAAAACCCTAGACCTATTATAATATAACTGGATTTCCTATCAATGTTTTGGTTAGCGTAAGGTAAAAACTTTTCCATGTTTATGTGTGGGAAGTCTTACGTGATACCTTTGTTTTCAAAAGGTTTTGAAGTTAAGCAAGTTTAACCTGTTACTCACACCAGACCCATGTCTGACCCTAAGTGTTTATTTTCTGTTTTATAAACTCTTGGGTACTCAAATTTTTACGAGTAGCCAAGGGATTCAGGTTAGCTTTGACGAATTGTGGAGGAGCAATGGAGCAGGAGGCTTCAGCGTTGTAGATATAGATAGTAGTTCCGCTGTGTTGATCTTTGTATTGATCTCTGTATTGTATTAAGTTGTAATAACTAGACAGATGTTTATAACTGTCTAGTATGTGATGTATAATCTGTGTAACTCTGATGTATATGATACTATGTAATATCTTATGTGATATATTATTTTTCATTCGTTCCGCTGTGAGTATCTGTTGTTGTTTCTTTCTCTCTTCTCTTCTTTTCTCTTTTCTATCCCTTTCTTTCTTATTAATGATGCGTCATTCTGTGGAATGAGTGGCGGGTCGTTACAATGGTATCAGAGCTCTTGGTTGAGATAATACCTAGGCTCTGGAGTGGTGTCTATCTTGAGAGAGCGTATTTGTAATTATATATATATATATATATATATATATATATATATATTCTACCTATTTGTTGGGTTACCTGTTCGGGTTTTCCAATAAGAGTTATAAAGGTAGATAGGGTAGTGGTGTGTGTAACACGACTACCAATGGTTGGAATTTGAGTGTTGAGGTTAGAAGTGTATCTGTCGAGACTGTGAACCTAATACCGTCTCGAGTAAGCTTTGCAGTGGTGTAAGGAATTTTATGATCTCTGTAGGAAATCTGTTATGGTTTGGAGTCTATCTTTGAAGTGTGGATGAGTAGAATTGGATCTGTCGTTTGAGCAGAAGCGAGTGATGGTATCTTGATACCTCAGGTAATAGTAGCTGCGTGATGAGATGCAGTGACTATGGATGTTTCCGAAGATGTTTTCTTTGGAACAAGTTTAAGGAAGTGTGAATGCTTCGGTGTTGTGGCTGAGTTCAGCATGGTGTTTCTGTTTGGTTTGGAGTTCGAGTTTCTCGAAGAGCTTTGGATAGGAAGTCCTTGGCATCAGTGTCAGCAGTGCAGCTCGGAGTGGTCTGTGTTGGCAGGAAGTTTTCTGGCTGAGCAGTTTTTCTTTATGAAGGTGAAGTTCAGAAGCAGCAAAGTGGATCCATTTCTTCGGTGGATTGGATAGTTAAGTAGGAGCTGTTCTGATTTGTTAAGAGAGAACAGTTTTTTTCTTTGGAAATAGGTTGGGTTGATCGCAAAAGTGACTTGCGATTGCTGAGTGTTCTCTTGAGTTATCAGAGATTTGCTAGATGTTTCAGGGAAGTCAGAAGTTTGTCCGCATCTGGAGATTGAGTTTTCTTATCGACTAGGATTCCAGGAGTGATACCGGTGGTTCAACCTAGTGGAAGGATGGTTCCTAGAGATAGAGTTTGGTAAAGCAGCTCAGGTTTTGATAGAGTATCTGAGTTTTCTTTATGGATTTGTTGGACCATATTTCTGGGATATGTTGTCCAGTCTGTTCTTGTGTTCTTCATCAGATCAGAGTGGTGCAGCGAAAGCAGTTTGGGAATGCATCTTTGGATAGGAGAAGTAAGTTTGGAATCTACTGATAATTGTGAAGTAGAGTTATGTTTTGGATCTCTTCTATGTTCTGATTTGGATAAGTATTTGGTCTTCAGGATTGAATTGCCAGTTTGGACAATTGGGATTCGATGTGTTTTACGTATCTCTGAGGGAGTACGTGTTTGATCTATCTCTGGTTTTGGAATCAGTAGTTCAAGAAGTTTGGTAGTTGAGTCAGACTCGTCTGTAGTCTGATATCCTGTTTAGTTCTGTAGATCTAAATGAGTAGGAGCTCTATAGCTTAGTAGTATTGATTGGTTGGCTTCTGTTGAGCGAGTATCCCGGTATTTATACTTGGGAAACTCTAGGAAATTCTATCTAGAATTTTGTCTGGATAGTTAGAATTGTTTGATTGGATGAATTGGTTGCTATGGTTGTTAGCATATGAATGATAATATATGCTTGTGATTTAAAATTAAAATCTTTAATAAGATTATTAAATTACCTTTGTTTAAATTTCGGGGATGAAATTATTTTAAGGGGGGAGGAATGTGATATCTCGGAAATTTGAGCAATATCAATTTAATAATCTGTTAAATAATTAAATTGATATTGATAATCTTGACAATAAAATTTGAATTTAATTTAATAATCTAATTAAATAAGTATTTAATTGGTGAATTTTATCTTTTAAAAGCTAATAAAATATTTTCTATTTGTAATATATATATTTATTTGTATATATTATAAATAGAAAAGCTTTGGTAAATTGGAAATTTAGATTTAATTTAATATGAACTTTTCAAAGTTATTTAAATAAATAACCTTATAGCTTTAAAATACTTTAGGTAAATGTTTAAATTGTTTAAGATATATTTTAACTTAAGCTTAAATATAAATAAGATTAACAAAAAGGTTTGTTTTATTTCTTTTTAAAATATTACTTAATAATATAATCTCTTATATAAATTATTTAAATTATCAAATATGTTATTTTTAAATAATAAGTATAATGTATTATTATTTTTATAAATATGAATGGATTTTAAAGACTATGGAATTGTTATTTTAAATTGAATAAATAGTTATATATGTATATATATATATATAACTTAATTTTTAAATTGAATCTTAGGATTTAATTTGATTTGAATTTGAATTTAAAGTTGAAATTCAAAAGAATAGATATTTAAATTGTTTTGGATTTTAGAATATTTGTATAAACTTTTATTTATAAATATAATTAGTTTTGTTTCTTTAAAAAGTAATTTATATATAGATAAGTATTTAATAAATAAAGAAAAAGGCTTTTTATTTACTTTTCAAATATATAAAAATAAGTAAAATTACTTAAAAGACAAGTGTTAATATTTAAAGCCTTTGTTTTAACATGTGTAAATAAATGATCAACTCTAATGACAAGTGTCCTTATTTATTTTTCATTTTCTTTTATTTTTATAAATCACAAATTTACTTATATATAAACTTATGCATTTCTTCATTTCATTTCTTTCTATTTTCTTTTTAAAACCAAGAGAAACTCAAAACCTTTCTCTAATACATATCTGATCAGTAACCATTTCTCAAACAAAAATTGTTCATGTTCAAATCTGATTTTTTCAATACTCAAACTCCTCACAAAAACCACAATTTCAATTCATTTCAAAGCCTGCATGTTTTAATATGAACATCTGCAACTCAGTTTTTAAATTCCAAAAGCATACAAATCATTTTCTTCATTCTATGAAGCATCCTCAAAATCAAATCCCTGTCATCTCATTTTCACAAAATTCAAACCAAAGCCTGTTCTTTTGCAAACCTGAGATTTAATCAAAGAAACCAGTCTGCATTCTTCTCAACCTGGAAGCAAGCATGCATGTAGTTTAAATCAGTTTAAAGCTCCAGCAACTCAAGTTTAAAATCAAAGAAGCTAAGGAATTCAAGTTTCTCAGTTTCAAAAGCTTTTCAAATTAAATGTGCTCTGTTCATCTTTATGGAGGTGAGTAACATTTTTTAGAGCTTAAATATAAGAAATCTGTTTGCAAGTTAATTTCTGAAAGAAAGTATGTTTGTGTGTGTATAAATATGTGAGTTTCTATGTATATATGGATGAATAGATATGTGTGCATGTCTGTTATCTATGACCCTCTGTTCTTTGATTTTAAGCTAAGATTTTGATTAAAATTTATTATCTCTTCAAACTAATCTCTGTTAGGACTTAAGTTTCATACAAAATATGTTTGCTTAATCATAGATTTGGGTTTAAAATTTTATTTAGGTAAATTTAATTTTTAGTTCTCTGGAAAACCAAGAAGAAAAGTGCAAGTTTTTAAGTTATGTTGAAATTCAAACTTCTTAATTCATCAATTCAGGAATATAAACTGAATCCTTAATTCTAAAAATGATTTTTAAGAATGTAATCATAATTTTTAGTTTAGTAATGAAGGTGCAGTTCTGGTTTTAACTAAAAATGGATTTTGGGTTAGAACTGTCGATCTAGGAAGTTTGGGTGGCCAGTATCTTTTCTGGTGATAGAGTGTTGATCAAAGTTGCAGGGAAAAATGGTAGTAGGTGGATTAAAGCTTTGGGGCGATTGTGATTTTGAATCAAAGATTTTAACCCTAGTTTCTTTAGTCGAGTAGAATTTGATCGCTGCGAACTCTAGGAATGATCGAGTTCAACAAAACTCTGGGGAATGGTAGATAGGGCATAGGCGAAGTCGTGACTGGAGTTTCAGCAACTCCGGTGATCGGAGGCAGGAGTACGAGGAGTTGTTGCCAGGTTTTGGAAGTTTTAGTTTTGTTCCAGTTTTGATTTTTAGGCTCGATTTTGATTTCGTTTTAGGTTCGATGATCGAGTGGTTGGATTCTGGTGTAAGGATGAACGTCGCCTTGTGGGGATACTCGTCGATGGTCGGAGTTGATGCTGGTGACCGTGCACGTGCACGGTGCAATAGAATTTCTGGTGAAGTTGAGTGATAACAGGGGAGAGATACTCGGGGGTTTCCTCGTGTCAATTGGATATTTGCTCGAAGTTGTTGGATATGTGACTCGAAGTAGTTTGATATGGGCTCGAGTACATAGTGTTGCTAGGTTTTAAAACCTGTCTGTTTAAAGTTTTGAACTGAATTTAAATTTGTAAGGAAATATTTAAACAGAATTTTAAATCTAAAGTTTAATCTGGAAAAATTTAAATCTGTATCTCAGATTGAAATAAAAGAAAGTTTTTAAATTAAATTGTTTAATAACTTTAATTGTTTAAAATGTATATTAAATGGTTAGAATTTAAAAGTAAATTTGTTTTAAATTCTTTAAGTTCTTTTATAAGATGAGTATTTCTTCAACATATGATTTTAAGAGTGTGTAAATGGATTTTAAACTTTGTAATAGTTAAATTTTCTTTTATTCATTTTAAATCTCCTATTTAAAATGGAATTTAAAAGTAAATTTGAAAGTTAAATGTTTCCAAAGGTGTTTTGAATGATAATTATCATTAATAAGGAAATGTTTTTACAAAGACTTAATGGTTTGTGATAAATTAAATTAATAAGGTAAATTAATATGGATAATTAATTAATTCAATTAATTAAAGATTTGGGATAATTAATTTGTAATTAAGGATTTAAATTAACTTAATTAAGGTTTAAGATTAATTAAATAGAATAATTAATTTGTAATTAAGGATTATAAATTAGAATATTAATTAATGATTAATTAATTAATTATTAAAGATAATCATTTGTGAAAATTGTTTAAATGAATTACTTAATGGAAGTAATTAAGAAATAAATTACTCATTGTAATTAATTAAGTTAATTTGATTAGTTTAAGTTAATTAATTAAGTTTAATTAATTTAGAATAATCAATGGATGATTTGATAAATAATTACTTAATATAATTAATAAGGTATGATTATTTAGGGAAGTAATTAATAGATAATTACTGGAAGTAATTAATTGAATGGTGATGTATTAATGGAAGTAATTTGAGTTTAATTACTTGTGAATTAATTAAGGGATTAATTAAGATAATTATATAAGGAGTAATTAATTTATTTAAAGAAGTAATTAAGGGTAGTTAATTACTGAATGAGATTAATCAAGAATGATTAATAAATGTGGTTTAATTAAGGGTTGATTACTTAATGTAATTAATTTAATTAGAAAAATGTAATTAAAGATCATAAATTAATATAATTAATGATGTAATTAAGAATTGATTAATTAAGAAATAATTAATAAATAAAGTGATTAATTAATGTAATTAATTAAGGATTAATGAAATTAATTATAGTTGATTAATTTAATTAATTATAGATAATTAATTAATGAAGTAATTAAAGGTTAATTACTATAAATGATTAAGGATAATTAATTTGAGTAATTAATTAAAGGATAAATTACCTGAATACAATTAAAAGGGTAATTAGGGGATAATTAATTAATTTGTAATTAATTAATGGTTAAGTAAGCAGGATTTATAGAATGAAGTAATTAATTTAATTCACTTTAAATTAATTAGAGATGATATAAATCATTACTTATGGATGGATAAATAATATGGAATGCTTTGCATTGTTTGATATCTCTCTGATGAGATATGTGCTGATCTGTGATATGGATGTTTTAGTTGAATTGTGATGATAATATGGATTATCTGCTTATATTGATAATGTTGATTATCTATTGTGATATTGTAAATTATCTAGCTATGTGAATATAGATAATGAATTGAATTGTTTTAACTTTAAAACAACTTGGCCTTAAAAGATACGTTTCGGATTTCGATGAGACCGGGATCGGGTTTCCAGATTTGGATATCCGAATACCACATCGATCCAAATTAACGATAGGTCGTGAATCTCAAGTGAAGATGAAGATTCAGAGTGCAAGGGTTATTGTCGTTAACTCTGAGGGTGATTCCAAAATGAGTGTAACGAGATAATGCCTTCGGTTTCGTTCGAACCCGGAACGAACTTGTATGGATTGAATGCTTTCAGCACATCGTCAGGTGGACGATGAGCATTCTAAGATAGATGTGTTCTATTTAAAGGTAATCGTAGCCTCAAGCCTCATCAACCGAGAATGGCTAAAACAGGGGAGGTGCAATAAGGTTAGTGGGTAGCACCCAAGTAGGACAAGATTACCTCTGTCTAGATGTCCCTTATTATTTCGATTTAGTGTGTGGTTGGTCATGACAACCGTGGGGTATCTTGTGCGGGAATTATCCAGTAAGGGATGTTCCGGCCTTTTGTTGCAGGGGATTGGGAGTAATCCTCAGTACGGTGATCTAGACCACGTACTTTGACGGGCGGTACCCCGGTAGCCCTGCCATTGTATGGAATCCAATCTCCAATAAGTGATAACGGACTTGATTGTATAACCCACTTTGTGGCTAGTATGCTGGAATTTAATAATGTAACAATTTCAGCTATTTCATATTTATTTGAAAACCCTAGACCTATTATAATATAACTGGATTTCCTATCAATGTTTTGGTTAGCGTAAGGTAAAAACTTTTCCATGTTTATGTGTGGGAAGTCTTACGTGATACCTTTGTTTTCAAAAGGTTTTGAAGTTAAGCAAGTTTAACCTGTTACTCACACCAGACCCATGTCTGACCCAAGTGTTTATTTTCTGTTTTATAAACTCTTGGGTACTCAAATTTTTACGAGTAGCCAAGGGATTCAGGTTAGTTTTGACGAATTGTGGAGGAGCAATGGAGCAGGAGGCTTCAGCGTTGTAAATATAGATAGTAGTTCCGCTGTGTTGATCTTTGTATTGATCTCTGTATTGTATTAAGTTGTAATAACTAGACAGATGTTTATAACTGTCTAGTATGTGATGTATAATATGTGTAACTCTGATGTATATGATACTATGTAATATCTTATGTGATATATTATATTTCATTCGTTCCGCTGTGAGTATCTGTTGTTGTTTCTTTCTCTCTTCTCTTCTTTTCTCTTTTCTATCCCTTTCTTTCTTATTAATGATGCGTCATTTTGTGGAATGAGTGGTGGGTCGTTACATTTCACGTCCTCTAAACCTTAGTCTGGAGGTCCACTTCTCACAATTCTCTTGATCATTTCAGCTATTCGCTCGTTGTCATCTAATGGAGGTCTCTGATCATAGCTCCATTCTACCCCCATTCCTACAGTGACACTCTGGTTTTAATTCATGTTGATGTGTATTCGTATTATGATCTTCATTTCTGTCTTCCGCATTTTCCGCTTTGGACATCGCAACTCGTCCTAAGCCCAAATCGACAGTGCCCCCCTTATAAATTCATGTCGGTACCAACCTAATTAAGGTCGATACTGATCTGATTTGGTCGTGGGGGCTCTGTTCCAGTTTTCTTAGCTCTAACTCTCGATGCTCCTACATTGCCTTATGGCCTTTGGTTCAGATTTCTAACTACTTTGGTTGTTCTTTGTTGTCCCATCCTTTTGAAAAATCCCTCTTATGTTTCCTGCTATCGAGTCATCATTCCTTCTTGCATCTCTTTCATCATCCTTTCCACTTCCTCTCTAGTCACGTAGACTGGCGGATTTGAACTTGAGTACACCTCCTGACTGCCCCCGTGCCCTAGTTGACTTAGTCCTACAAAAACCCTAATAGTAGGTCTATTTATTTCTTCCAAATCCAAGCTTTAAGTAGTCGAATCCGAAGTTCAATTCCCAGTAAAAAAAAAATGTTGCGCCAAAAGTTGACACCTAAAAGCAAGTAGATCTAGATATAATAAGTAAAATATATGGAAAATAAGAACAAACAATCACTTTTCATAGTGGTTCGGCAAATTTTTCAGCCAATGTCCTCTTTAATTTTATTATTTGATTGTTTCTCTTCGGAATACAATGATTTACAACTCAAATCCAATCTCAATCTAGTAAACCTCGGATTTGATATGGTTTTCTAAGTTGATAGTGGAAGAAGAAGATAGAGAAAATCCTAAGTGCCCAAAAGTTGAAAGGAAGAAGTCTCCATCTGGTTGTCATATGCTTGTTATTTATAAAAGAATCACCTGCCTAAGTCGTTGGATCATGAAATACCAAGTCAAACTCCATATCTGAGAAAGTAGGAAGGGAGACGAGGTCCTCTGTGCCATAAAGTCATATCAGTACCGAATTATGAAGTCGGTACTGATATGATTTGCTAGTTGCAAATCACTTTTCTCTCTTATATCTTGTCTTCTAGTTTTGATTCATCAAATTCCAAGCACTTTCACCTTGGAAATCATGTTGTTTCCAAGAGGTTCTACTAGTCTAGTACTTGTCCTTTTCTGTTAAGCCCTTTGGAGCTGAACAACTATTTCTTCAGAAATGAACTTCCTGGTGATTGGTGTAGCCATCAATGCCTTGGCCATACCTCTATAGTCTACCAAAGTATATGAAAACAACTCGGTACCGACCTTAAAAGAGTTCGGTACCAATCTCTTCCTTTAGCTATTTTCAGACTCCAACTCAATGAAATCCTTTCCAATGCCATTTCAAGCTTTCGTCCAAGTCTCTGGAGTCATCCCTTCATCATTCTGAAGTCTAATTTATCTGTTTGAGTCTGTTATAAGACTGTGGAGAATTTGACTATAACACACATAGATATATATATATATATATATACAAATATATATATATATATCTGTGTGTGTGTATGCATATGTATATGAAACTACAAATTTAATAGTCGATATACCATCTTAAATTGTTTCGGACGAATAAAATAAATTTTGAATTTTTAAAATTAATTTAACTAAATTGGGAATCAAAATTTATAAATTAAAATTAATTAAATATTATTTAATTCATACTATACATAAGAATATCATATAAGTTATTTAAATTATAAACATTTGTAAATAAATTAAACTTGTATAATATGAATGTATAATACAAATGAAACTATAATAAACCAAACTTTGAATTAAGGAGTAAATACATACGTATTGTACATATACTATGATTTCAGATGTGTCCAAAACTTGAAGCAGGAGGGTATTTCAAAAAATACATTATTTACTAAATCGATATCACCCAAATAAAAGTGTATATTAAAAACTGAATATTTAATGTAATGATATGTCCAGCATTTATATATCAATAGATTACTTGCATACTCTTTTGTTGTTGAGCAAACTCAAGAAAGGGATGTTATGTGTAGTACTATTAATATATTGACTAAACGAGGTAAAATACATGCACGTATTTGCTGGTAAACTTAAGATACATGCATTATACTTAGGCCATCGCGAAATGGTAAGTACGAGAATAGTCTCTTTTGATTTGTTGTGAAAACTCATGGTCAATATGAGATCAGGACAAGGACCATAGGTTAGGAGTTGTATATTATATGACCGATAAGGTGTTATCTAACACTTACGTGCCTATGATTTATTGAGAAAACTCAAGGTAAGAATCCCAAGGAAAGTGAGTCCTAACACTCACTAGAAAATTCAAAGAATTTTTATGTTTTTCCTAGGGCTTTAAGAAATGTAAAAATATAGTGGAGGTTTTTAGATAAATGAAATGAAAACATTTACCCTATCTAATGATATAATAACTTCTACTATGTATAAACTATTCTAATATACTTATATTGAATTCGCAGTAACATGACCAACCTAAGACTATTTTCTGAAAATGATAAGCTCACTGGATGTAACTATACTAATTGGCTAAAAAGGATAAAGATAACACTCACATATGAATGTTTATGGTCGTCAATCGATGAACCTTTAAGAGAAAAACCCACCGACAGCGTTGATCCTAAGGTAGTAAAGCTTATCACACTTAGGTAGCTGACTGTGAAATCACTCATGTTTTTGTGTTGTCTATATTAGTCAAACCGTTGCAAAGGCAACATGAAAATATGTCTCATCACAAAATCTTAAAAAACCTTAAAGCTTTGTTTGGAGAGAAATCTTGTTCTACAAGGTAGGAGATTACAAAGAAATTGTTTAATACGAAGATGAGCAAGGCCAGTCATGTTGAGGATTTTGTCTCAATCCTCAAAGGCTATATGGATAGGCTTTCAGAGCTAGATGTGATTAAGTAACAAATTACAAGTGGATTTGATCCTAGGTTTGCTAACGCCACAGTTTGAGCCATTCATATTGAACTATAATATTAAAATAGTTGAGCGTAAGCCTCATCGAGCTAATCATATGTGTAACGACCACGACTTTCTCTCCATAGAAAGTCGTATCGCTAATAAGAAAGAAAGGGATAGAAAAGAGAAAAGAAGAGAAAGAAAGAACTAAACAATATCAGAATCTCACAGCGGAACGAAACAAAATATAATATATCACATAACTATTACATAGTATCATATACAATACTTATCAGAGTTACACAGATTACATCTCATATACTAGACAGTTATAAACATCTGTCTAGTTATTAGATCTCAATACAAAACAAAGGTCTAAACAAGATCAACACAGCGGAAACTACTATCTATATCTACAACGCTGAAGCCTCCAGCTCCATTGCTCCTCCACAATTCGTCAAGGCTAACCTGAATCCCTTGGCTACTCGTAAAAATTTGAGTACCCAAGAGTTTATAAAACAGAAATAAACAACTTGGGTCAGACATGGGTCTGGTGTGAGTAACAGGTTAAACTTGTTTAACTTCAAAACCTTTTGAAAGAAAAGGTATCACGTAAGACTTCCCACAAATAAACATGGGTAAGTTTTTACCTTACGCTAACCAAAACATTTGATAGGAAATTCGATTGTATTATAATAGGGTCTAGGGTTTTCAAGTAAAATACAGAAATAGCTGAAATGCTTACATCTCACATTCCAACATAGTTGGGCATAACTAATACGTACGGCACTTATTGGAGTTTGGATTCCATACAATGGCAGGGCTACCGGGGTACCGCCCGTCACAGTACGTGGCCTAGATCACCGTACCGAGGATCACTCCCAATCCCCTGCAACACAAGGTCGGAACATCCCTTACTGGATAATTCCCGCACAAGATACCTCACGGTTGGGATCAACAACCGCACCACTAAGTCGAAAATAGAAAGGGACATCTAGACAGAGGTAACCTTGTCCTACTTGGGTGCTACCCACTAACCTTGCTGCACCTCCCCTGTTTTAGCCATTCCCGGTTTGTGAGGCTTGAGGTCACGATTACCTTAGAAAAGAACACATCACTTAGAATGCTCATCGTCCACCTGACGATGTTCTGAAAGCATTCAATCCATACAAGTTCGTTCCGGGTTCGAACGAAACCGAAGGCATTATCTCGTTACACTCGTTTTGGAATCACCCTCAGAGTTAACGACAATAACCCTTGCACTCTGAATCTTCATCTTCACTTGATTCACGACCTATCGTTAATTTGGATCGATGTGGTATTCGGGTCTCCAGACCTGGAAATCCGGTATACGGAAACCCGATCCCGGTCTCATCGAAATCCAAAGCGTATCTTTTAAGGCCAAGTTGTTTTAAAGGTTAAAACAATTTCAATTCATTATCTTTATACACAAAGAAAGATAATTCACAACAGATAATTAACATTATCAGATAATCCATACAATTCAACTAACATCCATATCATACAGCATATATCTCATCAGAGATATCAATCAATGCCAAGTATTCAATACTATCACCCATTCATAAGTAATGATTTATATCATCTCTAATTAATTTAAAGTGAATTAAATTAATTACTTCATTTTATAAATCCTGCTTACTTAACCATTAATTAATTACAATTTAATTAATTAATTATCCTTTAATTATTCATTTCAATTAATTATCCTTGATTAATTATCCTTTAATTACATTCAAGTAATTAGCCTTTAAATTAATTTCACAAATTAATTATCCTTAATCAAATATAGTAATTAACCTTTAATTACTCTATAAACTAATTAACTATAATTAATTACATTAATCCTTAATTAATTACATTAATTAATTACTCTTTAATTACTTATTATTGATTAATTAATCTTAATTAATCAAACTTTAATTACATCATTAAATATATTAATTAATGATCCTTAATTACTTCTTTTAATTAATTACTTCATTTAAATTAATTACATTAAGTAATTATTCTTTAGTTAATTATAGAAATCAATTAACTATTAATCACTTTCCTTTAATTAATTAAACCTTAATTAATTATCCTATTTAAAATTAATTACATTTAATAATTAATCTTAAATTAAACCACATTTATTAATCACCTTTGATTAATCTCATTTAGTAATTAACTTCCCTTAATTACTTTATTACATAATTTAATTACTTTTTAATTAATTTAATTAATCCCTTGATTAATTACAAAACTCAACTTACTTCCATTCTTAAATCATCTTCCGTTAATTACATCCAGTAATTACCATTAATTACTTTACTAAGTAATTACAAATCCATAAATTAAATTAAGTAATCATTTATCAAATCATCAAGTGTTTAAATTAATTAAACTTAATTAATTATCTTAAACAAATTACATTTAAACTTTAATTAATTACATTAAGTAATTAATTCCTTTAACTACTTCATTAAGAAATTAACCACTAATTACTTTCATTAATTTACCACTAATTACTTTCATTAATTACCTCTAATTTAATGGATTAACCTTAATTAATTATCTAAGTAATTAATCCTTAATTACTTTTCTTAAATTACTTCCATAAAGTAATTAACCTTTTTATAAAAACTGTTCATGCTTTTTACTAAATTTTTAAATCTGGTTAGCTTATCAAAACAGGCTCGAGCAAAACAACTAAAAACCCCGAGCTATCCCCGTATTACTCGTGTCCTTTCTTCCCTTCGAGTCACACACGTAAACAACTCGAGATCGACCCAAGAAAACTGCATCTTCCCACATTCCAAACAAATCCAGATATCACCGTGCACACATGCACGTGTACGAGAGTTCACCAGCGCTCAGACCAACGTCGACACCTTCGACAAGTCGATGTCGATCATCTCAAATCCTCAGACCACCCAGTTTTGCGATTTCTCCTAATAATCGAAATCGAGCTATTATGCAACTTCCTGGAACAAGCTTAGTCAACAACACCACCCCCTCGCCGACGATCCCAGCCTCGATCATCCACGCCATCCCAAACGAAACTTTATCACCATCCCACGCATCGATCCCCCCCATCGCGATCGTCCACGATCCCCCATGGCCATCGCGAAAGCTTCGAGAACATCATCGTTCCCAATTGTCCCTGGAACCCTAGATCATCGAATTCCGACCACCACGTTCCATAATAAAATACCACCCCATTTTTCTCGTGATCGCCCACCCTCCAGCCATCTTTGACCACGAGCCCAATGACGTCCATCGTACCGATCGCCAGAAAATGCCAGAGAGCCCAATTCCGTTCAACTCAAGATAACTTGATAATTCAAAACTTAAAAATCTTGAAATTACTATCAAAATTCTTAATTTTCTAGTACGAATTCATATATGAAATCCAAACATGAAATCATAATCATTGATTTTTGACTTATATATCATTTTACTGTTATTTATAAATTTTCGAAGTAAATGCTCCACATATACTCTTGAAATAAATTTTAGAATTGATATTAAGTTCATACAATCATTTGCTCTTCAGGGATCTTAAACTAATCTTGAATCTTTGGGAAGATATGAATTATTTTGTGTTGTTTAAAGACTGTGAGTACAACAGAGGCAAGAATATATAGACTCACAAACATGCACACCAATATTCATTATAATTTACCTAAAATCTAGTTAAATTATCAATGCAAACTAAATTTACAACTTTACTGTACCTATTCTTCACATTCATCAAGTAATAAGGAATTTAGTTTTTACAAATATTAAATTTACTTGATAATAAAAACTAGAGAACAGAGGAATACAGATATCATCCATTTCATACATCCACATATATTCTTATGCAAACATCATTTACTTTAACATTTAATTACTGCAAACATGATTATCACATGAAGAAATCAAGCAACTTACTTAAGTTAGTTTTAAATAAAAATTGTTACTCACTTGATTTAATATGAAGAACAGAGCCTCCAGATTTGTTTTTGAAAAACTTGAATTCCTTAGCTTCTTTGATTTTAAAAACTGGAATGCATGTTGTTTTAAAATCTTGATTTGCTTGTCTTGATTTATCTCAGATTTGAAGAATACATGCAGGTTTGCTTATGCTTGATTTAACACTGCTGCATGCTTCCAGGTTGCAGAGAAAAATGATGCAGATTTGCTTCATTTCCAGGTGCATGCAGAAATCATTTCCAGATTTTATAAATATGATGCGGGCCTTTTTGATAATGAGGGGTTTGATTTTGTATTTGAAGAGTGAATTGATTTTAGATTTGTGGAAGTGAATTTACAGATTTTGTTTTGGGAATTTTGGTTTGAGAAATTTTTACAAGATTTTAGTTTTGAAATCTTCTTTTTTGTTACAGCTGAAAGGAAATGGGAGAAATGAAAAATAAGCTTTATTAATTAATTTATGGTTTGTTAAAAATCAAAGAAAATGATAGTAAAACATGACACTTGTCCTATATCATATTAATTATCTAACACATGTAAAAATGATGCCTTAGGAAAATAACATGTGTCTTTTTAATTAATGAGTATATATTTTAAATGTTAATAATAACCTTTATACTTAATTTATACATTCTTATCTAAATGTATATATATATCTTAGCCTAAAATTGATTGCAGAGGAAGATACAATTTTTCTTTATTATTTGAAAGTGGAGCCTGTAAAATAACAGAACATGTTCAACCATTTACACAGACATACACAACTAATCATCTCGTATTCATACATACAAATATAATACATTATACTTGTTATTTGAAAATAACATATTTTATAATTTAAACAAGAGATTATATTATCAAGAAATATTTAAAAAGAAATAAAACAAACCAATTTTGTAAATCTTCTTTATATAAGCTTAAGTAAAAAATATATCTTAAACCATTAAAATATTTACTTAAAGTAATTTAAAACTATAAGATTATTTATTTAAATAACTTTGAAAAGTCATATTAAATTAAATCTAAATTTCCAATTTTCCCAAAGCTTCTATTTATAATATATACAAATAAATATGTATATATTTAAATAGAAAATATCTTATTAACTTTTTAAAAGATAAAATCATCCATTAATACTAATTTAATCAGATTATTAAATTAAATTCAAATCTTTTTATCAAAGATTATCCATATCAATTTAATTATTTAACTGATTATTAAATTGATATTGTTAAAATTTCCGGGATATTACATTCCTCCCCCCTTAAAATAATTTCATCCTCGAAATTTAAACAAAGGTAATTTAATAATCTTATTAAAGATTTAAATTTAAAACATAAGCATATACTATCATCCATATGCTAGCAACCATAGCAGCCAAAACATCCAATCAAACAATTCTAACTATCTAGACTAAATTCTAGATAAAATTCCTCGAGTTTCCCCAAGTATATATATATACCGGGATACTCGCTCTACAAACAATCTAAACTACTAAGCTATAGATCTCCTACTCATCTAGATCTACAGAACTAAACAGAATATCAGACTACAGACGAGTCTGACTCAACTACCAAACTTCCAGAACTGCTGATTCTACAACCAGAGATAGATCAAATACGTACTCCCTCAGAGATACGTAAAACTCAATGAATTCCAGTTATCCAAACTGACAATTCAACCAAGTAGACCAATTACCTATCCAAATCAGAACACAGACGAGATCCAAACATAACTCTACTTCACAACATCAGTAGATTCCAAACTTACTTCTCCCATCCAGAGATACACTCCAAACTGCTTTCGCTGCTCAACTCTGATCTGAGGTAGAACACAAGCACAGACTGGACAACTCATTCCAGAAATAAGGTTCACTGATCCATAAATAAAACTCAGATACTCCAGCAAAACTTGAGTTGCTTCGCCAACTCCATCTCTAGGAAACATCCTTCCACTTAGACTGAACCACCGGTATCACTCCTGGAATCCAATCGATAAGAAAACTCAACTTCCAGATGCGGACAAATCTCTAACTTCTCTGAAGACATCCAGAAAAAATTCTGACAACCCAAGAGAACACTCAGACAATCGCAAGTCACTTTTGCGATCAACCCATCCTAATTCCAAACAGACTGTTCTCTCTTTACCAATCAGAACAGCTTACACTTATTTATCCAATTTATCGAAGAAATGGATCCACTCTGCTGCTTCTGATCTTCACTTCCAGAAAAACTACTCAGCCAGAAAACTTTCCTGCCAACGCGCAGAATACTCCGAGTTGCACTGCTGCCACATATGCCAAAGATTCCCAAATCAAAGCTCTTCGAGAAACTCGAACCTCAAACAAAACAGAAACACCATGCTGAACTCAGCCACAACACCGAAGCAAATACACTTCCTTAAGCTTGTTCCAAAGAAAACATCTTCGGGGACATCCATCGTCACTGTATCTCATCATACAGCTACTATTACCTGAGGTATCAAGGTACCATCACTCACTTCTGTTCAACCGACAGATCCAACTTTACTCATCCAAACTTCAAAGATAAACTCCGCACCATTACAGTTTCCTTCGGAGATCGATAAAATCCTTCACCACAGCAAAGCTTACTCGAGACAGTATTAGGTCTACAGTCTCGACAGATACACTTCCAACCTCAACATTCAAACTCCAACTATTGGTAATTGTGTTACACACACTACCACCTTATCTACCTTTATAACTTATATTGGAAAACCCGAACAGGTAACCCAATAAATAGGTAGAAATACATAAATATATATATTTAAAATGATATATATATATTTTTATATATATAGAAATTATTTCTGGGTAAAATTATTTCATCTACCTCTTTAAAACAATATTGTGTCCGTTGGCCTGGTTCAAGTGTTTAGAGATCCCTATCAATAACGTTAGCTACTCGTATTGACCAGAATCCATATACCACTCAACCGATCAATTAACACAATATAAAATCATTTTTATATAACTAACAATTACGCGCTCTCAAGATAGACACCACTTCAGAGCCTAGGTATTCACTCAACCTACCGCTCTGATACCACTGTAACGACCACGACTTTCTCTCCATAGAAAGTCGTATCGCTAATAAGAAAGAAAGGGATAGAAAAGAGAAAAGAAGAGAAAGAAAGAACTAAACAATATCAGAATCTCACAGCGGAACGAAACAAAATATAATATATCACATAACTATTACATAGTATCATATACAACACTTATCAGAGTTACACAGATTACATCTCATATACTAGACAGTTATAAACATCTGTCTAGTTATTAGATCTCAATACAAAACAAAGGTCTAAACAAGATCAACACAGCGGAAACTACTATCTATATCTACAACGCTGAAGCCTCCTGCTCCATTGCTCCTCCACAATTCGTCAAGGCTAACCTGAATCCCTTGGCTACTCGTAAAAATTTGAGTACCCAAGAGTTTATAAAACAGAAATAAACAACTTGGGTCAGACATGGGTCTGGTGTGAGTAACAGGTTAAACTTGTTTAACTTCAAAACCTTTTGAAAGAAAAGGTATCACGTAAGACTTCCCACAAATAAACATGGGTAAGTTTTTACCTTACGCTAACCAAAACATTTGATAGGAAATTCGATTGTATTATAATAGGGTCTAGGGTTTTCAAGTAAAATACAGAAATAGCTGAAATGCTTACATCTCACATTCCAACATAGTTGGGCACAACTAATACGTACGGCACTTATTGGAGTTTGGATTCCATACAATGGCAGGGCTACCGGGGTACCGCCCGTCACAGTACGTGGCCTAGATCACCGTACCGAGGATCACTCCCAATCCCCTGCAACACAAGGTCGGAACATCCCTTACTGGATAATTCCCGCACAAGATACCTCACGGTTGGGATCAGCAACTGCACCACTAAGTCGAAAATAGAAAGGGACATCTAGACAGAGGTAACCTTGTCCTACTTGGGTGCTACCCACTAACCTTGCTGCACCTCCCCTGTTTTAGCCATTCCCGGTTTGTGAGGCTTGAGGTCACGATTACCTTAGAAAAGAACACATCACTTAGAATGCTCATCGTCCACCTGACGATGTTCTGAAAGCATTCAATCCATACAAGTTCGTTCCGGGTTCGAACGAAACCGAAGGCATTATCTCGTTACACTCGTTTTGGAATCACCCTCAGAGTTAACGACAATAACCCTTGCACTCTGAATCTTCATCTTCACTTGATTCACGACCTATCGTTAATTTGGATCGATGTGGTATTCGGGTCTCCAGACCTGGAAATCCAGTATACGGAAACCCGATCCCGGTCTCATCGAAATCCAAAGCGTATCTTTTAAGGCCAAGTTGTTTTAAAGGTTAAAACAATTTCAATTCATTATCTTTATACACAAAGAAAGATAATTCACAACAGATAATTAACATTATCAGATAATCCATACAATTCAACTAACATCCATATCATACAGCATATATCTCATCAGAGATATCAATCAATGCCAAGTATTCAATACTATCACCCATTCATAAGTAATGATTTATATCATCTCTAATTAATTTAAAGTGAATTAAATTAATTACTTCATTTTATAAATCCTGCTTACTTAACCATTAATTAATTACAATTTAATTAATTAATTATCCTTTAATTATTCATTTCAATTAATTATCCTTGATTAATTATCCTTTAATTACATTCAAGTAATTAGCCTTTAAATTAATTTCACAAATTAATTATCCTTAATCAAATATAGTAATTAACCTTTAATTACTCTATAAACTAATTAACTATAATTAATTACATTAATCCTTAATTAATTACATTAATTAATTACTCTTTAATTACTTATTATTGATTAATTAATCTTAATTAATCAAACTTTAATTACATCATTAAATATATTAATTAATGATCCTTAATTACTTCTTTTAATTAATTACTTCATTTAAATTAATTACATTAAGTAATTATTCTTTAGTTAATTATAGAAATCAATTAACTATTAATCACTTTCCTTTAATTAATTAAACCTTAATTAATTATCCTATTTAAAATTAATTACATTTAATAATTAATCTTAAATTAAACCACATTTATTAATCACCTTTGATTAATCTCATTTAGTAATTAACTTCCCTTAATTACTTTATTACATAATTTAATTACTTTTTAATTAATTTAATTAATCCCTTGATTAATTACAAAACTCAACTTACTTCCATTCTTAAATCATCTTCCGTTAATTACATCCAGTAATTACCATTAATTACTTTACTAAGTAATTACAAATCCATAAATTAAATTAAGTAATCATTTATCAAATCATCAAGTGTTTAAATTAATTAAACTTAATTAATTATCTTAAACAAATTACATTTAAACTTTAATTAATTACATTAAGTAATTAATTCCTTTAACTACTTCATTAAGAAATTAACCACTAATTACTTTCATTAATTTACCACTAATTACTTTCATTAATTACCTCTAATTTAATGGATTAACCTTAATTAATTATCTAAGTAATTAATCCTTAATTACTTTTCTTAAATTACTTCCATAAAGTAATTAACCTTTTTATAAAAACTGTTCATGCTTTTTACTAAATTTTTAAATCTGGTTAGCTTATCAAAACAGGCTCGAGCAAAACAACTAAAAACCCCGAGCTATCCCCGTATTAGTCGTGGTCGTTACAATATGTTAAGGTCAACTGAGGAATTATTCAAGGATCAAAACACGGTGTTAGGTGTAAATGGTAAAGTAACGTCTTTAAAAAGTTCGAAGAAAGGAAAGCGAGGTTCTAAGAAATGTGAGAAGGATGCTCCTAATGCCAAAGGTGAATATCACCATTATTACAAGAAGAGGCACTAAAATCGCAATTGTCTAAACTATTTGAAGATGATCTAAGAGAAGAAGGAAAATGTTTCTTTCGCTCCTAGTAGTATGTTAATAATTCAAAATTGTTTTACAGTCAATAAGTTGTCTTGGGTTTTGGATACTGGATCCGTGACTCACATCTATAATTTATTACAAGGACTTGGGGGAAGATGGCATGTGGCAAAGGGTGAAATGAGGCTTCAAGTTGCTAATGGATCTTTATTAGATGCAATAGAGTTGGATACTATCACTTGACTTTTCCTAGTGGACTTGATTTAGTTCTGAATAATACTTATTATGTGAAAAAAAATATTTGTAGTATTCTATATGTTTCTAGATTGTCTGAGACTGGTTTTGGTTCTAATTATTAAGACAATATTATGAATATTGTGTTTGATGGAAATAATATTTGCAATGGTGTTTTAGATAATGACATTTATGTACCTAATTTTAACCATATCTATGTTGTTAATAAATCTTCTATTGACATTGACAATAATTACTTACTGTAGGTTAGGTTATATTAGTGACAAAAGACTGCACAAACTAAAAACTAAATATTTTCTACCGTCATTTGATTATGAATAATTTGACACTTATATGTCATTTATCAAAGGAAAAATAGCCAAACACCCCTTTAGTAGGAGCAACGAAAGAGTTGATGAACTCTTGGGTCTCATACATGCTAATATATATGGCCCAATGCCTATAGTAATAAAGAATAATTCAACCTACGTTGTAACTTTTATAGATGATTTCTCAAGACTAGAATATGTATTTCTTATGATGAATAAACTAGATGTCTATGAGAAATTTAAAGAATATAAGAATGAGGTAGAAAATCAAACGAACCGTAAAAATTAAAATACGTCGATTAGATTGAGGAGGTGGGTATGTTA
This sequence comes from Allium fistulosum, assembly GCA_030737815.1. Taxonomy (NCBI): domain Eukaryota; kingdom Viridiplantae; phylum Streptophyta; class Magnoliopsida; order Asparagales; family Amaryllidaceae; genus Allium; species Allium fistulosum. The sequence goes on from CM060908.1 coordinate 599,010,530, forward strand.
GACAAGAGCTCCAATAGTGCTTTATAGATAATGTGATTATCTCTCATATTACTCCAATCTATACTCCATAGCTCAATGGTATTTTAAAAAGAAGGAAGAAATCAAATCCTATTAGATATGTCTCGTTCCACGATGAGTAAGGCCGAGTTACCTCTTTCCCACTGGGGACATGCACTTGAACGCCTTTTTAAATTTGATGCCTATAAAATTTGTATCTAAGAAGTCATATGTGGTGTGGCATGGGTAGAAATCCCACCTCAAGTATTTAAAGGTCCAGGGTTGTCCAGCCTACGTTAAGAAGATTGGCTCTAATAAAGTTAAGGCAAGATCGGCTTTGTGTAAGTTTGTAGGATGTTCCAAAAATTCTATGAGATATATTTTCTACAACACCGAGGAACAAAAAGTTATTATGTCTCAACACACTATCTTTTTAGGAAAGGAATTTTGTCAAAGGAAATTAAAAACGAAGTTGTAGACATGGAAGAGTTTTGGTAAATTAACACAAAGGCTGATCAAGTGGAAGAATCAAATTCACCATTATATGAAAATATGCAACCAATTAGAAGGTCTAATAAGGAATCGCGGGCACTAGAAAGATACCACGATTTTCTCATGGATGGTAAGAAAGAGGTCCATGTCTTAGAAGATGGCATTTCTTTCACATTCCAACTAGCACACCAGAGTAAGGACTCATCACATTATCTTCAAGCTATGAAATCCAAGATAGATTCCTTGTATGAAAACAAAGTTTGGACTTTGAATAACATACCCAAAAGGATTAAAAAACGATCGGATGCATGTGGATTTTTAAGAAAAAGCCAAATGTAGATGGAGAGGTAGAGACCTATAATGCAAGGAAAGTTGTGAAATGTTTTCGTCAGATTTAAGGTGTTGATTATGATGAAACAATTTCGGTTGTAGCCATGCTTAAGTCCATACAGATAATGCTTGCTATCGCCACATTCTATGACTATGAAATATGGCAAATGGACGTGAAACAACATTTATAAATGGTGGTTTAGAAGAGTCCTTTTACATGTCGCAGCTCGAGGGTTTCTAGGTTAGTGGGAGCAAGGGAAAGACATGTAAATTGTTAAGATCAATTTATGGTCTTAAAAAAGCTTCAAGGAGTTGGAATAAGTGCTTTGATAAAGTAATCAAACAATTTTGTTTTTATTAGAGTACAGAGGAAGCATGTGCATACCGGAAAGAATAGCAAAGTGCTATAGTGTTCTTAGTCTTGTATGTCAATGATTTGCTCCTGGGTAATGACGTTGCGTTATTGCAATTAGTGAAAGGCTGATTGTCTAAAAACTTTTCTATGAAGGATTTGGAAGAATCAACCTATATATATACTTGGTATAAGGATTTATAGAGGTAGATCCAAGAAGTTGTTAGGGTTGTCACAATCCCTTTACATAGATACCTAGATGAAAAGGTTTCATATGGAGATTTCCAAGAGCGAAAATGTTCCAACGCAATCTTGAATTGCCCTTTCCAAGAAGAATACTCCTCATACTGATAAGGAGGAGTGTATGAAGAGAATACCGTATGCATCCATAACCGGTTCCATCATGCATTCTATGTTAAATATTGGACCAGATGTGGCTTATACATTAGGATGCGTAAGACGATATTAGTATAATCCTAGAGAAAAGCATTGGATGGTAGCGAAATATATTCTTAAATATTTAAGAAATACTAAGAATTTATACCTTATATATGAGAATGAAGACCTCCTTATGAAGAGGTATACAAATTCCATCTTTCGGGTGATATCGATGACAATAAGTCAATGTATGGCTATGTATTTACATTAAATGGTAAAGCGGTCAGTTGGAAAAGTTCCAAACAAGAGACAGTAGCTGATTCAACGATCAAGGCCAAAAACATCGTCCTCAACGAAGCAGCTAAAGAAGCAGTTTAGATGCATAAGTTTATGGCCGAGCTAGAAGTGTTCCAAATGTTGAGAAACTCGTAACATTGCTATGTGATAATAATGCTAGGATGTAGACCGCGAAAGAACTAAAAGCTCTCAAGAAGTCAAGGCACATTCTTCGAAAATTCCACCTGATAAGAGAGTTTGTTAAAGAAGTTATGATTGAAAGAGTAGACATTAAGAACACCATAGTAGATCCATTCACAAAGGTACTAGCTAAATCTATTCTGAACAAACTAATTGAAGGGATGAGAATGAGATTCTATAATTGGCCACAAGTACAAGTGAGAGTTTTAGCGAGAGTTAGAAGCATGCCCTAGGGGCAACTTTGTAATTTATTGTAAATTATTTACTTTGTAAGGTTTTTGTTTTACTATTAAAAATTGTGTATTGCGATATATTGATTAGATAATTAATTTAAGTATGTTTAACACAAAAATACTTGCATGATATGTTAAGGGATAATTATTATAAAGAGTTGTAATCATGGAAAAATATCAAAATATTAACTAACATATAATTTTAAAATTTCCTGGTCAAGATGTTTTGAGAAAGGATATCGATACATCTATTGAGACCAGAGAACGTAACACACTCCAAATGTTGGGCAATGTATTACTCATGGCTGTAGGAGGCACCAAGGGGTTACATGCTTATAGTTATTGGATAACTATGGAATGACTCATCTGAGAGTTTCATGTTGGTTAACAACAACTCGGTCAAACAAGAAATCTCGAGTGACGTTATTACACAATTCACTCGACTTGAGAATACTATTGAACTTCAATGTGGACACTCCACTTTGATTATAGTTGAATTATGACATAACGACCATCGAGCAACTATAGTTTAGCCCGAGATGAAGCATTGGAAGCGAAATACTATGCAATAATGAATTCGTCTCCTTAATTGTATGCGGTTGGTATCACGGTCAACTATAGTCAACTCAAATTCAAAATCTTTGGGCAGAGAGGTTAATAATAAATGTCATTATAGAACTAAGGATTGTTTACGGACTAACCGAGTTGAATGTGGATGATATTGGAATTTTGACAAAAACTCAATTCCATAAATCCTAAAGTGATATAACGTTGACAAAGAGAATTGGTGTAAATAATCGTTACTAAAATGTACCTCTTAAATTGTAAAACTGGATTTTACAAATGAAATTTGTAAGTGATGAATTAAACCAAACTTTTATACCATTAGCTAAGGTGACCTATGAACATTAATATTTGAATTGCTTGAATATTAATTGCTAGTTGAATTCACACTTGTGAGTCACACAATAGAATCTATTATATCTCTGAAACATCTTTGATTTGATTGATTAATTAATATTTATGACATATTAATTAATATATTTTTCATTGTACAAGGTGTTTTTAGTGAAATGGAGTTGTCTATAGAATTGTTCGAGGTGCTGATAGTAATTTATTGAGTTTGTAAATAAAAGTTATATATATGGGTATCGATATACGATATCGATAAGAATTTAAATTGGGTTTAAAAAAGATAATACACTAATGGCTTTGGAAGGGAATTTGTTCCATTATGCCCTATATATGGCCGACCAAATTTGGAGGATAGGAAGTCCAACTTTTGACTTGGTAAGGAAGAGATTGGTGCTAAATATTTTGGTCAGCTTCCCTACAAAAGCAACCTAAAGAATTTGGTCTTAGTTTACTTTTTAGCCTCCTTCCTTCCTTTTTTCCAACCACAAGTATCCTCCCTCCTTCATCTTCGTTTCAAACTCTGTTCACCTTCAATAAATTAAAACAAGCTAGATCTGGTGGTAGCACGGCGTATGTTTGGTGTTGATATGTGAGATCAAGGAGGCTAACCAGATCAACATGTGAATCAAATGCAAAGTTTCTTAGGGAAATCCTTATTTATTTAACATCATTTTGTCTAATGTTTACATATTTATATCACTGCTTGTGTGTGTATGTCATTGCTTTAATCTATTCATATACCAGTTTCATTAATTGATAATTATTTACCGTGATTGTTAAATCTAATGCCTATGTAGAAAATATAACATATATGTATAAAATATTTTTGACTACTATTATCTTATAAATCTTTAATAATAGTTGTAAAACGCTTGGTGCCACCCTTTTTTAGTATCAATGTGAACTACGAAAAATGTCACTCTATAGATATTTCCAAATTTTAACATCTCTTAAAAATAGAAACCTAACAATTAAACTTCCTTTACAAATTCAAAATGCCCCTCTTCAAATATTACCAAATCTTAATATTACTTAAGAATAGCATATAACAAATAAACTTCCTATTCAACTTAGAAATATAAAAGTCAAACAAACAAAAAATTAGATGTTGCAACTTAGAAATAAAAATTCAAACTAATTGTACATGATTTCAACGCAAAAATAAAACATTTTCTCTTAAATGTGTTCAACATATACAATTTGTAGGAAAATAATTCACATGCAAAGGGCATGCCATAATGCTCATAGATATAAAAATCATTGTAGGAAATGCGGATTACAGATCTTAAGGCTGGATTAACACTAGAGGGGGTGAATAGTGTTTAACGGATTTCATGGAATTTTTGAAATCTTTTGAAATTAAACACAGACAGATGCAATTCAAAAACACAAAGACAATCACAGAATCAGACACAGATGCAAATAGTAAATAAAAAGTAGTAAAGCAATGAACATACCGGAATTTTATATTGGTTCGGAGTTACCCTACATTCAATCCCACACAATTTCTTATGCATATTTTTTCAAATATAATGTCAATATTACAATCTCGATTTCAAGGCCACGAGATACACCCTCCTATCTTCGAGTCCAGGGCAAACTCTCTTGATTTAACCAGGCTACAAGATCAAATAATTGATTTACGGGCTACAATCACACCCAATTGATTTACGGGCCACAATCACACCATTTCCAATCACACTTTGATAGAGAGAGACTCGATACACTTCGATCTTTCGATCTTTGATTACAAATGATCCTATAACTCTGAATAGCACAGAGACCTTTGAGAGAGAGTGATAGAGAATCAAACTAGAGACGATCGAGTTTGATTCACTTAGGATTTCGGCAGAGTTTTGTTAAAGCATTTGAAATATAAGAGAATATTTGAGTGGAGAAGAAATGAAGAAAAACTAACTTAAAATTCGTTGAAAACAACTGGTATTTATAGAAAAACAACAGTCATGTCCATTCGTGAAAGGTTATGACGAATAGACACTTCATTTGAAAATTTGAAATTTGAATTTCTACGGCCACCATGTCGACATGGGGGATGGGATATGTCGACATGCCTATGTATATTTTGAAAATTGATTTTTGTTTTTAAAAGAAATTTTCTTTCTAAAACTTGTCCAAACAATTTTTGAAGTTTATAAACCATTTCGAATATAGTTTAAACTTATAAAAGAGATTTAAAAAGTAATCTTAAAAATATATAATCTATAATATAAAAGTAATATTAAAAACTAAGTATATAATATATTTTTGAGATTTAAAGCTTCTAATATTAAAACCAGGAGATAGTTTTAAAAACAAGAGATGATTTTGAAATCAAAATATAAAAGATAATAAAAATAGTTTAAGGCTAAAATATTTAAACTGAGAGAGATGACTTTTAAAAAAATTTGGAAAAATATTTAAAATAAATCATTTTGAAAATTTCGTGGATTCCATTCCACTAGAGAAGGTCGTGGGTTCCATCCCACTAACGAGGTGTGGGTTCCATCCCACTATTAAAGCGAGAAGGTGGATTCCATTCCACAATTAAAATCTGAATAAAGATTTTAGTGCTATTATGAAGTTTTAACATAAATCTAGACACTATTACTTATCTTGATATCTTGAACTCTTGAACTCTTGAAATCTTGAACTCTTGATACTCATGAGTCTTCAGTCTTGGTTTCTTCAATCTAGAATTTGTCAGTCTTGAATCTCTATACTCGGTCTTGAATCTTTATACTGTACAGTCATCATTCTCAGTACCTGCATATATATATATATATATATCTTGCATATACATATATAAATCTAGACAAGAATATTAGTATTTATGTTTTATAACAAGTCCTAAGGTTGTTGTCATCAAAACCATCATCTCAGGAACTAACAATAATTTCATTAATATATATATATATATAATTTAAAACATTGTTTATTATTTATTTATAGTTATAAACTAATAATTTCGAATAGCGTGCATGTATATATTTATATTTATATATTAGTATTTGCTTCGGCATTAAAAAATTAATGTTTCTTCGAAATTATAATTATAATATATCTAAAATATTTTATATCATAATAAAACTATTTTCAAATTTAAATTATTCATGTCTATATAATTAAATTTAAAACATAGATAACAAAAGCTTTTGGCAATTTTATAAAAAAAATCAGTTGAAATTTAAATTATAATATATTTGAAATATTTTACTTTAAAATAAAACTTGTTATACAACATTTGAACCAAGCAACTTCTAAGTGAATGTGGACTTCAAGACAAAAATGGAATGGATCATGAATTTTGGGGGATCCTTGGGATGATGGAATGAGGCAACATAAAAAGTTTGAAGTTGTTTGGAGCATATCAAATATAGTCGGTTCCAACCACAATTATGGTCGATCGGTACCGAGTTGATTGCTATAGTCGAACCTACCTTTGAATTTGGAAGCTTGGGATATAAACAAGAATGGGATAGCATGCACTCTTGTGATAAGCAAATATGCTCGGTATCGACCATATTTTTATCGGCACCAGCATGATTTTGTTGCACAAACTAGACCCATTCTTCCTCCCTAGCTTCGTGTATCTAAACTCATACGTAGTCTTCCATGATCTAGCGACTATGGCAGAGGATTTCGAATATAAATATAGAAGCAATAGCAACATGAAAAGGACTTCTAGGAGTTTTACACTCTTGAACCCTTGGCTCTTCTTTATCACACTTTTCTCCCTAGATCTAACTCTCTGCCACGAAGCGTTATCAAACCTTAGATTAATTTGTTTTCAAGAATTAACATCATTGTAGATCGTTTGTATTCATGACCAATCCATAAGAAATAAAAATAAGTGGACATAGGTAGTGATTTGAGGCCGAACCACTATAAAAATCCCTGTGTTCTCATTATTTCTTCGCATTTTCAACTAATTCGGGGTGTTGTGTCACTTTTTACTCAACATTTTTGGTGCTTTCAATAAAAAATAAGATTATCAAGTGAAGATTTAGCTTAGAAATTTGGATTTCAAACATCCAGAAGTTATATTTAGAAGTTTGTTGTTGTAGATCTGAACTTAGCGAGATTTGAAGAAGAATCTACATCAGATTTGAAAGATATGGCACCGAAACCTTCCACTAAATCTGCAGTGTTGTTGGAGAAGACGAAGCTTTTCAGCACAATGAAGAAACAATTCAGCCAATTTATGCTTCGCAAGAGCCTTCTTTCCCATAGGAGACGGTGAGCAATGCTGAACTTGATAGGATGATGGCTGAGATGAACAAAAGGATGATGGATAGGCAGAAAAATATTTTTGAAAGAATGGAGAAGAGCTTTGCCATGTTGGCCTTGTAACCACAAAGGCATAGGAAGAGCCTTAAGGATTCTTCGTCTTCAAGTTTTGAGAAAAATAGTTCATCTTTGTCAGACCGGAACAGGAAAGAAGGCGATCCAAAGATGAAGAGAAAGGTTGTTGGGATAACAAAGAAACAAAGCTAAAGAAGTGGTGAGGTTTTGGCCATAGCCAACATGGTCGGAATCGACCATAATCAACTTGGCACCAACCATGTTGAAGGTAGGGGAAACGAGCTACCACTTGACGCGGTGAATCTCTCTGACAGTGAATATTATTTGCAGGATACTATTAATGACATTGGGCAGAATGCTATATGCAAAATGATGGTATTCAAATGAATGTTATTGAATCGGTAAGGCATCGTAGAGGGTTTAGACAAGTGGCTACCCTAAAGACATGAGAGCGTATACGTTATAGGACAAACCGAGAGCATTTGCGGAGTCAAACACTTAGGGCAGCCCCTGACAATCGTCGTCCAACTGCTCAAACCAGTGAAGAGTTTATAGCAGATATGATTAAGAGATTCCTGAATGAAAATCAACATAGATATAATGACGAATAAGGTTCGAGACCTAGTAGGACTCCATTCATTGACGATATACCATAGGAGAGTTATCCTAAGAAGTTTGTGATGCTAATTATGTCGTCTTATAATAGAACTACAGATCTAAGATAGCAACTATTGAAGCATAAATGGAACATGGATGGTGCCTATGCCACTGATGCAGTGAGATGCAGTGCCTCCATATATTCTTAGACAATGTAGCTACGATGTGGTTCACTTGGCTCATCCTAAGGTCTATATCTTCTTTAGATAAATTAGCCAAGAAGTTTATAGAATAGTTTGGACTTCATACTGCTTGGTCAAAGGATGTGATGTCCTTATCAAACGTCCACAAGTGTTCATGATCTGAAGGATTTTCTAAAGCGATTCAATAATGCGATGATTGAAGTTAGTAATATAAAGGAGGAGACGGTTTTGATTGATTTAGGGAGTTCACCTTGATAATAACTTTGGTAGATGGCTTAAAAGAAATCAGTCACCTACTATTGAAGAATTTTATCGAAAGGCATCCTAGTTTCTACGCTTGGAAGAGGCAGACATGGCGGTAGGACCAAGTGGTGGTAGATCATAGAGTGAAGTGGTGTAGGTCAGTGTCGTTATTAAGAGGACCAGTGAGAGCATTGGAAATGTCATAGTGAGTATTGGGAATAACAATCAAAAGAGGAGAAACCAAGGTGCTGGTGGGAAAAAATAGGACATCATGAAGCATTTGAGGTATACGAGATCGGGAGATAACTCTCTCTTGAATGATACTATTGAGAACATCTACCTTACCATGTAGGGTAAAGAGAATTATAAGAAGCCACCTTGGAGAAAGGCCACTGAAGTTGAGCTAGGCTCGGGGAAGCATTGTTGCTTTTACGAAACTCATAAGCATAATACCAACGAGGGTTGTCACTTGATAAATTTAAATGAAGATTTAATTCGGAAAAAAATTGTAGCAGTGTGTGGGAGATCCACAAGATGGAGGATAGAATGATAGACCCCATGGGCAGAATGCCCAAAGGGATTAGCATGGGTCCAATGGAGAGCGAATGAGGAAACCCGAGAGCATGATTGTGATAAATACCATATTTGGAGGACCCCATCCAATAGAGAAAAGCTGGAATGAAATGGAAAGGTATGGTAATTCACTGAAGCATGTAAGTTAGGAGATTTGTTTTATTGTGAAGATGGAGCTCCTATGAAAAAACAAAGGGTAATGAATAATGACATTATTTTCTAGTTCAGGTATTCGAAAGGAATTGAAGCGTCGACACTTGGTCCCATGATAATTGCAGCCATTATTGTGCAAGCAACTATGCATCGGGTTTTAATTGATTATGGAAGCTCAGTTAACATCTTATTCAAGAAAACTTTTGATTAGACGAAGATCGGTCTAAAGGATCTAAAGCCATGTAAATCTCGCATCAAAGGACTTACCGGATAGGCTAAAGAACCTGTTGGATGTATTAACTTGTCCGTGGAGTTGGGCGAGGGAGATCACAAGATTGTGTGGGTTCGCACTTTCGTGGTGGTCAACGAATTCTCAACCTATAATACTTTCCTAGGTCGATCGGCCCTTTCTAGCTTTAGGGTAGCACCGGCTCCATGGTTTTTAATGATGAAGTTCCCTATGAAGAAAAGATTTAGAGCTATTCAAGGCGATCAGGGCATTGATCCAGAATATTATGTCACTGAGCTTAGAGAGACAAAGTGACATGAGAAAGGAAAGGATGTAGAGAAGGCTCTTTGTACTAAGACTGATGATGCATAACAATTACTGCCCAAGCCCTAGTCCGGGTCCCATAGAAAGTTGTACAAGCCTAAGGAACCCCAAAAAGAGCCAGAGGATGCAAGGGCGGTGCTGGTGGAGTTAATGGTCAACATCTCGATCGATCATGATGATCCCACTTGGGTTCTCAAGGTCGGATCTTAGTTCGGCTTGAAAATGAAAAATGGAGTTGGTAGGATTTCTCTGAGCAAACTTAGATATATGGAATTTCACCGAAGACAGCGTGTTATGCATTGAATGTGGGCCAAAGACGCCCTCTTGTGAAGCAAAAGAGACTCACCCTCGGTCTGGATCGATCTACTGCATTGAAAGAAGAAGTGAATATGCTAAAGGAAAATGGCTTCATCCATGACACCTTGTACCCTGAATGGGTATCGATCCCTGTGTTGGTCAAGAAGTCAAATGGAAAATGGCGGACATGAATCGATTATTTGGTCTTGAATAAAGCATGCCCAAAAGAGAACTTCCTGCTATTGAAGATCGACCAACTTATGGGCTCAATGGTTGGACATGAACTGCTACCCTTTATGGATGTGTACTCTGGATACAACCAGATAGCAATTCACATTCCAAATCAAAATCATATAAGTTTCATCATTGATTTGAGTATGTACAGTTATCGAGTAATGTCATTAGGTTTGAAGAACACTATAGCTAATTACCAACAACTGGTAAAAAAGACAAAGATCAAATCAGATAAATGATGGAGGTTTATATAGACGGTATGCTTTTGATGTTACAGTGATCGATGAATCACATGGGTAACCTCTTTGAAATATTTGATGTGCTTTGAAAGTACTGGATCAAGCTTGATCCATTGAAATGCTCTTTCGGAGTCACAATGGGAAAATTATTGGGTTTCATTGTGAATTCAAGGGGCACTGAAGCTAACCCTTGATAGATTAAAGCATTGAAAGAAGTTATTACCCCGAAGACAATAAGGGAAATGCAGAGCTTGAACGAGAAGGTCAATGGACTAAGTCAATTATTTTGAAGGTGACGAACAAGGGTATACCATTCAATAATGCCCTCAAGAAAGAAAAAGGGAAGTTTGTTCGGATGAAGGAATGCCAGGTAGCTTTCCAGAATTTTCTAGAGCATATGGAGAGACTGCCAATCTTGTCAAAGCCATTGAAAGGTGAAGATCTATTCATTTACCTAGAAGTATATGCTTATTCACTAAGTGCAGCCATAGTGAGTGAGGAGTCTAAAGTCCAAAGCCTCGTACATATATTAGAACGTGGTTCATCGGAGCGGAACAAAATTATCCAAAGCTAGAAAAATGGCATATTTTTTGTTGATTGCTTCAAGAAAGTTGCGTCCCTACTTCCAGGCTCACTCGATAAAAGTACTTATCAATCAGCCACTAAGGCAAGTGCAAACATCGACCCAAGACCTCGTGAAGATTGTTGTAGTGGAATATCGAGCTGAGTTAGTATGATATATTATACTATCTAAGAAGGGCAGTACGAGGACAGTCATTTGCTAATTTCATCGTTGAATTTTCCATTTGGGATGGAGAAATGGAAGAAGATAAGGTCTAACTATTCTAGTGAAACTATATGTAGATGGAGCTTCCAACGAATGTAGTTCTAGGGAATTAAGGAGTGATCCTTGTAACCCCTAGAAAGACGGAGATATTCTACGCTTTGAAGCTAGAGTTCCCAACAATAAAAAACGACGCTAAATACGAAGCGTTGAATGTGGGATTTAGGATAGTAAAGGGGCTGGAAGTCCACACACTACATGTATTCAGCAACTCTCATCTCATGGTATGCTGAGTTAAAAAGGAATTTCAAGTTAAGGGAGTAAAACTTGGCCCTTACCTAAAGAAGGTATTAGAACTACTAAGCGACATTGAACCTAATGCGATAACACACATTCCCAGGGATAATAATATAAAAGCTGATGTGCTAGCCAAACTGACCAGTTCCGGGGATGCTCAGCTTATGGACTCATTCCAGTAAAGGTTTCATCGACTTCGAGCATAGACCGGATGGATGTTGATTGGATTTTGGAGGTCAAGTAAGAAAAGGACTCATCAATGACTCCTATAAAGGAATATTTGCTAAAGGGAACTCTCTTGAATAGTAGGAATTACGACGAAAACTACCAAACAAAATACCGCGATTTATTATGCAAGAAGGAGTGCTGTATAGGAGAGGAGTCTCAACACCCTTTCTACAATGTATCACCAAAGAAGAAGCTAACGAAATTCTTGCGAAGGTACATGAAGGAAGCTACGGTATCACATTGGGGGGTAGAAATTGGCAAAGAAGATACTTTACTATGGATACTTCTGGCCAACGGTCAACCGAGATGCGGATAACTACACCAGATGATGTAATAAATGCCAAAGGTTTGTGAAGATATCGAGAGCTCCATATACAGAACTTAAGCAAATGATTAGCCCGTAGCTGTTTGTGGTTTGGGGGATTGATATAGTCTGTGTGCTATCGATGCCGAAGGCCAGATCACAATATGATATCATAGATGTGGACTATTTCACAAAGAACAAGATCATCAAATCCATCCTAAAGAAACATTTGACGAAGGCTGAAGGCAACTCGGTTGATGAGTTACCACTAGCATTATGGACTTATAAGACAACTCATAAGTCTGTGACTGGGTATAATCTATTCGCTTTGACCTATGGAGCTGAGTCCATGATTCCGACAGAACTGTAGGTCTCTTCTCATAGAAGAAAGCATTATGATTCCAAGATGAACAAGGAACTGTTGCTTGAGTCCCTCGACTTGGTTGATGAAAAACGAGAAGAGGCTAAACTGGGGGTAGTTTTCCACCATAAAAAAGTAGCAAGCCATTTCAATGCCAAGGTCAAAAACGTACCTTTGAGGTGGGTGACCTTTTTTTGAAATGTGTCTCCCTAGTACGGGAGAACTTAACCCAAATTGGGAAGATTTCTATGCGATTAAATAGAAACTTGGAGGTGGAACTTTCAAGCTATCGACTGTTGACTAGATCCCAATTCTACGGGCATGGAATAGTGAGCATCTACGATGCTATTTCACTTAGTTTATTTATTTTCTGCAAATAAGCCATCCTGGTTGATTGGGAGCAATGTAATAAGGCAAGACTTGCCATTTTCTTTATTTATAAATAAAGTTGACTTTTAGAATCAATGGAACTGTGTTCTTAAAAGCCCGACTTTGAGCCTTGTGATCAACGGTAGAATAAGGTATTTTGTGTTTTGAAAACTGGATGTCTGGATACCCGAAGACATATACCAATGAACTCCTCCAACTCATGATCAGGATAAAGGATTATAATCATGCTAGGGTCGATTAGACGATTGCCCTTGCATATTTGACTGGTTTCCGGATATAGGCCAGATCAGGGATTGATGCCAAAGATATGCATCGAAGACGCCGAATCCCGAAGATAATATCTAGCATAGACTTACATCTTGTTAGAGGATCGGCCTAGCTTACGACCCTATGAGACACGCTCAACCAAAGATAAGAAATGATGGTCAATGAAAGTAATCGATCAACGCCTAAAGATAGGCGAGATAGAAGATTGATGCTCAGAGATAAGCATCTGAGACGTGGATCCCCAGAGATAGGGGTCGATGTATAATTAAACCTTTGGTAGGAACAACCACGCTTATCACCAAGCAAGATGCACTTGGTCAAAGATAGGCGATGATGGTCGATGAATCCTCCCGATTGACACTCATAGACAAGTGAGATCAAGAACGGATGCTTGGAGAGAGGCATCCAAAACGCTAATTCTCGAAGATAGAAATCGTTGTATAAATGAAACTTTTGTAGACATGACTATGCTTATGGCCTGACAAGATGCACGCAGTCGAAGATAAGTGAAGATGGTCGATGGATGTTTTGGGTCAACGCCCAGAGATAGGCAAGATCAAAGATGGATGCCAATAGATAGGCATGCAAGGCACCGATCCCCAAAGATAGGATTGGTGCATAACTGAATTTTTTGCAAGTATGATCATGTTTGTAGCCCAACATGGTATGTTTGGCTAATGATAAACGAGGTAAATTGACAAGAAGCCTTTAAATATCACCCGGAAATAGGTGATATTAAGAGTGGATGCCCAGAGATTGATGTCCACACACCAATTTCCCAGAAATAGGAAATGGTACAAAGTTGGGCGAGATACACTCAGCTGAAGACAAGTTATCCAAAGAAATATAGTTCAGTTTAGCTAAGAAAGAAATATACTGGCAATGATAAACAAAGCTAAGTAATGAAATAACATTAATAAGTTGTAGATATTTATTTATACACATAGAGTTACAGTAAATAATGACATTGCATAAACACAGGCATGTGTAATGTAAATGTGATTAAATTACAGATGATTATATTATATATGCAGATAGTTATATAGGCAAGTAAAATAGAAAATACGGTAATGTAAATACAGAAGAGATTGAACAAGAAAGTAGTCTTTTATTTACATAGTTTTTTATAAAAGTTGTAGGGGCCGCTCCTACATAATGACGGTCTATATACAAAAAATTTCAAAAGAAAACAAAATGCAGGAAAGGCAAAAGGAAAATGTCTTCCAAAAACCAAGATGATCGCTTACTGCCCTCTCCCACATTTGTTGCTCTTGATTACAAGTTTAACGTGGTGTTCCATTGGGGTCTTCGCTTCCTTCTCCTCCTTTCTACGAGGCTCTCCTTAGAAGAAGAGACTAATTCAGTTGTCCCATATAATAGATCCTTAGATCTTTTAGAGGTAGGGTTGGAAGTCTTGGATCCGCCAACAATGCAGCCTTTAGGAGGCTTGATTTTTGGTGTAGGGACTTTGGGGGTAGGTGATGGTCTTCCAAAGCCGGCCAAGGGCTTCTAGTCCCTGGCTCTTGTTTGACCTTGATCTTGTCGAAGTCACGCTTTAACCTCTTCACCATTGTGGTAGAATCATCAGAATCCTTTGCACCTGCAATTATCACCTTCTCTTCTTAAGATCGATCGACGTCCTTTGCACCCATAATCGAAGGCATGCTGGCGGTGGAGGAGGTAGTGACGGATGATCTGTAACCTGATATATAGAGTAGTATAAGTTAGTGATGTCCACAGGAGAGAACTGAAGTTTTACGAAGTCTGGAGAGATGAGAGATATACCTTGGTCGGACGATGTACCTTTGGCCAGAGATTTGCTGATCTCACCTCCTCAATAGAATATTGAGTCGGTTTAATGGTTGGATGGGAGAGATGAGGAGTTTCAACATTTGATGTAGTATAGACAGGGTTTCGATGAGGGCGACCTCAAAGGTGACCACCATAGAAGTGAAAATGTTAGTTGTAGACTCTTTTGAAATAGGAGTGAATGTTTCCACTTAATCATATGCATTAGGACCAATGGGAGCCTCAATAGCTTGCTTTTCCTATGGCTACATTTTGCACTGCCAAAATAGCTTTTCCCTTTTCAAGGGCTATGAAATCCTCCTCCTCTGGAAATATAGACTTCAGATTGTCTTCAGTGACGCCTTGGCCAGCTTCATTGGCTTGATCACTTCCCAAGCGTCGGCTACTGTGACTAAGTATTTCTCTCCAATCCATTTTAGATTTTTCTGTCCGATCACATTAGCAAAGAACTGAAGGAGAATGGCTTCATTTCATCATAGGTTTGTATGGCCTTCGCTTTGAGCTTCGTAATTTCTTCTCTAGTGCCAAAGAGCTCAATTTGGACTTGAATGTTATATTCTGACTCAGCCCTCAAGTTAGCTTTAAGCTTATCTACCTCAGCATGAAGTGCTGCAAATTGTTCATCCTTGGTTTTAAGTAGCTCGTCAGACTTAGCATTTAAAGCGTTGGTGTTCTTCAGTAGGCCGTTCATGACTGTGGTTGCTTGCTTATAAACTTTAGATAGCTTAACTATTCTTGCCATAGAGTCATTGGCCGACTTCTTTGCTTCTTTCATTTTCTTTGTGACGTCTGTAATTTCTTGTTTGTGGTCTCCCATTACCTTGTCATGGTTGGCCCTCTCTAAATTGAAAGATTGAATAATTAGCTAACTAGCGTGGTTGACGTTAGAGAGGCCCTTAGTAGCCTTTTCCATTCAATGAGCTGATCCTCGATCTTCTTCACTTTGCTGACGTCCTTATTAACTTCTAATCGGTGACATCCCTGCCATTGCAATCAAACATTACCCCCTCTAGGCAATAGTCAGGCAGAGTTGGCTGCATCTTAGTAGTGATAGCTGTGGATTGGCCAATCGGGAGTAGAGGCGGAGCAGCATGATAGGAATTTCTTTAGATTTATGGGAGATAGAGATAGTGGTGATAGGAGGTTGTGTTCGTGGAGGTTACTTCTGAGAAGGTTAGTAGTGAGAGCATGGCTGTATGGGGTTAGAATCGTGTCTGGAGTGATTGCACGAATAACGCTATTTTCTTTCAACGTCGTGGCGCTCTTGCTCTTTATGTGGTGTTACATATCCTCTTCATCTTAGCATTTCTTCTCCTTCTTTTTGAAGTCAGTATCTTGACCTGGACCTAAGTCAGCCTGGGTCAGACCGGGCTAGGCTAAGAAACCTTGACTACATTTCACCCCAAAGTCTGTGCCCGTATAAGGGCACGGGCTTGTTAAATCACTAAGCTTTCATCAATTAACGGGTCTACTACGTATTTAATGCACTCTCCACATGGCATTACGCCATCGGCGACGGCGGTTATGCTTCTCGAGATGTGGTAGAGATATGTCACTTCCCCACGAGCGTGGTGTGACATAGCACTTAATTATTCCTAAACAGTTGATATCCTTTTTGCCTTTTCTAGCATTAAGGTCACGATTGAAGGGAGAGGTATATAAATACCCCCCTTCTTTCACATTGAACTCATGGAGCTTTTGCCGTGTAATTTATTCAAAGAACTCTAACTTTGCACGTTTCTATTGGTAAAAAAGTTAATTTCGTCTTCCTCTTCAAATGCTCTTGAGAGCTCTCTGTTTTGTCAAACTTGTGTGAAGTTAAAATAAAGCAAAAAAATTTCTTGTTAAAATAAAGCAGAAAACTTTCTTGGATGCCTAACCATTTTTGTTGATTGCAGTTCGGACCATTGCTTGGAACTTTGCTTTTTTAGACGGATCTTACCTCATTGCTTGGCCTGGGATTACGCTTTCTAGCCATCTCTTCGATGGTGATTGTTCATTAGTCTCGAGCTAATGATCCAGCTAATGGTCCAACTGATGCTGGTAGGCTTCCTCGCTATCTTTCTTAGACATTATCGAACTAAGGTCGGCTTGGAAGCCTAAATGCTTTGTTGCAAAGAGTAGTGGTTGTCGCCTCTAACTCTAATGTCAGGCCTGAAGTCTTGGTCTACTTCTTAGCCTTTTTGGAAACTTTTCGAGATCATTTGTGAGATTCGATGTGGAAGGCTTCCAAGGTGGCCGTGCATCAATACTTCTACAAGAAAATACTAATCGGCTGGTACCAACGATAGTCATCTACACATTTGAAGCTGGGTCTGAAGGCTTCAGGGGGCAGACTTCTCCTTCCCTTTCTCTTTTTCTTCATTTCAACTAGTTAGTGGTAGGAAAAACTTTATAAGCCTAGAAGAGCAGCCATTTTGACTCCGCACTCTTTGAACTGAATGAAACGGATCTTTTGTTGCAAACTTTATTCATGAAATTTATTGTTCTATCTTTACTTGTTTTCATGCGACCTCTAGAGTAGCATATCTTGGATAGCTAATGTAGTCCCTACATTATTGGCAGAATACATTTCCTTTTAAGATATGTTAAATAGCAATGTGATTATGTGGTGAGCTAAGCCTAGACATTCGTATGAACCAAATGTCGGCCAGGCTTTGAGTGTAGAGTGGCAGACTGGCCCGGCTTGAACCAAAGTGCATCATGGATCGAGAATTCTCCTAGGTGACATGTCATCATTCGTAAGATGACTGCAGGTCTCAGCTTGAACCGGAGCACATGGCTATCTCGAGCACTATGTATAAGTGTTATATAATATAGCGAGACAAACGAAAATTGCTGCTGTACATAGGAACTTAGCAAGATAGTAGAATTTATTACTAGAAGTAAGAATTTATTTGTAATGTCGGATTGGGCTTGCAAGTATGCTTGAGAAGGGCACTAACCGTTAAGCCTGGGGATCTTCAGACAAGTAGAAGGGTGTTCTTTATTACAATAGTAGAGTTTCTTTGTCAACTACGTGTTCTCTATTACACGGATTTTGACTATATAGTACAATTGAACTTCATATATCTCTTGAATGATGAATACAATATTGTTCAAGGGAATATAGAAGTGTATGATTTCAGATTTTTAGATTGGATAGCAAGTAGATGATTAGAACAAGAGACGATCAAGATAGAAAGTCGAGTTGTAAGGTAGTCAGGTGTATTCTTTCTCTTGATTCCTGATGCTATATATAGTTGTAGATAGGTATGTTGAGTAGTTGCATCCACTAATGAGTGCTCTATAGTTGCTTCTGTTGATGATGAAGAGTTGCAGTGAAGAAAAGCGAAGACGTCTACTCAAATCTGGCAGTTGAAGTTTAAATTTCAATCCCGAGTTTGAATTCAGACGTCTGGATGTTTGTATCAGACGTCTGAGCCTGTATAATTTTTGTTCCCGAGTTTGAAATCAGACGTCATGGTTAAGAGCGAAGACGGATGAGAGATCCATTTGATGGCCAAAGGGGACTGATCCAGACATAAACCTGAGTGTTGAGTTGCTCAAGGACCCTTCAAATGGGATGCACGGCAGCTGGTCATGATTTCTAGGCTTGCTATCTTACTTCCAAGTTAGCATTGATAGCGGACCGACCTGGGAAGAGTTCCAAGATCTACCCTTTCCAAGGCTCTAGTAGTGCTCTTGAGGAAATACGCAATTCAGGGGGCTAGTTGAGGAGTAGGTTCGGCCATTGGGGGGGATTGGTGCCTCAAAGCTGACAATTGTCCGAGCGTCCAACGTTGTCCTTAGATTCTCCACTTCGCGAGTCAGCCCACGTTCATCGGTTGCTACATCATGTTGCGCCACATATTAGCGTTGATACCAGGGATAAGGAAATCGGAACTGGTCATAATACTGCCGTTAGTTTTATGTTCGTTAGAGTTATTGCCTTCAGACCCTGGAGCTGGTTCCATGGTAACAAATTGGAATGAATTTTTAAGGAGAAGTGAAGAAAAGTAAGTTTTAAGGGAAGGTCCTCCTTCTAGTGTCAAAATATTGATTGTATTTTTTGTCAACCTTGAAATGACACTAATCCGTCATGAAGAGAAAATGTCACTTGCTAATCACTGCGCTTAAGGATGGAAAAACTTTGGGAAACGAGCATTTAAAGTCAATTTATACAAAATGTAGAGTGGTTCGAAAAAGCTGCCTACGTCCACTATGAAGTTCTCTTGCTATATGGCTATCTAACAATTACAAGAAACCATAAGAGAATAATAAGAAAAGGGAGACACTTAAAGACTAATGGAATTGCTAATCTAAAAGCTTGCTTTGTCAAGAGCCCTGAATTATGGATGTTATGTAGAACTTTTATCATTTTCCAACCTTTGCAAAGTGGTTATCTGTTCTCTGGCTAAACAAAAAACCAGCCTATTAGGCGTCGGGAGCTGGAACCTAACCATCTCACCAAGCGTCAGGGCTGGAACATTTTCTGATGTTGCAATGAATTGGGTTCTTATAGCAGCTGAAGTTAATGCTTGGACGATTGAGATTGTGCTGCAAAAAAGGCAAGAAGCGCATGTCCATTGATCTGGCTGAACGGGCTTGATGGGAGATAGTTGGTAAATGGAAGATGTGTGGCTGAGATGAATGCCAATAGGATGATTGTACCAAGTCCATGCCCTACCTCACTTCGCATTTAATGAACTTGTATTATGGCGGTACGCTATGGAAAGTGGAACATGCTTATATTCACGAATAGATACACCTGATTTTTTTGCTTTACTCTTGCATGTTTAGGTGATAAGATGGACCGAGTTGGTTTGCTTGTCGTCGAGACCACGAAGAGAATAAGGAATTGCTGAGAGCCGAGGTCATGCCGAGTCGGGCGAGGGATGACGAGACGAGCTATAAACCATAGGTGGCTGTACTGAAACTGGATTAATGATGGGCCATACTAAGGTCGGCCTTGAGTTGTGTCGGTCAGCAAAAAGCTAGGAGAGATGCTTGAGCAGGTGGTGTGACTTAGTTCCCTGCTGAAAGAGGGTCGACATAAAAGAGTCGATCGGCAAATAGCTGGGAGAGATGCTTGAGCGAAAGGACTGACTTGGTGCCATGCTGAAAGAGGGTCGACATGAGAGGTTCGGTCAACAAATAGATGGGAGAGACACTTAAGCAAGCGGACTAACTTGGTGTTGTGCTGAAAGAGGGTCGATATGAGAGAGTCGGTCAACAAATAGCTAGGAGATGGGTCGAAAAGGACTAGGCTGACTTATTCGTATGCTTCGCTTTGATTGGCGAGTTGGCTACTGGAGTTGCAGTGGGGTGCCTCGATCAAAAGCTGGCTTGATGTGAAATTGAGTATAGGGGCCAAGCGTGGATGTGGGTCGGCATTAGGTGTAGATGCCCAGCCAGCCTATCTCTAGCCATGGCTGGTTTGTGGGTTATCCTAGACCCGAGTCTGCGTGGGCCGGACCGGACCAGACTAAGAAATCTTGATCAGTCTATCTTCTTACTTACAAAAAATTTGAGTAACAGATGACTAACTAGCTGGAGGTTGATGAGTCTGGTATCAACTGGTGATAAAGTGTGTAACAACTGCCACTCTCTTCAAATTTTGACCTTGTCTCAAGGTAAAAACGCTGGAAAGCGAGCTACTAATTTCCAATAATCTTCCCATGTTGAATCTTCTTCTGGTCCTTGTTTCCATTTCATGAGTACTTCAGTAATTGTGTCGTACTTACTAGGAGTTGTTCTTTAAGCAAGAATTTTTAATGATTCTAAAATTAGCTCTGTTGAGGATGATGATGGTATGTCTTTTTATATTATTATATTTGAACCCGCTTTTGCTTTAATTGAGATGCTTGAAAAGCTGGATGAATTTTTGAAGTTAGTGGTAGATTGAGCTTGTATGCCATGGAGCTGATTTTCTTTTCAATTTCATATGGGCCAGAAAAATTGGTGAAAGTTTTGTGGCCTTTTGGCATTCAACTAAGATTTATCTATATGGTTGCAGACGTAGATAAACCATTCTCTATTAAAAAATTCTCTTTCTGCTCGGTTTGCATTGGTATATTTGATCATCCTCTATTTAGCTTTAAAAATACTGTCTTTTAATAACTGTAGTGCAATGTCTCTAGCATAGAGTTCTTCATCGACTTGATGAACCTTTGCTGACTTTGGAACATAAGATGATAGTGTAAGAGGTTCTCTACCATATATAGCTTGAAAAGGTGTGCATTGTATTGGTAGTTTGCATGTTGTATTATACCAACATTCAACCAAGCTCAACCATCTGACCCATTCACGAAGTTTGTGGCTACAAAAACATCTCAAGTAACATTTGAGGGCTTTGTTAGTGACTTCTGGTTGACTATCAGATTGTGGATGGTAAGAATTGAGAGCTAATGGGTGTCATTGTATTTTGAAGAGATTAGAACAAAACTAACTGGTAAAAATAGAGTCTCTGTCACTAACAATAGACCTAGGTAATCCATGTAGTTTGTATAGTCCATCGAAGAAAATTTTAGCAGCTTGAATGGCTGAATATGGATAAGATAATGGGAAGAAATATGCCTACTTAGTTAGTCCATCCATTACTGCAAAGATAACAGAAAAATTGTTGCATTTAGGGAGACTAGTGATAAAATCCATACTAATATCCTCCTATATATTTTTAGGGTAGTTAGGGGCTGTAATAACCCAGGATTTTAATATTTGGGGACTTGACTCTTCAACAAACATCACAAGCTTTGAAAAAAAAATGTACATCGGATTTTTGACCTTGCCAAGAGAAAACTTGTTTAAGTCTCTTTAAAGTTTTATCCACACCATAATGGCGCATGTTTAGCTCCAATAGACCATTGAAAGGAATTCTTTTTTAATAAGTCAGTGGGTGTTCTAGCAATAATGTCATAGTTTCTCACAAATCTCTTAACCAAAGATACCCAAAAATCCTCTCAAAGCTTCCAATTTTTTTGGCATAGGCCAATTTTGGAGTGCTGAAGTTTTTTCCTCATCCGCTGCTATGCCTTTTTGAGATACTACATGACCCAGGTAAGCAATTCTTGTCTGAGAAAATTGGCATTTAGTTAGTTTCACCACCAATTGGTTGTCATGCAGCACTTGCAAAGCAAGAGAAATAAGTACTAAATGTTCACTCCAAGTTTTACTGGAAATGAGCATATTATCAAAGAACACAAGTAAAAATTTCATGAGATAAGGTTTAAAGATTATATTCATGAGAGACTAGAAGATAGATGGAGCATTCGTAAGACCAAAAGGAATGATTATGAATTCATAATGGCCTTAGTGTGTATGAATTACTGTTTTGTGAATGTCATCTTCCCTCATTCTGATTTGGTGGTAGCTAGATTTGAGATCTATTTTAGAGAAGAACGAAGACCCAGCTAATTCATCCAATAATTCATCTAAATGGAATTGGGAACTTATCATTTATTTTGTTTTTATTGAATTCTCTATAATCTATGCATATTCTCCATGATCCATCTGACTTCTTGACCATGTTAACATAAGTAGCATATGAGCTTGAACTTGGTCTGATGATTCTTTCTTTAAGCATCTCTTTCACCATCTTTTCAATCTCATTTTTCAGGTGGAAGGAATGCCTATATGGTCTCAAACAAATGGTCTTAGTGTGTGACAACAGAGGTATTTTATGATCACGGTGTCTTGTAGGAGGAACGGTTGCACTAGGAGAGAAAACTATAGGAAATTTGTTTATAACTTCTAGTAGATCAGGTAGTAGATTCAATGAAGTGGGGATTGGATGTATATACAATAGTTTCATAGGTGAATCTTTATTAGTGTGTGCAACAACTTGTAATATAAAACTTATGTAGTGATGATTTATGTTTTTAGTAATTGTGTTAACAGAGATATATTGGGGTTGTCTGGTATGTAAGCCTTGCCAAAGTACAATTTTATCATTGATCTTGAATTGAATTTGTAATGTCTTGAAATTAAAGACAATGTCATATAATTTTTCAACCATTGCACACCCAAAACTGTTTGACATCTAATCATTGGTATACAAAGAAATTAACATAAATTTTTGTTCCTTGGCAAGATAATGGAATACTTGAACAACTGCCATACCCTTGTAGCTTTTCTCCACTTGCAATGTACGCTTCAAAAGGTTTAGAGTGATCCACTTGTAATCCCAGTCTTCTAACAAAATTTTCATTAACGAAGTTATAAGTTGAACCTTAATCATTAAGGATATGTATAGGATGTTGACGCAGCGGATAATTCAAAACAATGTAGATCGGTGAAAGTAGCAGTCGATGGATTGATGGATGCTGAATTGCCCGAATTCGTTGATCCGAAGATACCGAACTCTAGCTATCTCGAACTCGTTGATCGCGCACAATACCGGGTTCAAAGATCTTCAATTCTTCAAGCGTTGATCAAGCGCACTTGATTCCGCGAATCGGCTTCTACAATCGTTGAATCGAGCGCACTCGATTATCCGAAAGAGGAGATAGGAGATTACACTCAACTACCAATTTGAAATGAAAGCACAAAGCAATCAAAAGAGAATTTTATTCAATATTCAACAACCTTTACAAATGACTTCACTTGCCTATTTATAGGCTACAACACACCAAAACAGAAAAAGCACAAGTCTTAAGTCGGCAACCGACTTATCAACCTTGCCGACTTAACATAAGTCGCCTTATTTACAACACAGTTCAGAAAGCTTAAAAAATATTACAAGTACTAAGTCGGTTCCGACTTATCAAAGCCTCCGACTCAACATAAGTCGTACACGACTTAATCCCTACTAGTTACAACATACCGACTTACAACAGAATACAACAGACAACTCCTTAAGTCGTTGCCGACTTACAACATACCGACTCAACTATTAACGACTTAAGAATAGCGGTCCAGATTAACTCGGCATCAAGATCAACGGCAACAGCTTCAGCAACTTAAAACATGCGGCATCTCAAAAGAACCAATGGTGGAGGTTAACTCGGCAGAGGAATCAACGGCATCAGGGCTTTCGCGACTTAAATTTTCGACCGACTTAAATAAGTCGTAACTCGGTGCCGACCTATCTCTTTTCTTAAGTCGGGGTCGACTTAACACTTGTGCCTTGTAACTCGGTGCCGACTCAACACCTTCCTTAAGTCGGTGCCGACTTAAATCCGCTTCGTTAAGTCGCAACCTCGAAGCAACTTCCCCTTTATTTTTCCAGTTGAGTCGGAGACGACTCATCACCGCCTCCTTAAGTCGGTTACGACTTATGCCTTCACCCCAGTTGAGTCGGTCACGACTCATGCCTGTTTTCTTAACTCGTAGATGACTCATAGCTCCTTCCATAAGTCGCCTACGACTTATGCCTTCATCTCCGGTCTGAGCTACATCAACCTCCCCATGTTGAGAGAAATTCGACCTCGAATTTGCACTCTCTTCATCCCCAACAAACTCATCCCCATGATATGGTACGAGATGCTTAACATTGAATACGTCAGACGTATACACATCATCCGGCAGCTTTAGTTTATAAGCATTTTCATTGATTCGTTTCACAACTTCCACCGGACCAATTTTCCTGGCTTTCAACTTGTTGTACGCGCCCACTGGAAAACGATCTTTTGTTAACACTGCATAAACCATATCTCCTTCATTAAACTCAACATTTCGTCGTTTCAAATCTGCAGCTCGTTTATATTTCTCATTTGCTTTCTCTAATCGTTCTTGAACGATTTTATGACACTCCGTCAGCCCTTCGACAAAATCAGCAGCTTTTTTAATTGTCCCCTTCGAATGTGGTATCATCGTTAAGTCTAACGGTCCCTTCGGTAAACTTGAATAAACAATCTGGAACGGACTGAACCCAGTACTTCGATTCACAGCATGATTATGGGCAAATTCTGCCTGGCATAATTTCACATCCCAACTCTTCAGATTATCTTGCACAAGACACCTCAACAAGTTTCCCAATGATCTGTTAACCACCTCAGTCTGTCCATCCGTTTGCGGATGATAAGCACTACTGAACTTCAGCTTCGTTCCCACCATTTTCCACAAACTCAACCAAAAATGACTCAGAAATCGAGTATCTCTATCCGACACAATAGATTCTGGCAATCCATGAAGTCGATAGATCTCCCTGAAAAACAACTGAGCAACATGAACAGCATCCGCCGTCTTCTTACAAGCAATAAAATGCGCCATTTTCGAAAATCTGTCCACCACCACATATATGGAATCGTTACCACGCTGTGTCCTTGGTAATCCCAACACGAAATCCATACTCACATCAACCCATGGTTTACTTGGTACAGGTAATGGCATATATAAACCAGCATTAGTCGCAGTTCCTTTCGAAACCTGACAAATATGACAACGCTCCACAAACCTCTCCACTTCTTTCCTCATCGATGGCCAAAAGTAGGATTGTGAAATTAACTGTAAGGTACGGTCTCTTCCAACATGCCCTTCTTCATGTAACTCCTTGATAATCTTCATTCTCAAACTACCCTCTGGTATGCACAATCGATTCCCTTTGAAAAGAAAACCATCTACCATCAAGAACTCATCCGTCTTTCCCTCCTTAACTTTATCAACAAACTTCATGAAGTAAGGATCTTCAACAAATAATTCCGGCAACATTTCAAACCCCGTCACTTCAACTTTCAGCGTAGTCAACAAATGACTCCTCCTACTCAAAGCATCAGCCACTCGATTTGTCACCCCTGACTTGTGTTTCACAACAAAAGTAAACTGTTGCAGATAAGCAATCCACGATGCATGTCTCGCTGAAATCTTGTCTTGCCCTTGCAAATGCTTCAATGCTTCATGATCAGTATACAGAACAAACTCTTTCTGAAACAGATAGTGTCTCCAGTGCTTAATAGATTGTACAACAGCATAGAACTCCACATCATACGTACTGTATCGCATCTTCGCTCCGGACAACTTCTCACTGAAATATGCAATAGGACGCCCCTTCTGACTCAACACCCCTCCAATCCCAACCTTAGATGCATCAGTATGTAGTTCAAACACCAACTGAAAATCAGGTAATACTAGAATTGGTGCAGTCGTCAGCAATTCCTTGATCTTCCCAAAAGCAATCCCTGCTTCCTCTGACCATGAAAACTGTTTGCCTTTCATACAATCTGTAACAGGCGCCATCACACTACTAAAGTGTGGAATAAACCTTCGATAAAATGAAGCCAACCCATGAAAACTACGAACTTCCGTTATCGTCTTGGGCTGCGGCCAATTTCTGATCGCCTCAACTTTACTTTGGTCAACTTGTATTCCTTTCTCTGAAACAACATACCCCAAAAATAAAACACTGTGCGTCATGAACACGCACTTCTTTGTAGCAGCATAAAATTGTTCTTGTCTCAGTACCATCAACACTTCTCTAAGATGATTCAGATGTTCCTCTGAACTCCCACTGTAAATAAGAATATCATCGAAATACACCACCACGAATTTCCCAATGAACGGTCGAAAAATCTGATTCATCACCCTCATGAAAGTACTTGGTGCGTTGGATAAGCCAAATGGCATGACCAGCCATTCGTATAGACCCTCCCTGGTTTTAAAAGCAGTCTTCCACTCATCTCCTGGTCTGATACGAATTTGATGATATCCGCTCTTCAAATCAATCTTCGAAAATATAATAGCTCCGCTTATTTGATCTAACAAGTCATCCAACCTCGGCATCGGAAATCTATATCTCACAGTAATCTTGTTCAATGCTCGGCTGTCAGTGCACATCCTCCACGTCCCATCCTTCTTGGGTACCAATAAAGCTGGTACAGCACAAGGACTCAGACTCTCCTGCACACGCCCCTGCTCAAGCAATTCCTCAACCTGCCTCCGCAATTCTTCATGTTCCTTCGGACTCATTCGATAATGTGGTCTGTGTGGCAACACAGCACCTGGAACAAGATCTATCTGATGTTGTATATCCCTTAACGGTGGCAACTCCGTTGGTAACTCTTCTGGAAATACATCGTCAAATTCTTTCAAGACTGGTTTAACTTCTTCTGGAATTTCAACCTCTTCACTGCTCTCACGCCCAATCAACAAGAATACTTCCGGTTCTTCTTCAACTTCTTTAACAAACTCCTTTAAAGTCAATAAAGTTTTCAGTTCTTCAATTTCTTCTGACTTACTTTCTTCTTGTGATCTCTTCTTCGGGACTAAGATAATCTTCGTGCCTTTAAACATAAAACTGTAACTATTGGTCCGACCGTCATGTAGCACTGCTCGATCATATTGCCATGGTCTTCCCAATAATAAGTGGCATACATCCATCTCTACTACATCACACCATATTTCATCCTTGTATTTCTTCCCAATAGAGAATGGTACACGAACTCGTCTATCCACTTTCACTTCTCCTCCTTTTCTCAACCATGCTAACTTGTATGGACTCGGATGTTTCTCTGTCTTCAATTTCAACTTCGTCACAGCTTCGGTTGAAATAATATTATCACAGCTTCCTGCGTCAATCACAAACTTACACACCTTCCCCAGAATAGTACACGTTGACTGAAAGATATTACTCCTTAACCAACTAGCTTCCTCCTGCTTCGGTGTTAAACACGATCTCCTCAGCATTAGGTTACAACCTTCGTCTCCTGACGCAATATCCTGCTCATCCTCCTCAGCTGGATTAGAACAATCTTCATCAACATCCTCATTGTCAACTTCTGCAATCATGGTTCTCTTCTTTGGTTTTGGACACTCACTGCTTTTATGACCCATTTCCTGACAATTGTAACATTTGAAACCATTGTTAACCCTTGTCTTCTCAGCCTCCTTCACCACTGGTCTACTGATAGGTTTAGAAACATTAGAACTTCCTCCAACACCCTTTGCTTGATTGTTAGAATTAGTAAACACACCACCTCCTCGTCTCCCTTGTTTTTCCCAAGCCAACGCTTTCTGATGTGCTTCCGCTACAGATCTTGGATCGAACATATTGACCATATCCTGAATCTGCATTCTCAATCCTCCAATGAACCTAGATGTCAGCTGCTCTTCTGTTTCCATAATATCATTCCTTGCAATGAGTTGATAAAATTCATCAGCATAGTCATTAACTGTCTTTGTGCCCTGCCTCAAGTTCTGCAATCGTTGATACATCAAAGATTGATAATTGTATGGTAAGAACGTTGCTTTCATTAACTTCTTCATCTTCTCCCAAGATTCAACTTTTGACTTCCCCATACGTTCACGAGTAAGCTTGGTTTGCTGCCACCATGCCAAAGCTCTACCCCTCAGCCTCGTAGCAACCAACTTCACTCTACGATGTTCTGGTACTTCTTTGAAATCAAAAATCTCCTCAACATTAGCCACCCAATCTAGAAACTCCTCTGCTTGCATACCACCCTTGAATTCAGGAATTTATGTCTTCATCCCCGACTCCCATTTGTGATCATACTCAGAATAGTTTCTTCCTTGACCTCTTCCTTGAATACTACCACCATCATACTCCTCTTCAAAATCAGATGCATAACGATGTCGATTCTGACCACCAACATCTCTACTACCATTACGCCTTCCACCATCATCCCTTCTATCTACATTCCTTCGTTCACGATCATTCACGTTCCTCCTACGTCCTTGATCATTTTCAATACTTCGGTCTCGATTAGAATGTGGCGAGACTCTACTACCCCCATGGTTAGATTCTGGTGAAACCCTTCTCCGATTTTGATTCATCTCCGTCATAAGCTTCTCTAATCGGCCAATTCCTTCATTAAGCTTCTCACTAAAATTCTCATTGATTCTTTGCTCCATCTCATCAGCCTCTTCTCTTCGATATAAAGCTTCTACGTTTTGGTGGCGATTAGCTCTTCTTGGCGGCATACTTGAAAACTTCACAAATTCTTCAACACTTCAAATTCAAACACTTTCCGGAATTTGATTCAAAATGAAACGGATCGAAAACTTCCACTTTGTAGCAAATCGCGATGAACACGATGGACAAAGTTTCGGCCTCCCACTACAAATTCGATCAAACAATCTTCAATGTAAGGTCGAACAACTTCACTTGCTCACGGCTCACACCTCAAGCTCTCGGCTATCACTTCAAACTTCAAATCTCTTCAAATGATTAGGCTCCAAGTCTCGATCTAGCTATGATTGGCTAGAACAAGCTCCGATACCAAAAACTGACGCAGCGGATAATTCAAAACAATGTAGATCGGTGAAAGTAGCAGTCGATGGATTGATGGATGCTGAATTGCCCGAATTCGTTGATCCGAAGATACCGAACTCTAGCTATCTCGAACTCGTTGATCGCGCACGATACCGGGTTCAAAGATCTTCAATTCTTCAAGCGTTGATCAAGCGCACTTGATTCCGCGAATCGGCTTCTACAATCGTTGAATCGAGCGCACTCGATTATCCGAAAGAGGAGATAGGAGATTACACTCAACTACCAATTTGAAATGAAAGCACAAAGCAATCAAAAGAGAATTTTATTCAATATTCAACAACCTTTACAAATGACTTCACTTGCCTATTTATAGGCTACAACACACCAAAACAGAAAAAGCACAAGTCTTAAGTCGGCAACCGACTTATCAACCTTGCCGACTTAACATAAGTCGCCTTATTTACAACACAGTTCAGAAAGCTTAAAAAATATTACAAGTACTAAGTCGGTTCCGACTTATCAAAGCCTCCGACTCAACATAAGTCGTACACGACTTAATCCCTACTAGTTACAACATACCGACTTACAACAGAATACAACAGACAACTCCTTAAGTCGTTGCCGACTTACAACATACCGACTCAACTATTAACGACTTAAGAATAGCGGTCCAGATTAACTCGGCATCAAGATCAACGGCAACAGCTTCAGCAACTTAAAACATGCGGCATCTCAAAAGAACCAATGGTGGAGGTTAACTCGGCAGAGGAATCAACGGCATCAGGGCTTTCGCGACTTAAATTTTCGACCGACTTAAATAAGTCGTAACTCGGTGCCGACCTATCTCTTTTCTTAAGTCGGGGTCGACTTAACACTTGTGCCTTGTAACTCGGTGCCGACTCAACACCTTCCTTAAGTCGGTGCCGACTTAAATCCGCTTCGTTAAGTCGCAACCTCGAAGCAACTTCCCCTTTGTTTTTCCAGTTGAGTCGGAGACGACTCATCACCGCCTCCTTAAGTCGGTTACGACTTATGCCTTCACCCCAGTTGAGTCGGTCACGACTCATGCCTGTTTTCTTAACTCGTAGATGACTCATAGCTCCTTCCATAAGTCGCCTACGACTTATGCCTTCATCTCCGGTCTGAGCTACATCAGATGTCCTATAATAAAAACTTGAAGCCTGATTGCATTGTTAGCATGTATTCCGCTTATTGCTTGCAAAGAAATAGATGATTGAATTTCTTGTTCTTCGGGTTCTTCAGCAGATAATGCCAATGTTTGATCTCCTTGAAGTACTCCTCCTAATATTTCAACGTATTTGCCTTGACATTTATTACTTGGGACCCATTTTTCATCACATGTATAACATAGTTCTTGGCTTCTTTTCTGCGTAACGTCATTTGGAGTGAGTTTCTTTGTATTAGCGTGTTGAGAATGCTTATTTGTTGCCTCAGGTAGTTGCTTAACAGTATAGGGTTTAAAACCTTGAGAAGAGGGATTATCTGCATTATAAGAAGTTTTTGTAAAAGAGTTTGATTTTGCTGATTGATAATGATAAGGTCTGAATGGTCTTCTTTTTTGGGAAAATTATTCCTCACTTATTTTTGTCAAGGTAATAACATCCCTTAGTGTTTTTGGTTGATTGTCTAGTAACTCAAATATAATATCACTTTTAAGGCCACCAATAAATAGTCTGATATATACTTTTGTGGTCATTTATCAAGCAAACTCAAGACCTGTTCAAATTTGCTTAAATATTCTCTAACAGTGGATGTTTATTTGATATTTGATAAACCCTTTAAAGGATGTTGAAAATCAAATGTGCTTAATCTAGTAATTATCTCCTCTTTAAAAACTTCCCGCATAAAATATGCTTCAACATTAACTGATAACCAATGAAACCCCTTCAAAGCCCCATCATGCAAATGGAAAGAACATACTTGCACTTTATCGAAATTAGATAAGTTGTAGTATCTAAAAACTAGTTCATTTTGTTTAATCCAGGTAAGAATATCACCAGATCCATCATATATAGAAAAACAGAATAACATTCTCAAGAACAGTTTAAAGGTTTTTTTTAGAATTTAGGATAGTCCACTAATATTTTTGCTTTAAGGACAAAAATTGTCCGACACCATTATCGAATTAAAAACTAATTTGTCTTCTCTATTAAATAAAAGACAACCAAAAACACAAGGGCAGAGGCGAATCG
Source organism: Allium fistulosum (assembly GCA_030737815.1). NCBI lineage: Eukaryota > Viridiplantae > Streptophyta > Magnoliopsida > Asparagales > Amaryllidaceae > Allium > Allium fistulosum. The sequence goes on from CM060908.1 coordinate 599,041,897, forward strand.
AATTCGAATTCAAATTGAAAATAAAATAAAAATAAAGCGACTTGAATTGAGTTCTATCGAGTTGGATTTGCTTGAATTGCAGTTCGCATATCTAGTTTGAGGTGTTGTTTATAATAGGCGGTGGAAGGTTGCATAGTCGGGTTGGATGATGGAGGTTTGGTGCAATAGTTGAATGTGTGTAGTTTTGGGCGAATTTAGGTTGCAATTCAGGTTGTTGAAGTTTGAGGAGATGGAGTTAGGTTCGAGTTGAAGAAGGTTATGGTTTTTGGTCGTGTGGTGATGGAGAAGTGGGGATCGCTATTGCTGGTGGTTGGATTAAGGTGCTGAAGGCGCACTATAGGATGCAGGTTAGTGATGAAGTGTGTTTTGAAGGTTCTGGTTAAATGAAGGTTTGCTAAGTGATGGGTTTTGGTTTGGACGTATTTGTTGGAGTGGGGTGGTGGGTTGGTGGTTGTTGTAGGAGAAGGAAATATGTAAAGTGTGGACGGTGAAGTTGTGATTCACCTCCTCTTTGTATCATTTTTGCTATACATTGGCATCAGTTTTAATATAGTGGTAGACCTTCTATCAAACGCAAAGGAGGATTTGCATACTTTCAAAATAGCAAAATAGATGTGGTGTATGCAATCAATTTGGTCAAAATAAGCGCAATTGTCAAGCTTGTAAGAAGACATGATTTGTTTTCATATTGTTAAAGATTTCTTGAGATTTATACTGAGTTGTATGACTTTTTTTGGCAATTTTTTGTAATTAAACCTGGTTATAAGAGTATATAGATTTTAGCATATTTTTAATTTGACTTTGATTTGGTGTTTTATTGAACTTGGTTATATACTGTCAATTGTAGTTTCAGTATCAGTTTTGTAGATAAGGCAGTATCAGTTTTAATATTTATTTGTTTGTAGGTTATATAGTGTCATTTGTAGTTTCAATATCAGTTTTGTAGTATAACCAGTATCTGTTTTATTATTTATTTGTTTGTAGGTTATAGTATCATTTGTAGTTTCGGTATCAATTTTGTAGTTTAACCAGTATCAGTTTTATTATTTATTTGTTTGTAGTTTATATAGTATCAGTTGTACTTTCAGTATCAGTTTTGTAGTATAACCAATATCTGTTTTATTATTTATTTGTTTTCTTGATTAAGTCGGGTATTAGTATTTTGTAATATGATTATATCATTTTGTAATGTCATTTTGTAGTATATTTGATCAACTTTTGCATCCATATGCACCTGATTAGGTCGTAGTATCATTTGATTATTTTGTATTATCATTTTATAGTATTTTTTTAGACGTGATGTTGTGCTTCCAAATAGCTTCTGCATACCCGATTAGGTTTGGCATCCGGTTAGCTTTTGCACCAATACGTACCTGATTAGGTTTGGCACCCATTTAGCTTTTACATCCATACATACCCGATTAGGTTTAGTATCCAGTTAGCATTTGCATTCGAATGTATGCTCGGTTATACAATATATCTTGAGTATATATTGGTTTCCATATGTGTCCGATTAGGTATGACATTCGATTAGCTTTTGCATCAATACATACCCAATTAGGTTTGGCATTCGGCTAGCTTTTACATCAATATTTACCCGATTATATTTGACATCCAGTTAGCTTTTGCGCCAAGATGTACCCAATTTAGTTTGCATCCGTTTAGCTTTTGCATCCATACGTACCCGATTAAGTTTGGCATTCGGTTAGCTTTTGCATTCATATGTACCCGATTAGGTTTGGCATCCGGTTAGCTTTTACATTCAATGGTCCGCTCGGTTAAACAATACATCTCAGTAATAAATTGATTTTCAAATGTACCATGATTAGGTTTGGAATCCGGTTAACTTTTGCATCAATACGTACCTGATTAGGTTTGGCATCCAGCTAGCTTTTGCATCAATACGTACCTGATTAGGTTTGGCATTCAGTTATCTTTTGCATCCATACATACCCAATTAGGTTTGGCATTCGAATAGCTTTTACATTCAGTAATTTGCTCGGTAAAACAATATATATCGGTTATAGATTGGTTTCCATATGTACCAGATTTTGTTTGGAATCCGGTTAACTTTTGCATCAATACGTACCCGATTAGGTTTGGCTCGGTTTTGTTACAAATGATAGTGAAAACAATTTCTAAAATTACAAAGCATCAACTCCAATGAAATAGATAGTAAGTATCATTTTTGCAATATATTGTTATCAGTTTTGTTACAAATGATAATGAAAACAATTTCTAAAATTACAAAGCATCAGCTCCAATCAAAAAGACAGCGAGTATCATTTTTGCAATATATTGGTATCAGTTTTGTTACAAATGATAATGAAAATAATTTCTAAAATTACAAAGCATCAGCTCCAATCAAAAAGATATTGGGTATCATTTTTGCAATATTTTGATATTGGTTTTGTTGCAAATGATAGTGAAAACAATTTCTAAAATTGAAAAGCATAAAGTCCAATCAAACAGATAGTGGGTATCATTTTTACAATATATTGGTATCGATTTTGTCACAAATGAGAGAAAATAACTTCTAAAATTTGAAAACATTAATTGCAATCAAACTAACAGTGGGTATTATTTTTGCAATATATTGGTATCTGTTTTGTTCCAAATGACAATGAAAATAATTTCTAAATTAAAAGCATCAACTCCAATCAAATAGAAAGTGGGTATCATTTTTGCAATATATTATTATCAGTTTTGTTACAAATGAAAGTGAAAATAATTTCTAAAATTATAAAACATCAATTGCAATCAAACAGACAGTGGATATTATTTTTGCAATATATTGGTATTTGTTTTGCTATAAATGACAATAAAAATAATTTCTAAAATTAAAAAGCATCAACTTCAATCAAACAGACATTGGATATCATTTTTGCAATACTTTTGTCTCGGTTTGTTATAAATGACAGTGAAAATAATTTTTAAACTATAAAAGCATCAACTCCAATCAAACAGACAGTAGGTACCATTTTTATAATATATTAGTATCAGTTTTGTTACAAATGACAGTGAAAATAATTTCTAAAATTAAAAAGCAATAACTCCAATCAAACGGATAGTGGTATCATTTTTGCAATACTTTGGTATTAGTTTTTTTATAAAGGATAGTGAAAATAATTTCTAATATTACAAAGCATCAACTCCAATCAAACAGACAGTGGTATCATTTTTGCAATATATTGACATCATTTTTATTAGAAACGATGGTGCAAATAATTTCTAAACTTATAAAGCATCAGCTCCAATCAAACAGACACTGAGTATCATTTTTGCAATAGATTGATATCAGTTGTGTTGCAAATGATAGTGAAAATAATTTCTAAAATTATAAAGCATCAACTCCAATCAAACAAATAGTGGACATCATATTTGCAAATATTGATTCCAGTTTTGTTACAAATGACGGTAAAAATAATTTTTAAAATTACAAAACATCAGCTCCAATCAAACAGACGGTGGGTATCCATTTTGCAATAAATTGGTATCGGTTGTGTTGCATGGGTATCATTTTTGTTACAAATGGCCGCAAAAATAATTTTTAAAATTACAAAGCATCAACTCCAATCAAATGGACAGTGAATGCCATTTTTGCAATACATGGTATTAGTTTTGTTTCAAATGAACACGATGAACACGATTCACATATATTTTCAAATTATTTTCCTTATACTATAACCTAGTAAATGCTTGTTTGGTCTCTCTGTGAATATTTTAAAAGTAACGTTGGTTCATTCTTAGTTGTCACCTCACCTCTTTCCCAATTGGAATGTCGATCGGTATCATTTTATATTGATTTTGCGGTTCTGTTGGTGATAACGGTTGGTACCATTTTATATTGATTTTGAGACCTGGAAATACACGTTTCTAGCAAAACTATTCTATCTCCAACAATACAGCTCCCACTTCTCAAACAAATATTCTTCCTCGTCAACTGTATACAACTGTAGAATAATTAACAGCAGACAGTGCATCACACAAAGTCAACTTCTGGCATACATCTCCGATCTGCAATTTATCTCTATAGCCAGCATCATCTCCTTCAACAAATCCAACTGCTCATTATTCAAGCAAAGCATCATTCGAAGTTGTGTCGTAAATTCAAAAAAACATGGTTATGGAAACGAATGCTTACCGTTGGACTGGCTAACCTTCCATTTTTGGTTCCGGTTGGACTAACTGGATTGGGGTTCTACTGTTATTTATGAAACATGTAGAGTTGGTTTTGATACTTCGGTACCACTGTGTGACTGTGCATGTGTCCATGCACATGCGTGTGCATGTGTATTAATATTCGGGTACTCCATCGCTACATTAATTTGTTGATGCAAATTAATGGTGTGGTGATGGAGACTGGAAACACATAATAATTTCAACAATTATTGAATGATGTTATGAATTGTTTCATATGCACGTGTTCTTATTCATTTTTATCCCATCAAAATTATGCTACCCGACGGACCGGTAAACTCCTGAGGAATCGAACCTGACCTCCTTTCCACTGCATGCGCCGCACCAGCAGACAAGCTTTTAGTAATTGTTTCAAGTTCCGATGATCAAACTGAAATAAATTTACCTTGTTACCTGTATGCTTAAACAAATTTGGTTGGCTCGAAAAATAATAATCATCAGATGCAATGAGCAGGGCCGGCTTAACCACCTGGTTGCCCCAGGCAACTCAAAGCACAAAGGGGTAAAAAATTGAAAAAAAAATTATTCAAGGGAGGAATTGAACCAAAGACTTCAACATTGAAAAACCTACCTGCAACCACTACACCAATACATGCTTCACATATACAAAATACAATAGTATCTAAAAACGTTGCCCCTATTATGTTTCCCCCACCTCCTACCTCCACCAGTATGTTGCCCTAGGCGGCTGCCTGACTGGCCTCGCCCTGAAACCGGTGCTGACAATGAGTAAGTGTACCCTTAAATACTGTTTGATCAATAATGTTCATGCATGCTAGCTTCTACTCTTATCCGAAAGTATTCTATTCCCAAAACTTGCAAGGTAAAAACGATATTTTGGTCTTCTATTTATTCTTCCGACTTACATATTATCAAGTATTATAGATTTTCATCATTACATATATTTCTTATACATTGTTTTATTATTAAGGTATATTTCGTAAAATTAGACCACAAGAATGATAGGGATGAATTCTATGTTTCAACTTCACATATACTTCACATGTGTATGCACATCCATGGCTCTAAGTGTAACCAGTTACAACATCCATAAACTCCTGATCCAACATAAGCAAATCCATACGCTCCTTCAACAAACACACTTCCAAATCGATACTGCCTCCTCCTTCCCTCCCCGGATAAGACGTCACCTTCCCTTCAAATTTATTCGCAAGCCCGCTCCTGATCGCCACCACCTCTCCAAACCCGAAATCACACCCATACTTATTGAACCTAGGCGAGCTCCCCATCATTATACTGTTGCTATCAAACTGGCTCAGCTTATACACAACCGGTTTCTCATGGTACTTCCTCAGCCTCTCCCTTATCACCTCATCCGTGTGGGCCGCAATGGACCGGTTCAGCATCAACCCGACCCATCCCACCCCATGCCCCAACAGCTCCCCCACCGTGGTCTCGATCCCCATCTTCGACGCCACCACCCCGAAATAGTCCGGCGACAGCGCCGGCCGCAGCCGCCCCCGGTCCTGCACCGCCAGCTGGCAGCTCGTCCGGCACTCCGGATCCAGCCCCCGCGCACGCGTGATGCATCGCCACATCAGCGCGCTCAAAGACTGGAAAGACGAAATCACGACTGTTTCCGTCCCGCATTCGGAATTCGATTTCGCTTTCAGATCGGCCAGGGATTGAGCGGAGAAGTGGAAGATTTTTTCCGTAAGAGGAGGAGGAGCGTACCTTTCGATGAGTCCGTCCAGATCTGGGTACGGAAGCACGACCGGAGGCGATTCGCCTTCGATGAAGAACTTGTCGTGGACCGGAGGCCTGGAGATCTGGAACTCGAGCCCGCCTCCGGATCTGGAGATCTCGGCCCAGGTGTTGAGGAAATGCCAGTAGGAGGTGCCGTCGCCGACTGCGTGGTTGAAGCAGCAGCCGAGGAAGAGGCCATTTTCCAGCTCGGTGACCTGAACCGCGAGGAGGGGTTCGGTGTGCCCGTCGTGGTTGACCGCGTAGTTAAGAGGGAACAGCAGGTTGAGGTACTTTAGGGCGTAAACCTGTTCGACTCTGACGTTGGTGGCCGATGCGTGGATGAACTGTGCGCCTTGGTTGTTGCAGTCGATTGATATGTAGAGTCCGGTTGGGACGGTTGTGGTTCGGAAACGGCCGGCGAGCGGGTAGAAGTGGTGGAGGGCGACGGAGAGGGAGGATTGGAGTCGATCGATTACGGTCTGAAACGAAGACGAGGATGGGATTTCTGAGAAGAGGAGGCCTTTTTGGATGTAGTGAGGGGAGAGGAAGCAGAGGTTGAAGGGAGTGAGGTGGTGAGTTGTACGAGGAGGATGTGATGCTGCTTTTATCAAGCTGCTCGAGATTACAGTGGCTGTATCGTTTTGTGATGAGTATACCATCGTTTTTACCCGTCTTACTTGTATAATCGGTACTGTGTGAACTTATATATTGAGATGGTCCCAACAACTACAAGTGGTAGGTATAAAAAAGTTGGAGAGACTAAGGATTATTAAACCTTTCAATTTGGAAATGTTAGGATGTCTCTACTTAATTATTGTAATTATTATTGTCAGTCAAAGTTGATGGCTGGTTTTAATTTTAATTTTTTTTAAATATTTGCATTTTAAAACCTAAGCTTAAGTAAACGTTGATTATTCTTATTTGCAAGGAGACAATGTATGTGATAGATATTGTGAAATGCAAATATCTAATATGAACATTACACTTTACCGTTATATACTTCATTTTCTTTTACATAATCAAACTTTTACAGTGCATAAAAGAAAGTGGTCCTTAAAAATATATATAAGTTATTTTTGTCATTTTTCTAAGGGGGAATTATTTTAAAGGACAAAGATTTGTATATTTTTTGTCTCAAGGACACAACCTCAATATTTTTACCATAAGGACAAACATTTTTCTAAAAATTATTCATAAGGACAAATATTTTTCAAAATTATTCATAAGGACAACAAAACTGCTACCAAGCTAAAAACTGATACCTAAAAACTGCTATCGATAACTACAAACTGATACCATCAATGACTAAAAACTGATACCTAAAAAAAGTTGTCCTTCAGGATAAAATATTGAAGGTCTGTCCTTGAGGCAAAAAAGTTGAAATTTTTTGTCCTTGACAATAATTTCCTGTTTTTCTAATTCACTAAAAAAATAATATTAGTATACAATATTTATCATCTAATATTGACCAAAAAGCATTTAAACAACAACATTTAATTAATATTAATATAATGGTAAGTAAATTAAAATAAACATGCTAAACACAAACATTCAAGTTTCTATTGCTTCCTCCAATGGATCATTTTCGCTCCATCCCTTCCGTTATTAAGTTTATCGGCAAGATGAATGATAGCTCGATTAAAAAAAAGATTATGAATGATACCTTCTCTGTAAGGACCCGATTCTTCGACTTCCGAATATCGACATCAGTACGTCCACTGTATCGACTACCGAGCCATCGAATGCCGAAAAACCGAATTCTAAGGGTTTAAGAAAGAAGAGGTAGCTAGAAGAAAAGATAGAAGAAAAAGAAAGAAGAACAACAGAACAACATCAGAAAACAGAAACAATATCAGAATCTCACATTCGCAGCGGAACAACATATAATAGATAAATAAATAATCTTTAAATCAAAGAACTATATCATTTTATACATTACATCATCATCAGAGTTTACAACAACAATACAACACTAGACAGTTATATAACTTGTCCTCATACAGAATACACAGCGGAATAAATAATATCATATACAAGTGGTACGTCTCGCAATCCAGCTCGCCACTAAGCTCCACAGCATCCCGAATCCAGAATGACCTGATAACCTAACTCTGGACCGACCGTGTGGAAATTTGTGGGCACCCAGAGTTTAGGAAGTAAACAATAAACTCCAAGTCAGTCATGGTGACTCGTGTGAGAACTAAAACAGGTTATCTTTAAAACAACAATAGGATATTTTAAAAATCAATTCGCAATGCTTTTGGAAAATGAGACTACCATAAGACCTCCCGCCACACACACAATGCAAACGCAGAATTGGAGGAGATTTCTTCTTATGATAGTCAAAGATGCTTACTACGCAAAATCAAATCCTTTTTGATATTATTATTAGTGCATAGTGTAGAAAACATTTCGAAAGTATAATATTAATCTTAGCCAACATACGACCAGTATCGTATGCCTACTATAGCTACCATCTAAACAGTGGTGACCACCGTACGTAAATGGCAGGTTCTACAACTAATCCCGTACAAAGTTCGTATTGGAGTTTGGATTTCCAACAAATGGTCAGGCCAAGGAACTTCCCACTGCCACATAGGTACGCCTCTGGAAAGACGACCCGAGAAATAACCTAACATTACGGTTAGATCTCTGCCAACACAAGGTCGGGTTACCCCTAACTGGGTAACTACTGACACGAATATGTCATTCCCCGATCGTAACCGATCTTCCCGAGGATCCTCGATTCCAACAACCACAAAGTAATAAATTTGCAGCAACAACGTAGGTTAAGTATCTGGGCTCCATACCATGATACCACCTCTATCCAGAAGGAATGACATACACTAAAGGGGCGCTACCCCCTAATAACCTTGCTGCATCCTTCCTGTTTTGACCATTTCCGAGGTGTGAGGTCCGACGAAGTCTCGTCCACAAAACTACGCTTTTCACAAAGCCATGCTTTGGGTCAAACAAATGATCAAAGTAATGATCACAAAGACAAATGATCAAACAAATGATCATATCACAAATGATCAAACAATGATCATCAAACAACAACACTCAGCATGTCACATTACCAAATTGGGAATATATTGCTGATAACCTTCAACTACATAACCTCTGAGCTCATACGTCTCAAAGAAGGGTGTTAAGCTAAGAGAATAAATTCTCCGCCACCAACAGATATGTATTTGAAAGAAATCAACTTTATATCTCAATTTGTAATGTTAGACATACAATCCATACAAGCCTGTTCCGAGATCGAACAGAACCGAAGGCACTTCTTACGAAGCCCTTGCAAATTCGGATAATTTTCTAATCACGTCCGGACTTCCCGTCACTAAGGGTGATAAAACCTCTATATCGGAGATCAACCGATGTAGAGTAACTCGACGGTAATCCTTCCTGTTTTCAAAATTATCCGGTCTTCAACACCGGTCATCAAATGCGATCCATAACGACGTATCTCATATTCAGAATGGGTTATACGACCCAAAGGTCCTTTCCCGGCTAACCCGAATAGTGAGCGCTTATTCAAAAATAAGTGTGGCATTCAAATTCAAGCAAATCACAACAAATACCCATTCAAGGTAATTATTGATAGTCGGTTATTTAACTATCAATAGGTCTGCACAGCATTATCAGATTCCAAATAATTTTCCAAAAATATCCTTACAAGATATATAATTTCCACACTTCAAAAATAAATCAACGTTTATTTTTTTTTAAACAATTTCCCTTTTCGGTTATAAATTCCATAGTGGATTTATATTTCAAAATATCTACTGACATACGATTTTCAATCTATTTCAAATATTCACTTTCAATTTATCTTTACAAAGATAAATTCTCAAAAACGTTTCATTTCACATTGGAAAAACATTTCCATACTTATTTAATAATAAGTAATTCACAAATCATTTATTTTCAACACTTGGAAAATATTCGATATACTTAAATCAAAATTAAGTATATATTTCATTCTTTAAGGAAATCATTTTCTTAAACACATTTATTTGAGTCAAAACGAATGTTGCGTAAAACATCGTTACGACAACTCAAAATCACTAGTATAGGGATTCGAAATTTAGATAGATATATAAATCTCAATACTATATAAAACATTTCCTTTCAAAAATCATTTACTATAACAACAGTGTTATAGTCCACCATTTCCTTATTCCTCGAAACGTCTATTTCAAAAATAAATGTTGAAATCTATGTTTTCGATACTTAACACGTTTAAAACATCTTTTAAAACAATTACTTCATTTCGTAATATCACTTCTCCAAAACATATCCATTTTATTTTAAAATATATTCACTGTGCAAAATCGTGAATATACCTTACTAGCCAAATTTCAATATTTTCTACACATTTAATTTCAAGAATTTATCCACTATCTAAAGTCGTGGATAAAATTCTCAACCAAACATTTTTATTACCCATATTATATAAAGAATAATTCGCTATCAAAAATCGCGAATATATCCCCTTTAATAAACCTCTATGTTTAATTTATCAAATTTAATTGATTTCGGATTTATAAAACAACGTTTATAAATTCACCTTTATATTTCATAACAACTTTGATTTATAAATCTCCTTTATTAACAAATTCGATCAATATTCCATTTAAAGGCAAAAATCCAATTTATAAGTTAATTTCTTATAAATCTTTTATTCTACAAATTCATTCATTTTATAACTTCACAATTTATAAATCTATAAATTCATTCACTTACGAATTCCATTAATATTTCATTTTTAACACTTATAAAAACTCGTTTTATAATTCCAATATTTTTAATTTTATAGATATCAATTTTATAAATCTTTTATATAAACCGTTTACAATAATTCAAAAATCTCAATTTAACCCATTTTATAAATCAATCAACTATTTATTTCAAAAATCACACTTTGGTTATATTTCATAAAAATCATAATTTTTATAACTTTAAAATTTTAACATTTATTTATTTAAGATGAATCAATCAAAAAATTTAATAAAACATATACCTTTAAGAAAAATCACCTTTTCACTTTGAAAAATCATCACTTTAAAATCCTTTAAAAATTCCAATTTGGCCCAATGATGCAACACACCAAATAGTCAATCACAACATCCAACATCATATATCGATATGATAATCAACAAATATCACAATATCTGTAATCAAATAAATACTAGTGAGGAATCCAGTTGGATCCCTCCAACCTGTTTCCCTGCTTCCACAGATGTTAGCACAATACCAATTCCACTTCGAGGTGGAATATCGCAGTATATGGGATTTATAAAAATATCATCCGCTATTATGCGGCGCAATAGGGTCTCATCCGCTATATAATGCGGGAAATCAACAACTACAATATATACATATGCCAATATATATATATATATTGCTATATACTACTATATATATAGTATCACATCCAAACAGCAATCAATCAATAACTGCAAAATCAAATTTTCATTTTGAGTGAGAAGATCTCACCTTTGCTTTATGCATGTAATCCATTATTATTCCAGATTGTTTCCCTTTATTGAATTAGACCTTGTATAAACATTTACGATTTATTAACATTTGGAATAATCCAACAATAAATCATCATTTATTTGATTAACAAAAAATTTATTTTAACTAATTTTTTTCCTTTAAACTGTTTAACAGACAAATTCTCTTATAAAATCATCACAGTAAAATTTTATTTTTTCCTTAATTGAAAAATAAATAGTATATACCTATACCTTCTTTATTGTTTACATTTCTAATCTACAGATGAATATTTGTTTAAATAAAATTTAAATAAACAGTTATACCTCACTGTGAAAATCGAAATCGATTCCATCTACGAAGAACGCAAAACCATTGCGATGTCGACCTCCTGCTCGAAACGAAGCCCTGGCGTTCGAACATCCGGAAACCCTACTCCTTGCCATTGCCGTTCGAACTTCGATCGACCCCACAGAAATTGTCGAACTAGAGCCCTAAGCCATCACGCCTCCTCGATACTTCGGCCTCCACTTCACATATCGCCGCCCCAACTCTTCCCTACCACGCGTACGCACGCCCAAAAACTTCGACTTCGTCTCCTTGCGTTCACGAATCGCCGCCGTGAATCCATCTCGCGATCGACGTTGCAAGCACCCTGCCCTGCTCGACTCGACAACGCGAGTTGTGGTTTTGATTTTCGAACAGCAGCAGTCGCCATTTCCTAATTTTGATTTCGTGAAGGATTCGATTGTTTTTGAATGAGGGATTTCGAATTTGAAAAGATACGCGGCCATTTTCTTTTTCTTATCGAAGATAACGATATAAGGGACGGTAAAAAAACATGAAGGGGTAGCGTGATTTTTGGCTGAAAGAAGGGAGAGGGAGAGGACGTGAACATTTTAAAATTGAAAGAGGGATGCTTTGCACGATTCTCTTCGTGATTTTAGGCGTGTTTTAAGGAGGAGCTGAAAATAATAAAACGGTTGTGATTTAACTTTGATCAGATATATATATATATATATATATATATATATATATATAAATTTAAATCGATTGATTATAGCCTAGGCGTTTATATATTGTACGCTCGCATGACAACTCCGATCAATACGAAATTTAAAATCCGATAATAATACAATATTCCGGATCCAATGGAACCGGTTTCGTCGAATTCCGAGACTGCGCCCCGTAACGCTATTTTTAAATTCAATTTAAACGATATAATTCAAAACTGAACAAAACAGTTTCAAATTCAATTCTGGAGCTTCTATTATCTTCAGTATTATCAATATGAATTTTACAAGTTTTTGAAATATTTTTCTTCAGCTTAAAACTGAAGATTCAAATTTTTATTCAACTTTCAATAGATTAAATTTAAAATTAAATCGCCAAATCCATAGTTATATTGGGGATTCAAGCTAAACCATCATTCAAATATTTAAAATAAAGTAAATATTTTCAATTTAAATTGTTCAAAATTCCGGGTCATTACAGATTTCCCCCCTTAAAAGAATTTCGTCCCGAAATTACAAGTAAAGAAGAATGCTCCAATACCCATTAACTATTTTACCAAAACCAAATAGTTTTATCAAATTTCAAAACAAATCTTTCAATTAAAGATTCGTTATCATTTAAACTAACTTTCCAACTTCAATTATAAGTTTCAAACAACATTGTTTTACTTCACAATTCAAATTTGAAATTTTAAATTCAAACTTTAAATTATCAAAAATTTCTCAAAATTTTTCTAACGCCCTAAATTTTCGAAATTTTTTGCCAGCGTCTCCTTTGCGCGGCTAACTCGGTACGACTACAAAATGTCCCTACGGACTCTCAAATTTCAAAAAGAAAAGAAAAGGCCAAGCGGCTAGACAAGAAAATCATCAAATCTCATATTGAAATTCAAGTACTTACCTTTTTGTCGAGCCTTTTAAATTTATCTTCAAAATCAAAATTCCAATTCTATTTCCTTTAATACACCTGTATATCCTACTAGCCATAATATCTAGTTACAACATTTAAACCATTTTGCCAATTCCATTACACAATTTCGATACTTACTTCTTATACCATTTTTACTTCACTATTGAAGTTACATATCCATTATCATTCAATTTTACATTTCAAAATTTCATTTGAATTTAATTCACAATTTCAATTTAATTTGGATTTAGTTCACTTCTGAATATTGAATTTCATCAACTATCTTTCATTCACAACCGCGCTATTTAAATTAGTTCCAGTTACTAATTCATTACAAATTCCAATTCATTTTATTCAAATTTGTTTTCAACATTCAGTTTCAATTCCAGTTTTATTTTTTGTTCATTACCAAAATTTATTTTCAATTCACTATTTTGGTTTATAACCACTCATATTAAACTAGATTTCCAATTCTATATGAATTTTAATTCGTCTTTCATTTATAATTATTCAATTCAATTCATTTTAATTAGTTTTACTTACTAATTTTGTTTTAGTATTTCGCTTTATTTATCACAAATCAAATCCAATTTCAATTCATTTTGCTTACAAATTCGAAATGAATTTCAACATTCAATCTCTCTTTCATTTAATTGATTCACTTGTACTTACTTTAATTTAACTCCATCCTTTAATTTAATTTATTCTATCAAAATTTAAATTGTATGAGTTATCAACTCATTTATTATTCCAATAAATATTTTAAATAGGATTCCAGAGTCTTTTCAACATTTTAAAATCATTTTGAAAACAATTCAAATTATCCTTTGAATTCCCAAAACAAAACCCAAATTTTCCAAACAACTTTCATTTAAAACAATTTAGCAGCAATTCCTCTTTTGGAAACCCGAAAATGAACATCGATGATGCTGCAGTCATTACCGAAGTTATTTTCCAGCGACCGAAAAGAGTTTAGAGCTTTTATCCCTTCAGAACACTTTTCCAAAATCTTTTGAAAATCATTTTCAAACCAAAAAGGAATTTAATTTCTAAAATTTCCAAATTCTTTCAATTACATTTCCAAAAACTTCTATGGAATTCTATTTCCAATTATAAATCACATTTATATTTTACATTATTAAATTCCATTTGTATGTGAATTTATTTCTTAACTTTGGAGTTACGATTTCAATTTCTTATTCAATTTCAATGATAATAATTTAATATTATTACTTCCTAACAACCATGCAACCATATACTGTAATAATTTACAGAAAATCATTTCTTTTATATACAAAAATAGTGTTGGTTATTTACCAAATTTTAAAACAATACTGTGTCGGTTTATCTTGTTTAAGAGTTTAGAAACTCCTATCGACACGGTTAGCTAGACTGCACTGACCAGAATCTATAAACAATCAACCGATAAGTCAACACAATACAAAGCAATTTTATATTCACTAACAAATACGCGCTCATATCTATTATTACACTCACACTCATTCTAGAGTACTACTGACTCTATCTCTAATGAGTAACACCCAACAGAGCAGGGTTGTCGCTTAACCATATGCTCTGATACCACTTTGTAAGGACCCGATTCTTCAACTTCCGAATATCGACATCAATACGTCCACTGTATCGACTGCCGAGCCATCGAATGCCGGAAAACCGAATTCTTAGGGTTTAAGAAAGAAGAGGTAGAAGGAAAGATAGAAGAAAAAGAAAGAAGAACAACAGAACAACATCAGAAAACAGAAACAATATCAGAATCTCACATTCGCAGCGGAACAACATATAATAGATAAATAAATAATCTTTAAATCAAAGAACTATATCATTTTATACATTACATCATCATCAGAGTTTACAACAACAATACAACACTGGACAGTTAAATAACTTGTCCTCATACAGAATACACAGCGGAATAAATAATATCATATACAAGTGGTACGCCTCGCCATCCAGCTCGCCACTAAGCTCCATAGCATCCCGAATCTAGAATGACCTGATAACCTAACTCTAGACTGCCCGTGTGGAAATTTGTAGGCACTTAGAGTTTAGGAAGGAAACAATAAACTCCAGGTCAGTCATGGTGACTGGTGTGAGAACTAAAACAGTTTATCTTTAAAACATAAACAGGATATTTTAAAAATCAATTCGCAATGCTTTTGGAAAATGAGACTACCATAAGACCTCCCGCCACACACACAATGCAAACGCAGAATTGGAGGAGATTTCTTCTTATGATAGTCAAAGATGCTTACTACGCAAAATCAAATCCTTTTTGATATTATTATTAGTGCATAGTGTAGAAAACATTTCGAAAGTATAATATTAATCTTAGCCAACATACGACCAGTATCGTATGCCTACTATAGCTACCATCTAAACAGTGGTGACCACCGTACGTAAATGGCAGGTTCTACAACTAATCCCGTACAAAGTTCGTATTGGAGTTTGGATTTCCAACAAATGGTCAGGCCAAGGAACTTCCCACTGCCACATAGGTACGCCTCTGGAAAGACGACCCGAGAAATAACCTAACATTACGGTTAGATCTCTGCCAACACAAGGCCGGGTTACCCCTAACTGGGTAACTACTGACACGAATATGTCATTCCCCGATCGTAACCGATCTTCCCGAGGATCCTCGATTCCAACAACCACTAAGTAATAAATTTGCAGCAACAACGTAGGTTAAGTATCTGGGCTCCATACCATGATACCACCTCTATCCAGAAGGAATGACATACACTAAAGGGGCGCTACCCCCTAATAACCTTGCTGCATCCTTCCTGTTTTGACCATTTCCGGGGTGTGAGGTCCGACGAAGTCTCGTCCACAAAACTACGCTTTTCACAAAGCCATGCTTTGGGTCAAACAAATGATCAAAGTAATGATCACAAAGACAAATGATCAAACAAATGATCATATCACAAATGATCAAACAATGATCATCAAACAACAACACTCAGCATGTCACATTACCAAATTGGGAATATATTGCTGATAACCTTCAACTACATAACCTCTGAGCTCATACGTCTCAGAGAAGGGTGTTAAGCTAAGAGAATAAATTCTCCGCCACCAACAGATATGTATTTGAAAGAAATCAGCTTTATATCTCAATTTGTAATGTCAGACATACAATCCATACAAGCCTGTTCCGGGATCGAACAGAACCGAAGGCACTTCTTACGAAGCCCTTGCAAATCCGGATAATTTTCTAATCACGTCCGGACTTCCCGTCACTAAGGGTGATAAAACCTCTATATCGGAGATCAGCCGATGTAGAGTAACTCGACGGTAATCCTTCCTGTTTTCAAAAATATCCGATCTTCAACACCGGTCATCAAATGCAATCCATAACGACGTATCACATATTCGGAATGGGTTATACGACCCAAAGGTCCTTTCCCGGCTAACCCGAATAGTGAGCGCTTATTCAAAAATAAGTGTGGCATTCAAATTCAAGCAAATCACAACAAATACCCATTCAAGGTAATTATTGATAGTCGGTTATTTAACTATCAATAGGTCTGCACAGCATCATCAGATTCCAAATAATTTTCCAAATTATTTATTTTCCAAAAATATCCTTACAAGATATATAATTTCCACACTTCAAAAATAAATCAACGTTTATTTTTTTTAAACAATTTCCCTTTTCGGTTATAAATTCCTTAGTGGATTTATATTTCAAAATATCTACTGACATACGATTTTCAATCTATTTCAAATATTCACTTTCAATTTATCTTTACAAAGATAAATTCTCAAAAACGTTTCATTTCACATTGGAAAAACATTTCCATACTTATTTAATAATAAGTAATTCACAAATCATTTATTTTCAACACTTGGAAAATATTCGATATACTTAAATCAAAATTAAGTATATATTTCATTCTTTAAGGAAATCATTTTCTTAAACACATTTATTTGAGTCAAAACGAATGGTGCGTAAAACATCGTTACGACAACTCAAAATCACTAGTATAGGGATTCGAAATTTAGATAGATATATAAATCCCAATACTATATAAAACATTTCCTTTCGAAAATCATTTACTATAACAACAGTGTTATAGTCCACCATTTCCTTATTCCTCGAAACGTCTATTTCAAAAATAAATGTTGAAATCTATGTTTTCGATACTTAACACATTTAAAACATCTTTTAAAACAATTACTTCATTTCGTAATATCACTTCTCCAAAACATATCCATTTTATTTAAAAATATATTCACTATGCAAAATCGTGAATATACCTTACTAGCCAAATTTCAATATTTTCTACACATTTAATTTCAAGAATTTATCCACTATCTAAAGTCGTGTATAAAATTCTCAACCAAACATTTTTATTACCCATATTATATAAAGAATAATTCGCTATCAAAAATCGCGAATATATCCCCTTTAATAAACCTCTATGTTTAATTTATCAAATTTAATTGATTTCGGATTTATAAAACAACATTTATAAATTCACCTTTATATTTCATAACAACTTTGATTTATAAATCTCCTTTATTAACAAATTCGATCAATATTCCATTTAAAGGCAAAAATCCAATTTATAAGTTAATTTCTTATAAATCTTTTATTCTACAAATTCATTCATTTTATAACTTCACAATTTATAAATCTATAAATTCATTCACATACGAATTCCATTAATATTTCATTTTTAACACTTATAAAAACTCGTTTTATAATTCCAATATTTTTAATTTTATAGATATCAATTTTATAAATCTTTTATATAAACCGTTTACAATAATTCAAAAATCTCAATTTAACCCATTTTATAAATCAATCAACTATTTATTTCAAAAATCACACTTTGGTTATATTTCATAAAAATCATAATTTTTATAACTTTAAAATTTTAACGTTTATTTATTTAAGATGAATCAATCAAAAATTTTAATAAAACATATACCTTTAAGAAAAATCACTTTTTCAATTTGAAAAATCATCACTTTAAAAATCCTTTAAAAATTCCAATTTGGCCCAATGATGCAACACACCAAATAGTCAATCACAACATCCAACATCATATATCGATATGATAATCAACAAATATCACAATATCTGTAATCAAATAAATACTGGTGAGGAATCCAGTTGGATCCCTCCAACCTGTTTCCCTGCATCCACAGATGTTAGCACAATACCAATTCCACTTCGAGGTGGAATATCGCGGTATATGGGATTTATAAAAATATCATCCGTTATTATGCGGCACAATAGGGTCTCATCCGCTATATAATGCGGGAAATCAACAACTGCAATATATACATATGCCAATATATATATATATATATATTGCTATATACTACTATATATATAGTATCACATCCAAACAGCAATCAATCAATAACAGCAAAATCAAATTTTCATTTTGAGTGAGAAGATCTCACCTTTGCTTTATGCATGTAATCCATTATTATTCCAGATTGTTTCCCTTCATTGAATTAGTCCTTGTATAAACATTTACGGTTTATTAACATTTGGAATAATCCAACAATAAATCACCATTTATTTGATTAACAAAAAATTTATTTTAACTAATTTTTTTTCCTTTAAACCGTTTAACAGACAAATTCTCTTATAAAATCATCATAGTAAAATTTTATTTTTTCCTTAATTGATAAATAAATAGTATATACCTATACCTTCTTTACTGTTTACATTTCTAATCTACAGATGAATATTTGTTTAAATAAAATTTAAATTAAACAGTTATACGTCACTGTGAAAATCGAAATCGATTCCATCTACGACGAACGCAAAACCATTGCGATGTCGACCTCCTGCTCGAAACGAAGCCCTGGCGTTCGAACATCTGGAAACCCTACTCCTTGCCATTGCCGTTCGAACTTCGATCGACCCCACAGAAATCGTCGAACTAGAGCCCTAAGCCATCACGCCTCCTCGATACTTCGGCCTCCACTTCACCTATCACCGCCCCAACTCTTCCCTACCACGCGTACGCACGCCCAGAAACTTCGACTTCGTCTCCTTGCGTTCGCGAATCGCCGCCGTGAATCCATCTCGCGATCGACGTCGCAAGCACCCTGCCCTGCTCGACTCGACAACGTGAGTTGTGGTTTTGATTTTCGAACAGCAGCAGTCGCCATTTCCTAATTTTGATTTCGTGAAGGATTCGATTGTTTTTGAATAAGGGATTTCGAATTTGAAAAGATACACGGACATTTTCTTTTTCTTATCGAAGATAACGATATAAGGGATGGTAAAAAACATGAAGGGGTAGCGTGATTTTTGGCTGAAAGAAGGGAGAGGGAGAGGACGTGAACATTTTAAAATTGAAAGAGGGATGCTTTGCACGATTCTCTTCGTGATTTTAGGCGTGTTTTAAGGAGAAGCTGACAAGAATAAAACGGTTGTGATTTAACTTTGACCAGATATATATATATATATAATTAAATCGATTGATTATAGCCTAGGCGTTTATATATTGTACGCTTGCATGACAACTCCGATCAATACGAAATTTAAAATCCGATAATAATACAATGTTCCGGATCCAATGGAACTGGTTTCATCGAATTCCGAGACTGCGCCCTGGAACGCTATTTTTAAATTCAATTTAAACGATATAATTCAAAACTGAACAAAACAGTTTCAAATTCAATTCTGTAGCTTCTATTATCTTCATTATTATCAATATGAATTTTACAAGTTTTTGAAATATTTTTCTTCAGCTTAAAACTGAAGATTCAAATTTTTATTCAACTTTCAATAGATTAAATTTAAAATTAAATCGCCAAATCCATAGTTATATTGGGGATTCAAGCTAAACCATCATTTAAATATTTAAAATAAATTAAATATTTTCAATTTAAATTGTTCAAAATTCTGGGTCGTTACATTATCACTGGACCAAATGTTGTATGTAGCGAATTAAAAGGATAAATTTCCAGAAAAAAAATCCATTATTACAATTAGCACAGACCTTATATGCGTTATCATGGATGAGTTGTATGCATTGAGTCATATTTAATGTATACAGTGTTGAATTGATTTAAAATTTAATTATTTTATTATTTATTAAATAATATTAATTTAATATATTATTATTATTATTTTTATTGCTATTTTTAATATAATAATTATATTTATATTTTATATCACAAACATTAAATATTTTATGAATACTGGAAAGGTATATGAAGATATTAAGTTAATAATTGATATACATACATACATACATATAGGGGTGTGTATGTGATTGCATATGTGAAATTATATATAATTCTATAAGTTTCAATTTTTTATTTTTTTAAACTGTATACTTAGTTGGTAGTGCATGATGGGAGTATATGTTAGTATTACAAGTTTTAGGTAATATATAACATAATACATGTCAATATAAGTCCAATGGTTCGAGTCACTACATAAGTTTCGAACATGTATCTCTCGAACCAAAGTCGGAGCGTCTAACCAATGGAATAGTGATGCTGGACTATATAAGTGTGTGTGTGTATATACATAACAATATACACATTTCGTTCATCACATATAATTTAAACTAATTTATTAAATTTGAATATATACATACACGCATATATTATATTGTGAAATTTAGAATGCTTGAATTAAGGGTCTACAATTTGAAATTTTCACAATCAATAGTTAAAAATATCTAACTTGTTTTTAGTCACATATAATGTTGATGAGATTTTTCGTCTCACAAACAACCAAGTATTTTTTACGAAGTAACCGCGACGCACGATTATGAATCAACAAAATTAAGTGATATTAACTTCGCTTAAAGAGGAATAATTATATTACTTTTCTTGCGTACAATATTGTGGTGTGTAAAATGTTAAAAATATGCGGAATCAATTAGTTATCTAAATATTCCAGCTGACGGAACAAAAAACAATATAATTGTAGAGTAAAGTACTGGAAATAGTAAATGGACATAGAGATTTTACGTGGTTTGGATGTTAAGGAATTCTACGTTCATGGGTAAATATCACTTTTTTCTCGTTATATTCTTAGTACGAACAAAAATGGCAGAGAGTAAAGAGTTTTTCGTTTTCTATGCCTAAAAAGATAAAGTGAAAATGATCTCCTTTCCTGTTACATTACCCTTTATATTTATAGTATAGAGATGCACGTGGATTACCAAAATCCTTCTTCCGCTATTTTAGTTTCCACTTTTGGATCGTGTCATGTGTTATCCATCCATCTTATTTATTTAATGTGTGTAAATTGCTGACATGTCTTCGACGAAAAACCATAATTTGAGCAGTTGAAATTTACGCATGGCGGGAAACCCGAAATTGTAGCGGGAAAACTCAATGCTTTGAATTGCTTGTATAACTTGGATTCTGCATAGCGCCATGCATGTACTTCTGCCTTTATGGGTAGATGATATTGTTATGAGGTGGTGCCCTCTTTTTAGGGAGAGCTCACGCCTTCATTGGTACTTTAGGATTTCGCCTTGCTTCATTGAACTTGAACATCCGATGCCACATTGCCTTAGTACTGCACTTACATTTCTGAAGGTGTACTGTGCTCTTTATTCTGCGGTGTGAACATATCATGATGTAGGGATAGTTGGAGTTGGGCTGCATTGCTTGGCATGAGAGATTGAGTTGTTATCTTTAAAGGTGGTTGCTTCATGTAGCTCTGTTCTGAACTGTTCTCAATCATTGGAGGACTGGCACTCGCTTTTGTTTTTGAGTTAGATCTAATGATCTTGGAGTTGAAGTAGGGTTGGCAATTAGAACCAAGAACCGCAAACCCAAACCGAACAGCCGAGAAGATCCAAAATCGAACCGAATCCGATGGGTCTCGGGTCGGGTCTAGGTGATGAAAAATGCTTTAATGACCCAATCAAAACTCGACCCAAACCGACCTGATCCGAAAAACCCGACCAAAAACATTGAAATATATGCATTTTTAGTGTTATTACTCAACCGGACCCGAACCGACTCGACTCGACCTAAACCGAAGCTTGGGTCAGTCTATGTTTTAAAATGTATAGTTTGGACCCGACAAAACATGCCCGCCTAGAACCGAGACCCGTCGGGTCCGAGTCAGGTCCGGGTCCATCGGGTCGGGTCTAATTTCCACCCCTTTGTTGAAGTTGGGTCTTCTTGATTTGCCTTTGTGGTATGAGGTTCGGCCACTGGTTACGAGTAATCTCTTTACCTCATTCCATCCTTTAGGTTCTTCGTGTTTGTGGTTAGAGCTTGCAGGATTGCATCGCAGTTTTTATTGATTTGATATTGATACGGGATTGTGGTGTTGTTCTGTTACATCAAAATAGTGGTGCCTCCTCATTATCTTTTGATACCAAATCGCAGCGCAGACCTGCCATTATTAGTTGTTAGTTTAAGATTGCGGTGCATCCCCATTAACATATAAACGCTTAAGAAAATGTGTCGTAGTTTTATATCGCTAGGTTAGGCTTTTAGGTTAGCCTTTATACTTACGGATGTTCCCAATTTCTGGTGCAATATTATAGTATGGGATCTGTGTTTAATGGAAAGTGTGGCTGTGTTTCCGTCTTCGGGGATCAAGCGTAGTATCATATGGGCATTGTCATCGCCTCCTTTTCACGATTTGCCTTATATTATGGATGTAGTCTCTTTATCCTGCAGTAGTTTCATACTGTCTTGGTGCGGCATCACCTGGGTTTAGTTTTTGTTCTTTTTCTCTCTTTTAGCTCTTGCCATAGTGAGGGGAGTTCTTCCGATGGTATTTGTGTCAATCTTCCATTAACTATGTTCGGGAATAATGGGTGTAACACTTGCCCCCAAAATCTGTAGCGATCGTAGATGGATAAAACTTGCCTTTTTTTAACATTCTTTTCGCAGTGTATCTATTCCTTTTCGCTAGAAATGAAAAGTATTTATAGCCGCTTCACATTTAATGCAAGAGCACATGTATCGTCTCTCTATTGCTCGATCTTCTTAAAAGTTGTAAACCCTATCTTTTCATCTTCTATGAAAGTTCGCTTTAATTCTTGCGTTTATCTTGCTTGTCATTAATCAACTGACATTTAGGATATATTTCCATCATTCTGGCTGTGTGGCTGTGAGTCTGTGACTCTTGTTAAGGCGAGTGTTTTTTCCCTTCTTCTTGTTCTTTTATGCCTCTTTTAAAAAGAGAGAAAGAAGGAAAAACATAAATTCAAATCCACTAATCGATTTTTTTAAGTCTTATTTCTTTTTTGAACCAAAGTAAGGATTTCTTTCTTTTGTAACACCCTTTACATTTTAGCAAATTTTCAACAATTAATCTTATGATTTCGATAATATGCAGTTAAAGTCCCGTAAAATCCTCGCTATAGCGCGTAGTGCTCTCCAACGACTACGTTATTTTAATTTAGCGCTATTAAACAATAAATCCGCTTTAAGCCCTGTTATTTTTTGCTATACCCGCTAAATCACGGCTTTTTTAGCACCCACTTTAGCAACATTAATATACAAAGGTTGATTTGATTGGTTTTCTTTTAAATTAAATCAACAAAGTTAGATTAAAGACCTAATTTTAAGGCATAATTGCTCAATATAAGTTAGATATCTATTGTAGTCGGCAAATCTAGTCTGCATAAATTATGATATTTTTTAGTTTTGTTATATAAGATTAAAAAATATTTATTTTTCCCACACAAGTGGTGTGAGAATGAGAATGAATTAAATTTAAATATTTGGTTTTGTATACAATGATCTTTTCGCACTTCCTCTATTTTTCGCTATATCTTCGCTTTATCACCGCTATAACTTTTTACACCTCCCCGCTATAGAACTACTAAGCGCTTTAACTGCATAGCTTCGACATGGCCACTTCTTCCTTTTCTCCCTTACTTTTACCCTCTAAGATTACTTAGCTAAATGATATTGAGGATATCTAGAACCATTTTGGATTCGAGGGTTATGAGGATAAGGTTCCAGAGTCTTATGATCACATCCACTCTCCCCCTCATGGGTTTATCTCCCTCACGCTAGAGCATATATGATGCGAGCTTTATCTCCTCTTAAATCCAGTTCTTTGTGAATGACTGACCGTCGTTGATCTTGTTCCACTTCAACTTGCCACCCTTTCCTATTCTCTCGTAATTACTACTTTCATCCCTTGCACGGGGAATGGTTCTCCTCTTACTTGTGAGGAGCTACAATTCTTATTCGATATTAACAAAAGTCATATAGGGTACGATACTAGATTTTGTTGTGCACAAGCTAAGAAATCGATCCTAACATATGTTTCTTGCAAAATGCAAAGATGGATCGATCAATATTTCTTTATTTTGGATTCCAATATTTGCTTATAAATATACTCCACAATCAGAATATTCCTTACCTGTAAATATACTCCACAATCAAGCGATGACACGACATTATTAAATTGTTCAGTTTGTCCCCATCCACGGAATAGTTTATTCAATGGATGGAGACATAATAGAGGAAGCATTAAAGGATATAGGGTAGGAAAAAATATTATTTCTAAAAGGAAAAAAAGAATAAGAAAAGAAAAGAAATGCAGTAGCATAAAAATTGTTCCATTCGGTCCTCAACTTGAAATTGTATTGCGGGCACAGCAAAATATAATGGTGTGGAAAACAAGACATGAAATGTGGTCACATGTTTATAAATTAAGATCTTTATCACTAGAAATATTATCAACTTTTAGGTATGAAAGTGTATTTAGGCATAACTATAAGCTTTTTTTGCACTTTGCCTAATGAGGATAAGAAAGTTTCTCCGGTGACCAGAATCAAACATATTAGTTGGTAACAATTTATAACCCTCAATTTGTTCTTACATATTCTTAAAACTATCAAAATAATAACAATCATTGACATATTACCCACTAATGACTAAAATACCAGCTAATTCAGTATTAAGGGGGAAGGTCTAATAGCAATAACTTTATACGTTTATCTATCTTTTGGTGAATATAATTATATCAAAGCCAAATTTACCTCAATAATGCAGAATGGGTCAAGGAACATAAACAAAGTAGATAAGAAGATGGTTAATCATGTTTGATGTTATTCTTAGTTTCTCCTCTTGTTGATATTGCATAATTTTTTACATTGCCTAGATAAGTTGCTTTAGAATGATTTCGAATTTCATATGAATATACATCATTCATAATGAATTGAAAAAGTATTGTCAATGTTAATGACATAACAAATTCAATGATATAAGATAAAACCTTGCATATTCAGAATTATTTTTGTTTGATTACTATGTTTTCAAAGATATAAATTAACAGAAATCGAGTGCCCTCTTTATTTATAAGGACCGCTCTTTCATTAAAACAAGATGGGTATGCAAATTAAATTGCCTATTAGAGTGTTAGCTCTATACAATTTTGTGTCATCCATCTTTTTTCCTTACTATAAATCCCAAACTATTGTTTTAAATTAGATCAAACTTGGCTTTGTTTGCTGAATTCATCATAAGATTAAAAATTTAGTTCTACATATTTCATATTCAGTCAAAAGAATTTTATTTGTAGGGAAATGAAAAAACATGAATAATAAATGAAAATAAAGATGGAAAAAACCAAACCAAAAGAGGCAGATGAACAAGATCTACTTTTGTCTTGCCAATAGTTTTACCATCACCTATTTCAACGACTTCACTGCTCTATGGCTTTGTTTAGGCAGTTGTTTGCAGCAAAATTGCACCAGTTGTTTCCTCCTCAACAGATTTAATCTTGATGAGAATTCCATCGCCTAAGGGGTTGACCATGGTGTACTTAGGAAAAACTACAGTTGCTGCCTTTACACATAATCCGCTGTAAGTTTTCTTATCACATCAAACGTTAAACGCTCCTACAACAGGCAAAACTCAAAGCCCATCAACTGATTGACCATTCTTCTTCACACTCATTCTGAATTAAAATTGTCGTAATGCAGCCATTGATTAGGACTCGATGAGATACTGAACCATGAAAAGATACGAGTTTTAGTCTAATTTGAGCGAGAAGAGGAAAGATTTTTAGGGTTTTGATAGGTTTCTCTTTTCCAGATTAAGAATGATGTTTTTGCATAGGTGTCACTATTTGCACCCATCTGAGTACTTACTAACGTCATTTAAACAAGAATACCACTTCAAAAACCCACTTTAAGTTTAAAAAATGATTTGAATATAAAAGTTAATCAGACAACATATAAATAATAAAATCTAATACACAAACATTAAGTTAATACTTAGGTATATGAAGATATTAAGTCAATAGCTTATATATATATATTATATGGGAGTGTGTGTGATTGGATATGTAATTATATAAGTTTTTTTAACTGTACACTTAGGTGGTAGTGCATGGTGATAGTGTTAACCAAATTAATGGTCAACACCCTAAAATTATTCCAAGGAGGATGGATAGGTTTGTTTGAATGATGGGCGTGAAACCCTTGAGAATTACTTTGAAATTTACTTTGTCTTATTGTAGATTCTTGGATTGGATCTTTCAACGTCGTTCAATGGTTTAATACTTGAGTTTGATTCCTTTCATCTTAGTTGAACTTATATGTGGTCTCTTGTTTATTTTTTTATTTTATTTTTTGAAAATCAATATGCTAAGGGATCCTTTCCCATATATTATATCAATAGTCAATTACATCAGTATTACATTCAAACAATATTACATTCCAACTCACAACTACTCATATATTGCGAAGTAAAAAGATAGAAATGACAATACAAGGAAGATCCTTCATGAACAACCAGCTTATCCTGATTAATGCCCATGCAAATACTTCAGAACCCATGCTACTATTTCTTTGCATTAGAATCTCATCATAAGCATCTATTCAGTACCCCTAAAAACAAACAGCTTATCTTGCTTTATGCCCATACTTGTAATACAGAACCCATGCTACTATCTCTCTGCATTAGAATCTTAACATATGCATTTTATTCAGCACCCATTAGAAGAATCAAAAATCAATCTAAAGTACATAAACCAGATGATTAAGCAGCATAACTCTGTCAGTTAATAAAGATCCAATCATCTATTAGTTCTGCTAATCATCAAATTATTAATCCTTGCAAATAAATCACTTGCTGAATTAAATTTATCAGAGAATATTCTTCCATTCCTTTCTTTCCAAATTGCACAAACAAAAATTTTAAGGATTGATAGTAATGCTTTAGTTTTGGAATTCTTCCATCTTGTAGCTTTGTAAATATTGAACCATTCTTCTTTGGAATTCTTATTAGGAATGTGAAATTTACCAGTAATCATCAATATGCTCCAAATATCACCTGTAAATGCACAACTAAAAAACAGATGAGTATTATTTTCCATTTGATCATTGCATAATACACATGTACTATTATCAATTAAACCATAAGACTCTAATTTATCCTTTGTCAATAAAGCATTGGCCATAACTTTCCATAGGATGAAATTTTCCTTAGCTGGACTATCAGAGTTCCAAATTCTATTATTCCATGCAAATTTATCACTGCAAACATTATCTAGAAGCAAGTTGTATATTAATTTTATTGAATGTCTTCTTCCCTGCCCTGACCATAATACAGAGAGCTCACTTTCAGGAAATCTAATCTTAGCAACTTCATTCCAAATCATTCTAACTTCCATAGAACTATTATATGGCAGTACAACTGCATTGTCTTGCAGAAAATTTGATGATTTGGTTTGAAGAGGAATGCCAGTGGACATAATACTAGAGTAATTCATACAATTTTTCAAAATTAACCCAGGTTTAACCCAAGGATCAGACCAGAAACTACAATCTAAATTCTTCTGGGTTATTTTGGATTTCTCTGAGTTTATCCTTTTAAGGGTGGTTTTAACCTTACCGTAAGGTTAGGGTGGAAACTTCCTTAAGGTTTAGGCTGGTTATCGGATTCCTTGTTGAATTTGTAGCAGCTTTTGACCTTGTCGAAAGGTTTGATCTCTTATATGATGTAGATTTCAACCTTGTCAAAAGGTATGAGAATAGTCTCCTTCTTGGATTATAATGTCGAATGGTTATTGGAATTGCTATAGCATAAGAGCCGTTGACCTAATCGGAAGGTTTGGGGCTCTAAATTAATCGCTCCAGGAGGTTGTAGTTAGCGTTTGGGCTAGATGTATTATCAATCTTGTCGAAAGGTTTAGCCCTTTGATTCAATGATTTCGGAAGGATTTAGTAAGTATTGAACCAATTTGGTTGCCAACTTAGTCGAAGGGTTCTGATTGGAGGGTTGAAGGCTTCAAAGGGTTGAAGTAGTTACTTATAACAGAAAAGTTGTCGACCTTGTCGACAAGAACCTTTTGATGAAGTGGATCCTGAAAATAGGAGTTAATCCAGCAAAGATTTAAGTAAACAGAAAAGTAATTAACAAAGTTTAAGACTTCCCTATTTATCCAAAAAAGCTTTATTTTATTAAATTCCCTAAATCAACATCAAATTAGGGTTACAATGCTCTAATTAAGAAGATACAAGATTAGAATGAGAGAAATCAGACCCCTAAAACTAGACCCCTTGGGTCTTATTTATAGATGCAGGCGGCCCTCCTTTCGACTTCATGCTCTCGACTGGGTCAGCAGGTTTCCTTTTATATGCCGCCTTAAACTCTTCGTCTTCATCGAAAGGTTTGCTTTTTCATCTGCTATTATGAACCTTCCGCCTTTGTCGAAAGCTTTGCTACTCTTATGCCTCCATGATCTTTCTGCCTTTATTGAAGAGTTTGTCTTCTTTATATTGTTATGAACCTTTCAGCCTTGTCGGAAGGTTGTTCTTCTCTTATCTATTGTGAACCTTTCGACCTTGTTAGAAGGTTGCTCTTATTCAATGATGTCGAAAGGTTGCCTTTCATTCTTTGTTGACTTGCGAGTGCTGCTTTCTTCATAAACCTTTCGTCGTTGTCGAAAGACACCCTGGATGTGCTTTAACCGGCTCGAAAGACTTACTATGCTTTCGAAAAGGTCATTAAATACTTTCTCACACTTGCTTTGACTTCTTCATCCCCTTTGAAAGGTAAGAACACTTTGGATACTAGAGACGGAACCTTTCGACTCCTTCGAAAGGTTTGATGCTAATGAAATTTGACGATTACATCCCTTCGACTCTTTCGAAAGGTTTGGACTGTACTCCTTTTCCTTTGCTTTTGTTGAAAGACCTTTCATCTTAGTCGAAAGGTTGACTTTTAGTGTAACATTCCCCCCCTTATTCGAAGAGATGCTCTTGACTTTCCAAGTCATCTTCATTGAAAGCTATAAAATTTCCTGCCTCTTCTTCCAACAAACAAAATTATTGAGTACAAGTAAAAGAATTCTCCCATACTTCTTGATCTTTTCTTTAAAACGACAAGGTAACTTCTCAAATTCGATTCAAAACTTTATATTAGCCTCCTCTCTTACTTTTTCTTCAGGGAGGATTTGAAAACTATATTTATTATTGGATTTGGATTTGGTTAGATTTGATAGGGTAGCTTGGAACCCACCTATGTATAATTTTGGTAACTCAAAATGACTTTTCTACCCCAACGAAGGAGATTGAGGCGGCAATGATGGATTTGCCCTCTTTGAACCTCTCGATGGGGTCGGAAGGTATTTTAACTCCAAGTTTTCCTTATTGTCGAAAGATTAGATAAATTAATGGCTTAACCTTTTGGCAACGAGCTTTCGACAAGGTTGAAGTGTTTTAAAACTTAGAATTGCTTCCGTTCATATCTATCGAAACGTTTTAAGTGAGCATGAGTCAAACCTGAAACCTTTCGACTTTAATGGGTATAATATATTTTGATGACTTTGGCCAGACCTCTCAACTACGTCAACAATATCAATATTTTCCATGTAACGACCCAGTATTTTGGACCATTCAAATCGACAATAAATCCACACATGTCGGACTTGAATAATTCAAAACCATGGATTGTAAATAAAATTTGGCAAAACACAACATATACAGTAAATAAAATAATCACAAATCACAGACACAGAGTAATATAACAATAATGCAGCGGAAACAAAAGAATAGTAGTTCATGAAGCTACTATATAAATATAACAGAGTTAAACAAGATACAACAGAAGTCTCGAATACATAGATGTCTCAAAACAATAGTCAAATACAAGATCTTAATACATCACTGAAATCAACGGAATAACCGATAGCAGAAACGATAGATAGCTGGATCTCCAAGCGAAATCCAACTCCAAAGGTGAGTCTCAAATGCTGTATCACTCAGTCTGACCCGAGCATAAAGCAAAACACAAAACACTCGAGTCAGGATTAACATTCTTATATCAATAAATCCAACTCAAGTGAAATATCAATTGAAATACAAGTAACTCAAAGGATGTTTGGGATAAACATCCTCTAATAATCCGTTAAACTATCTACTATGTAGTAATATTCGCTATTATAATAATGTGTAATATAAAATAAACATACTTTTTAATAGCGTCAAGGGGTTACCCATATAGCCCTTAACACGTAATAGTCCCAGTAGTCTATCCAGTATTAGCATACTCCCAAAATGGGGGCTACCTTCGATACTCCACAGGCTACGGGAGAAATCACAACTTGTAGTAAAGCTCGATATGGTAAGTGACACGGCACACAAGGCAATGCTAGGGTAGATATACCATTTACGCACACGGACTGATGGAAATGCATAGCAGCCACTACCGCTCCACCTCGAACAACACTCCTAAATCAAGGGGTGCACCCAAACAATCACAAAGTAATAGAATGGTATCGAAGAAGTGCGTCCGATAAGAGGTGCTACCTCACTGGTCCGAGATCGCTCCTGTTTTAGCCACCTTATGCCAACTCACGGGAGTTGGGTCCACGTATATACCTTAGGATCATCGCCACCATCCTACTTCATTCTGGAAACTCCACCGCGTACACAGTTGTCAAAGTGGTTTTCGGTATCGATAGAGAGTATGTCCATATCCGAGCCCGGTCTCTTTAACAACCAATCGTTATTATAACACCGTGGTCATTTCAAAATAGTTTATACTTCAAAACCAAAATATCATTTCCATTTCAAAACCAAATCAATACGATATCCTTTTCATTTCATAAATATTCACCTCTAAAATCATAGTACTTTTCCAAAGTTATAACGCTTTCGAAATCATAGTCTTTTAAAAATCAAAACACTTTGGAAATCACAGCTTTGAAATCATAGCATTTTGGAAATCAAAACACTTTGGAAATCACAGCTTTGAAATCATAGCATTTTGGAAATCATAACACTTTGAAATTATAGCATTTTGGAAATCATAACACTTTTCTTTTAAACAGTTTAGATATTAAAATTAGTATATATAATAAAATAGTTTATAAATAAGATAGTTTATATAAATAGTTATAAGTTAAAATAGTTTAAAATAAAATAATTTATATTGAAAATGATTAAAATAGTTTATATTAAAATAATTTATAAAGTAAAATATCAATAGTTTTAAATATAATTTAAAATTACTTTATAAAATAAAATAGTTTCCTCAAATTTCACAAATCGATTCAAATCAACTCAAATTCCAAAATTTTAATTTAATCAAATCTCAAATCATGAATTTCAACTCGATTCAGCTTCTAATAAACCATTTCAAATTCTCGATTTCAAATACATATCTGAACCATAAAATAAGCCATTTCAATATATTTCAAAGCTTTAAATATTCAACATTTCAAAACTAAATTCGATACTTATATATATATATATATATCAAATTCACTTAACTATTATTTAGTTTTGAAACATTTACTTAATTATTTCAATATCATTTGAATACAACATCAATTTAAAAAATATCTCATTTAAATTTATATAAGTTTGAAATATCCATTTAAGTCATCTTTAATCAAATTTCAAGTTGTAAAACACTTCTTTAAAATTTCAAATTCAATAAATTTCGAATCAAACTTATTTAAGTATAATTCTTAAATAAATATAATTTCAAATCAATTTCAAATCATTATAAACTCTATATCTAAAAAGATAGATATTAAATAAATACTTAAACATACTATTTACCAACTTTAATAAATCAACTTTAATAAATCTTTAAAATCAATATTTATCAAAACCATATATATTTCTTTTCAACCATAGAAATCATTTTCAAAAATATTTATATATATAGACCAACGGTTTCTGTATATAATTTTCTACCCTATGGTCAAGTGATACGGATATTTATCATTTCAATCCGCAATTTAAATATATACGGGTATATATCTTTTCAACCCGTAATCCCAAATTCAATTCAATGAAAATCGCTTGGGTTTATCATTTCAACCCATAACGATTTTCTCCTATTATACAAGATCGTTCGGGTATGTATCATTTCAACCCATAGTGATTCTATACTAACAGGTAACTTGCAGAGTGATAACATATATGATAATAATATAACAATAGTAACAGGCATATATCATCAGTGATAAATAACAGATAATGGTTTCAGATGTCACAGGTGAGCAGATACAGATAACAACATATATATAGTAATATAAATAACTAACAGCAGCATATATCAATGTAAATAACTAACAGCAGCATATTTCAATTGACGTTCCAATTGAAATCACATTTAATAAATAAAAGAACGTTAATCGTGAGTGATTGCTCACCTTTCGAGGCTAGAGAAATAGACGATGAAATTGAATTACGAATCCAAACACGAATTCCAAAGCAAAGTGAGATGGGCACGAATTCGACGGATAGAGCTGATAATAGAAATCGATGAAACAAATTGAATCAGTTTTGATATAACTGAAAATATATACATTATTATTATTATATTATATTTATAATTTCAATATTTTTAAATTAAGACAATAATATATATATGTATATATAATTTCAAAATCATTATTAAATCAACCTATATACTTATTTTCAAAATCTATATAGTCACAAAATAATATATACAGTAAGACTAAATACTCAAGCTCAAACTATAAGTAAGAAAGAAAAAAATCAAAGAAGTCGAACATCAATTGTAATATATATATATAAATATAAATTAAATGCGACAGAAATTATAAACTCATGAATATACTTATACATATATTAACAGAACATATATGTCTTATATACCCTTATATATACAAATAGTACACAAATAAACCTTATAACACAGTATTATATTTATAAGATATGTGTTCATATTATATATAATACTTCTTGAAAAAAAATATAAACACGTAGATTTTCCATATCCAATATATCTATATAAAAAAATATGCAGCAATATATATACACTACCCTACAACACCAACCAAAAGAATCTAAAATATAAGTGCATATACATTTACTGTTATAGCGATTATAAACTAAGATACTTATATTAAACCCATCCTGTTATAAAATAAACTGCATAACTTTATTACTAATATATATATATATATAAATAAACTACATAACTTTATTATAATTATCATACAGACTTATATAATATAATATTTAAAACAGAAATATATATATATACACATATCAAAATACTACAAACATATCTAATATAATCCAAAACAACATATATAAACTGATAGATTACACACCTATATAAACAAATATACAATTTAGATAACCTTTCATACGAAATAACATAGCTTGATATGAATAAACTGTATACACCCTAATACTCTATAAACTTTGCAAACTGCAACATACTTTAATATATATATACCTATATAAACTATATAACTTACAAAAATGAAACCAAATTCACGCACGTAGAAAAATCAACTCATGCAAAAATATAACATATATATCTGTATAACTTGTAGAGTATATAACTTAAAGTCTATTCATAAAAAAATGTAAACTGGATAATAGAAGATATATATATATATATATATGTAAACAGTCTATACTTAATTTACTTAGTAAGTACTAATGTAAAACAACTTGTAAAATAACTTGTACCGCCGGTGCCATATACATGTATATATATATATATTAACTGTCAGATTCAAAACTTCTATAAACTAATATATATATAAGTAATACTTACCTTTGTTATTATAATATATACATATATATTTAGAACTAGCTAAAAGGAATAGGGGACTAACAGCGAACGAAGGAAGATGGCTGCCAACAAAATTTTGAGGGTGGTGGTCGCATCTCGGGCCGCTCGGCGATATGAGGAAGAGGGTGGAGGAGGGAGGTGAAGTCGGCAGGCTGTGGCATGGATTGGGCGATGGAAGGTTTTGGGCGGAGGTTGCTAAGACAGTGGATCGGCGTGGGTAGAGGAAGGTGGAAGGCCATGCGGGAGGTAGGCGGAGGTGCTTTGGGTGGGTCTACCGAGCACAGTGGTGATAGGCGGCAAGGCGTGATGGAAGGCTAGCGGTGTAGGAGGACGTGGCACTGGCATGGGTTTTGAGCGGAGATGGTCGTAGCCGAGAAAGAAGGAGAGAAAAATAATGTAGAGGAGAGGAAGAGGTTACAGCTAAAAATGAGAAAGGGGGTAAAGTGACAGAGAAAACAAAACTATATAATGTATAAATAATTTATATTATTTCTTTTGAATGAATAATATCAACGAAATGAAAGGTCAGAAAACCAAAGGTTAAACATTGATTGCTGGAAAAAATTAAAACTGATGGCTCCTTGAATTTACACGGGAATAAACGAAAAGACAAAAGAATTTAGAAAGTTTGAAACCGTACCGATATGGTCATCCGTTCCACAGATTCCGCTCTGAATCGGGCTTCAAAACACAGAAACGAATATACCATAGAGGTCAGGATGACGAGACGATCAAAACGATGCATAGATAGCAGTGGTATGATTATCCGATCAAAAGTCAATATCGGTACGAAAATGATGCTATTTTGCCGAAAATAAGCTCGACGGAGCAATAGATGTCCAAATTTGACGAAACGAAAGATGACGTCTCACTCAGAAGATGATTTACAAATTTTCTATGTAAAAATATTTAGGTTTGGGAAACATTTTATTATCATCAATTTTAACTGATATAAATTGAAATAAAATTACACTAGAAAATAAACTTCCAAATTTTCCGATGAAAATTTACCAGTTGCTATGTTAAAACAGACGCATTTCAAATATCAAATTTAAATTTCAAAATTTTATTGTTTAAAGTTTCACAAAATTTAAATTAAATATATATAAATAAACAAATAAAATTATCTAAAATTTACGGGTCGTTACACTCTCCCCCACTCAAAACTTTTCGTCCCCGAAAAGGAAGGAGGTAGGAGAATAGAAACAACCAGAAAGCAAAATAGATTGAAATACAAAATAAATAATTATTTCAAACCATATAAATTTCAATTTTATATTAATCAATATTCAACAGTTTGGTTTAATCCATTTGAGTTCACTTAAGTTAAATCAATCCATCTATTTCTAAATTCATTATCTTATTGCCTAGTCATCCTCAATTAACAATTTCTAAATCAATCAATTTGTATAATCATTTAATATACTCATATTTTATTCAACAAATTTAATTCTTTTATCCTAAATTATTATTAAGTTTATTCCACTTAATATATCTTATTACATATACTTAAACCATCTAAATTAATTTAAACCATATAAATTTTAGTTTAAATCAATTTATATTCAATAATTGATTTTAAATTCAAGGTATTTCCATAAGTTAATCAAATTTCAATTTATTAATTCCTTCAAAACAAATTTATTTGTCTCATCTATTATCCAATTAACTTATTATTCTATTTCTCTCTATTAACATCTTTATCATAAAATTTAAGTGTATAACATTTACTATAACACTCAAATCTTTCCTTATAAAGTCATTTTATATTGTATATTATCCAATTACATTTTTAACTTCTGAAAATTTTAGTTAAGTTATGTTGAGACGTAGTTGAGTATTATACAAATAAGATTTTACAATTCAGTTATTCCCAGTTAAATATTTATCCAAGAATTTTGACTTCAGTTTATAATTGAAATCATCTTTAACCTAAAATTTAAGAATTTAAATCTCCGATTTACTTCAAACAATTTAGAGATATATATAATATATTTATATCAAATCAATTTAAATTTTAAAATAAGATACATATATATATTAATCAAATTATACTGAAGAAATTCAAATCAAAATATTTTTTTTTTCAAAACAAAACCATAGCAAAGCTACAGAATAGTCTCTCCACTTCGAAACTCGAAAATGAATGTCGATGGTGCGGCCGCCATCACCGAAATTATTTTCCAACGGCAAAGAGAGAGCACTGATTTCAACATTTTAAAATTCCTTGAAAACGATTTCTATTCGAAAATACTTTCAATAATATTTACTTTAAAAATTTAAAACCAAAGTTCGAAACCACTGGAAACTAAATTCTCAAATTTATGAATTAAATTCATTTCAAATTCCAAATCAATTTATAAATCATATTTATAAATTCATTTAGAACATTAAATGATAATCAAATATTATCATTTCAAACAACCATTTTAATTAACTATCAAATTTCAGAAATTTTCACTTATATATATATAATATAATCATACAAATTTATTTCATTTACCAAATTTGAAATTAATATTGTGTCAGTTTGCTCTGTTCAAGTGTTTTGGAAATCCTATCGATAGCGTTGATAAGACGAATCGATCGAAAACCCAAATCAACATCAATAACTCAAACAACACAATATATAAACATTTTAATATTAATTACAAATACACTCCCTCACTCGATGATTCAAGAATGGATTTCAAAGTAAAGATGAGATTCAAAGTAGAGGAACTCTAATCAAATAGAATTCAACTAAAAGATATACTCGATAGGGAGATAAGATGATTTAATTTCAGATTGGAAGATGGATAAATTTATATAAATCGCGGGTAACCTTAACCGGGTCAATCATGACTTCAAGAATACGATCGATGCGGAATTCTGAATCAAATTGACATTCGATTGCCAGAGGTAGAATTCGGGTATAGCAAAAGGTAGCAGCATCATAAACCGAGGATACAGAAATCTATGGTGAGTCAATGCTAGTTGTAAAGGAGTTTCACTCCTTTACAATCATTCACAGATTGGCGAGACCGCCGATTTATTATAGAGATCATTCGAAGTGGAGTTATGGGATACTCCAGAATCAGGAAGACAAGAATAGGGGAGACACGAATGGACTTTGGAACCGAAGGAACGTTCCAAAATTCAAATAAATCGAGTCAAAGAAGAAGGAATTCAAGCTCGAACGAAAGTGATTCTATAATTGAATTTTACTTTATATGCTGAGTTTTGCCTAAAACCAGAGCTCTGATACCACATGTAACGACCCAGTATTTTGGACCATTCAAATCGACAATAAATCCACACATGTCAGACTTGAATAATTCAAAACCATGGATTGTAAATAAAATTTGGCAAAACTCAACATATACAGTAAATAAAATAATCACAGATCACAGACACAGAGTAATATAACAATAATGCAGCGGAAACAAAAGAATAGTAGTTCATGAAGCTACTATATAAATATAACAGAGTTAAACAAGATACAACAGAAGTGTAGAATACATAGATGTCTCAAAACAATAGTCAAATACAAGATCTCAATACATCACTGAAATCAACAAAATAACCGATAGCAGAATCGATAGATAACTGGATCTCCAAGCGAACTCCAACTCCAAAGGTGAGTCTCAAATGCTGTATCACTCAGTCTGACCCGAGCATAAAGCAAAACACAAAACACTCGAGTTAGGATTAACATTCTTATATCAATAAATCCAACTCAAGTGAAATATCAACTGAAATACAAGTAACTCAAAGGATGTTTGGGATAACCATCCTCTAAGGATCCGTTAAACTATCTACTATGTAGTAATATTCGCTATTATAATAATGTCTAATATAAAATAAACATACTTTTTAATAACGTCAAGGGGTTACCAATATAGCCCTTAACACGTAATAGTCCCAGTAGTCTATCCAGTATTAGCATACTCCCAAAATGGGGGCTACCCTCGATACTCCACAGGCTACGGGAGAAATCATAACTCGTAGTAAAACTCGATATGGTAGGTGACATGGCACACAAGGCAATGCCAGGGTAGATATACCATTTACGCACACGGACAGATGGAAACGCATAGCAGCCACTACCGCTCCACCTCGAACAACACTCCCAAATCAAGGGGTGCACCCAAACGATCACAAAGTAATAGAATGGTATCGAAGAAGTGCGTCCGATAAGAGGTGCTACCTCACTGGTCCGAGATCGCTCCTGTTTTAGCCACCTTATGCCAACTCACGGGAGTTGGGTCCACGTATATACCTTAGGATCGTCGCCACCATCCTACTTCATTCTGGAAACTCCACCGCGTACACAGTTGTCAAAGTGGTTTTCGGTATCGACAGAGAGTATGTCCATATCCGAGCCCGGTCTCTTTAACAACCAATCGTTATTATAACACCGTGGTCATTTCAAAATAGTTTATACTTCAAAACCAAAATATCATTTCCATTTCAAAACCAAATCAATACGATATCATTTTCATTTCGTAAATATCCACCTCCAAAATCATAGTACTTTTCCAAAGTTATAACGCTTTTGAAATCATAGTCTTTTAAAAATCAAAACACTTTGGAAATCACAGCTTTGAAATCATAGCATTTTGGAAATCATAACACTTTGAAATTATAGCATTTTGGAAATCATAACACTTTTCTTTTAAACAGTTTAGATATTAAAATTAGTATACATAATAAAATAGTTTATAAATAAGATAGTTTATATAAATAGTTATAAGTTAAAATAGTTTAAAATAAAATAATTTATATTAAAAATGATTAAAATAGTTTATATTAAAATAATTTATAAAGTAAAATATCAATAGTTTTAAATATAATTTAAAATTACTTTATAAAATAAAATAGTTTCCTCAAATTTCACAAATCGATTCAAATCAACTCAAATTCCAAAATTTTAATTTAATCAAATCTCAAATCATCAATTTCAACTCGATTCAGCTTCTAAATAAACCATTTCAAATTATCGATTTCAAATACATATCTGAACCATAAAATAAGCCATTTCAATTTCAATATATTTCAAAGATTTAAATATTCAACATTTCAAAACTAAATTCGATACTTATATATATATATATATATCAAATTCACTTAACTATTATTTAGTTTTGAAACATCTACTTAATTATTTCAATATCATTTGAATACAACTTCAATTTACAAAATATCCCATTTAAATTTATATAAGTTTGAAATATCCATTTAAGTCATCTTTAATCAAATTTCAAGTTGTAAAACACTTCTTTAAAATTTCAAATTCAATAAATTTCGAATCAAACTTATTTAAGTATAATTCTTAAATAAATATAATTTCAAATCAATTTCAAATCATTATAAACTCTATATTTAAAAATATAGATATTAAATAAATACTTAAACATACTATTTACCAACTTTATTAAATCAACTTTAATAAATCTTTAAAATCAATATTTATCAAAACCATATATATTTCTTTTTAACCATAGAAATCATT
The DNA here is from genome assembly GCA_030737815.1 of Allium fistulosum. Lineage (NCBI taxonomy): Eukaryota > Viridiplantae > Streptophyta > Magnoliopsida > Asparagales > Amaryllidaceae > Allium > Allium fistulosum. The sequence goes on from CM060908.1 coordinate 599,081,741, forward strand.
TTCAAAAATATTTTTATATATAGACCAACGGTGTCTGTATATAATTTTCTACCCTATGGTCAAGTGATACGGATATTTATCATTTCAATCCGCAATTTAAATATATACGGGTATATATCTTTTCAACCCGTAATCCCAAATTCAATTCAATGAAAATCGCTTGGGTTTATCATTTCAACCCATAACGATTTTCTCCTATTATACAAGATCGTTCGGGTATGTATCATTTCAACCCATAGTGATTCTATACTAACAGGTAACTTGCAGAGTGATAACATATATGATAATAATATAACAATAGTAACAGGCATATATCATCAATGATAAATAACAGATAATGGTTTCAGATGTCACAGGTGAGCAGATACAGATAACAACATATATATAGCAATATAAATAACTAACAGCAGCATATATCAATGTAAATAACTAACAACAGCATATTTCAATTGACGTTCCAATTGAAATCACATTTAATAAATAAAAGAACGTTAATCGTGAGTGATTGCTCACCTTTCGAGGCTAGAGAAATAGACGATGAAATTGAATTACGAATCCAAACACGAATTCCAAAGCAAAGTGAGATGGACACAAATTCGACGGATAGAGCTGATAACATAAATCGATGAAACAAATTGAACAGTTTTGATATAACTGAAAATATATACATTATTATTATTATATTATATATAAAATTTCAATATTTTTAAATTAAGACAATAAAATAATATATATATATATATAATTTCAAAATCATTATTAAATCAACCTATATACTTATTTTCAAAATCTATATAGTCACAAAATAATATATACAGTAAGACTAAATACTCAAGCTCAAACTATAAGTAAGAAAGAAAAAAAATTAAAGAAGTCGAACATCAATTATAATATATATATATAAATATAAATTAAATGCGACAGAAATTATAAACTCATGAATATACTTATACATATATTAACAGAACATATATGTCTTATATACCCTTATATATACAAATAGTACACAAATAAACCTTATAACACAATATTATATTTATAAGATATGTGTTCATATTATATATAATACTTCTTGAAAAAAAAATATAAACACATAGATTTTCCAGATCCAATATATCTATATAAAACAATATGCAGCAATATATATACACTACCATACAACACCAATCAAAAGAATCTAAGATATAAGTGCATATACATTTACTGTTATAGCGATTATAAACTAAGATACTTATATTAAACCCATCCTGTTATAAAATAAACTGCATAACTTTATTACTAATAGATATATACATACACTAATATATATATATATATATATATATTACACTGATGTACTTAATAACTAAAATATATACAACACTGTTACCTACCTAAATAATATATAAACAAGTCTACAAATCAGATAATTTCTTATATAAAACTTATAATTATCATACAGACTTATATAATATAATATTTAAAACAGAAATATATATATATATATACATATCAAAATACTACAAACATATCTCATATAATCCAAAACAACATATATAAACTGATAGATTACACACCTATATAAACAAATATACAATTTAGATAACCTTTCATACGAAATAACATAGCTTGATATGAATAAACTGTATACACCCTAATACTCTATAAACTTTGCAAACTGCAACATACTTTAATATATATATACCTATATAAACTATATAACTTACAAAATGAAACCAAATTCACGCACGTAGAAAAATCAACTCATGCAAAAATATAACATATATATCTGTATAACTTGTAGAGTATATAACTTAAAGTCTATTCATAAAAAAATGTAAACTGGATAATAGAAGATATATATATATATATGTAAACAGTCTATACATAATTTACTTAGTAAGTACTAATATAAAACAACTTGTAAAATAACTTGTACGGCCAGAGCCATATACATGCATATATATATATATATTAACTGTCAGATTCAAAACTTCTATAAACTAATATATATATATATATAAGTAATACTTACCTTTGTTATTATAATATATACATATATATTTAGAACTAGCTAAAAGGAATAGGGGACTAACAGCGAACGAAGGAAGATGGCCGCCGACAAAATTTTGAGGGTGGTGGTCGCATCTCGGGCCGCTCGGCGATAGGAGGAAGAGGGTGGAGGAGGGAGGTGAAGTCGGCAGGCTATGGCATGGATTGGGCGATGGAAGGTTTTGGGCGGAGGTTGCTGAGACAGTGGATCGGCGTGGGTAGAGGAAGGTGGAAGGCCATGCGGGAGGTAGGCGGAGGTGCTTTGGGTGGGTCTGCCGAGCACAATGGTGATAGGCAGCAAGGCGTGATGGAAGGCTAGCGGTGTAGGAGGACGTGGCACTGACATGGGTTTTGAGCAGAGATGGTCATAGCCGAGAAAGAAGGAGAGAAAAATAATGTAGAGGAGAGGAAGAGGTTACAGCTAAAAATGAGAAAGGGGTAAAGTGACAGAGAAAACCAAACTGTATAATGTATAAATAATTTATATTATTTCTTTTGAATGAATAGTATCAACGAAGTGAAAGGTCAGAAAACCAAAGGTTAAACATTGATTGCTGGAAAGAATTAAAACCGATGGATCCTGGAATTTACACGGGAATAAACGAAAAGACAAAAGAATTTAGAAAGTTTGAAACCGTACCATACGGTCATCCGTTCCACGGATTCCGCTCTGAACCAGACTTCAAAACACAGGAATGAATATACCGTAGAGGTCAGCACGACGAGACGATCAAAACGATACACATATAGCAGTGGTATGATTATCCGATCAAAAGTCGATATCGGTACGAAAATGCTGCTATTTTGCCGAAAATAAGCTCGACGGAGCAATAGATGTCCAAATTTGACGAAACAAAAGATGACGACTCACTTAGAAGATGATATACAAATTTTATATGTAAAAATATTTAGGTTTGGGAAAATTTTTATTATCACCAATTTAACTTATATAAATTGGAATAAAATTACACTAGAAAATAAACTTCCAAATTTTCTGATGAAAATTTACCAGTTGCTATGTTAAAACAGACGCATTTCAAATATCAAATTTAAATTTCAAAATTTTATTGTTTAAAGTTTCACAAAATTTAAATTAAATATATATAAATAAACAAATAAAATTATTTAAAATTTACGGGTCGTTACATTCCATCTTAAGAATTTTGAGATTTTAGGTTTGACCATGTCGAAAGGTCTTGCCACTTAACTTTATGTTACATTTGTAGTAGATCTAGGCTTCCATGGAGCTTTCGACAAAGTCGGAAGGACTTTTCTATGAACCTTTCGATTTGGTCGAAAGCTCTCTCTATAAACCTTTCGACTTTGTCGGAAGCTTTAACTATCAAATTTTTGACTTAACCTTTTGCATCATCATCATCATCATCATTTTTTATATATGTTTTGGTACTCATGCTTTTTAAGGTAACTTTGTTTGCAATTTTATAGATGGGATCAACAAATTTTGGGAAAACCAATTTTCCTTCAAAGTCGACGACCCAATCCTTCTATTTACTTCCTATATAACAAAACATCATTCAACAAGATATTAATACATTAAGCGCATTTCTAGTTACATAATATCATTCCAGAATCAACATTTAACAACAATTAAACATTAGGAAACTTTAACTTATATACAACATGTGTTACATCCCTCAAAATTTAACCCCTAGAAGCTACTGTTAGTAACCGATTAGCATATATGCATTCAAAAAGATGCTACTATTTCAAAATCAAACATCGGGGACTAATTAACAAAAAGATGAGATAACCCCCAATCATTGCTCATTCGGAAAAAGGGTAGGTCTGGAGCTAAATTGACTGGGTTGACGATGATGGGTTCAACCCATATTGCCCGATAAGGTGAATACATCACCAGCGCAGGGTTTTCATTGGAAGTGTCCCAGATGGCCAAATCCATTCAAAACGTGGTCGTAGTCAGGTCGTAAAGCATGGACCACGTAGCCATTATGTGGTGATTAAAGAAATTAGGCTGTTGAGGAATTGTGTTGCTGGACTGAGCACTTTGTACTTCCTCCACCTCTTGCGGTTGATTTAATAGTCCCAATGCATAACAATAACAACAACGGTGTGGCAATTCCGCGTCAACAAAATCGAGATGAATTTGGTGAATGTTACAAGCTGCCATTGGTGCTCTTTTTGTTGTGGAGATAAATGATTTAATAATAATATTATTATTATCTATATAAAAGAGGGGAGAAGACGAACAGGTTCTAGATTGATATTTTTGGTGGGAAAATTTATGCGTTTTCTTCCATATGTCTTGAAAATATAATAGATTTAATTATTTTGTCAATTTGTATGATTATGATTTTCGTTTGATTTGAAGGTGAATAATGAATGGAAACTATATGACGAATTCCTGCATAAGGCAAGCTTTCTATATGAAATCGCGGTTGGTGGCATTGGGGAGCTCGAGGGCAGGGCGGCGCACGGTGGAGGTTGCGGCATCGGCAGGCATAGGGAACGGCGGTGGTGACGTTGAAAAGCGTGGTCGAGGCCGCGTTTCATTTCGTGCCTAGGAACGAATGTCAGGAAAGAGGGAAAGGGTATAATTTTTTTAAAAACGTATATATTATTTATGTTAATTATATTTAATTATTTAAAAAGTTCGTTAACCCATATCGAATTCGTACGAGATCCAAATTGAACGCGACATGTTGCGTTACGACCGTATCGACGAAGTCTACGCTATGAAATTGGATTGGACGGATTCAGAGCTAATGAGAATTTCGAGTTAAAATTGAACGACTATTCAATTTTAATTCGAAACGAGGCATTTTGATGACTATTAAAATCAATGTGAGTTAATGTCACCATTTTGGTTAACTAAGATATTATATAGTCAATGAAATTTATTTATTGGAGGCGAGATTATTTTATAGTTGATTGTTATTGACTGTTCGGATGAATTACTAGTTTATATTGTTGGTTTGGATATATTCCCGCCTATTGGTGCAGATGGGACCCTATTACATTCCCGTGTAAGAGCGGATGACCCTTTGTATATGAATCCCGCCTCGAAGCGGTTGATTTACATTTTTATGATTATATGCTGTATGTGATGTTGGGGAACATGTTGGAGGGATCCAGCAAGATTCCTCAAACTATTGATTTATTTTCATATGAATTGATATATGATATGTTGGATGCTATAATTGATGATGTTAACCCGCCTTTTGGTAAGGCCGCGGACAGACGGGTTTAACTTAATCAACTGCATGTTCATCGTGGCTATAGTACGATGGATTCAGTCGACTGGATGGATGAATGATGCAATGTGCTTGGGAGATGGAAATATGATTGGATAAAGATGAATCAACTATAATTTGGGTCTAGGAAACATGGTTTGGCATTAAACATGGTTCGGCATGATGGAGGTTCGGCACATATGGTTCATCTGGCATTCACGTTCGAATAGCGTTCAAGAGTACTCGGCATCCATGGAGCGTCCGGCATACATGAGTGGTTCGGCATTCCATGAAGCATTCGGCATCCAGGTGGCGTTCGGCGTCAAGATACGCTCGGCATCTCAGAAGCGCTCGGCATCAAGGAACGTTCGGCATTGAGAGACGTTCGGCAGGGTATAACGTTCGGCATGTACGAACGTTCGGCATGGCAGAATTGTTCGTCATAAACTATTGTTCGACCTAACTATTGTTCGGCCTAAGTATCGTTTTTCCAAGAGATGGTTCGGCCTTGATAGCGTTCGGCCAGAGGATCGTCCGGCCTAAGTTTTGTTCGGCAATCAGTCGTTCAGCACGAATACACTGGATCGGCCTCCGGTATCGCTCGGCGAAAATACCTCCACGGCATTCAGGGTGTTCGGCCTCACTTCTGGTCGGCATGAGGAGATCGTTCGGCATTCACACCTTGTTCGGCATTCAGCGTTCGGCGTCTATGGTTCAGCATATGGAGACCACTCCATTTGGGCTGAGGTATTCAGCTACCAGGCCCACCAGGGAAGTCCAACCCATCTTTGTCTATAAATAAAGAGGCAGGGGCACAATGAAAAGGGATCTTCTTTATCTTCTTTCTGCTCTCTAACTTTCTCTTTTCTAAGGCTAAGGCAACTCTGCCATTTTGTAACTGTAATCGATTATTACAGCAATAAAAAGCAAACTTCTGGAGTGGACGTAGGCCGAAATTAGCCGAACCACTATAAAATCTGTTGTTCTTTACTGCTTTCATTTCAGTTTTAACTGTTCTTCACATTGTTACTCTCTACATACATTCTATCTCTGAGCTGTGACTGGTATTTGGTGCTTTCATCTGGATTTGGGGGTTAGTGACCAATTTTGGCGCTAACACTTTGGTGCTTTCACTGAGAATTGAACTCAAGAACTTTGGAGTTAGGAACTTGGATCCTAGAAAGCAATGGCTAGACCACCAACAAGGAAGCAAGCAGCGGAAAGAAGCAATCAGGAAGGAAGTCAAGCGGCCTCTTCTGGAGCTGGAGAGGGTCATGCATCCATCTACATAACTCGGGACGAGATGCAAGTGATGATGAATTCTATGCAAGAGCAGATGATGAAACGGCAAGAGGAGATGATGCAGGCTCTTCTTAGGCAATTTGGACAACCAGGAACTGCAGGTGCTCAAGATCGTGGAGCTGGACCAGAGGAACTAAACCAACAGACAGATGGAGTGAATCAGCAGGGGGCAGCTCCCAATCAACAAACAGTTAACAATCTAGATGGACCAAGACTCGAGGGCACACCATCAGGAGTACGTGATGAAGAATATGTGCCAGAATTTCCTCGGGGACTTGGGGGGCAGTCTGGATTAGTTGGAAACACTGGATTGGCTGACATTATCAGGCGGACTATTCGCGGAGGTCTGACAAACAGGGATTCAGAGGGAGTTAACAAAAGTCCGTTTACCCGGAACATTAGGACAGCTAGGAATCCGCCCGATTTCAAACTACCCACTCTGGAAGTATACAACGGGAAGACGGATCCCACCGACCACTTGATGAGGTACACCAGGCATATGGAAGTACTGGGGGCAACAGAGGAGGTTATGGCCCGATGTTTCCCCCTGTACTTGACTGATATTGCTGCTATGTGGTTCAGACAGCTGGAGGATGGATCCATTGGAACATGGACAGAACTGGTGGACAAGTTCTTAAGTCAATTTCGAGTTCACATAAAAAGGCCAAAGAACGTGATGACGCTAACGTCAGTCAAACAGGGGGCAGATGAATCGCTCAGGACATTCTTAACTCGATTTAATGCAGCAGTTGCTTCGGTGGATCGGCCAGATCCGTCAATGGTTCTGATGGCTGCGGTATCAGGAGTCAGAGATAATTCGGATTTCAAAGTATCATTGGTACGGGACCCACCGTTAGATCTTGGGGAATTCTTTCATGAAGCTGAAAGATTTCTTCGACAAGAGGATGCATGTTTGGACATGAGGTCAAAGGAAGTAAACATGACTAAGGATGGAGGACTACTCGGCGAAAGCTCAGGTGGGGGCAAGGATAAAGGGAAAAGGAAGCGCTGGGGAGAACCAAAGTTCTCCACTTACACAGGATTGAACGCAACGTTGGAGCGGATTTTCTTAGATACTCGAGATCGCCTTCTCTATCGAAGGCCATCAAGGAGGGAACCCACAGAACGTTAAAGGGCATCAGGAAGGCACTGTCTCTTTCATGACCTGGACGGGCATGATACTAACAGCTGCCGACATCTAAAGGATATAATCGAGGAGCATATAAGGAATGGTCAGTTGCGACAGTATGCCGGAACTCGGAATGCGGCGGTGGAACAGGAGCAGCCACCGCCTACCTTGAACGACGAGGGCACGAGGCCCAGGAATGGTGACCGATTGGTCATCAACTAATCTTGATGGTTTGGAATAAGTAACAAACTCCGGGCAAACGGTTAAATCACTTACTCATGTACGGGGTCGGAGATAACCCTCAGGCATGCTCTGAGATGATGGCTTACCGAGACGCCCGGGTTTGTGAAATCTGTTTTTTCCTTTGACTTGGACATTTGCTTTTTCTGGTTTGGTTTTGGAGTTTGGTTTGAACTCCCTGTTTTGCTCATTTTCTAGTTTGGATTCTGGTTTGGATGTTTGTTTTTTGGTATGGATTTTTGATATGGGTTTCTGGTTTTCTATTTGGATTTGGATTTCAGATCGGATTTTGATTGGATTTTCTCTGGATTTTTGGCTAAAAGGTCGTCGAGTATGGACTATACACGACAAGGGTCCGGAGAGACCAGGATTCGGCCTAGGATTTAGGCCATATATTATTGGTTACTATTTTAGGTCGTCGAGTATGGACTATGCTCGGCAAGGGTCCGGAGTGACCAGGATTCGGCTTAGGACTTAAGCCACGGCATTACTCGACATTCAGGGACACTGAACCATGAACACCATGGAATTACTTAACATAGGTCGTCAAGTGTGGATTACGCTTGGCAAGAACCCGGAGAGGTTACGGATTTAGATATTGGCTATGAATAGCTAAGGATTCAGACGAGGACCCGGAGCGGTCCCGGATTTGGATATCGACCCGGAGAGGTCATGGATATGGTTATAGGTTATTGGATATGGATGGATTGGAACTCGGTAGTCGGGATCAGATGGATGTGGAATTGGATAAGGACTTGGTTACTGGATAGGAATCAGACATCGACTCGGAACAGTCGTGGAAATGGATCAGGATATGGCCGTGGCACTCAGATAAGATGGCTTGGTAATGGATTGGATTATGAATCGGAAAAGTATGGATGTGGATAACATACATACTTGGGATATTGGAATTGAGGCTATTCAAAACACACCTTTCACAACAAGGCATGTTTTGGGGGGCAAGTGTTAACCCGCCTTTTGGTAAGGCCGCGGACAGACGGGTTTAACTTAATCAACTGCATGTTCATCGTGGCTATAGTACGATGGATTCAGTCGACTGGATGGATGAATGATGCAATGTGCTTGGGAGATGGAAATATGATTGGATAAAGATGAATCAACTATAATTTGGGTCTAGGAAACATGGTTTGGCATTAAACATGGTTCGGCATGATGGAGGTTCGGCACATATGGTTCGTCTGGCATTCACGTTCGAATAGCGTTCAAGAGTACTCGGCATCCATGGAGCGTCCGGCATACACGAGTGGTTCGGCATTCCATGAAGCATTCGGCATCCAGGTGGCGTTCGGCGTCAAGATACGCTCGGCATCTCAGAAGCGCTCGGCATTCGGAAGCGCTCGGCATCAAGGAACGTTCGGCATCGAGAGACGTTCGGCATCGAGAGACGTTCGGCATTTGAAGAAGTAATTTATTTTAAAATCAAAGGTATGATTTTTGAGTGTTTTAAATTAATAGTTTTTATAAAATATTTTAAAAAGAGATTTTGAATAGTAAATAAAGATTTTTAAGATCTTGGAAGACAATTCAGTCTTTTATAATAAATGGATATTGTTTTTTTTTTAAAATAGAAATATTTTGATATGAATATTTATTAACCATTTGATATAAAATGATATATACACATAGGTACATATATGATAATTTGTTTATAAAGGTGAAATTTACAAATATGATAATTTATAAAAGTGATATTTTACAAAGAAAGTGAAGATTTATAAAGTCATATTTTCATTAGTAAGGTATGGATTTATAAATGGTGTTTAAATAAAGGAAACTATTATCATGGGATAGACAAGGAAAAATAAATCAAATGGTGGATTTATTATACGATATGGAATGTCATTTTGGAAAATAGTTGATTCTATTTTGGAAATTGAAGGTGAGGTTAGATTGAAAGATGTCGAATGATTTTATAAATAAAAAGGGATTTATTAAAGGAATCCATGAATATGGGAGTAACGTTTCAAACGGGTTGAAATTATGTTTTTGATGGGATTTTATAAACAAGCGAGATTTATAAAGGGATAGAGTTATAAATAAAGCTCTATAAATAAATGAATTTTATAAAAAAGGAAGTTTCATAAAATAGAGGAGATTTATAAATATAGTTTATAAAATATGAAAATGATTATGTGAAAAGTTAAGTATGGATTTAAATCAAGGAAATATAATTATGTTTTAAAAGTAGTTTATTTATATTAATATTGTTTTAAAGGGGTTTATCAATATTTTTAATATTTGAAAAGTTTATTTTTTAAATTATTAATACGGGTTGAAATTAGTTTTAAATTATTTATCAGTAAAGTTTTGGAAATTAATTATTATTATTTGTAATAATGTTGAAGATAAATTATTATTGATTATTTAAGAATGTTTTGAAAATTATTAATTATTATTTCAAGGTGTTTTAAATTTAGTATTTATTTATTTATAATGTTAGTGGTATATAATAGTGTTTTAAGTAAATGATTAGAATTTATATTTTAAATATTTTTGAGATTTACAAATAGGATTTTATAGACAAATATGTGTTATAAAAGGAATTTTACAACATGTTTTGGGAAACGTAAAGGAAGATTGGTTAAAAGATAAAAGAGTTTTATAAATGGCTTTAGATGTCGATAAAAGAATTTTTGAAGTAGGTTTATAGATTTATAAAAGGAGTTTGATAAATGATTTTGTGAATTTCTAATGGAGTTATGAATGATTTTAGAATTTAATAAAAAGGAAATCTTCCCCAAATGTTGGTGAATATACTTTACCGTTGAGATAAGTATATGGATACTTATACCGTTCAGGCACAAAACGAACTTGTATGGATGAATGTTGATATTGCATTGTTTCCTGAAGGGCATTGTAGCATTCCAAGTAGAAAGTGCTATAAAAAGGTAAAACGTAGCCTTGGACCTCATCAACTGGGAAATGACAAAAATCAAGCATGCAGCGGGGCCAAGTGGGTAGCTCCCAAGTAGGGTATGGTCTTTCCAAATCTAGATCGGTTAATATATATTTTTGTATGCTTCGAGGCCTAAGCAGGGTTATCATATTCGATACTACTAGTCAAGTGGTTGGCCAGTCCTGTGTGGCAGAGGTACAAGATGTTCTTGTCAGACCCTAGTGCATTTATTTAGAGATGTACCATCGGAAGGTAGTTTCTTACCATGTCATAGTATGGAATCCAATCTCCAATACATGCCCCTATGTAGGTAAAGCGCTCGCCAGATTTAATGCGGTGGAGGTGCAAAAAGTCATAGCGAGGATATAGCGAGAATATAGCGGGATATAGCGGATGACTCTAAAATAGCATATAAAACTTGTACTTGATTTTTTTACAAATAGATAAATGGTAATTAAACGAAATATTAACATTCAATTGAATTATAATTAAAACATAAATAATTTTAAATAAAAACATGTGCGAATATACTGTAAATAAACGCAAAACTATTATATAACATAATTGAATTTAATAGAATATTAGAGTATTTTTATTTCTGAAAATATATTAAAATTTCAATTAAATAAATTAATTTCATAATTTTTATAATGTATACATGTCATTTTTCAATTCATTTCTTTTAAAGAAGATATAGCGGAATATAGCGGAAATAACGGGATATAGCGGGGCTTAAAACGGAAAGGCTGTATTTGAGGCTATATGGAAAAATCATAGCGGTAGAAATCCGCTATGAGATATAATAGGGTTATAGCGGGACATTAACTGCACAGACATACCCTTACGGTTTTAGTTGTATACCTATTATGTTGGAATTTAATTAATGTTACAATTTCGGCTATGATTAATAAGTATTTGTAGCTATACACTATTATAATATCGGAGAATTTCGTATGAAATGTTTTGATTATCGTAAGGTAAAAACCTGTCCGTGTTTACGAGATACTTTTGATTTTTAAAAGGTTTCTATACCTTTTAAAAGTTCAGTTGGGTGTGTTTTCTCACACTGGTTTTTCAAACTGACTCGGGTATTATTTTATTATAATGCTCGGGTCAGACCGAGCATGATTACATATTTGTTTTGGATGCATTGGAGCTCGAGGGTTGTGTTAAAGGTCTTCAAGTCGTATTCACGTACTTGTTTATTTTCCGCTATTTGTTGTTGGAATCATCATCAATTGTGAGGACAGACTTTTATAACTGTCCAGGCTGATGATGGAGATTTGCTTTTGTACTCTGATCTGATGTATGTATATAACAGTTTCTCTTTATAAAGATCATTGATATTATATTATATATATATTGTTCCGCTACGATTGTGAGAGTCTATGTTGTTTTAGATTCTTTTCTTCTTCTTCTTCCCTTCTTCTTTCCTCTTTCTTTCCCATAACTATTCGTCTTTTCGTTCGATTTGGTTTGGACATGTATGGTATATTGTCAGCTTGAATTGTACGGATTGGCGAGTCGTTACACTCACGTTAAGTCGTGTCAAGGACCTCCTAGCTCTAGTGGTTAGAGGCATGACGCTTTAGATAGAGGTTCTAGAGATCATGGGTTCGAGCCCCTAAGACATCTTATTTTCTTGAAGTGACTATCACTCTTGATATATATTGTGTGTGTGTGTATGTGTGTGTGTGTGTGTGTATACGTGTGTGTGTATAAACTCTCGTTGAGTCATTATTTGGTTTTTATAAACGACCACAAGAATGTAATTTCTTGTTTCCCCCAACGGTCATGAGTAATCCATTATCTATCATATTAAAAGTATTACATACATCAGTGTCAATAGAAATATCGATATCATTTTCTCGATATATTTTGAGTATGAACATTTACCGAGTAAGCATTTAAATATTGATTCATTACTTATGGTTATGAACAGTTTCACAACTGCAATCGATAAAATATTTTTCTAAAGATTTTTCTATTTATGTATATCTAATGTGTGTAAAACATTACTTATATCACCAATATAACAATTTATATAATAGAAAATTAAAAACAGAAGCATACTTCATTTTGAATAAGATTCTCTATAAGAGTTAGGTTTACATAATTGCCCCTATAGTACACCCTTAATTGTATAATATTTTTTGCTACAAAATACCCATTCTAGTTGAGTTAGTAGCTAGTACGAATATGTTGTCATTGAGTTCAACAATCGGCTTAACACCAAATTTCTTCGGCGTGCACATGAAAAACAAATGAGACAACATAAAATGGATTTGGATGGTGTGGAACGATCTGCTACAAACACCAGGCGTGTTTGATTGGTTGATCTAGACCGCGTTGAAGGAGATGATGAATGGTGGGAAATAACCACTTTGCGATTCCACGACTTTAAAGACCACGTTCCCCCAAATTTAAATAGGTTTACAAAATGTACGGTGGTACTATAAGGAAGGGCAGATGCCTATACAACATTCTTCTTTCCCTCTAGCTCACTTCGACATCTAGTTGTACTCAGACATCTCAATGGGAAGTCGAATGACCTATTTTCTGATCCTACCGCCGTTACTTCTCGTTGGATCTATGATATGCTTCATCTTCTCGAACAATATCTAACGGATCCCCGTATCTTAGAGACGAAGATTCGAATTTTGACGTATTCAAACAAACCGTTGAACATTGTATTTGAGTGCCGGGTTAGGTAATTATGTACTGCAGAAGCTTCATATTATATTTGTGCTTCATGCTCTATGTCAAATTCAAATGTAATTTTTTTTTTTATAGAATGTGCAGTTAATTATTTCCCTAGTATATACATATTTTACTCTTATTTTCTGCATTTTATAGGTAATTTAAAATATAATAGTAGTTAATTATGTTTATAAAAGACAATTTAAAACAAATAAATACTCAAATTCATACAAATAATTATTTCATTTTCGCTGCTTAACATATTACAAACTGTACAATGAGTACACGGTAATGGTATATCGAATGCCTAAGTAGAACATACAGCATCCATAAACTCTTCATCCAACTGAAGCAAATCCATATTCTCCTTCAGCAAACACACCTCCAAATCGACACTCCCACCTCCTTCCCTCCCCGGGTAAGCCGCCATCTTCCCGTCAAACTTATTCGATGGCCCGCTCCTGACGGCCACAGCCTTCCTCCACCGGAAATCGCATCCATACATATCGAACCTCGGCGAGCTCGCCATCATCACACTGTTCCTATCGAACTCGCTCAACGTGTACACCACCGGCTTCTCATGATACCTCCTGAGCCTCTCCCTTATCACTCCATCCGCATGGGCCGCCACGGTCCGGTTCAGCTTCAACCCTGCCCACCCAAGCCCATGCCCCAGAAGCTTCTCCACCGTTGCCGTGGTCTGCAGCTTCGTCGCCACCACCCCAAAGTAGTCCAGCGACAGCGGGGGCTGCAGCCGCCCCCGGTCCTGGATCGCCATCTGGCAGCTCGTCTGACAATCCGGACCCAGGCCCCGTGCACGCGTAATGCACCACCACATCATCGCGCTCAAAGACTGGAAAGACGAAACCACGATGTTTTCATGCTGTTCTGAAATTTCAGAATTCGCTCTGGCCTTCAGCTTGGCTATGGATTGGGCGGAGAAGTGGAAGACCTTCTCTTCGGGTGGAGAAGGGGCGCACCATTCGATGAATCCATCCAGATTCGGGTACGGAAGTACGACAGGAGGCGATTCCCCTTCGATGAAGAACTTGCCGTGCACCGGAGGCCTGGAGATTGGGAGCTCGGGCCCTCCGTCGGACCTGGAGATCTCGGCCCAGGAATTGAGGAAATGCCAGTAGGAAGAGCCGTCACCTACGGCATGGTTGAAGCTGCAAGCGACGAAGAGGCCGTTTTGTAACTCGGTGACCTGAACCGCAAGGAGAGGTTCGGTGTGCCCGTCATGACTGACTGCGTAGTTAAGAGGGAACAGTAGGTTGAGGTACTTTAGGGCGAAAACCTGTTCGACTTTGACGGTGATGGCCGATGCATGGATGAACTGTGCGGCATTGTTTTTACCTTTTACCTGTCTTCTTACCTGTATAATTGGTATTTTGTGAACTTATATATTGAGATTGTGCCAACAACTACAAGCAGTAGGTATAGAAAAGCAGTAGCCCAAGGGTTATTAAACCTTTCAATTTGGAAAATGGTAGGATGTTTCAACTTAACTATTGTTGTTATTATTGTCTAGTCAAGGTTGCGACCGATTCGTCCTCAAATTTTATGTGCTTGTGAAATTTGATTATTAATTTTTTTTTATATAACCTGACTATGATTACGTGGACACATGGAACACACATGGAAGACGAAGATTCGTGTTTGAGTAAACGTTGATTAATCTCAGCTCCGAGTCTGTGATAATGTATGTACTAGATGTTGTGAAACGCAATAATCTAATACAAACATTTTTTTTTTTTTGGCATAATCAAACTTTTACAGTGCATAAATGTCAAGTGGTCGTTAAAAAGATATTTAAGTTATTTTTGTCATTTTTTCAATCTAAAAGTAAATATTCAACTTAGGCGTTATAATTATTTTTTCTAATTCATTAAAAAATATATTAGTATACAATATTTATCAAATAATATTGACCAAAAAGTACATAAACAACTACATTCAATTAGTATTAATATAATGGTAAATAAATTAAAAAAACATCAAAATACATCGTCATTAGACGCATTGGACACTAACATTCAAGTTTTCATTGCTTTCTCCAATGGATCATTTTCACTCAATCCATTACCGCATTGAGTATAATTGTAGACTATATATCGGCAAGATGAAAGGTTATTGAATTTTTCTTTTTTTTAACGAAAGAGTGATCCTATAAAGCAGAAGAGCACTTGTTATATTATTATTGTAGACTATATAAGAACCATCAACATGCTTGGTGATTGACAATACAAAAGCGGAGATCATTAGAACGATGATATACGAAATATGGAGTTATTAATAGTATATAACTTAACCACCTAACAATATTGCAAACAAATTATTACAGGCATACCAAAGCAATTCGTAGAGTGAACATGCTAAAACTGAACTGAAAGAAGTATGACATTGCATTGAGCGCATGAGCATAAGTGAAACATGCATTGAGTGGGACGTAAAATGTGGAGGGCAGTGAAACTACTTGAGCTGAAGCTCACGTATAAGAGAGCATGTACCGATATAATTTTGCTACTGCGTATGGGAGCTGAAGGTTATATTCTGGGTGAGCATACGACTGTCGATGAGTGAACTGAGAAGCCTGGAGGACTGATAAAATTTGCTTTGTGAAGCGGTAAACTGATAACAGGAGGCTCTTGAACTGCATCCCCAAAAGTAGAGCCCATGCCTTGATAAGCAGAAAAGTAGTGCCTGTTGAAGCACTGAAACACCTGCTCATGGTCGATGGCTAGCACCATGGAGCGAAGTCTGAGTTGGTGCCCTTAAAAATAAATAAATAAATAAACATTGTGCATGCATAACAACCTATATACATATATAAGAGTATGATTATGGATTTTAGATTCCTATATAATTATTAGCTAATAGATTTTAGAATATGTATGTATGTATAATTATTCCATTTTTTATAAATTAAGTAGGGAATTTTTATGTTTTGATCCTAAGTACTCGTTATTTATGTTTTGATCCAAATTTTAACGTAGCTTATGTTAATAACCTAAATTACCGACTACTCCTAAGTGATCGTTATTTATGTTTTGATTAACCAAACAGAAGGCCACTTAGGTTCGTTAATCAGGAATTAAATAGTTTGGGAATTTAAAAAACTAGGGAAACTATTAGGTCGAGAAATATCAATCTGGAGAAAGAGTAATTTGAGGATGGAGCACATTGACAGAAGTGGTATTGAAATCCCCGATCCTTTCGAGGGTAGTATGTCCGATTGCCATCTTCGCTCTAAGTTAGTCCATAATGAAATATACTAAGTAGCAGAAAGAAGTACAGAAGAAGACGTGCTCTATATATATACATATATATATATATATATATATATATATACATATACATATACATACATATATATATATATATATAAAGTTCCAGCATGTGATAAAATGTAGAAAATATTTATATCAAAAGCATTTAAAATGTTACCGATAAAATATTGCGAGAAGAAGTTGTCTCGGGCATTAAATTACAAGGGTGCGGGTTACTATAGTTGGAAATTTTCAAGTTAATCCTAATCATAGTGTTTAATATGTCATGTAGAACAATCCACAAATGTATTTTAGCTTTAGGAGGGGCACTGATTCTCCAAATGAATTTGAAGTAACCAAAATCTTTAGTTCCTTAGTAGATTAAAAAATTATACATCAACCTGGAAGAATAACTTTTGTTTTTATCCCAACACCATGCTAGATGATGGGGATTATTATTGATAGTGTAGTTTTCAATCATGCTAATTAATCTTAGGTATTGACTACGAGTATTCCTTATTAGGTTTTGATTAAAAGATATATATCCTAGTTAAAGGACGATCGAGGTCTAAATACCGTTTTGATAAGGTCATTTTTATTATTGGAGGCCAGAAACAGGTCAGGAAATTCATGTTTCAGAGCGAAGGGAGATATCCATGGTTCGTTCCAGAAGTAAATCTTATCTCCGGAGCGAATATTGTACTTGATTCCGATTTTAAGAATATGGTATAGATTGAAAATATTTTTCCAAAAGAAAGAGAATTTTGAATTATTATGTTACCTACTTACCTTAAGAAATGATACAATATGATATAATATAGAATGTTACCTTGTTACCCGACCAACTGTGTACATAGCGAATTAAAAGCATAAATTATAGGGAAAAAAATACATTAGTACAATTAGCAAAAGACCTTATAATGTGTTACAGTGGATAAGTTGTATACATTGAGTTCTATTTAATGTGTACTGTATTGAATTGATTTAAAATTTATTATTTATTAAATAATATTAGTTTAATATATATTAATTTTCAATATAATTAATTATATTTATAGTTTATACGATGAACATTAAATATTTTATGATTACTAGAAAGGTATAAAAAGATATTAAATTAATAGCTAATATATATAGGGGAGTGTGTGTTCTTGCATATGTGAAATTATATGTTATTATCCAAGTGTCTTTTTTCTTTTTCTTTTAAACTGGATACTTTAATGGTAGTACATGGTAATAATACAAGTCTTAGGTAGTATGCGATATATTACATGTCAATATATGTCCAAAGGTTCGTGTCACGGCACACAAGTTTCGAATCTGTGATATCTCAAACCAAAATTGGAACGTCTACCATTAGAACAGTGATGCTGGACTATAAAATGTTTATATAAATATATTAACAAATATATAAATATATATGTATATATGTACACACAAACATACATACACACACATATGTATAAAGCAATATATCGTTCATCACATATAATTTAAAATAATTTATTAGATTCAAATATATACATACATACACATATGTTATATTGTGAAATTTGGGATGGTTAAATTAAGGGTCTACAATTTGAAATTTTCACAATTAATATTTAAAAAATATCTAACTTGTTTTTAGTCGCATATATTATTATAATATTATTTAATTTTGAAAGTTATTATTTTACCATAAAATTCAATTTACCGATGTCATTTTGGTGCCGACCTGGCGTCGGTAAACAATATAAAGATTTTGCGCTGACGTCGTATGTGGTGTTAGTAAATACGGAGTCGAAAATCATCTTTTGACTTGTTATCGACGACGTCTGTGGGGTATATTATCATGACTCCTTACCGAGGCCACATCAACGCCATCTTACCAACATCATTTGGTTGCACCGTCGCGACGGCAGGCTACTGATGACATATAGATGTTATATCGATGCCTTTCTAACATGTTTACCAATGTCGTGCCGATATCATAAAAACTAGTACCAAAGCCATTCCAAAATGCCAAATCCGAATTTACCGAGGCTATACCGATGTCATTTCGGAAATATTTTTGTAGCATTTCTACTACATCTCTTACCCTTAATCGCGCATCTGCATAACTGGACAATATTTCAACTAAATTCTCGTCAAATAACATAATAATACATCAATATACCACAACAATATCATAAATAAACATAGCTACTAATTAACCAAATAACGATTAATATCAAAAACAAACTCATATCCAAATAAAAAATCATTCAAATACAACATCATCCAAGTTCAACATCATTCAAATACAACATCATCCAAACAAAACACCATCAATAATACATTCCAACCTTAAAAATACATTATATCAATATACAAGGCAAACAAAAATACTTACTCATCCCTTGCACCCTCTCCTCAATCATAATCATCATCAAGTGCCACATTGTCTTATTATAGAGCTTTCGGTATTATTTATGCAAAAAATTAATCTTTGAATATATTTCTTTATTTTTGAATCTTCGACAGCGTACTTAGCGCCTCTTTCTATTATTCTTCGCATTTAATCTAATGTTATTTTCTAATAAAACTTTATACTACTTAAAACACAGATAGAAAGCCAAATGTTATAACTCAAAATGAAAATTATCTATCTAATATCTAATATAATTTCACACTATATAAAATTCTGTACAGTCACATACCTCCTTATATCCTTCTCCTTTATATATTTTAAATGTTTGCATTTAATTTTTCTTCTAATTCTTAAAATAAATGAATTTCAACTATTAGGATCATGCAATATACAATAGAGGGGGTGAATAGGTTATTTAAAATTTTTGTAAATAGATAGATAAAATAAGTGCAGAAACATAAATAAGAAAAGTCAATGACATACAAATATACTGTTAGTCCCTGAGAAGTTGGTTTTGATGACAACAACCTTAGAATAAGATTATAAAATATAAATACTAACATTATTGTTTAGATATATATGTATATGCAGGATATATATACAGGTACCAAAGAATGAAGACTGTACAGTATAGAGATTCAAGAACTGATGAACTCAAGATCGAAGATATCAAGATTCAAGACTCATGAGTATCAAGATTATCAAGAGTTCAAGATTTCAAGATAAGTAATTTAGTTAGGAATTTTGTTAAAACTCCTAGAAAAGCACTGGCATCTTAAATTCCATTTTATTCGTGGAATGGAATCCACTTCGAGCCCGTTAAAGGGATGGAACCCTAAGTAGGATGGAACCTACGAAAAATCTAGTGGAACATTGTTTTGTATCCACTAACTTTTATTCAAATGTTTTATAAAATTATATCTTGTTTTCAAAATGATTTCAAAATCTTCCTTTTTAAATCAAAAACATCTATCCTGGTTTTAAAATACTTTTAGCCTCAAAATAATCTTTATTTTCAATATCAAATTATCCTTGGTTTTAAACTATCTTTTAATTATAATATATTTAAATTTTAATATTTATACTTAGATTTAAATATAAAATTATAGTAAAATTTTATATATACCAAAATATTATTCTCTATACTTATTTATGTATTTTAACTATAGTAAAGTATATTTATAAAGTATAAAATAGTTTTAATACAAGATAGAAGTTATTTTCAAAGAAAAACAAATTATGAAAAATAACTTAGGCTTGTCGACAACCCCAAGGACCCCTTGTCGATAAGGTGACAGTTTATTTCAAAAGTTTGAATTTCAAAGGAAGTGTCTATTCGTCATATCCTTTCACGAATGGACATGGCTGTTGTTCTACTATAAATAAGGGCTGTTTTAAACGAATTTACAATCATATTTTTCTCTGATTTCACTCCTATTCTTCTTCCACATTTATTTATATACATTTTTACCATTACTCTACCGAAATCACCATTGAATCTAACTAGATCATCTCTGGTTTAATTCTCTATCACTATCTCAACAAGATCCCAGTGCTATTCAGAGTTATAGACTTCTTTATATTCAATCGAGCGAGAAAAGGTGTGATTGTAGCTTGGAAAATCAATCGGGTGAACTTGTTGCCCGTAAAATCAAGTATCACTACCCAGAGGATTGTGAATCTCGAGCGGTGTACCTCGTGGCCTTGAAATCGAGGGTGTAATTGTAAGAATTGATTTTGAAAGAAAATCCGTACTTGTGTTGCGGGACTGGATGTAGGGTAACTCCGAACCAGTATAAAATCCGATGTGTTCTTTCCTTTATTGCTTTTACTTTATATCTGCATCTGTGTTTGATTCTGTGATCATATCTGTGTCTGAATATTACATACATTTGTGTTCAAATTAATATAAACTCAAAAAGAATTAGTAATTCCTTAAAACACTATTCACCCCCCTCTAGTGTTAATTCTATCCTTAAGATCCGTAATCCGCATTTCTCACATTTGGTATCAGAGCAAGGTTTTCAAAGTTTCATAATATGAATTTTGAAAAAGCTTTTTAAATGGCTATGTTTGAAAAACTTGTTAATACTAGTTTAGAAATATTCAGATCATCACTGTCTCATGAGTCTGCATATAATTGATATTCAAATTCAAGTTGTCTACCAAAATTGTATGATGTGTAGGAAACATGTTTTATGGGTGTTGAGGAATGAATCCACAATGGACAAATTGTGCAGATCAAAAAGAATAAATGGATACTCAATAGTGGATGCTCTAGACACATGACTGGTAATCTGGATATGCTGAATGATATAATATACAAAGACGGAGGACTGGTTAACTTTGGAGAAAACTCAAAAGGATATGTGATTGGCATCGGCAATGTCGGTAACTCTGAAACTCCTATTATTACTAATGTTTTGCTAGTTAAGAATCTGAAACATAATCTGCTAAGTATTAGTCAACTTTGCGGTAAAGGATATAAAATTAAATTTGAAAAAGATAAGTGTCACATTGATGATAATAGTTCAACCATAATATTTGATGGAATTAGGAAAAGGAATATTTATATTCTTAGTATGAAAGTTTCAAATGATAACCTGTGTCTTTTGGCAAATACAAGTGACCCTTGGATTTGGCATAAGAGATTTGGGCATTTGAATTTCAAACTCTTATCTAGACTGTCAAAACATGATCTAGTAAGAGGTCTCCCTAAAATGAGTTATAAAGTAGATAGTTTATGTGATGCATGTCAATTAGGAAAACTTAGAAAAAGTTCCTTTAAATTAAAAGATATGATTTCAACTTCAAAACCTCTTGAATTACTTCATCTTGATTTATTTGGTCCATCTCAAATTCAGTCAATAAATCACAGTAAATATGTTTTTGTAACTGTAGATGATTATTCTAGATTTACATGGACAATATTTTTGAAACATAAAAGTGATACTTTTGAAAGTTTTAAGAACTTTACAAAAAGGATTCAAAATCAACGTTCTGTAAAAATTATAACCATCCGTAGTGATCACGGTGGTGAATTTGAAAACGAAAAGTTTGAGGAATTCTGCAATAAAAAGGGAATAACTCACAATTTTTCATTTCTAAGAACTCCACAACAAAACGGAGTAGTAGAACGTAAAAATAGGACGATTCAAGAGTGTGCGAGAACTATGCTTTCAGATAGTAAATTACCAAAACATTTTTGGGCAGAAGTAGTTGCTACCGCCTGTTATATTTTAAATAGAATTTTAATTAGTCCTTTAATTGATAAGACATCTTATGAACTTCTTCACGGAAAGAAACCTAAGGTATCTTATTTTAGAATTTTTGGAAGTAAATGTTTTATTTTAAATACAAAAGATAACTTAGATAAATTTGATCCTAAATCTGACAAAGGTATCTTTATCAGATATTCTAATAGAAGTAAATCATACAGAGTGTTTAATTTAAGAACTAACACCATCGAAGAAATAATGCATGTTTCATTCGATGAAAATCTCAAAATTTTTGAAGATACAAATGATGAAGAGGATTTAATTACTCAAAATCAGGAGTCAACTGAAACTAATAATGAAATTAATCATCCTAATAAAAAGATTAAACTTTTAAAAGATCATCCTATAGAAAATATACTAGGAGATATGCAATCTGTTGTTACAACTAGAAATCAACTAAGTAAAATGAGCAATGTAGCCTTTATATCAACTATTGAACCCAAAAATCCAAAAGAAGCATCAACTGATGATTCATGGATTTTGGCTATGCAAGAAGAACTAAATCAATTCACTAGAAATGATGTTTGGGAACTTGTTCCTAGACCTTAAAATAAAACTATAATTGGAACTAAATGGGTTTATAAAAATAAAATGAATGAACAAGGTGAGGTCGTTAGAAATAAAGCCCGGTTAGTCGCTCAAGGTTATTGTCAAGAAGAAGGAATAGATTGTGATGAAACCTTTGCTCCCGTAGCAAGATTAGAAGCCATTAGGATTCTACTTGCTTTCGCAAATCATAATAATTTCAAATTATTTCAAATGGATGTTAAAAGTGCCTTTTTAAACGGATTTGTAAAAGAGGAAGTATATGTTGAACAACCACCACTTTTTAAAGATGAAAAATTACCAAATCATGTTTACAAACTTAAGAAAGCTATATGGTCTAAAACAAGCTCCCAGAGTCTGGTATGATAGACTAATATCTTACTTATTACAATCAAACTTTGAAATTGGTAAAGTAGATAATACTCTTTTTACTAAAAGAAATAAAAATGATATTCAACTAGTACAAGTTTACATAGATGATTTCATTTTCGGATCAACTAATTTTGAAATGAATAAAGAATTTTCTGAAATAATGACAAAAGAGTTTGAGATGAGTCATATGGGTGAATTAAACTTCTTTCTAGGATTGCAAATAAAACAATTAGATAATGGTATCTTTATCAGTCAAGAAAAATATGCTAAAGACCTAGTTAGTAAATTTGGTTTGACTACTGTAAGTGGAAAACCCACTCCCATGGCAACCAATGAATACTTAAGTAAAGAAGATCTCTCGAAAGATATAGATCAAAAATTATATAGAGGAATGATTGGATCACTACTCTATATCACTGCTAGTAGACCTGATATCATGCATAGTGTTTGTCTCTGTGTAAGATATCAATCCCAACCTAAAGAGACCTACTTAAAAGCTGTAAAACGTATCATAAGATATGTTAAACACACCTTTGATTATGGCTTATTTTATCCTAAAAATGATTCTTTTGAATTAATATCTTACTGTGATGTTGACTATGCTGGTTGTAAATCAAACCGAAAAAGTACAAGTGGAACTTGTCACTTTTTGGGGCATTCTCTGGTTTCCTGGTTTAGTAAAAAGCAAAATACAGTTTCTTTATCAACAATCGAAGCAGAGTATATTTCTGCTGCTTTGGCTTGTTCTCAAGTAATATATATGCATCAAACTTTAAAAGATTTTGGTTTAAATATCTCAAAATCACCAATTTATTGTGATAATACTAGTGCAATAAATTTATCCAAAATCCTACTCATCATGCTCGAACTAAACATATTGATATCAAACATCATTTTCTCAAAGATAAAATAAGTAAGGAAGTAATTACTCTCGATTATATCAATTCCGAGAATCAAATTGCTGATATCTTAACAAAACCCTTAAATGAATATGTATTTACTAAATTAAGAAGAGAATTAGGCATTTGTTCAATAACTGAAATATAGAATATAAATATATAACCAGTATAATTAAAATTAAATTAAAATAAATCAAATAGCAAAAATATAAGTACCTTGTCGACAACCCTCCTTTACCCCTGTCGAAGTATAACGATTTTTTTTCTTTTGAAATTTTCCCACCAAAATTCAAATGGGTGGTTATATATTCTTCTTATTTCGAAATTTTGTTCATTCTTTCTGTTCTTTCTCTGTTCTAACTTCTGAAAACATTAAAACAATGGCCTCCTCCTCCAAATGAAACAAAAAAATCAACCTTTTCATTCCCTTCTCCTTCTACCGGACCATTTCAACGAACTACGCTTGCACGAGTGATGAAAATGGAAGTTTCCTTGAAGGATGCACTGCAACTTATGACTGAAATTCAAGTGGTGCAAATCAGAATGGCCAGAGAACAAGAACGGCAAGGCAAAATCCTTAGAAACTTGCAAAAGTTTCTAATGGACAATCACGTCAATCCCATCTTGATCGATGAAGAATCCTCAAGTGTTCAAGTGCAAGAGGACAGCGAGGAAGAAGAAGAAGAAGCCCCCATGGAAGAAGAGCACGCTGAAGATGACGACAAAGTTGTTTGCGTTGGCGAAGTGTGCTTTGACAAGGATAGAAATCTAGTTGAACAACGTAGAAATTTATGTTTCCACTACCCAAATTGCTCGGTTCATAGATCTCCCATTGTCAAGGATACACATTAGTTTCTTTTCTCTCTTTCTTATCGTTATTTGTATATGATCTTACTTACGTTTTCTACGCAAATGTAAATATAACATTATATAATTAATAAATGATTTGTGTTCTCATATTTGAATTCTCACATTATCATTATTATAAATATTATCATATATGGATTCTTAGTTAGGAGAGTTAGTTATTAAGGGCTAAGTTTTAGTTTCAGAATTAAGTGTTGATTATTTATGATAACACTATCATTATAATCACATGTAATACAGTATTAGATTAAGGGGGACTTGTATAGATTTAAACTTTGTTTTTGTTGATGACAAAGGGGGAGAAGTATAAAATAGGATAGTTAAGCATAGATTAAGGGGGAGTTATTAGTTTTAGGGGGAGTTATTAGGATAGAAGTAATATTTTACAAACAAAGGTTGTCATCATCAAAAAGAGGGAGATTGTTAGTCCCTGAGAAGTTGGTTTTGATGACAACAACCATAGAATAAGATTATAAAATATAAATACTAACATTATTGTTTAGATATATATGTATATGCAGGATATATATACAAGTACCAAAGAATGAAGACTGTACAATATAGAGATTCAAGGACTGATGAACTCAAGATCGAAGATATCAAGATTCAAGACTCATGAGTATCAAGATTATCAAGAGTTCAAGATTTCAAGATAAGTAATTTAGTTAGGAATTTTGTTAAAACTCCTAGAAAAGCACTGACATCTTAAAATCCATTTTATTCGTGGAATGGTATCCCTTTCGAGCCCGTTAAAGGGATGGAACCCTAAGTAGGATGGAACCTACGAAAAATCTAGTGGAACATTGTTTTGTATCCACTAACTTTTATTCAAATGTTTTACAAAATTATATCTTGTTTTCAAAATGATTTCAAAATCTTCCTTTTTTAAATCAAAAACATCTATCCTGGTTTTAAAATACTTTTAGCCTCAAAATAATCTTTATTTTCAATATCAAATTATCCTTGGTTTTAAACTATCTTTTAATTATAATATATTTAAATTTTAATATTTATACTTAGATTTAAATATAAAATTATAGTAAAATTTTATATATACCAAAATATTATTCTCTATACTTATTTATGTATTTTAACTATAGTTAAGTATATTTATAAAGTTTAAAATAGTTTTAATACAAGATAGAAGTTATTTTCAAAGAAAAACAAATTATCAAAAATAACTTAGGCTTGTCGACAACCCCAAGGACCCCTTGTCGCCAAGGTGACAGTTTATTTCAAAAGTTTGAATTTCAAAGGAAGTGTCTATTCTTCATATCCTTTCACGAATGGACATGGCTGTTGTTCTACTATAAATAGGGACCGTTTTAAATGAATTTACAATCATATTTTTCTCTAATTTCACTTCTCTTCTTCTTCCACATTTCTTTATATACATTTTTACCATTACTCTGCCGAAATCACCATTGAATCTAACTAGATCATCTCTAGTTTGATTCTCTATCACTATCTCAACAAGATCCCAGTGCTATTCAGAGTTATAGACTTCTTTGTATTCAATCGAGAAAGAAAAGATGTGATTGTAGCCTGGAAAATCAATCGGGTGAACTTGTTGCCCATAAAATCAAGTATCTCTACACAGAGGATTGTGAATCTGGAGCGG
The DNA here is from genome assembly GCA_030737815.1 of Allium fistulosum. Lineage (NCBI taxonomy): Eukaryota > Viridiplantae > Streptophyta > Magnoliopsida > Asparagales > Amaryllidaceae > Allium > Allium fistulosum. Next base: position 599,108,516 of record CM060908.1, read on the forward strand.
TGTACCTCGTGGCCTTGAAATCGAGGGTGTAATTGTAAGAATTGATTTTGAAAGGAAATCCGTACTTGTGTTGCAGGACTGAATGTAGGGTAACTCCGAACCAGTATAAAATCTGGTGTGTTCTTTCCTTTATTGCTTTTACTTTATATCTGCATCTGTGTTTGATTCTGTGATCATATCTATGTCTGAATATTGCATACATTTGTGTTCAAATTAATATAAACTCAAAAAGAATTAGTAATTCCTTAAAACACTATTCACCCCCCTCTAGTGTTAATTCTAGCCTTAAGATCCGTAATCCGCATTTCTCACATATACTTCATCTTCGGCCACTAACCCATTAGTGCCTATTGCTGCCCCAAAGTTACTACTAAAATTATATATTCGAACTCTTACAACATATGAACTCATACTCCCCACAAACCTGAATATACTAATCCTATGCCTAGTAACCCTATCTCAACTTTATCCTCAAGTCAAGAATTTTCCAAACTACAAACCCTAGTTTAATCCTAGATAATTATAGAGTTCAAAATTAAAAAGGAAAGATACAAAAATAAAATTACAAAAAATAAAATATAATAAAAATTCCCTTTTTTTCTCTTCTTACATATGTTATATTCTTCACCTCAGCCTATATTTCTTCCTCAAAAATCAATTCGATTATCCCTAATATCGTCAACCTAGGAAAAAGTCGATGCCTAAACCCACTTCACCCACAAATTTAATAAGTAAACATATACCAAATTGCTATGATAATCTTCTATGATATAGAGCCACGGGAATGGAACATGAGATTTCTATTCCTAATTTCAGAATTCCTTTCTGATTTTGGTTTAAAGTCCTTTGATACTCTATTTGCCCAAAATTTCGCGTATAGCACCTATGCAAGGGTTGGAAGCCTTTTGCTTTTCCTGCGCATACCGTAGGGTCATTCCTGACATTTATGGTTTGCTTTTGACCACCAAATCTTTTTCACCATTTCTTATAAAACGTCCTCTTTCTAGGCAAATTTTTCTACAAATGTAGTTGAATATATTACAAATAAAATGGTAAACATAATTATAAGAATTAGTGATATGTATGTATGTATGTATGTATGTATGTGTATATATATTGAGTTATGTACTAAATTTATTTTGCCATGGACTCATCAAACATGACTCTCTTCATGACATTAGGTGTCACTAAATGTGGGCTAGAAATCAGCGATACGTGTAAGCTTGCCTTCACAAATAACATCAAATATGGCATTGCTGGTGAAGTTCACTCTGAAGGAACTAGGCTAGCCAAAAGCGGGTGAAATGGGTGAATTTAAAAAAAAAACCATTTTGATTCAGTTGAGTCTGTAAAGCCTAAATTAATTTTAGATCTAATTTAAAATATTTAAATAAAATCTTCATTTTCTTTAGTATGTTTAAAAGGTATTTTTAAAAGTTTTAGTTTACAAGTATATCAACTACACTTGTTTGTGTAAAGTGCACTTGCTACAGGTAAAAAGTGTACATAGTTAATATAATCATCTGTGGGCACTGGGATTTACATTGTAACAGACCCATTTTTCCTTTACATATGCCTTTGTTGTCCAAGGTTTTGAATTATATATATGTATGTATGTATGCATATGTAATAGATGTGCAGAAGTAGGAGAACACACACACACATATATTGAAATCATATTAGACATTTTTATATGTTTTGGAATCTAAAATTAATAATAATGAATTTTACTTTAATTAAAAAATTTGAAATTAAATATTATGTTGTTACACAATATCCATCTTGTGAGTTTAAAAAGAAACACATGTATGTTTCCATATACATAAATATTATAATTAATTTTATAGATTTAAAACAACATATATATGTAAACATTGTAATTTGTATTATATATATATATATATGAGTCAAATGGTGACACCTAACCCTAGCGATCAGAGGGTGGCCATGGATAACACAAATAAGGAAAAGGAGGACGAAGAGTGGTAGAAGGTTAAGAGGAAGGGCGAGGGGCCGATTTTAGACCTAAGAGAATCTACTTAATCTTCTAGGGCTAAAGTTCCTCTCACTAAGTCTTGGGTGGAAGTGATTGGAGTAAGCAACTTTAAATAGATAAAGACATCTCTTTCATCAAACCAGTGCGAGATGAAGAAGGCGAGTATGTAGAATTGGTCAATAAAGACTACGATGAAGCAAAAGGTATGTGGAAAAACTCTGTGTACATCTATTTAGCAGAAGGAAGTCCCTATTATGTTCACTTTAATGCTTATATCAGAAGAGAATGGAAACCAAAAGGGAAGTGGAACATCTTCTCAAGAGAGAATGGTTTCTGTTTTGTGAAGTTTGAGAAGGAGGAGGATTGCCAAACATTCCTAAATCAGGGTCCTTGGTTCATGGACAATAAGCAACCATTTGTCAAACAATGGGAACCAACTTTAGATTGGAGAGAGATTGCTAGAGACTCACCCTATTTGGGTCCATTTTAACAACTTAGATCTAGCATTATGGAATGCAAATGGTATAAGGAAAGTAGCTAGTATGATTGGAAAACCTTTAAGCCTGGATGAGCACCCGAGAAATATCATAAGGCTTAAGTTCTCCAGAGTTTTGATTGAGCTCAATGCAGACTCAAAGTTCCCAAAAAGCATCGAATACATGATTGTGAGTGTAACCTTTATATGCAACCAGTTGAGTATGAATTCAAACCACCTAGATGCCTAGAATGTAAACGCTATAGGGACGATGATGCATAATGTAACGTATCAAGTAAAGAGATTCAGCAAGTTTAGAGGGTTAAGCCAAAAAATATCTGTTACTACCAAAATTCCTTTCGACCTTGTCGAAACCTCTTTGAACAGAAGACAAAGGAAGAACAAGAAGAAGAAGCTTTAGCAAGTCCTTTTGAAGGAGTCAAAGAGATGCTACGACAAAGGTTCAAAATTATCATAACCTTTCGAAGGGTTCAAAAGGGTCGAAAGCACCCGTCCACTTCAGAGACCACCTTTCGTAGTAGATGATTCCATGTGCATGAAGACCTTTCGAATGAGTTAGAGCAACACCTTTCGAAGACAATGAATGACAACTCTTCATACAGCGCCAAACCTTTCGAAACTAAAGGTTTCGACTTCACTCAAACCACTCAGAAACATGCATTGGCTAGAGCAACTCTTTTGAAAGCCAAACCAAGCCTTACGAATCGGTCGAAGCCATTATTATTTAAGGAGGTTCTGCATCAAGTCATAAGCAGAAGTTCAGAAGCAACTAACAAAGTCGAACCATCAGTATTGCAACACCTTCAAAACCATTGGATAAAGCCTATCGACAGAGTCGAAAGCTCCTACAAAGCAAGAAAGGTGCAACCGTCCCATTTGATCAAGGCGGAAGCATTCTAAAGACAACACGGCTGCCATATTTCCACCAAATCAAAAGCATTGAGGTCGAAAGGTGCTAACCCGCATCTATAAATAAGACCCAAGGGGTCTTGTTTTTAGGGATCCAAACTAAGTCATTCTACACTTGTATTTTCTTAATTCTAAAAGCTATAAACCCTAAGTTGTAAATTGAATTGGGAAAATTGAGCGAGCTGAGAAAGGGGAAGACCTCTATATTTTTTATTACTTAGTTATTTCAAAGCTTTATTGTCAGAACTAATCGTTTTTTCCAGGTGTCGACCAAGTCAAAAGGTCTCTTTTGACTCAATCGAAACCCCTGTGTATTCAAGTAACTCGGTTATAAACTCCAGGCCACCTTCTACTGGACTTTTACTTTTGACTAGGTCGAAACCATCACATTTCCAGATAATCCAAGTCTTAACTCTCATTCATTGCATATCTTAATCCTAGCTTTTGACAAGGTCGAAACTTTAAACCCAGCTGAATTTACCTTAAATCCCTGACCCAAGCCTTAACCACTAAATAACCTAGAAGGGATGAAACCTACCAAATCGAACCTTAATCTCAGATTCTTAGAGTTATCCTTCTATGTTCCACAACCGCTTCAAAAGGAAGGCTTTCGAAAGGATAACCGCACTAGCTTAGAAAGCTTGAAAAGATAATAAGAAAGGAAATTAATCGTTTCGACTGAGTCGAAAGGTTGATCTGAGAAAGTTCCCACTACAGCAACCTATTCTAAAGGGAGAGTTAAAAGGATTATCTATATCTTACCTACTTCTACTTAACCAAATGAGATCAAAAAGGACTAACCACATCCTAAAGACAACTTTGGGGTGTTGACAAGATTTCTTGTTAACATTTTGGCGCTAGAAGGAGGGCTCAAACCTCCGACTTGGTTGAATAACCAATACCACATTCCTCTAACCCAATTTTTTTCAAGCTTATCTACTTTGGTCTAACATCATCATGGCTAGCAGAATTAAAAGATCCAAGCAAGGATCTTCCGAACCACATTTTATTGGATTCTCTCCAAGAACCATCAAAGTTCCAACCAATATGGAGAGCAAAGGTGAAGATTAGAAGCTCTAAGAATTATGAACAAGAAATAAGTCGAATCATATGATCCAGAGAAATGGAGTTTGAACCACTTTCGTATTGACCCCACCACTATTTTTGCCTTAGGAAAAAGGAAAAATGGAAGTGACAATTTTTTCAGTCAAATGAGGAAAATTATTCAACATTATTCCAAAGGCACAATCTTTGAAGAAGATATAATGGTTGACTACAATGCCTTTGCACATAAATGGCAACAAACTACAACAGGAATACTTCCAACACAAGAACTCCAAAGGGTGTCAAAAAGAAAAGCAATCAATGAATGTGAAATTATAAGGCCAAGAAACAAGAAACCAAAAAGCCATCCACAAGAAATAAGTTTTAAATCAAGATTTCCTAAAGAGTGCAATCTAACAACATCCATAGAGAATGTCTACTTGCTAACAAAGGATGAGCTCAATTATTGGCCACCAAAGAAAAAGAAGCCAAAATATGAAAGAAACTTGGGGAAATCCTACTGTCATTTCCATATGATGAATGGACATAAGACTAATCATTGCAGGACCCTAGAAGGGATGATAATCAACTTTTCCATCAAGGAAAGATTAATGAATTTGTAAAGAAATATTGAATGAGATCAATAAAGTGCTTCTTTTTCTAAAGAGAATCTATACGGTTGGGAGTGAAATGCTCCTCTTATTTGGACATTACCTTAAACGGTCAAAGCCTCTGTCCACGTCGAGTTGGCCAGGACAGAGCGCCTCTTGGAGGGAGGTTGGAGTAAGGCTTTAACTGCGCCATGCTATGGCCAGGTTAAAGCACTGGACAACCCCTTGGCCATGCCTCTGGTCAGGTCAAGGGTGCCTCCTAGAGGGAGGACGGAGTAAGCCTTTATCCACGCCATGTTATGGCCAGGTTAAAGCACCGAATAAGCCCCTGTCCGCGCCATGCTATGGTCAAGGCAGGGCGCCTCCTGGAGGGAGGTCGGAGTAAGCCTTTATCCGCGCCAGGCTATGACCAGGTTAAAGCACCGGACGAGCCATTGGCCGCACCTCTGGTCAGGTCAAGGCACCTCCTGGAGGGAGGTTGGGTAAATCCTTGGTTCCAGCCTCTAAGAATGAGCTCACCAAGAGCACCAAACACAATGGACTAAGATGTCCAGGCCCGAGAAAGCGACATATCTACAAGGGACTAAGATGTCCATGCCTGAGAAAGCAGCATATCTACAATGGACTAAGATGTCCAAGCCCGAGAAGCTGCATATCTACAAGAAACTAAGATGTCCAAGCCCGAAAAGTGACATATCAAATGATGGACAAAGACGTCCTAGCTCGAGAAGCAGCCAATCAAACTGCGACAACATACAAGGCCTAAAGGGTTTAAACATGTCGAAGAAGACAAAATCTAAGGAGTAGAATAGAACTCCACTTATTACCCGAATCTGGGTTTCGAGTCTCTCATTTCTAAAATTCATTTATTAATACCCAAATCTAGGTTGATTGCAGATCTCTCAATTCCTCATACCCGAATCTGGGTTTCGAGACTATTATTTGATTATACTTGTTAATTCCCAAATTTGGGCTTGAGATTTCTTTTATGGATTTCTGGTTATCCACTATTAATACCCGAATCTGGGTCAAGGACTTCTATCAACTTCTATCAAGAAGATCATTATTATGAATTTTAGGTTATCATCTACAAAATACTCGAATCAGAGTTTCAAGTTTCTTAACTTCTAATGTCATCCACTAATACCCGAATCTGGGTTTAAGGTTTTTAAACTTTCAGATTTTATTCATATTCGAATATGTGTCATGGGATTTTTACTACAAATTTCCAGATGATGATTTCTGGATTTCTATCGTTTGATCGTATTAAACTCTCTATTGATTATTTTCGGAGGATGATACTCTAAAAGTATTTATACCCATGGTTGAGGATAAAATTTTCTGCTAATAGACTTTAGATATTCCAGTGATATGGTTAAAACTAAATTCTTAATTATTGCTTATCATGATTAAAGATGGTTTTCAAGACATCTAGTCAAATAAGATTATTGTTCATTATACGATTGACATAATGATTCGTTAATCTATGCGAATGATATAGATAGACCTTTATATCAATTTCAAGCTAACAATTGGAAATGTTGTTTGCGTTATACTTTTCAGGAGAATTAAAACAATACAGAAAAATGAAGGATTCAGCAGATACAGACATTGTAGTACAAGCTATCAAACAAATGTTTCAGAGATAACATTACTGGAGAGAATCACAAATCATGTGTTATTTACAAAATTTACATGATTTGCATAACTTATAAAATTATTTACAAATATACAGAACAGGTATATACATTTCATGAATATGAATCAATCATAAATCTTGAGTAGCCCTATTCAGATTTTTCAGCAATTGAAGGATCTATAATGTGACGGATTGCGATGCAGAGGACCTCTTTAAGTTTCTTCTCTTTCTTTCTTATCCTATCTACATCATCAATTGCATTGATATTAGTCTTCAAAGCGTGATTAAAAGCTCTATTTGCACCTCTAAGGGTCTTGTTTTCCCTTTCTAATTCGGCGACGCACATCAAAAGGAGATAATTCTCGCGTTCAAGTTTCTGAATTTTAGCAGCATATTCGTTTTTTAACTTTCTACTGTTCGTCAAAGTATTTCATCATTTCGAACTTAACTTTCCTACACCACTTGCCCACTACCTTCTCATCTAAGTCCGGAGGAAGATTTGTTGTAGTGGGAAATTTCTGAGCTGCAAGGGAAGTAGATCTAGTTGCTTTAGCAACAGATGGAGTAGCATGGTGAACGGGTAAATCAATACTTGAAACGTTATCTCCCATAATACATTCTAACGACTCGCACTGAGCCTGACTATCCTTCAATTTCATCTCTAAATCGCTTATCCGTTGGATTTGCCTTAACTTGACGCTTTAAAGCAGAAATTGTTTCATTTATACTATTGACATCAGCTTCTAAACTATCAATTTCATCCTTAAGATTTCTGAAGTAAAAATCGTTTGTGCCACCTTAAAGCTTCCGTATTGCCATGAAAGCGAGCGAGTAAGGTATCTTCGAGAAGTTTACTCTTTTAAAGTTCCGCTAACAGCTTATCTTTAAGATTAATAAAGCGAGGCGCTGAGTCAAGTGAGAAAGGTGCTGCTGATAATTGTAACTCCTATTTGAATAAAAAGAAACAGATTGAAGTCAGAACCAGAATGAATAATTTCTTTATTACTGCAATAAATGATTACAACTTAGATAACAATGAAACTGAAAGAGTACAATTAAATATTTACTTTACATCTAAAGTTGAGAAACTGCATTTCTAACTTTGTTTAATGAATTAATGGAAAGGGTAACTGTCGAGTCAAAAGGAATATTAAATCCTTTTGGAGTAATAACCGGTGGATATTTACTGTAGTCCTACTCTCCGGCAGGAGGACTATCGCATCTTGTAACAATCCGCAAATTTTGAAAATATTTTAAATGAAAATTTATTTGAAACTTTGAATTTAACTATTTTAAATTTGAGAAACTTGGAAAATTTAAAGGATAATTTTGAGTTTTGATGTGAAATGTTTTTCCAAATTTAATAAAATAAATTTTTCTTAAAATGCAAATTTTGGTCAACTTTGGTCAAAGTTTGACTTTCTGTGATAATTTTTAAAATTTGAATTTTTAACTTTTATTTTTTTATGAAGATGAATTCAATTTTTATATTTTCCCAGTTTTTCGTTTTGTTAAATTTTGATGTTTACTTCTCAAATTTTGCAACTTTTGGCGTATTACACGCAGTTATTTTCCCTACAACTTCTATTTTATTTTTATTGTGATTTGTTTGGTCTTAGACCATTTGGGCTAGAAAACCTTTAGTTAGATGAGTAGCCTATATATAATCTCCTAGGGTTTTGGCTAGCCTCCACATCCATTCATTTGTGCCTCCATAGAAAAGTGTAAGTCTTCTTCTCCTTCATCTTCCTTCTCCAAAACCCTAGACTTCTTCCTCTCTTCCTCTCCAATTTTCCTCCTCCTCCTCTCCATAAATTTCAGCCATACCTATCTCCACCTTCCCCAATCACCAAACTCCAACCAAAACCCCTTTCTCCTCTTCCTTTTCCCTTCTTCTTCTTCACAATTTTTGGCCTCTACCCCTTCTCCTCCAACCAAAAACACCATGGCCGAACCTCCACAACCCCTTTCCCTTGCCTTGCCTTGGCCGTGACCATCTCCTCCATCACAAAAACCCCTAGGCCGAGCCTCCATCACCAAATCCTATCCCAAGGCCGAACACACCAAACCAAAACCCTAGCCTAACCCTAAACCTAGCTATGGCCGAACCCATCTCCACCAAAACCTAGCTATGGCCGAACCCACCTAATCCAAACCCAGCCTAGAAAAAACCAAAACCACCTCTAGACCAAGCCTATGCAAACCCTAGACAAGCCCTCTTATGTATTTTGCAAATATATATTTTTCTATTTTATTTTTTTCTATGCAAAATTATTTGTTTACATATGGAATTTATTTTTCAAGCGTCGGATTTGGATTCTCCTCTCACTCAAACTGGTCCGTAGTTTATTGATTTTTATGTTGCGCTTTGAATCACTTTTCCAACCAAAGAAAGGTGAGTAATCACTCTTGACATACGTACTTATTTATTTGATGAATTGATGACAATTGAATTGTTAGGATATGTATATGCAAGTTTGACATTTCACATATGATTTTATTTTGTTATTTCATATGTTTATATCATGTTATTTCATATGCTTATATTATGTCAATCATATGATTTTATTTTGTTATTTCATATGTTTATATCATGTTATTTCATATGCTTATATTATGTCATTTATATGATTTTATTTTGTTATTTCATATCATATTATGTGTGTTTGATCATATGTCATGATATGTTGAATATTTCTATGTTTATTTCATATTCTGAAATCACACTGCAAGTTCCTTCACTATGGGTTGAAATGATACATACCAGAATGATCTTTAGATTAAAGAAAATTGTTATGGGCTGAAATGATAGGCCTGAGCAATTTTATTTGACTTGGGATTGCGGGTTTGAAATGATATAAAACCCGGAAAATTAATAAACTACGGATTGAAATGATATATGTCCGTATTTACTTGACCCTAGGGTAGAGAATTTTAAACAAACTCCGTGGTTGATTTAAAATGATTTTTCTAAAAATCATTAAGTATTTTGGATTTTTATATATGAATCTCAACTAAAATTTATTGTAATAATTTCCGTGAATTTGTTTACATGTGTTAAAATTTTATAAGAAATAAATAGTTGGAAATGTAAATTTTGGAATCTAATTTACAGTATGAAGGTTAATTGAAATTTTATAAGCCGATTTGACTTAATAATAGTATTTTATTCTAACCTATAAATTGTAAGTTTTAATTCATGTAATAGTGATTAAAATAAATGTTTTGTGAAAAGAAATGTAAGTTAAAACGTACATTTGACATGTAAGTTCTAACAAATGAAAATGGTATGATTTGGGAAATAAAAATGATAAATATCAATTATTGAAAGGAAATAAAAAGGTAAGTAAAAATACTTTTAACTTGGTATAAAGATTTATGCTTTAAAAGTTGATGTTTTAGTGAAAAAGTTATTAAATCAATGGTGTGATTTCTTTAAATGGCTAAATAGCTTAAATTTGAGTAATATAATAGGAAGAATAGAATGACTTTGAGAAAAACTGTAAATATATATATATTATTTGATTTTATAGACTATTGTAGTAGGAAGTATTACAGTAACAATTCAAAAACTGCTGCGATTTCTTACGGTAGCAATTCAAAACTGCTGCAGTTTCTTATTATAACAGTTCTGCACTGCCGCGGATTCTTACAGTAACACTTTTGCACTGCTGCGAATTCTTACCGTAACAGTTCTACACTGCTGCGAATTCTTACAGTAGCACTTCTGTACTGCTGCGTTTTCTTAAAGGTGACATTTTCTGAATGCTACAATTTTCTTAAAGATTACATGTATGGTTCTAAAGGTTACATTCTTTAAGTGCTATGATCTCTAAACTTTTATGTTTAAAAAGGGCTATAATTAAATGAATTTGGAAGTATTACTACTTTGGGAAAATGAATATTATTTTAAAAGAATAATGATATGGACTTTATATGGTTTAAAAGGAATATGTTTGATATGAAATATAAACCATTTGAAATTTATATAACCACGGGTTATAATAACGATTGGTTGTTAAAGAGACCGGGATCAGATATGGGCATACTCTCTATCGATACCAAAAACCACTTTAACAACTGTGTACGCGGTGGAGATTCCAGAATAAAGTAGGATGGTGGCGATGATCCTAAAGGTGTATTTATGTGGATCTAATTCCCGTGAGTTAGCATAAGGTGGCTAAAACAGGAGCGATTCTCGGGCCAAGGAGGTAGCTCCTCTAATCGGACACACTTCATCGTTAGCCATTCTATTACTTTGTGACTGATTTGGTGCGCACCTTTGATTCGGGAGTGTGGATCAAGTTGGGAGGTAGTTGCGGCTATGCGTTACCAACAGCCCGGATGCATAATTGGTATATCTACCCTGGCATTGCCTAGTCGTGCCGTGTCACCTACCCTAGCGTGCCTTTTACGAGTTTGTTTTATCCCATACATATGGAGTGCCCTCTTACGACGCCCAGTACGGAGGAGATTACGGTACTATATAGACTATGAGAATATATAAAATGTGTTAAGGGGGATATAGGTAATGCCTTAATGCTATTTTAATAGTTTACTTTACTTTAGACATTATTATAATAGCGTATATTACTACATGGTAGATAGTTTAACGGATCCTTAGAGGATGGGCGATCCCAAGCATCCTTTAAGTTACTGATGCATTCCTTTACAGTTCACTTGAGTTGATTTACATTTCATATGTATGTATGTCCCGACTCGAGTGTTTTGTGTTTTGCTTCACGCTCGGGTCAGCCTGAGTTCCACAGCTTTGGTTTCGTCCTCTTTCGAAGCTAGAGATCCGCTAAAGATTCAGTCATCTACTTGATATTTTATTCCAGTTATTTCCACGCCACTTCTGCTTTTGTAGTAGCAACTTATGTATCTAACTTTACAAGTATATTTGCTTCCAGACTTGGTATTATGTATTAGTTTTGAAACTTTGTATCTAGGAGCTTCATGAACTCCTATGTTTATTTATTCCGTTGCGAAGTTATTCTGATATTCTGTGTCTGTGATTCTGTGATTGATTTTATTTGCCCCAAATTTTATTAACAATCTGTTGTTTTGAACTATTCAAGTCCGACATGTGTGGTTTTATTGTCGATTTGAATGGTCCAAAATGGCAAGATGTTACACATCCATATATTAGTTTAGTGTGGAATGTCTGAACCTCTTTGAGTATTTTCTCCTTTTATTCACCAAGAAAGTCAAAGCGGAGACAAGGGTGTTCCATGTAAAGTCATTGTAAATCTCTAAGAAAACAATATCTTGCCAATTTTGAAGATTTTAAAATTGGTGCATTTTCAAGATAAAATCTTCTCAATTTAACATATTGACTTAGGTAATTTCTAGAGACAAGATGGCTTGAGGAACAGTCACTCTGTGAAAAATAATAAAATGTGGCTACGCATAAAAAAGCAAGACTAAAACAAATATTTATAAATCAGTACATGTTTACAATCATTCATCTATTTCATAAAATTGACTTGGTAAACAATTCTGAAACAAAATTTTCCTTACAGTACTTGAGGTTTTTCAAGAGGTAGATCTTGGGGAATGGATCCGACTCGAGGTAAGTTCCAATAAGCTCTAGGATGCGGGTCAAATCCGAATTCGTCCAAGTATCTTTTGTGTTAACGTCTAAGTAAACCTCCACTAAATTCACCTAAATATGAAAAGTCAACAATGGAATGTCTACAATAGGCCTTATATAAGAAATTAAGTAAAATGTACCTCTCCTTAATCAACATCCAGAATAAGGTAATTAACTCTCGTTCTCTTTCAAGAGAGCATCATAGCGAAGGCGCGCTCTCCTTAGCCGTGATGTAGCTTATTGATGCTTAGAAGATGCTAACACCACTGCACTTCTATTAAGTCTATGATATTTATAAGAAACTTATTGTGCTCCCTCAATTTCTTGTCTAACTCCCCATATAAATTATTTATCTCTACTTGTTTCCTTTCAAGCTTGGTTTTAGAGGGGTGGACAGATTTCTTCCTTATCTAAATAAATGATTTATACAATTATTATCTTTGAAGCAAGAGATGTCTAAACAGACAATCCCATACCTGAGATACCGGGATCGGTGCTTGAGAAGCCTGCTCCTTTTCTTTTGGCGCTTAAGCACCAATATGAGCAGACTCTTCTTGTGTGCTGGAAGGTGAGGGAGACTTAGGTGGAATCGCTTCATAAGGAGACAAATATTTTTCAGTAGACTTCGTATTATCATCCCCATCTTTCTTAGAAGCTTCAGTATGGCCACCCCCGTTGCCACCTGATCCTTGTCCGCCGTTGATGTTATCTCCATCGTCATCATTGTCATCGTCATTATCATCATCGTTATCTCCACCCTCTTCTTTAATGACCTCATCTTTATCGCCTTCATCTTCTGAGTCAGATTCGACCAAGAAGGAAGGAACCTCAAAAGAAAGAATTTTGGAGGCGTCGATCTCCTCCTTTTCAACAACTTCAATTCCCTGCTTCATTTGATTAATATTGCCCATAACTCTATCAACAAGGGCAGGGTCAAGCGAAGGAAAGCTTAGTTCAGGGCATTTGTCGATGTTGTCGGCATAAATGAGCATCAGAGCGTCTTCGAAAGAATTCATCTTAATTTCATCAAGTGTAGTATCGAGAAACTGTGACACTTGCCATTTTGCGTCTGAAATAGTATCGAATGCTAGTTTCAAAGAAGCTTTGTTCTTATCACACTTTTCCTTCAAAGAGGCTTGCTTTGCCACCATTCTGGTCTTCTCCTCGTTGGATTCTTTTAAGTTCATTTGCATTGCCAAGTTTTCATCGGCGAGGAGCTGGCAGGCTTTCCTTTCTTCTAAGATAGTGGATTCTGACTGGGCGAGAGAAGCTCACAATCGCTCCAGGTCATACGTAGCATCGTCTTTTTCTGTAGACAAGGAAGAGACTTGATTCTTTAGGGCAGAAATTTCCTCCTAAAACTTGGAGGATTCGGCAGAAGATTTGAATGCATGCTTGTGCAAAGATAACCAACTCTTGGAATTCTGAAAGAGAAAGTACAACATAAGTCAAAAACTTAAAGAAGAGCAGTAACGATAAAGTCAAGTGAAGAAAAGCTTACCAAGAGTTGTTGTTCTATTAGAGAATAGTAATGACCCACCAAGTCAGAAACAGAGGTAGGCAGGTGAATAGAGGAAAATGATGCAAAGCTTAAGATAGATTGGACTATCTCTTCAAAGTTAATAGAGGATGTAGGAGATGATGGCCTTGGAGGAATGTACATTTGAGAAGGGGTCATCTCCAAAGTTTTTTGAATTTGCTCAAGTGCACCTGGAGAGCTTGAAACAGTGATACGGGAAAGAGGATCGACTACGGTAGGAGTCTTCTTGGATTAGTCAAGGGGAGCTTCAACAATCGGGATCTCTCTAAGGCTTTATCAAGAATTAAAGACTCCTCCTCCTCGAAGTCAGGAACATCGACAATTTCAGCTATTTTCAAAGGTAGTTCTGCCTCAGTCGATTTCTCTAACTTTTTCCTGATGCCCATCTTTGTCCTAGCAAGAGATGGAGCAAAGGATGGCGCAAGGGAAGTTGCTGGAGGAGGAGCCAAACCACCAGAAGGTTTTCAAACCTGAGGAGCAGCTATAGAGAATTCAAGCAGATTATTAGTTAGTAGAATAATTTGTAAAGCAACACAGTGGTAGATAACAAGAAGAGTGTTTTTAGCTTACCGTAGTGGTCGGGACAAATGGGAGACATAGGGGAGAAATTTGCAAGATCTCCCAGAGAAAGGAAGCATTTTCTTCTTGACGTATGTTGGATCAAAGGTGGTTGCCCCATAATCCTTTGACCAGAGGGGAGGAGAGAGTGCTTCTTCAAATTGAAGGATTCAACAGCTTCAACCGATTTCCAATCTTACTTGAAGCTGCAACTAGAGACTCCATTGTTCTCTTGTCTGCCTTATTCAGTTCTTTAGCAGGAGCGCCTGATAAAAAGCATAGATCGGTAAAAAAAGAAACTGAATAGAAATAAAAATAATGAAATCTAAACTTACGAGGAGTAGAGAAAGTTCAGCTAATATTTGGGAAACATCTGACAAAGAAAAACTAATTTTCCCAGTCTCTAAATTTGTTCACTCCCTCTGATATCAGTTTTTTGGGTAGATTCGCCCTGAAGATTTTGTTGTTGAGATTACTGAGTTTAACCAATCGAACGAGATAATTTAGTACTTCAACATTCAAAGAAGGGATGCCAGACTCTATGTAATATCCCCCACTTGGAGGCCCAAAACTAACGGCTACGGATGCTGTGGTCATCCATAGTTATTAATCCTCGGCGACCAAATATGATAATGTTTGGTAAATTGATATAATAGAAACACATGGATATGGAAAAGATTTAAAATTTCAAAACAACATTCATATTCCATTCCAAAAACCTTTTCAACATTCTTTACATAATCCCACAACGTTATCCATGTTCAAAAAATTATAATTATTACAACATACTCCAAGAGTGACATATGAAGATGCCCCTTTGGTGATCAGAGTATATAGTAGGCAATAAATAACTTTGCCTTTACAAAACAACACAGTGGAATCTCATGAAAGAGAACTCTAAATAATTACATGCCTCCTGCACGACTCAGGAAGCTTATTCGTCTTAAGAGGTACCTACAAACCTCAAATCTCAAATCCCCAGCTACTCAAAATCAATTAAGTACCAAAGAGTTTCAGAGGAAACATAAACTTCGAGTCAGACATAAAGCCTGGTAAGAATAATAATCTACCATCTCAAATCATTTAGATATCGAGTGAGACCATGTCGCTTAGCGGAACGAGTATCCCCTCACTAGTATTTTAAAACCTTTATAAAACCCTTTATTGTGCTCCTGCATCCACAATGGTAAAAACAATTCAAACATTATAATACGATGGAATGCAAAATAAGTGAATCCATTTTGGATTCCCCATCCCTATTCATTTAGACTATCTGTCACAGTTATAGTTTCTAGGATTACTATTAACCTAATAGTTTTCATACGCTGACTAATAACCGGTTATATATTTAAGGACTCCCTGTCCAATTACATAGTTTTCATGGGATCACTATGAACCTATTGGTAACTCCAATATCTTTTCTTTTATCCTAGTTTTCATAGGTTGACTAGGAACCTATTGACTATCTGTCAATATCTTAATTTATTATCCTAGTTTTCATGGGCTGAATAGAAACCCATTGACTATCTGTCAATATTTCAATCTCCTATCCGGATATAGTTTTCATGGGCTAACTATTAACCTATTGGCCCTTGCCGATATCACATCATAGTTTTCATGGGCTAACTACAAACCTGTCTTTCTGAAATCTTCAACTATACATAGTTTTCATGGGCTAACTATGAACCTGTCTAACTGACATCATCAATTATACATAGTTTTCATGGGCTTACTGTGAACCTATTGGTCCCTGCCAATATCTTTAATTTATATTCACTGCTGGATTAACCTAACTGTTTATTTT
The DNA here is from genome assembly GCA_030737815.1 of Allium fistulosum. Taxonomy (NCBI): domain Eukaryota; kingdom Viridiplantae; phylum Streptophyta; class Magnoliopsida; order Asparagales; family Amaryllidaceae; genus Allium; species Allium fistulosum. Next base: position 599,124,709 of record CM060908.1, read on the forward strand.
GCCCCTCCCCAAGGTACCGTTATGGGTTTATTACAATGTGAATATATACATATATGAAGAAGCAAATATAATAACTTGGTTAATCCCTTTAACCCATTTAGACTTCTTCAGAAACTTCATTTCATATTACTTTGTTTATTAATGCATGATTTTCCTTTAAAATGAGAATGGGTTATTTGTCTTGAGAAATGAGGCTTTCGAAATCTTCGAAACCTTGCTTTCGACCTCACTGGATAGCCTCCTTAGAAAGCATATAATTCTTTTTTCAAAACATTAAGCTTCCGCCTTTTAAAATAATTTAAAAACACTCTTTCGAAACCTTTCGAATGTAATAAAGTAATACTTATTAACTCTTAGAAGCATAGCTTCGAAACCGTTGGGAGTATCACTTCCAAAAGCATTGAAAGCCCCATTTTGAAATCATTAGGTTTACATTTGAAAACATCATTTGGGTCAAAGTGAATATAAACGAAAGTATCTCTTTCAATACTATTATTTACCATATAAATGTGAATTTATGATGGCATCGGCACTACCCCTTTCGAAAGCGTCGAAAGCATATATATAAATACTGAAGGATAGCTTCGAAACCCCTTCCAAAGCCATTGCCTTCGAAACCTATAACCCTTTCAAAAGCAGTTAGGAAGCGGCTTAATCCTTCTTTACAACAACACAACCCTTCGAAAGCATTGATGACTTTAGTACACTCAAAAGGTAAATGAATCGGCGGTGGGGCTTCGACTAGGTTGGAACCCCTTCTTTCGAAAGCATTTATTTACAGCTAAAAGAACTCATTCGAAAGCATTTAATTTTAAAATAAAATATGGCAACCCTTTTGAAAGCTATTATAAAACTCCTTTCAAAAACATATCTATGTCGAAAGCTTTAGTAAAACTAAGGTAAGAGATTAATATTTTAAAACAAACATAGGTATCGACTCCATTGGAAGCAAAGCTTTCGACACCATACCTTCCGCCTTTCTCCAATCCACTATGTACCACCTAGATTATACTCTATGTATTGGTTTTGGCTTAATAGGGTTTCGACTTAGTCGAAGGCGAAAGCTATTAGTCGAAAGGTACCTCTAATAGAGGCAAAACTTGTTTTTCTGGGTTAAATGCCAATTTAAGCAATTTATACCAACTAACTTGCCTATGTGTAATCATATAGTTAGTTACCTCAATCTTTTTCCATGCTTTACAAACTAACCGCCTTTTATTTTGGATAAGCATCAACATTAGCTTTTTGCAGATACGCCCTTACCCTTAATTTACACGTAAATCATTTAGATCCTCTTCTCAAAATAATTTATTTCTTATAGTAAATTACTTAAGAAAAATCCTAAAAAATTACAAAAATTCACCTTGATCATGTTATCTAACATATCAAAATTTCGGACCCAAATTCTTAATATAATTTCTGAAATAATTTCTTAAACCCAATTGATCATATTTTCATACGAAAATTCATAATAAACTTTCCATAGCTTGGAAAATTATCAAATTTGAAACCCAACTCCCAAATCATGTTTTGCATAACATATAATTTTTCCATGGCATTTAAATATCAGTATCACTTGGTTTTGGCCTAAAACCGTATGAATCTTCATTTAAACAATCTTGTTTAAATTTAAACAAACCTTAATTCAAGCATATCATCATCAAACATCATATAATCGAATTTAACCTTAAATCCAAACATATTTTCAGAAATAGAGATGGAAATTATTATTCACCTTGATTTATGATAAGGAGATTGGTTTGGATTTGAGATTATTCCCCTTCTTTAATTCTTTTTACTTTTTCTTTGAATTTCCCCTTCTTCTTTTCTTTTTAATGGTTAGCTCCTTCCTCTTTTACGTTTTTGTTTTATGAGACAAATGATAATGAACGTAAATGACTAAGAGGAAAAATCTCTCTCTCTATATATATATATATAAGGGTGAAGGTTATGGATGGAAAATACCCAATATACCCTTATGTAGATTAATTTACTTATAAACCATTCTCATGCCCATTTAATTTAATAAGCACGACCACTTAAATTTATTCAAATCTCAATCCCCTTATCACTAAAAATTTATATTATTCTATTTAATTTATCTAACTAAATATCCTGAATAATGTTATTAAAATTAGGGGTGTTACAGGCTCCCCTTCTTAAAGAATTTTGTCTATGAAATTTAGGATAAGTATCTTGAAATTCAGGATAAGTAATCATCTATAACAACTCTTAACATCCATACTAGTCTATCTGACTAGTGATCATCTATATAAATCTAATATTTACATACCCTCAAAGCAGATCAGGATAAGTATCTCAAATCATGTCCTCTGTCTCCTAAGTATAGTCCTTCTCATTGTCGCTCCTCTGAACTTTCACCAACTCGACTGTCTTGGATCTCAATCTTTTCTCATCCCTCACCACAACACGAATTTGTTGTCTAACAACTGTCAAATTAGGCTCTACTACCAACTCATCCAACCCTGTCGGAGGAATAGTAGTCTCTGGATCATGCACATACTTGCGAAGTCGAGATACATGGAATACATTATAGACACCTGCCATATTGCTTGGAAATTCTACTCTGTATGCGAGGTTTCCAATCCTCTCTATAATATGGAATGGACCAACATATTTTAGTGCCAGCTTCCCTGACATTCCGAATCGTATCACTCCCTTCATCGGTGACACTTTAATAAAAACCCTGTCTCCAACAGAGAACTCCAGGTCTTTACGCCTTTTATCTACGTTCTTCTGTCTGGATTGAGCTTCCTTCATCCGTTCTCGGATCAGCTCAATCTTCTCTGATGCCTCTCTGACCAAATCTGGACCTAAGACCAATCTGTCTCCAGACTCTAACCAACATGCTGGCGATTTGCATGGCCTTCCATACAAAGCTTCAAAAGGTGCCATTCCTATACTACTCTGATAAGTATTATTATAGGAAAACTCAATCAAATGCAGGTGATCTTCCCAATATCCACCAAAATCTAATACACAAGATCTCAACAAATCTTCGAGTACTTTATTGACTCTCTTAGTCTGCCCATGCGTCTGTGGGTGATATGTTGTACTCATCTTGAGCTTGGTACCTAATACTCTCTGTAGACTTCCCCAAAATTCACAAGTGAATAATGCACCTCTGTCGCTGACTATGCTAATAGGAATTCCATGAAGTCTATCTATGTTATTGACGAACGACTTGGCTAAAACAGGTGCCGTCCTGGTTAAATTAACTGGAATGAAATGGGCACTTTTGGTCATCTATCCCTTATGACCCATATGCTTTCATTTACCATATTCGACCTTGGCAATCGGTCTATGAAATCCATGGATATAGAATTCCACTTCCAAAATGGAATCTCTAAAGGCTGAAGCAACCCACTCAGCTTCTGGTGTTCGACTTTCACTTGTTGACAGTTGGCACACTGCCTAACCACAAGCCAACATCCCTCTTCACGCCTTCCCAATAGAAGCTCCTCTTCATATCTTGATACATCTTGGTTCCCTCAAGATGAATTGCAAACTTGGATCGATGACACTCTTCTTGAACTTATTTTGTCAAGTTCTCTACATTCGGAACAATAAGCGTCCCTTCTTCCTCAACCATCCTTTTTGGTCGATGTCGAAATCTTTTAGATCATCGATTTCGGATCCCACCTCGAGCCTTCTAATCCTTTCGGCTAATTTTGGAACCTCTTTCTATTTTGAAGCTATCCTCTCGATCAGCACTGGTCGAACCTCTAAACAGCCAACATAACGGTACTCTGACTAGAATCAGCAGTCGATCTCGACTTTATACTGCACGTTGTCAAAGCTTCTAAATCCTTCCATTCTGTCAACATTGCTAACACCACATTCTGATGTTTCCTGCTAGGGAATCCACTACCTTATTTCCTTTCCTGGGAGTATATTCTATACCAAAATCATAAGTTTCCAAAAACTCCAGCCACCTCTGCTGTCGCATATTCAACTCCTTCCGAGAGAATAAATATCTTAAGGACTTATGATCAGTGTATAGCTCAAATCTCTCCCCTAAGAGATAATGTCTCCAAATCTTCAATGCGAAGATCACCGCAGCTAACTCCAAATCATGAGTAGGGTATCTCATCTCATGCGGTCTAAGATGTCGAGAAGCGTATGCAATGACTTTACCATTCTGCATCAACACAGCTTCCAATCCTGTTCCACATGCATCGGTGTACACCACCAACCCTTGGTTTCCATCTGGAACTACTGGCACTGGTGCATTGGTCAACAAATGCTTTAACTTAAGGAGCTCTTCCTCACATTTGTAGAACCAAATGAACTTCACATCCTTCCTAGTCAACTTAGTTAAAGGTGCCACTATCCGTGAAAAATCCCTATTGAATCTTCGGTAATAGCCAGCAAGTTTGAGAAAACTTGTGATCTCGGTTACTGTCTTTGGTCTCTTCCAACTATTGACAGCTTCAATCTTAACTGGATCTACTGCTAAACCTTCCTTCGAAACTACATAACCAAGAAACTTGACCTCTTTCTTCCAAAAATGACATTTGGAAAATTTCGCCTTTAGCAGATGCTGCCTCAGTGTCTCTAGCACTACTCTTAGATGATTTTCATGCTCTCTCTCATCTTTGGAGTACACCAAAATGTCATCTATGAACACCAATACGAGCCTATCCAAGTGCTCTCGGAAAACTCGGTTCATCAAATCCACGAAGAAAGCAGGTGCATTCGTCAATCCAAATGGCATTACTAACCACTCATACAAATCATACCTAGTCCAAATTGTTGTCAAAGGAATATTGTCCTCCACCACTCTCAATTAATGGAAACCGGTCACCAAATCCAATTGGGAAAACACTCTAGCTCCACTCAACTGATCAAACAAATCATCAATTCTTGGCAAAGAATACCTATTCTTGATCGTCCTTTCGTTCAGCTTGCGATAGTCGATGCACATCCTTAACGACCCATCTGGCTTCTTCACGAAACTGCGGCCGCTCCCTAAGGCGAACTGCTTGGTCTAATAAAATTCCTACCTTCTAGATCCACTAGCTGCAACTTCAGTTCTTTTATCTTAGTCGGTGTCATCCTGCTAAGTGGTCTACCGATAGGTTCAGCTCCTGGCACAAGATCTATACGAAATTCATCTGCTCGTTTCGGTGGTAGCTCTATGATCGGTTCAAAAATATCTGCAAACTCTCTTACAACTCGAACCTGACTTAGCTCTTCAGCTGCTTCTAGGGCACTTAACAAAGTACAAACACTCCAATCGGAATTCTCCACTGAGAAGATGATCTGATTATGACTATCTGAATGCCTTAATGATATTTTCCTATCATGGCAAAATATCCTAGCCTCATATCTACCCAACCAATCCATACCCAAAATGATCCTAAAATCTGCGAAATCAAATACATCCAAACTGCATGCAAACATATGACCTAACAAATCAAGTTTTAACTGGTCACATCTCATCCCTAGAGTTGCATACCCTCCTATTGGATTCGCAACCCTTAAGGAAGAAATAGGGTAGGTGGGTTCTAAGCATAACCTAACAACCAGATTCTGAGATATAAATGAATGTGTTGCACCGGTATCAAATAGTATCCTAACTGGAATACTTTGAATCAAAAATGTACCTTCCATCATAGTTTTTTCCTTATCTCCTGCAGTTGGTCCTGAAGAAGACGGTGGTCCAACATCAAAAACCTTTCCCTTGTCTGCCCTAACTGGCTTTGGACACTGGTTCTTATAATACCCAACTTGATCACAGTTGTAGCATTTCACATGCTTCTTATCTGCATCCTTCTTCTGCCCTTGCCTCACCGGCACTCATTTGCTAAATGACATTTCTTGTCACATTTGTAGCAGAACAAATCAGCTTTTGACATCTTGGCTGTATCCCCCCTCTAGGCTCCTTTCTTTTTGAAGAACTTCCTCTTCTTTTCCTGAGGACCCTGGGATTCAACCGGCCTCTCTCTAGCACTAACAGCAAGCATCTCTTCATGGCGAATTTCCATCTCCTCCACTACATTACTAGGATCATGGATATGAGTCAGGGTCGCCCTAGCGAGCTGGGGCCTCAGTCCCCAAATGAAACTTTCATTTCTTCTAATGTTAGCGTCTATAGTAGCATATCCAAATCGAGATAGCTCATCAACCTTATTAGCATACTCGATATCTGACATATCTCCCTGAACTGAATCCATGAACCTCCTCATCAATGCTGACTTGGCAGCCTCAGAAATAAACCTCTATTCGAATCTCCTTCGAAAATCAGCCCAAGTCAACTCTTCTTCCGAAACTCTGACAGTCACACCATTCCACCAGTAAAGTGCTGACCCTTGTAACTGCCTAGAGGCCAACCTTCTCTTCTGCTCATATTCTAAACCCAAATCATAAAATATACTTTCGTAGTGCAACAACCAATTTTCCACTTCAATAGCATCCTCTGTTCCCATAAACGGCTTTCCACCCAAACCTGTCATTCTTACGTCTTCAACTATACATAGTTTTCATGGACTAACTATGAACCTATCTAACTAACAACATCAATTATACATAGTTTTCATGGGCTTACTATGAACCTATTGGCCCCTGCCAATATCTTTAATTTATATTCACTACTGGATCAACCTAACTGGTTATTCTGCCCCTCCACAAGGTACCGTTATGGGTTTATTACAATGTGAATATATACATATATGAAGAAGCAAATATAATAACTTGGTTAATCCCTTTAAACCATTTAGACTTCTTCAAAAACTTCATTTCAAATTACTTTGTTTATTAATGCCATGATTTTCCTTTAAAACGAGATTAGGTTATTTGTCTTGAAAAACTAGGTTTTCAAAATCTGCGAAACCTTGCTTTTGACCTCAATGGATAGCCTCCTTCGAAAGCATATAATTATCTTTTCAAAACATTAAGCTTCCACCTTTTAAAATACTTTAAAATCTCTCTTTTGAAACCTTTCAAACATAATAAGGTAATACTTATTAATTCTTATAAGCGTAGCTTCAAAAGCATTGAAAGTCCCCCTTTCGAAATCATTAGGTTTACTTTTAAAAACATCATTTGGGTCAAAGTGAATATAAACTAAAGTATCTCTGTCGAAACCAATATTTACCATATAAAATATTGGGGAATTTATGATGGCGTCGGCACCACCCCTTTCGAAAGCATCAAAAGCATATATTTAAAATAATGAAGGATAGCTTCGAAACTTCTTCTGAAGCCATTGTCTTCGAAACCCATAAACCTTTCGAAGGCATTTAGGAAGCAGCTTAATCCTTCTTTAAAAAGCACAACCCTTCGAAAGCATTGATGTCTTCAATACACTCGAAAGGTAAAAGAATCGGCGGTGGGGCTTCGACTAGGTTGGAACCCCTTCTTTCGTAAGAATTTATTTACAACTAAAAGAACTCATTCGAAAGCATTTACTTTTAAAACAAAATATGGCAACCCCTACAAAAGCTATTAGAAAACTCCTTTCAAAAACATAACTTTTGACTATGTCGAAAGCTTTAGTAAAACTAAGGCAAGAGCTTAATAATTTAAAACAAATATAGGTATCGACTCCATCGGAAGCAAAGCTTTCAACACCATACCTTCCGCCTTTCTCCAATCCACTATGTACCATCTAGATGATACTTTGTGTATTGGTTTTGGCTTAATGGGGTTTCGACTTAGTCAAAGGAGAAAGTTATGAGTCGAAAGGTACCTCTAATAGAGGCGAAACCTATTTTTCTGGGTTAAATGCCAAATTAAGCAATTTATATCAACTAACTTGCCTAGTGTAAGCATATAATTAGTTACCACAATCTTTTTCCATGCTTTACAAACTAACCGCCTTTTATTTTGGATAAGCATCAACATTAGCTTTTTGCAGATAATCCATTACCCTTAATTTACACGTAAATCATTTAGATCCTTTTCTGAAAATAATTTATTTCTTATAGTAAATTACTTTAAAAAAATCCCCAAAAATTATAGAAATTCACCTTGATCGTGTTATCTAACATATCAAAATTCCGGACGCGAATTCTTGTTATAATTTCTAAAATAAATTCTTAAACCCAATTGATCATATTTTCATACGAAAATTCATAATAAACTTTCCATATCTTGAAAAATTATCCCCAACTCCAAAATCATGTTTTGCATAACATATAATTTTTCTATGGCATTTAAACATCAGTATCACTTGGTTTTGGCCTAAAACCGTATGAATCTTCATTTAAACAATCTTGTTTAAATATAAACAAACCTTAATTCAAGCATATCATCATCAAACTTCATATAATCGAATTTAACCTTAAATTTGAAACATCTATTCAGAAAATAGAGATGGAAATTATTATTCACCTTAATTTATGATAAGGTGATTGGTTTGGATTTGAGATTATTCCCCTTCTTTAATTCTTTTTTTCTTTTTCTTTGACTTTCCTCTTCTTCTTTTCTTTTTAATGGCCAGCTCCTTCCTCTTTTACGTTTTTGTTTTATGAGACAAATGATAATGAACGTAAATGACTAAGAGGCAAAATCTATATATCTATATAAGGGTGAAGGTTATGGATGGCAAATACCTAATATACCCTTATGTAGATTAATTTACTTATAAACCATTCTCATGCCCATTTAATTTAATAAGCACAGCCACTTGAATTTAGTCAAATCTCAATCCCCTTATCAGTAAACATTTACATTATTCTATTTAATTTATATAATTAAATTTCTTGAATAATGTTATTAAAATTAGGTGTGTTACACTCTAATGCCATCAACTCCAAAGATAGAAGATAAGTGTATAATTTCGGAGATAGCTGAATTGGGGCAATTCCAAGATAAGACTGGAACTTGGATAGGCAGTCCGGGAATGGAAGAAACCCTCAATGCCATATGTGTATGCCGGTGTAAACAAAAAACCCTTCAGGAGGGCTGCTGATAGTGTCATTTTCTGTAGGTGGAATGGCTTCCACTCCGGTGATTCCATAGTCATTGAGAATAACATCCACTTCATCTTGAGTAGATATCATAGAGCAATTTGAAGTAGCTTCGACTTTCTTTGGAGAACTCATGATTTTGCTAGGTGAAAACATTTCACTTAGAAATCACAATTGGTTTTGAAGTTAAAATTCTTTCAGGGATTAGTCGAAACCTACTACAATAATTTAAATATCAAACAAAACATGAAACTTCAAATTCTTGAAAGAATGCTAAAGTTAAAAATGAGATATATTGAGCTTTCGACAGAGAAGAAAGGAAAGAAAAGGTTAATACTTAACAAACATCTCTCAACAATGTCTAAAGCCTAGATATAAACATCTACTGAGCTTTCGACAAGGTCGAAAGGAGGATTGAAGTATATGTCCAATCGGCACTCTTCAACAATGTCGAAAGCTCAATAGGAACTATGTTATTAAAAGGGAATAGATAAAACTAACATAAAAGTTGAACAGAGTATACACTACCAATATTCAATAAACAAGATAACAAAACCCTTCGACACTGTCGAAACTCACGACCTAAGTTTTTATAAGAGAATATGAATGCTGTCGAAACCCTATATACCAATTGATTCAAAAGGTTCAAAGTTTATATGACTGGTTTATATAGTATATCTATTTCTAACTTAAACAAATTTAAAACATGTTTATATGATGGTTACAAAACCCATGAGACAAAACCTATGCTTCCAAAAATGTGGGTTACGATATAATAACCAATATCTCGAAAGGTATTAGGGCCAAAAGCATAAGATTGCCTTCGAGGAGGTCTATTTCGAATGAAATAATTAACCTTTCAACAAGGTTAGAAAATTTAGGTGCTAGATTACCTTTCGACCCCATCAAAAGGGGCTGAAAAATCAAAATAGCAAATTGCCGTCTCAATCCCTTTCAAAGGGGTAAAAGGGTAAAATTCTAGCGTCAAATTTTTAGTTCGTACATCTCAAAACTTCTGGGCGAAGTTTACCTAAATTTCTTTCTTCCCCAAACCTGATTTCAACCCACAAACTAAAAAATCATTAAACATGCGAATTTAAACATGAATTAACTGTTTAGATTTCAAAATCTTCAAGACAAGAATTTAAATTTTCTAAAAAAGCAGTAATAGACATAAAATTTGAAACTGCGTTCAAAATGAGAATTAACAAGAAATAAATCTTATCAAACCATGAAATCGAATCACAGAATACTCTCAGATAGATTAAAATTTAAAACTTAAGCAGTTCCAGGAAAATCAAAACAAAAATTGAAATCATGTCTGTAGGGTATGAAAATGAAATCTACCGTGAAATAAAAAAGAGAGAAGTTTTAAAAGCGAAATAGATTAAACTTACTCAGATCTAGATTCTTGATGGATGAAAATGAAAATTATCTGGTGGTTTGAAGATTTTGATTTCTCTCGAAGTTAATTTCATTTGCAGGTAAGTGAAAGAGAAGAAGAAGAGAATGTGATTTATAAGAAAAGTCAGCAAAGCTGGCAGACCGTTAGATCAGATTTAAATGAACGATCGAGAATCATGCGGGAATGCCAAAAGGTGGAAAATTTAGGGTTCGACATGATTGACTTGGAAAGTCAAGTGCATCCCTTCGCAAGGGGGAAAATGTTACTACCAAAATTTCTTTCGACCCTCTTTGAATAGAAGAAAAAGGAAGAACAAGCAGAAGAAGCTCTAGCAAGTCCTTTTGAAGGAGTCAAAGGGATGATACGACAAAGGTTCAAAAGTATCACAACCTTTCGAAGGGGTCGAAAGGGTCGAAAGCACCCTTCCACTTCAAAGACCACCTTTCAAAGTAGATGATTCCATGTGCATGAAGAACTTTCAAATGAGTTAAAGCAACACCTTTCGAAGACAATGAGTGGAAACTCTTCATACACGTGCCAAACCTTTCGAAACCAAAGGTTTTGCCTTCACTCAAACCACTTAGAAACATGCATTAGCCAGAGCAACCGTTTTGAAAGCCAAACCAAGTCTTTCGAACTGGTCGAAGCCATTATTATCCAGGGAGGTTCCGCATCAAGTCACAAGCAGAAGTTCAGAAGCAACTAACAGAGTCGAAACCATCAGTATTGCAACACCTTCGAAACCATTGGATAAAGCCCATCGACGGAGTCGAAAGCTCCTACAAAGCAAAAAAGGCGCAACCATCCTATTTGACAAAGGCGGAAGCATTCTAAAGACAACACGGCAGCCACCTTTCGACCAGATCGAAAGCATTGGGGTCGAAAGGTGCTGACCCGCATCTATAAATAAGACTTAAGGGGTGTGGTTTTGGGGAACCGAACTGAGTCATTCTACACTTGTATTTTTTTAATTCTAAAAGCTTTAAACCCTAATTTGTAAATTGAATTGGGGAAATTGAGCAATAAAGACTTCTTTGAGCTGAGAAAGGGGAAGACCTCTGTATTTTTGATTACTTAGTTATTTCAAAGCTATATTGCAGAACTAGTTGCGTTTTCCCGGTGTCGACCAAATCGAAAGGTCTCTCCTGACTCAATCGAAACCTTTGTGTATTCAAGTAACTCAGTTATAGACTCCAGGCCACCTTCTATTGGACTTTTACTTTTGACTAGGTCGAAACCATCACATTTCTAGATAATCTAAGTCTTAACTCTCATCCATTGCATATCTTAATCCTAGCTTTCGACAAGGTCAAAACCTTAAACCCAGTTGAATTTACCTTAGATCCCTGACCCAAGCCTTAACCACTAAATAACCTAACTTTCGACAGGGATGAAACCTACCAAATCCAACCTTAATCTCAGATTCTTGGAGTTATCCTTCTGTGTACCGCTTCGAAAGGAAGGCTTTCGAAAGGATAACCACACTAGCTTAGAAAGCTCGAATAGCTAATAAGAAAGGAAATTAATCATTTCGACCGAGTCGAAAGGTTGATCTGAAAAAGTTCCCACTATAAAAACTTATTCGGAAGGGAGAGTTAAAAGGATTATCTACATCTTACTTACTTCTACTTAACCAAATGAGATCAAAAAGGGACTATCCACGTCCTAAAGACAACTTTGAGGTGTTGACAAGATTTCTTATTAACAATATCACATCCACCACAGTGTGTGTGTCAAAAATATTCTGGTTCCTGAGTTTTCAAACATAGTGAATTTTAATTTACAGGAGCAGATAGTTAGCAATAGTTCAGCTCAAAAATTTACAAAATCAACTGAACTCACTAAATGTACAACGTCAGATACTACTGTGGCAGAGGAGGTTTTACATAAGGAACCCTAAAATGATGCTCATCTAGAGATAGTCCTACAGAAGTAAGTTCCTCCAGTAGAGCATTAGAAACTAAAGGAGCATGAGGACCCACTTGAGTCTGCATTGGAAGAGAACAAGTAACATTGGAGGATGAAGGGGATGAACTTGCAACAGTAGAGACAATTCAATAGTTAGATATTCAAATTGATTCTTCCGATGAAGAGCAAGACGACCCAAGTGTAGGAGATTAAGAAATTTATAGTAAATCAAATCAAGCATATAGCCATATACAGAGCAATACGTTAGCATCAAAAATTAGGACTAAGGGAGTGCAAGTAGAGCGGCCTGCCCCTAGAAACTTGAGAAAGGGGAAGAAAACTTCAACTTCTAAATGACAATTGTTAGCTGGAACGTTAGGGGGCTAAACAATGATACTAGACAATTAGACCTCCTCAATTTCAGGAAGAAACACAAGCCAACTTTATTTGGTGTTCTAGAGAATAAAATGATTAGTGATAGTATCGACTTATTCAAGTTATCATTAGGAAGTGAATGGGATTTGATTCACACTAATGAGTGTAACACTGAAGGTAGAATCATGATAGTATGGGGAAAAAACATATGGAACTTAAAAGTTATTGCAACTAAAGAACAACATATAATGGTGAGGATAGCAACATTGGTGGACTAAAAATCTATATAACATATGTATATGCGACTATAGAATTAGGAAGGAAGGAGTTATGGAAACAAATTATAGAGCTTTCAAAAATTATATAAGAACAGTGGATAGTGCTTGGTGATTCAATGCAGTGCTGAAAAAAAAAGTTGGGCTTATCCTTGAAGTCTTACAGTTGGCTGAATTCAACGTCTGCGTAGTTGGTGCTAGACTAGTGGAAGCATTCCAAACATGGTTGAAATATACATGGCGAAGTGGTCATGTAAAACAAATTTCTCGTAAACAAGGCAAAGTACTAGTCAATGCAGATTGTGTAACATGTTTCCCAACATAAAAGTAACTACATTGCCTAGCTCCACTAGTGATGACCACCCCTTATTGATTGAACTTAATGAACTATGTAATGAATCTATAGACAAGCCCTTAGATGTGCTAACCATTAGTGTGATTGTAAAGATTATTATAGAGCTACCGACTTTGATGATGTGAATGAAGTGGAAGGAAACAACATGTATAAACTGGTGATGACAATTTAAGCTATCAAAAACAGACTGGAGGAATGGAACATAATCAAAGATAAGGAATAAGGTAAATTAAATGTGGTGCAAAAGCAATTTGAAGAGGCTAAAAAAATTTAGACATTGAACCTACCAATGAACGACTTTATTCACACTACTGTCAATTACATGGTGAACTGAAAGACATGATGCAAATTCAGGCCAAAGAGCTGAAGCAAAAAGTAAAAGACACTAGCACTAAATTCTTCTGTGTTAATAAGAATCACAACAATCTAGCAAACAACATAGATGAAAAGGAAATCCAACTTGTAAGTTAAAAGAGCTAGAAGAAAAGGCCATCAAGTACTACATATAATAATAATTTAAGGGAGTATATACTTATGACTTTACTAAAATTCAATGCGGCACTATGGTGAATGAGGTTGGGTTGGAACTCCTAAATAGTAGTGTCCATAGTAGTGAAATTGAAATTGCTATGAATTCCATTCATATGGATTCATACCCAGGCCCAAATGGGATAAACTCCAAGTTCTGTCGATTGCATTGGGAGAGCCTAAAAAGAAAATGATCAATACTATTCAAGAGGCTATGGACATGTCTCATTTCAAAAGTGATCAATACCATTCATGTGGAGAGCTGATACGGATGAAAGCTATGACAGTAGAATTTTAGAGGAGGAGAAGAGAGAAAAAGAAGAACATAGAAGAAGAAGATAACAATTTAGCAAGAAGAGAAACAGTTAATTTTTCCAGCTGCCTTTTGCTTTCATTACATATCCATATATAGGCTAGTACAGATATATTTTTGTAGCAACTTTTATACAGCTGTCATACTATTATTTGTTAAACATTCTCAGCCAATACTTTGTAACAAATAGTGCTAAATTTGTTATGAACATGTCTGTCCTTTTTCATGCTACTAATCCTTGTAACGGTTTGATATTTGATATTTCTTTTAGGCCTAGTAGCAGCAGCATGTTGGTTGCTATTTTCTAATGCTGAATCATATGGCCGGATCCTTATCATTACCGACCCCTCGAAAACGACATTGTCCTCAAGGTCGAAGATGCTTTTCATGTTGAATGTTCCACCGGGATCGAAGATGAGAACTTTGCTTTCACATCTTAACTTGTTCATTTCAGCAAACATGTTGGGTTCATCAGCCCATTCCAGCACCAGTTTGTTCATTTCAACAAACATGTTGTGTGCACCAATCCATTTCTGCTCAATATGCCATGTAGAATTCAATGCTTGTGTGGCACACAAAGCCTTAAAAAGTGCAGCTGTCGAGTAGTATGCATCTGACTGGTAATGAACACTATTTTTCATAGGCACAAAAGCCTTAAATAATCCCTTGTTTTCCATGTTTTTTTCATTTTCAAGTATTAGTGATGTTGCTTGATGATCATAGAAGAGTGTAGAAAGCCGCATCGCTTTCAGATCTGAAGCATGGTTGAGGTCATGAAGTGAAATATCTTGGCTGCTGAACTGCTCTAAAGCTGCTGGTGCATGTATCTCCATAGATTGTTGCTCGATATTTGGATCTTCATCGGGTAGTACAAGAAGGATTCTCTTAACCGGACAGCAATGACTAGGGGTCTCTATATCATTGCAGCTGAGGCATAATCCTTGGTCACGGAGCTGCTGCATCTCTGAGTAGGTAAGGTGTTTAATGGGGTATGATGATGGTAATGTTGGTTTTGAGGGTAAGATCGAAGGAGGTGTTGTCGGGTTTGAAGGTTGAGGTAGTGAGAGAGGTGCTAGTGTGATACTAGGCTGTACAGGTGGAGTAAGTGGTGGGTTGTTGATTCTTGCGGAGAGTTCAGTAAGTGAATGGAGAATGTGGTTAAGGGAGGCTTTGATTTCAGACATAATTTTGTTGTGGACGATGATGTCTGCCATGATTTAAAGCTAGTGAAACGACGAAGGAGATGCGAGATAGACGAAGGAGATGAGAACAAGAGTGAAAGCACCAATTGATACGGATGAAAGCTATGACAGTAGAATTTTAGAGGAGGAGAAGAGAGAAAAAGAAGAACATAGAAGAAGATAACAATTTAGCAAGAAGAGAAACAGTTAATTTTTCCAGCTGCCTTTTGCTTTCATTACATATCCATATATAGGCTAGTACAGATATATTTTTGTAACAACTTTTATACAGCTGTCATACTATTATTTGTTAAACATTCTCAGCCAATACTTTGTAACAAATAGTGCTAAATTTGTTATGAACATGTCTGTCCTTTTTCATGCTACTAATCCTTGTAACTGTTTGATATTTGATATTTCTTTTAGGCCTAGCAGCAACAGCATGTTGGTTGCTATTTTCTAATGCTGAATCATATGGCCGGATCCTTATCAAGAGCCTAAAAAAGAAAAAGAAAATTCTTAGGGAGATTAATCACACTTTCCCATGTCTCATTTCAAAAGTAGACAAACCCACAAAAATTGAAGAGTACAGACCTATAACATGCTGCAATGTTGTTTATAAGATACTTACCAAAGTGCTATGCAACATCATGTTAAAACTTCTAGCAGATATAATAGCAGAATGTCAAAAAGCATATATAAAAGACATAAGCGTAGCAGAGAATCATTGCTTGCTCATGAATTCATGAAAAATTTCAACAAAAAGGGCAATGATAAAAGGTGATTAAAAGTAGATCTTCATAAAACATATGACATGGTGAACAAAACAATTATCATCCACATGCTTAGACAAATAGGTTTTTCTAATAAGTTACTGGATTTGATAGTGGAACGTATTAGGGCCCCCACATTCTCTATTTTAATTGATGCAGTTCCTTATTACAGCATGTTAATAAGGAGGTAGATAAAATTTACAAAATTCAGCCTTCTCTCAACCGTCTATTGTATGCAAATGACTTGCTTATTTATGTTAAATCCAACTACAAAGCAGCTCATTGTCTAAAAGAAATTTTCCACAAACTTGAAGTGATAGCAGGACTTAAAATCAATGAAATGAAGGCAAAGTACTACATCAACCAGTACAATCAAGGCGAAGAAGCTATTCAACAAACCCTAAATGTGAAGCAAGATGAACTGCTAGTAAAATACTTAGGGGTCCCATTGTCATCCAACATTATTACTGGCATGGAATGTGGTGAACTTATAAATAAAGTAAGGAGCAAACAACAGGGATGGAGAGCTAAACTGTTGCCTTTTACAGGAAGAATTGAACTTGTGCATATGGTCATCACTTCAAAAGTAAGATTCTGGCTTCAAACATTTTAAAATTCCAGAAGCTTCCATACACAAATTAATTCAGCATGTGTTAATTTCATTTGGAAAGGTGGTATACATAAGGTGAGTTATGATCTACTATGCAGACCCAAGAGTGAAGGGGGTGTAGGTTTGACAAATTTCTCTGATTTGAAGAGAACCGCTGCTTTAAAACTAGCAAGAAAGGCCATTAATTCTAATAACCTATGGGCAAGATGGATGAGGCATAAATACTTGAGAGGCAATTTTTGGCATATGAAGTTAGACAACAATGCATCGGTGACTTAGAAGTCTATACTTAGACGTAGAGATGAACTAGCTACCATGGTAGAAAGACAATTTACTGTTAGGCATGAGACTAGCCTATGGTTTGACCGCTGGTTAAATGTAAAAGTCTTATGCACAAATTAGGTTGGGACTCTTATTTGGCAGTTAGAGCGACAAACATTCCAATTAGCAATATTATTGAAGATAATCAGTGCAAAACTAGCAAAATCCCTGTCACCTCGCAATTTGGTAGACAAATTCAATACATTCATGTTTACACTGGTAACCAACAAGACAGTTAGGCATGGAAACTGACAGGCAAAGACTTCACTACCAAATCAACTTGGGAAGAGCTTAGTACATCAAACCCTATTCTTGAATGAGGTAAATTTGTTTGGGATAAACATTCATTCCTAAAATGGCCTTCACCAGATATAAAGTGTTCACAGGTAGGCTTGCTACTAAGGACAAACTAGTGAAATTGGGAGTTCTATCTGGAAAAAAATGTGTTGTGTGCTTAAACAATGAATAAAGTCATAAATATATTTTTGAGTGCGAATAAAGTAACAAATTTTGGGCAAATATAAAATTCAAATTGGTATGAAACAGAACTCTAAGTGATTTAAGTTCAGAAATATTAGACCTGAATCACCACTAGCACAAGGCGAATCTGATGTCCAAAGTCTCCAACATAGCCATTTCATTTGTCGTTTGACATGTGTGGAAAGAACGCAACAAAAAATGTTTCCAGAAGGTGACAAAAATGGAGACCATGTTAGCAATATAATCAGAAGTGACGTGCAAATAGCTATGAAACAAACTGGCAAGAAGATACTAACCAAAGCCAAGCTAGTATAATGGGAAGCAGTCAGTGCCGGCCCTATCAATATGGATGCCCTAGGCAAGGCTGTAGAAAACATGAAGCATAAAAAGATTGGGGGGGGGGGCAAAAAATTTAATGGCAGCACTTGAACCCTGGTTGTAAGGTTGAAAGTTACAAGTTAAACCAATACACCAATAGTCATTTTCATGAAAAGTTGCCCCGCTATTTTATCATATCAATATTTTTAAAAGCACATCGGGGATTTTGTTGCCCCTTTGGCTATGTTCGACGGCGTTGCCCTAGACGAAGGCCTTGCTTGCCTTGCCTGCCTTGCCTCTGGGCCAGCCCTGGAAGCAGTGCAGAGGATGAATCTAAACTACAAGCATGGGAGCTCAATTTACTGAGGAGTCGCCATGAAAATTTTACTAGTTTTGATTTTTTAAAGTAAACTGAAAAAATGAAGAACGTTTGTAAAGTGAAATGTGTCGGTTTGTGGGGAGTTAAAGGATTCAAATCCTTATCCTTGTTCTTTGTATTTTCGTTTTATTGCTTAGCTTGGCCCACAAAGCTCAAATTAATAAAGTCATTAATCCACTTTCAAATATATATATATATATATATATATATATATATATATATATATATATGTGTGTGTGTGTGTGTGTGTGTGTTTGAATTTAAAGTTAACAATTTAAATCAAACTTTAATTTTAGAAATGAGCCTAAAGTTTAGGATTGTACGCAAAACATTAAATTTAGAAAAAAGATAAAATATTTAGAATTTGCACAAAACTTCATTCATGAATTCTAGATCAAAACCTTATATTCTTATATGTAAACAATATCCATAATATTTATATTCAAAACATCAATCATATAATATAAGAAATTGGTTTTCCATGTAAGAGAGTATATTTATATTTATGTATGTAAATATTATAAAATTATAAAATAGATCCCAGTCCAAATTATTATATTTTTAAAAAAAATTCCAAAAAAAGAAAAGATATTGGACAAATTAAACACATGTAAGTTCGTAATAAGAATATTTAAATCTAAATAATAAAGTGAACAACAACAAACTATCAAAGAAGACATAGGATCTAAATCATATCAATTATGGTGAACATATATTGAAAGGAGTGAAGAACAAAAGTAGATCTGAATTAAAACAATATAATAGACATACTTCTAACTAAGATGGATAAAAGGAGTTTGAATTATGTGTTGCGAGATGAACAATTAAAACACAAGATGAATCATATAGATTCCAGACATATGAACAATAAAAACATATAAACTAATTAAGTCAGAGAATTACCTTAGGATGTTTCCAAGAGTCATACCTTGAATGATTAGTCAATGCTCTCAGATTCTTGAATCAACCTCCATATTTGGCAAAGATCAAGAGGTACAAACCATATAATAAATTGGTTTAATTTTTATTTGTTTTTAGAAACAATTTAATCATAGATGCCATTGCAATTTCAACCATTAAGGGACAGAAGGAGGGGAAAAAAAAGAAAATAAATTTTATCAGGAAAGAGTGATAGAATGAATGAGAGAAAATATGTTATAGATGAAACATTGAAGCCTTCCAGTTCCCTCTTTTAAAACCCTCCTATTTAATTATCAATTAAATCTCATAAAATCCTCAAAAAATTCCAAGTCCAATCAACATTTGTTCCATTTAAATCCAATAAATGTTCTATCGATACTTTATATTGGTACACGCGTTTGTAATTTTAATACATTCTCTTTAATAAATACCAACATTATTCAAAACAAATCAAATAAAATTTCATAAATAAAATTTCATAAATATTAACTAATTTGCAATGATTATATATTAATTAAATGGTATGGTTTATCTGGAATATTCATCATTTCTGTTGTGCGACTCAATGATGTAAATTCAGTTAGTGATTAATATTGAACATTTTGAATATTAACGTTCACATATCAACTTAGCTAGTAGTATGTCATTTTGGCTGAATTTATCATTTACACATCTTTTCGATAAAATCTAATTTTACTCATTATAAGTGGTACCCGGTAGCAATGATTATTTACACAAATTCTCTTTATCAACACTATATCACATTAGGACTTATGCAATTTGGTTTGGTCAAAATTCCAACATCGTCCACATTCGAATTTATAAGTCCAAACACAAAATCTTTGGTTAATAACAATTATTATTAACCATACTGCTCTAATCAATGATTTTGACTTTGAGTTGACTATGGTTGACCGTGATACTAATCTCATGTAATTGAGGAGACGAATTCTCTATTAAATAGCGTTCACTTTCAATGCTTCAACTTAGACCCAAGTATAGTCATGCAATGGACGCCATGCCATGATTTAACCATAATAAAAGGGGAGTTTCCACATTAAAGTTCCTCAATATTCTCAAGTTAAGAGAAATGTGTAACATCATTACTTTGATATTTTCTATTTAATCTTAGTTATAACCAACTGAAACTATCGAGTGAGTTTCATAGTTATACATTAATTATTAGTACGTAATACCTTGGTGTCCTCAACGGCCATGAGTCATACACTTTCCAACATTTGAAGAGCGTTACGTACTATAGTCTCAATGGATGTATCGATACCGTATCTTAAAACATCTTGACTATGAATACTTAAAACGATATGTTATTTCTTAATGCGATAACTTTCTTATGATTACAACACATTATGATTACTATCGTAGAACATATGATTTAAAAATTTTCTATTTAATCTACTTTAAATTAATTACTTAATTAATTACATCATAATATAACTAGTATACAAAAGAAAGAAAACACATTTTATTCTGAACATGATTGGCTATCGAGTTAGATATATGTAATATATAATTTTTTTAAGGCACATCCCTAACTCTATCATTCTTCCACTTGAACTTGAGGTCAATTATAAAATTTTATTCCAACTTATTTGATTGGTTTTCTCAAATAATAATCAAGTCAGTCCCTTAGCAAATTGGTTTGCTATTTTGTTTTAATTATCTACTTTGTCAATCAACTATATCCAATGTTGATAAACCACCTTTACCATGTAGAACTTTTCAGAGTACGTTTTTTGACTTCTAGTGAGCTTTAAGTTCTTTTACAAATGTATTGCAACGTTGTTATCATATAACAATGTCATAAGATTCTTAACATTTGGAATCACTCTCTGTTAAGTTACAAATTTGTGCATTTATTTATACTTCTTTTACTGTAATACTTTTCAAGGCAATGTACTAAGACTTTGGTGGAACCAACCACTACTTATTGTTTAGAAAATTTCCAAGTTTAAGTTCTTAACTTTTTGATTGAACATGGATTTAGGACTGGCATATTATACTCGATATCACTCTTAAAGTCGAATCCACACACTCCTTCATAAGGATTTCATTGTATATATAAACAATTCTCTATTGTTTCGCAAACACTCGAGAACACTCTCAATTTTCATATAGTAATCTTAATTCTAGTATGTTACTTGCTCTATATACCAAATACATAAGTAGATTGTGATATTGTACATAATATGGCATGCATGATGATTCCTTTAGCCAATTTTTAAGGAATCCATCTTACATGCTCTATATTAAACAATTTAATATAATGTCTATGTATATCTTTTTAGGACCTTCCTAGCATCCTTTTATACTAATCATAAAAGAAGTCTTTTCAAATCCTATATCAAAAATTAAACAACCAAATTAAAATGATTTTAACATGATTACATCATTAACAATCATAAGTCTATTGTTTACCTTAAGAAATACATTGGTGCCTTCAACATTCTTTCTTATGGACACATGCTTCCTCTGCATTTTGACTGAAATTCAAACTATTTGATTTCTATGTCAAAATACTTGCTTATCTATGATGCTTATCGAATAATACTTTTGTACCATCGCTCGAATCATATCCAATACTCATAAATTCAGTCATCGCTCCCAATGACTTTGAGACATTTTCGTTGTTATATACAAATAGTCTATTCTAATTCATTATTTAGAATTTCTACTTCAGCATATATGTACCAAAACTCAAAGTCATACCGAGGAATAAATTTGTTGAGTAAAATCTGAATTAACTAAAGCACGATGAATGATGAATTTATTACGTTAGTTTCAATAATTGAATTACAATGTTATTTTTATCAATATAGCTTATATTCCAACACTTTGATCTTCTTCTTAAAAAAAATTTATGACCAATGGATCATATCCTTTCGAGTACAACTATCAAATCATATTTTGATAATGTACTTGGAATCTGTTCCATATTTGCGCACCATGCCACATGATAGACTCAATACTCCTAATGGCTTATTTAAGACCATGGAAGTTCTTTTCTCAACATTCACAAAATTCATAATACTCTTAATGGCTTATCGCATCTATTTTGTTCGGTTAATTTCATTCCATCCTTCCTTATTAGTGTTATCTTTGGATCATATCCAAATCTATTTTACTACCAATAATTTCTAAATGAAATTCTTTCATTATGAAGTTGACATTTCTTGAAACAACAATTGTTTCTCAGTGTATAGGTACTAATAAACAATTTATGAATTGATATATATATATATATATATATATATAACGGGTTTGGTTTTTCATTACAAAACTTATGTTTATAGCATAAATTGGTCAATCAATATTGATTGGCCCTAGACTCCTTTGAAGTGACCCACAGAAGATCCGTCATGAACCAGTATTACGTACAGTCTGTCAACCAATACTACCTATCAACTCCTTGAACTAGGATCTGTAGTGGTTTCGTATAAATTTTATCTTGTATGATTTCATAAACTTTCTCTTGGATGACATTAATTTTAATCTTACTAACTTACTCTTAAGTACACGATCTTACAGATAGAAGTCAACTCAACTTCACTCATCATTTATCATACTTTGTCCAACAAAGTCCAGTTAGTCCTTACCAATACATTATTATGTATCGTAGAGAGGAGTGAGTGATGTAACACTCCATAAAATAAACACTAATTAATTAAAACGGATTAATAAATAATTATTAAGTCTCAAAATTGAAATTTGAACAAAGATTGGAATTTGGCAATGAAACTTGCACCATTGCGTTCAAGGCAATTTTCTGAGCAACTTTTATATTTGAAGTTTTATGATTGGAGTTCAAACGAAGAAGTTATCAGTGTTTGAAGTTTCCGGATCAAAAATAATTAAAAAGGAAATTAATAACAATAAGTGCGTGGACCCCACCGATCAACCCCCTCCTTGGGCTAGTCTACCGCCAATGATTAATCGCCTATAGGGAAGCAGTCGACCGATTAAACTGGCGGCGGCTAGGGTTGAACCTCCGTCTAATAGTTCAAATTTAATTAATATTAATCTAATGGATAGAATTGATTCGAGGGCCTATAAATACAGGTCTAGCCCATCGCTTTTCTTCTTATATTTCAGATTAGAGCAATAGAGCTCTAACATTTTTCCTTCTCGACTATTTCTAGAAATTATAAAAATATTATATATATATATAAACCTTTGTACCTGCTTCTTTTTATGCTTTGCTTCTTTTATTGAAATTATAAAAATATTACATATGAACCTATGTACTTTCCTTCTCCATTACTTTCCGATTGAGGTTTTATGCTTTGCTTCATTTATCTTGGTTAGTTTTAAATGCGTGGACTAGATAATAGGTATTGGATGACACATGGCATTGTATAGATGGTCTAGAAGAAAGCCACTGTTTCATGTATACTATATTTTTCGAGCTTTTATTATTTATGTTGTACGACACTATGGAGCCCAAACAGTGTTTGACTAGACATAGTTATCATTTGAGTTTATTGTTCAGTTGTATAAACTCTATCACTGTTTTATATAATTATATGAACCTATATACTCTGTCTATATGGTTCGTTTTGTTATTACCATCTCGCTATTTTATATTTGTGAATTTTTTTATATTTTTTTCGATTCGCTGTGAGATATACCAACTGCTGCCAGGAAGAGGAAGTTGGCCTCTAAATAGCTACAAGCCTGAATGATGGGGTGGTGGAGTGCCATCAAGGTTATTATTCTAGAGGGCTAGTTCACTTGGAAGTAGTTCAAGATGAGCTTTGAGGAGAAATACATACCAACTGCCCAAATGTCGATGTTGTTTCAAAAGTTTGTTGATATAAACCAGGATGGTATGACGGTCCTGGAGTATGTGGACGAATTCAATATGTTGTCGAAGTATGGTCTGTCTTTCATTGATAATCCACTTAAGAAGAAAGAGAAATTCATTATGGGTTTGGATGACTGCTTCAGAGAGAAGTTGGTAGGACATATCGATGTTCCCTTTTTGGTAGAAAAGGCTCTCCAACATGAGAACCTTTGCCCTAAGTCTAAATCAGTTATTGTTCGTAAGGAAGAACCAAAGCCACAAGCTAGCGGAGGAGGCAAGAGGAAGTGGAATAGAAACAAGAAGAAGTAGTTCTTGAAGGGTGTCCAGTAGAATGGAAAGAGGGAGCCTACTTGCTACAACAAGGGAGAGAAGATTAATCTTATTAAACAGTGCAAGGATGGAGGAAGAAAGTGCTACACCTACAACAAAGTCGGGTACATTCGGAAGGATTATCCTGAACCAGTAAAGCGGAAGCAAGTGGTGAAGGCATATGCATTGGATGTTGTTCCTACTTCGTCAAGTGCTCCCTCGACGAAGGAGAAGGAAAAGAGCATCACTATCCAAGGTATGCTTTCCATTATGATGTTCCAGTACGTGTTTTATTCAAAACCAGGGTCAGTAACAACCCGCCCCCAAACGACCTAATTTTCAATCCAGAAAAGGCTCATCGAGCATTAGACCAATTCCAAAGCTAGTTGTTGGTTGGTAAAATCAATATACATAAATATCTACTAATGCTATTAGAATGTCACAATGGAAAGGATAAAATATAATATCATAAACAATACTAATTTTACTAAATAATTCAAGTATCATAACAAAACATAACATCTCAATACTTGTAGTACAATATCTCAAAATACAATAACATCATGTTTGAATTGATAGATCAACATACTAGAAAAAACATAAGTAGATGGATGAATGATACAAAGACTCCGTCTCAGTCTTCATCTCCTAGATCTGCATTTTCTTCCCTAACCTGTGTTGTAATGTGGATAGAGTCAGAATAACAATATCCAGTGAATAAAATCTCGAGTCTTTCCACAATAGTACTTGGACAGTATAATTTTGATAAGAATATGTCTTACGTACCCTAACTATATTTCTTATAAATACCTTCAACTATAAACCTGAAGGTTTTCCCAGTCTATTCCTATAACTTACACTTTTCTAACCAATCTCTATAACTTACTTTCAACCGTAGGTCCAAAGCCATTCCTAGTCCCATGCATCTACCGTCAATCATGTCTTAACAATGTGAGAGAAAGCACCTAGGCCACTTAATACCTTTTTAGTGGGAATTAGGTAGACTCTGACCATTTAATACCTATATCTTAGGAAAGTTCTCGTCATTAGTACCTAACCCAAGGTGGACCCCTCTCTAGTAAAATATAGATGGCATCACATGGAATCTCATCAGGCCACTTAATATTTCATTTTAGAAGAGGTGGATCCTATAATAGCCACTTAATACCCTAAACCGAAGTGGACCCTTCCTGACGTTTCCATCTATCGTGCCTACATGCTAGCCCCAACCATTTTTACTTTTTAATTAGGGAGGAGGCGGACCCTACAACAACCACTTACTACCCCGATCCCCGAAGCAGGTCCTACGTATTATGACCCGTAATCCAAACTATGACGTCTCACATTATTCCAACTATTCGTAGACATTAGTTGCCAAATTAACAGGACAGACTTACCCTATAGAATTAGGACTAAACTTGCGTCCTCAGTGGGTACTTATTATAGGTGATATCTCGCATCATCCCCAAAGTCACACTAGTTGTAGCCAAATTAGCTGGGCAGACTTCTATGTGCTTTTGACTGACCTCGCATCCCTATAAGTTAGCCTTAATTTACACTTCCCTAATCATACTACCACATACCTTACCATATTCTACTAAGGTTATAAAGAAAGTCCTTTATTCCATCACTAATCATAATCATCCATAACTTCCATCCTATGTGGTTTTAGTGCTAATTACTAACTTATTTATTAAAGATTAATACGTTATTAATTATACTATATGCATACGCTAATATATATATATAAATAAATACCTAAATAGAATATTCCTAGGCGTGCGAAGATTACACCCTATACAAATCTTTAAATGTCAAAACTTCACATTTATGCAAGTCTTACTCCATACCATAACATACAAATTAGCTAATATTCTTAACTCAATAGTAGACTTGTATAAGAAAATATAATAAATTTCCATACTTATTTTATATTAAAATAGTAGAATCAACATCAATAGAATTCACAATTCAATTCTTTTAAACACTATTCAAGTTCCACATATAAAACGGAAAAGGGATTCATATTTAAATTCTTGACATAGGCAGTGCAAACTACGAATATGAGAATCTGTGTTTTACATACCATTTCCAAACTTTTAGAACCTCAATCATATCAAAAGAGAAAAATGAGAAGTGGAATAAAATGTAAAATATTAAAGTTATAATACTACACAAATTCTGCTATTATATTACTGAATAATTGAGATTCCAAAACATTAGAATTGACAATTCGCTTTGGGGGAATTTCGGGGTTTAGATTTGAAGTTTTCATGAACCAAAATTCCCCAAGGCATATATCAAATCCAACCTATGCAATACAATTACTAAAATGATAAAAATTAATACTTCCACTCACGGATAATTCCTAGCCTCCTTTTTTGAATTTAAACATGCTTGCTATTTAATCTCTTTCTAGATCTTTGCCTTTTGAAATATATAATAATTGGATTGTATATTAATTAGATTCAGAATTTCAAAGATTGGAGGAGAATAGAATTAGAAATTGAATATAAATATCTAAGATCCCTTATCTGAAGGCCTTAAGAAATTTCTAAATCATGTGGAAGAAAGAAACTAACAGAGCATCGCTTACGTTTCCAAATAATTTATGAATAAAACTAAGGGGGCTAGGCTCTTATTTATGGTGGTTAGAAGTCACCAGAATCGTCAGATTTAAATTAATAAAATTTGGGTCATTTATGATCTATAAACCCTAGCTGCCACCATACCCACCGATTGACCGCTCCTACGTAGGTTGTCGACCGCTAGCGGTCAACTGACCCTAGGTAAGCAGTCGACCGGTTTCCCTAAATATGGGTACGTATATATTTCATCCATTTAATTATTATTTAATTCCTTATTCATATTTAACATTAATATTTTCTTTTAACATTTACGTAAACCTAAGTATCTAATTACCGTTAGTTTTTGAACTTCAAATTTTAATATTAATTATATTTTGAATTTGAATTCCATTTGAATTATTTTGAATTCAGAAACTTCAAATGTCAATAACTTTTCTGTTTTAGCTCTGATTTCAAAACTTTATATGTGCGAATTGATCAAAAAATAACCATGAACGCAACGACACAACTTTCATAGCCAAATTTTGACATCTTTAAAATTTTCATTTTTAGCCTTATTATTAATAGATTTCTTATAATTTTTACGGGGTGTTACATTCTCCCCCATTAAAATGGATTTCATCCCTGAAATCCCTAAGGGGCAGATAGTGTAATGCGTACTAAGCATCCAGGTTATACGACCAGGTTATCTATGCAACCAACTACTCAACCAAAAGTGCAATGTGATTATGTATGCAGATATACAATAAGTGAGCTCAATCCTAGCGTGAATGCAAGGTCATGACATATATGTATGTGATCAACCAAATATGCATAAAGTTCTACGTAAATGAAAAATTGATAGTAAAAGTGTAGCAACCATCCTCTACCATCTAATCTAGCAACCACAATGCAGCCAAAACTTGATTTTGGAGAGAAAAGTTCACTAGAGAAATGCGCAGGAAGTGAATTCCTCATTTTCCCTTTATTTTACCATGGCTTTCTACCAGATTATCTCCCCATTGTACTCAAACCAGCCTAATTTCTTTGTTGCATAGCTTCTTCTATGCTCCATTGTGTGTGCGGTGGGACGGGATGCTATCGGCTCCATCTTAATGTCTACTAATTGATAACGCCTCTACCACGGTGGCTGTTTTATGAAGGCATTCCCTCAAGTGCGAAACGTGAAATATGTCATGGATTCTTGCCAATTTATCTGGTGGCTCTACTCGATATGTAAGTCCCTATATTCTTCCCAAGATCGAGAAAGTCCCAATAAACCATGGTGCTAACTTTTCCAACCTACCAAATCTCATAACCTTCATAAGAGTGGAAACTTTAACGAAAATCATTTCTCCTACTTCAAACTCCAGTTCTTTCCTTTGATTGCCTGCATAGGACTTCTGGCGATCCTATGGGGTCTTCATTCGCTGCTTAACCAAATTTATCTTTTCCGAGGTCTCACGAATCAAATCTAGTCCCAGTAGAATTTTGTCAATGATTTTCTACTAACAATTAGGCGATTTATATGGCCTCCCGTACAATTCTTCAAAGGGTGCCATGCTAATCGTCTTTTAGTGACAATTATTGTACGCGAATTCTACTTAATGCAAGTGCTACTCCCAATGTCCTCCGAAGTCCATCTTTAAAGCTCTCAACAAGTCCTCCAAAATCTTATTCACCGATTCGGTCTGACCACCGGTTTGTGGGTGATAAGCAATGCTAAGATTTAATGAAGTTCCCAAAGTTGACTGCAAACTCCTCCAAAATTCGCTAGTGAATAAAGGGTCCATATCACTCACAATGTTAATTGGGATTCGATGAAGTCGAACCACCTCCTTAGTATAAATTTGCATTAAATATGTTGCAGCCCTATTACTACTAATGGGAATAAAATAGGCGCTTTTAGCGAGTCTATCCACTATAACCCAAATAGCTTCATTGCCTCTTCGACTCCTAGGCAACCCATCTATATAGTCTACTAATATATGTTCCCATTTCCAAGTCGGCACCTCCAATGGAAATAACAATCCCCCAAGCTTTCCTTGTTCTTCCTTTATTCTTTGACAAGTCAAACATTTAGCGGCAAATTCTACTACCTTCTTTTTCATCCCTAGGCCATAGAAAATTCTCTTCATATCCCTGTACATCTCATCTTCTCCGAGGTGAATGGTTATCCTTGAATAGTGACACTCCACAAGCACTTCCTCTAAAACATCATCAACCATCGGAACACAAAGGCATCCATATCTCCCTAAGCATCCTCTTTTATCAATCGCATAGCTACTGCCATAGGGAAAGTGTTCCTCACTCCTCAACCTGTCCATAATATCCACTATCACCTCATCTTTCTTCTGCCTTAGTCCAATGCGGTCCATTAATGTTGTCCTAACCTTCACTATTGCCAAATATCCTAGAGAGGTTTCTATTGGCGGTTGAAAATTGAAATTCGAAAGGAACTCCAACTACCTCCACTCATATATGGCACCTAGGGTAGCATGCCTTTGACTAAGGGCATTGGCGACAATATTCCTTATTCTGGGGTTATACTATATCCCAAATTCATATGATGCTATAAAATCCATCCACCTCTGTTGTTTAAGATTCAAATCTTTTTACAAAAATAGGTATTTGAGTGATTTGTGGTCAGTATACAACTCAAACTATCCCCTCAAAAGATAGTGCCTCCACATCCTTAAAGAAAAAATGATGGTCACTAACTCCAACTCATGAGTTAGGTTCTCTTCTCGCAGTCCTTTAATTGTTTACTAGCATAAGCTACCACCCTTCATTCTTTCATAAGAATAAGTCCTAATCATGTACCACATGCATCGGTATAAACGGTGAAAAGCTTCATCCCATCGGGAATAGTTAATGCTGGTGCGCTCATCAACAACCCCTTCAGCTTTTCAAATGCTTCCATGCATTCTTATCCCATGTAAAAATTAGATTCTTCATGGTTAAGCGTGTTAGTGGGACCACTATCTTCGTAAATTCCTTGATGAATTTCCTATAGTAACCCACCAACCCAAGAAATCTTCTAACCTTTGAGGCGTTCTTCAGAATCTTCCAATCTTGAATAGCTTCTACCTTCGCGGGGTCTATAGACAATCCCTTCTCGGAAACAATTTGTCCAAGAAATTTCACCTTCTTCTTTCAAAGTGAAATTTTGAGAATTTGGCTTTAAGTTTTGTGCCTTTTCAAAGTCCCCTGGTAACTCCGTTAAGTGATTTTCATGCTCACTTTCACCCTTGGAGAATTTAGAGATATCATCCACAAACACTATGATGAATTTATTCAGCTGCCCTATAAAACTCTACTCATCAAATCTACAAAGTATGCAAGGAGTATTTGTCAATCCAAAAGGCATCACTTCTCATTCATACAATCCATATGGAGTATGAAATGCAGTCTTCTACTTGCTATCCTCAATTGATGAAGTCTAGTGGCAAGGTCCAATTGGAAAAACATTCTGGCTCCAACAAGCTGATCAAACAAATTATCTATTCTAGACAAGGGATAGCCATTCTTCTTAGTCAAATTGTTGAATTCTCGATAATTGACGCGTAGCGTTAATGAGCCATCTGCCTTAGTAACAAAGATAATTGGTGCTCCCTATTTAGACGTACCTCAACGAGGGAATCCTTTCAACAATAGCTCCATAATACGTTTATCCAACTCTTACCTTTCTTTAGGAGCCATGTGCCTTGATGATAGAGCAACAGGTCTAGTGTCTTTCTCCAAATCAATCCTAAACTCGATCTCCCTTCTGGGTGGGAGACCTGAGACTTCCTCAAAGATGTTAGAAAATTCTTGAACTATAGGTATATATGAGAGCATATCTTGTGACAGGCTCAACGAATATAAGTAGCTTAACTTAACTAAGTTTTGGGGTGTACAACGAATATCTATATCTCACCCCTCATAACTCCTTAACCTTAAAATTATCCTATCACAATCTAAAATAGTCTCGTAATAAGATAACTAATCAATCCCTAAGATTAGCACATACCTCTCAAAATTAAGAATATGCATTATTGTAAAATCGGCATTACATATGTCCATAACTAAGCCTTTGCAAATTAAGGAAATGTGTATCGACCCCCCAATAGGAGTTGATACTACTAACGGGTTGGTGACAACAAGGATTTTTGAAAAATGTTTTCAAAATAACAAGTACGCACTCATACGCGTACTTATACTATTGATAGGGCAACCTAAGCTCTGATACCAATTGTAACAACCCGCCTCGAAACAATATAATTTCAGACCCAGAAAAGGCCCATAGAGCATTAGACCAATTCCAAAGTTGTTTGTTGGTTGGTAAAATCAGTACACAGAGCTATCTTAATGCTATCATAATCTCAAGCGAAAAGGACAATATATAATATAAAAAATAATACCAATTTTTAAAAAAAAATTCAAGTATCATAACAAGACAAAACAACTCAATATCCATGGTGTAATGTCTCAAAATAAAATAACATCATTTATGAATAGGTAGATCAAAATATAACAAAAACATAAGTAGATAGATAACTGACACCAAGACTCCATCTCTGCCTTCATCCCTTAAATCTGCATCATCTTCCCTAGCCTATGTTGTAATGAGGAGGGAGTCGGAACAATAATGTCTAGTCAATAAAATCTCGAACCTTTCCATAATAGTACTTGGGTAGTATAATTTAGATAAGAATACGTCTTACGTACCCTAACTATATTTCTTCTAAATACCTTCAACTGTAAGCCTGAAAACTTTCCCAGTCCAATCCTATGACCTACACTTTTTTTAACCAATCTTTATAGCTTACTTTCAACTGTAGGCCTAAGGTGATTCCAAGTTCCATATCTACCGTCGAACGTGTCCTAACAGTGTGAGAGAAATT
The DNA here is from genome assembly GCA_030737815.1 of Allium fistulosum. Classification (NCBI taxonomy): domain Eukaryota; kingdom Viridiplantae; phylum Streptophyta; class Magnoliopsida; order Asparagales; family Amaryllidaceae; genus Allium; species Allium fistulosum. Next base: position 599,156,371 of record CM060908.1, read on the forward strand.
ACCCTTGCCACTTAATACCCTTTCAATGAGAATTAGGCGGACTCTGACCATTTAATACCTATATCTTAGGCAGATCCCCGTTATTTAATATCCAACCTAAGGCGAACCCCTCTTTGGTACAATCTAGCTGATATCGCATTGAATTTCATCACGCCATTTAATCCTTCTTTTTAGAAGAGACAGAACCTACAATAGCCACTTAATACCTCAAATCAGAAGCAGACCTTTCCCGAGATTTCCATCTACTATGCCTACATGATATCCCCAACCATTTAATACTTCCATATTACGAAGGAGGCGGACCCTACAACCGCCATTTACTACCTCCGATCCCAAAGCAGGTCCTATGTGTTATGACTCGTAATCCAAATTATGACGTCTCACATTAGTCCGAATGTTCATAGGCACTTGTATCTAGATTAATTGGGCAGACTTACCCTATAAAATTAGGACTAACCTCTCATCCTCCATCGGTACTTATTATATGTGATGTCTCACATCAGCCCAAAAGTCATATGACTAGTAGGCAGATAAGCTAGGCAGATTTTCATGTGCTTTTGACGGACCTCGCATCCCTATAACTTAGTCATAACTTACACTCCCCTAATCATACTACCATATACCTCAATGTATTCTACTAAGGCTATAAAGAAAGATCCATTATTCTGCTACTAATCATAATCGTCTATAACTTCCATCCTATGGGGTTTTAATGCTAATTACGAACCTATTTATTATGCAATTAGCACATTACAACTTATACATTATGAATATGCTAATATATATTTATAAATACGTAACTAGAATATTTCTATGCATGTGAAGATCATGCCCTATGTTAATCGTTAAATGTTAAAACTTCCAATTTATACAAGCCTAATTCTATACCATAACATACAAATTAGCTAAAATCATTAGCCCAACAATAAACTTGTACAAGAGAATATAATCAATTGCCAAACTTAATTTATATTAAAATAGTAGAATCAATAAATTTACAATTCAATCCTTTTACACTCTATTCAACTTCACATATATAATGGAAAAGAGGTTCACATTTAAATTTTGAAAATAGGTAGTGCAAACTATGAATAGGAGAATCCGTATTTTATACACCATGTCCTAACTCTTAGAACCCTTAATCATATCAAAGAGAAAAATGAGAAGTGGAAAAAATGTGAAATATTAAAATTGCAATACTTATACAACTATTATTTAGTATTAAATAATTAAGATTCGAAAACATAAGAATTAAATTTTTGCTTTGGGTGAAGTTTGAGGGTTTAGATTTGAAGTTTTCATGAACCAAACCCCAAGGAAATATAGAATCCAACCTATACTATACAATTACTTAAATGAGAAAAACTAATATTTCCACCCACAGATAATTCCCTACTTCCTCATCTGAATTTGAACATGCTTGTTATTTAATCTCTTCCTAGATCTCTTCCTTTTGAAATATACAACAATTTGATTGTATACTAATTAGATTCAGAATTTCAGAGATTGCATGATAATAGAATTAGAAAGTGAATATAAATATCTAATATCTCCTACTTAAAGTCCTTTAGAAATTTCTGAATCATGTGGAAGAAAGAAAGTGATGAAGCATCGCTTACGTTTTCAAATAATTTATGAATAAAAGTGAGTGCACTAGGCTCTTATTTATAGTGGTTAGAAGTGACCAGAATTGTTGGACTTAAATTAATAAAATCTGGGCCATTTATAGCCTAAATAACCCTAGCCGCCACAAAACCCATTGATCGACCGCTCCTACCTACCTAAGCGGTCGACCACTAGCGATTGACCAACCGTAGGTAGGCGGTCGATCGGTTTCCTAAATATAGGAACATATTTATTTCAACCATTTAATTATTATTATTTAATTCTTTATTTATATTTAACGTTAATATTTTCTTTTAACGTTTACTTAAACCCCCAGTATCTAATAACCTGTAATGCCGCAACCTCTATACTCATATTATCTAAGAGTACTATGAAGTAACGCTGCCAGATAATACATAGAATGAGACGAAATGGGGTACACTTGAGAATATTCCCTTGGCTTACATTAGTACGTAAACATCGAATAAATAACTCACTTATATATACACAATATTGGCACAAAGCAATAAACACGTGTGCCTCTAGGATAGAACAATACATAATATAAAATATATAAACAGATAACACAAAGTCAGAATCATGGCGATAATGTATAATATATAAATATGTATATAATATATTCAATGTACGACACTAGAATTTATATATATGAAATTATATAATACACAACTAATATACAAAATATCACATCCTAGTCTCCTCTATGCCCAATATTAAACCTGGTTTTACTGCCTTATACCTAAAATGTCTTGGACTAGCCCGAGTATTATATAAATAATACACGGGTCAGACTATAACTAAATCATGTATCATAATGAGGGTAGCATAAAGTAAATAGGAAATAATAGTATAATATCATTAACGGAGTTACTCAAACTATCAAACATAAATATATATATATATATATAAGTATGTAGATGTATGTATGTGTATATATGTATGTATATAGTTATTAAAATGTATATCTAATATTTATACAATACTATAAATAATGATCAAGGCATTATACCAATTAAATAACTCAAATCTACATGAAACAGTTAACATTGATATCAAAAGATGTCATCACCTATATAAAAATACATCAAATCAGAAATCTCATAATCAACACAAATGGGTGAATCATACATATCCATAATCGTCATTAAAGTCCAGAAATCATCAATATATGAGCTATCCTTAAGTATAATTGGGCTAGAACATAGATTTCCCAAATATATCTCAATGCAACCATCAACAAAAATATAAATATAGGTCGCTTATCAAAGAAATCATATATAATAAAAATTCGAGAATCCACTATACTCTAGACATCTATCCAGATATAATCTCATCTTCTCATATATAATAAATCAAAACATATCGTGACGAGGAATGATTGTACGACAGACACGAAGGCCAAAGTGGAGTCATGTGTACATCAATAAGTGGGTTATCGAACCCTAGGTCACCTAACCCATATCTATACTTAAGTGAGGGTATCAATAATATATGCCAATCTAGCACACCTCTAGAACCAGAAGGGGGATTGATGGTTGTATGCCCGCTTCAGGAACCTAGGGTCTACTGCCATATGCATATAGTTGGATCTGTTCCTATATCCTTAGTTACCTCGATGAAAATCGTGACTCATATCCACCAATGACTCGTCAACGCGTTGCCTCAGTCACGACCCTGCTCTGCCCCCTATATGTAATACATTGCTGGCCTAAGCGAGACAAAGGTGCTGTAGGGTACCTACCCTATGGGTCATCTAACCCAAATCATATGATGCTCATTAAAATAATATCCAATATGGTGTCATGGGTATGGGGCACAACCCCAAGATCAGGCCGCTAGGGTATATTGTAGCCATTTGGTTCTCTCCCGAACCATAAAGGGAGTACATAATGGTAGTGACACATAGAATAAATAAATATAAGGGCACCTATCCTACTAGCACCTATGACCACCACCCCACGTAAGTACACCCTTATAATACTATATCCATCACGTGAGTGTTATGTACTTACAATGAATAACCGAATAAATATCATAATAGCGTCCCGTACCACTACATGATACTTAAATGTTTATACATTGCTTATAAACTACACTCAATCTCCAAATATCCTATATAACGAGTCCAAAGAAAAACCGAAGAAATATTATCGAATGCCCCATCCCAAATGGTATTATAACTCCATTTATTCAAATTCCTCGTCACACAGAATAGAAAGCATCGCAAATCAAACAATAGGATGTCATTACCGTATCATATTAAAATCACTAATTAAAACTATATCAATAGCAAATCATTCACAATATCAATATATATATATATATATATATATATGAAAATGAGAATTAAAAGATGTAGAAATCATATTTAAGGTCCAAATTTTATTTCAAAAATGAAATAATAATAAAGTTCAACAAAATATTTCTTTAAGCCATTAAATCGAATATTCAAATATTTATATAAAACGCTCAAAATCAATTCATAAATCAAATATCATTTATAGAAATCATTCCATAATTTCGACAATTAGTTATTATTCCATAATAAATATATAAACTTCAAAATAAATTATATCTATTTCTAACCATAAATATAATTTACGACCATCATATGATATTCAAACTAATCAAGAATATAATATTTGCTTTTAAAACAATTCCAAAATTTATAATATATTATACTATTGATTTAAAAATATATTTATAATCAATAAAAAGCTATATTTATATTTATAATTCAAGTCATATTTGTAAGTGTATAAATAGCTAATTGAATAAAATTTAATAAATTATTTATAAACTACTTTTATTAGAATTTTAAATCTCATTATCAATTTTCAAAACATTTCAAACATCTTTTTGAAAACAAGAAAGTAAGTAAATATCTAAATATATAAAGAATGGAGTAAAATTACTCCAAATATATTTCTCAACCCATTGGCACAAAGAATTTATCGATTGACCCAAGTCGAGTTTCGTTGAACTCCGGTTGTTCATAAGATATAAACATCAACATACAAATAAATATTTATATCAATTTGCAAATGAACGGAGTTCCATTTGTCAATCGACTCTTCCAACTAATACAATCAACCAACACCAACTAAACAACAATCACGCTTAAACAATCCAATTCAACAAAGCATTTCAAACAATAAAAGGGATGAATGTATATTAAGCAACAATACTAGATATAGATGTTGTGAGTTATGAAAACTCACCGAGCCATTGAGCGAAACCCCTTATTTCCACACCTATCACATGCACGCATATAATCCTTAAATCATCAGCCCTGCTAGTCTCCAAGAATGCACGTTCATCACCATTGCTGCCCAAAACCGTTGGACCACATCAGCAACAATTACTGTCGAGCAACACTCCAAAGTAACCCACCTTCTTTGCCTGAAGATGCTGGTTGAAGTCGCCATCTATCCCTTGACCACGCTCAACCTAGTATCATCCGCACACAACTACTCGTTATCCTTCAATCGCGATGCCAAGACGCGACGTCTCTAAGTCGCAACATCGATCCTACCTTATTGTGTAGCATCTCCCCCTTACAAAGTTTAATGACGTCGGACTTGAGCACCTTTACGCATGCGATCTTTTTTTTCTCTATGTTTGATTTCAAACTGATGGGGGAAAATGAATTCAAGAGGGGTTCGTTCAATTTGGTGCTTAAGTTGAAAATAAGAAAAGGAGTGTTCTAGACTAAACTTCAAATCTTTCCTACTTTGCCCCTTTTTATTTCATTTCATTTTATTTCAAACAATTTATTTAATTATTTATAAGTAAACTTTAATTTAATTCAAAAAAATTATACTTTAAAATATTTATAATTAATTAAAATATTTTATTCAATTTTAGTATATCTATTCGAAAAGGATTTATTAATTTAATTCAATTTATTAAAACAAAATCTTTTATTAACAAAACTTCAATTAAATAGATATTTACCTTTTAAAATAATAATAATTATCGAATATCGAATTCGAATATTTTGTTTTAATTTAAATTTATTTCATTTTACAGTGTAAAAAGAAAAGTTGTTACATTACCACTAGTTTTTGAATTTCAAATTTTAGTATTAATTACATTTTGAATTTGAATTCCATTTAGACTATTTTAAATCCGAAAACTTCAGCTATCAATAAATTTTCCATTTGAGCTTCGATTTCAAAACATTATATATGGAAATTGATCAAAAATCCAATACGAATGCAACGACACAACTTTATTGGCCAAATTCCGACATCTTATTTTCCATTTTTATCCTTATTATTAATTTATTAATTAATTTCTTATAATTTTTACAATGTCCTATAGGGTTTCACATTCCTTTATATTTGATGATTTGGTAAATAGATTAAGATCAAGACCTGATATAGTAGACCGAATTTTCACTGTGACGAACTCAATTGGGGGCTCAGCCAGCCTATGCATGGTTTTTCAAGACCTAGTGTTATTGAGTCATGGATGCCCTTTTGTTTGTTGGGTTTTTTGGGTTCAGTATTATTTTAGGGATACAGTGGATGAATAAGAACAAGGTGGTGGTGGACTGTGGGAGGTCGTTGGTGATGGTAAGGTCTGATAATAAAGAGAGATTTGAGATAGGCTACCAGCCCGATGATAAGCTAACAGTTAGTTTTCTGTATTTGGTTGAGATCCTGGATGGTGCCTGTAGCTAGGGAGTATATGGACATGTTTGTGGTGGTGACTAGATTACTGCCATATAGGGAGAGAGTTCCATAATGATATGGTCAAAGATGATAGACCAATTGTTATGCCTTTGAGGCGTATAACGCCTAAAGAACGAAAGGAACTTGAGGTGCAAGTGAATGACCAATTATGGAGGGGTTTCATTTGCAGGAGTATATCCGGGTGGGGTGCACCTATAGTGCTCGCCACTAAGGAATATGGCTCTTTGTGGCTGTGTATAGATTACCATGAACTAAATAAGGCAATGAAGAATAACAAGTATCCAATTCCATGTATTGACGAATTGTTCAACCAACTTCATGGTGCAAAGGTATTCTCTCTGTTGGACCTTGTGACAGGGTTCCATCAATTGAGAGTAGCTAGGGAGAGTGTTTTGATTACAACGTTCCATATACCATCTAGATTTTATGAGTGGTTGGTTATGCTGCTCGGACTAATTAATGCGTCGGTATATTTGTTGATCTCACAAACCATGTTTCCAAGGATCATTTAAATAAGTTTGTGCTTGTGTTCATTGATGGTATTCTTGTCTGCTCATGGATGGAGGAGGAACACAAGGGCCATTCGAGGATTGTGATGTAGGTGCTAAGGAGGCACTGATCGAAGGCGAAGTTTTCAATGTGTTATATCTAGAAGAGAGATGTGAGATTCTTTGGTCATGTCGTTTCTAAGCAAGGCACTACTGTAGATCATACAAAAGCTGCAGCAGTTCAGGATTGAAACCGACCTAAGAATGCGATAGTTGTGAGGAGTTTCCTTAGGTTGGTGGGATACTATAGACATTTTATCAAGGATTTCTTTAAGATAACAACATCATTGATCAATTTAACGAAGAAGAATCCAACTATTGTTCGGACGCGAGATGCAAGCATGCATTTGTGAGTTTGAAAGAGAGGTTGATGAGTGCATCAGTGTTGGTCATTTCGAGTGGAAGAAGGAGTTAACAGGATATATAGACTCCTATGGTACTGGACTTGGTGCGGTGTTGACGTAAAAGGGTAAAGTTGATACGTATGCTAGTCGATAACTGAAACCACATGAGAGGAAGTATCCGACTCATAATTGGAAGTTGGCAATAATAGTATTTGCTTTGAAAATTTAGAGGCATTATTTACTTGGGAGAGGTTTGAGTTGTTCATGGATCATAAATCGTTGAAACACTTTTCTTTTAAAAGGATCTCAACTTTTATCGGCGGTGATGGTTGGAATTCTTGGCATCCTATGATTCTGGAATTTCCTATAGCCCAATAAGGGAGATGCGGTCTTTGATATTTTGATTAGAAGGAATGCTATTTTGGGAGCAGTTTTCCTAGTGTGGATACAGCTTGAGTTTATTGTTGGTTATGAATTCGGACCTTGATATGAGCTGGAGCCAGGGATGTTGGCTAGTTTGACTATTGGACATACTTTGATTGAAAGGATCGACACTAGCTAGAGGCATGATGCTAGCCAAGTGGAGATCATAGAAAAGATAGAGGAAAGAGTAGAGTCTGATGAGATGAAGTAGTATAGGCTCGACCGAGATGATTGGCTCTATAAGGATGAGAGATCATATGTTCCCCATGTTAGTGGGTTAAGGGATGAGGTACTACGAGAGTGCCATTATTCGAGACTGACTATGCATCTCAACAGTAATAAATACTATTATATGAAGCAAACCTATTATGGGAAGGGATGAGAAGAATGTCGTGGCACTCATCTCAATGTGTATTAACTACTAGTTGGTAAAGGCAGAACAGAGGAAACTAAGTGGGTTGATGCAACCACTTGGGATTCCTAAATGGAAGTGGGAGCAAGTATCAATGGATTCCATTGATGGGTTGATAAGGACCAGAGGAGGGTATGATAATATTTAAGTCATAGTCAATAGATTGACAAAGAGTGTTCGATTCATACCTATTAAGTATAATAGAACGACATCTAAGTTGGTCGAGTTGTATGTAAAGTGGATCGTATGATGCCATAGTATGCCGAAAGGCATTATGAGTGACAAGACCTTGTATTCACTAGTGGGTTTTGGAAGAACTTACAAGAGGCATTGGGGATAGAGCTGCAACTCAGTACAGCTTATTACCCACAAACTGATGGGAAAACCGAAAGGATGAATCATATCTTAGAGAATCTCTTGCAAGCTTGCATACTCGACTTTGAAGGCTCGTGGGATGATCACTTGCATTTAGTGGAGTTTGCATACAATAATAGTTATCATTCTAGCATCGGTATGGCACCATTTGAGGCATTATACGGTTGATCGTGTAACACTCCATGTTGGTGGGAAGTGGGCGATAAGCTGATATTGGGGCCAAATATGACCATGGGGACATCAGATAAGATTAAGATCATTCAGGAACAAATAAAAGACGATTAAGATAGAGAGAAGAGCTACGTTGATAAGAGGCATATAGATTTGGGGTTCTATGTCGGATATGGTATTTGTAAAGTTCTCTCGACTGAAGAATGTAATTCTATTAGATAATAATTAGAAGTTGTCATCGAGGTTCGTAGGTCCTTTTCCGATACTTGAGAGGATGGAGAACCTACTTTACAAAATTGACTTATCCTAAAAAATGGCGGGTATGCACAATGTGTTCCACATTTCTAATTTGCGGAAGTTTGTACCCAACTTAGGCATAATGGTTTCGTCAGACTAGTTTGATGATATCGAGAATGAAATGAAAGCTTTAAGACCTTGTAGGCTTCTTCGTATTGTCAGATGTGATACTAAGTAGCTTAGGAGGAAGACGGTGGAGTTAATGAAGGTTTAGTGGAGTGAAAGCGAAGACTATTGTACTTGGAAAACCAAGAGATGCACGAGGACCATTTATCTAGAGCTCTTTATATGGTATGATTTTCTACTCATCGCATTTACCTTCACTTTTGATACCATGTTGAATAGTTTAGTACCTTGTATACTAGGATATGCATAGATATTATTTGATTGATTATGATTGTATAGTTCCTATTTGATGTTTTGGATGATTGCATATGATTGTTGGGCATGCAGGATATATATTATTTGACTCAACCTTATAATTGGGGATTTCGGGGGCGAGATTCCTAAAGGGGAGGAGGAGAGTAATGACCCGCGTTTTACGTATCGCAGGATCATAAAATATTAATTTTAAATTCATATTGAGTTTAATGAATCCATAATTTGGGAAATGTTCACTAGTGATATTTTTCACTTGTAGAATATTTATTGGACGACTTAAACCCCGAAAGGCTTATAACTTTTTATAGGAGTCGAACTAGGGGTTGAGACCAATTTTGTTTGAAAGATATGATGGTTTCTCTTTCCATAGAGTTGTCATTATAGCATTTTGGAATTGCTAATTATGAGATATAACTATATGAAGTTGGATGGTTTTTAACAGGTTAGTGGGTAATTATTAGGCCCGGATTAGATCCATTAATCTATTTTGAGATTTGTGTCTAATTGAGAATGATGGGACAGTTCCTAATCACTTTCCCACTTCCCAAACCATTAGCTCATTTTCAACTAAAAAGCATCTTTTTCCATAGTTTAATCAGCTTAAAGACATCATTAAGGAGTAATTAGCAAGGGAATTAAAGATTTCCTGCTAGGATTACATTATGATTTGTGTATCTATTGTTCAACCTCTAATTTGCGTTGAAATTTGGGTAATTTGGTTTGATGTGAGTGGTTTTACACTCTCACTATCCTATGATTGTTCATAGAGTAAAAACGATGTCTTTAAATAGTTTTCATACATTTAAATGATTTATAAGTTTGATCTAAACTACATATCGGTTATAAAATGGTTTAAAAGGATAAATGTTAGTTTTAATTTGTTTTTGACCATTTGACCATATCAGTCGTCATAGGTTATTCTATAGATCTAGGGTGATAAAAATGCCTTAATATTGGTTTTATTGCTTTGTATTGATGCTTTGATATTGTGTGATGTTTGGATGTAGTTGTTGCTTAATTTTTTAACTCATATTTATGCATTGAATGAGTGGTCGTTATTTAAGTGGAACAAGGATCAAAATTGCTCCAAATACGACGCATTCACTTTTGAGGGCTCATGGTGGACTGGAAAAGTTATGGTTTTGGTCGCATGGAGTTTAGGAAAGGAATGGTATGATTTAGAGATGGTCGGTGGCAAAGCAAAGTGTGGTTAGGGGTATGTACGTTGGGGTGTCTTAGAGTTGGCTTCGGGACAAAAGGGTGGAAACTCTAGGGAAATGGAAAGAGGTTTGAGTTCTAAGTATTCAGCCAATTTTTAGTTGAGGCACATGGTTGGTGACGACTATAATTTGGTCGGCGACAATCATGTGGGATGGAGCAGTAAATTGAAGATAAAGGGTTTTAGGAGCCTGGTCCTTGGCTTGGGCTTCATGAAATGATGCTTTAGGGCGATGAAGGCCTTGCTTCAGGGAAAGAAGAATATTACTCTGGGCTAGTGGTGCATGTTGACAAGTGTTGGCACTTCAAAGCACTTATCCTAAATTGGCTAAGTTCTAGAAAAAGGTGGTTGAAATCGACCACTTTAGTGTGGTCGGTACTGACCATAATGGTGGGGCCCAATTTTGTTTGAATGAGTGGGGCCCTAGAGGATCGTGCCACGATGGTTTGTTTGTTTGTATGATATTTAGTTTCAATGTTATGGCTTTGCAACAAACGATTTTGATTATGGACAATAGGGCAACGCTTTGGATCGATGACTTAAGGATTTGGTAGCGATGGCCCTAAGACTTGGGATGAATGTTTAGAGATGTTCTGATGATAATGACTCGATAAGGATGGATTCATGCTTTGATGACGACGAATCAATGTTGACGAAGTCGAGATGATGATCTATAAGGATAGGTTCGATGAGGATGGAACCAGTGAGTGCAATTAGAATTATGTTCCACTAGGAATATGAGTAGAATGGAACAATGTTTGTGTTCCATTATGACGACATATGCAAAGGGATCATTAATACTTGAAGGTTTCAAGTGTGCTTGTGTGGAGAGGGTACGTGAAGATGTCCACTAGGATTATGACCGTGTCCAGATCTTATGACTGTGGATTACCCTAGATGTTATGATTATGGGTCTATTTCCTAAAATTATGAAGCGGCATAGATTGAGCACTGTGGAATCGCAATTTGATCGAGTCCTTAGCTTATGATGGTGCCACACGAGTTGTCTTATATCTAACGCACTCAAGTGATGTGACGACTATTTAATGGATGTTGTGTTTTTAATGTTTTTCATGTTTGTTTACCACTCTAGGACTATCACATAAGGTAAGTGCTATGACTGGGATATCTAGACACCCGACATCGTACTTAAATTGTATCACACCCATATAATGATGATACTGGGGTAGCATATATTGATTATTATGTGCTAACTCTTTGGATGCAGGGACATGCTAGGTATGATTTCCATACCCTATATCACATGTACTATATTGACTTTCATAGTATTTTGAGATTGTTTATCGCACACACCTGACTGTTGTTTGACTTGACGTTTTTTGCTTCGCTTCTTGTTATATCGGGTACTCTTAAATAAGTAGACTAGATAGTAGGTGTTGGATGGTGCATGGCATTGTATATATGGACTAGCAGGAGGCCACACATTCATGTATACTATATTTTAAAGCATTTATTATTTCTGTTATGTGACACTGTGGATCCCCAACATTGTTCGATAAGAGATAGTTTATCATATGAGTTTATTGATCAATTGTACAAACTCTATTACTATTTTTTATAACTATATGAACCCATGTACTTTGATTCTTTGATTCACTTAGTTATTACCGTCTCGCTTGTTTTATATCTATGATGATTATTGTACTTTATTCGATGTACTGTGAGATATACGACAGGTTCTGTGATTGTTTTAGTTACTTTACCTATATCTATCAGGCACCATTGCAGCACATTACATAGGTATATTATGTGTCAGAGGTGTAAAGCGGCCGTCACATTTAATATTAAATATTATACTGTTACATAAGATCTATCTTGTGAATTTGAATTAATCAATACATGTATGTTTCTATGTATATAAATACTATAATTGATGTTTTTGATTTAAAATAACTTATATATGTAAAAATTGTAATTTGTAACACACACACACACACACATATATTTGTGTGTGTTAGAATTTAAAGTTAACAATTTAAATCAAACTTTTATTTTAAAAAGGAAACTAAATTTTAATATTTTACAAAAGACTTTAAATTTAGAAAAGAGACAAAAGATTTAGAATTTACAAAAAAATCCATTCATGAATTCTAGATCAAAACCTTGTATATCATATGTGGTAACAAATAAATTCGCTAACCCAAAAGTGTGTAGAAAGTGATGCCAAATCTAAGAGGGACTTTGTCAACGTTAGTCGAAGTCAATAGGGTGAAGCATACATGATGTCAAGTTCGTATCAATTATGTGCATAGTCATTGAAGTCATGTCGTAAGTCATATATGATCAACGTAGATATGTAAGACAACGTGCAAGTCACAATTCAAGAGTTAAATAGTCAAATATGCTATGCAATTATTTGATATTTGTTTCCTTATGTGTACAACATTTGAGTGTTACAGTCGGCAAAAATCCTCAAATTGATTTAGGGTTTATAGAGTTGAAAATGTAAGAAGTGGGAAGAGAATGAATTATTTTTCAAAATGGCACCCCTAGGTCTATATTTTTAGGGGAAAGGCGGAATGGCTTTCAGCATCGGTAAGCCTCATCATTAGCTTCGATGATAGTGTGGAAAATGGCTTTGGAAATTTCGACGTTGTTATGCGCTAAGCTTCCTCCCTATTCCTTTAGTGTAGAGATGCAACAGTGATGAACTATGGCATTGACGGCTTCTGTCATGATGGATGACGTCCCTTATAAGTGGACAATGACACCAGCTTGAGTTAATGCAAGCATGAAGCAATGAATACCATAAGGCAAAATTAATGGCTTCGTCGATATTAGCAGCGTTCATCATCAACACCACTTTGCATAGACATACGGCGTCCTCCAAACATCATATGGAAGTCGTTGACACTGATGTTGTCTTGGGTTCTTGGACTTGTTAATGATATAAGATGTCAACGTTGATGATGGTCAGCGTCGTTGGTGTTGACAACCTCCTGCATTTAAGACCTCTTAATTGATCATTGACGACATTAGTTGGAAGCGGTAAAGAGCGACTTCACTTAATATCCCCTCAATGTTGATGATTCTTGGTGTCATTGTAGAGTAATATCTTCGAAGAGCTATGAAGTGTAGCACTTATTTAATGTAATGCTAACATCTTTTATGGTTGTCGACGATGAGCTTGCCTTGGTTACAACAGGTAAACAGCCCCATCACTAGAGTGCCGCATCAGTGAGATTCGATATGGTTTGTCTTGAAACTTCATTGATGGCTTACGATGTTGATCACTTACGATACTAACTAGGTTTCACATCATTGCCCCGTTTATTACTTACGACGTTGTCTTTGTCCTTCTACTAGCAAAGTGCGTCACCCTACTCCTTCAATACTGATCTACCCTTATATTCTCTATGTTGGTCATTGGTGCCATTAGCGTATTGCTGATCATGTGTCTTCGATGATAATGATGGGAGATAACACTTTTATTGACATCGACACTATTGTTTTTGGCACTGTTTATAGCTGTGGTCAAGTTGCACTTTGAACTCCCTCAACAAAAATTATAGTAGTAACATTTCCTCCTATAGTATTGGAAAAGCATTGACTTTTCAACTCAATAGTATCAGCATCATCCTTTCTCGCCTTTTGGTCTTTTTTCATCGATCCAACCATTTATTTTAACGCTAATCCAATAGTGATCTTTCATCTTCCCTTTTGACTATAAATACACAAACCTTCTCTCCATTGTTCTTCTTATCTGTGATAAAACCTCAAGCAAGAAATCATTGTTCTTAAAGCAATCCAGAACTCTCTCAAGTTTTTAAGCATCCAAATCATTAAGGTATGCCATCTGTTTCATTTTGCCTTTATTATCGAATTAGATCTGGCGATTTTGTACGATGCTTTATGGTTCAATTTGACTTTTATTGATTTTAGATTGATATTAGGGTTCGTTCCTTAGGCTTAAATTATTATTAACCTTAGCGATGGTTGATTTAAATTAGATCAATAGACCTTTATTTCGCTCTTATGGTTTTAATGTCAATTGAAGCAGGTATCACACCTGGTATATTTTAAGTTAATTGGTGAAGAAGTAGATTTAATAGAATTGAAACCCGTTAGTGACTAACTACGGAAACACTCATACCATCATTATGATGATCGATACTGATGATTTTTGATATCGTTATGATACTTGAAGTTAATAAAACCCTTTATCACTTTATTAGTCCATTGTAAATGATGAAAGTGAAATGCAACATCCTATTCGGAGTTATAGATGTTATTTGATGCAACATTAATAGCTTCGATAATCACTTTAAAATGGCGTTGTGATGTTAACATGACACTCGGTACCAATAAAATTCTTACTACTATTGTGACCGTCGACATTAGCATGGTTCCTTATTTTTTAATTAACATCAATAGCACCAAAGTCATTTCACATCTTATTTATTAAGATGAAGCATGGCAACACTTAGTTGATAATATAAAAGTACCATCATTAGGTATCTTGATTAAATGTGACACTAATAAACTCGGCATTAATTAAGGATGACACTGTTCATCTTCGATGTTTACCTATAAACAAGGTTTGGTAGCAGTAGTCTTACTGTTGTTATTATTGTGAGGACGCCTATGTTTTTTGGATGTGCGTTAATAATATTGGTACTAATAAAAGTTGATACTGTGCCACTACCATGACCTTCGATGGTCACATCCTGGTGTCGTCCCAACCAAAATGACATGTGGAAGCCTTTCATTGTTAAGACTAAGCGCATATCAATTAGGCGCGACGTCATCATAACCGACATCCTTTGTTTTCTTCGTTGATTCACAAAGCTCTAGTTTGACGTCAACGGTCTTTTTTTCATCGCTATTGTTCCATAACTATCTTAAGTTAGGTTTTATTCAGTATCATTACCTTCGACCTAGCTCACCACCAACTCACGTTGCCGCTATCCATTAATGTCAATTACCTTACTACTTCGACGTTAGTTATGGTTGTGTAGTTCATTAATGTTTTATAATACAAATTACTCATCATAATCGACATGGCTTTATTGATGTTGCATATCTATTCTCATGTATCTTATATATATATATATATATATATATATATCTCCTCTTCGGTTTTCTCTTATTAAGATTGAAATTTAAGTCTACTGATGAACTTGGTACTTACCATTTAAGAGTTGCTACCCTTTGATTAACATATACCTTATCATTTTGGCAATAAATAGATTACTTAAGCAACAATTTTAGACTTAGCATGTACTAAATTTTTATATAATATGAATCATGTTAATTTCTGAAGTTTGAAATAATACCACCTGGCAAGAAAATGGATGGTCAACAATCCAACAGGAAATCCACTAAGAAAGCTAGTAAAAGGACTAAACCTTCACCTTCAGCCAACAAGAAGGGAGATATCATTTCGAACCCATCATACATCACCACCCATGCCGAGGTAGACTATATTCTTGAACAGTTTGGAATCATCGAAGTTGAAGCCATTCCTGCTGGCCCCTTAGACAACATTTATAGCCCGCCGAAGGGATACTTTGCTTTCTCTACCATGCATACCTGGCACACAAGCTACCTTCCTTTCCTTGGGTTTCTCCTAAGATATTTGATGCATATGAATATTGCACTAATTCAGTTCTTAACAAATTCTTATACATGTTTGACCTGCTTGGAAGTCTTAGCTCGAGAGGCAGGACTCGTATCTCTAAGTGCTGGAATTCACTATTGTATATCTGGTCCTGCTAAGGTTGGTGAACAACTAGGCCATCAATTGTATCGAATCCATCCCTACCCAAAAAGCTTGAATTCTGAGAGTGTTAACACGACGAGAGGATGGAAAACTTAATTCTTCTTTGTCAAATGCTTCTCCAATATAAGCGGAACATTTTCTACTACTAGTAAGTTTCTTTTACATGCTTATCCATGTTGGTTTATTAGTTTTTTACTAGTCAGTGTCTCTCTTTTAGATCTTGCCCCTAAGAAGATGAATCTCGAGGATCAAAAACTCATGCTATCGCTAACTTAAGTAGTAAGGAAAATGGGGAGCATGCTCAGACTATTAATCCCGACTAAACTTCTTTGATATTCTATCATTTTGGATTGACACAAAGTCCTAGGAGAGCCTCCAATGATAAAGTACAACAATCGAGGCAAAAGCTCGTCGGTAATGGGCAAGCCCGAATCTTTTACATCTAACTCCCACATTCATCCCAGGGTACTTGGTAAGATATCATTACATTCACTCAAAATCTATTGTAATACCATCTCATAAGCGTATTCCCTTGATTCGGGTTGTTCTGCTTTGATAGTTGCTCATATAGAGAAGGAAGCCATAATTGACGCTCCTAAAGACAAGTTGGACAAAGATAACACTTCTGCCTGGTTCAAGCTTCCGAACATTAATCTCTTAGGGATGCTATCTCTAGCCCATTCTCTTTTGCCAAAAGGAAACCAAGCGATAGTTCTGCTGGTGCACCTACCCCTAGTAAGAAGCCTAAGATTGGGGACGTGTAATCCTCTATCATTATTAAAGAGGAAGAATTGGTGGCACAGATTCAAATGTTGAGACCTCAAATCTTAACACTGTTGGAAATGAGGCCCAATAGATGGATGAAACAGAGCATTCATGGGATCCACTGCTTCATATCACGTTCCCAGGCTCTCTAAAGCTCTGAACCATATTTGTGAGGATCTTAGATTTTTTTTACACTAGAAGATCCACATATTTCCATGTCCCAATCGTCAACTCCTATTAGTAAGTTTGATGACCTTCTCCAACTGGTCATTCAATTCCCTTCTTTTGCTGCTCTTAAGCCATTACAACCTTCCTCCTTTACTCAAGACAATCGATTTGCCCTTCTTAAGCAACACTTCTTGGTATGTACCCCTCTTGTTTAACTACTTTATACTCTTAATATTTCATGTATAACATCTTAACTCAAGTTCTGTTACTCGTTCTAGGTCGCCAAACATTTGTTTAAATTTCAAAAGTAAACCTCAAGATCATCTAGCGAGACATCAAAGCTTCAGGAACAAAACTCCTTGCTTAACAACTATATCACTGATTTAACCATAGCAAGGGATGAAGCCGTGAAGGAAATAGAAAATTTGGCTACTTTTCTGAAGGAAATAGAAGCATTACTCCTTAAAGAAATAAATGATAAGTAGATTTCAAATGACAAGATAAAGGCTCCAGAATTAGCGCTTGAGGAGGCTGAAATGAAGAAGGCCAAGCTTGTAGCTGAGAATGCATCTCTCGAGAAAAGACTAAAGAAGTAAAGAGTTCTTTTAGATAAGTCAATATGCATAATCAGAGATGGAAAACAGAAGGTGTCTCATTTCCTTGGCAAGCCCCTTGATACTATCATCGAGAGTTCTCATGAAAAGGCGCTCTTTATTGCATATGTTGATAATGCACACAAATGCTTAGATTTTGGCTTCCTTTCTCTCCCTCCAGCATGATACAAAAAGTTTATGGATAAATTTGAAGTGATGTCGAATAAATCTCAAGCACCTAGAGAAGGTCTCTCGAGTAAGAGGAGGAGATTGATGCTGTAAAACTATTGGATTTCAATGATCCTTTGACCGATAAGGAAATAGAGTCAGATGAGGAAGAGAAAGATAATGAGGAAAAAAGGGTGGGGATGATCATGACAATGATGGTCCCTATGATGATAATAGCGGTAACAATTGACAATGGTGGAGGTGATGGAAAGGGTTTCTTTGGACCACCAGATGATAAGGATGGATTAGGAGATACTAACCCAGACCTGGAGGCCCAAGGCAAGGAGGCTGCTAAAATTCCTGACCCTCCAAGGACAAACTCTCCTTAAAAGAACAGTGCTTCCCAATGCCAAAAATCCAAGGGAAAAGAAAAGATTTCTTCATCTTCAATTCCACTTACTTAGGTACGGATCTATTTATTTAGATGTCTTAATTTGCTTAGTAATTCGTAGTTAATTTGTTAACTTTTCTATTAAGAAAGATATCAAAATATCACTATGATGTAATACTTAAAAAGAAGCAAATGGAGATAGACTTATTGAATAGGGAGTTGGATAGACAGACGAAGGATTATAATAAGTTGTTTGAAAAATATGCGAAGTTTGCTACAAGTGCGTTGAAATTAAGATTCTTCAAGGAAAGGGAACTCACTCCTTGGTTGAAAAGAGCATGCCACCATCGAGAAAAACTTTTGATAGAGAACGTTGAATTAATAACTCTTTTCTGGATGTTAACTGACAATAGGAACGCCTTAGAAGAATTTCTCTACAGAGCTTACTCGAGGAGTAAATTCGTTGACTTCTCTAATTTAGGCGACAACTGTGGGGGTTTGCTTAGACACTTTCACTATAGATACCAGGATGAACATGGGTCCGATCCCCATCCCGGGGTATTCTTGTATCTCCCAAGAGTTGCCCCTATTCCCCTTTCTTCTCATTCTCTTCCCCCGATAAACTTAAATATAATAAGAAGAGATTTATTTTCGAAATGCATAAGAAATCAATTTTGTACGAACCCGAATAATTTTATAAGTGTGATATGCAACTTGGTTTACTTATTAACTTTATTTTAGTTTTCTTGTCCTTGTTCTAATTTCAGTATATTGTACAGACTAAAGATTTATCAAGCAGTCTAGGCCTAGAGAATTTTTAAGTAAGTTTGTCAAGCTAAAGAAGAATTTTAAGGATAAATCTTCGATTCTTAAAACGTCACAATTGGCGAGACATTGCTTCCTCGGAGATTTACAAGAAGTTTACATGCAGTTTCCCTATCTCTGTTTTATTTTTTGGATGATGAAAAGGACAAGTTACTCAATGAAATTTGATCTTACCATACTAAACTAATATGTGGTCGTGATAGCCCTCCAATCGAGGAATGAGATTACCATTGATTCCCTCCTATTTATACCTAGAGGGATTAAAGCTTCTTTTGATTCTACACTCACTTCATCGGCTAAGACATTCGAGAGGGATAAACCGCAGTTTCAAAACTCTAGGTGTTATCTAAATGTTTAGAAATAGAATTACGACATAATCTTGACCTTCTTATTATTGTAAACTCTGCTTATTATCAATAGGAAAATTTTATTTCTTATATATTAATTTTGTTTCACTTATTCTTAATAGCTGACTCAATTAGTATGTACATCTGATCCTCTTGATGCCTTCTCACGAGTTGTTGAAATCAAAGATAGATTATTAGCAGATACTGATAAGAAGAAATCATCCCGAGACGATTCATCTTTACTATTTCCGAATAATCTGAAGGCATAAAAATAGCACAGGAAATACTTCTAACTGAGAGTGATTTTTAAATGTCTGAAAGAGCAAACTTTCAGCCTTGAAGTGAAATGAAGGAGAAGGATGAAAGAGTTCAACAATTGATAGAGAGGACTAGGTCGGTCTTAGAATCCAAACTTCCGTTTGGCTTTGACGCTGAAATAGCTAAATTGCATCAATAAATAATTGATCTCGAAGTAGAGCTAATGAAAAGCTAAGCCTACTATCAGTTGTTAGAGCGTATTGCAAGTGAAGGCAAAGTTAGCCTTCCTACCCTACTCCTGGGAGAATGATCTTGATCTCTGGTTAGCCAAGAATTCTGTACTTTATTAAACCCACCTCTGGGATTAAGCGATGACATGATTTCAAAATGGAGTACAAAAGATAAATTTGAATGTATGCAACACTTTAGCAGGAAATGGAATGAAAAAGTATTTCAACATATCGAACGAATATGAAAGCAAAGTTCGAAGGCTTGAGTGTGAAAATATACTCTTAAACAAAAGATCAAAGAATTAAATAGTATGATTCAAACTTTACAATGAGCCAACAAGACTCTCTAACATGCTTTGAAAACTCAGATTGGCTCAATTGACGATGAGAATACCACTCATAAAATGGAAAAGAAATTTAAAGAACTTCTGGATGTGGCTATTCGCCACGTTATCGATCCTTTAATTGCCAAGGATTTGGAGAAAATTGCATGAAGCCTCGAACTTTAGCAATGATTTGCTTTAAACAGATTTTTCTTTTCTATTTGATTTCTGTACCTGTAAATTTGCATGTAATAACTTGTTTGGAATGAAAGTTATTTCAAATATAAAATATGTAGCTTTGAATCGAATTGTCTGATTGTCTTATTTTTTTACTTTGAGCTTTTGATGTTCGAATTGTCTGATTATCTTATTTTTGTACTTTGAGCTTTTGATGTCTAGATCAACATTCTGCTTCTAAGACAATTGAAAACCCTACTAATTGAGATTTTCATATTATAATTTGCTTTCTTATAAAAGACCAAGAAGCCTACTTGATAGATAATAATAGAAAACCAGAAATCCATCTAATAATGGTAGAACAACGGGAATTCATCTAGCAATAATAATGAAGGACCAGAAATTTTTATCTGGCAATGGTAAAGAAGACCAGAAGTCCTTATCTGATAATAATAAAAGAAGAATTGAAATTCATATTTGATAACAATAGAAGACCAAAAATCCTTTTTCGGTGATAATATAAGGCAAGAAATCCTTATTTGGAAATAATAATAGAAGACCAGAAATCCTTATCTGGTAGTTGTAAAATTGCGTTTGTTGGGAATCATAAATAGCTTATATTTGATGGACTTTTCTCTAGAAGGTTTGTTTGATTTGAAGCACTGCTTAGCTTGGATTTTAATATATCTTCCTCTAGAAGACCGACTGATTGGGAGCACTACTTGGATCGGACCCTTTATCACCGTATTAAGTGATGAATTAGGTCTGCTATCTAGTGTGTTTGGTTAGCTATCTTGAGCAGGACCATAGACTTCCCGACATCCCTCTAGGAGGCGTTTCAGTGAGCCCTTTAATGACGACACTGAAGGCTTATTCGATGCTTTGGATAGGTCAAATGCTAACCCATCCTCCTTCTAGGAGGCACTTTAGTGAGGCCTTTGATGATGACACTAAAGGCTGGGTTGGTACTTTAGTGAGGCCTTTGATGATGGCACTAAAGGCTTATTCCGTGTCCCTCTAGGAGGTGCTTTAGTGAGGTATTTGATGACGGTGCTAAAGGCTTGGTCGGTGCTTTAGTGAGGCCTTTTATGCCGAGACCAAAGGCTTACTCCATCCTTCCTCTATGACGTGCATCAGTGAGGCCTTTGATGATGACACTGGAGGCTTTTAAAAGGCCTTTGATGGCCATGGACCTTTGATAGTCAAGGCCTTTTGATGGCCATATTCTTTATCCTATAAGATTCGTGCTCCTTAACCATGTAGATACACTTATTTGAAGCACCTTGCATTATTGTAAAACTTGTTTTACATCTCTTTACAAACTCGTTGAGTTTTCCTTACCATAGAAAATTAATAATCATCCCTTCCAAGCTTCTGCATTAGTTGGTGTCATGGCCATTTGCAAGATGATAATGATAATATGATCTTCCATGATTCGATTCAAACTTAGGTCTTCTCTTTTATGAAGACCAATAGTTGAGCTCATGTTTAGTCAGGAAATAGTGTTTTCAATAGAAGTTGTGAAAGTGCAATCCTTCGGAAGTCTTGACTTAGAATTAGCCATTTTAGTTGATGCTTAGCTCTCTTATTGCTCACTTTAAGTTCCTCACAAAAGGTGAACTTCCTTCTTAGAGAGTTTGGTGCTTAATTGTCTTGTAAGATTAATCGACCATGGTTTCGCACTTTTTACTGAAATGATAAAAGTCCTTTTTTAACTCATTTTCAAAGATAGTTCCTTGAGCTTTAAGCTGGATTTCCTTTCTTATTTTGACGAAGGCGCTATCCTCTTCACATTGTCCTTTTAGGGCAAAGATTGATGTCGGTCCTACATGGAATGGATCCACACTCCATATTTCAGGATTATTAGGAACTATTTGTCTTTTTTTTCTTCCACAATTTGTAATGCTATATATCTTAGCTGTAACGACCCCAGATTTTTAATAAATCTAAATTGATAATTAAATTTATTTTTGAATTAAAATTGTGAAATGTATCGATGAATTGAAGCGAGTTTCCCCAATTCAAATAAAATACGTATAAAATCATATGAATTTACATATTGTATATATGTGATTTGGATTTAAATTTCAAGTAAATAGTTTAATAATATTTATGTGTATATATGTATATATATTGAATTTGAGTTTAAAATCTCAAGTAATGGTTTAGAAATAATTATAAAAATAAAAATACACACATATAAGATAAATTATCACTTAACTATAAAATAATAACAAACTGTACATACAAAATAATTTAGGTAGCATAAGTATGTAGACTTAGAAGAAAACAATGACTGGTAATGCTATCATCTACGTACAAAGCAAGTAAAACAAATAAAAGAAAGTATGCCTATACAATTCAAATAGAATTGTATGTAAACAAAAAAAGGAGACATTGCATTTAATACCCTATCTTCTCAAGTACAATACTATTATCTCTCAGCCACCATAACATGTTTTATCGGCCACCACAAAATCATTTCAGCTGAGAAAAAAAAAATATTTGTACAAAGGCAATTAATGCAACTGTACATATGAATAAAGAGATAAGTATGGACAAACATATATTCATTTACAAGCCTCATAAATGCAAGCCATCACGTTGCACGTATATCAGCCTCCAAAGAAAAAAAATCCATGTCTTGTATTGTACTAAACAAATAATATCACTTTGTACAAATTTTATACCCTGTAAACTCATCACTTACATATATCCATCAACTCTTCATTTTCAGTTCGTCCCTTAAAAACTGAGAAACAAAAATCTGAAATAACAACATCTTTAAAACTTAAACAAAATTCTTCGATCTAAACAATAATATATCAAGCCAAAACCAGAGAATCAAGAATGGGTTTTAGCTTACCAGTTTCAAGCCTGTTTCATATTATAGCAACTCTGCTCTTTTCTTTCCTGGAATCTAAGGTGAGCAAACTAACTTCTAAAAACCTCAAAATTTTTTAAATCTTGGCTTGCTTGTGATGAGTATTAGATGTTGTTTGTGGAATATGTTTGCCTGAGTGTGAATATGCCTGAATGTGTATATATATAGGACTGTGTATATATGTGTGTGTACAGACATATATATTTTTGTTTTTCAAGTCACAGGTTTTAAACCCAATTCAAGAAAATTCATATCTCTTCAAATAATAACATTTAGATTTTGATGTTTGAATAAAATTTGTTTATGATACTCTAATCTAAATTTTAAAAATAAATTCCAGGTGTGAATATGGATGGAATATTTATAAATTTGAATATGACAGTGATAATCCAACTCAAGTCAAAAATCAATGATTACGATTTCTTGTTTGGATCTTATGAAGCGAGTCATAGTAGAAAATCATGATTTTAGAATATAGTTTCAAGACTTTTAGATTTGAAAATCGTTTGAATTTTCGTGTTGAACGGAAATGACACTTTGGTCAAATTCTGTCGAACAACGAGATGAAATTCGTCGTGCTCGGGTCAGATGATGGTTCGAGCATCTAGGATCAATGGAAAATTACAATTTGAATTTATAAGTGAACGAGGCATGGGAACGATGTGGATTTAGGGTTTTAACACTAGTTTTACTCGTATGGGTTTGAAGTGGAACTGCGTCGCGTCAAGATGATCCAGGTCATCGGACCTGGGGGAATAAGGAGAGGTGGTTCTGGCGAATCTCTGGACGTGGTCGCAGGGTCTACGACGGCCAGAGGCGGCGGCACGAGCTAGTTTCTGGTGATCGCAGTTGTTCCAGATTTGTCCATCATGTTCGAATTCAATATCGGGGACGTTTTCGAAGATCTAGTTGTTTGGGTAGGTCAGTGTTGATGTTGTCGACTTGTCGAAGGTAGCGTGGTTGACCAAGGATCGCCGGAACGTTCGTGCACATGCACGCGTAGGTGATGATATCTGATGTAGTTGTGGATTTGGGAAAGAAGAAAATTATCTCGGGTTCGTGTGCATGAAATAGATTGTCTGGCTCGAAGCAGATAATGATTTTGCTTGGGAAAATGCTGTTCTGGGCTCGGGAAGTTTGTGAACAGGTTTAAACCAAACCTGTTTCTGTTCCTATGAATTTAAACTGATTTTATTTATTTATTTTAAAGCAAGGTTGAACTGAGTTTTTAAAATCAATGTTTGAATAAGTTTAATGGAAGATAAATCAAGTTTATACAAGTTATATAATGTATATATCTGGTTTTAAAACATCCTTAAAATATTTTGGAAATATTAAATCAATTTAAGATAAAGGAATTATCTTTTGATTTGATTAAAATCTTAAGTGTTTCAAAGATCAATTATTTGATTTAAGTAATCAAGGATAATTTATTTAATGATTAAAGTTGATTAATAAATCAAATGATTAGTGAAAGAATAATTTATTAATATGGTTAATTAATTAAAGCAATTAATTTGAAGATAATTAATCAAAGATTAATTAATTAATGTAAGTGGTTAGGGATGATCACTTATTAAAATTTTATTAATTAAATGGTAATTAATTAATTAAGGGTTAATTTATTAATTAAAGATAATTAATTAAATGGTGAATTAAATAATTAAAGGTTAATTATTTAATAATTAAAGGTTGATGAATTATAATCAAAGGTTAATTAATTTATTATTAATGGTTAATTAATAAATGATTAAAGAATAATTAATCAAAATGATTTGTAATTTATTAATGTTAATTAACCAGAATTTGTAATTCATAAGAAATTAATCTGATTTGAATTAATCAGACAATTAACTGATCTTACTTATGGATGTTTGGATTCTATTGAATGTGAATTGTTTGATATCCCTGATATATTCTGATTTGTGTTGTGATCTGTAATTTATTATCTGGGATGAATGTAATTGATTATCTGTGATATATATATCTGTGATCTGTGAATGAACAATAAGCGTTATAGTTAATACCGCTTATCAATTATATTTCGGTATTCTGATCTGTGATGATTGAATGATGTTGCACTACTGTGTGAAACCCCTGAACTACACCATACACACACAAATATGGATTTCACGTGGAAATCGGTTAAGTCACAGATGATTTAAATTCAATGTTTTTGAAATTGAAATTTTAATTTCAATTGATTTTGAAATTGGAAATTGGGGTTTAATATGAAAAGCTTTTGAAGGAGTTTTAAAGATATTTTGGATATCTTGAAATTTAAATAATTTGATTGAATTCAAGTTTGAAATTGAATTCTATGATTTGGAACTAGGGATTAAAGATGATGTATAAGTTATATATGGGTTAAACCATTTTAAAGGTATTGATTTGGGAATTTGAATTTAATTCAAGGGTTTTAACTCGTGTAAATATAACTGGATTTTTCCGAAACGAAAACTACTTGTTTTCAAATAATAATGGCTTTCATTTTAAGAAAGGATTTCCAAATTGTGTTGAAAGGTTTCAAGTTTGAAATAGAATTGAAATGCTTTGAAAACTATGAAATGAGTCTTTGATTCAAAGACCGGACGAGTTAATCCAACTTGAAATGGAATTGTTTTGAAAGACTATGAATGAATCTTTGGAAACGAGTTTTGAAAGCTATAAGTTAAATCTTGATTTAATGATTTAACGAGTAAACCTATTCAATTAAAATGGAAATTGTTTTGAAATCCATGAATGGATCTTTGTGAACGGGGTGAACTTTGTGAATTGAATCTTTTTGTTTAAAAGATTAAAAGTGTGGAAATTGTTTTAACCATGGAAGGTTTTTTTGAAATGAATCTTTTTGTTTAAAAGATTGGAAATAGTAATTTGTTTTAACCATTCGAATGAAAAGTTTTGGGCTTTAAGTTGTGATGTAACTGAGACCCCAGTATCCATATGATTTTTAATATTGCGCTCGTTATTCGGTTTAGCCGAGGAAGGACCTTTGTGTCATATAACCCATTCCGAATAATGATACGACGTATATGGATAGCATTGAAGACCGGTGGTGAAGACTGGATATTTTCGAAAACGAAAGGACAACTCGTCGAATGTCTCTGCATCGACTGGTCCCCGATATAGAGATTTTAGCACCCTTTGTGATGGGAAGTCCGGACGTGATTAGAAAATTATCCGGATTTGCAAGGGCTTATTTGGAAGTGCCTTCGGTTCCGTTCGATCCCGGAACGGACTTGTATGGATGTGTGTCTGACATTACACTTTGAGATGTAAAGCTGGTTTCTATCAAATACATTTCTGTTGGTGGCGGAGAATTTATTCTCTTAGCTTAACACCCTTCTCTGAGACGTACGAGCTCAGAGGTTATGTAGTTGATGGTTACTAGTGATACATTCCCAATTTGGTAATGTGGCATACGAAGTGCTGTTGATCATTTGTTGGTCAAAGCGTTGCTTTGTGAAAAAGCGTGGCTTTGTGAAAAAGAGTGGCTTTGTGAAAAAGCGTAGTTTTGTGGACGAGACTTCGTCGAGCCTCACAACCCGGTAATGGTCGAAACAGGATTGTTGCGGCAAAGGTTTTTAGGGGTAGCGCCCCTAGGGTATGTCATTTCCTTCTGGATAAAAGGTGGTATCATGGTATGGAGCCCAGATACTTACTCATATGGACACACTTTATTTATTACTGTGTGATGTTGCTTTGTGATCGAGACATCTCGGATAAAGGTTGGTTACGACCGGGGGATGACATACTTGTGTGTTAGTTACCTAGTTACAGCTGTACAGCGTGAGGTAGCGTCAGTGTGTTAGTTACCTAGTTACAGCTGTACAGCGTGAGGTAGCATCGACCTTGTGTTTGCAGAGATCCGGTTAGGTTCTCGGGGCGTCTTTCTAGAGGCGTTTCCATTTCGGCGTAAGGAAGTTCCTTTGCCTGACCATTTGTTGGAAATCCAAAGAAACAATACGCGCCCTGTACGGTTTTAGTTGTATAACCTGCTATTGAATGTGGCGGTAACCTGCTATTGAACATAGTAGCTATAGTAGGCATACAATAATGGTTGTATATTGGCTAAGATTAATATTATATTTTCGAAAGGATTTTCACACTATGCACTAGTAATAATATCAAAAGAGTTTTCTTTTGCGTAGTAAGCATGTTTGACTATCATAAGAAGAAATCTCCTCTAAGTCTGCGATTGCATTGTGTGTGTGGCGGGAGGTCTTATGGTAGTTTCATTTTCCAAAAGCATTGCGGGTTTCAATGTTTAAAAGCCTTTTTGTGTTTGTTTAAAGATAAACTGTTTTGTTTGCTCATACCAGTCCCATGACTGATCCGGAGTTTATTGTTCCCTTCCTAAACTCTGGGTGCCCATCATTTTCTACATGGGCAGTCTAGAGTTGAGTTTCTCAGATATTCAGGTTTAGTAGATTATCTGGAGCTGGTTCAGTTCTTGGAGTTCAGGACCGCACTTGCTTCTCTTTGTGGTTCGAGCTTGACATTGGAGTGGTTGGAGTCAGTCTCTCTGACTGATCATTTGGAGTTATCATTTCTGCTTTCCGCTGTATCATTATTTATCTCTGATATTGTTGTATCATATTGATATCATTGTTGTATATCATTCTGGATATTGTATGCGTTGGAGTTGTATATGATATCATTGTTTTCTTTTTTTTCCGCTGTGTTGTTATACTTAATGGTGTTATAAGCTCCGGTGAACCAGATTCGCGTTTGAATCTACGACATTTTGAGTACAAGTGAAGTACGGGTGCTGATTTTCGAAGGCCGATTTCAGGGTCATCACATTAGCACTCACTCTTTATGGAGCTAAAGCTCACTAATGGCTCAATAGATTGCCCTAGTGATTTGAGGCTCAGAGTATTCTTGTTCGAACGACTTAGCACTATTAACAAACATGGCTAAGCAAAACTCAATTTATGCAATTAATTGGTGTTGGGAATCAAGGATAGGTTGGCTTTGAATGGGATATGCTTGGTAGGATTAATTTATCTAAACGCTAAATATGCAAGCTGGGTAGTTCCGCTTGGGGTTTTAACGGAGTTGGAGTTCAAGCCCTCCTTCTAGCGTCAAAAATGTTAACGGATAAATTCTCTAACCCCGAAATGTGTAGAAAGTGAAACCAATCGAAGATGGACTTCGTCGGCATTAGTCAAAATCAATAGGGTGAAGCATGCATGCTGTCAAGTTCGTATCAATTTGTGCATAGTCATTAATGTCGGATCGTAAGTTATATATGATCAAAAAAGATATGTAAGGCAATGTGCAAGTCACAATTCAAGAGTTAAGTAGTCAAATATGCTCTGCAATTGTTTGATATTCAATTCCTTATGTGTACAACATTTAAGTGTCACAATCAACAAAAATCCCTAAATTGATTAGGGTTTACAAAGTTGAAAATGTAAGAAGTGGGAAGATAATGAATTCGTCCTCAAAATTGCACTTCTAGGTCCGTATTTATAGGGAAAGCCAACATAGCTTTCGGTGCTGGTAAGCTTCCGCATTAGCTTCGACGACAGTGTGGGCAGCTTTGGCAACTTTGATGTGGTTATCTACTAAGCTTCCTCCATATTCCTTTAGTGAAGACATGTGGCAGCGACAAACTATGGCATCGATGGCTTCTGTCATCATGGTCGACATTCCTTATGAGTGGGTAATGACACTAGCTTGAGTTAACGCAAGCATGAAGCAATGACAACCATAAGACTATATTAATGGCTTCGTGAATATTGATGGCTTCCTCCAAATGTCATATGGAAGTCGTCGACACTGATGTTATCTTGGGTTCTTGGACTTGTTGATGATATATGTTGTCAACGGTGATGATGGCTGGCGTTGTTGGTGTTGATAGCCTCCTGCATTTAAGCCCTCTTAATTGATCGTTGACGACATTAGTTAGAAGAAGCGAAGAGCGGCGTCACTTAATATCCCCTTGATGTTATGATTCTTGGTGTCATTGTAGAGAAAAATCCTCGAAGAGCTACAAAGTATAGCGCTAATTTAATGTAATGCTAACATCTTTTGTGGTTGTCGACGACGAGCTTATCTTGGTTACACTAGGTAAACAGTGGTGTCACTTAAGTGTTGCATCAGTGAGATTCGATATGGGTTGAATCTGCACTCATTGATGGCTTACAATGTTGATCAATTATGATACTGACTAGGTTTGGCATCATTGTCCCTTTTATTACTTGCAACGTTGACTCCGTCCTTCTATTGGCAATGTGCGACACCCTACTCCTTCGATACTGTTCTACCCTTATATTCTCAATGTTGATCATTGGCGCCGTTAGAGTATCGCTGATAACATGTCTTCAACGATAACGACAGAGATAGCATTTTTATTAACGTCGGCACTATTGTTTTTGGCACTGCTTATTGTCGTAGTCAAGTTGCACTATGAACTCCTTCGACAACAATTATAGTAGTAATAATATGCAAACAATACCCAAAATATTTATATTAAAAAATTCAATAATATGATGTAAGAAATTAATTTTCAAGGTAAGGTTAAATAATTAACATACACATTTTATTTACGTTTGTGTGTGTGTATATTATAAAATTATAAAATAGATCACAATCAGAATTAGGCTTTTTTTCCAAGAAAATTTCCAAAACAAAACAAAAGGAATTGGACAAATTCGGCACATGTATATTCATGATAAGAATATTTAGATCTGAATCAAAACAACAACAAATTATCAAAGGAGACATAGGATCTAAATCGTATCAATTATGATGAATATATATTGAAAGGAGATGAAAAACAAAAGTATCTGAATCAAAACAACATAACAAACATACTTTTAATTGAGATAGATTTCTGATTCCATGTTGCAAGATGAATAATTAAAACATAAGATGGATCATATAGAGTCTAAGTATATGAATAATAGAAACACACAAACAAATTAAATTAGAGAATTACCTTAGGATATTGCCAAAAGTCACACCTTGAATAATAAATGGATGCTCATATATTCTTAAATCAACTTCCAAATTTTGCAAAGATCAAGAGGTGCGAACCACATTTAATAAATTGATTTATTTAACTCTATTTTTTTGGAAAACTTTTAGCCATATATACCATAGCTATTTCGACCATTAAGGGACAGAAGGAAAGCAAGAGGAAGAAAATAATTTTTATTAGGAAAGTGTGACAAAATGAATGAGAGAGAATATATTTTAAATGAAATAATGAAACCTTCCAACTACCTCCTTTAAAACCTTACCTACTCAGTTCTCAATTAAATCTCATCAAATCCTCAAAACTTTCCAAATCCATTCAACATTTGTTCCATTTAACTCTAATTTAAATATTCAATCGATATCATATATCGATACACGCGTTTATAACTTCAATACACACACTTAACTAAATACTAATGGTATTCAAAAAAATCAAATAAAATTTATTAATTAATATTTTATGAATATTAATTAATTCAATCAATTTACAACGATTATAAATTAATTAAATTGTTTGGTTTATTTAGAATATTCATCATTTCGGTTGTGCAAATCAAATGTGTAAATTATGTCAGTGATTAATATCAAACAATTTGAATATTAGCATTCACATGTAACATTAGCTAGTGATGTGCCATTTTGGATGAATTAACCATGTATACATCTTTTTGGTAAAAATCTAATTTTGCTTATTAAAAGCGGTACCCGTTATCAACGATTATTTACATCAATTCTCTTCATCAACATTATATCAAATTAAGGCTTGTAGAATTTAGTTTTGGTCAAATTCCAACATCGTCCATATTCAACTTTGTAAGTCCAAACACAAAATCTTTGGTTCAATAATAATAATTATCGTTAACCTACTGATATGCCTAGAGACTTTGACTTTGAGTTGACTACCATTTACAATGATACCAACACCATACAACCAAGGGGACGAATTCTCTATTGAGTAGTGTTTCACTTCCAATGCTTTAAATCAGACCCAACTATAGTCATTCGATGAATGCTATACCAGATTTAATTATAATCAAAATGGAGCATCTACATTGAAGTTCCATAATATTCTCAAGTCAAAGGAACTACGTAACACTGTCACTTCGAGATTCTTCGTTTGACCTTTGTTATATTAACCCACAAAACACTCTCGAATGAGTCATTTCATAGTTATTCAAAAATAATCAATACGTAACCCATTTGCACCCCCAACAGCCATGAATCATACACTACCCAATATTTGGAGAATGTTACGTACTATAGTCTCAACATATGTATCGATATCCTATCTCGAAACATCTTAATTATGGATATTTAATATAATATGATAATTTTAATGTAATAAGTTTCTCATGATTACAACACATTGTAATTACTATCACATAACATATCATTTAAGGATTTTCTATTTAATATACATTAAATTAATTACTTAATTTATTATATCATGATATAATAAGTATATAATAGAAAAAACTCTATCACGCCCTGCACGCATAATTTTTCTAAAAAGATGTGTGTGTGTGTGTGTGAATGTGTGTGCATAACTGTGTGCATATGACTATCGATGTACCTGTATGTAAGAGTGTGTGTGTGTCTATATGCATCAATTTATGTGTGTATATCAATGTTAGTGGGTGTATAAGTGTTTGTATGTTTGAATTTTTTATGTTTAAATAATTAATTACTCACCTTAATACTCTACATTTCAAAAAATACCAAATTGTTTGACCAAGGAAGAGAATTTCTCAAACACACGAGTAGATGGACTAGTAACATCAATAGGCCTAATAGGACTGCTGGTAAGATTAGAAAAGATATTACATCATGCATATTTGAACGCGATCCATCATGATTTGGGATCCACCATGATCTGAGTGGGACCAACCACAGCTGTATCTACGGCCGCTACTAGATAGACCTGTTAAAAAAAAATACATTTTTGGATATATATATATATATATATATATATACAATATAAAATGAAATGCGGTGAAGTACATATTTCTGAAAATAAAGAAAAATGAAAATAATTTTTATATGTAAAAGTAATCCGACAATCAATTACAAATATACTACTAATTCGCAACATCATTATAAATATCATTATTTACACTATCAACATCATACTCATGGTCATTTACTTTGATATCATCATCTTCATCATGAACTAGGACATTGTTTTCCTCAACCTCGACATCTTCATCTAATTCAACTATGTTAAATGCTTCATTATTGAGCAGCCCTATATCGTCCTATCTTCCGTTAATTGGAGTAGGTCATTGGCATTTGAACCGTTTTGGTATGGCCGATCATTGGCTATGATCATTTTCCTACTAATGACCATATCAGATTTGTTTTAAGAATAGCCAACTAGTCCACCTTCTTGTTGTTCATAGCAGGATAAGGCCCGTAATAAACGGGTGTTGCTTGCATCACTACAACAAATGTATTGATGCCTTTATATCATGTTTTAAGGTTCACCTCAACAAGAGGATAATCTTTATGTATATAACATACTCCTACATCAGGCATAATATCGAAATATTTGCATTTGAATAAAAAAGTTTCAAGCTCTGGTATTACCGAATAAGTAGGTTTAATTATTTCCTATACTGTGATGACTATCCTATACCTCTAGTACACAAATATCATAAATAGTGCATTGCAACAGTATCCAACCAATATAGAGTGGTAGTCAAGATAAAATAGCATCAATTAAAAGGCAAACCTATTGTATATCTCTTAGCACATAGGACAAACTATAATAACCAACATGGATATAAACAAATGAGATGGTAACATAACTATATGAATCAAAACCAAATCAGAGTGCATCATATCCATCACAGTTGTACAAAAAAAGAGGAAATAAGTTTATACACCAAATTATAAACCCGATAGAAAATTGTCTCAAAATAATAGTCAAGTGTGAAATAGCTGCACAACACTACGCTGTCAAATATATAACTCAAAAGTAGATATATCAAAGCGCCAACAACCTGCTCGTCCTCTGCAAAGTTCCTTGCTCTATCTCATTCCTGTTAATCTCTAATCTACTAATCAAAAGTATCCTAGATGATAAAAAATAAAGAAAACCTCAGGTCAGACAAATAGTCTTGTTTGAGCGATATGTAATATCAAACTATATAAAATAGACAAAGTAAAGAGGAACACAAGATATGGAGAATCATACCTAACATATTCCTGCATTCAACAAGTTTTCACATAATAAAATCTATGTATTTTCTTATCATATGGGTGCACTACATCAAGTACAATATAGGGTATCGAGTTATTAACATAGTAATACATACATCTTGTGACATCCATCCCAATCGCACCGCAGTCAAAGCAAACACGGCAATTATAGAACGCATAGCAACCGTCGACTGCACTTCGCATTGTCGATTAAGATGTCAGTGGATAACAACTCATATGACTCATGTAGTTGGTCAATGACTATTTAACATCCTATATACTCAATGTTCCAACTCATGCCATAACAGACTGTCTAGAATTGGGCATACATAGACATCTAATCACATGGATATATACGGATTACCCTCGGCGAGCGCCCTCACCTATTCTTAATTACGAGGAAAACTCCATTTATATAGTTATCCAACGATACTTTGGCACTCACATTGATAATAGAACACATCGTAGATTCCACCCCCAATGACTCACATTATTGACCGTCCCTCCTTAGACCACGGCTAGGTCCTACGAACCTAAGTAGCTAATATCGGTATCAGTCAAGTAGCTAATAATGGTATTATGTTATATTGATGTTAAGTGTTCAAATATTTGGATAAATAATTCCAAATTACTATCAATGTATGATTGCATATAGTCTATAGATTATAATTTGTTTATTGAGATATTCTATTTAATACAAATCATAATATAGGCTCATAAATATCAAGAAATTCGTGTAATGTACATCTTTATTATTATGTTCATTTTTATACTATATTCATTATTTCTTCATTCATCTAACCGTCTATATTACTTTCCCAAAATTTTCATATTTATAGTTTCATCATTTTCATTTTCACTTAAATTTATCGAATAAGCAATGTTGATTGATACCAATTACTACTTTAGCTCGTTCCTTATGGGTATGTGTTACACCCATATTTTTTAAACATTATCAAAGGTAAATTGATTTAAGCATCGAGCCAAAGGAACTACTCCCATAATAGAAGTAGGACTATGAAGAAGAAGCAAGAGCAATGTCCAAATAGTACCGCATCAAAGTCTTAAGACAGCGGCAAAACTTAAGGACTGTGCCTTTCCATTAAGCATAGCATTAGCACAAAACACCGTATCGGTAACCCAAGATAGCCACAAAGTGTAAGGACTGATCTACAATCCTAATACTTATTACAATAGGAAGAAATGCGGCACAGCCTTCAAGTACCAAACATAAAGGCTGTGCTACAATTCCAAAAGCAAGCCTTAATTAGCTGAAACTACGATACAATCTTTAAGTAACGACAAGATATGGAGATTGTACTGCAGCCCTAAAAGAGACACTAATGATATAGAACTGTGGCATAATTCTTAAAGCAACTATATGCAATAAGAATGCGCTGCAATCTTGAACCAACATTCAAGTAGTAAGGTTGTGCCACGATCTTTTATTAACATTAAAGCAATAAGATTGCACCGCCATCTTGATTTTACATTGAAGTGATAGAACAATTATGAAATTTCAAAGAAGTATTACCCATCAAACACAACGACTCAAAGGAAGGAACTAAGCAACAAGTTGCCCACATATACAGCCAATAAACAGCAAGAAACTACCCCCAACATAGAAGAACTGCATGGTGATATATATGCACTTCATAACTTCACTGTCAAAAATGAACCATTGAGAACTGCGCTAAAAGTCGAACTATACCGTTCCATAAAAAATAACAAATAAAGCACATCGAAAAGAGTAATTAAGGTCAAACTATACAGCTTAACAAGAAAAACTTTGCCGCCTTCGCGAAGTCTAAGCCACATCACCAGAGCCCAACCTAAGTTGTTCTAGCAATAATCTAAACCGTGCTCCGCCCCTATAAGAACAAAGCTTGATGAGGAAAAATTAATACTACTCATCCCACCGCAATCTCAAACAGATAAATGCCCATATCAAATCATGGCTTATTCAAATTTGGATCTCCCATTTTAGTTTCAAATTTCCCACCCAAGTTCAAAATCCATTAACCCAAATCAAAATTTTCCACCTAAGACCACGTTAGCAATCCATGTACAATAAATAAGTAAGATGGATGGTCGACACATGGTATAATCCAAAGGCAAAAATCAAAAGAGCGAAAGATGGACATCAGCAATCCGTATGAGTCTCTATGTACTATAAATGAATAGGGTACTATAGCAGAAAGGGGCATTTTTTCACTTTACTCTTTTTTGGACATTGAAATCAAAATTGTACTCTCTGCCATTTTTTACCTATACTAAGAATAAAAATAGAAGATAAGGACACTTCCCTGTGAACGTAGGATTCATTAACATCCAAACCACATAAATTCTCTGTGCTATTAATTAATTTTAGTACATTACTTTTTCTGTTTTAGTGTTAAAATTAGAATGTATTGCCTAAAGAATTGGATAGAGAACTTTCATAGGATTTTGAATATTTCCCTCATAATTATGTAAGCATTACGGTACATATTACTTCCTTTAAAGGCAATTAATATTACTAAATTTTATTGGTTCTTAATCACGTAAGCATTTGACATCAAGATTACGTCAAAAAAACTAGGGTATTTCTGAGGTAAAAAATCTCATTAACATTTTGGCACTAGAAAGAGAGCCTGTTTCCCTCTCCAACAAAATTTACTCACATTTCCTTTAGATACCACTATAACACCATGAATTACATTGATTCCAACACTCCTCCTAACCAAGAACAACTTCATCTGACCTAAAAAATATCAAAATGCAACTCCTCACCTCCATAACCCAAACCGAGGCAGGTGCTTTTACAGAGCCCACCTCAGATCCTGTCGGAGCTTCTCTTCAAGCCTTCACTAACCAGCAAAATTAACCCATGGATGGAATAGAGAGATCCATAGCCAAATACCTTGCCCCTAAACCAATCTCCTCATATACTTCCATAGCTCACCACCATCATTCACCGACTGCATTGACTATGCAATGTGTGAGTGACAATGGCAATATCAAAAATGAGTAGTAATGTTGGACTAAGACAAACAAATACCAAGCTCAAAGGAAAAATTAAAATCAATCCACAGATCAAATCAAAGCCTGCGAACATCAGCCCATTACTGTTGAAAAAGCAAGCACGAATAGCACCTAATGATGATGATGTTACTCCACTCTGCAAAGATGGTTCATCCCAAATAGATCCCAAGGAGGATGAGATTTATCAATTGAAAACTAGCATAGAGCAGTTGGCGAGACTTTACCGACAAAACAACATAGAGGAAGTAAGCGAAGAGGGTTCTCCTCCATTTAGTGAAACTATTATGGAGCAGACTTCCTTAATAACTTCAAAGTCTCATTAACCAATAGGTTTGATGGGACTACTAACATAGATAATCATATTTTCACCTTTGAGTATTGCATGGACATTCTAAAGGTGGGGAGAATGACCAGGTGCAAACTCTTCCCAGCGTATATGGCTAAAGCAGCTTCCAAATGGTTCAGGAAGTATGGATAGGGGGAGGTTTGTTCTTGGCCATGGCTGCAGATTTATTAGAACAGTTCAACTTTAGAAGAGAAGCTTCCCCAGATGTGAATACCATGTCTTCTTTGAAAAGTGGCAAAAATAAAATATTACAAAACTTTATAAAATGCTTTAAATCTAAAGCTCTTCAGATTGGATTAACTTATGAGATAGAACTACTAATGGCAGAGCATGCTGGGATAAGAAGGAACACCGCTATTTGGGATAAGAACAATAGAAAACCATACCATTGCATGAAAGCTTTCTATGAAAGGGCCAGTGACTACATCAGAATGGAAGAAGCCAGGGCCGTAGAATTACCCTCATTTGAGAAAACTTTTACTCCCCACAACGAAAGACAAAAGGGGCAGAAGAATACCATTCACCTGTAAAGTGACAGAGAGAATTTAACTTTGCAACTAAAACTCCCCTGACTCATACACCTTGTTAGATATATGAGGTGACCAGAGCTGAACTGGCCTACAACATTCCATACAAGGGGAAAAAGCAAGAATAGAATAAGGGGATCCTATTGCTGCTTCCACATAGCCAATGGCCACCATACTGATAACTATAGACACCTGAGAAATGAAATCGAGAGACTAATTCAATAGGGCTACCTAGGCAGCTATCAAAAAGTAAACAACAGGGGGAGGACCGGGAAGCTCACTCAAGATTTGGATGAAGGACTAGTGGGAAAGCCCTCCAATCTCATAGCGTCGATCCATGGAGGACCACGCTTTGTTGGAAAAAGAAAAAAAAGCACGGGAGTGGTGTGTACAAGAGGCTAAGGTAGAACAAAGAACCATATTCCATATGAAGCAAAAGCCTACTCAGAATATAGTCTTCACTACCGCTGATGATGTTAGGATGGTTTTTCCACATCAAGATCCACTGATAGCGATGATGCGGATATCAAATTGCACCGTAAAGAATATCTTTATGGATTCAGGGAGTTAAGTTAAAGTCATTTTCAAATCTGCATCTGATAAGATGAAACTTCTAGTAGAAATTATAAAGTTATGCCCCGAACCGATTTACGCCTTCAATAATATTGCGATTATTCTTATGGGACAGCATGCCTCCTTGTCATCGTCAGAACTACCCCTCTTCATAAATCATTTTATGCAAGCTTCCTCATTATTGATTAACTGTCTCCATATAATGCATTTTTGGGAAGACCTGCACTGATTGACATAAGGGCAATAATTTCTCAGAAAGACTTGCTTATGAAGTTCCATAGTCCTGCTGGAATAGGGTCAATTAAGAGGAAAAATTGTTAGGTAGAAAATTGTACAATTTAAATCTAAATTCTAGCAATAAAATTGTCCAAAACTATTCCATTGTCTCTTCTAATAATTGTTATGGTAGTAATGTAAAAGAATAACACCATTTCGGGAATTTCATTGGTGCAAAGTACCAAGATTGATGTTGGAATAGGTTATTCTACGACCATAAAATCAGTAAAGAAGAAAGAGGGGAGTATATGCACATGATTGACACCGATAAGTATAATTCATTCTTTGCATAGTATTTTTCCAAAGAAGCACACAGACAGATTCTCTCCGCCTCTTCCCAGCCTGAAGAAAAAGAAGAAAATGAATAGATCCAAGATTAGGAGAAACAAGAAGAGAGTTGAAGCCATTGGATGATCTCGAAGGCATATAGATTGGTCCTAAAGATACTTCGAAGGTTCTTAAGGTAAGAAAAAACCTCAATACAAAAACTAGAATAGAATTGATAGACTTCCTCCATAGATCAGTAGATGTATTTCCTTGGATACACTCAAACATGGTAGGGATAGACCTAATTATCATCTACCTTGTACTCAGCATCAATCCCAATGCTCAAAAGCACAGGACTCTAGATCAGGAAAGGTACAATGATCTACATGAAGAAGTTAATAAGCTGAAGGTGAATGAGTTCATCAGGGAAGTATATTACCCAAAGTGGATTGCCAACCCTATTCTTGTGAAGAATTCTAATAGGAAATGGAGAACTTGCACTAAATACACCAATGACAACAAGGCTGGCCTAACGAATAGTTTTCCTTAACCTAGAATTGATCAATTAGTAGATGCAACTAGCGGATGTGAGCTGCTTTCATTCATGGATGCATATTTGGGTTACAATCAGATAGCTATGTTTGAACTAGATCTGGAGCATACCAGTTATGGATAATGGCTTATACTGCTACAAGGTCATGCTGTTTGAGCTTAAAAACGCCGGAGCAACTATCAAAGGTTAGTCAATATGATGTTATCAGATCAGATTGGTAAGAACGTTGAAGTATACGGAGATGACATGCTAGTTAAGTCAAAAGCAGCACCAACTCATGTTTAGGATTTAAAGGAAACCTTTGTAGTCCCGAGGCAATATAACATGATGCTAAATCCCTTAAAGTCTACTTTCATCATTCAGTCAGGAAAATTACTTGGGTACATAGTGAGTGCCTGTGGCATTGAAGTAAACCCGAAGAAGATTGACGCCATAAGGAAGAAGGGAGTTCTAAAGAAGCCAAAAGGTATCATGTGCCTAAATGGTAGAGTGGCCGCTCTAAGCAGATTCTTTCTAAAGCAACCCACAAATGTATACCATTCTTCGACCAAGTAAAAAGTGGACAAAATTTCGAATAGGATGAGGAATGCTAAATCATGTTTCAAAATCTGAAGGACCATATGATCAGAACTCCTATCCTCTCAAAACTGGTAACATATGAGGACTTATATGTATATTTAGCTGTAATTGTTAAAGCTGTTAGTGCTGTAGTGGTTCGAGAAGATGAAGGAACCCAGAGGCTTATAATTCACGAGCAATCGCTTGTCTAGGGTAGAACTCAACTACACAGTCATCAAAAAGTTAGGCTACAGATGCTCCTTATATCAAGAAAATTGCATTTGTACTTTCAAGTGCTTCCCATCAAAGTCCTTATAGACAAACTACTGAAGCAAATAATGCAGAGGCCGAAGATGTCAGGTTGCTTGCTAAAATAAGCAATAGAACTTAGGCTGTATAATATCTCCTACTACCTAAGGAATGCAATCAAAGGACTAGCACAAGCAGATTTTATCATGGAATGCACGCTATCCACTATACCACAATCTGAGGAAGAGACGCTCACTTCATAATTATGGAAATTATTAGTGGATAGGGCATTAAATGCAACATCCCTGCTTTCTACGCCATAATAATAAATAAAATAAAATGTTCAATTTGATTTTTAATAATTACTATTTTTGAAAATGAATTTTTACTAAGTAAATATTATTTAATAAACTTTTTAATAAATTAAATTAAATCGATAAATTCTTATAAGATAATATTTTGAGATTGAATATAATTATGCAGTTATCGGATTATACGTCGTAAAATTAAATGTGAATCAATTTATATTAATTTGGAAGTTTTTATAAATAAATAATTATTATTATTTGAAATGAGAAAAGAACAAAGAATTAATTTAATTTAATTAAGGCCCAAGCCAATATAGATCTCATATCTCTCATTCTCTAGATAAAACCCCTCTTTCTGCTTCTATTGCAAGCTTGTGTTCCCTATTATCAAATCCTAACCCTAAATTTATAAATCACAATAAATTTTAAAAATTATCACATGGAAGCCCTAGGCTCGACATGGGAGCAATGTCAACGGCGATGCAAGGGGTAGAGGCACTCAAAATTATGATGAGAGGCCGATCTTGATGTGTGCGATTGGATGTTGGATCGCACGGTAGCATGCTATGGTGGATGAAATTGCTGGCGAAGGAAACATCAATGGAGAGGGGGGGTAGTGATACTGCGCTAGTTGATGGTGACCACGTGCATTGTATCAAGCAAAGACATTTCGCATGGTCGAGGCTTAGAAGTGGAGTACTTATGGCGTCGTTTTAAAAGATTGGATGCGATGAAGAGAGGTAACGACTTGGAGGAGGAAGACAATATAATGGTAGGTGATATAATGGATAGGTGTTGCGATGTGATGCTAGCGATAGTGAAGGCAGTGGATGAAGCGCTGTTAATAAAGCTTTGGGTAGTAAATAGGTTGAGGTGAGTTTACACTCACAGCTATATTCTAATGTTTCTGCTAGTTTGATTGAATCGATTGGACTAATTGTTTTTTTGGGATTGATTATCGATTAGATATAGGTTGTTTATGCTGGTTGGAAGTGTCAATTTACAAATGAAACTTTGTTTGATTA
Source organism: Allium fistulosum (assembly GCA_030737815.1). Taxonomy (NCBI): domain Eukaryota; kingdom Viridiplantae; phylum Streptophyta; class Magnoliopsida; order Asparagales; family Amaryllidaceae; genus Allium; species Allium fistulosum. The sequence continues at coordinate 599,197,639 of CM060908.1, forward strand.
CGAATTGAACTATATATATTTATTTGCCGATATGTATGTATTTTACAAATAATCGGAGTTCGATGGAACATGGCTCGGGTTATATGATAAATTCGTAGTGTTGGTTGGTTGATAAATATTCTTGGAGTAATTTTAGTCCACAATTTTTATATTTAGATATTTTTTTATTTTTTTGTTTTAAAAGCTTTTCGAAAAGCTTTGGAAAAAAGTATTTAAGGATTTTCAAAACGTTATGAAAATATTTTATAAATAATTTACTAAATTTTTACCTTATTTAACTATTTTTATATTTAAAATCTATTTTTAATTATATATATATATATATCTTTTGGTTATAAATACCTTTTAAAATCTTTATTATTATTGTATGATAAATTTGGAGTTGCTTAAAGATAAAAAAAAATATTATTATTTTTGATGAAGTATAATGTTAAAGTAATTATCTTATTTCAAGTGTTTTGAATATAAAAGTTATTTAAATATTTTCGGATGATTTTTCAAGCTATGAAAATAAAGCATTCGTTTTTAGAAATAATTATATGGTTTTGGATATGATTTGAATCAATAAAAATCCTTTTTTATAATATGAGAATTTCAAATATTGTATAATTTATTTTTTTTTATTTCTAATTAGTTTGAGTATAAAGTGAAAGTATTGAATTATACCATATGGTTTGAAATAAATATAATTTATTCTAAAGTATATATATATATATATTTAAAAGTAGTAACTAATCAGACAAAATTATGGAAATTCTATTTTGGTTTGTAAGTGATTTTGAATGCTTTAAAGTATATACAAGTAAAGATTTAGAGGTGAATTTTTGTATTTAAATCTTTATTTTAGGATTATATAAATATTGTGAATGTATTATTCAATATATAATATATATTTTAAAGGTTCTTATTGTTTTAAGAATATAAAATTAATTTTGGAAGTTTTATTATAATTTTTTATAAATATAATCATTTTTCTAATTCATATTTGGGTTTTAAATTATTATTTCAAAAAAATGATATAATTTTGAAAAATAAGAAATAATTTTCTAGTTAAAATTTCAAGTATTTAAAAGTAATATATAAATAAAAAGTTTAAATAAGAATATTTCTTATATATTTAATTGATGAGATTGTTTTGATTCCTGTATTGATTTGGATGAAATGAATGATTCACCGTTGATATTGACTTGATTGGTAGTTTTGATATGATATGATGATGACATCCTTCCATATGATTTTGGGTTATTTAATTTTGCTTGACGAGAAATTTGAATGAACAGAGTTATAATACCATCTAGTATGCGGTTTTCGGTTATATTTCTTCGGTTATTCTTTGGACTCTTTAAATAGAATATTTGAAGATTGAGTGTAGTTTATGTGCAGTGAATTAACGTTTGAGTATCACGCAGTGGTATAGAATGCTATTATAATACTTATTTGGTTATTTAGTATAAGTATATGACACTCACATGATGGGATTAATATACTAATAGTGTACTTACGTGAGATGATGCTCATAGATGCGAGTAAGGTAGGTGCCCTTATATTTATTGATATTGTGTGCCACTATCGTGATGTACTCCTAGATTATTGGTGGGAGAGGACCTGATGGCTGTAACCCACCCTTACGGCTTGACCGTGGGGTCATGTCCCAGATCCACGACAACTTTATTGGATATTATATTTGATGTGCATCATGGGACTTGGGTTTGATGACACATACGGTAGGTGCCCTATAGCCCCGTATGTCGCAAAGGCTGGTAGTCAATTACTTATATGAGCAAAGTAGGGTCATGACTGAGGCTATGCATAGACGAGCCACTGGTGGATATGTGTCATGATGTTTGTCGATGTTACTAAAGACTGTTGGAGCAGATCTGGTTAGGTGACCCTAGGCTCTTGAAACAGGCATACAACCATCAATCTCCCTTCTGGTTCTAATAGAGTGGTTGATTGGCATATTCTATTGATATTGCTCACTTAATTATAAATATGGGTTAGGCGACTAGGGTTAGGTGACCTACATATTGATGGATATACAGTTATATAAGGACTTCATGTCTATCGTATAATCATTCCCCATCACAATATACAATCTGATTTATTTATATATGAGGAGTTGAGATTATATCTTGATAGGTGTCTAAAGTATAATGGATTCTCATATCTTTTACTGTATATTATTTCTTTGGTAGATGGTCTATATTTATATTTATATTGCTATTAGTGTTCTATTGCTCGAGATTGAGTGATATACTGAGCAATGCTATGAGCTGCCTAACTATACTTGATGATATCTCATTTTTTGGAATTTGATAATGATTCTTGGCATTGATGATTCACCCGTTTGATATTGTTTTGATTGGATAATATTGGGTGTGATTTTATATAGGTGATGACATTTTTATACTTGATTTCATGGTTGTATCTATTTGTTATATTATTGTTTTGTATGTCATAACTATTATACTATGCATACTATATATATTTGTCGACCTCTATATTTAGATATAGTCTGACCTGTGTGTTATTTATATAATACTTGGGTCAGTCTGAGGCATTTATGTAGAAGGACGATGAGACCAGCTTGTATTTTCTAGGCTTATAGGTAGCTAATATATAGTATTCTATTATGTCATTTTGATTTTATATAGTCTCATCTATATAGATCCTTATGTTGTATATTTGATATGTCTTGTACATATTTAGTATTAAATATTATTATTGCGATTCTAACTCTGTGTTCTCTATTATTTACAGTATATTGTGTATAGTTCTATCCTGGAGGCATGCGTATTTATTGAGTTGTGCGGATACTGTGTACGTTTTGAGGTGAGTTATATTATCAGTGTTAGCCTAAGGGAATATTCATGTAAGTACCCCATATAGCCTCATTCTTCATACTATATGACAATATTACCTAGTACTACTCTTGGATAGTATGGGTATAGGGTGGGATGTTTCATTGTGATATAGACACACACACACACATTTTTAGTCTTATCCCTATCTCTTTGGTGTAATTATCTCTATGTGAAACGAGAATTCTTGATAGAGGTAGTGAATTAAAGATTGGTTAGCCAGACCAATAGTGTCGACATTGGTGTTGTTGAGTAAACCTCTATGTAGAAGTTAAGTTGAATGATCCAATAGTTATCAAAGTGCACAACAGATGCTGATAGATGGCTTTCCACTTAAGTTGTTTGTTTGTTTGATGTGTGTTTGGTTGTATTAATTTTTGTTTTCATTTGGCCTAGTCTATAATGTGGAAAGTGATAAGGTGTAATCACTCAAATATTTATAAATCCTTTTGAATATGGACAGAGCTAAATATTAGTAGAAGCCAGTGATTTATCTAAATCTGAACCGTTAGGGGATAATAAAATCTGTCTAAGAAATAAAAAATAGTTAAAAATGTTGAATTAAAAATTAAATTGGATTAATTAAATGCTTGATTGATATTATAGGTGTTTATGAATTGCATTGTTGTTAATGGTTGTAGAATTGAATGTATATACGAATTTTGAAAATAAATATTTTTATTCATACAAGCGAATGATTTAATAAAATATGAAGATTGCTTTATAAAATGACTGGTAATATTTTAATAGTTTATTCTAGCATCAGTTTTTTCCATAGAGTGATTTAAGAATTTTGGTCGATACATTTGACAGCGTTATCGACAAGGATTCCTAAATGCTTTTGCGAGGTAGTCTGACATGGTATTTTCAAAATAGTATAAGAAATATTTTACTTAAAATTATGCATTGTTTTATAAAGTAATATATTTTTTAGAAAAGGAAAATATTATATGTCAAGATTCAAATATTTTAAAACAACATAAGCAACCATTGGATATTAGTATAAAGTTGAGATCATTGACAAGGCAATGTCGATATATTATCCTAGGTAGTTAATATTGCAACTGATTGGCGAAACGGATCGTTAAAATTTGTAACATGGCACTGTTGTATACTTTAATATAAATTAATTTATGGATTATTGTATATAAATATGATATCTATTTGAATTGTATTAAAAAAAAATTCTAATGAAAGATGTACAGATATACAATAAATTTGTTTTGAGTTGAAAATAAATTTTCAAAGAGAAAATAAAATGAAAATAAATATGTTATCTACTTTATTAATAAAGAATTGTGAAGAAAATATGGGAGAATGTCGAGTATCATAAAACGTTTTAAAAAATATATATAATGTGAAATGTATATATGAGTTTAAAAAGAGAATTTATGTAGGTGTTGATAAGAATAAATTTAAAGGGTAAGCTTTTCAACTATAAAGTGATAATGTAAAAAGAAAAGAACTGAAATTTCAATTTTAAAAGTGAATGAATATGTCGGCCAAGGTTTTCAATTGAAAAAATATAATTCAAACAATATTGATAATTTGAAATAGAACTTTTTTGTCACTTTTGAATTTAGTATGAAATATTTGATTTTTGAAAAAGAAATTTTGTCCGGGTAATATTTGAAAAAATTAAAATAAAATAAAAATCCTTCTCTAATGATGAGCGTTTTGTAGTAAACGTAAATGAACCTAAATTTTGATGTTAAAAAGTAGAAGTTAAAAGTTTGTTATTGTTAAAAGTTGCTTTCAATATGTGAAGGATTTTTATAAAAGTATAGGAAGCTTTTATGCTAAGACATTGATTTGTTTAAAACATAAATCTCAAAAGGTCAATCTGTTTTCGAAGATTTTAAATTCGTTAAAAATTAGTTTTTGGAGAGCAAATTTTCTTTTCATTGCAAAGCAAAATCGTGTGGTTTGAAAATGTTAAAGAATGAAGTTTATTGTTGTCCTGAAATGCAAAGTTCATATAAACATAGTTGTATTAATTTGATCATATATTTCAAATAGTTTATCGATTTTCATGATCTTGCACTTATGAAAAGTTAAGAACATAAACAACAGCCTTTAGTTTAAGTGCTTTGCAGAATTTTGAACTTTTCTATGCTAAAAAGGTTGTTTTATAGAGTGGGCTTGCACCATTTTTACAATTTCAGGTTTTCTACACTTTGGGAAAAACACCATAATTCATGCATACTTTACATTTTGACGATCTGAAGTTGTTCTGAGAATTTAACGCACTATGCCATAATTCACACTTTTAAACCATTATCAAATTCTATTTTTGAATCTTGAGATCTTTGTCGACAAATGGCCTAAAACAATGATTTTATGTTGCTTATTCATTGCATGAATTCATGCTTACTATACTTCTTCATATGCCACTGATTTTTAAAGTTGAGTTAAGAATAAGTGTTTAAGTGGACTATTAGGACTATAAAACAATGATAGCTCAACTTTGCTTTCCTAAAAACAAGACTTCTCGCTTTAAAATACTAAAAGAGGTATGTTTTTACGTGTTTATCGATCTATATGTGTTGGTATTGATTCCTCGTGTGTCGGGATGCCCTATGTTGGGATGTGTGTATATATTGTGTTATTATTGTATTTGATTTTCGGAATGCTCTTCGTAGAAAGGAGAATCTGTCGAAAATTTTCAAAAAGTCTAACGCTTAAAATATTTTCACATATTTTTTACTTATGCAAAAATAGAAAGTCATAGAATTGAATCTATTTAAACCTTAGCATACGATTAAAGAAATTGGAGAAAGAACCACATAAAGGATTGAGTAGTTAAGTTTGACAGAAGATCGTAGATAAGAAGAAAGTCGGGCATGCATTATTTGACGACTCGCTATAAAAAATTGCGAGGATGCAATTTTCATAAGGGGGAGTTTGTAAAACTCTATTTCTATGCCGTGATAATAAATAAATTTAATTAAAATAAAATGTTCAAATTTGGTTTTTAATAATTGTTATCTCTAAAAATAAATTTTTACTAAGTAATATTATTTAATAAATTAAATTAAATTAAATCTATAAATACTTTTTCAGATGATATATTGAGATTGAATAAAACTGTGCAGTTATCGGATTATACTTCATAAAATGAAGTTCAAATTAAATTAAATTAGTTTGGAATTTGTTTATAAATAAATAATTTGAATTATTTGAAATGAGAAAAAAAAGAAGAATTAACTTAATTAAATAAGGCCCAAGTCCATCTAAATCTCACATATCTCATTCTCTATATAAAAAAAACCACTCTATCTACCTATAATGCAAGCCCATATTCCCTATTATCAAATCCTAGCCCTAAATTTAGATATCGTGATTAATTAAAAAATATTATCGTGCGGAGGCACAAGGCTCAACACGACAAACGCTCATCGGCGATGCAAGGGGTAGAGACGCTTGCAATGTCAATGGGAGGTTGACCTTGATGCATGTGATTGGAAGTTAGATCGCATGGTAGCGTACAATGGTGGATGTAATTTCTAGCGAAGGCGACATCAATGGGGGGGGTACAATGACACCATGTTGGTTGATGTGAACATGTGTACTATGCCAAGCAAAGACGTTTCGCATGGTTGAGGCTTGGAAGAGGAGTGCTCATAGCATCGACGTAGAGGCTTGGATGCGATGAAGAGAGGCAACGACTTTGAGGAGGAAGATGTGGTGATGATTGGCGATGAAATGGATTGGTGTTGTGGTGTGATGCTGGCGATAGAAAATAGATTGTGTCGAGTTTACACTTAGAACTATATTCTAATGTCTATGCAAGTTATGAATATACATGTTTATTATTTGAGTTGTTTGGTTGAATCGATTGGACTGATTGTCGGTTTGGGATTGATTATTGTTTGGATGTTGACTGATTGTGTTGGTTGGAAGTGTCAATATGCAAATGGAACTCTGTCTGATTGCAAGTTTAACTATATATATATATATTTGTATGTCGATATGTGTGTATTTTATAGATGATCGGAGTACAATGGAACTCGACTCGGGTCACCCGATAAATTCATAGTGTTGATTGGTTGATAAATATTCATAGAGTAATTTTACTCCATAATTTTATATTTAGATATTTATTTATAATCTTGTTTTAAAAGCTTTTTGAAAAGCTTTGGAAAAAATAATATTCGGGGATTTTTAAAATGTTATAAAAGTAATTTATAAATAATTTACTAAACTTTTACCTTGTTTAACCATTTTTATATTTAAATATATATTTTTAATCATATATATGTGTATAAACATAGTTATCTTTTGATTACAAAACCCTTTTAAAATCACTATTATTATTGCCCGATAAATTTGGAAATGTTTCAAAGATAAAAAAATAAAATATATTATTATTTTATAAAATGTTAAATTAATTATGTTATTTCAAGTGTTTTGATTATAAAAGTTATTTAAATATTTTCAGATGAGTTTTCAAGCTATGAAAATAGTATATTCATTTTTAGAAATAATTATAAGGTTTGATATGATTTGAATAAATAAATATCCCTTTTAATAATATGAGAATTTCAAGTATGGTATAATTAAAAGAAAATGTTTTATTTCTAATTAGTTTGAGTATAAAGTGAAAATATTGAATTATATGCTATGGCTTGAAATAAATATAATTTATTTTGAAGTATATATGTATTTATTGAAAAATAGTAACAAATTATACAAAATTATGGAAACTCTATTATAAAGGATATTTTCTTAGTAAGTTATTTTGAATGTTTTAAAGTATATACTAGTAAAGATTTAGAAGTGAATTTTTTTATTTAAATCTTTATTTTAAGATTAATAAATAAAGTGAATGTATTTTTCAATTTATAATATATATATATATATATTAAAGGTTCTTATTGTTTTCAAAATATAAAATTGATTTTGGAAGTCTCATTACATTTTTTATAAATATAATCATTTTCCTAACTCACATTTAGGTTTTAAACAATGGTTTAAAAAAATGATATAAATTCTGGAAAATAAGAAATAATTTTCTAGTTAAAATTTCAAACATTTTAAAGTAGTATGTAATTAATAAGTTTAAATAAGAATATTTCTTATATATTTGATTTGTGAGATTTTATTTTATTTTTCTAATTCCTCATCTCTTCTATATTGATTTTGGTGAAATGGATGATTTACCTTTGATATTTAATTAATTGGTAGTTTTGATATGATAAAGTGATGACATCCTTCTATATGATTTCATGATATTTAATTTCATGTGATGGGAATTCTGAATAAACGAAGTTATAGTACTGTCTAGTATGGGAATTTCAGTAATATTTCTTTGATTATACTATAGACTCATTATAGAATATTTGAAAATTGAGTGTAGTTTATGAGCAGTGAATAAATGTTTGAATATCTTGCAGTGGTATGGGACAAAGTTGTGATACTTATTCAGTGTAAGTAGATGAAACTCACATGACAGGAATATTATGGTGATATTGTACTTACGTGAGGTGATGCTCATAGGTATGAGCATGGTAGATGCCGTTATATTTATTGATATTGTATGCCACTGTCATGACGTACTCCTATATTATTAGTGGGAGAGGACCAAATAGGTAGGATCCTCCCTATTGGCCTGATCGTGTGGTCACATCCCAGATTCACGACACCTTTATTGATATTATATTTGATGCGCATTACAGGATTTGGGTTAGGTGACTTATATGGTAGGTGCCCTATAGCCCATTGTGTTGCATAGAACAGTAGTCTGTTACCTATAGGGGCAAAGCAGGATCGTGATTGAAGCTACAGTAGACGAGCCATTGGCGGATATGTTAACGATGTCTATCGAGGTAACTGAAGACTGTAGGAGCAAATATGGTTAGGTGACCTTGGGCTCTTGGAGAAGGCATACGACCATTAGTCTCCTTTTTGGTTTTAATGGATTGGTAGATTGGCATATTCTGTCAATACACCTCACTTAAGTATAGATATGGGTTTTGTAACGACCCCGAAATTTAATTTTATTTAAATTAATAATTAATGGTATTTTTGAATAAAAATTGTAAAATTTATTATCAATGGAAGCGAGTTTCCCCGAATACAGATAAATTCTGTATACATCATTTTAAATTTATAAATATTGTAAATATTGTACATATATGTGAATGTATATGTATACGTGATATATGAGAAAATTTGAAGTAAAAATAAACATTTAAAATAGAAATAAAAATAAAAATCAATATAAAAATAGAACAAATGAAACAAAAATATAAAGACAAGTATGCAACCTCAGTTAAATTAATAACTAAAACAACATAACAATACATAACATTTCAAAGTAATAAAACAAAGTAAACAAATCATTTCATCCCACCCAAAACAAAGCTGCAGCCACCAAGTAAAATAAATGCAAATATCCTAAGTACACAACATCATATCTTTAGCCACCACAATATCTTCTCAGCCGAAATTAACAAGATAAGTAAAGATACAAATGAAAAGTTTGCATAGGAAGAAGTCAATAATATCTCATGTAAAGTTGAACAGCCGAAATGAAGTAAAATAAAGGAATACAAAGACATAAAGGACATTAGCATTGAATGTTTGCATCTCTAAGTACATACAATATCATTTCAGCCCCCATTCGTTTGGAAAAAATCCCTGGCCAAACTTCAAACAAGAAATATCACTGCTATGTTGTACAAACTACATATCACCTGTACAACTCTTCCTCTATATCAGATTTCCTCTTCATTTTAGTTCGTTCAAAATCATAACTTTACAAACCTGAGAAAATAAAAGAGAAGCATCATTATCTTACAAGAATTCAAGTATCACTCAAGATCAAAAGTCAGGCAATTTGAAAACTTAAATCATAAATCAAAGCAACCTGGAATTCAAGGTAAAGTAAATATTTGAGCTAATTCAACTCAGTCTGGATTCAGACTTCTTCAATTCTTAGGATGCAAATCAAAAGGAAAATCAAGTCCTGATCAAAATCTAAATTTCCAGGCTCAATTCCTTCCTGCCTTTCTTCGATTTTAAGGTGAGCAAACTTCTAAACCTAAAGGCTTGAATCTGTTTACATTTTGATGATGCTTGAAATGAAGTTGTTTGACATGTTTGCATGATTTATCTTAGCTGGATATATGCTTTAAATTGCTCTGTTTAAATATATACATATATCTGTATAAATATATACAAACTGTCTCTGTTATCTCCATAGGCTCGAACTACTTTAAAAATTTAAATCTTCCTCACTCTAACCTTCTTTAGATCTAAGCATTTAAAACAAAATTTGTTGTTTTAAACTAAACTAAGTTTTAAAAATAGTTGCAAGAATTATAGCTTGTAAATATTGGCTGAAAAATGAAATCACAGAGCAACTTGAGAAAATGTAAAAAAAATCAAACATTAAAATTTGTTAATATAAGTATATAACTGGAATCGTATATAAAAGTTAGGATTTTTAAAATCAAATTCACAATTTTTAATGTAGTATTGAATGGGTTATTTGGGTTCGTCTGGAAATCGGGTTTTCGAGCATTTCCGATGATCACGTGGTCGAGGGTGGTCGGGTTTGTGTGAGGTGATAGAGGAGTGAACGGAGAGGCCGGGAAAAATGGTGGAAGATTTTTTAAATGATCATCGTAGTGATGCAGTGTGAATCTAGGGTTTAACAAGCCAGTTTGATGAACGATGAGTAAGAAGTGTTCTCGTCGGCGATAGTCGATTGTAGGCGATCGCACCCAGGGAAAAACAAACATAGGGATCTGGCGAATATTTTGGTGAAAGGGCAGAGCTTCGGATGGCCGGAGTTGGTCACGCGGGAAGTTTCTAGATGGTCGGTTTGTTCAGATGAATGTTGAGGTGGCTCGTTTTTCGATTCTCTGATGAACTCGTGAATTCAGGTGGTCGGGAAGGTTGAGGGTGTCGACTTCGGCTGGATGACGTACTCAACGATGATTGGAGCATCGCTGACCAGTTGTGCACGTGCACGTGTGCATCTGAGTATCTGGGTAGTTTTAGTTTGGGGAAGACGAAGTTTCTGTTGCTCGAGTTTTGTGGAGTTCGACTCGTGAGTGCCTCGGGAATTTTGGGGTTTAACTCGAGTTTATACTCGAGTGTTTGGTGGGTAATAGCTACAGTTTTAAAGCTGCAAATTTATCTAAGTTTTGGTAATAAAGGGGAAGAAGGGAGAAGACTCTGGGATAGTCCCGAGTAATATTCGGGTAGGACCCGAAGTGGGAGAGATGCCCAGTTTTTATAAACGTTTTAAAATAGGATTTTTGAAAAATTAAACAAATTTTGTCAAAACTTCTTTTATAGCATTACTTTATAAATATCAAATTGTTCTTAATATTTGTTAAGAAGTGTTAAAATTTATTTAATCTAAATTTTTGTTAAGTAAAGTTAATTATAAAAATTAAGGGTTTTAAAATGTAAATGGTAATTAAGATAATGTTTATCTTAAGTTAAAGAAGCTTCATTTTCTTGAAGTTAATTAAGTTAATTAGGAATTAAGTGATTAATCAAGATAAGGATTAATCTTTAAATTACATTAAGATTTGTTGTTGAGAAAGAGAAAAATAATAATGAAGAGTAATAAATCTATGAAAGTAGTTAAAGAAGTTAATTAAGGATTAATCAAATAATTTATTAATCAAAGATAATTAATTAAATGGTGAATTAAATGATTAAAGGTTAATTATTAAATGATTAAAGGTTGATGAATTATAATTAAAAGTTAATTTATTTATTATTAATGGTTAATTAATAAAGGATTAAAAAGTAGTAAATTAAAATGATTTGTAATTCATTTATGTTAATTAACCAGGATTAGAAATTCATAAGTAATTAATCAAATTTGAATAATCAGATAATTAACTGACCTTACTTATGAATATTTGGATTTGATTGGATGATTGAATTGTTTGATATTTCCCGATCTGTGATGCTTTGTGATATATTCTGATTTGTGTGTAATCTTTACTGTAGTTTATTTATCTGAAATTTATATATATTTGTGATCTGTGAGTAAAAGATAAGCGATATAGTTTATATCGTTTATCAGCTATATTTCTGTATTCTGATATGTGATGATTCATTGTGTTGCACTATTGTGTGAAACCCCTGGACTACACTTTTACACACACAAAATATGGATTTCACGTGGAAATCAGTTAAGTCACAGATAATTTAAATTTGATGTATTTGAAATTGAAATTTTAATTTCAATTGATTTTGAAATTTGAAATTTGGGTTTAAAGTGAAAAGCAATTGAAATAGAATTTCAAAGATAAAAGTTATTTTGAATAACTTAATCGAGTTATGAAAATTTAAATAATTTGATTTAGATTTGAATTCAAGTTTGAAATTGAATCCTATGATTTGAAACTAGGAATTGAAAATGTTATAAATGTGTTTGTATGAATCTAAACCATTTAAAAGTGAAATTTTGAGAATTTGGATTTAACCCAAAGACTTTAACTCGTATGAATAAATCAAATTTTCTGAAATGAAACTATTTGTTTTCAAAAGATAAAAGCTTTCAGATAAGCAATGAAATTCCAGTTTAATTGAAGGAATTTCAAGATTGAATTGAAAAAATGGTTTTCCAAGTTATGAATGAATTTTTTTGTTTGAAAGCTATGAATTAAATCTGTTTATTTTTAACAGATTTAAAATGATGTTTTGTTTAAACCATTCGAAATGGGATTGTTTTGAAAGCCATAAATTAAATCTTGATTTAAAGATTTAACGAGTTAATCAAATTGAAATGGAAATTAATTTGGAAAATCTGTGAATGAATCTTTTGTTTAAAGGATTAAAGTGTGGAAACTGTTTAAACCGTAAAGATTGAATCTTTTTGTTTAAAGATTTGAAAATGGTAATTTGTTAAACCATTTGAAAGAAAGTTTTGGGTAATAAGTTGTGACTTAATTGAAATCTCATATCCATATGTTTTTAAATATTTCGCTCACTATTCGGTTTAGCCGGGAGAGGACCTTTGGGTCGTATAACCCATTCCGAATATGTGATACGTCGTATATGGATCGCATTTGAAGACCGGTGTTGAAGACCGGATATTTTTGAAAATGGAAGGATTACCGTCGAGTTACTCTGCATCGGCTGATCCTCGATATAGAGGTTTTATCACCCTTAGTGATGGGAAGTCCGGACGTGATTGGAAATTATCCGTAATTGCAAGGGCTTCGTGAGAAGTGCCTTCGATTCTGTTTGAACCCGGAACAGACTTGTATGGATTGTATGTCTGACATTACAAATTGAGATATAAAGCCGATTTCTTTTGAATACGTATCTGTTTGGTGGCGGAGAATTTATTCTCTTAGCTTAACACCCTTCTCTGAGACGTACGAGCTCAGAGGTTATGTAGTTGAAGGTTATCAGCGATATACTCCCAATTTGGTAATGTGGCATGCTGAGTGTTGCTGTGTGATGATCAATGTTTGATCATTTGTGATATGATCATTTGTTTGATCATTTATCTTTGTGATCATAGGTTGATCATCTGTTGACCCAAAGCGTGGCTTTTTGATAAAGCGTAGCTTTGTGGACGAGACTTCGTCAGGGCCTCACAACCCGGAAATGGTCGAAACAGGAATGTTGCAGCAAGGTTATGAGGGTCGCGCCCTTTAGGGTATGTCATTTCCTTCTGGAAAGGGGTGGTATCATGGTATGGAGCCCAGATACTTACTCATGTGGATACACTTTATTATGTGTGATGTTGGTTTAGAGGCACCTCGGATAAAGGTCCCAAAGGACCGGGGGGTGGCATATTCGTGAGTTACCTGTTACAGGGGTAACCCGGCCTTGTGTTTGCAAAGAGCAGTTTGTCTCTCGGGACGTCCCGCCAGAGGCGATCCCATGCGGCGGAAGGAAGTTCCTTAGCCTGACCATTTGTTGGAAATCCATCTTCCAATACGAACCGTGTACGGTTTTAGTTGTAGAACCTGCCATTTACGTACGGTGGTCACCACTGTTTAGATGGTAGCTATAGTAGGCATACGATACTGGTCGTATGTTGGCTAAGATTAATATTATACTTTCGAAATGTTTTTCTACACTATGCACTAATGATAATATCCAATGATTTTGCGTAGTAAGCATCTTTGACTATCATAAGAAGAAATCTCCTCCAATTCTGCGTTTGCATTGTGTGTGTGGCGGGAGGTCTTATGGTAGTTTCATTTTCCAAAAGCATTGTGGATTTCAATGTTTAAAATCCTTTGTTGTTGTTTAAAGATAAACTGTTTTTGTTGCTCACACCAGTCCCATAACTGATCCGGAGTTTATTGTTCCCTTCCTAAACTCTGGGTGCTCATAATTTTCCACACGAGCAGTCTAGAGTTGGGTTTCTTTTCAGATATTCAGGTTTAGTAGATTATCTGGAGCTAGTTCATTCATCGGAGTTGCTTATCTTGGAGTTGTGGATTAATTCTTGTCTGAAGATCATTTTGGAGTTATCATTTCTATTGATATTGTTCCGCTGCTGTTGTTATCTTTTCTTTTCCACTGCTATTTCTTGTATCATATCTCAGATGTATATTGATATTCATTGTATCACTCTGTTGTATCAAATAATATATATCAATGTATTATTCTTTTCTTCCGCTGTGTTATTTACTTAATTGTGTTATAGCTCCGGCGAATCGAATTTGAACGGTCGAATCTGCGGCATTCTAGTACAATGTGAAGTACGGATGTTGATTTTCGAGCGGGCAAAATCCGATACGTTACAGGTTTGGTGATCCAGGATCAGATGACCCATATATTGATGGATATATGGCTCTACTTAGGACTTCGTATCTGTTGTATAGTCATTCCCTATAATGATATATATTCTGATTTATTTATATATGAGGAGATGAGATTATACCTTGATAGGTGTCCAGAGTATAATGGATACTCATATCTTTTACTGTATATTATTTCTTTGGTAGACTGTCTTTATTTATATTTATATTTATATTGATGTTGTATTCTATTGCTCGAGATTGAGAGATATACTGGGAAATGCTGTGAGCTAGCCTACCTATACTTGATGATATCTCATTTTTGGGACTTTGATGATGATTCTTGGTATGGATTATTCACTAGTATGATGTCGTTTCGATTGGATAATATTGGGTGTGATTTTATATAGGTGATGACATCTTTATACTTGATACCATGGTTATACTGTTTTGTTATACTATTGTTTTGTATGTCATCACTATTATATTATGCATACTCTATATCTATATATGTATTGACCTCTATATTTAGATATAGTCTGACCCATGTGTTATTCATATAATGCTCATCTCAATCTGAAATATTTCAAATACAGGGACGATGAGACTAGCTCATATTATCTGGGCTTGGAGGTGGCTAGTATATAGTGTTATTGTATATCATTTTGATTTTATATAATCTCATGTATGTCGATCCTTGTGTTGTACATTGGATATGTGTTGTATTTATTTAGTATTATATATTATAGTTGCGATTTTGACTCTGTGTTCTCTGTTATTTATGGTACATTATGTATTGTTCTATCTTGGAGGCACACGTTTTATTACTTTATGTCGATACTGTGTACGTTTTAAGGTAAGTTATATATGATGTTTTAATATGTACCAGTGTTTGCCTAAGGGAATATTCATATGTGCACCCCATATACCCTCATTCTCCATATCATCTGATAGTGTTACTTAGTAGTACCCTTCGACAGTATGTGTATAGAGGTTTGGTGTCTCATTGAATGAACAAGGGCTGGGATCGGTTATGTTCACCCTAAATGATTAGAAATTATATAGGGCATCAGAACTCGGATTCAAAGCTACCAATAACGTGGCAGAATATGAGGCTCTCCTTGAAGGATTAAGGACTATTTAGGTAATGAAAGTAACCCATATTAAAATTCATAATGATTTCCAATTAATTATGAATCAAATGCAGGGGAATTGCCAAACGAAAGAGCCAACTTTTGTTAAATAAGTTGAACTTTTCAAAAAGTTGCTAGAGTTGTTTGATCAATTTAGTATTGAGAAAATTCTACATGAGAACCATTCTTCTACAAACTCATTGTTTGAACTTACTAGCACTAAAGCAGTGTAATAAATGAAATCTATCCCAATATGGCATCAAGCCAAACCAAGCATTACTAAGGCTAACCAAATACTGATCCTGATAAGAGCATAGCGAGCTACGGTCGGAGAAACTCGGAATCAGGAAACAATTGAAAATCAAAAGTAGTTTCCAACTACACCTATCCCCAACAGACAAAGGAAGACACATGGATAAGCCCTATCAAAAATTTCTTGATAAACAGAGTCCAACCTCCAAATAAGAATGAAGCCCGCAAAATAAGATGTCAGGCTCCGAAGTTTTCCTTCTTTAATGGCATATTATACAAGAGAGGGTGCTATAACACTTATCTTCGATGCGTTTTCAAAGAAGAAGGTATACAAATGTTGGGCGAAGTACATGAAGGGCAATGTGGAGATCACTCTGGAGGAGCGAAGCTAGCAAAGAAGGTGCTAAGACACGGTTACTACTGGCCTACCCCACTTCAAGATGTGTAGGAATACGTAAGAAAATGCATAGATGTCAAAGATTTGCCAGTATCCTAAGACTACCTTCTCATGAGATCATTCCATTAGCCAACCTATGGCCATTCGACATATAGAGCATAGACTTGATAAGACTACTTACTATATCAAAAGGAGAGGCAAAGAATGTCGTGGTTGCAGTAGACTACTTTGCCAAGTGGTTAGAAGCAGAACCTTTAGCTACAATTACTACAAAGAAGATATTCACTTCTGTTGTAAGGAATACAATTATTAGGTTTGGGATCCCCAATAAAATAATTTCTGATAATGAAACCCAATTTGAAAATAAGTAGTTCACAGAACTTTATGAAAGGATGGGAATACTAAAAAGTTTCTTCTTTGTCGAACATCCATAGGTGAATGGACAAGTTGAAGCAGTAAACAAAACCATCAAGAAGCTTCTCAAGAAAAGACTGCTAAAGGCTAAAGGAAAACAGACAAAGAAGCTATCTTTTGTACCATAGGCTTATAGAACCTCATCCGAATTTCCAACTGGCCATATGCCTTTCTCCTTAACCTATGGCTATGAAGCGATGCTCCCAGTTAAAACAAAGGTCCCATCATACAGAAGAATATTGTACGTGGTAGAACGAAATAAGGAATAAAATAAAGCTGCCCCAATCTTATGCAAAAAAGAAGCGATGAGGCAGTAGTCCGATCTGCCGCATACGGACAAAGGATGGAAAAGAATTACAATTTTGGGCTCAAGGAGAGAAAGTACTGCGAAGGGTTGTGGTAACACCAAGGACCCAGCAGATGAAGCTCTGGTCCTAAATTGGGAAGACCCTCTAGTTGTAGTAGAAGCTTTAGCTAATTGGGTTTACCGACTCTCAAGACCTGACGGAAATCTAATTCCAAGAACTTGAAATTTTGAACATCTTATGCCTTACATTGTATAAATAGTGTTATTTGTATAGCAAAATAATAAACATTGTAATTATTATCCAAAGTAGTAATACATTAAACTGGACATAGGGATATTATACTACTTAAACCAGTATAAAAATCTTTCTGTGTTAATTTCACTAACATAGCTAACAATATTGAGTTGTATCTTACACATCTCAGCTTAGTAGCCAAACAATTACACTGTATATAAGGATATTAGAATGCTTGAACCAGTATAGGAAAAACCGTGTGTATGAATTAAAAAAGGTTATAAATACATAACCTAACTTTATAGTCCAAAACAGTTTGCCCCTAAATAGCCAGACAGACTGTAACACCCCTTCAAAATGGGAATAATAGTCCCACATCGCGAAAAAACACTATGAAGTGGGTACTTATATAACAAAGCCTTCACCTCATAACAACGTCGAGGCCTTTTGAGGAACAAAACCCCATACCTTGGCTTGGCCCATGAGGCGGAGGTGACTAAGTTGGGGACAATATATGCGTTAAGTGAGGTGCGGGTTGTTACACAGACCGTGCCAAGTGCATGAACAAAAGACAGATGCAAAGATGGAAATCAAGCAAATCCAAATGAAAAAAGTTAAAAGAAAATGCAAACAAGTTAAAGCTCACAAGGTACTTATACTCATTTACAAGAGAATTCAATTTACATAATATCCTTAAAGCTATTTTCATAACAAAAATGAATGTTTTCTATAACATGTCCTACAAAGTGTTCTAAATAATAAGTCCCAAAATATTGCTACAATTAAAAAGTATCGAGTCTAAGAAATGCTTGCCAAAGGTCGGTCCATTATAACAGCAAAAGTCTTCCGAGGATCTTAGTTGCTGCATGTCCATGGGTCCAATGAATATTCCACAGATACTATAAAGCCTTCTTAATTATAGAGAAAACTCAAATCAAACATATGGTAAAAGTAATTAAAAAATGTCTACAGCTCGTTACAAAGAAATTTGTCCCATCTTACATATGATATTCTCCCTTCTAAGCTTTTAACCAAGGTCGGCAATTTGACTCTGCCCTGGCACATAACAGGTGATGTTGTGACACTAGAGGCAACCTGAGCTTCTTGTAGTCGATCTTTGAGTTCATAAATATTAAGTATAATGGTCTCTCTCATCTGTTCTAAGGTCTTCATTAATTTATCCCTTGTCTTCTTTGAGTCCCTAGAGAAGCCACCAAAATATTTGAGAACATCCGCTTACCACCCCTTCTTCTATGTGCGATAGAGCACCTTCAACCCTGATCGCTCCACCTACCGCTTCTAGCATTCCTCCAATTCTTTAAGTTTATCTTGATAACGTAGTTCTAGTTTCCTCTTCCACTCATCCACCAACCTGGCATCTACGCCTACAGGAGGAGCAGGAGCCGCACGTTCACTGAGCTCCTTAACCACCTCTTCTTCTTCGGCATCATCCTTCTCCTTATACCTTAGTGCAACCTGAAGGGACAAGCTTTATATGATTTTCTTCAATCCCTTGATCTCCTCCCCATAATGACACCCGTAAAGTGCTTTTCTTTCCTTCATTGTTTGTTGTAGCTCTACACTGTTGAGTTTACGGCATCAAGCTCGGTTCATAGCTGGATGTCATATTCATGTTGGCGCATCTGTGCATGCTTAGCTTTTTCAAAATTAGAAAGAGTTCTTCATATCTCTTTCAAGTCTTTCATTGGTAAGTGTGAGCCATAAGTTCTCTTTTTCTAAGAAAGTAGTAGAGTTATTGGCGACAACCTCAAATTCGGGTGCGCCTAAGTCATTCGAGCCATAGGTCATAGGAATTGGAGGTGCATTGAATTCACAAACTATGTTAGTCTCAGATGAACTCGCAAAATATATAATACACAAGGCTCACTCCTTATTTAAATTCCTAAGCTTAATCCTAAACCATTCCAAATGTGGACTGTTATGGGGAAAAGAAACATAATAGCGCAAGCAATGTAGTATGAAGTCACTAAATGCCTCCTTTTCTTTGACTACCTGGTCAATTTTGGAAAGCAGCCCTTGGATTTCTTCTTTAAGTTGCATAAATGCCTCACCTAACTCTTTATATCGCTTGCAAATTGCTGACACTATAGACCGAGACGACCTAAGGTTTGAGTTTGAAGTTTTTCCATGCCCTCCTTTAAGGGTTTAGTAAAAACTACTTCCTTAGGAGATAATAAAGAACAAAGGAATGTAAATAACACAGTCATTCGTGATGCAGTAACAAGAAAGTAAGATAATTAAAGAAATTGTTCACAACAAAACTGGGAAACAAATTTATTTTATTACATACTAATAGGTTCGCAAAATAAAAGAAACAGAGAAATTATTTAAAAAAGATCAAATAATTACATTGGCTTGGGAGGTAGAAGTGAGCTCAGCCTCTTGAACATTGCATTCTCATCATCCTGCTGCAGCGAGGTGTCTTGAGAGGCGAAAAAGGAAGCAATACCCTTGGCCATCTCCTTGGCCCACTTGGTCCTGCAATAGGCAAGGGCATCTTTAATTCTTGCGGAGTCCCTTAAGAAGTTAAGGTTAACCTCAATAGTAGTATCACCCAAGCGGTCGACAAAAGATTGGCATTTAACCATGGCATACATCTTGAAAATCACCCGGTAAGTAATGCGCTCGAGCATGTCCTTAGATTCCTCCATCCGTTTCTTCTTCTCCCTCAATGCTTTATCCTTTCCTTCCAAATCCAAACCCCTTAACTTCAAAGCCTCCTCTACTACCTTCGCCTCCCCTTTGCCCATTTTGCTTTCTCCTATTGATCCCTAAGCTCTTCATCTACTTTAGTCTTCTTAGATGATGTTACATCATAGTCTGCCTCAAGCTTAGTGATCAGAGCAGTAGATGAGACCTAGTCATCCACATCCATTTTCCGAGCTTTGGATGCCTAAGCTCCCATCCGTCATAAATCAGGCATAAAAGAGATGAGAATTTTCAAAACAAATCACCATTGAATAAGGAAAGAAAAGTAAGCACTTATATAGGCTCAATCCCTTTCAAGCTCAGTAGCAAGCTCAAAGAAGAAAGGTGCAGGAAATGGAAGAGCAATGGGATAAGATCGTAGGACAGAAGAAATGCAGGATAAGCCGTCCAAAGAATTACTCCCTACCCTCTCAGTAAGACCGGTGAAGCGAATGATTGTGTCCCGAAAGGACTAGAGAGATGAGATGGAAGTACTTCTGAGGAAGGAAGAGGAGCACGAGGCGCATGAGGTTTCTTGATAGGTCGATTAGAGGATTCGATCCCCCTCTTCTTCTTTGACTTCTCTAATTTCTTTGATGGGGAATTGTCAAAAATCACATCAGAAAGACCACCAGCCATTTTACCTACGTAAAAAGGAGTCAGGTTCAGTAACCATCTTCGTAAAAAACTAGGAAATAAAATTTCATCATCCGTCTTATCAAATTATACTCCTAGATTCATCTGTAACCGAGGAGAATGTAAAGATAGAGTGAGGGAAGTTGTGGCTAGTATGTAGAAAATCATACTTGTGCAGTAACAACTCGGTAAAAAATGACTGTTTTCCTCTCATCTTTGACCAAACCCAAAGTGTCCTTTCTATGGGATACGAATGACCTAGTGGATTGATCGAAAAAGATAGGACAATTAGGATGTGGTTGGAAAGAAGAAGGAAAGTTATCTATATTCAAAATGAAAAATATTGATCATTCCATTTCTGGGTCTTTCGAGGAACAGACGCGAGAACCGATTTCTTTTACTGGGCATAATAAAACCCAAAATATCCCTCAAAAGGATTCTTGTTAATATCGAATAGGAATTAAAGTTCCTTGCAGGAAGGAGGAGAGCACTTCTCCGCATAAAGAATGAAAGTGGCGATCATAATGGAGTGAGAAATGGGAGCAAGTTGAATGAGGGCAATACCGGTGGCAGATACCCATTCGAAAAGAATTTGATTTGGAGGAAGATAAAGCCCACATCGAATATGCTTGAAAGTAATAGAAATAAAATCATTTAGAGGTGGATGGGTACATACACGATATTCAGGTACCCTGCCTATGTAACCCTCGAACCCAAAATGATCTAGAATACTCTCGATTTCCCTTAATTAGTTATACTAGATGGAAAGGATAAGGGAGAAGTGGTCTTATCGATAAAAGCAGATTTCATAATGAAAATACTAGATTGGTTACCGGCTACTAATAAAATATAGAGAAATAAATAATAAGAAAAAGAATACCCATACTTTTGTTTGCAAGAGAGAATATTTATTGGAAAAGATGAGAATTTAAAACTAAGGGTTTCGAGAGCACACAAAGAACTAAAGAAAAAGGAAAAGAGTATATACTCACCTCGATCTGAATCTCAAACCATGGAATTGAAATGATGAGAGAAGCCCAAAATGTCGATTGATTAATGACTGGGGATATTAACACAAGAACCCATACAGATTTTCTTAGGAGCCGAAAAGACTAAAATCACAGCTTTTTAAGAAGGATAGCCAATAAAGGGGATACATATGCATTTGAGCATCAAATGTGAAACGATGATAAAAACTTTCCTTCTTGTTGAAAGGAAGAGAGAGAAAAATAGGAAGTGATAGGTCACTTAAAAAATATTGATGTAGAGACAACTCCACTCCAATCTATAATTGCTCCAAACTTAGGAGGCATGTATTACACCCATATTTCCCAAACATTGTTAAAGGTAATTGATGCAAACACTGAGCTAAAGGAACTGCTCCCACAATAGAAGTCGGATTATGAAGTGGAAGCGAGAGCAAAGTCCATATAGTACTACGCCAAAGTCTTAAGACAGTAGCAAAACATAATGACTGGGTCTTTCTATTAAGCATAACTTCGACATAATAACACTTCACCGATAACCCAAGATAGCCACAAAGTGTAGGAATGATCTGCAATCCTAACACTTACTATAATGGATAGAAATGTGACATGGCCTTCAAGTACCAAACATGAAGCTATGTTGCAATTCCAAATGTAAGCCTTAATAAGTTGGAACTGCGGTATAATCTTTAAGTAACAATAAGATATAGAGATTTTGCTGCAGCCTCAAAAGAAATGCTAATGATATAGAATTATGGCACAATCCTTAAAGCAACTATATGTAATAAGGGTGTGTTGCAATCTTAAACTAACATTAAAGTAGTAGGGCTGCGCCGAAATCTTATATAAACAATAAAGCAACAAGGATGGGCCACCATCCTGATTTGACATTAAAGTGATAGAACAATGTCACAATTCCAAAGAAGTACTACCCAACAAACACAAAGACTGAAATGAAGGAAGTAGCAACAAACCGCCCACCTATATAGGCGAGACTACAGTAAAAAGCTACCCTCGACATAGAAGGACTAAATGGTGATAAGCATTCTATAACTTCATTGTCAAAAATGAACCGTTAAGAATTTCACTAATACTCCTAATACTGAAATGCACTGTTCCATCCAAAACAACTACAAAGCACAGTGATAAGAGTAGCTAAAGTCAAATTATATAACTCAACAAGCAAAACTATGATGCCTTTTCAAAATCTGAGTTACATCACAAGGACCCAACCTAAGCTACTCTAGAATAACTTGAATTGTAGCTCCACCCCTATAAAAGCAAAGCTTAATGAGGAAAATTCAATACTGGTCAACCCAACGCAGTCTCAAACAGATAAAGGCCCATATCAAATCATGACTTATTCAAATTTGGATTTCCCACTTCAATTTCAAGTTTCCCGCCCAAGTTCAAAATCCATTAACCCAAATCAAAGTTTCCCACTGAAGATCATGTTAGCAATCCATGTACAGTAAATAAGCAAGATGGATGATCGACACGTGGCATAATCCAAAGGCAGAAATCAAAAGAGCAGAAGATGGACAACAACGATCCATGTGAGTCACTATGTACCATAAATGAATAAGGCACTATAGCATAAAGGGAGGACTTTTACTCCACTCTTTTGTAGATACTAAAATAAATATTGTACTCTCTTCTATTTTTTCATCTATACTAAGAATGAAAATAGAAGATAAGGACATTTCCTTATGGATGTGGGATTCATTAACATTCGAATCATGTAAATTCTCTATGTCATTTATTACATTTAGCTCTTTACTTTACTTCTCATGTTTAAGTGTTAAAATTAGAATTCATTGCCTAATGAATTGATAGAGACCTTTTATAGGATTTTGAATATTTTCCCTTATAATTATGTAAGCATTACAACGCATTATTACTTTCTTTAAAGGCAATTTTAATATTACTTAATTTTGTTGGTTCTTATTTGCGTAAGCAATCAACATCGTGACTACTTCAAAAAAATACTAGGGTGTTCCTAAGATGAAAAATCTCATTAACAATATGTTAAATATATAACTAGCTTTACTACTCTTCAACTTTTAGTTCTAGGTGCATGCTAATAACTAATAAAACAAATTTTCATAATCTAACTTACCAACTAGAAATGGTGAAAAAATGCAACTAAGAAGAGAAATAACACTTTCACGATCTTATCTTTAGTGGTAAATTCTTCAAGGAAATAAATCATATAAAATAATGAAATAAGTACAGTTTCTTTATTGAAAGACTAATGAAGAAGCCTAAAACTGTGTGCTTAAAACTAAAAAAATTAGTGCATTAGGATTTCTAATATGGTCTACAAATTGTAATTCACCATATACAAAAAACAAATATTAAGAATGTGAAGATAATTTATGTAACACATACAATAAAGAACGATAATCATAAAAAATATCAGGTATTTTATACAAAATATCTAAGCGATATATCAGTAAGTACCAGGTGATATATCGGTAACGATATTTATGTGATATTTTAGAAAAAAATATACTTAAGAGCTGAGATATATCAGTGATATTATCCAATATCAACTACATAGCTACGAACACTCTCCACTTGAAGTGCTCGATCAAAACAACCCACATCATCAAGTCGTTGAAGTTTGGAACACCACACAAAGTTACTAGGATTTCCTAGGGTAAGACCCGTAGTAATACATCAATTCTCTTCGGTCAAACCTGAAGTGTACTCAAAAAAATCCCCACATCTTTATAAATTACTCATATCGATTGTCATTCATCCATATCTCAACATCCACTTGTCAAAACCACAAGGGATCGATCATATAGGCTCCTTACATCACCATGACCATCTCTCATCGATCACGACATCATTTGTCCATTTTTGATTGTTCGTGGCAAAGGATAGACCTTAAGGCTAATCTAATATTTTGATTATCTATAATAACTTTCGAGATTTCACTATGCATTCCCAAAGTTTCTTCCTTCTTGCCTTGAAGTAACTCCAAGTCCTCGATTATATTTGCATAACACTTGCTTCAAAATTCCATACCGATCATCTTTTGGTCATATCTCTTAAACGCTTGGCTAATACCTCAAGTGATCGTTCATGTAACTTTACTTCGTCACCTTGGACCTCCCTTGTCGATCGCACTTCGATCCAAGTAGGTGACGATCATTCGATCATAAATAGTTGTTGGTAGATTACTTTAAAATTTCTTTGCGCTTTTTCTTAAGTAGCCCGAAGCCTTGCTTGTGCATCCTCGTGTAGACCCACCCAATGCCCTAAACTTCTCACACTTAAAAGCTTTTGCACATAGCCCACCTTAAATCGTTTGGTGACAATCCATGGAATTGGGTGCTGGACTATGTGACTTTTCCAAATTTTCGCCTAAATCATTTTCCAACCTTGTGCATCGATCATCCTTTGATTTTCAGCTCTAATCTAAATGAAAACACCATATCTCTATCGATATACCCTCCATCTTTCAAGAGCTAATCCATACCTAAGAATACATAACAATAAACCACAACCTCCCCAAAGTAGACACTACATAGAAACAACCAAGAAGGCATTGTATCCATACAACACAACCATTAATCAGCCAAGATCTAATCAAACATCATATGATATAACAATGTATGGAAATTTACATCAAATCAATGTAAAATAAATTAAATGCATTTAAATTCATTATAAAACATTAAAAAGTTCGAACCATTTAAAGATCTCGTTTTAAACTTGGAACATGTTTCAAAAAACATTTTTATCATTTAAAAGTTGTGACAGATGATAAGTCACTCACTTAGAACCTAAATTTCACAAAAATGAGTTCAGATAGCCATGAACGAACCCCAAGACAACAATTCTTGAAATCGAAAGAGTCCCCTGGTTAATCTCTATGCTAATGATCCTTTAATTCCTTGATTAGACTCTAAATAGTCAGGATTAAGATGGTTTTGGCTAAGAAGTTGACTAATGAGGGATAGAAATAATTTATTGGAAGTGGAAGAGTGATTATGGATTGTCCCATCAAGTCTAATTAGCTCCAATTCCGAGAAGGATTAATAGGCTAATTATGAGCTTAGTCCAATTACTTGCTATTTTGTCCAAAATAATCTAACAACAAATGGTTATGTCTCCTAAACATAAGACCAAAAATTTATTATAACTACTCTATGGAAAAGGAAACTATCATTTCTTTCATTTGGAATTGGTTTTGGACCCTAATTTGCATTTATAAAAAGTTATAACCTTTCCAAGCTTTTAGGATCAAAAGTGTCCATAATTAATTCTAAGTGTCAAAAACACCAATACTCAGCATTCTCCATAGTAATAGCCTACTTTGACCAAATCTAGTTACGATAACACTGCATAATAATATTGTAAACCATCACCATGTTCATCACCTTTAACACATACCCCGCTATTATAAGTTGTTTTATCAACTCCAAACTATATTGTGTGAAATTTAAAGATGTTTACGTACATGATTGGGCATTTTTTTATTTTGTCAATGGATCAATCCAAGAGTTCTATAACAGATATCAAGGATTCCATTATCAACATCCTATTAAATTAAATTAATAAACATTAATACACGTAAAAAGTACTATTTTACACAAGACTGAAACTGATCATTTGCAATAGTTATGATCATTACAAATGAAATATGCAACGAAAATAACCGTGAACATAAGTTGTGTAGGCTATTACACTCATAGATTTCGCAATGATATAACTGTTAGTAATATAGTATTTGCCAATGATTATAACGTATGTAATATAATATTTTCCAATGGATATAATCTTTACAAATCTAAATTTTGTAACTGGTGTAGATTTTTTATTGATAAAAGTGGTACTTTCTTTAGTATAGCACTAATTTTAATGTCTCCGGGGTTCAAATCCATAACCTTTGGGACCGCAGCCTATAACAACATACCACTTGCAACTTGAGCTAGTGGCCTCGATAAATTTTGTAACAGATGTAAAGTTGGTAAAGTCACTTCTTATATGCAATGACCTATAACCAAACTTCCTTTTGTAACATTCAATTACTATTGGGAACAAAGTACTTGTTTTGCTTTTATTCTTCTTCAGTATTTGCAATGAATTTATCCAGTGGTAATCCGATTTTCCAAAGTGCTGTTGCATTACAATGTACCTATTAATATCTGATTCTTATGTCAAATTCATGTTTACAATAAGTATATTATCAATTTACATAATAAACAACATTAAATATATGTATGTTTCATATTAAATCCCACAAAGTACTTTAAAATAAATAACTACTTTAATATACATAAAAACATTAAATATCATATTTTATCATTTCTAGACGTTTATATACAAACAAAAGATGCTAAATCCAAATTACAAACCTCCACTTGCTATATTCATTAGTGTATAGTTACCATTTTAGGGTGCTTTAAACCTTGGATCTTCTTCTAAACTCTTTTTTCTATTGTCCGTTGAGATTTCGGATTTTATATGTTTGCCAATAGCCCAAACCATTTTGTAGCATCCGATTATTTTCTGTAAAATCTTCATTTCAATGCTCGAGAACATATATTAACACTAAGAGCATAAGTGTATACAAATTTAAATATATCATTTTCATTTGCAAATTCATTACATTCAATTACATAACCTCATGATTCCATCATTTAGGTAAGATATAATAAATATAAATATATTTCCAAAAGTGACATATGAAGATGCCTTTTTGGATGATCAGAGTATTAACTAGATAGTTATAAACCTCGTCATTACATACAATCAACAATAAAAAAAAGTAGTTAAACTGCACAGTGAAAATAATGCAAATATTAGCCTGCCTCCTCCTCTCCTCCCGAAGCTTATTCATCTTGCCATAAAAATCCTACTCTCAGCATACCCAAGTTCAGTTTAATACCTAGAAATTTAAGGGGAAATCTAAAAATTCAGGCCAGCCAAATATCTGGTGTCAATAATATAAGTTCATCTCAAACCAAAGATAATTAGTGAGACCACACTGTTGAAGCATGAAACTCGCAAATAAATTATCGAACAATATGTCAATCAAAACATATCCTACAAAAAAATGATTATAACATAATTATAACATTAGTATCGTGCATAATGGGTCAAAATGAATAGTTTGTATTTTATTAAAAGGGTCACATATTCCCATAATTAACCAATCCTATAAAATAGTCCATTCAATGACATAGTTTTCCTTAGGGTCACTTTAAATCTACTAGTTTTCACTAGCTAATTAAGAACCTATCGGCGCAATGAGGAAAAAAATATACCTGATAGTCCAACGACCTTCTAGTCCATTTGGAAAAAAATAACAAAAGTCCCTTAAGTTCGATGGGAGAAGGTAACAATGGGCTCCTAAGTTCGATACGAGCAAATAATGATAGTCTCCTAAATTTGGTAGGAGAAAAATGACAACGTCCTCCTAAATTCGACAAGAGAAAGAAAAAACTGTGTGACGTCCCACCCCGAGACCCATACTAACAGAGGATATTATAGGGTAATACCATCTGCTATTGCAAAGAATAGAGCTGTTTAGGAGCAACCATCCATGAACTTTACTTTAAGCGAGCATCGATATGTAGATTAATATTTTGTACATTTCTTTATTCAAGTGGAATCAACGTATACAATTCGAGCTTAAAAAAAACTATGGTGGCTATAGTAAAATCTAGAATGGCATATGTTAAATATAAAACACAGAATCACAAATCAAATACAGTGGAATACAAATAGATACAAGTCTGAGAAGACACAAATGTAGACTACATATACAATAGTACTACATCCCAAATATATGAATATGTACATAAAAGGAGCTAGCTCGAGATAAGATATATCATAACATCAAGGTATATATAGTGATGACAAAAGTAAACAACTAGTTAACCGATAGGACGTCTACTCTAGAAATATCAACTCGAAGGACCTGAAACATCTCAGTCTTACTCGAGTATTATAAAATAATAAACGGTTCAGTCTAGGCTAACATAAATGAGTTAGCAAGATGAATGATAGATAAAATGAACTAGCTCTCAAATATAGCCATCAAGTCATGTATCGACAATTATCAAGCATACTTCAAAACTTCAAGAATGAAATCACTAAATATTAAAACTCAAAATAGCTTCTACAAGAAAATCCTCAAACTATTTGGTGATAAGACAAATAACTCCAAATCTAGAAATCACAAATAGAAATCCAGAAATCTCATAAAAAGGGGAAAAGGCGCCGAATTCCTAGATTGGTGAACAAATTCACCTACATGTATGTAACTCTAAGATAGACGTATATGTCTATAAACTCCAAAATGGGCATAATTCCTATAATAACTCCAAGATAGGAGAGAGCCTATAAAACTCCAAGGTAGTTGTGAGACCTATAAACGCCAAGATAGGAACAAGTCCTATAAACCGCATGATAGGTACAAGACCCATAAAACTCCAAGGTAGGTACAAGATCTATAAAACTCCAAGGGTTAAACTCGTCGATATAAGTGTCATGTACTTTCATATAACAACCGTATAGACAATGACCATGTGTCCCATACCACATGGGTTTACTCAAACGTTTACTATATGATAGTAAACTCCACTTGTGTGTAACAATGGTTCGGTCGAACATATCCGAGAATTAACCGGTAAAACAAATGCGAGCGTTCCATACCACTCGTTTTATTTAACTGTTTAAATCAATTCCTCATTTGATCGATGTCGGGCAATTTATAAAAGATTTCGCTTTAAAACCATTCTTGTAAAATATTGGCTTACAAGCTAGAATATATATAAGTACACTTTTTAAACCATTTCTCTAAATCATCTTTATAAACCATTGTTGATGAGAATAAATAATACATACATACATACATATATGTATAATTCTTTAAAAAGAAATTAGATTTATACTTAAAAAGATTTTGATAAAATGGTTTGATTTAGAAATCAGCCATTTATAAATTCAAGTTGAAAACGTGAAGCAAAATTTGTGTATTAATCTTAAGTCGATAGAGCAATTCTATGATATAGAAATGCCAAAATGAATTCATCAATTTACAAATCAGAACCCGAATATAGCAATGAAATTGATATGAAATGTAACATCGAAATCAAGCAAATATCATCAGGAAATCTATAGGACAAACGGGCAACGAACGGAAGCAATCGGGCACCAAAGCAATACCACCTTGTGTTCAACCTCAGGCTGCGACCGGTGCATAGATCGTGTAGACCGGTCGATCGGCTGCGTCGCCTAGGTTGATTCCTAGGCGGCTCCGGTGCCTCCTCGATGATCCGATTCTGCCAGTTTTTCCTTCGTTGGTTTCATGGAGATCTGGGGTATTGAGTTAGCAATCATGCAAGCATGTAAATATGTTCAATTGGATGCAAATTTGGTTATGTAAAGTAGGTTTTCATAGCAAACAAAGAATCAATTCAAAGTGATAAGGAATTCAACACTACATTGAGATCACATTCACTATAGATTCAAACAATTTCAGATATCAGCAGCAAAATCCATTTTAGACTAGAAATTGTGAGATAAAATCACCTAAACAAATCCAAAATGGAATATTATAGCTTGGAACCTCATATGCCTTTCTAATATAGCTTCAACCTAAGCTAGATTCACTACAACAAAAAAGACCTTTTGTAGCGTTTTCAAAATGCTGTTGTACTCATTTGCAGTGTTTCGAAGAACGCTATCTAAGATCATGCTGCAGTAGAGTCTGGAGGTACCACAGTGTTTTCAGAAATGTTGCTAAAAAAGGAATATTGAAGCTTTTATAAAACACTGCTGTAAATTATTTGTGTAGTGTTTCTGAAACGTTGCCAACCAATTTAGCAGCGTTTTATAGAATGTAAACTAACACCAAGCTTCAATAGGACCAGTCCTATAATGGCACTTGAAACGCTGCAAAAGGAACTATGGCTGTGACGACCGCCCATGACCCCTGCACCGAATCTAGAGATAGAGCGTTGTAAAGTGTGCTAGGCGACCATGGACGATTGTCAAGGTAAGAATTAAAAACAACAGAATCTATCGTATTACTCACAGCGCATGGACAAAATACAATAGAACATATGTATAGTGAAGCTTTACAGAACAAAATGACATCATATAAAACTCCATAATAGTTGAATACAAGCATCACATAGTCAATACATCCAGCCTCACTACAAATCTCTCAGAGAATACAAAACAGCGGAATATCCAGTACATATAAGAAGAAGATAATATGCAACCCTCTAGCTCGTCTTCGATATCAGCATCGTGAGAAGAGAACAGCACCTGTCACCTGCTACCTAGTCTGCCCGTCCCAAAATGGACGAACAGCCCAAGGCAATAAGAATTAAAACATAAAGCCTTGAGTCAGACAACAGTCTTAGTGAGCAGTAAATTAACTAACAACATACCAAAAGAGCATAAAGGAAAAGGAATAGGAATACAACCCTCCCACTCCAACCTCATTCTACAGTGATAGCCCCCAAACACACACTAAGCAGAAGCAAACATAGCAGAGCATACAATTTAAAGTAAAGCTACTATCACTCGAGTCAAGGGCGATGTTTTCCAAGTACCAAGGCCTAAATCAGATAAGCACCCAGAAAATGCCGCTCTTGAGTCCGAATGAAGATACAACCAAACATCCATGACTCTGGCTATCACTGTTATCATTGCTTCGATATCACCGTTAATTGAATGACCGGCACATTCTTTCAGCCGTCCGTCAAGGGCTAATGAAAACCCCGGTTCTAGACATAACTTCCGCACGTCGTCGCAGCCCGTGCCTAGGACTATCGAATCTGCCCAGAGTACTCGACCATCAACAGTTGGCCGTTGGGACTATCGAATCTGCCCAAACGTACCCTTGCTTAGAGCATGCTAGAACCTTCAACAACGATGCTATCCAAGCCTCCTAGTCATCCTCCTCGACGACTATTCTCATATCCATTCATTATCCTCAACTCGAATCATATCACCGAGTTATCAACATGCTTGGAATGATCCCGTCTGGATTAGACCAAGTCTTCATCATATGATTGCCTCGCTTCATTACATCCTCGCAAAGCCTCATCTCATCATCACATCATCAAATCTATGCATAAGAGCTTCATCATCCCGCTACATATGCCACGAGCAGCTTTCCCAATTCAAGAGCCTTTCCCTTAGCTTTTGAATCGTCTTCGGTCTAAATCTAGTCATCAGTCATCTAGTTCATAATAATCAATCAAATCAAACATCAATCCAAGCAATCAAGCATTCAAATATGATCTAAGTAGACAATTATAACAATAATGGCATTTTCGTAATTAAAGAGTTGAAAGTCCAATAAGCATGAAAACAGGGATTATATCTCTACAAACTTGATGAATGAACTTGCATAGGTTAACATATGATAAAATGGATACAACATCATCATGAACGATGGATCTATATGGATCTACACATAGGATGAAGAAAATGCATGGAAATCTCTATTTTAACACCAAAACGAGCCAACAATCCGATATACTCCTTTGGATCCGCGTGAGAGATAATCACCACTCACCAAATCACCTAAACAATCCAAAAGATATCAACTTCAAATCTGGACAGCGAAGAACTAAGCTAGATCTATCACAAATCCGCTTCAAATGAAGAAATCTCTCTTGAAAAGATGAAGATCTTCAATCTAAGCTCTTGAATCTTCAATCTTGTTCTTCGATTTGGATGGATGGAAGCACTAGATTAGAGTGGAGAAAAGAAGTGAAGAAGTGTAGAAGTCGAGCTCTCAAAATGGCAGCACTTCGTCGCTTCAAAATCCGGATCCCAAAAAGTGAGAACAACCCCTCCTATATATAGCAGAAATTTCCTTAAGTCGCTTAACTCGGCTATCTCCCTAGGTCGTTTCCGACCTAAGCCTCTCCGACCTAAGACTCTCCGACCTAAGACTCTCCGACCTAACAGATAGATCTACGCGACCTATATCCTAGCGACCTAACAACTTAACAACCTACGCGACCTAACAGTGTTACGACCTAACACATAGCCTAACTCTTAAGGTCGCCAACTGTTAACTCCTTAGGTCGCCAACTTGTTAACTCCTTAGGTCGCCAACTCAGAACCACTAGGTCGCTAACTCGGAACCACTAGGTCGCTAACACAGAACCACTAGGTCGCTAACACGGCACCACTAGGTCGCTAACACAGAACCACTAGGTCGCTAACACGGCACCACTAGGTCGCTAACACAGAACCACTAGGTCGCTAACACGGCACCACTAGGTCGCTAACACAGAACCACTAGGTCGCTAACACGGCAACTCCTAGGTCGCTAACAAGCTAACCCCTTAGGTCGCTAACACGGCAACTCCTAGGTCGCTACTGACCTTACCACCCAAGCTACCAGACGACCTAACACATAGCGACCTATTCCTTAACTCGGTTACTACGACCTAACTCTAACCTTAAGTCGTTGCCGACCTAACCACACACCCAGTAACCACTAGGTCGCTCACAACATTCTCTTAGGTCGTTGCCGACCTAACCACACACCCAGTAACCACTAGGTCGCTCACAACATTCTCTTAGGTCGTTGCCGACCTAACTCTACCCCAGAATACTTAGGTCGCCTACTGCTCTTCCTTAGGTCGCCTAAACCTCCTAAGTCGGTCACGAATCATCACTTAGGTCGGTCACTACCTTAAGTCGGCAACTCGACCCAGACCTATCCTTTAACTTACCTATCCCCTTAGGTCGCAGATCTTCTCTAAGTCGCCAACAACATTTAGGTCGCGTATGACCTAGGACTTAGACAAATCTGCCTAAAAATCTGAAATGACATGAAAGTGCTAAAATTCCAGATTTTGACAAACTTTTCGATCCGTAAAATACGGGTCGTTACATTCTCTCCCCCTTAGGAATTTCGCCCCTGAAATCCCAAACAATCATAGCAATCAAAACTATTCTGTACGTCTACCATCCATAGCAATCATCAAACCATGCATCCAATTCTAACTTAGCGTACAGAATTCTAAGACTTAGAACAAGTTACAATTTCGTTAGATGATACGACACCTTAGGGCCATACCTCGAAGAGTTCAGGATGAGCTGCCTTCATCCTCTCTTCCACCTCCCACGTACAGTCGTTATCATCTTCACTCCATTGTATCTTGAGCAACTTAACTACCTTCCTCCTAAGCTGTTTCGTGTCGGTTTCAACAACACGAAGCGGCTTACGAGGTCTTCTATCAACTGGATCAACTTCTAAGTCTTCACAGCTATCAGCAGAAACCACTGTTCTCGAGTCGTGCACATACTTCCGTAGATACGATACATGAAAAACATTGTGCACACCCGACATCTTCTCCGGTAACTCCAATCTGTAGGCGAGCTTTCCAATTCGCTCGATGATCGGGAATGGTCCAACAAATCTCGGAGTCAATTTTCCTTTCTTCCCGAATCGAATAACATTCTTTAGTGGAGAAATCTTCACAAAAACCATATCTCCTACGTCGAATTCCAAATCCTTTCGACGCTTATCGGCATAACTCTTCTGACGGTCTTGGGCTGCCTTCATTCGTTGCCGAATGATCTCTATGCAATCCGAAGTCTGTCGAATCATCTCTGGCCCAAGCATCAGTTTTTCTCCAGTTTCCAACCAACATGTCGGAGAGTTACACGGTCTTCCATACAATGCCTCATACGGTGCCATACCAATGCTTGACTGGTAACTGTTGTTGTACGCAAACTCCACCAAATGAAGGTGATCTTCCCATGATCCTCCGAAGTCCAAAACACATGCTCTAAGAAGATCTTCCAGAACTCGGTTGACTCTCTCGGTCTGACCATCTGTTTGAGGGTGATAAGCTGTACTCAAACACAACTTGGTTCCCAAAACTTCCTGGAAGCTCTTCCAAAATCCACTAGTGAACAACGGATCCCGATCGCTCACTATACTCTTCGGAATACCATGGAATCGGACTATCCACTTAACATACAACTCAGCCAACTTTGATGCCGTCCTAGCCGATCGAACAGGAATGAATCGTGCACTCTTAGTCAGACGATCTACAATGACCCAAATCCCTTCATTTCCCGTTCTAGTTCTAGGCAATCCATCAATAAAATCCATCGACACTTGTTCCCACTTCCATGTAGGAACTTCTAATGGCTGAAGCAATCCACTTGGCTTCTTCTGTTCAGCCTTTACCAACTGGCAGTTCATACACTTGGAAATGAAATTTCCAACATCTTTCTTCATACCTTCCCAGTAATAGGTTCTCTTCATATCCCGATACATCTTATTTCCACCTGGATGAATTGTCAGCTTCGAGTGATGACTTTCCTTCAGGACTTCACTCCTCAATTCATCTATTTCGGGAACAACTAGTCGTCCTTGCTTTCGAAGCCAACCCTCTCGATCAACCTCGAATCCTTTATCCTTTTCTGGATCCACCCCAGATTCCAAATCACGGATAATCTTGACAAGCTTATCATCTCGCTTTTGGCCCTCACCAATCCTTTCCACAAGAGTGGGTCTTATTGATAAGTTTGCCAACATCTCAGGTTCCAATTCGCATCTAGGCCTGAAGTCAAATCCAGCTAAATACTCGAGATTCTTCCATTCAGAAAACATGGCTCCCAATCCTGCATGTCTTCGACTTAACGCATCTGCCACTGCGTTACCTTTTCCCGGAGTATAAGCTATACCAAAATCATAGGATGCCAAAAACTCTAGCCAACGTTGCTGCCGAAGATTCAAATCCTTTTGGGAGAAAAGATACTTCAACGACTTGTGATCCGTAAACAACTCGAATCGAACTCCCAACAGATAATGCCTCCACATCTTCAGAGCAAATACAATCGCCGCTAACTCCAAATCATGAGTTGGGTAATTCCTTTCATGCGGCTTCAGTTGTCGACTGGCATACGCAACAACTTTATCCTTCTGCATCAGCACTGCTCCAAGTCCAGTACCACATGCATCGGTATAAACCACCATCTCATCATTCCCACTTGGAATAGTCAAAACAGGAGCACTCGTCAATCTCTCTTTCAGGATTCCGAAAGCTTGCTCACACTTAGCATCCCAACAGAACACTTGGTTCTTCTTCGTCAATCCTGTTAACGGTGCAGCTACCTTGGAAAAGTCTTTGATAAACCGTCGATAATATCCTGCTAATCCAAGAAAACTTCTCACATCCGATGCATTCTTAGGTCTAACCCAATCCTGGATTGCTGCCACCTTAGCGGGATCAACCGCTATTCCACTTCCAGAAATCACATGGCCTAAGAACCTCACTTCACTCTTCCAGAAGTGACACTTCGAAAACTTAGCCTTCAGCTGATGTTTCCGCAAGATTTCCAAAACAATATGCAAGTGCGTTTTGTGCTCTTCCTACGTTCTGGAATAAATCAGAATATCATCCACGAACACAAGTACGAACTTGTTCAACTGATCTCTGAACACTCTATTCATAAGATCCACAAAATATGCTGGCGCGTTAGTCAATCCAAACGGCATTACCAGCCACTCAAAGAAACCGGATGGTGTCCTAAAAGCAGTCTTCGACACACTATCCTTAGCCACTCTCAACTGGTGAAATCCCGTTGCCAAATCCATCTGAGAAAACACCTTAGCTTCGTGAAGCTAATCAAACAAGTCATCTATTCTTGGCAATGGATACTTGTTCTTCTTAGTCACCTTATTCAGCTCACGATAATCGACGCACAATCTCAACGACCCATCTGCCTTGGTTGCAAACACAACTGGTGCACCCCACTCGGACACACTACGCCGAATGAATCCTTTCTGAAAAAGGTCATCAACTTGCACCCTCAACTCCTGCTGTTCCCTAGGCGCCATCCGCCTAAGAGGCATCACAACAGGTCTGGCTCCTTCAACTAGATCTATACGAAACTCGATCTCTCTATGCGGCGGCAACCCTTTGACTTCGTCAAAGACATCCTCGAATCTATTTGCGATCGGCACTAAAGACAGTCCATCCCGTGGAACAACTAGCGAATACATGAAGCTCATGAAGACGCCTTCCTCATGCTTACATCGTATCACAATCTTTCGCCCTTCCACATTCTCGACTGTCACCTCTAACCTCTCACAATCAACCTTAGCCGCATACTTCCTAAGCCAGTCCATACCCAAAATAATTCTGAACCCCGCAAAGTTCAGAACAAAGCAATCACAAACAAAAGAGCAACCATGACTCGACACAACTAGACCACGGCATAACATACTCAAACAAGACGAACCCCCAACTGGATTAGTCACAACCAATGGCTTATCAACAATATCCGGTTCCAAACCTAACCGGCCTACTAGTTCATTACAAACAAACGAATGCGATGCTCCAGTATCAAACAAAACTCTAACTGGAATACCACATAGGAAAAGAGTACCTTGAACAACCACACTCTTTCCCTTCTCTTCAGCAGTAGGAGCTTTCGAAGATGACGGAACAGCTCCTAAAGCATAGGCTTGCACAATCTGCCTGTCCTTCCTCGGTTCTGGACAATTCTTCCTGAAATGCCCCGGCTTGTCACAGTTGTGACACTTCATCGGTGCCTTCGGATTCTTACAATCCTTAGAGAAATGGCCCTTCTGCTGACAATTGTAGCAAGTCACCTCGCCTTTCGGCTTCTTCTGGCCATCCTTACCCTTCTGCTGCTGCTGCTTCCTCTTCTGGTTTCCACCCTGCTGTGGTTTAGATTCTCCCTTGGTAACAGCAACAACAGGTCCTTCCTTAGGAAACAGACTCTCATGCCTAAGAGCTTTCTCCACAAGCTTCTCAAATGAATCGTCCAAATGATCCACCAACTGTCTCCCAAGATAACTATCCAAGCCGGTCACAAACTTCTCGTTCTTCTGATAAGCAGACTCAATATATGACCGGGCATACTTGGACAAAGCTTCAAACTCAGAAACATACTCAAGAACAGATCTCCCACCCTGCTTGAGCTCTACAAACTTCTTGAACAGAACAGACTTCTGAGCTGTAGAAATGAACTTAGCTTCAAATCTGGCCTGGAATTGCTCCCAAGTAATCTCTTCCTCCGCAGTATTGATGGTAATAGAGTTCCACCAATCAGAGGCTCTCCCTTGAAGCTGCCTCGATGCCAACTTCCTCTTAGTTGCATCATCAATTCCCAAATCACCAAAGATCCTTCTACAAGCATCTATCCACCTCTGGACCTCAATGGTAGATTCTGTTCCCAAGAAAACCTTCCCTCCAAGAGCAGTATAATCCTTGCACAACTTAGCAAAATCCACTGGTTTCGGAGTCTGAACTTGAACTCCAACATCAACTGCCGCCCCCGGAACTGGTATCCTCCTCATGATCGAAGTCATCATAGCTTCGAACATGGCTGCATAATCAGCAGTCTCTTCAGTAGCACGGCCTTCCCTAGCAGCTGGTCTCCCTCTTCGACTCATTCTCAATATCTATAAAAAGGAATGATTAGAACATCTAGAGAAACAACTGCACAAAGGACTCAAACTCTGCTAAGCTACTATATTATATATAGTAATCATCCATCAAAATACAATTACGTCTCTCATACGTAGTTACGACAGTGAGCGTTGGGTAAAATCGATTAACCAATGCTCTGATACCAAATGTGACGACCGCCCATGACCCCTGCACCGAATCTAGAGATAGAGCGTTGTAAAGTGTGCTAGGCGACCATGGACGATTGTCAAGGTAAGAATTAAAAACAACAGAATCTATCGTATTACTCACAGCGCATGGACAAAATACAATAGAACATATGTATAGTGAAGCTTTACAGAACAAAATGACATCATATAAAACTCCATAATAGTTGAATACAAGCATCACATAGTCAATACATCCAGCCTCACTACAAATCTCTCAGAGAATACAAAACAGCGGAATATCCAGTACATATAAGAAGAAGATAATATGCAACCCTCTAGCTCGTCTTCGATATCAGCATCGTGAGAAGAGAACAGCACCTGTCACCTGCTACCTAGTCTGCCCGTCCCAAAATGGACGAACAGCCCAAGGCAATAAGAATTAAAACATAAAGCCTTGAGTCAGACAACAGTCTTAGTGAGCAGTAAATTAACTAACAACATACCAAAAGAGCATAAAGGAAAAGGAATAGGAATACAACCCTCCCACTCCAACCTCATTCTACAGTGATAGCCCCCAGACACACACTAAGCAGAAGCAAACATAGCAGAGCATACAATTTAAAGTAAAGCTACTATCACTCGAGTCAAGGGCGATGTTTTCCAAGTACCAAGGCCTAAATCAGATAAGCACCCAGAAAATGCCGCTCTTGAGTCCGAATGAAGATACAACCAAACATCCATGACTCTGGCTATCACTGTTATCATTGCTTCGATATCACCGTTAATTGAATGACCGGCACATTCTTTCAGCCGTCCGTCAAGGGCTAATGAAAACCCCGGTTCTAGACATAACTCCCGCACGTCGTCGCAGCCCGTGCCTAGGACTATCGAATCTGCCCAGAGTACTCGACCATCAACAGTTGGCCGTTGGGACTATCGAATCTGCCCAAACGTACCCTTGCTTAGAGCATGCTAGAACCTTCAACAACGATGCTATCCAAGCCTCCTAGTCATCCTCCTCGACGACTATTCTCATATCCATTCATTATCCTCAACTCGAATCATATCACCGAGTTATCAACATGCTTGGAATGATCCCGTCTGGATTAGACCAAGTCTTCATCATATGATTGCCTCGCTTCATTACATCCTCGCAAAGCCTCATCTCATCATCACATCATCAAATCTATGCATAAGAGCTTCATCATCCCGCTACATATGCCACGAGCAGCTTTCCCAATTCAAGAGCCTTTCCCTTAGCTTTTGAATCGTCTTCGGTCTAAATCTAATCATCAGTCATCTAGTTCATAACAATCAATCAAATCAAACATCAATCCAAGCAATCAAGCATTCAAATATGATCTAAGTAGACAATTATAACAATAATGTCATTTTCGTAATTAAAGAGTTGAAAGTCCAATAAGCATGAAAACAGGGATTATATCTCTACAAACTTGATGAATGAACTTGCATAGGTTAACATATGATAAAATGGATACAACATCATCATGAACGATGGATCTATATGGATCTACACATAGGATGAAGAAAATGCATGGAAATCTCTATTTTAACACCAAAACGAGCCAACAATCCGATATACTCCTTTGGATCCGTGTGAGAGATAATCACCACTCACCAAATCACCTAAACAATCCAAAAGATATCAACTTCAAATCTGGACAGCGAAGAACTAAGCTAGATCTATCACAAATCCGCTTCAAATGAAGAAATCTCTCTTGAAAAGATGAAGATCTTCAATCTAAGCTCTTGAATCTTCAATCTTGATCTTCGATTTGGATGGATGGAAGCACTAGATTAGAGTGGAGAAAAGAAGTGAAGAAGTGTAGAAGTCGAGCTCTCAAAATGGCAGCACTTCGTCGCTTCAAAATCCGGATCCCAAAAAGTGAGAACAACCCCTCCTATATATAGCAGAAATTTCCTTAAGTCGCTTAACTCGGCTATCTCCCTAGGTCGTTTTCCGACCTAAGCCTCTCCGACCTAAGACTCTCCGACCTAAGACTCTCCGACCTAACAGATAGATCTACGCGACCTAAATCCTAGCGACCTAACAACTTAACAACCTACGCGACCTAACAGTGTTACGACCTAACACATAGCCTAACTCTTAAGGTCGCCAACTGTTAACTCCTTAGGTCGCCAACTTGTTAACTCCTTAGGTCGCCAACTCAGAACCACTAGGTCGCTAACTCGGAACCACTAGGTCGCTAACACAGAACCACTAGGTCGCTAACACGGCACCACTAGGTCGCTAACACAGAACCACTAGGTCGCTAACACGGCACCACTAGGTCGCTAACACAGAACCACTAGGTCGCTAACACGGCACCACTAGGTCGCTAACACAGAACCACTAGGTCGCTAACACGGCAACTCCTAGGTCGCTAACAAGCTAACCCCTTAGGTCGCTAACATGGCAACTCCTAGGTCGCTACCGACCTTACC
This sequence comes from Allium fistulosum, assembly GCA_030737815.1. Lineage (NCBI taxonomy): Eukaryota > Viridiplantae > Streptophyta > Magnoliopsida > Asparagales > Amaryllidaceae > Allium > Allium fistulosum. Next base: position 599,238,379 of record CM060908.1, read on the forward strand.
ACCCAAGCTACCAGACGACCTAACACATAGCGACCTATTCCTTAACTCGGTTACTACGACCTAACTCTAACCTTAAGTCGTTGCCGACCTAACCACACACCCAGTAACCACTAGGTCGCTCACAACATTCTCTTAGGTCGTTGCCGACCTAACCACACACCCAGTAACCACTAGGTCGCTCACAACATTCTCTTAGGTCGTTGCCGACCTAACTCTACCCCAGAATACTTAGGTCGCCTACTGCTCTTCCTTAGGTCGCCTAAACCTCCTAAGTCGGTCACGAATCATCACTTAGGTCGGTCACTACCTTAAGTCGGCAACTCGACCCAGACCTATCCTTTAACTTACCTATCCCCTTAGGTCGCAGATCTTCTCTAAGTCGCCAACAACATTTAGGTCGCGTACGACCTAGGACTTAGACAAATCTGCCTAAAAATCTGAAATGACATGAAAGTGCTAAAATTCCAGATTTTGACAAACTTTTCGATCCGTAAAATACGGGTCGTTACAATGGCAGCATATTAGATAATAGTTTTAATAGTTGCAATGTTTCAATTTTGCTGCGGCTTGTTTCTCTTTAACATTTTGCAGCACTTTCATAACGTTACGTTATATTAATGTTTTTCCTACATTTAACAACTACTGCAGCAGTTTTAAAATAGTTATAATAGCAATGAAAAATATATTCAAAAACAAAATGCTCAATTCAAAAAACACCAATAGATATAATATGATAATATAAGCAGTTATAAAGATTAAACATAATCAAAGCTACATTAATTTCATACACAAAAATTTTTAGTCATATACAATATTTCATGAGCAATGTTTTAAGAAAAAATGTTAGCAACGTAATGTAATAAAAAGAGCTTGCTAAAAGAGCAAATAAACTGTGGACAGTCCAAGCCCGTCTTCTTCTAGAGTCGAATATGCCTATAAGGAAAAAATGCAATTAGAAAGTCATATACAATATTGTTAAATTTGCTTAGGCAACTTGATGTGAAGAGTAACGGACGGCTAAAGAATAGGTAATTTAGCATATACAAACATATATAAAAAAATATACAAAATATGATGGAATTTTGTGCACATGGATGATGATTAAAAATGAATTTGGATCTAAAAATCCTCTACCAAAGGAAATTTTTATCAATTTTGGCAGATACTTCTCCTACACTAAGAAGAAATACACTTCAAAAAAATAATATATATAGATACTTGTTGATGTTCATTCCTATCCAGTCTAAATTTAACTAATGATTTTTATTTTATTTTAAAGATAGTAAACTAACATTACCACTATACTATGAAAACGACCTATAATTTTCCATAGATTACAAAATAAACATTAAATTCAAATTTAACCACTCAAATCAAATTCCAATCATACCCGTCTTATTTTTGAAAGATATATTGTTGGGCGTATCACTTTGTATAATGAAAACCTTTAGAAAATAATACACTGGTCTGATATATGTTTTTTTCCACAGCCAATTAATATATGTATATAATGAATTATGACTATAACCATAAACAAACTTGAAATTCTAGCATGGTGAATTCCATATTAACAATTGCACACAAATTCACATATTTTACATGTATGTGAGGCATACTATCCTAACGAACAGAAGTCTGGTTGAATTTGGTACTCATGCATGGCAAAATTTTCGACCAAATCACAATACAGCAAATTGCATTAAAAATTTACGTAAAGAGTAATATACATAATGGGTGTTTCGACCAAATCATAGTATCACTATTTGATTTTATTAATGCAGGAGAGCGGAAGCTATTAGTGTCAATAGTGACGGGATTAAAACTAAGAGAGCAGAGACTATTTTCAAAGGAAAAGAAAGAGAAGATGAAAACCATTTGTCAAATTCAAACCGAGCGGTGTATGATTATCACTCTGTATTATGGATAAACATCGTTGTCCACATACCTGTGTCATATTAGAAGAAAATACCATAGAGATATTTCTCACATTCATTTTATTCAAATCCTCTTCCTCAACAACAGTAGCCATTAAATCAATTGCCCAGCTCAGTTAGCGCTGCGTACCAGGGAGCGACTTAACGAATTTATAACAGTCTTCTTCTTTTTCGCTTTGTAGAACTTGTCCAGGGTGAAAGGCTATCAAGTACTCCTTCATGTAATTCTCTGAACCATGTCTATTTATCAAAATGTACTTCACAATGTTGAACTTTGAAAACTGGAATATAAATGCATAATGATTTTCATACCTTTATCAGGGCTGCTAAGTAATGTACATCAATGTCCTCAGGTATGATTCCTTTGTTTAACTGATTTCTTTGATCTTTTTCTTTGTTGTTTTCTAGGGTTATTCTAAATATACCTTCTGCCTGTTGTGCATTTTTACAGTAATTTTAGATATATTTGTATAAACCGTCCATATATAAGTTGTAAGATGAACTGAGTTATACCTTAAGACCTCCTTGTGAGTACAATCTTTCTTGCATAAGTAATAGAATAGTCAAATACAGTTATTAGATAATGGGTGATATTTAATGTCTCTAAGCAAGTACTTTTTATACTTTATTTTGTCCATTGGAGTAAAATGGAGCATCAAACTGGATTTAGATGGCACTGCTCAAAATGGATACCTTGCACTTGGAGCACGACATGGAATTTGAACTTGGAACTCTGCGGGCAGTCCAAGGAAGCCATTTCTTCTAACATCTATGGTTGTAAAATTTATTGTATTCAATGAATGCTAAATATTATGGTGTTCTCCATTTAATGTGGATTTGCTTTATAACCCAACACAACAACAAAATAAGAAACTTCTAATAAACATAGGAACCAAAGAAAATTTGTAATACCTAACCAGACAGTTAGTGGAAAGGTAAACAACCAGGTAACACCATCATCCGCATTGAGCCTTGGTATTCAGGTGCCAAAATACTCAATCAAGTACCATATATGTTGGAACCACAATAACCAAAGCCATTGATAAACAGTACCAACTAGACAGAGATTACATGTAAATTTCAAATTTAATCAGTATTTAAAATTACACACGCATAAATACTCTATTTAATTAGTATTTGAAATGAACTAAGACAGAGATTTACGCAAATTTATATTACAGGGAACATATAAATACTCTAGATATATTTTGATTGTACTACAATCAACAAACTTCTCAAAGGTATAAAACTTGTTGATTATTGCATAAATTTAGTTAATTTTATAAAACTTGGTTAACTTGATTAACATTTTATAATTTATTATTATTATTATAAATTAAGTTGATTTTTATAAAACTTAGTTAACATGGTTATTAATTTTGTTATTATTATTATTATTAAGTTAGTTAATCATCATCATCATCATCATTATTATTATAAACTTGTTGTTTTTATAAAACTTAGTTAATTTAGTTGAATTTTTACAATACTTAGTTAATTTTTATAAACTTATTTAATTTTTATAAATCTTAGTTAACTTGGTTATTAATTTTATAATACTTTGTTGATTTTTATAAACTTATTATTATTATATATTTTGTAAATTTTTATTTAGTTAAATTTTATAATCCTTAGTTGATTTTTATAGACTTATTTAATTTTTATAAATCTTAGTCAATTTCTAAAAAAATTAGTAAACTTAGTTAATTTATTATTATTGTTTTTGTTATATTATTAGTATAAACTTAGTTAGTTTTTATATAACTTAGTTAACTTATATTATTTTTTAAGAACTTTGTTAGCTTAGTTAAATTATTATTGTTACTATTGCATAAATTTAGTTAATTTTTATAAAACTTGGTTAACTTGATTAACATTTTATAATTAATTATTATTATTATTATAAAGTAAGTTGATTTTTATAAAACTTAATTAACTTGGTTATTAATTTTATTATTACTATTATTAAGTTAGTTAACATCATCATCATTATTATTATAAACTTGTTGATTTTTATAAAACTTAATTAACTTGGTTGAACTTTTATAATACTTAGTTAATTTTTATAAACTTATTTAATTTTTATAATATTTAGTGGATGTACACTGTCACATTGATAGTGGAACCGCATTAAAAAAAATTGTGTGCTTTACTTTCATTTATTATTAATTGGTTAATTTCACATTTTCAATGTGAACAATCCTAATAATTTAATTTGATTGTTTGTCATTATATATTTGATCCTATTTGTTTCTGCATCCATGTTGTTGGTAATATCAGATTGGATGGATAGACCCTAATAAGTTAGTGGACACAGATGGCAACGGTAAGAGGAGTTAACATTAGCCGATTGTAAATATATTTGACATTTAAAAAAGGATTATTGATTGGATTATCGTGCTGTTTTTCAATCAGTTTGGGTAGTTGAAATTGTTCTCAGGTGTCGGTTCCTAATTAATAGTGTCATTATTTATGACTTAGGTGGATGATATAAGTCCTTGGACAAAGGTTCCAAAACCATTTTATTGTTTGTTGGCTTTATTATATGCAAACACTAATAGGTAGTAATTAGAAGGTACAGCTTAAATATAATCAGAAGGAAAAACATACAGTTGCATCTGGGAAATAAGCAGAAAGCATATTGACATTCAAATTGGGATTGACCCGTGAGCATACAATTGCATGAGATCAAAACATGTACCACGTGACCAGAAGAAAAATTATACAATACATAGTTGCTTGCAAGTTAGATGAATGATTACAGATTGTTTGCTTAATAAAAATTTATAAATAAAATCTGACTTTATCATGCATCAATACTTCAATGGTTCTAAATAAGATAGGGCTGGAGCTTAAAATGAAACATAAAGCAATCAATACAAGGAATGTAGAGGAGCAAAACGTACTTCCTATGATTGGAGGATGTAGTGTGACGAGCTATGCAGTAAATTCTAGTCTTTGGGTTTCCATTTTACTTATTAATTAAGATGAGAACTATAGTCTTCCTACTTCATATAACTCATAAACAAATTCCTTTCTTATTAGCTTGAAGTTTAATAGACTAATTATGTACATATATAGCAGACATAAAATTTACTGTTGTGGTGCATAAGAGGAAGCAATTACCAAATCTAAGCTACTAGTAGCAGAAGCAATAAAAGAAATCTATACTAAAACACAAATGGAGAATTTAGTGGCGGTGGACTTAGGTTGTTCATGTTGACCAAACACAAACTTACTTCTATCTATCATTATAAACCAAAAAATATTTCCTTAGTGATTTACCAGAAAATGAGTTCAATACTTTATTTAGAAATTTGAAATTTCTGGAAATTATAATAGATCAAAAGAAAGAAGGTTCAGCAAGTTTGCAAATTATTATATGGTCAGAGTTCCTGGAAATTTGTATGGGAGGTTGTTTCCTTTGAGCAGTGTTTATTTCTTCTATTCTTCGTATTGCCTCCACTATGTAGAGGTGCTAGGGGTATATTGACACACATTCAGCAATGCCTGGTACATAAATATAAGATATACACGTTAAAAGGTATTCATATTTAACAAAACACTAATGTTACAGAGCTTATATAAGCTCATTATAGTAAATCAAAGCTCATATTACTAGAACAAACCAATGCAGCAGAGAACTTATGTCATGTCTACCGTATAAAAGAGAATAAAGGTTAGACTATACTTTTGGAAGGACTTGCCTCATCAACCATTACACAGTTTCTACTTTAGTTGAGCTACAAGTAAAAATACGAGTAGAATGATAAGCAACTATTTTTAGTTTCCTACAAACTACCAAAAATATCCCTACCACATAATTTAAGTGTCAAGTAAAACCAACATGTTACCCCCATCTGTATAAGACGTTTACTTATTTTTATCTTTTCTAATATATTAAAATTAATTTTAGCTAGACTACCCAGTCCTAATTTTAACAGTCCTTGTATTTGGAAAAACTATTGTTAGACGTAAACTATTTTTTTGAAGATTATTTAGTTGTCGGCGAGGGGATTCAATGCCAACACATCTTCACGGACAATCAAGAGAGATACCACTGTCTCATAGAAGATATACCATTGGACAAAAAATTTAAATTTTGAATAATATTCATTTATTTTATACTGCACATTCTGTGAGAAATGCGGATTATGGATCTTAAGGCTGGAATAACACTAAAGGGGGGGTGAATAATGTTTTGTGGATTTTCTAAATCTTTTTGAAACTTATGTAAATTTAATTACCAAACAATGCAATTCACAGACACAAATATAATCACAGAATCAGACACAGATGCAAATAATAAATAAAAGCAGTAAATAAAAGAACACACCAGGATTTGATACTGGTTCAGAGTTACCCTACATCCAGTCCCGCACAAACGTACGTATTTCTTATCAAAAATAATCTCCCATATTACACCCTCAATTTCAAGGCCACGAAGTACACCCTCCTGTATTTGAGTCTGGAGCAAACTCTCTTGATTTACCAGACCACACCAGACCACAAGATCACCTAATCGATTTCCAGGGCAACAATCACACCCAATTGATTTCAAGGCTCAACCGCACCTTTTACTCAACAGTTTGATTTACAAATAATCCTATAACTCTGAATAGCACTGAGATCTTATGGAGAGAGTGGCAGAGAATCAAACAAGAGATAATAAAGTTTGATTCACTTGGTATTTCGGCAGAGTATAGTTTGGGATTCTTTAGAATAAATGTGGAAGATGAAGAGAAGAGAAAAAAAGTGAAATCTGATTAAAAATTCGTTTAGAACTACTGGTATTTATAGGAAATCAACAGCCATATCTATTCGTGAAAGGATACGACGAATAGACACTTCTTTTGAAAATTTGAACTTTGAATTTAACGGACACCATGTCGACACGGGGGGTTGAGGGATGTCGACATGCTCTAGGCAAAATTGATGATTTTGATTTTCTTATTAAAATTGGTTTCTATAATTTGTCAAAACGATGTCTAAACTTTGTAAATATATTTAAATATAGTTTAAACATATAAAAAAGTTTAGAAAGTAATTTTTTAATATATATAAACTTAATCTATAAAGTGATTTAAAATCTGAGTAAATAAATATTTTAAAGCTAAATATTTAAAACAAGAGATATTTTAAAATCAAGGACAATTTTGAAATCAAAATATTAAAAATGATAAAGATAGTTTTGAGGCTAAAATATTTCAAACAAGAGAGATGTCTTTTTTTGAAAAGAAGGTTTTGAAAACATTTAAAATAAGAGATATATTTTTGAAAAACATTTTTATAAAATTAGTGGATATCAAAATAGGACCACTATATGTTGCACTAGATATTGTCGTGGGTTCCATCCCACTAGGGTTCCATCCCTTTAACATGCTCGAAGTGAATTCCATTCCACGAATAAATTTCGAATAAAGATGTAAGTGCTTTCAAGAAGTTTTAACATAATTCTAGACTCAATACTTATCTTGTACTATTAAAATCTTGAACTCTTGATAACTTGATTTCTTGATACTCATGAGTCTTCAATCTTGATATCTTTGATCTTCAAATTCATCAGTCTTGTATTTCTATATTGTATAGTCTTAATTCTTGGTACCTGCATATACATATATATATATATCTAAACTATAATGTTAGTATTTATATTTTATAACAAGTCCTAAGGTTGTTGTCATCAAAACCATCCTTCTCAAGGACTAACAATCTCCCCTTTTTTGATGATGATAACCTATGTTTATAAAATATACTTCTCTTTCTCAATAACTCCCCTTAAAACTAATAACTCCCCCTAAAACTAATAACTCCCCCTTAACCTAAGCCTAACAACTCTAACTACTCTATTTTATATTTCTCCCCCTTTGTCATCAACAAAAACCAATCCTAAACTAATATAACTCCCCCTTAGTCTTATATTGGAGTACCTTTAACAAATTAAGATGGAGTATATATATATATAATAACATGAGTTAATTAATGAAAACGTAACCAATATGATAGTTTAAATCCAATAAACATATACTATGTTTCATATAATTTTATACATTCCATTCAAATCAAATCATTTCTAATCAAAGCAAATCAAATCAAACAATTCAAATCAAATCAAACAATTCATAAACAAGCAATTCAAACCATAAGGAGATCAAATAATTTTAGGAACTTTAACCCATCCTTCTTCTCCAAAGATAGGATCCTTTTTAATATCTTCCCAATCTTCATTATCTTGAATTAAAGTTCCTTCAGGATTTGCATTGAGATCATCTTTGTTTAGGGCAGAAATCATCTAACGGAGGGCATCGAAATGCTTTTCTCTTGTTCTTTTATCATCTGCATTTGACTTAGTTCTAAGTACCTTTGATTGCAGATAATAAAAGTAAGTATATTCTTGAATGAATTGAGAGTTTCTTCAAGATTTTCACTTAGAGTTTGAGAAGAGGAAGCCATTTTTGATAAGTAGTTAAAAGATATAAATAGAGATAAGTAGAAATGAAGAGATTACAAATTTCTGGAAGAAACAGGTATTTAAATAGGCAGAAATTCGTTTAAAATGAATAGACATGAGTTAGTTATTTTAATTTCAAAATTTAAAAAAATAACCAAATCAGACGGTTATATATCGACATAGTGGGTTGGGGTATGTCGACATGGGTATGTTAATCTATGTGTCTTCTTTGTTTTGTGAATAAGTATGTATATATATATATATAAACTTATATACTATACTAACATTTATTCTAGAGACACGATAAGGTAGAACAACATAAGATAGATAAATGAGTTAATACATGAGATACTTCATAACATGATAAGAGAGCAATACAAGTTCATACAAAATAAACTAGTACATCACATCCTAGTTTTTAGAATGTGCTAGAGGATGAGGAGGATGATGATAAGCCAAGTTTCCGACCAACTTTAGCAAAGAACTTGTTCATATTAGTGGTCATTTTATCCAATTTCTTACTAACTGATCTTTTGAGAATCCATTGATTTTCCACTATGATCTTTTGATTTTTGAGGAGTGTTTTGTTGGAAGGATCGTTAGGATATTCAATACTTTCCAAGGAGGTATCTTCATTTTCTTCTTCAATTTCCATTTCCTCCCCTTCCTCTTCTTCTTCTTCCTCATTTTCTTCCTCCATCTCTTCATGTGCCAACCTTTCATCCTTTTCGGCAAGAGATTCATATTGTTGAAATATGAAAGGAATTTTCATAAGAGAAATATTGGCATGATTAAACACTTTTCTTGAAATAAATTCTTCCCTTTTGTAATCAACACCAAAATAATAAAAAATCCGGGTGAGATAGATTCCATGATACAAAGTATTCTCACCCATTTCCAAATTTTTTGAACGAAGTTCATCCATAATCACTTTGCGCCCAATTAATGTCATAATGACCAAAAATGGCAAAAAGAGCTTTACAAACTTTTAAAGTCGGGTTATTGAAATTTCCCAATCTTGGAGTGATAGTATGTTGCAAAAGAAGATTAACAATACGAGCTTTTGGACGAAAGTTACGATTTTTAAATTCAAAGTTGTCATCTCCTTCGAAAATGTGATGAAATGTCTCACGATCATATTCATCAATATTAAAAGTAGAAAGATCCATTCTCGAATTCTTGCAATTGAGAATGTTGCCCAAAATTTCACAATTTAAAACAATTTTAGTGCCTTTAACACTACTCCAAATTTCATTTTCATTTCCTTCATGAAAATCGCGATTCAAATTTGCATAAAACATTTTAACAATATTTGGATAACAAACAAAATCATTTTCAGAATAGTCAAAAAGACTAAGAATATGGTTCTCTTCAAGAAGAGTATTGATTTCGTATGAAGAGAAATCACTAAAGATAGCAAACTTTCCCGTATGAACTTTTCCTTAATTAGCATAGCTTATATAAGCCTTGATTGCTTTCGGATCATTATAGAGATACTCTTTGATGGTTTTAGACAGCCTCATTATGGATGGAGTACTTGAAGAAGCCATTTTTGAAGAGAGTAGAAAGTTTGAAAGAGTGAAAGAGAGTTTGAAGTTTAAAATGAAAGTGAAAAGATACGATAAGATAAGGGAAATAAATAAGTATTCAATAGTCATGTTCTCTGGTCAAGAGGCACCTTTCCAGAACATTGGAGTTGGTGAAAAGGTGGAGGGAAGTTCAAAGATTTGAATTCAAATTCAAATTTCAAATTTCTAACAGGGATGTCGACATCATAGGTAGGACCATGTCGACATGAGTCAAAGAATTCATGTGACTTATATTTTCCTATATACTTTAATCTCTATATATTTATATATTATTTTTAATGTCTATATATTTTCTGGAGTAATATTTAATATAATAAAATTACTTTAAAAAATCCTTATAATATTAAAAAATAAAAATAAATATAATAAAATATTGAGAGCTCAGCAGTAACAGATCATATAAAAAAAAGCAATCAATTGACTTGGAGTGTAACAGTAAAGAAATAGTAAACTTTTCGAAAACTAAAAACTTGTAAAGCATGACATTCATCTTGAATTAATATTATTGTATTACCATACAAAATTTTGCACAATTATATCTGAAGTATGCTTTCTCTCTTATAGAAGATCTATCATTTACATAAAATCTTTATGACAAAAGGTGTAACATAAAGGTTTTGTCATCATCGTCATAGCCTTGTCCAAAATATAAGGTTTAGGCTTGTAACGTAGCATAAGGGTCATGGATAGAGGACTTGTTTTTGCTTAAGGACTTGAATATAATCAGAAAAGAACATTATACAACTAATGGTAGGAATTCAGGATCACTAACGAAAAAGACAATTTCTATGAAACATGGGTAAATGTCAATGAATGTAATGTCTAGATTTATATTGGTCGGCAGTTGGTAACAATACCTTTATATTTCAGTTCTAAGATCCAACTATAAACATGTGGTGACTACGGTTGTTAAACACAACCCGTGAGTATTGGCATGAGGTGTTTTTCCAATCAACTCCTGCTTCCATCATCATTTGAAATTCTGGATAACTAATTTGACCATCCTACAAAGGAAGTAATGCCAATAAAAGATAGTTATTTGTAAATGTAGCAAAATTTACTTACACACACATGCATACATACCTTATCGACATCCACATCAGAAATAATATCATTAATTAATTGTTCATTTAGACCAAGATCTCCCTCTGCCAAAGCTTCTCTCAGTTCATGGATATCGATATAACCATTCCCATCTTTATCAAAATATCTAAAAGCTTTTGACAAATGCTCCACTTTTTATCTTTTTGAGGTGAATTGATATAGTAACAAATTCATCGCAGTCTAGTGTACCATTCCCATCAACATCTGCCTGTCATAGTTAAATATGAAGGAAATCATTTATCTTGTTTGCATCGTGAAATAAGTGAGCCTATGAAGAACATGATTTTTGCATATGAACTACAATTCAACATATTTATGCATTAAACTATCCTTATATGCTGTTGTACAGAAGTGGAATTAAAATGCAATTTGTAACTGAAGTGTGTTTCCTGCATTATCAGAGAAATTATATTGACCATCAATAGAGGCAGGACGGCAAGGGGCACTTACTGCTTCCATTAACATCTGAACACTGTTATAGGTGATCCCATATTTTGCAATCCCTCTTTAAGTTCCTCAAGCATTAAATTTCCATTTTTATCTTTGTCCATCATATGAAACGTCTTCTTGAATCCTGCTATTTCTTCTACAGGTAAATGCTCGGCTACAACCTATACAAGAGCATATATCAGCTTTTTGACAATAAGGCTCTAGTCTTTCATAAAGCCATCAAAGGTTCAGAGCTAATTACTCGCAATGCTTTTTTCTTGAACTTGTTCATTACTGAGAACTGTTTCAGCATGCATGTCACTGTTTCTCCAAGTGGAATGTTTAGAGTTGTATTTTCATTTTTCATTTTGCATCCATGGATGTTCTTCAGATAAAAGAGTAGCTGTTAGTTTCAGGCTTCGACTTTTGACACAAACATGAAGATGAACTCACTAAGAACTTCTTTAGCTGTTAGCCTTGTAAAAGGGTTCGGATCAAGCATACATTTCACAAGTTCCTTCGCATTCTCTGACACCTTTGGCCATGACTCCCTCTCAAAATAAATTTCTGACCTAACAATTGCCTATGCAATTCCCTCATCGGTTTCTACAATTTAAAACAATATCTCCTTCCATCACAAGCATGTTACGAATGATTAACCAGTAACATTTAAGGTTACCTGCCCAATATGGATGAACACCACACAACAATATGTATAAAATCACCCCAACGCTCCATACATCCATAATTTCTTTTCAGAACTTCAGGTCCCATGTAATATGGACTTCCAACAACCTCGTTGAACCTCTCGCCTGAATCAAAATTTCACAGAAAAGATGGTCGATGTGAATCAGAACTTCAGGCGCCATGTATTCTAGAGATCAGCGATGGATTTGTGAGAGAGGAAGAAGAGTTGATTATTAATTAAATTTGGGATAGAGTACATGGAGGAGATGGTCGATGTTGAGTGATTTATGAGAGAGGCGACATATTTCTATTTTCCCACTTACATTTTGCCGCTGCTTCCTGTACATTCTTAAGCAGAGTTTAAGGAATTGTTTTTTTAATTATCTACCCATATAAATGCAGCTCTTTTATTAAAACGCTGTGCCATATTGTTGCGAATAATATATTTTCTTGTAGTGATTCAAAGATTGGAGATGAATGAATAAAATCAGAAACTATGACTGAAATCAATAAACAAATAGATGCATAGATAGGTGGAAGAGATTATCTTTTATCAATATACACTAGAATTGATCAAAAGCCCTTTGATTTCTAGCTTTGATTTGGGAAAATTGATAACTAGGTTTTAGGACTCAGAGAATTTTGTTTTCATTTTTCTGTTTACGTGATAAGAAGGAGAATTAGAAACTTGTACGTATGTTTCTCATCTCATATTCCTCTTGTTTGGGCTAAATGGGTTAAGATGTAGATCCATTTGCCAAGTGTTGCTAATTTTCTAAAAAGAAGGTGTTGCTAATTTGTTTTAACACTTTATAAATACTAATTTGAACTAAACAATGTTCTATTAAACTAACATTGATTTCTTTAAATTTTCCCAACATAAATAACATGCCAAATTCTCATTTCTTATTAATGTTGAAATATCTTGTGAAATTATATAAAACTTTTAAAAATAAAAGTTATTCTCAATAGTTTTAATAAAATAAACTATTAGTTGGAAAAATCTCATTTTTAACAATCTCCTTATTAAAATAAATAAATAAATAACCCTTGGAAAAGAACATGTTTCAAATAATAAAATTATTTCCATATAATTTATTTACTCGTTTTCTCTAAGATTGTTCTTATATTAACCATACGAATTAAACTACATAAAAGGACAATTCATTAAACCCCCAATTTATTCTTTATCCCAAGTTCATAAATTTGGAAAAACAATAATTACAAATTCCCCAAATTTATCCAATTAATTAGTTATAATTAATTAAATCATATATTTAAATTTAAATTTCTAGTAATCCGATAAGGGTTGTTACAGACACCCCCTTATAAGAATTGCGTCCCCATAATTTTCTTAAAGGAAAGTGGATAACAATTCAAAAGATGCTTCTATCAAAAGAGAATAAAATCGTAAGCATAGAATAATAAAAACAAGAGTCTCACCACTAATAAGCATGAGAAAATAACTCGGGATGCGTTAGCTAAATAAACTCTCCAGTCTCCTAAGAAAGTCCTTTGGATTTTCTGACCATTAGACTTTAACGAGTGGAATGTCTTTACACCGAAGGCATTTAATCTCCGAAGCAATAATATGGATAGGTCTCTACTCATAAGTAAGGCCAGGTGAGACCTCAAGCTCCTCAAGAATTCTTGGCTGAAGAATAGAATTCGAATCTCCAAGACACTTCGAAGCTGAGAAACAATGAATACATCATGAATACCGAGGAATTGAGCAGGAAGAGACACCCGATAAGCAACAGGGCTAATACGCTCATTGATTGGGTATGGTCCAATATATCTCGAAGCCAACTTCTCGAAATGACTGAAACGCGTCGCACTCTTCAATAGAGATACATGAATGAAGACTCGATCCCCTTTAGAGAATTCCAATGCTTTCTTCCTATTATTTACATAGGATTTCTGTCTGCTCTGGGCCACTTTCATTCTCCGTCGAATGAGATCGATCTTCTCAGAAGCTTTACGAATAGAGTCGGGGCCTAAGATGAATTTCTCCCCAAACTCGACCCGACACAAGGGTGATCGATATGGCCTTCCATAAAGAGCCTCAAAAGGAGCCATGCCAATACTAGAGTGGAAACTGTTGTTGTAAGTAAACTTAACAAGATAGATATGATCTTCAGAACTCCCACCGAAGTTGAGAATGCGAGCACAAAGTAAGTCTTCTAAGATCTTATTAACTCTCCATCTACCCATCTATCCATGGATGATAGGCAGTGCTGAAATTAAGCTTTGAACTAAAGGATTTCTGGAGACTATTCCAGAATTCGCTTGTAAACAAGGGATCTCGATCACTAACGATGGCACTGGGATGCCATGAAGTCTCACTATCTCCGTAATATAGATTTTCGCTAGCTGATAGGCAGTCCGATCGGATTTGACAAGAATAAAGTGGGCTGATTTAGTCCAACAATCAAAAATAACCCATAAGCTATCATGGCTAGGCCTTGAACGAGGAAGACCATCAACGAAATCCATAGAAACCAAAAAGGAAAGAAAGAAGAAGGTTACGGTCATTACTAGATCGACACACAAGAGGATTCAAATAGGAACTAAAGCTCATAATACCTGGTCCCATTTCCACATCGGGACTTCCAATGGTTCCAAAAGACCACTGAGATGCTGATGCTCGGCTCTAACAAGCTAACAAGTCAAGCAAACCTTCATATACTTTACCACATCTCGCTTCATCCCTTCCCAATAGTAGAGACGCTTCATATCATGATATATCTTACTACTATCGGGATGAATAGTATACTTGGAGCGATGACACTCTTTAAGAATATCTCTCCTAAGATCACCGACATCTGGTACCAAAAGCCTACCTCTCCTACGAATACAACCATGAGCATGAACTGCAAAATCCCTCAACTCATCACTTTGGAAAACACCACCACATTGCTGAAAAATATAAGATAGATCAGGATCATGCTTCTGGGCTTCCGTGATCCAATCTAAAAGGCTAGGATGAGCTTCCACGCTAATTAATAATATGGAAGAATTAGAATCTGAAATATGCCCTCTAATCTCACAAGATGATAGAACCTCAAGATCTTTCCACTCAGCTAACATCAGAGAAATAACTACCTGTAGCTTGCGACTAAGAGCATTCACTACTCGATTCCCTTTCCCCGGAGTATACCGGATATCGATATCATAGGAAACGAGGAATTCAAGCCATCTCCATTGTTGCATATTAAGCTTCTTTTGAGTGAATAAGTACTTTAATGAATTATGGTCGGTATAAAAGAAAATTCTCTTACCCAATAAATAATGATACCAAATCTTCAAAGTAAAGACAATGGCTGCGAGTTTCAAATCATACATGGCATATCTCATCTCATTCGGCTTCAACTGCCTCAAAGCAAAAGCGACAACATGGTCCCGCTGCATAAGAACGACACCTAAACTAAATGTACTAGCATCCATACAGACCACAATGTCTTGGTTCCCTTCTGGAACCACAAAAATAGGAGCGTTGAAAAGGAGTTCCTTTACTTTCTAGAAAGAAGCTTCACACTTATCCGATCAAACATACTTAACTCCTTTCCTAGTCAAAGAAGTAAGAGTTAAGACGGTCTTGGAAAAGTCCTTTATGAATCGATAATAATAGCCGGTCAATCCAAGAAAGCTACGAGTCTCCGATACGTTCTCTGGCATTTTCTAACTCTGAGTAGCTTCAATCTTCGATGGATCAATAGAAATGCCTTCTTCTGAAACTACATGCCCTAAGAACTTAACTTTCCCTACTATAAATGACATTTAGAAAATTTTGCTTCCAACTGATTTCTTCTAAATGTCTCCAATACAATCCTAAGATGCTCCTCATGCTCTTCCTTGAATTTAGAATAAATAAAAATATCATTAATGAATATGAGAACAAATCGGCCAAGAAATTCCTGGAAAACTAGATTCATGAGATCAACGAAATAAGCTGGAGTGTTTGTTAAACTGAAGGGCATAACGAGCCGCTCATAAGATCCATAACGTGTATGGAATGATGTCAGAGGAATGTTATCCTCTACCACTCGAAGCTAATGAAACCCGATCGCTAAGTCTATTTGGGAAAAGATCTTAGCGCAGCAAAGCTGATCAAATAAATCATCGATCCTAGGCAAGGGATACTTCTTCTTAATGGTAAGCTCACTAAGCTTGCGATATTCTAGGGGAAGCCTAAGAGTACCATTAGACTTCTTCACAAACTCAAAAAAACTCCCCAAGAAGAAGAACTAGATTGGATAAACTACTTCGCCTCCAACTTTGACAATTGCTTCCTTAACTCCTCATTCTCCTTAGTAGACACTACAACAAACTGGGGCGCGTTTGAAAAACGCTATTATAGTTTACCATAGCGTTTCAGAGAACGCTCTGGAACGACATGCTATGGTAGACCATAAACTTTAAATAGCATGAATGAAAACGCTATGCAAAATAAATTTTCTATAGCGTTTTCTCAGTGCTATTAAGCAAAAACGCTATAGAAAATATTATCTCATGTTACTTCCTATAGCGTTTAAACTGCACATTTCTATAGCGTTTTCCTTGCATATTTTATAGCGTTTGGTATGCATTTTTTAGCACTGGTTTATATATTTCTATAGCGTTTTTTTGCATATTACTATAGCATTTTTTAGTTATATTATAGCGTTTGTTATTCATATTCCTATGGTTATAGCGTTTTTTAAACGCTATTAAATGTAATATTAATTTATAGATTTTATCTATTGCTGTTTCAATTTGTCCCATATATAATATTAATTTACCCATTTTTCTTTGCATATAAGCATAAAAGATTTTCACTGACAAAAAATATATGAATTAAAGCACAATATTTCATACATATCATTCAAAGAACTTTTGGCATGTTCATACAGTAGTTCATACATATCATTCGAACAATTTTTCCCATATCCATACATAGTATTTCATATATATCGTTCGCGCTACTTTTCTAATGTCCATACATATATTTCACATATATTTGTATCAACAACTTACTTATAGCTATGGCCAGTAAAACAATTGAGTTCATCTTGCTTTGCTTTTGATATTTTCTTCTAACATCTGCAATAATCAAATAAGCAATTAGGACATAAAAAATAATGTAGAAATATCATGGTTTGCTTGATATAAGACAGAATAATAGAATAACCAGCTATTCTTTTTCTTGTTCCAAACCTAAATGAAAAACTAAGAAAAAGACACTCTAAGGGAAAATACCGTTAGATTATAATATATGCACCAAAAGCTAACTGTCTAACGATTTCGAGGATTAACATTCATTAATCTCTAAACTCAAATATAATGTGATTGATGCCTTTCTTAATACAATTCTACTTAAATATTATGCTCCTAGCACATACACACAAACATAAGAAAAATAAGGAAATTTCATCTATGTTTATAGCTATGGGTATATATACAGCAATGGTTATTGATATCCTCGCTTGGGTTTTAATACCTTGCTTCTAGGTTCTTATACTTCGGTCTACTCCTAATATATCTTCTCTCAAGATATAAGGAAATAATTAGACAGGATCTAAAACATAGGCAAATATAAAGTTTCAGTCATCTCTAATATCATAGTTGTGTTGAGGTATACAGCATAACACACATTTCCCAAATATTATATGAAAGCACTGTGTTGAACTATACAATGCAACAAACACGTATATTTAAGAGGAGCAAATCGTTCCTAGTTTGGAAACTTGCTCATAACGCTCATGAAGTTTATCGTAGTCTGTATAATTGTTAGAGTAGATACAGATTAGGTAAACCTAAAGATATAATATCTGTAGTAGCAGCAGCAGTCTGCATATATATTTTTCAACGTGGGGCGTTAGAAATTGTCTACATTAACCTGTATGTAGTTGGAATAAAGTTACAGAACAGTACTGTTACAAAGCAATAACAAACTTTGCTTACTCTTTATTTAGTTCACTTGTAATCAATGTGATATGACAACAGAATGTTCGTATTAGTATATGAACCAAGTAACTTGTTTGCCTTAGACATTGAATTGAATAATATATTTTTTATATAAAAATACTAAGATTTCATGTTTTGAAGAAAATGGTAAAGAATATATGATTCTTACAGTGTGCACTCGTTGGCGCATGTAGCCATTTTCATAAACAAGATGAGACAGTTGTTTCTGAAGGCGGTCATTTTCCTCCATCAATAGCTTGTTCGTTGCATCTAACTTTCTGTTCACATTCTGAAGATCAGATTCCTCCTTTCTTTGTTTCTCGCGAAATTTATGTGTAAATTGTAAAGCGTTATATACAATTTCACTCAAGATTCAAGTTCCACACTATAGTATGAAAATAAATTTTTTTGCACAAAGGATTTATTTGCTTCAATAACTGGAATTCGTACCCTTCTTTTTACATGAATATTTTTGAAAACACAAACTAATAGAAAAGGGAGCTATTGTACAATAGTTTAGTTGACTGGAATAAGTCGTATGATGAGCTAAAATATACTGTTTTTTATAGAATACTTCCGAAACAATAATAGGATTAGAAGGAAAACTAGAATTCATATACGATCAATTCAGACAGGTACAATTATAACCAAAAGCAAATTTTAAAAATGATAAATGTTTGAGCTTTATAATACCTTAGATTCTGGAACCAAACTTTGATTTGTTTTGGCTTGATATTAGACAGGATAGGAAACTCTCGAATGAGTTGCTGTCTTCGAATTGAGCTAGGTGTTGGGCATTCACTGTACACCTTTTCGAGAGCTTCTACTTGCTCAGGTGTGTACCTAACGTACTTTCCTGCGTCTATCTACTGCTGATTGTTCCCATTTTGCCCCTGCCTGCTCACCAACATTGCCATTTCTCAAAGAATTTGGAGAAGACCGAAGCCTTTTTGATGTTCTGTTTGTTAGTGACACTACCAAATTTGAAGATATTAAGGGCATTAAACTAGAGGCAGATTAAATGTTTAGCCCCTAACATTAACTTATTTAGGGCTGATTTCATATCAGCCTGTACAAATAAATAACAAGGCCACTAAAAAAGCCCCCTATAACATATTAATTAGCCCCTAATGATTTCTATTACCTCAAATATAAACACCTCTCCTGTCGTTTAATTTTTTGTTCACATCTGGCAGGTTTTTTTTTCACGTCTGGCGGTAAAATTTGAGATAACCCACCAGCCATCTTTTTTAATCATTTTTCTCATTCCCGTCTACAAACATATTATCGCATCATCTTTAATAGAAATATCAAACTACATGATTAATGCAACATTATAGTGCAAGAAAGTATAATTGGTGACAGTTTTGAATATTTCGGTACTAGGACAAAATTTGCCAAGGGATTTCTAATGGCAATTCCTTTTAGTATTTTAAATGATACAACACCCACCAAAGGACATTTAGAGATATTCATGACTAACATAAAATGAAATGAAAAGGCTAAGTGAAGTTCAGTAAATTTCATACTGTCGTTAACAGAGGCACCAGCCAATGCGAAATTTTACAGAAGATGGAGTTGCATCAAAATTTAGATACAGGGGATCATAATAAAGAAACACGAATATTCATAGAGGAGATAAACAAAAGCCAACATCAACCAATTCAAAAGGATGAAGATTATACAGAATTGCCTGTCCTGAAAACAGTTGAGAGAGTAACTCAATCTACAAGTGATATAATAAGTGATAATTATTATTTTTTCCATGCACAACTCCTGAAACACAAATCATTTCCATATATTACATCATAACTAATTTGCTTTTTTTATAAAATTTTCGCTGAATCCACACTAGCATATCAAGGGCACACATAAGACAATATTTAGCATACAGAATAGCCTTAATAACACATGTTATTATAGCATCATAAAATATTTGATGCAAATTAGAAAACTATAGCAACTAATTGCCATAATATCTCAATCTTTAATCTCGCATAAAAAATATATTTACTATCGAGTGTTTAGTTACTTGTAGTCGGAGTTTAAAATCTTATAAAAGTTTTCTTAACCTTAATGATTAAACAAACTAATACAGATATTGAAAGGAAGATGAGTTACAAACTTCAAATTCAAACCAGATATAAATCATATTATTTTAAATTGCAAAATAATTCAATTCACAGTTGCTTGTAGTAAGTTATTAGGCATCTAGAAAATTTTCGAACAGTTTATGCATGCATTGACTTTGTAATTTCATTTAAGCTGTTCTTCGATAGTAAATTAATCACCAAATAACCCAAATAATTTTATACAAATCTAACATACCTTTGGAATAGCTAGACGGTGATTTTATAAAAGTTGATATCCTTGTTTTCATCCTTGATATAGTTTCATATTTGGTAACAATTACTCCTTAAAAAACTGTTCCTGCATGCATGAAACAAGTTAAAATATAGTCAACCCTCAAAACGAAATATATTTTCCTTTTCAATTCTTTACTAAAGAAAACAAAATATTAAATAATAAAAGCGATGTCTCGATAAAATTATAAATAAGTCAGGCTTGTTAAGAACTTGACTTCACATTGTAATAAAGTATGACAATTCAATTCTGTACATTGTCAATAATACACACGTAGAAGAATTTGTACATAAAAGATACAAGTTGTGTACATTGTTATTGTAATAAATCAGGCTACCTGAAATGCTTTACAATGCCTCCATAGCATAGCAGATTAGTTGCAGCTGCCATGCTAGTGAATTCCAATATGGCTATGGACTACAAACGTCAATTTTATCTCTTACAACTACGAGTACGCTCTATAGTAATCTGGTGAAGTGATCTAGGAATTTTTTTCAGTCGGATGCTGTTGTAGTTTAAAAATGAAGCCTAAAGCTTGATGAGTTTCAGGAAGCCAACTGCATGCTACTATAGTAAGCTTACACTGCTGCTCTACTTAGCCAATCATCATCATGTTAGCAGTTCGATCATTTTAGGTCTTCTACTTACAATCAATTGAATTAAACTAGCAGCTTGCAGATTATTAGTGTTGCATTATCAGTTGCTGCACAAAAAGTCTGCTATTATAAGTTGTTCAGTACAAGCTTGTTGTGTTTTGGTTTTTGGAAATTTCCATACTGCTTTTCATGAATTTGTTTTTAATATAATGCTCCCAAGTGTTGTGTGGGGTTCTCCATTTTTCTTATGGAGATATAGGCCAATAATCATTTATTGTCTTCCTTGTGCTATGGCATGCTTGCATGGCCTATATTTGTATGAACTATTTGTACTGGACATTTTTATTGTTAATAAATCTAAGTTAATTTCAAAACGAAATTGAAACAGTGAGGGTTTTGAATTTTAAACGGATATTGTATATGAAGCATAAGTAACACATGGTATCTTAATCTATACACGTTTACATAATTAAAAGAAGATGATAACTGTTGATAATTAGAAATGTAATTTTGGATAAGTAAGAGATGAAATTTCATAACATCAAATAAGACATAAAAAGTAAACATATCATTAAAAAGGAATCATAACTGAAAGAGGTACTTAATTTTGTACTTGTAATTACTGAAAGAATCTAAACCATGTTGGATTAAATTTATTTATTTTATATTTGTGGTAATTAATCACAGACTATCTTCGCAAGATTATTGTTCAAGGAAGATGTTCAACGGCTACAAATGTAGGAGATATCATGACAGACCAGGTTTATTTTTTATGAAAATATATGTTAACTAGTTTTATGAAGGTCGATATATAGCTAATTATTACTGGGTCTAATTTCTGCAGAAGAAGCTGGTAACTGTATCAAGTGATACAAACATCCTTAAAGCAATGCAGCTAATGACAGGTATGGAAGAACGCTATGTTGCATATATTTCTATGGATATATGAGTTATAAAGAGTTATTTTGGGTTGGTTTACAAAGAAAGGCATAAGGCATGTGCCAGTGATAGATGACAAAGTTGTAGGCATAATTTCTATGGTGGATGTTGTCGGAGCAGTGGTGGAACAGCAAAAGGAGGAAGTTAGGCGCAGTGGCCATGAACGGTACAGATGTAACGTATGAATGCAGAAGGAGTGGCGGTGCAGCGCAGAGGGGGTTGCTTGGGCCATTTGGTTGCTCGTGTTGGCGACTGAGGATCTGGCTGAGCAAACCGCGACTTACTTTTATGTTAGCAAGAAGGCAGATGGCAGTTTACTCACTCATTTTTGCCAGGATGGGCTGAGGTCGTCAAAATCAAAGGACACGATCACAGAAGTGGTAGGGCATGCAGTTCCGGTGCTCAATGGAGAACCAATCACCCTGAGAGTGTTGGTTGATCACTCGATTGTGGAGAGTTTTGCACAAGGAGGAAGAGCGAGTGCCACGTCCAGAGTGTATCCTACCATGGTCATCTTCGATGAAGCTTGGATTTTTCTGTTCAATAATGTGACGGGTGCTACAATTACAACAACCAGTCTGAAAGTCTGGCAAATGAATTCTACTTCGGATAGCGACTTTGATTTTCAGAGCCTGTAAGCTTTCTTTCAAAAGACCGAGGGTGAGCATTGTTTTGACTCCTCGATAAATAGGTTGATTTTGAAGTAATTAATTATTTCATATTAGCAGTATGCTTAGCTTCGTTTTTTAAATAATATTCTATGTGTTTATGACTTCAGAAAAATTTATCTTGTTTATATAGTAAAATAAAAAAGGAAACAAAAATAAATTTATCCAAAAGAGAATGTTTGTTTGAATAAAACGAAAGAAAACTGTAACCAAGTTCATTTTTTAATAATGCTAGCATTATGTTAAAGAAAGAAACTGAGAAACAACATGGTTTTGGATGCATTAAGATTAAGCATATAATAAGAAATTTTATACACACACATAAAATTTTGACTTGGTATATTTGAAGGTTCCTCTTCAAACTGTAATGCAGCAAAGGAATTGATGTTCTTGTTGCTAAGAATCTAAGACTATCTAGCCTCTTCCGTTTTGATAATAAAAAGGAAGTTACAAGTGAAAGGCAAGGTTCAAAAAAAGTATGTTAAATTGTTTTGAAAGTAGATATCCGTTAGAACCTTGTGCTGTCACTATCTTCATTATAAAGTCTAATGTTTAAAGTCAGCCAATGTTATATATTATTCACAACATCCAACAGACGGTGCAACCCATAATCATCATCTTGTCTAAAAGATATAACGTTAATAAGAAGTAATTGCGTTGATGAATGGATGCTCTAGCTTATGGTCCTTAGGCTTGACTATTTTTTTATAAATGCATATTATAAAGTAAATTAATATGGAATATAAAAAGGATGAAAATGTCACCTGTTTGAGTCTCTAAAGTTCCAAAAAACTAGTAAAACTCTAAACTAGGTGCATTCCCTTGGTCAATTTCATGATATATTTCCCATTAATAAAGATTAAACTCTTTATTTGTGAGAGTGGTGAACGAGTACAATAAATGCTACTACTATTTCAGGTTTGCAATAAGTGGAATAAGTGTAGTAGCAGAAATAAAATACGTACACATCATGCAAATTATTTCACCTTTCCAATGTAAGGTTTTTCTTTAGTAGCTTTAGTGAGCAGTAGGCCACCTGCAGTTTTCTCTTTGACTTCGGCAATATTGATCAGAACTCGATCGTTGAGAAGTTTAAGATCCTTCACATCGTCATTATTGAGAATATCGACTATGTCATCTTCCTTCAGAAGAAGATGGTTGCAGCCATTGAGTTCCAATTCTATTCCTAAATGCTTAGAGTACACAATTTTTGATCCCATCTACATCAAGGTGGAAAAATTGAGTTAAAAGTGACAAGTATATGGTGAATAACTTGAGTAAGGCAGTATTTGTTTGCAATAAGGAACAAAGATTGATAAAGGCCAATCTGTTTCAAACAATTTTGCTTATCAAGAATTTAATACTTGATAATCAACAAACTTAAAATATCCGGTGTCATAAAAAGTGTTTAATGCTTAATAGTTCCCAATCATTAGAAAATTCCTACTGCGACAAGGATGATTCCATTCAGTATTAAATACTTCATAAGTGCAAAATAGACCCAGCCTAAGCATTTTTAAAAGATAATTTGTAGGTTTTAACAACACACACAGATATAGACTCATTGGCTTTTACATCCTAAGTCTTAAGATGTACTTATTTAAAGAAAATCAAATAAATAAATCTTGTTACTAGTGAGCAAGAATGGCAATAAGTCATCTCATTAGTTTAATCACACATTTGACATGTTGTACCCTCTCATATATTTGAAATTAGTCTATTGAACTACATTGATCAACTATACTTACCAAATTCATACATAATCAGTTTCCTTAACCTTTTACCCACTTTTATATTTACCAATAAAGGCATAAGTAGAACACAAATTTTGTGGCTTGATATACAATTCATGGTTAACTTTATATGAGCCTAGCAATTACCTGAATTTGGATATCTACCTTAGCCTTGCAATTGGTGAATTTACCATCGCCTATTCCTATGACTTCACCACTTTGTGGCTTTGTTTGAGCAGTTATTAGCAATAAAATTCCACCTGTTTTTTCTCCTCAACAGATGTAATCTTGACAAGCACTCTGTCGCCTAAGGGCTTGACCGTGGTATACTTACCTGCAACTATAGTTGTTATCTTTACACATAATCCTTCATAAGTTTTCTTACCATATCCAACACAAGCGTTCTTACAGTAAGCAAAACCCTAGAAATAAAAGGCAAAATTCGGAGCCCATCAATTGATTGAGTGTTCTTCTTTACACTCGTTCCAAATCCAAATTGTTGCGATGCGGCCATTTATTATAACTTGAGGAGCTACCAAACAATGAAAAGATAGGATTTTGAGACTTATTTGAGCGAGACGAAGAACGAATTTAGGATTTTGATAGTTTTCACTTTGCCAGACGGAGAATGATATTTTAGTAAAACTTTGGCGGCTAAAATAAATTTTTATCCCGCCTTGGGAATTTGGTGCGAGTTCTGTAAATAGCGTTTTTATTTTCATCTTATTTCGCTAATACAGGATTCAACTGCAGTTAAAATTAAAACGCTATTTTTCAATATTTCCTAATGCTATTAATAGTGCTTTTTCTTGTAGTGAGACATCTTATAAGGAGGACGACTAATCGGTTGATCTCCAAGAATTATTTGAAACTCAACCGCCCACTTGGGAGGCAAACCCGAAATGGGTTCAAAGGTATCAGGATAATCACAAAAAATAGGGATTCGAGAGATATCATCCTCTTTATGAGACTCAAGGGAAAATAAGGACGCTATCGAATCAGTTCATCAATATGAAGAATAATAGAATTCCGCTCAACAGATTCTAGGTGTCAAAGGTGGATAGTTCTTTCGCAACATAGGATATGGGCTTTATAACGGTTAAGCCAACCCATTCCCAATATCATTCAAAAACCAAGATAGTGCATGACATGAAGATCGGCACGAAAATAATGACCACATAAAATGGTCTCAAAATCTCTACAAAGCATACTAAGGGTTGCGGGACCCTCCGATAGGGTTCACAATCCTTACCGAAGTCACTAAGCACACAACATCTAAAGATAGAGTATCTATAAGTTCCTTTGATATGAATGAGTGAGATGCACCTGTCAACAAGAATCCGAACAAGAAGATTCTAAAAAAATAACACCTTGAAGAATAGAATGGGATATACCTCAACTTGAGAAGATCCACCAAAAGCTTGCACAACACTGAGCTTCCTTGAATTGAGTCCTTTAACTGCTCGAGGACAAGGTGCCACAAGATGACCTTCCTTCTTGCAATATCAACAAACTGGAGCTTTCAGACAATGCTTAATGAAATGCTCCTTAGAACCACAATTGAAGCATTCTCCTTGAGATGGCTGTGTTGTTATAGGACTTGAAACTTGCTTCTTAATCTTCTTATTTGGATGGAAGGGCTTGGACTTGTTGAATGGTTGCTTCTACTTCGAATGAAAGCTTTTCTTCTCCACTACATCTTCCTCACTACTATCCTTCTCAACCGCCTCAAGCCTAAGAACCGAATCAACCAACTCCTCAAATGAAACCTTCACTTGGAATAATAATGCCTTCCTAAGATGCTTCTTCAACCCATGCACAAATTTTTGATTCTTCTTTAGTGGTGTACTTATTTGTTCGATCCCGTATTTGGATAATGCTTCGAAGGTCAAAACATAGTTCGCTATAGAAGACTCCCCTTGCTTCAACTTAATAAACTTCTTAGCTAATGAGGCCTTCTCGGATTCAGGAATGGATTTCAACTCAAAACATTCCCTAAACTGCTCCCAAGGTAGAGTAGACTAATCCACCTCTACTATAAGAAGCTTATATCAATCTAGAGCTCGCTCCTGGAGCTGACTAGGTGCTACCTAAGCCCTATGCTGATTAGAAAGATCCATGTAAGAAAATATCCACTCGCACGGCCTAAGCCACGCTTGCACCTCAATCACACTCTCAAAACCTCTAAAGGGCTTGCCACCAAGATGCGCAAAGTCGGTGCTCATACATGCAAAACCTGACCTGTTGGAAGAAGAATCTGGAGAAGATTCAGAAGGCTGAGTATTCCAAACAAGTTCCAGGATTTGCTCGATGGACATAAACACTCCACCTTGAAGAGGGCCACCGGATTGCCTACCGAAAGAACGAGAAGGTCTATGGCCAACCATCTAAGATTTTGAAATGAATAAGATAAGATAAAAGGATAATTCAAAAGTTATAGGATTTAAAAATAGAAATTTTAAAGATATACACTAGGGAATATGCTACCATGAAATTCTAATGGACGATTCTTGAAACTTGACTAAGCCAAGATTCATGTCCGTAATATCATATTTTGTTTTGAATCCAGCTTTGATACCACGCTGTGATGCCCACCCTGAGACCCACACTAGCGAAGGATATTACAAAGTAATACCATCTGCTAGTATAGAGAATAGGGCTGGTTAGGAGCGACCATCCATGAACTTTACTTTAAGCGAGCATTTATACGTCGATTAATATGGTATACATTTCTTTATTAAAGTGGAATCGACGTATACGATTCAGGCTTAAAAAAAACTATGGTGGCTATAATAAAAATTCAAAATGACATATGATATATACAAAACACAAAATCATAAATCATACATGGCGGAATACAAATAGGTACAAGTCTGAACAGAACAAATAGATACATGATGTAGACTACATAATACAATAGTGTACATCCCAAATATACGAATATGTAAATAAAAGGAGTGTAGCTCGACAAAAGATACATCATAACATTAAGTTATATATAGTGATGATAAAAGTAAATAGCTAGCTAACTGACAGGACGTCCACTCTAGAAACATCGAGCTGAAGGACCTGAAACATCTTCATCTGACACAAGTACTACAAAATAATAAAAGGGTTAGTTTAGGCTAAAATAAATGAGTTAGCAAGATGAATGAAAGATAAAATGAACTAGACCTCAAATATAGTCATCAAGTCATGTATCGACAACTGTCAAGCATACTTCAAAACTTCAAGAATGAAACCACCAAATATCTAAACTTAAAATAGCTTCTACAAGAAAAATCCTTGAACTATTTGGTGATAATGCAAATAACTTCAAATCTAGAAATCACAAACAGAAATTCAAAAATCTCATAAAAAGGAAAAAATCGTCAAACTTCAAGATTGGTGAACAAATTCACCTACATGCATGTAACTCTAAGATAGACGTATATGTCTATAAAATCCAAGATGGGTATAATTCGCATACTCCAAGATAGAAGAGTGCCTATAAAACTCCAAGATAGGTGCGAGACCTATAAAATCGAAGATAGGAACAAGTCCTATAAACTACATGATAGGTACAAGACCTATAAAACTCCAAGATAGGTACAAGTCTATAGAACTCCAAGGGTTAAACTCGTCGATATAAGTGTCATGTACTTTCATATAACAACCGAATACGTAACGACCATCTATCCCATACCACAAGGGTTTACTCAAATGTTTAATATACGATAGTAAACTCCATTTGTGTGTAGCAATGGTTCGATCGAACATGTCTGAGAATTAACCGGTAAAACAAACGTGAGCGTTCCATATCACTCGTTTTATTTAATTGTTTAAATCACTTCCTCATTAGATCAATGTCTTACAATTTTATCAAAGATTTCACTTTAAAATCGTTCTCTTAAAATATTGGTTTATAAGCTAGAATATTTACATAAGTACACTTTTTAAACCATTTCTCTAAATCATCTTTAAAAACCATTGTTGATGAGAATAAGATATATATACTTAAAATGATTTTGTTGAAATGGTTTGATTTAGAAATCATCCATTAGTAAATTCAAGTTGAAAGCATGCATCAAAATTTGTATATTACTTCTAAGACTTACAAAGTAATTCTATAGCATAGAAATACCAAAATGAATTCATCAATTCACAAATCAAAATCTGGAAATAGCAAAGAAATTGATGTGAAATGCAACATCGAAATCAAGAAAATAACATTAGGAAATCTATTGGACAAACAAGAGACGAACGGAAGCGATCGGGGATCAAAGCAACACAACCTGGGGCTCAACCTTAGGCTGCATCTGGTGCACCGGTCGTGTAAACTTGTCCATCGTTTGTGTCACCTGGGTTGATTCCCAAGCAGCTCCGGTGGCTCTCGGACGATCTGATTTTTCCCATTTCTCCTTCGTTGGTTCCCTGGAGGATTGGGGTACTGAGTTAGCAATCACGCAAGCAAGAAAATACATTTAATGAAACGATCCTGACTCGGCCTTCGAAAATCAGCACCCGTACTTCACTTGTACTCGAATGCCGCAGATTCAAACGCCGAATCTGGCTCGCCAGAGCTTATAACACAGTAAGTATAACAACACAGCGGAAGAAAGAAATGAATGATATCATATACAACTCCAATGAATACAATATCCAGAATGATATACAACAATGATATCAATATGATACAACAATATCAGAGACAAATAATAATGTTACAGCGGAAACAATAGAACTGATAACTCCAAATGATCTAAAAAAGAGAATGAATCCAACAACTCCAACATCAAGCTCAAACCACCATCACGTTGCACCAAGATAAGCAACGTTGGTCATGAACTCCAAAAACTGAACTAGCTCCCGATAATATAATAAACCTGGTGATCTGAAAAACCCAACTCTAGACTGCCCGTGTGGAAAATTATGGGCACCCAATGTTTAGGAAGGGAACAATAAACTCCAGGTCAGTCGTGGGACTGGTGTGAGTAACAAAAACAGTTATTCTTTAAAACAACAACAAAGGAATTTTAAACATTGAAATCCGCAATGCTTTTTGGAAATTGAAACTATCATAAGGCCTCCCGCCACAAACACAATGCAAACGCAGAATTGGAGGAGATTTCTCCTTATGATAGTCAAACATGCTTACTACGCAAAAATCCTTTTGATATTATTAATAGTGCATAGTGTACAAAATCATTTCGAAAATACAATATTAATCTTAGCCAGCATAAGTACCATTATATTATGCTTGCTATAGCTGCCGCCTGAAGAGAGGTTATAAAAATTGCAATCGTAAAGGGCTCGTATTGTTTCTTTGGATTTCCAACAAATGGTCGGGCTAAGGAACTTCCTACTGCCACATGGAAACGCCTCTGGAGGGACGTCCCGAGAGACAACTGCTCTCTGCCAACACAAGGCCGGTTACCCCCCTTCCCAGGTAGTAAACCTGAGATATGCCACCCCCGGTCGTTTGCGACCTTTATCCGTGGGCCCTCGATCACAAAGCAACAATCACACAGTAAATGAGATTGGAGCAACCACACAGGTAAAATATATAGGCTCCATACCATGATACCACCTTTTTCCAGAAGGAATGGACATACCCTAGGGGAGCTACCCCTAAAACCTTGCCGCATCTTTCCTGTTTCGACCATTACCGGTTTGTGAGGCTCGATGAGGTCTCGTCCACAAAGCTACGCTTTACACGAAAGCCATGCTTTGATCAACAAATGATCAGCAACACACAGCAACACTTAGCATGCCACACTACCAAATTGGGAGTATACCACTGATAACCTTCAACAACATAACCTCTGAGCTCGTACGTCTCAGAGAAGGGTGTTAAGCTAAGAGAATAAATCTCCGCCACCAAACAAAAATGTATTTGAAAGAAATCAGCTTTATATCTCAATGTGTAATGTCAGACATACAACCATACAAGTCTGTTCCGGGTTCGAACAGAACCGAAGGCACTTCCAAAGAAGCCCTTGCAATCCGGGTATTCACAATCCCGATCGGACTTCCCATCACTTAGGGAATCTCTATACCGTAGCTACTCAGTGCAGAGACAATCGATAGGTTATCCTATCGTTCTCGCAAACACCCGGTCTTCAACACCGGTCTTCAATGCTATCCATTTACGTCGTATCACTATTCGGAATGGGTTATATGACACAAAGTCCTCTCCCGGCTAAACCGAATAATGAGCGCAATATTTTAAAAACATATGGATATTGGGATTTCAGTTAAGTCACAATTTATTACCCAAAATTTTTCTTCAATGGTTTAAACACATTACCATTTTAAATCTTTTACACAAAAAGATTCATATTACAAAGTTCACCCAGTTTCACAAAGATCTATTCATAGATTTTCAAATCGATTTCCATTTCAATTGGATTAACTCGTCCAATCTTTAAATCAAAGATTTAACTAATAGCTTTCAAAACAATTCCTTCAAAACAAAGTTCAACAATCTTTCACAAAGATTTATTCATAACTCGGAAAACTATTTTCATTTCAATTTGAAATTCTTTTGACACAAATTGGAAATTCATTCCTTATATGAAAGCTTCTATTATTTGAAAACAAATAGTTTTCATTTTGGAAAATCTGATTCCTTTATACGAGTTAAAGTCTTTGGGTTAAATTCAAATTCTCAAAACCATACTTTTAAAATGGTTTACATTCATATAAACACATTTATAACACCTTTAACCATAATTTCCAAACATGGAATTCAATTCCAAATTTTGAATTCATATTCAAATTAAACTATTTAAATTGAAAAACTTTACCAAGTTATTAAAAATAACTTTTATCTTACAAACCCCTTTTCAAAAGCTTTAACATTTAACCCAAATCCATTTCCAAAAATAATTGAAATTAAAATTTCAATTTCAAAAACATTAAATTTAAATCTTCTGTGACTTAACCGATTTCCTCGTGAAATCCATATTTGTGTGTGTATGGTGTAGTCCAGGGGTTTCACACAGTAGTGCAACATCAATAAATCATCACAGATCAAAGTACAGAAATATAGTTGATAAGCGGTATAAACTATAATGCTTATCTTTTATT
The DNA here is from genome assembly GCA_030737815.1 of Allium fistulosum. Classification (NCBI taxonomy): domain Eukaryota; kingdom Viridiplantae; phylum Streptophyta; class Magnoliopsida; order Asparagales; family Amaryllidaceae; genus Allium; species Allium fistulosum. The sequence continues at coordinate 599,269,890 of CM060908.1, forward strand.
CACAGATCACAGATCACAGATAAATTTATTGATCACAAAGATTCACCATTATGATTCGATGTGGGTTTCGGATAACCCACTGGAATCCGACTCCTTGTCGCATCGAAATTCAAATGTCATTTTACGAGCAAAGGGGTTTTCATATTCATACAACAGTATATTCATCATAGATATAATAGCTCAGCACAAAGCATTTCATATTACATAGCATCACATCACATATTAGATATATCAATCCATCACACAGCATTCAATAACAATCAACCATCTTCAATTAAGATGAATAAATCGTGTGGTTTTAAATTTATCAACAACATAATTGCTTTCATTAGTAATCTTTAATCAATGATTAATTATCATTAATTACAATTTGATTAAGTCTTAATCACCTTCATTAATTAATCATTCCTTAATTAATTATCTTAATTAATTAACCCTTAATTGTTAATTAATTAACTCTCAATTACTTTTATTAATTAATTACTCCTTAATTAATTAATAATTAATAAAAAATTAATTAACCTTAATTAATTTATTAAACCTTTAATATTAAGTAATTATTCTTTAATTAACCAAATCATTAATTACTTAATAGACTAAAAGATACATCTTTCTATCTTTATTAATTACTTTAAAAATGTCTTACTAATTCCTTAATTAATTTAAACTTTAAATCAAAATGATCATTTGAAAATATGGATTAAAAATGTTAAAAAGTTTGAATTTTAGTTTAAAGTAAAAACTGTTTATACAACAGACCCGAGACCCGCTTCGAGTCTTACCCGAACAAATCCTGAATTGCGTCGAATTTTCCCAAAAACCAACCCGAGTCATTTTCAATTTTCAATTTGTTTAATTTTTAGAAAAAAACCCGGTATATACTTGAAAACACACGATTTCAAACCCGAGCCAAAACACGGTTTCCTCAAGACAAAGCCCGAGACATCATCACCCAAATATCAACTGACATGATCGTCGATTTGTGCATGTGCACCGTAAATCCAGCCACCTCCGATCTAAGCTCTGGCCATCGACAAGTCCACTACAACCTCCACACATCACCAGACCATCCAGAACTCCCAAACAACAGTGAATTCGAAATCGAGCAATCTGACTTGATACTGGACCAAAACGACCATCACGAAATCGCCTCGTTCATCCTCCTCTGACCATCAGAGGTTACGTGCTTCTAGTCAGAGCATCGTCTGACTTCTAGGCTTCGATCGCCACCGGAGCGAACAATTATGGTCTATTGACGGTGACGCAGTAATATATTTTCCGACCACGACCATTCATGGGTTTTAAACCCTAGATCAACTCTGTTCTCCCTCCACGATGAATTAAAAAATCATCGAACATTTTTCCAATGATCCACAACCTTCCAGCCAGCTATGAGTTCAACCCCGAGATCTAAAAATTCCTCGATCACCAGAATTTCCCCCAAAAGCGAATTCCAGTCATCACAGAAATGCACCCTCTATACCCAATTAAAAATTGTAATTCTTGTTTTAAAAATCCTCATTTTCTATATGGATTCAAGTTATAAACATGAATCAGAAAATTTCAACCTTTGGTTTTATCATATTATTAAGACTTGCTACTGTATTTCCAGATTATAGCATATTTCAATCTTTAAAATATTTGAACATATTTTTATATCTTAGATTTTGTTTAAACTAAGCTATTCTGTTTGTAACCTAAGGTTTCACAACAAACAGGTAAAAGAATTGGGATTTCTATTTAGAATTTAAACTCTGTAATATGAAACAGAGAAGATGAATACAATCAGGCATGCACACATGAATACAATCATACATACAGAATTCTATACTTATATGTATACATGCAGGGTATCATCATCACAAAGATTTCACAAGAAACAACCATTAACTTATTTAATTTTTTAATAAAAATGATGTTTACTCACAGATTTCCAGAGAAAAAGAACAGAGTTCTTCCTTTGATGAAACAGGCTTTTGAAAATGCAAGCTGAAATTCTCATCTTTAATCTCTGGTTATATGAAGTTGTATGTTGATCAAGTTGAGATTTTGTTTGAGTTTTAGATGGTGCTTATTTTCAGATTTTCCTTAGCTTATGATTTACGAAACTGAAATGAAGAAGTTTGATATCTAGAAAGGAGATTCTGGGTGATGTATTTGTACATGTTATTATATTGCCTTTGTACAAATACCAAAGATTTTTTCTTTGGTTTGGAGGCTGAAGTGATTTATGGTGTACTAAGGTTTTCACGCATTAATTATCTTGTACAAATTTATATATAAAATTATCTATGTACTAGTGTCTTCTTATATAAGCTTGCTTATCTTCTTTTTCCTTTGTGTTGTCTGGTTTCATTCTTGAGCATATGATGTTGTCTCCTTATGCAAGCTATTCACATATATATCTACTTGTTTCATTTTATTATTCACACAAACTTTGATTTGTTTACACTTGAATTTTTTTTCTGTTTGTTTGTTTTACAAGCGTATAGATATATATTTTTATTTGTTTGTGCTTGAATGTATTTTATTTCTTGATTCATATTGGAGTATATTATTTCCTTTTATTTTATTGAAAGCACTTAAATAAACTTTTATCTTTTCTTTTGTTCATACTTATCTTCATTTTTGTTCTCTTGTTTCAAATTCAAGTATATATTTTACTTTAGTCTTTGTAATATTACTTCATAATATAAATAAATTTCTATTTTAAATTTGTTGTTAGATTTTTTTCAAATGTTTACTTTATTTTTATTGTCTTATTATCTTATAATATAAATAATTTCTATTTCTAATAAACCATCAATTCTAATATTTATTATTATCATTTATTATTAAACCATTTACTTGAAATTTAAATTCAAATGATTTAACACATTTTTATTTTTATTTAAATTGGGGACACTCAAATCAATTTACTAATGAATTTCACACATTTTTATTCTAAAATTAAATTAATTATCAATTTAAACTCATATAAAGTCCGGGATCGTTACAGGCTCCCTCTTAAGAAATTTCGTCCTCGAAATTTGCCAGGGAGACACAAAGATAGATGAAAAATATTTCATCAAATCAACTGAATATCTATTCTGCATTTGGCTTACCAAATTAGAATATCAATAATAGATACAAAAACGAATCTTTTTAATTTTTTCACAAGATACTCGGGTTATCCAGATCTATGAAATATGCAGGGGTATCGGTTAGTCCGAAGGGATAACTAATCATTCGTAGAATATATTGGGACCCAAAGATAGACGGATATTTGGATACAATTCCAAAAATTTCAGTTTAGAACTAAAGTATACCTATCAACCATAGCAAACAAAGCAATTAATTCATCCAAACAAACAATTTTGACCTATTTGGAGTTTACGTCCCATGCAAATATATCAAATCTTCTTCCTGGATCTACCAGGAACCATCGAAGAATTGAAAAGAGAGGCTGAACAAAAGAGATTGATAGAGAAAGGATTATTTCCTTGTTGTTAAAGGGTATTGACCATTTATAGTCGTATTCCCCTGTCCCCTATCTCATCCTTTTCTTGCACTCATACTTACTATCAGTGGATAGTAAGAGAATTTACTGAGGTATACAGACAGATATCTTAGGGATTACTCGTTCTAGGGTATACTTCACCCTATCTCTAATGAGTTACTTAATGTGTTATACTCCTTAGCTAAAGTTTAACCTTAGCTCTGATACCACTTGAAACGATCCTGAATCGGCCTTCGAAAATCGGCACCCATACTTCACTTGTACTCGAATGCCGCAGATTCAAACGCCGAATCTGGCTCGCCGGAGCTTATAACACAGTAAGTATAACAACACAGTGGAAGAAAGAAATGAATGATATCATATACAACTCCAATGAATACAATATCCAGAATGATACAACAATGATATCAATATGATACAACAATATCAGAGACAAAGAATAATGTTACAGCGGAAACAACAGAACTGATAACTCCAAATGATCTGAAAAAGAGAATGAATCCAACAACTCCAACATCAAGCTCAAACCACCATCATGTTGCACCAAGATAAGCAACGTCGGTCGTGAACTCCAAAAACTGAACTAGCTCCCGATAATCTACTAAACCTGGTGATTTGAAAAACCCAACTCTAGACCGCCCGTGTGGAAAATTATGGGCACCCAGAGTTTAGGAAGGGAACAATAAACTCTAAGTCAGTTGTGGGACTGGTGTGAGTAACAAAAACAGTTATTCTTTAAAACAACAACAAAGGAATTTTAAACATTGAAATCCACAATGCTTTTTAGAAAATGAAACTACCATAAGGCCTTCCGCCACACACACAATGCAAACGCAGAATTGGAGGAGATTTCTCCTTATGATAGTCAAACATGCTTACTACGCAAAAATCCTTTTGATATTATTAATAGTGCATAGTGTACAAAATCATTTCGAAAATACAATATTAATCTTAGCCAGCATAGGTACCATTATATTATGCCTGCTATAGCTACTGCCTGAGGAGACAGGTTATACAAATTGCAATCGTAAAGGGCTCGTATTGTTTCTTTGGATTTCCAACAAATGGTCAGGCTAAGGAACTTCCTACTGCCACATGGAAATGCCTCTGGAGGGACGTCCCGAGAGACAACTGCTCTCTGCCAACACAAGGCCGGTTACCCCCTTCCCGGGTAGTAAACCTCAGATATGCCACCCCTGGTCATTTGCGACCTTTATCCGAGGGCCCTCGATCACAAAGCAACAATCACACAGTAAATGAGATTGGAGCAACCACACAGGTAAAATATCTGGGCTCCATACCATGATACCACCTTTTTCCAGAAGGAATGTACATACCCTAGGGGAGCTACCCCTGAAACCTTGCCGCATCTTTCCTGTTTCGACCATTACCGGTTTGTGAGGCTCGATGAGGTCTCGTCCACAAAGCTACGCTTTACACGAAAGCCATGCTTTGATCAACAAATGATCAGCAACACACAACAACACTTAGCATGCCACACTACAAAATTGGGAGTATATCACTGATAACCTTCAACTACATAACCTCTGAGCTCGTACGTCTCAGAGAAGGGTGTTAAGCTAAGAGAATAAATCTCCGCCACCAAACAGAAATGTATTTGAAAGAAATCATCTTTATATCTCAAAGTGTAATGTCAGACATACAACCATACAAGTCTATTCCGGGTTTGAACAGAACCGAAGGCACTTCCAAAGAAGCCCTTGCAATCCGGGTATTCACAATGCCGATCGGACTTCCCATCACTTAGGGAATCTCTATACTGTAGCTACTCAGTGCAGAGACAATCGATAGGTTATCCTATCGTTCTCGCAAACACACGGTCTTCAACACAGGTCTTCAAATGCTATCCATTTACGTCGTATCACTATTCGGAATGGGTTATATGACACAAAGTCCTCTCCCGGCTAAACCGAATAATGAGCGCAATATTTTAAAAACATATGGATATTAGGATTTTAGTTAAGTCACAATTTATTACCCAAAATTTTTCTTTAATGGTTTAAACACATTACCATTTTAAATCTTTTACACAAAAAGATTCATCTCACAAAGTTCACCCAGTTTCACAAAGATCTATTCATAGATTTTCAAATCGATTTCCATTTCAATTGGATTAACTCGTCCAATCTTTAAATCAAAGATTTAACCGATAGCTTTCAAAACAATTCCATTTCGATCCTTTTATACAAAAGGTACACCTTTCTAATTTCAAAACAAAGTTCAACAATCTTTCACAAAGATTTATTCATAACTCGGAAAACTATTTTCATTTCAATTTGAAATTCTTTTGACACAAATTGGAAATTCATTCCTTATATGAAAGCTTCTATTATTTGAAAACAAATAGTTTTCATTTCGGAAAATCCGATTCCTTTATATGAGTTAAAGTCTTTGGGTTATAACCATACTTTTAAAATGGTTTACATTCATATAAACACATTTATAACACCTTTAACCATAATTTCCAAACATGGAATTCAATTCCAAATTTTGAATTCAAATTAAACTATTTAAATTGGAAAACTCAAAACCATACTTTTAAAATGGTTTACATTCATATAAACACATTTATAACACCTTTAACCATAATTTCCAAACATGGAATTCAATTCCAAATTTTGAATTCAAATTCAAATTAAACTATTTAAATTGGAAAACTTTACCAAGTTATTCAAAATTACTTTTATCTTAAAAACTTCTTTTCAAAAGCTTTAACATTTAACCCAAATTCATTTCCAAAAACAATTGAAATTAAAATTTCAATTTCAAAAACATTAAATTTAAATCATCTGTGACTTAACCGATTTCCTCGTGAAATCCATATTTGTGTGTGTATGGTGTAGTCCAGGGGTTTCACACAGTAGTGCAAAATCAATAAATCATCACAGATCAAAGTACAGAAATATAGTTGATAAGCGGTATAAACTATAACGCTTATCTTTTATTCACAGATCACAGATCAAAGATAAATTTATCGATCACAAAGATTCACCATTAAGATTCGATATGGGTTTCGGATAACCCACTGGAATTCGACTCCCTGTCGCATCAAAATTCAAATACCATTTTACGGGCAAAGGGGTTTTCATATTCATACAACAGTATATTCATCACAGATATAACAGCTTAGCACAAAGCATTTCATATTACATAGCATCACATCACATATCAGATATATCAATCTATCACACATCATTCAATAACAATCAACCATCTTCAATTAAGATGAATAAATCGTGTGGTTTTAAATTTATCAACCACATAATTGCTTTCATTAGTAATCTTTAATCAATGATTAATTATCATTAATTACAATTTGATTAAGTCTTAATCACCTTCATTAATTAATCATTCCTTAATTAATTATCTTAATTAATTAACCCTTAATTGTTAATTAATTAACTCTCAATTACTTTTATTAATTAATTACTCCTTAATTAATTAATAATTAATAACAAATTAGTTAACCTTAATTAATTTATTAAACCTTTAATATTAAGTAATTAATTAAGTAATTATTCTTTAATTAAACAAATCATTAATTACTTAATAGATTGAAAGATACATCTTTCTATCTTTATTAATTACTTTAAAAATGTCTTACTAAATCCTTAATTAATTCAAACTTTAAATCAAAATCATCATTTGAAAATATGGATTAAAAATGTTAAAAAATTTTGAATTTTAGTTTAAAGTAAACACTGTTTATACAACAGACCCGAGACCCGCTTCGAGTCTTACCCGAACAAATCCTGAATTGCATCGAGTTTTCCCAAAAACCAACCCGAGTCATTTTCAATTTAAAATTTGTTTAAGTTTTAGAAAAAAACCCGGTATATACTTGGAAACACACGATTTCAAACCCGAGCCAAAACACAGTTTCCCCAAGACAAAGCCCGAGACATCATCACCCAAATATCAACTGACATGATCGTCAACTTGTGCATATGCACCGTAAATCCAGCCACCTCCGATCTAAGCTCTGGCCATCGACAAGTCCACTACAACCTCCACACATCACCAGACCATCCAGAACTCCCAAACAACAGTGAATTCGAAATCGAGCAATCTGACTTGAAACTGGACCAAAACGACCATCACGAAATCGCCTCGTTCATCCTCCTCTGACCATCAGAGGTTACATGCTTCTGGTCAGAGCATCGTCTGACTTCTAGGCTTCGATCGCCACCGGAGCGAACAATTCCGGTCCATTGACGGTGACGTAGTAATATGTTTTCCGACCACGACCATTCATGGGTTTTAAACCCTAGATCAACTCTGTTCTCCCTCCACGATGAATTAAAAAATCATCGAACATTTTTCCAATGATCCACAACCTTCCAGCCAGCTATGACTTCAACCCCGAGATCTAAAAATTCCTCGATCACCAGAATTTCCCCCAAAACCGAATTCCAGTCATCACAGAAATGCACCCTCTATACCCAATTAAAAATTGTAATTATTGTTTTAAAAATACTCATTTTCAATATGGATTCAAGTTATAAACATGAATCAGAAAATTTCAACCTTTGGTTTTATCATATTATTAAGACTTGCTACTATATTTCCAAATTCTAGCATATTTCAATCTTTGAAATATTTGAACATATTTTTATATCTTAGATTTTGTTTAAACTAAGCTATTTTGTTTGTAACCCAAGGTTTCACAACAAACAGGTAAAAGAATTGGGATTTCTATTTAGAATTTAAACTCTGTAATATGAAACAGAGAAGATGAATACAATCAGGCATGCACACATGAATACAATCATACATACAGAATTCTATACTTATATGTATACATGCATGGTATCATCATCACAAAGATTTCACAAGCAACAACCATTAACTTATTTAATTTTTTAATAAAAATGATGTTTACTCACAGATTTCCAGAGAAAAAGAACAGAGTTCTTCCTTTGATGAAACAGGCTTTTGAAAATGCAAGCTGAAATTCTCATCTTTAATCTCTGGTTATATGAAGTTGTATGTTGATCAAGTTGAGATTTTGTTTGAGTTTTAGATGGTGCTTATTTTCAGATTTTCCTTAGCTTATGATTTACGAAACTGAAATGATGAAGTTTGATATCTAGAAAGGAGATTCTGGGTGATGTATTTGTACATGTTATTATATTGCCTTTGTACAAATACCAAAGATTTTTTCTTTGGTTTGGAGGCTGAAGTGATTTATGGTGTACTAAGGTTTTCACGCATTAATTATCTTGTACAAATTTATATATAAAATTATCTATGTACTAGTGTCTTCTTATATAAGCTTGCTTATCTTCTTTTTTCCTTTGTGTTGTCTGGTTTCATTCTTGAGCATATGATGTTGTCTCCTTATGCAAGCTATTCACATATATATCTACTTGTTTCATTTTATTATTCACACAAACTTTGATTTGTTTACACTTGAATTTTTTTTTGTTTTACAAGTGTATATATATATAATTTTTTTTATTTGTTTGTGCTTGAATGTATTTTATTTCTTGATTCATATTGGAGTATATTATTTCCTTTTATTTGATTGAAAGCACTTAATAAACTTTTATCTTTTCTTTTGTTCATACTATCTTCATTTTTGTTCCCTTGTTTCAAATTCAAGTATATATTTTACTTTAGTCTTTGTAATATTACTTCATAATATAAATAAATTTCTATTTTAAATTTGTTGTTAGATTTTTTTCAAATGTTTACTTTATTTTTATTGTCTTATTATCTTATAATATAAATAATTTCTATTTCTAATATAAACCATCAATTCTAATATTTATTATTATAATTTATGATTAAACCATTTACTTGAAATTTAAATTCAAATGATTTAACACATTTTTATTTTTATTTAAATTGGGGAAACTCAAATCAATTTACCAATGAATTTCACACATTTTTATTCTAAAATTAAATTAATTATCAATTTAAATTCATATAAAATCCGGGATCGTTACATTTAATTGGATGCAAATTATGATTATGTAAAGTAGATTTTCAATAAATTGAGAATCAATTCAAACTGATAAGGAATTCAGCACTATATTGAGATCACATTCACTGTGGATTTAAACAATTTCATATATCACCAACAACATCCATTTTAGACTAGAAATTGTGAGATAAACTCACCTAAACAAATCCAAAATGGAAGATTATAGCTTGGAAGTCCTATGCCTTTCTAGTATAGCTTCAACCTAGGCTAGATTCATAGATTAGAGATCAATGGTTAAAATGAAAAACTAAAACTGAAATTAATCAACAAATAGATGCATATATAGGTGAAAGAGATTACTTTTTATCAACATACACTTGAATTGATCAAAAGCCCTCTGATTTCTAGCTTTGATTGAGAAATTTTAGAACTAGGATTTTGGGACTTAGAGAGTTTTGTTTTCATTTTTCTGTATATGTGATGAGAAGGAGAATGAGAAACTTATACGTATGTTTTTCATCTCATATTTCTCTTGTTTGGGCTAAATGGTTTAAGATGTGGATCCATGTGCCAAGTGTTGCTAATTTTCTAAAAAGAAAGTGTTGCTTCTTTGTTTTAATACTTTATAAATACTAATTTGAACTAAACAATGTTCTCTTAAGCTAACATTGATTTCTTTAAATTTTCCCAATATAAATAACATGCCAAATTCTCATTTCTTATTAATGTTGGAATATCTTGTGAAATTAAATAAAACTTCTAAAAATAAAAGTTATTCTCCATAGTTTTAATAAAATAAACTATTAGTTAGAAAAATCTCATTTTTTAACAATAAATCTCCTTATTAAAATAAATAATCAAATAAACCCATGGAAAAGAACATATTTCAAATAATAAAATTATTTCCATATAATTTATTTACTCATTTCTTCAAAATTATTCTTATATTATTAACTATAAGAATTAAACTACATACATGAACAATTCATTAAATTCCCAATTTATTCTTTATCCCACATTCATTTTAAATTTGGAAATACAACAATTACAAATTCCCAAATTTACCCAATTAATTAGTTAAAACTAATTAAATCATATGTTTAAATTTTAATTTTACATAATCTCGACCAGGATGTTACAGATGGTCTTTTAAATTTAGTAGGAGAAAAATAGAAATGGCCTTCTAAATTCGGTGGGAGAAAAATATAGGTGAGCATAGTTGTGAGTTCATTCGGATGCGTAACTATAAATTTTAGCCTCAATATCAGCAAAGCCATAAGCATAGGAATCGCAGACCTGGCCAGTTGGGGGTTTTACTGCAACACCTCATAAAATTAAATAGGAAATTTATAAAATTAAATAAGAAATTTAATTAAGCAATTTAATTAATTAATAATAAGGATAAAAATGGAAATTTAGAAAATATCGGAATTTGACTATGATAGTTACACCATTGCGTTCTTGGGGATTTTCTGTGCAACTTTCATATATAAAGTTTCACAATCAGAGTTCAAACGGCGAAGTTGTCGAGGTTTAAAATTTTCGAATTGAAAATAATTCAAAAGTAAATTAAGGAAATAATTCAAAAGAAAATTTATGTAAAAAATTAAATGTTAAGTAATGTTAGCGTTAACTTGATAAGGGTAATACTCACATAAGTTTGTTTTGTTTTGCTAATTTAAAATTTGATGTTAGCTATTATAAAAACTATGCATTGGACTAGGGACTTGTATGGATATGGAAATTATGACATTTAAAAAAATCGAATAGGAAGAGAAAATCCTAGCATAGGTATATTATCACCAACACCTAGGAATATTTAATAAAAACTGTTTAGTTAAATATTTACGTTAAGTATAGATCTAATAAACGGGTAAGTCATAATGTATAAAATAAATAGGTTAACAAATAAAAGCAAAACAATATTAAAAGGATGTTAAGAACAATTATGGAAATTAATCCACAATTAAAATGCAAAATAAGGAGTTTCCCTTGTATGGCTTTAATGCGTAACTGTGGATGAGGTATATTATGTATATTTATATATCATACATATATGTTAGTTAATTTTGTAAGTTTGGAGAATAGAAATATGAATAAGTTATAGGGATGCGAGGTCAGTTAAAAGTACATAGAAGTCTTCCCAGCTAATCTGGTTACCAGTAGTGTGACTTTGGAAATGATGCAAGACATCGCCTATAATAATTACCTACGGTGGATGCAAGGATATCCCAATTTTTTAGGGTAAGCTTGCCCAGCTAATCTAGCTTCCAGCATCTACGAATGGTTATATTAATGTGAGACACCACAGTTTGGGTTACAGATCATTGAATTGATATCCCAAGACAAACTTACTTCAGGGTTGGATATATTAAATTGCTAGTGTAGGGTCTGCCTCCTTCCAATTCAAGAAGTATTAAATGGTCGAGATTATCTTTTAGGTGTGGTAGTGGAAATCTTGGAGGGGGTTTGAGACGACCCGCCCTTCTCGACTCTCGAAAATCGACACAAAATTCACCACAGTATAATATGCCGACGATCGAGTGCCGGAGAAGACAGATTGTTGATGAAAAAGAAAGAAGATAGAAGAAAGAAGGAACTAAACAACATCAGAATCTCACAATCGCGGCGGAACAAAATATAATAAATAATAATAGATCTTTACACAAAATGAAACCATATCTGTTATATACAATACATCATCAGAGTATATCACCAGTAAAGAACAATTACCAGCCTGGCAGTTATATTAGGCTGCCTCACAACTTGTTGGAAATTTCAAACAACCATAGCAGCAGAATAAACAAGTACGAATAATACGTCTCGGTCTCCAGCTCCACACCTGAGCTCCACAGCATCCTATCCTGTAATCTATAATACTCGATCTGACCCAAGCATTATAATAAAATAACACCCGAGTCAGTCTGGAATACCAACGTGAGAGAAATACATCCAAACTGATTATTAAAGTTTCAAAAATCCTTTGAAAATCAAAAGCGTCTCGTAAGACCACGCTACAAATAAACATGTCGGGTTTTTACCTTACGATAGCCAAAACACTTTTTATCAAATCCGTCTGATATTATAATAGTGTCTATAGAAAGTAAAATAGAATCTAGCTGAAATGCTTGCATCTCACGTTTCAGCAATAGTTGGGCACAATCAAAACCGTACAGGCGCGTAGGGAAAATGGATTTCCAACTAATGACTAGGCACTGGGGTACCACCTGTCACAGTACCTGGTCTAGATCAGCGTACCGAGGACCACGCCTGATCCCCTACAACACAAGGCCGGGACTACCCCTTACTGGATAATTCCGAGTAAGATCACCCCACGGTTGGGATCAGCAACCGTACCACTAAACCGAATAAAAAGGAACATCTAGACAGGGATGACCTCACCCTAATGGGTGCTAGCCTTGCTGCATAACCCCTGATTTTCAGTCATTCCCGGTTGATGAGGCTTGAGGCTAAGCGTTACCTTTTTAGAACATATCACTTAGAATGCCCACCATCCACCTGACGATGTTCCGAAAGCATTCATCCATGCAAGTCCGTCCCGGGTTCGAACGGAACCGAAGGCACTACTCCTACTACATCCATTTTGGAATCACCCTTAGGATTAGTACCGACTAGCCCTTGCACTTCACTGCTCCATCTTCGACTTCGAACTCATTTTTCCATGTAAACGTACAAACCGGATCGAAGTGGTTTTCGAGAAATAAATCCCGATCCCGGTCTTCAAAACGATCAACGCATTGGCCAATATTGATAGTCGGTTATTTAACTATCAAAAACATTCACAAACATCCACGAAACATAGATAATTTCCCAAATTCATGTTTTCCTCAAAATATCTTCGCAGGATATATTTCTATTTTCAACCCTTTGAAAACAGTTTAAACCCACTCCCTTTTACGGAAATAAATTTCCCAAACATTTTCTATTTCCACTGAAATCACCAAGTACAAACACTTAAGATATAAAATAATTTAAATCACTTTATCCAAAATATATTTTAAGAATATTTAAGGTAAAACTATTTTTATAAAATATAAAAACTAATTTTAAAATAAAAGTTAAGTCGAATTAAATTTTAAAATAAGAGTTACAAAATTCTACATAAGTTTCAAATAAACTTTAACCAAACTATCTCTAAATAAATCCATTTTATAGATATAAATAAAAATAATATTCTTTTAAAACAAATTTAAAACTTTTAACTTTTACTTAAAAAAAACTGCTTTAAAACATACTTGGCTTCTCAAGGAAATACATTTCCATTTCAGAATGAACCAAAGAATTCTCCTTATAAATCCTGCTTGATTTATCTCAATTCAAATTTACTTTTGAATCCCGTAAATATCTTCCAACACTTTAAAAATAAAATTCCCTTTTATTTTTAAGCACACTTCCCATTTCCTGGAAATCACTTTCAAAATATATGCTTAAATTATTTAAAATAAGTTACCAATTTCTTTATTCAAAATATACTTTTGAAAATTTATAAAAGTTTTCTTGAGCAACTTAAATCAAAAATTTCCTTTTAATATAAAGTTATCATATCAAATTCTTTTAATAAAATTTCCTTTAGAAATCAAAATACTAATTTATCTTTAAATTGATTAAATACCATAATTACTTAATAAATACTTATTTTATTTTATTTTCTTAAAAATAATTAAAGATAATAATTTTCTAAAATATTCTAGAAACGCATTTAAACATTCTGGTTTATACAATTAAAGTTCTCTTTGAAACATACTTCATTTCCCAGGAAGAATACACTTTCCATCCTTTAAAAAAATATCTCTATTGTTTTAAACAATTTGCACTTCTTATAGAAATTCCCACTGGAAATCTATCTTTCAAAATTTATCCACCGATAAATATCCCATTTCATTTATAAGCCCAGTTTATACATTTCCATTCCTCATTCCCCTTTTTAAAACACCATTTCAGAAACACTTCAAATTCCAAACCAATTTCCTGAATTTAATTTCCTTAAATTCATATCTCAAAAATCCTTTTTCATTTCCCTTTTACATCCCCATTTCATTTTATTGATATTTTAAAATACCAGATTATATTTATCCAACCATAACACAACATAACAAAATTCCAAATTAAACTATCACAAAATATAAATGAATACATCACAGATTATGAAGATAATATCTATATTGTGAGGAACCCAGTTGGATCCCTCCAACCTATTTCCCTACATCCACAGATGTTAGCACACAAATAATATCGATCCAATCTGATAATAATCATCACATTCAACCCATCAACCAATCATTAAAATATTAACTAATTATATTAACTAGCATTCCAGATGTGAGTGAGATTAACTCACCTTGAGTTTCGAATCGCCGAGCGTTTAAATTCTAAATTAAATCGAGTCCGTTCGATTTAATCCAAAATTTCCGCTAACTCCGATCGTCTCCAAACTTGTACTGCAGTGTAGATCGCGTCGCTGCGATTCCGGCGCTACCAAATTCGTCAGAATCTGATAATGTATGCAACAATTATAGATTTATAAAGCTTGTATATAAATTTAAAACAATTTTTCTCTATTTTTCTTTTTATACTAGAATTCATCACGGCCGCACAATCAAAAATTCGAAATCAAGGTCGCAGAAATCCTCTTCTTCTTCGATCGCGCACAGGCCAAAATGAACCCATCGTTGCCGATTAATTTGAGCCAACTGCCCCTACCACGTTTGCCGAGATCAAGATCAACGACCACCATTGGAACCACCGCTTCGAGCTCCACCCTTGTGCAGAACCTCGTGACGCTCGGTTGCGCCATGCCTTCGAGAAACACGCACAAACCCTCGACCTTCATCGTCGATTACTGGCGCCCTCGAGTAATTCCGTGCCACTCCACCGTATGGATGTGATGAGCTCGGGGAGCTCTACAATTCTTGTGTTGAAGGTTTCTAACGAAAGCTTGTGGATTGATCAAAAATTTGAGACGAATGTTGATGTTTTTCGGCCATTAAAATCTCGTGGCGGCTGAGGAGAAAAAACTAGGGTTTCGACCTAAAAACGTGAATATATAAATGTTTATAAATATTATTTTAATATTGAATTCACCTTTAAACAACATTTTCAAACGAACTCCGAATCAGACATGCCACCAGGCGATTATAAGGTTTTACCCATGTTCCAAACACAATGGAACGTATTTTGGAAGCTAATTTAATCATATGTGGAAGATAGCTTTTTGAATCGAGTTTAAATATTAAATTTTCGATATTCATTTCAACGCGTTTCTCACCCGTATGAACAAACGGTAACTCCAAACGCTACAAAAATTGAGATCCGATAATAATACACTATTACGGATCCAATGGAACTAGTTTCGTCTAATTCCGAGACTGTGCCTTGGAAGGCTATTTTAACTCGTCGATTAATTCGACCGATTTCCAAAATCGTCGAAATCATTTAAAATTTCACTTTTAAAATTTTACTAACTTAATTATAAATCATATAGAATTTACATTCACATTAGAAATCATTCTGATTCCATTTAAATCAAAATCTGATAATTTACATTATTATTATATATTAATTTCCACTATTAAATTAATATGAAAATTCCAAATTTAACTTATCGACTTTTGATTCCATCCAAAAGTCCAATACTAAAATTCAAATCAAACTAGACTCAAAATAAATCTTAGAAACCATTTTCATACCCATTTACATCCAGATTCACAAATTATCCCAATTTCAAATATTAAATTATTGTTATCCAAATCCAATTTAAATTGTCATATTTGAAATTATAACTAATCTTATTGATTTAACCAAAATCTTCTTATTTCAAAATCAATTCATAATCCACATTCAACATTTAAAATAAATTAAATGTTCAAAATCTAACGACCAAAATTCCGGGTCGTTATAGGGTCCGTTTCGAGGTTAGGGTATTAAATGGCTATTGTAGGGTCTGCCTCTTCCCCATTTAATAAGTATTAGGTGGCCTTGTGGGATTTCTTACGATGTCATCTAGGAAGTGCCAAGGAGGGGCTCGCCTTTAGTCTAGGTATTAAATGATGTGGATCTGCTTAGGGTCTAGGTAATAAATGGTTGAAGTTTGCCTATTTTCCATTAAAAGGGTCTTAAATTATTTGGTACTTTCTCTCGCATCGTTAGGATATGACTGATAGAGATGGGTCGTGGACCCAATATATATTCCATAGTAGCATTACACCCGATTATAGTTAAGAAGTTACACTGCAATTGGCCATTAGTCTACAGTTGGAAATATGCTATGAAGCTAGACTAGAAGAGCCATTGTCTTACAGTTAGAGGTATACTCGGAAAGGTATGGTTTGAAATTTCATAAGACATAATACTCATGTGAATGATCCTACCCAAACATTATCATGATAAAACTTGAGATTTTCATTCACCAGACATTATTGTTCTAACTCCCTCCTTATTACAACCTATAGGTTAGAGGGAAATGATGCCGACGATGAAGTCTGATAGAGGCAGTGATGATTAGTGGTAGTATAACAATTTATTTATGTTTATGGTTTATTTTGATGTACCAAGATTTTAGACTTGTTGATGTTATACTTTGAGACATTATGGTATGAATATTTGGAATAAATGTATTCTAAGATTTTGAAATTATAAATGGGTACTTATTTTATTATTAAATTTTATCTCTTTCACTGTGAGATTTTAAAAGCATAGATAAATAGCTCTGTATATTGTTTATTTAATCAATTTTACCAACCAACATCCAGCTTTGGAATTGACCTTAGGTGCGATTAGGATTTTATTGGGATCGAAAATTAGGCCCGTTCTGAAGAGGGTTGTTACATGTGGTATTAGAGCCTGGTTACCCGATTAACGAGAATAGGTGTACACGAGAGTATGTATCTATTGTTTTTGAATCTCTTGTCAAAACCCTACTATATATATAAATATATATTCATTTATGGACATACATGAACACCCTAGGAAAATTTTTAGTTCAACTAGCAATACCATCTTAGGAAGTTAGGATTAATCTGAAATTTTGAACTTACAGATAATTGAAATGGTTAGGAATAATACCTTTGAAGTCGAAAACCACTCGCCGAAGAGAGACCCACCATTCCGGGTATAACATCATGGTTTCGACAATATACTAGGCTCGTGGGGGTAGGTCCTCATTCCTCAAAAAGCTACACCAATGGCGTAGTTGCTCCACCCACTAAACCAGCACCCCACCCACAAGACTTCTCTAAAATGTGCAATGAATATTAAGAAATGGGAGGTTGAGAAATTTCGAGGGTAGAATATTTTTTAGAAACCAAGGCACAGATTAACAACTATAACACCATGTATTCGGGAAGCTAGGATGGTAAGACGGGGTTAAGAGGAGGATAACTGCATGACAACTAAAGGGAGAAGTGGTGGAGTGGTAGGCCGTAGTCATTGAAGAGAATGAAGAGGAAGGAATTACTTTGTTGAATTCTGCGCTCGCTTCGAGTCATGGTTCATGTCAAAAGCTGAAGTAAGTCTGCAACTGGACAAGTTTATCCAACTGAGGAAGGGAGATTCTACGGTGAAGGAGTAAATCAATAAGTTCATGGAACTAGCTGAGTTAGGAATGAGCCTAATAGACACTCTAGCAAAGAAGGTAGTGAAGTTTGTTAAAGGCCTAAATTCTCCACTTAGGGAGCAACGTTAACTCAAGTTCCCAAAGGCGCCACCTATGAGACATTGGTTGAAATGACTCTGCTTTAGACAGCTGGCATTGAAGACAAGAAAGCCAAAGCAAAGATCAAGAAAGGAGGTGTGATATGCGACAAATGTTAGAAGAAGGGGCACGTCGCTAAGGACCACAAAGTGAGTTTGATAAGAAAAGAGTTCAAGGGGAGGTGCTACTACTGCCATGAAGAAGAGCACTACAAGAACTGGTGCTCAAAACTAGCAAAGGGGGACAAGGTGGGCAAGCTTATGCCACTAAGGCCGTACCTGTCTCAAGTAGGCCTCCTCATAGGGACAAAGGAAAGGCTGTGATGGAAGGTACAACTATTATTTTTGAAAATACTATTCATTCCTTATTTGATTGAGAAACATCACATTCATTCGTAGCCAAGAATGTAATTAACTCTTTAGAATCAGAGGCCAATTTGGCACCAACCCTATAGTTGTGTCAAATCCTATTGGGGGATCAATGCATCTTTCTATGATTTGCAAAGACCTAGTGCTGGATATATGTAATGTTGACTTTATATGTAATGTATGTTCTGGGTTTTGAGGGGTATTGACATATCTGAGGGATGGATAGTTGTCTTACTAAGGGGCTGTCCTAGATTGTGATAGGAGGATAGTATGGTTGAGGAGTTATGGGGGACGAGATATAGATGTTCGTTGCATGCCCTAAAGCTCAGTCAAGTTAAGCTATTTGTATTTGTGTAGCCTATCACAGGATGAGCTCTCATCTGTACACATTGTTCTAAACTTTCTAGATGTTTTGAGAAAGTCTTTGATCTTCGACCTCGAAGCGATATCGAGGTTAGGTTTGTCTTTAAGAAGGAAATTAGACCAGTTGCTCTTCCATTCAGGCATACAGCTCCCAAAGAAAGGCGATAGCTGGATAGTAGATTTTGGAGCTATTATAGAAAGGGTTTATTTGTTGTAGCACTTTAGAATGGGAGTGCTAGTTGTCTTTGCTACTAACGTAAACGTCTCATTAAGGCTATGTGTCGATTACCGAGTACTCAACAAGCTGACTAAGAGGAACATGTATCCTTTACTTGGAATAGACAACTTGTTTGACTAGCTTGTTGGAGCTAAGGTCTTTCTTAACTAAACTTAGCCATATGGTTAAGCGTAGTTGAAGATTGGAAGGAGAAGACAGCTTTTTGCACTCCAAATGGGCTATATGAATGGAACGTGATACCTTTTGGACAAACAAACGTCTCTGCATATTTTATGGATTTGTTGAGTAGGGTCTTTAAGAGGCAACTGAATATGTTCATTGTAATGTTTATAGATGATATTCTACTGTTCTCCTAATGTAAAGGTGAGCATGAAAATCACTCAAGGGAGGTACTAGAGACCTTAAGAGAACATCAACAGAAAGCCAAATTCTCAAACGGTCAATTTTGGAGGAAGGAGGTAGGATTTCTCGGTCAATTGTCTCCACGAAAGGGTTAGCGATTGACCTTGCAAAGGTAGAAGCTGATCAAGGATGGATGATTCCAAGGAACGCTACTAAAGTTAGGAGCTTTTGTGGTTTGGCAGGTTACTATAGGTAATTCATCAAGGACTTCACAAAGGTAGAAGTACCATTGACTTCTTTAACCAAGAAAAACTTCGTCTTTGCATGGGATGAGAAATGCATGGAAACCTTTAAGAAGTTAAAGGAGCTATTGGCGAGTGCGCCAGTAATACTATTCCAGATGGATTGAAGCCTTTTACTGTTTATACTGATACATGCGGTAATGGGGTTAAGAGCTGTTCTTATGCAAGAAGGAAAAGTGATAGCCTATGCAAGTAGGCAGTGAAGGATCATGAGAAAAAGTATCCCACTTACGAATTTAAGTTATCGGTTATTGTATTTGCTTTGAAGATGAGGAGGCACTATCTTTTGAGGAAAATGTTTGAGCTATTTACTGATCATAAGTCTCTTAAATACCTGTTTTTTCGAAAAGATTTAAATCTTAGATAGCAGAGGTGGATGAAGTTTATATTATCATATGAATTTGATATTCAGTATACCTCCAAAAAAGGGAATGTTGTTATCGACGCCCATAGCGGAGGCATGCTACTCTTGCTGCTATATATAAGCGGAGGTAGTTTGAGTTTCTCTCAGGTTTTAATTTCCAATCGCCATCAGGATTTACTCCAAGATATTTAGCAACTATTGAAGTAAGGCCAGCATTAATGGACTGCATCATTTAAGGACAGAAGAGGGATGTAGTATTAGTCGACATTTTAGGCTAGTTTCTTAGGGAAGAGCATTTCCCCTACATCCGTAGGTATTCGATCGACGAAAGTGGATGAATGAGGAGAGATGGACGACTATATGCTCCAGTAGTGGAAGATGTTTGGAAGGAAGTGCCATGCCACCATCCTAAGATGACTATTTATCCTAGTAGATAAGATGTATAAGAATATGAAGCGGAGTTTCTATTGGTCAGGGATGGAAAGGCGAGTAGCGGAATATGTAACTAAATGTTGGATGTGCCAAAGGACAAAAGTGGTACATGGGAAGCATGAAAGTATGTTATTGCTGTTATAATTATCGACCTGAAAATGGGTGCATACATCAATGGCCTTTATAGGTGGGCCGCCTAAAGTCAGAGTGGTAATGAAGCCATTTAGTTTATAGTGGATAAGCTCACTAAAAGTGCCAACTTTATTCTGATAAGGAGTAATTGGACAACATCATCTCTATTGCAAATTTATATCAAAGAGGTTGTATGATAGAATGGAGTTCCGGTTAGCATTGTCAGTGATAGAGACCCCTTGTTCACTAGTGAGTTTTGTAGGAGTTTATAGTCAGCTTTAGGAATGATGTTGAATCTAGTGTCGCTTACCACCAGCAGACCGATGGACAGATAGAAAGGTGAACATGAATTTTGAGGATTTATTGAGATCTTGCATTACAAACATTGGAGGACATTGGGAGTAGCACTTATTGTTAGTAGAGTTCACATACAATAAAGTTAATGGGCAAAGATTGGTATGACACCCTTTGAAACTTTATATGGGAGGCCGTGCAAGTCACCTAATTGTTGGTGGGAAGCTATCGACAAAATTCTACTTAGATATGTTTTGATCTGTGAGACCATGGAAAATGTTGAGGTGATTAGGTGGAGAATAAAGGCCGCACATGACCGACAGAAGTCCTATGTTGATAGGCGAAGGAAAGAGTTGGAATTTTTAGTTGGAGACATGGGAATTGTTAAGATTTCCCCTCTAAGAAAGGTTATGAGGTTTGGAACATCGGGGAAGTTGGCACGGAGATTTGTTGGGCCTTTTGCAATTTTGTAAACGGTGGGGATACTTACATATCAAGTTGAGCTTCCGGCTAAGTTAGCAGGAGTTCATGATGTTTTCTATGTATTGCATTTTAAGAAATGTCTACATAGCATCGCCATTACAGTAGAGCCTGATCAATTAGCAAATGTAGAGACTAAGTCGATAGAACCTTGATGTTAGGAAGCTTTGTAATAAGAAATTAGGCTAGTCTGAATGCAATGGGGAGATAATCCAATAGAAAGCACATGGGAAACAGAAGAGAAGATGAAGGTTTCTCATCCTGAGCTTTTCTCTTATAAATTTTCTCTCCAAGTTTACTGTATAGATTTGGTTGCATCATGGTTGCTAGATTGGATGGTATGTGAAGGTTGCCACATTTTTTACTGTTATTTTTGCATTCGTATAGAATCTCATGCATATTTAGGATGTTTGCATACATGCCTATGTGTTACGATTTTGCAGTCGTGCTAGGATTGAGCTCACCATAGTATGTTGCATATATAATCACATTGCTTTTTGGTTGAGCAGATGGTTGTGTAAATAAATTAATTGTATAATATAGTTGTTGAGTGTGCTTTACAATATCCGTGCTTTAAGAATTTCGAGGATGAAATTCTTTTAAGGAGAGAAAATGTAACACCCCATAAAAATAAATTAGAAATTTAATTAATTAATAATAAGGCTAAAAATGAAAATTTATAAAACATTGGAATTTGGACATGAAGTTACATCATTGTGTTCATGGCAATTTTTTGAGAAACTTTCACATACAAAGTTTCACGATTGAAGTTCAAACGGAGAAGTTATCGACGTTTGAAAATTTTAAATAAAAAATAGTTTAAAAATGAATTAAAGAAATAATTCAAAATAAAATTAACGTTAAAAAATTAAATGTTAAGTATCCGTTAACGTCAACTTAATAAGGGTAATAAATATATATATTTACGTTAACGACACCGGTCGACCTCTAGTGGTTGACCGATCCAATAAGACTGGCCAACCGATGGTTGAGAGGAAGCAAGGATTTGCCTAGGCTAGAACGACTAAGATTTAATTTAATTCCAAATCTTATACACACATACAAATGAATTATGCAAAAAAGGGAGATTTAGAGGAAGGAATAAGCGTTAACACAAGAGCAAATCCAAAGAGATTCCAAGAAGACTTGTGAGTGGAATCTTTTTTCTCTCTCTTTAGTAGTTTCAGCAGTTAAGATTTGGATTTATTTTATGCCTTGGGAAATTTTATATACGAAAATTTTAAATCCAAAACCCCAAAATTCCCACTTAAAATTAACATTTTAGAATTGGTTGGAATCTTATCATTTATGTTAATATGGCATAATTTAATTTGTTATTATTTGCAATATGAATAATTTAAGTTCTATTCAACTTCCACTTTCCAATTTGTGGTTGTTATGATGAAAGATTCTAAAAGAATTACGGAAGGGCATGTAAAGCATGGATTTTTACTCCATCCATCATTTGCACCGCCTACTTCCATAATGAAAATAAATATGAATACTTTTTCATTTCTACCTTATCTATTTAAAAGGAAAATAGAACATAAAAGATTTAAATTATAAAGTTTTGCTCACTTGAAATAGAGACGTTAATTCTACTATGTTAATGTAAAACATATTGGATGTTTTGGTTCCACTTTTGAATACACATACATACAAAAGTCTATTTTGTGTTGCTAATTTAAAATTTAATATTAACTATTGTAAAAAATATGCATTAGACTAGGGACTTGTATAGATATGGAAATTGCAACATTTAAACAAACTGAATAGGAAGCGAAAATCTTAGCGTAGGAAATTATAATGCACGCCTAGGAATATTTAATAAAAACTAGTTAGTTAAAAAATTACGTTTAGAATAGATATAACAACAACTTATAAGTCATAATGTATAGAATAAACAGGTTAATAAATAACAACAAACTATATAAAAAGGAAGTTAAGCACAATTATGGAAATTAAACCATAATTAAAGGGCAAAATGAAGTTTTCCTTATATGGCCTTAATGCGTAAATGCGAGTGAGATATTTTTTTTATATTTATATAATTTATATATATGTTATTATAATTCTATAAGATTGGAGAGATGAAACATGACTAATTATACGGATGCGATGTCAAGTAAAAGTACATAGAAGTCTGCCCAGCTAATCTGGCTACTAGCAGTGTGACTTTGAAAGTGATATGTGAAATTGCCTATAATAAGTACTTACGATTGACGCAAGGTTAGTCCCAATTCTATAGGGTAAGCCTACCCAGCTAATCTGGTTACCAGCACCTACGAATGGTCAAACTAATATTTGACATCCCGGTTTGGGTTACGGGTCATAGAATGGATATTCCAAGATAGGCCTGCTTTATGGTTGGAGGTATTAAATGTTATTGTAGGGTCTTCGTCCTTCTCATTCAATAAGTATTAAATGGTCGGGATTATCTTTTAGGTATGGTAGTGGAAATCTCGGGAATGGGTCTGCTTCAAGGTTGAGGTATTAAATAGTTATTGGAGGATCTTCCTCTTCCCCATTTAAGAAGTATTAAGTTCCTTATAGGATTTCTTTACGATGTCAGCAAGGAAGTCCCAAAGAGGTGTTCACCTTAGGTCTAGATTTTAAATGACAAGGACCGACTAGGGTCAAGGTATTAAATAGTCGAAGTCTGCCTATTTCCTATTAAAAAGGTCTTAAGTTATCAAGTACTTTCTCTCGCATCGTTAGGATATAATTGACGAAGATGGGTCGTTGGATCCAATATATATTTCATAGTTGCAGTACACTTGCATTATAGTTATGAAATTAGGTTAGAAAGGGCCATTGGCCTACATTTGGAAATATGCTATGAAGCTAGATTGCAATAGCCATTGGCTTATAGTTGAGTGTATACTCGAAAAGGTATGGTAGAAATTGTGTAAGATATAATACACATCTGAATGATACTACCCAAATACTATTATGGTAAGACTTGATATTTTCATTCACTAGACATTGTTGTTTTGACTCCCTTCTCATTACAACGCACACATTAGGCGTAACAATGCCAATGATGAAGTATGATGGAGGCAGTGAAGATTGGTGGTAGTATGGCCATTTATTTATGTTTATGGTTTATTTTGATGTACCCAGATTTTAGAATTGTTGATGTTCTAATTTGAGATATTGTGTTATAGATACTGGAATAAATGTATTTATGAGATTTGGTAATTTTGAATAGGCACCAATATTATTATTATATTCTATCTCTTGCACTGTGAGATTCTAAAAGCATATATAGATAGCTCTGTATATTGTTTATTTAATTAATTTTACCAACCAACAACCAGCTATGGAATGGGCTTATGTTTCGATGGGCAGTTATTAGGGTAAAAAATTAGGTCCATTTCAAAGAGGGTTATTACTTTAACGGTTGGAAGGTAGGGCGCAACCCCACTATAGTCTCTATAAAAAGTCTGGTTTTAAAATATTAACGAATCATGTCTTTTGATCGGTTAGAGAATCCTAGCACAATTTGACCTTCACGATCTATTGGATACAATTCTACTCATACAAGAATTAAATTCTGACCATACCCACTATTGGAACAACCCTAATCAGTCATCAGTTCCTAATCCCAAAGGTCATAAATGTTGGATAATAACATTTAACATATAAGTAAGCATGTTAATAATGTACATACCCATTATCAATTGATCAAGATGCAAAATTGAACATATAATAACATCATCCATCGTAAATATATGTTTGTATGACAGCCATTTTATACACAAAAAATTACACGTACTTAAGTAATAATTTCCTTCATAAAACATTCTTTAAAAATGGGCTAATATATCTTTACTTTCCTTTTTAAAACCTTGTCAAGATTACTTAAAAAACTATATTTTTATTTAAGGATAACAACCCAATATAAGTTTAAAGCTATCAAGTGTCAATAAAATAAGCTATCTCTTTTCTCAACACCTTGTGCTATCTCTCCATAAAAACTTATGCTATTGCATGCCAAAGATAGTGCTATCCAACTTCAAAAACCTTATGTCATCACACTTCAAAACTATGTGCTATAGCATGCCAAAAATGTTGGCTACGCATATTAAAGATACATCTATCACATGCCTAAATTACATGAAGCTATCGCATGTCAACCAGTTATCGGATGTTATCTAAAACATAGCTATCGCTTGTCTAAACTACATGTAGCTATCGCATGTCAACAAAGTCATCGAAGGTCAAGTAAAGCATAAATGTTGCATGTCTAAACTACATTAAACTATCACATGTAAACAAAGTTATGGAATGTCAAGTAAAACATAGCTATCACATGTCTAAACTATTAGAAGCTATCGCATGCCAATAAAGCTACCGAATGTCAAGTAAAAACATAACTTTATCAATAATAATTATATCAATATATTTTAAAGTGGAAAACTGGGAGGATGACAAACATAAAGAAAATTTTTGAGGCAAGGACAACACGTTTTATATTTAGTACGAAGGCCAAACTTTCTGCAAAAATACGTCGCAAAGCCTAACTTAAGACGCGACTAAAATGGTGGTGGCTTGGCAGGCGACGCCATGGTGGATGAGGCTTAGGAGGCGATGAGGTGGCAGGGGCTTGGGATGGTGACGGTGGATGGTCAAGGCGATGAGGTGGCAGCAGCCCAAGAGGCGATGAGGTGGTTGGTCGAGGTGGATTGGGAGGCAATGGAAAAGAAGATTGTTGGTGGTGTAGCGGCAAAGCATGGCGTCGATGATGGTGTAGCAGCGAAGCATGGCATCGTTAATGGAAGAGAAGACGACCGAAGCTGGTGCCGATCGATTTTTTTTGAACAGTTAACATTTGAAAATGCTAAATATAACTAGCATTATCTTTAAGTGAAAATGAATATAGCATTATATGTGTATAATGCTAATTTAGTTTAGCATTTTTTAAACTATAAAAAGGAATGATAATGCTAGTTTATTTTATCATTTTTTTAACTGACATGTTAGCTATGAAGTACAATAGCATGTTTAAAACATGCAAAATAATAGTTTAATGTAGCATTTTAGATACAAAGTTTAGTAGCATATTCAATGATATTTGACATGATAGATTGATGTAGCATTTTAACTATGAAGTACACTAGCATTGTTTAACGTATGCAAAATGATCGTAAAATTTAGCATTTTTTGAATATAGCATTACAATGATTTAATGCTAATTTAATTTAGCATTTTATAATGTTATTGATTTTTTTAAAATTCAGATCGACGATGATTTAATCTGCTTCATAGCTAAAATGACGCTGGCGAAGACGGAGCAAGGCGCAGTGCAGTAAGGTCGAGGCAGTGACACCGGCGATGAGGAGAGCGGCAATGACGATGGGGAGAGCGGCAACGAAAAACCAACAGCAAATCGACGAAGGCGATGGGGAGAGCGGCAATGACGCCGACAAGGCGGAGCAGGGCGTAGTGTAGGTCAAGGCTGTGTGGATCGAGGTCAAGCTATTGAAGGCGATGGTGATGAGAGGAGGAGGGCTACGAGGTTGTGGTGTTGGCGGAAGAATATGGGTAGCGACAGGTGAAAGGAAGAGCATTTGAGATTGACGTGGAGAAGAGAGAAAACGTGATTTTGTCCTTGAGCCTAAACTTGAAAACCTTTGGACCGCATCTAAAATTTTTATTAATGTTTGTCCTTTTGGCTAATTACCTCTATTTTAAACTCTAAAAACGGCATTCCCATTTTCACTCAAACTCCCGATTTAGGGTTCTACATGCCTCCTCTTCTCGCCTTCCGTTCCCCGCTCCTCCTCCACCCTACCTCATCACTCTGGGTTCTTCGGCTGGTCAAGAATCGCAAGACAAGTTGATATTCACTCGGTCCTCTGTTGTTAATTTAGGAGGCTCCTCCTCTTCTACCTGAAGTGGCCAAATCTATTTTTCATCTCCTAAGGCGTCTTAAACGTCTGTTTCTAGGGCTTCTCCATCTCTTATTGATAAGAATTCTGCTGATTTCGAATGCGGACTTCTTGATAGTCTGCATTCTCACGAATGATCATTGCTAGGTAATCATGTAAACCATGTTGATGCTTTTTCGTGGCTCAAAGTCCATTGGTGTTGTGAATTTTCGGTATGGAAATTTTAGTGATTATGCTTCGTCCCTTACTTGAATTGAATTAACTGTCACGCCTGTGTCTAGGTTGTGTGGTTTGTTTGTAGCGAATGGATTGACAGTTACTCCTCTGCTTGTTACTGCTGTAAACGGATGTGATGAGATCCGGCAAAATAATGGTAATTGTCTGGATGCTTTAGTTCTGAAAGGCATTGTAAAATCTACGGTGCTTCCTTCAACTTGTTTATTGCTTGGACATTCTCTAAGTGCTAATACGATTGTTATAAGAGATCTGCGTGATCCGCTTGATATTCATATTAATGATGTTGCTACTGGTGATCTAGTATGGGCAGTGGCAGTTTGCTTCTCTGGTGTTTGAGTTAATGCTAGTTTGAATCATGTTTTTAGTGGTGAAATGTTTGTTGATATTACTATGGCCAATACTTCTATTCCAGTTATAGCTGTATGCTCTCCTATTGTTTGTAAAAATGTGCTAACTTATATTGCTAGTCATCTACAACCTTCTAATCTTAATTTGCCTGATAACATGAGTGTTGAGTCCCTGCCTGCTACTCAGGCTTCACAACCTTCTACTGCAAATATATGGACCTCATTGTTCACTTCTTTGCCAAGAAATGTAGGTGCATACTCTCCTCGCTCTTTTGAAACAGTTGAAACTAATGGAGTGGTAGTGCCTTCGAGTGAGGTTATACAAGCGGGAGTTGAGTCGGGTTACTTGGTCGGTTTTTCCTTGACTCTAACCCGTTATACAATGTAGTTAGAGAACATTATCGTAGTATCTGGAAACTTAAGGGTGGGCTTCATGCTCATTTCGACGAATTCTTGTTTTTCTTCAAATTCTCTAGAAAACGAAAGACTTCATATTATAGAAGTAGAACCATCCATTGTTGTAGGTGAGTCATTTTCATTGTAACCCCTGGAGTCCATCAGTTGATAGTGTTAGGGATCAGATTTTGTCTATTCTTTTATGGGCCTACTTCAGGAATATCCCTTCTTTTCTACAACCCATGGTTGAGCTAGATGGTTGACCAGCCTAGTAGGCAAGCTTAGATGTTTTGATGTCAATACTATAGCTAGAAAGAGGCTCCTGTATGCTAAGGAGTTAATTGAAATAACTCTAGATAAGCCGCTTCCTTCAAAGTTGAAGGTTCATATTGCTGAGGGTAAGGATGTGTAGGTTGACGTTGCATACAGTTGGAAACCTGATATATGCTCGATTTGTCACTCCTTTGGTCATATTTGAAAATTGTAAGCTTGGTCTTATTGATTCTTCATTACCTATACTGGCTGAGAACCCGCTTACTCGCGCTCCTGTTGGGAAATGGGTCCTTAAGCCGAAAATACCTTCCCTTGTTATTGTGGAAGTTGCTAATGTGGCTCCAGATATTATCCCTACTCTTCCGTTGCAGGTGCCTTCTGATGTGCTTCTTGATGAGGCCTAGATTGCTTCAATTGATCCTCCTGATATTAGCTGGCATTCCACCGAGCAAACTTGAGTTCATGAGTAATCTGAACTGAGATATTGTCCGTCATCTAAAAGTTACCATATATTTGTTGGGGAAGAAGGTGAGAGGATCGTAAGTTGTATTATCATGTTCATCGGGAAGGACTTACTCTTTCAGTGCTAGGTGAATAAGGCGATGTTAATAGGAATTTTTGGAGGACGCCTTCTAGGATAGAAAGTATTTTTACTCATGTGATTCAGTAAATTATGTTCTAAACTTGGCCACTTTATTTTCAAAGTACGTTCATGTTATTAGGCCAGATTCTGAGGAAGATGGCTGTGAATCTTCCTCTTTGGGGGAGGGGACTAGTCGCTTTTGACTTGTTTTAATAGCTATGGCCCTACTACCTAGCTTCTGTTCTTTTATTTTTTTCTAGCTATTCTAGCGCATATGCTGAACACCTATTATCTAAAGTTTTTAATAAAGTAGACAGGCCAGTTTAAAGCCGACAAGCCTTGCTAAAAACATAGCTTTCGTATATTAAGAAAACAAATAGATATTGAGTGTCAAGGTAGCCATCGCTGGTCGGAAAATGGTATTTCTATAAATATTTGAAAAACTAATTTATTTCCTTTAAAGTTATAACTTGTTACCGGTCCAATATCCTTATCGAATTTTCATTAGTTAAAATTTTCTTTTTAGAAATCTTACAACAAAAACAAAGAAAATTTCTCTTGTCTTTATAAAACCTCAATCATATTCCATAATCAATTAATTATTAATTTTAATAATTAAATCCTTACTTTACTAAATAATTCATAATAAATCGAAATAAGATGAAAAAATCCTTGGAAATTCCAAAAAATATAAAATACCTTCTTTTATCACATATAAAAATTTCGAAGAAAATACTTATTTTTCATATTCTGAATAATTAAAATCCAAAATTACTCATTTTTCCAACTTCGAAAATACATAACAAATTCATAAAATTATGAAATTTAAAACCCATCTTCAAAATTATTTTTCCAACATTATATAAATAATTCAAAGCATTTGGATATCAAAATACATGTTTTAACTTAAAATTAGTTTAGCATAAGCATAACCATATAAATGATTATCTAAGTCATGTGGTTGATTTCACAACATATTAGTTTGGGTTTTATCTCAAATTCGAATTTAAACAACACAAAAATTAAAGATGACAATATTCACCTTAAGGTTGATGTAGTGATGAGATTTTCTTTAAGCTTCCCTTTTCCTAAGTGTTTTCTTCTCATTCCTTTTAAGTTATATAATGGTAATCTTGATATTTGTAGCCGACCACTTTTTTTGTTTTGCTTTAGAATAAGAATGAAATTAATGAATAAGTGGAGAGGGAGAGAGTGATATAATATCATTCATTCCTTGTTTACCCCCTTGGATTTTGATTTAATTAGTTCTCTTTCTTTTAATAGAACAATCGCATTTATTATATAATTAAGATCCGATTAGTTATTTTTGTAAAATTCCACACTTACTAATCTTACCCATATTATTTATTTAATTTTCTTGACTAAATATCTAGAATGATTTGCTTTTAAATTTTGAGGTGTTATAAGCATTTCTTATAAAATTTCTTTCTCGAAATTCTAATAAGGTACAAACAATCAAGCATATCAATCATGCAAGCATATGTCATAAAGAACATAAAATCAACAACATTAGCAAACTACTTGTTTAAAGTTTATACAACAATATACATCATACATCAAAATAACTCAGGATAAGCCTCTCAAACCATACATTGGTCTCTCAAGTATAGTCTCGTTCATCGCTACTCCACTGGATCATTACTAACTTGAATGTCCTGTTTCTAAGCTCCTTCATGTCTTTATCCATTATATGAATAGGTTCCTAGAGGTAGTCATATCAGGATCCATTACCAAATCCTCCAGGACCATTGGCTCAATAGTAATCTCCCGATTAGTACATACTTTCTCAAATGACATATGTAAAAAACATTATGGACTCCTACAAAAGTATTTGGTAACTCGATATGATATGCGAGTTTCTTGGTTCTCTCTATAATAAGATATGGTTCAACATATCTCGGTATCAACTTCCCAGACTTCCCAAAATGTATAACACCATTCATCATTGATATTTCCACAAAAATACAATCTCTAGCCGAGAACTCTAAGTCCTTATGCCTTTTATCTACTTAACTTTTCTGCCTTGATTGAGTTTCCTTCGTCCTTTCTCGGATTAACTCAATCTTTTTAGTAATTTCTTTTACCAATTTTGGACCAAGCACTGGTCTATTGTCGGTCTCTAATCAACATGCTGGTGATTCGCATGGCCTTTCTAAAGTGCTTCTAAAGGTGCAATTCTTATGCTAGTGTAATAGCTATTATTATAGGAAAACCCGACTATGTGCAAATGGTCTTCCCTCCACCTGCCAAAGTCTAATACACTAGCTCACAATAAATGTTCGAGCACCTTATTAACCCTCTTCATTTGCCCACTAGTTTGCAGATGGTAAGCGGAAGTCACCTTAAGATTAGTACCTAATACATTCTGTTAGCTCTTCCAGGACTCAGTAGAAAATAAAAGATCTCTGACATTCATAATGCTACTCATGAAGTCTAACAACATTCTTCATGAATAATTTCGCCAAACTAAGTGTTGTTCTTGTCATCATAATAGGGATAAAGTGTGCACTCTTGGTCAATCTATGAACCACTATCCAGATACTTTCATTTTCTCTATTCGACCTTGGAAACCCAACGATAAAATCCATCGATATAAATTCCCGTTTCCATAGTGATACTTCTAAAGCTCAAAGTATCCACTTGGCTTTTGATACTCTGCTTTCATTTTTTGGCAATCCATAAATTGCTTCACCCATAAGTCTACGTTTCTTTCATACCTTTTAAGAAGAAAGTCCTCTCCATATCTTGGTGTATCTTTGTCCCTCCATGATATATAATAATTTTGATCGATGATATTCTCTAAGAACTTCCTTCAATGGACCATCCACATGCGAAACACATAATTTTCTTTTTGTTCTCAAACATACAATTTGGTCAAGTGCAAAGTCTTTCAAATCATCAATATATTTTCCCACTTCTGGTCCCTTTATTCATTCGGCTAGTAATGGATCATCATTTTTCCTTGCGGAAATTCTTTTGCTCGATGACGGTCAAAATTTTAAATAAGAGTTCATTATGGTACTCTGACTAGAATCGATCATCATCCTTATTCTAACTCCACAAGAAGCTAATTCCTTTAATCTTTCCATTCATCCAACATTGCCAAAAGCACATTTTGATGTTTTCTACTATATCCATCAACTACTTTATTTCCTTTCTCAAGCATATACCCAATCCAAAAGTCATACGCTGCCAAAAACTCTAGTCATCTTCGATGCCTCATATTCAACTCCTTTTGAGAGAATAAATACTTTAAGGACATATGGTTGGTAACCAGTTCGAATTATTCTCCAAAAAAGGTAATGCCTTTATACCTTCAATGCAAAGATTACTGTTGCCAACTCCAAATCATGAGTAGAATACCAAACTTTATGTAGTTGAAGCAGTCAAGAAGCAAAGGCAACGACTCTACCTCTCAATCAATACAACTCTTAACCCAGTTCCACATGCATTAATATACATCACCAAATCTGGATTCCCATCTAGCACAACTAACATAAATGTATTGGTTAATAAATGTTTTAACTTATGAAATACTTCTTCACATTTCGGTCCAAACAAACTTCATGTCCTTCATTGTTAGTTTCGACATCGGTGCTGCGATGCGAGAGAAGTCTTTTATAAATCTCTGATAGTAGTTAGCCAATCCCATGAAACTTCTAGTCTTAGTAACTGTCTCGGGTTTGTTCCAACCGAAGCTTTGATCTTTGATGGATCCATAGATATTCAATTTTCCGAAAACATATGTCCACGAAACTTTGCTTTCTTTTCCCATAAATGACATTTCAAAAACATCGCTTTCATTTAAGGCTGCCTCAGCGTCACTAGCACTATTCTGAGATGAACTTCATGATCTCATTAATTCATAGAATATATTTGGATATCATCAATAAATACCAATACAAATCTATCCAAACGTTCTTGGAAGATTCAATTCATCAAGTCTACAAACAAAGCATGCGCATTGGTCAGTTCGAAGGTCATGACTAACCACTCATACGAAGCATATCTTGTTCGAAATGTGGTTAACGTATACTTTTCTTCACCACTCTCAACTGATGGAAACCCATTGCTAAGTAAAATTTTGAGAACACCTCGGCTCCATTTAATTGAACAAATAAATCATTTATTCTAGGTAAAGGGTACCGATTCTTTATAGTCTTCTCATTCAGCTTTATGTAAACAATACATAACCTCAATGGCCCATTTGGTTTCTTAACGAACACCACTGCAGCTCCCTAAATTGAACTGCTTGGTCTAATAAAATTCTTTCCTCCTAAATCCACCAGTTGCACCTTTAAATCCATCATTTTGGTAAGTATCATTTTGCTAGGTGGTCTACTTATTGGTTTAGTGCCTTCAAAATCTATTTGAAACTCTATGCCACATTTCAGCGGTAGTCCCATAACTCGTTCAAAAAAATCTGCATATTCTCTTACTATAATAACTTGATTCATTTCATCCTCCATGCCTACTATAACACCCAAAAATTCATATAAATCGAAACTCGATTCTTCTATTAAGTATATTATTCGATCATGACATTTAGGGCGTCTTGAGGATATTATTTTATCATAGTAAAATATCCTAGCATTATATAGATTTAACCAATCCATACTCAGAATTATCCTAAAACCCACAAAATCAAACACATGCAAATTATAGGTAAACTTATGACCTAACAAATCAAACTCTACGTGATCACGTCTCATTCCAAGAGTTACATAGATACTATCAAATTTGCAACCCTCAAAGAGGTTATATGATATATCAATTTAAGGTTTAACATAACTACTAAACATCTAGAGACAAAAGAACTTGATGTTCCAATATTGAACAACACTTTAATAAGAATGCCACGTATAAGAAGTATACCTCATAACGCAGCCTTTTCTTTCTCCCTAGTAGTTGGCTCGAAAGGTGTAGGTTTTAGAGACAAAACCTTTTTCTCTTTCTTGTTTGACCTGTTCAAGACACCCACTCTTGAATATATTATTTCAATTATAACATCACACTCCTTTATTAGCAGTAGTCTTCTTGCCATCACCAGTGCGGCATTCATTAACATAATGCCCTTTCTTATCACTCTCATGATAAATTACTTCAGACTTCCCTTTTTTTGGAACTCCATTCTTTCGAGGTCCCTTCTTGACTTGAATACCCACTGTTTGCACAAAAAATGGACAAACACCTCAAAGTTGTATGATTTAGTAGATCTTATGTTGTTCTTAGTGATTTTGGAGGTTTATGCCAATATATGAAAAACAGGGGCTAAACTGTAAAAAGACACGTGGATTTATAGTGGTTCAGCCAGAATGTGCCTACGTCCACTTTATATGTTATTTCTCTTCTTTTTTTTGTGATTACAAGTACAAAGCTTTGATACAAGTAAGAGAAAGTTGTTTGAAAGTTCCTTCCGTGCTTGAGCTCTCAAACTTGTCCCCATTGTTGTACCCTTGCTCCTCTATTTATAGAGTGAGGCTAGGGGTAGGGGTCCAGGATATGTATGGTCGCTGGTGGGCCTGGGCTGATGTGATCTGGCCTGGTATGACTTGGTTCGGCATCACTTGGTCCGAAGGTGGGATGGTGAGGTTGGACCGGTGGTAGTTGGTCCGGTGGTGGAATGGTGAGGTTGGACCGGTGGCAGTTGGTCCGGTGGTGGAGTGGTGAGGTTGGACCGGTGGCAGTTGCCGGATGGAGGTCTACCGAATGGACTCGAGGGAGGATTGCCGAATGGACTCGAGGGAGGATTGCCGAATGGACTCGAGGGAGGATTGCCGAATGGACTCGAGGGAGGATTGCCGAATGAGTTATGCCGAATGGACTCGAGGGAGAGCTGCCGAATGAATCACGTCTCTGGGTCTCGAGGTCTTCCGGGTAAGAATTC
Organism: Allium fistulosum; assembly: GCA_030737815.1. Taxonomy (NCBI): domain Eukaryota; kingdom Viridiplantae; phylum Streptophyta; class Magnoliopsida; order Asparagales; family Amaryllidaceae; genus Allium; species Allium fistulosum. The sequence goes on from CM060908.1 coordinate 599,305,002, forward strand.
ACCCAACATTTGCCCCCCAAAGCGGGGCACGTGTTTGCATGTGTCGCGCTTTGTTTCGTGCTTGGGCGCTTCCCGTAGTTGGAATAGGTCCATTTGGCGAGAAATGCCGAACCGGTTGGTCCGGTTGCCTTTCGCTTGGTTATATATAGGGGCTACACCCCCTTTGCTTTTCCTTACCGAACAACTCTTGCCGAATAGAACCAACGCCGAATCTATCTTTGCCGAATAGAACCTACGCCGAATCAAGCCTTGCCGAATCAGGTGAGATCTTCAGCCGGACCAAGTTTTGCCGAATGAACTTGCGTGTGTACGTTTTGCATGCCGAATGAACATAAGTGTGTACGCTTGCATGCCGAATGAACTGTTGTATCGAGTGAACATGTGTTTCATACTTCGAATTTTTTAAGCGAAATTCCAGATTACGTTGCTTGTATATTCTAACGATATACTTTTCCCATGATTGCAGATAAATGTCTCGAAAAGTTGAAACTCGATCAGATAAGAGGAGATCCGGGGGTGAGGGAGAGTCCTCGGCTGTGCCCCCAGCTCAATCAGGATCGGAGCGTCATGGGCCCGCCCCGAGGTCATTAGTGGATGGATATGGTCCCCAGGAGTTGCTGGATTCCCCGCCTGACTGCTTTCCTAGCTTTCTCAAAGAGGAGCAACTCGATGTTATATCTCGTTCCTTTGGGATTGATAGAGCCCTCATGCTGCTGCCGGGTCCAGGAGTCATGCCATACAGTCCTCCCGAAGGATACTTTGTTTATAGTAGGTACCATTGCATGTGTGGTGCTATCCCGCCTCTCAATGCTTGGATAGTCAGCTTCCTCACGTACCTGAAGGTGGCCCCATTCCAGCTTCAGCCCAACTCTTATGCCATACTGGTGAGCCTTTTCGTTATTTTTCGGAGGAAGTATGGTCGCGCTCCCTCCAACCGGGAGATCCGGTACTTGTACAATTTAAGGGGCTACAAGAAGGGGTCCCCATATATTAACTTGGAATCTGCTGTGACCTTCAAGCCGGTCCTGGACCTTTATTCCAAATTCAGCATGTTCAAGAAAGAGTGGTTCTTTGTTAGGGACGACTCCGTCTCCATCCGGCGCTTTACCTCTGGATGTAAGTTGATGCTTTTACTTATAATTTCTATCCTGATTGCGATGCTTCTTCTCATACTTTCTCATTTTTGCTAGCGACAGGTGGCTTTCCGGTTGTGGAGACTGACCGCCTGGTTCAGACGGCGGCGGAGATAGAAGGCATTCTTGGGAAATACAGATCATCCGCTTACTTGATTAGAAATGCGATCCTTCTAGAATATAACTTGATCCTTCCGCAGCAGTCTGTAGTTAAGTTGAGGGAAACGGCGGAAGAGAGGGCGGCTGCTCAGGCCAAGGGAGGCGTTGCGGCAGAGGGTGGAAAGAGAAAACCATTCACGAAACCTCCAGCCGTTGGAGGTAAGAAACTTAAGAGGTCAGATGGTCCTTCTCCCAGCAATTGTCCACTTACTCAGGGGGAGATAGACGCGGAGGAGGAAAGAGGTGAGGCGGAGGGCGGAAGTGACGTTGAGCGTCTTGGTGACGAGGGTGGCGATGGACAGGGTGGTGATGGTTCCAGGGCTCTGTCTTCTGGGCAAGTAGGCGAGATGCAAGAGTGGACGGATGATGCTCTCCGTCAAGCTTTTGAGGGGTTGGGCGATGATCCGGCTTTGGTAGAGAAGACCGGGGAGGTGGACAAAACCGGGACTGGTGCAAGTGAGTCTTCTCCGACTATTCCGGCCAAGGTGGCTCTGACGACTCAAGGTGAACTCTTGACCCCTGCATGCTTCACTAATGATAGGGACTTAGGAATATTTTATGACCCGCTCCCGTCCTGGAATGAAATCCAGGACTTATTGCAGTATCCCACTCCTCCCCAGGGTTTGTACAACCACAGCTGTGTTTCTTTTCCTTTTCTAACTTGTAACCTACCGCGTTTCTTGAATCATATAGTAATGTAAGATTATGACACTTGTTCTTTATATCAGGAGCAGGCAAGACGCCCAAAGCTTCAGACCTTCGACACAGGCTCGAGCAATATAAACTTTCCAAAATTTCTGCTAAGCCGAAGCCCTCAGCCCAACGCTCCGGAGATGTAGTCGGGTACCGTCCTCTTCTTGGGGTCATCGAAGAGGGTATTCAGCAGAGGAAGAGGAGTCATCCTTTATCCGAAACTTCGCTCGGTCCTCAGCCTCCGGCTCAGCCTATTCATGACATTACTGAGGAGGGTAGCGAGTTTGTACCCTCTCCACACCCGTCCGGAAACCCTACTGTTATTCATATCGACCGTCCCGACTTGGCCCGTAATCCCTTCGCGGGTCACCCTGATCTGGATCCAGGTTCTCAGGATATTACTTTTGACGAAGTTACTGGTGAACACCTTCTCCCCCGTAACCCCATGGTACGAGTACTTGACGAAGCCAAGTCCTTAGACCTCGATCTACTCACCACTCGTATAGTCACTATGGGAGACGAGGCCAAAGCTAATATTGATCGGGTGGCAGAGGAGGCCAAGAAGCTGATGGGGCATCACGCTCGGCTGGTTAAGGCCGGAGAGGAGATAGGGAGCACCAATATCCGACTTCGATTGGTGGTCTCGGATCAGGCCAAGCAGCTTGCGGATCAGGCTATCCAGATTTCTCAGCATGAGGCTGCTACTGGGCGATTAAGGAGAACCATGGAAGAGGCCAGTCGGGCCGAATTGCGAAAAATGGAAGCTGCTTGCAAAGAGCGGATTGACATGGCTATTACCACGGTGGATGAGGTTCGGAGAGCGGATCTCGAGCAGGTGGAGGAATTGTCCGAGAAGCTTGGGGCTGTAGAGCTTGCTCAAGCTAAGTTGAGGGAAGAGATGGAGGTGATGCGGAGGTCCCTTCAAGCTGATTGCTCGAGATACAGACTGGAGAGAGATGCTGCCGTGGAAAGGTTGTCGGCCTCCGATGCCCGGATGAGGGAGTTTGAGGAGAACGAAGGAATGATGGATGACATGCTCCAGGACATGTATTTCCGGACTTGGAAGCAGGGTAACCTCTCTTGGATGGATGATTATCCCCGAGTCATGGCCAAGACATATCTTCGGGCTTTGGAGGAGGCTAAGGCTGATGCAGATAAAGAGGGTGGAACGGTCTTCAGTATGGAGGTGGTCACGGCCCAGTTCACCAAGGAGGAGAAAGTGGCGGTAAAGGAGGGTATGCGGCTGCTTGCTGCTGAAGAGGCGGGTGTGCAGGTAGAGGATGACGACCAGGACGGTCAAGAAGCTAGTACCGGTAAGTCTTCCTTTCTAGTCTTTCTGTTAACTTGGTTACTCATCACTAATGAATCCTTTTTATGACCGGACAGGCGGGCAAAAGAACAAGGACAAGATTTCGACGCAACCAGCTCCATGACTGAACCTGAAAAATTCTTTTTGTAGGCTTGGCATTGTTGTATCTGTTAGTCTTAAGACAGTAGAGTAACTTCTAAGTTGTAATTCTTGCTACTTGTAATAACATTATTCTTGACGTGTAATTTTTTTAGCTCAAGTTGATTTTGTCATTTCTTGAATATTTGTTGCTATTTCGGCATATCGTATGAGAAATGTAGCTATGTATAATTCTTGTAATTAAATTGTGTTTGATGTCAGATTCTGGTTTTAAATCATAATCTCATGACTTGCAATGTTAGCGTGTGGTGTGAAAAAATCAAATTATAGTCATGCATTTGTACATAAAGGAAGAAAATACCGCCTTTCATGTTCTGTTTGTAAATGGCAGTTTCGAATATCTTGTATGACCAAGCATGGAAAGCAATTGACTGCCCTGCCATCTGATTGTGAATCTCTGCATCCATTGGCGGGTATCTCTTATCCTGCATCCTGTACTTTATGGTTTGTTATAGAGGATAGGAGGAAAGTTTTTCAAGTAAAATTGAAATATGTGAAATAGTAAAACTTCCAGTCACGGAAGGCCTTCGATGTGCTTAAGTTCGTGGCAAACGGGTTTTGTAGTCACTTTCCCTAGCTGTGGGTCTTGGAGACATTTGTCACCCATCTTACGCCTCCGCGGGGAGTTAATTCTTTTTTACCACAGCCGCACTTAAGACACACCGGAGCCGAGATCGCGCACAGTAACTACCCGGGCCATTATGGCCCGTACTCATGGGTATTATTCGACTTACTGTGGCCGGCTAGCGTGGGTGCCGATCGTCAACTGTGAACTGCCCCCGGCTGGCCACACCTTATGTTGGGGCTTATAATCGGTTCACAGTCGCCGGCGAGCCTAACGCCGTAATGAGCTGCCTCGGCTATAGTCGGCCTTCTCGGTGGCTTATAATCGGCTCATTACAGTTGGCTTTAAGGGCCGTCGCGAGCAATGAGTTAACCCGCAGCAGAGGGATGCTGGAGCAAAAGTGTCTCATTGGCGAGGGCATAGATTCGCATAGTACCTGTTGGTGCCTGTCCACGTGAAGTTGCATTGTGGAGTGCTTTGAATAGAAATGCTATATGCTCAGGATTTTGTTCAACAGAAAAGGATAAAGTTTAACAAGCAGCCAAGATACAAAGGAACAAGTTAAAAAAGAGACAAGGCTTTTTTAAAGTGGTTCGGCACGAAAAAATGCCTACGTCCACTGATTCTCTTTGTTAATTAACTTCATATGGGCAATACAAGTTAAGAAAAGTATCGACGGAGGTGTTGGATGTTCCATGCCCTCTGGAACACCTCTCCGTCCACTGTTGACAAAATATAGGCTCCGTTGTGGAGATCTTTATGAATTACATATGGTCCATCCCAGATTGGGTCTAGTGCTCCGGGGCGAGGGAAGATTCGCTTGAGGACAAGATCCCCTTCTTGTAAGGTATGATGCTTGACTTTGGAGTTGTATTGTGCTGCCACCTTTTGCTTGTGGGCTGCTGTTTTTAGGACTGCATCATTCCTTCTCTCCTCGACTAAATCCAAAGACATGTTGAGGAGCTCTTCGTTTTCTTCTGGGTTATAGTGGATCCTACGGTGGGAAGGCACAATGGTTTCAACTGGGAGCATAGCCTCCGATCCGTATGCCAAAGAGAAAGGAGTGTGCCCTGTTGATGTTCTGAAAGATGTGCGGTAGGCCCATAGTGCCGTAGGGAGTTCATCCACCCAAGCGCCCTTTGATTTTTCGAGCTTCTTTTTGATCAGAGTTTTCAGAATTTTGTTGACTGCTTCGACTTGTCCGTTTGCCTGGGGATATGCTACGGATGAGAAGCTTTTGTGAATTCCGTGTTCTTGGCACCAGTTGGCGAATTCCTCGCTGTCAAACTGAAGTCCATTGTCTGATATGATTTTTAGTGGGACTCCGTACCTGCACAGAACATTTTTGATTAAGAAGTTGATAACTTTCGCTGAAGATACTTTATTTAGAGGTTCTGCTTCCACCCATTTGGTGAAATAGTCGACTGCTACTATAGCATATTTGGCGCCGCCTCGACCCATTGGCAGTTCACCGATTAAGTCAATTCCCCATACTGCAAAGGGCCAAGGGCTGGTCATCTGAGTAATCTCGGTTGTTGGTAGCCGAGGGATCTTAGCAAATTTTTGGCATCTGTCACACTTCTTGACAAAATCTAAGGCGTCCTTGCTTAAGGTGGGCCAGAAATATCCGTATCGGAGTATCTTTTTTGCTAACGTTTGCCCTCCGGTGTGATCTCCGCAGCTTCCTTGATGAATGTTGGATAAGATTTCCTTGGCTTCCCTTCCGGCGACACACCTTAATAACGGGTTAGAGAACCCGCGCCGATAGAGGATGTCTCCTTGTATTGTGTAGCGGGACGCTTTCCTCAAGATTTTCTTGACTTCGTTACGCCCGTCGGGTAGTGTGCCATTTTGTAGGTAGTCTCGGATGGGAGTCATCCAAGTCGCTTCTTCGGTTGCAGTTATCAGATTCACTTGCTCAAAACTTGGGATCATTTGCTTTGAGACAGTTACTGCCCCGAAGATGGCGACGTCTCTCATACTTGCTTGCTTTGCCAATTCGTCGGCCTCTTGGTTCTCTTCCCGAGGGATGTGTTTGACTAAGTAGTGGTCCAATCGGCTGAGAAGTAACTTGGTCTTCTTTAGATATGCTATGAGTCGTTCTTCTCGAGCTTGGAATTCCCCTAGTATTTGATTAACAATAAGCTGAGAATCGCTGTGAAGACACAAAGAATTGGCTCCGATCTCGATAGCAATTTCTAATCCGGCTATTACTGCTTCGTATTCTGCATCGTTGTTGGTGGCAGTGAACTCCAACCTTATAGCATAGTGCAGTTTATTTCCCCTGGGAGTGATGATTACCACACCTGCCCCCGAGCCTTGTTCGTTAGATGCACCGTCCACAAAGAGATTCCACTTGATATCTTCTGTTATTTCCAGTTGCTCCTTATCCTCGTTGGTAGTGAATTCTGCAATGAAATCAGCCATGGCTTGTCCCTTGATGGCGGCGCGAGGGTGATAGGTGATATCATATTGACTCAGCTCAATACACCATTTAAGTAGTCGCCCGGAAGTGTCGGGACGATGGAGTACCTGCCTTAGTGGTTGATCGGTTAGAACCTGGATGGAATGGGATTGGAAGTAATGACGTAGCTTTCGTGAAGTGATTAGTAAACAGTATGCTAACTTTTCAAGCTTAGGATATCTGACTTCTGCCCCAGTAAACCTTTTACTGACGAAGTAAACTGGTCGTTGCGTGCGGTTATCTTCCCTTACCAAGGCAGCGCTTAGAGCGTGAGATGACACAGCAAGGTATAGGTATAATTCTTCGCCTTCGCTTGGGGTCGAGAGTACTGGTGGTTTCTGGAGGTGTTCGATCAGGTTAAGGAAAGCGGTCAAGCATTCGTCCGTCCATTCGAACTTTCCTTTATCTTTCTTTAGAGCTTCGAAAAAGGGGACGCACTTATCCGTTGCTTTGGAGATGAATCGGCTTAGGGCAGCCACTTTTCCATTTAGGCTTTGCATTTCCTTTCGGGTGGAAGGTATCTTGATGTCTCTTAATGCTCGGACTTGTTCAGGATTTGCTTCTATCCCTCGGGCATGGACGATGAATCCTAAGAATTTTCCTGATGATACTCCGAAGGAGCACTTTAGTGGATTCAACTTCATCCCATACTGTCGAAGTACCTGGAACATTTCGCCCAGGTGGCTTACGTGATCTTTGGCTTTCCGAGATTTTACCAGCATGTCGTCTACATATACTTCCATTGTTCGTCCTATTAGCCCTGCGAACATCTTGTTGACGAGGCGCTGGTAGGTGGCTCCTGCATTTTTAAGTCCGAAGGGCATCACTTTGTAGCAGTACAAACCCCGGTCGGTGATGAAACTAGTGTGATCTTGGTCGGGAGCATGCATAGGAATTTGGTTATATCCTAAGTATGCATCCATAAAAGACAGGAGTTCGTGCCCGGCTGTGCTGTCTACAAGTTGGTCGATTCTGGGAAGCGGGAAGCAATCCTTTGGGCAGGCGTCATTTAGGTTGGAGAAGTCAATGCAGGTCCGCCACTTCCCATTAGCCTTCTTTACTAGTACCGGGTTGGCGATCCATTCTGGGTAAATAGCTTCTCGTATGAAGTCATTGGCGAGTAGATTCTTTACTTCTTCATCGAGGGCTGCTGATCGCTCTGCCCCCATACTTCTCTTTTTTTGTTTTACAGGTGCCTTGGTAGGATCAATTTTTAATACATGGCACGCTATGTTGGGGGAGATTCCGGTCATGTCAGCGTGTGACCAAGCGAATACATCCAAGTTGTGGCGGAGAAAATCAACGAGTTGTTCCTTCAATTCAGTTCTCAGCTGCGACCCAATTTTCAGTAGCCTACTTGAGTCGTGCTTGTCTACAGATATAAACTCCATAGCCTCTGCAGGCTCGGCGGTGGCCTCCTCCTCTTTGTCCCTAGGGTCTAATTCATTGAAAGGGTCGCTGGTGTACCGAAGAGGAGGGGCTTTCTTTAGTTGCTATGCTTCAAGGCTTTTTGTGCAGAGGGCAATCTCTACACCTTTCCCTTTATTTCTCCTGTGGTTGTTGCGAAGTTCGGTTACATAGCAGTCTCGTGCAATATCTTGGTCTCCTTCCACTTCCCCTACTCCATTGTCCGTTGGAAATTTCATTTTCAAGCACCACGGGGTTAGGACAATCTGGAAGTCAGATAAGGCTGGTCTTCCTAGGAAGGCGTTGTAGGCCGAATGGTTTTCTATCAGCACAAACGTCTGTTTCCTTACAACGGAGCGGGGATGGCTTCCAATTTCAACGAAGAGGTCCAGCTGCCCGATGGGCATTTTCGCATCTCCAGTGAAACCGTGTAGCGGTTTATCGCAGGGAGATACATCCTTCATTGATAGCCTCATTTTGTCGAATGCGTGTTTGAACAGGATATTTACAGAGCTTCCGGTATCTACCAGGATTCGGTAAACTTCGGCGGGACCGAGTCGGGCAGAGATGACCATGGGATCCATGTGAGGGTACTGTCTTCCTTCTAGGTCGCGTTTACTGAATGTGATGTCTTCACTTTCTTTCCGCTTTGGGTGGCGCTCTTCTATAACCGTATTGACACAGTCTCTATTGTCTCTGAGCGACTTCCCGTATCTTTCCATCTCTTTCCAACTTCTGTCTGCGATGTGTGGACCTCCTGAGATGGTATGGACCACTATCTTCTCTTGACTAGAGCTGCTAGCGTTGCGGTCGCCTCTGCCGGTCCCTGGTGAGGGTAGCCTTGGGTTTTCACTGGCAGGAGCTGGAGTCCTGTCTTGACTTTTTACATAGCGCTCCAGTTTCTTTCTTCTGATGTGTTCCTCAATCAGATCTCGGAGATGATGGCATTCGTTGGTATCATGTCCGTGAGATTCGTGGAAGCGGCAGAATTTTCTAGATTTCTGTGCGCTATCTGATTCCTTCTTGTATGGTGGGCGTTTGTATCTAACTTCGCCTTGGGTGGCAAGGAAGATGTTTTCGACGGTCTCGTTCAAAGGGGTGTAAGAGTCGAATCTTGGTCCTGGCCGATATAGGCGTTTTTCTACTTTCTTGCCCCTTGCATTGTCTCTGGAATCATTCCTTCGAACGTCCCTTGCCACAGTAGGGGCGTTGCCAGGGGTCGTCTTACTTTGCTGCCCTGACTGCTCCTCAATGGCAGCGTCCTCAAGCCTCATGTATTTCCCGGCTTCATGGAAGAAATCGGGTAAAGTAGCTGGTTTTTCTTTTGTCAATCTCCTAGCAAATTTAGTGTCTGGATGTACCCCACTGCAGAGGGCCATTAGGATAAGCTTCTCATCGGCATCCTAAACTGCGGCTGCTGCGGCGTTGAATCTGGTCAGGTATTGCTGCAGCTTTTCTCTAGGTTTCTGTTTGACGCTGGATAAGGAATAAGCGTCCTTAGGTTGCTCCACATGAATGCGGAACTGACTGATGAATTTTTCTTTCAACATTTCCCATGAGCTGATGGATCCTTGGGGTAGATGACAGAACCAAGAGGTAGCAAGATCTGCTAGGAAGAGCGGGAAGCATTTGCACAGCACCCCCTCTGTTGCTCCACTCATGAGCATGTGCTGCGTGTACCTCTGTAAATGTACAACGGGATCGGAGGTTCCTTTGTAAGGTTCCATTGTTGGCATCTTCCATTCTCGGGGGGTGATAGCAACTTCGATATTGCGGGCGAAAGGGCTGGTTACCCTAGCGCCTATCCCTCGATCTCTTTGCTCCCGTTGGACACACTCTCTGAATAAGCGCGCCATCCTTTCATCAGAATTTGGAGCAGACAGAAATGAGTTTGGCTCTGTTCTGTGGGGTTGATTCCGTCCCGACAACCTGTAGGGATGGTATCGTCTATCATTCCTCATATTTTCCAGTGGCTGCCTTTGATCTTCTGGGAGCATGCTTGGGTCAGCTACAGTTGGCCCTTGCCTTGATCTTCCCCGGTTGGGTTCTGATCTTAGCACTTCCTCGGGTCCAACTTCGGGCTGAACCCTAGCTCGGCCCCGTTCACCGGTGTTTCTGTGGTTAGGCAGCATGACAGGCTCAGCTGCAGTTGACCTTCGCCCGGTACCTTCCCCGTTGGGTTCAGTACCAAACGTTTCCTCAGGCCTAACTTCGGGCTGGGCTCGGTCTCGGCTCCTACCACGGCTACTTCTGCCGTTAGCTCCTTCGAAGAAGGAAGATCTTTGCTGTCTCTGAGATCCTCCAGACTGGGACTCGCCCCATGATTCAGTGTTGCGGTTGGATTCTTCAGCGTCCCTCAAGCGTGACATGAGATGGTCCACCAAGGCTTCCTGCTGGGACGTGAAGCGGTTAGTTACTTCAACAACAACTCTGTCCAAATCTGCCCTAGTAATTGCTGCAGGCTGTTCTGTGGCAGGAGTGGTTGGGTTAGCCTGTCCTCCATTTGTTACCGTTGCTGGAGGAGGAGGATTCACTTGATTTGCGATAGCTGGATCAGGAAGGCTACTGGATGCGATGTTTTTTCCTTTGTTAACATCTTTCCTCTGTTTGGGAGGCATGTTTTCCAAGTGGCGGATGATGCTGTTAGGAAAACTTGTTAAGCGGATGAAGCTGAAGCTTCGAGCTTCAATCTCTCAGTGAAAGCACCAAAAATGTTTGCACAAAAAATGGACAAACACCTCAAAGTTGTATGATTTAGTAGATCTTATGTTGTTCTTAGTGATTTTGGAGGTTTATGCCAATATATGAAAAACAGGGGCTAAACTGTAAAAAGACACGTGGATTTATAGTGGTTCAGCCAGAATGTGCCTACGTCCACTTTATATGTTATTTCTCTTCTTTTTTTTGTGATTACAAGTACAAAGCTTTGATACAAGTAAGAGAAAGTTGTTTGAAAGTTCCTTCCGTGCTTGAGCTCTCAAACTTGTCCCCATTGTTGTACCCTTGCTCCTCTATTTATAGAGTGAGGCTAGGGGTAGGGGTCCAGGATATGTATGGTCGCTGGTGGGCCTGGGCTGATGTGATCTGGCCTGGTATGACTTGGTTCGGCATCACTTGGTCCGGAGGTGGGATGGTGAGGTTGGACCGGTGGTAGTTGGTCCGGTGGTGGAATGGTGAGGTTGGACCGGTGGCAGTTGGTCCGGTGGTGGAGTGGTGAGGTTGGACCGGTGGCAGTTGCCGGATGGAGGTCTACCGAATGGACTCGAGGGAGGATTGCCGAATGGACTCGAGGGAGGATTGCCGAATGGACTCGAGGGAGGATTGCCGAATGGACTCAAGGGAGGATTGCCGAATGGACTCGAGGGAGGATTGCCGAATGAGTTATGCCGAATGGACTCGAGGGAGAGCTGCCGAATGAATCACGTCTCTGGGTCTCGAGGTCTTCCGGGTAAGAATTCACCCAACACCCACAGTCTCAGCAGGTTTGTTCTTCCCCAAAGATGGAAGCGTGTCTTCATTCCTCGGAGTCATTTCCACAACTACATTGAATGGATCTCTAAGGTGCGACATCATTTCCTTGACAATCGTTTCCTTTAATCCTCTGATAAACTTCTCATTCTTCTTAAGAAGAGTATTAATGATGCTTGCCCATGTCTTGACAACTCATCAAACTTGGTTGCATACTACAGCACAGTCATATCCCTTGCTCTAACTTCCTAAACTTTCTGAACAAAGTCGACTTAGCCGCTTCGGATAAAAACATTTCCTTAAACCTTTCTTCGAAGTCAGCTCAACTAATCTCATCCTTCGGTAATCCCATGGTAACACTATTCCACCACTATAGAGTAGCTCTTTGCAACTGCCTCGACTCCAATCTCTTCTTTTAATCGTCATTTAGCGCTAAGTCTATAGAAATTCTTTCACATTGAAGAAGCTAATCCTCTATTTCGATGGCACTCTCCATTCCAAAAATGGTTTTCCTCCTAAGCTTGTAAAATCAAGACTTAACGCAACATAATTATCGCAAGCATCCACTTGAGGCATAATGGTCCCTGCATTACCAATGTTTCCTCATATTAACCCAGCTACTGCTCTAGCTTACATCATATTAATAAAGAACTAATACATTGTCTCCATGTTGATTGGCACAACTCCAACACCCACATTAGAATTGTTGGTTTGGTTAGCGTTTTCTAGCATTGGCCCAAATATTTCTGTTAGTTGTAGTGCTTCCCATCCCAAGTTTAGTAATCCACTTCTAGTATCCATTTCTCATAATTAGCATACATTAAATATATACTAATGATGCTCTGATACAAAGCTGTAGCAACAGTTAGAACATAACATAAACATTATCATCATGCGTAATGGTTCAAAATGAATAGTCTGGTACTCACAAGGGTCATAAATTCCCATAGTTTCCCCACCCATAAAATTGTTCATTTAATGACATAGTTTTATCAGGGTCACTATGAACCTATGAGTTTTCATAGGCTAACTAAAAACATATTGGGCCGACCCGGGCCACCAGGTAATCCAACATCTTCTAGTCCATTCAGAAGAAAATAAAAATGGTCTCCTATGTTTTGTAGGAGAAAATGAAAATGATCTCCTAAATTCGGTAGGATAAAGATAACAAAGGTCTTTAATTTTGGTAGGAAAAAATAACAATGGTCTCCTAAATTCGGTAAGATGAAAATATAGGTCAGCACAACTACAAGTTCCTTTGGATGTGTAACTACAAAATTTAGCCCCGATATAGGAAAGGCCCTAAGCATGAGAATCGTAGAACTGACCAACCAGGGGCTTCACCATTGGAAGGTAGGGCACGACCCTACCCTACTCTCCATCTAAAAATATGGTTCTAAAATATTAACGAGTCTTGTGTTTTGATAAGTTCGGGAATCCTAACGCAATTTGATCTTCCCAATCTCATGGATGTAATTTTATTTACACAGGAGTTAAGTCTAACCATACCCATTGCTGTAACAATCCTAATCGGTCATCAGTTCCCGATCCCAAAGGTCATAAATGTTGGGTGATAACATATAATATATAAGTGAGCATGCCAATAATTTGCATATCCAGTATCAATTGGTCAAGATGTAAAATTGAACATATAATAACATCTTCCATCACAAATGTATGTTTATATGATAGCCCTTTTATACACAAAAATTTACTTGTACTTAAGTAACAATTCCCTTCACAAAACTTTTTAAAAGTGGACTAAAAGATATTTCCTTTCCTTTCTAGAACTTTGTCAAAAATACTTAACAAAAACTATATTTTTATTTTAAAGAAAATGTAGACCAATATAAAGTTAAAAACTATTGAGTGTCGATAAAATTAACTATCTCATTTCTCAAAACTTTGTGCTACCACATCATGAAAACTCATGCTATTGCAAGTTAAAAATAGTGTTATTAAGATTCAAAACTTATGCTATCATACTTCAAAAATACATGTCATTGCATGCGAAAATTGTAGGCTATAGCTTGTCGAAGATACTATTACCGGATGTCTAAATAACATGAAGTTATCACATCTCAACAAGCTATTGAACGTCAAGTAAAACATAGCGATTACATGTGTATACAACATGAAGCTATTGCATATCAATAAAGCTATCGAAAGTCAAGTAAAGCATAGCTATCGCATGTCTAAACTACATGAAGCTATCACATATGAACAAAGCCATCGAATATCAACTTAAACATATTTATCGCATGTTTAAACCACATAAAGCTACCTCGTGTAAACAAAGCTATTGAATGTCAAGTAAAACATAACTATCACATGTTAAAAAAAGCAATAGCTATCAAATGTCAAGATAGCCATCGCCGGTTGAAAAATGGCATTTATGTAAATACCTGAAAAATCAATTAATTTCCTTTATAAGTATAACTTTTTACCAAACTAATATCTTTGTCAAATTTTCATTGGTCAAGCAAATCTTTTTAGAAACCTTGATACAAAATCAGAGAGAAAAATTCTCTTACGTTTATAAAACCTTAATTATAGTCTATCTTTGCAGTTGGTAGTTGGTTTGGCGTGGTTGTTTAGACTGAAAAGTTTTTATTTCTATCCGTTCAAATTCAAACAGTCGCACCGCCTGATAAAGGGTCGCAACATTTCCAAAAGTCGCATCCGTTTGAACATACACCTATTACCGAATAGGTGCACCTCCCCGTGCCTATATATAGGCAGACGGAAAATAGTGAAAACAATTAAGTTTTATGCATTTTCTTTCTCCACATAGCACTCTGTTCTTAAAATTGCTGAGTTCGTCAGTACACTGGGATTGTTGTGCAGCATCGCAAAGAAGGTTCGTTTCATCTTGGGAAACAATTGCTCGATATCCTTAAGCGCCGTAGAGGGAGCAATATTGTTTCAAGGAAACAGTTTTTAAATAGTGGACTCGGACAATACAATCGGTACGCTTTTTACTGCTTTATTTGTTAACTGTACAGTTCTACTCGTAACATTTTTATGACATGCCTGTGATAGTTTGTTGTTGTTGCAATTTGCAACATAATTGTAACAGTTTCGTAACACTTTTGTAACGTTACTGTTAACAATTTGTCAACTATTTAGTAATGCTTTTCTGACGTTACTGTCTAATAATTTCATAACACTTTTCTGATGTTACGAACGACATACTTGAAACAATATTGATTTATTGTTCGTTGTTTTTATAGACGAAAATGTCTAATGAAAGCAACAATTCTGCACCAATACAGACTGTGATTACTACTCAATCTACAAGTATGGTTCCACCAATGGTGTGGTCTCATGGAGATCGACCAGAAAAGTTCACAGGGATGGACTTCAAACGCTGGTAGCAAAAGATGCTGTTTTACTTGACGACTTTAGGCCTTGCAAAGTTTCTTATAGAAGATACTCCCATAGTCGAAGATTTGGAACCCGATGCAACAAAAGTTGAAGCCCTGAATGTCTGGAAGAGTTCTGACTTTATGTGTAAGAACTACATATTAAATGTGCTCGACAACAGCCTATGCAATGTCTACTGTACTGCTCGAACTTACAAAGGACTTTGGACGGCATTAGAGAAAAAGTACAAAAACAAAGATGCAGGCATGAAGAAATTCATAGCAGGGAAATTCCTTGACTTCAAAATGATTGATGCAAAGACCGTTATCAACCGGATTCAAGAGTTACAAGTCATCATTCACCAACTACACGATGAAGGAATGACTCTAAGCAAATCCTTTCAGGTTGTCGCTGCAATTGAAAAGCTTCCTCCATCATGGAAAGATTTCAAAAACTACCTTAAGCACAAGAGCAAGGAGATGACAATGGAGGAACTTGTAATCCGATTGAGGATTGAGGAAGATAACCAAATATCTAAGAAAAAGATTTTGCACACCATGGTTGTCAAGACAAATGTAGTCGAGTCAGAGAAACCCAACAAAAGAAAATGTAAGCATCCTCCTAAGAAATCAAAGAAATTCCAGGGTTCATGCCATAATTGTGGAAAGAAAGGACACAAAGCCGATGAATGTCGCACACCCAAGAAAAAGAAATCAGAAGCAAACATGGCTGACATCTCAGAATGCGTGTCTGATATGGACTTATGTGCAGTAGTGTCTGAATGCAACCTTGTTGGTGACTCGAAGGAATGGTATGTAGATACAGGAGCCACACAACGCATATGTGGAAATAAGTGGATGTTTACAACCTACAAAACTGCTACTGAGGACGAACAACTTTTTATGGGTAATTCATCCGCAACAAAAGTCGAAGGAAAAGGAAAGATTGTGCTGAAAAATGACTTTTGTAAAAGAACTAACTTTGGCAGATGTTCTTCATGTTCTAGAGATCCGCAAGAACCTAATTTTCAGATTGCTGCTTAGCAAGCATGGCTTCAAACTCACTTTTGTGTCTGATAAGTTTGTGTTGTCAAAGAATGGAGTGTACGTAGGAAGAGGATATGTTGTGATGGTTTATTTAAGGCAAATGTAACCACAATTGTACCAAACAATGATATGAACAAAATTGAATCTTCTGCTTATATTGTTGATTCCTCTAACATATGGCGTTCTAGATTAGGACAGGTAAATTTCGATACCTTACAAAAATTGATTAAATCTATACTTTATACCAAAATGCAACATAGATTCCAACTATAAATGTCAAGTTTGTGTAAAAGCAAAATTGACAAGAAACTCGTTTCATCATGTTGAATGAGAAACTGAACCTCTAGACCTAATACACACAGATGTTTGTGACTTAAAAATGTGTCAAACTAGAGGTGAAAAAGGTATTTCATTACCTTCATTGATGACTGTACAAGATACTGTTACGTGTATCTCCTTAGAAGCAAGGACGGAGCATTCGACATGTTTAAATAGTATAAAGAACAAGTTGAAAATCAACTCAATAAGAAAATAAAAGCTTTAAGAAGTGATAGAGGAGGAGAATATGAATTTCCCTTTGAGGAATTCTGCATCGAACATGGTATTATACACAAAACTACAACCCCATATTCACCTCAATCCAATGTATAGCCGAATGGAAAAATAGAACTCTTAATGAAATGATGAATACCTTACTAATTAGCTCTAGATTGCGAGATAACTTCTGGGGAGAAGCTATTCCTTTTGCAAATCATATTTTGAATAAGATACCACGAAAGAAAACATCTAAATCTCCCCCACAAACTTTGGAGAAATAGGCCGCCATCTTATATATACTTAAAAGTGTGGGAGTGCCTTGCGAAGGTAGAGGAACCTAAACCAAAGAAAGTCAAAATTGGACCAAAAACAATTGATTGTGTATTCATTGGTTATGCATAAAACAGTGCCGCTCCAAATTTGATGATATTCACGTAAATACCATCATTGAGTAGAAAAATGTCATATTTTTCGAACATGTATACCCTTTAAAATAGGGAACTGAAAATTATCCTCAAAAGAGACCAAGGGAAACTGAAATCTCCAATTCTCTTGAGAATACTGAAAAAATATTGATCAGCAAAATAGTGCTAATCAACAAGAGGAGAAACCAAGGAGAAGCAAAAAATCAAGGACATCAAAAACCTTTGGTCCAAACTTCTACACATTTATGTTAGAAGACGATCCATTAACATACAAACAAGCTATGTCCTCCGCTGATGCCCTTTACTGGAAGGAGGCTATTAATAACGAAATTGAATCCATTATGGCAAACCATACATGGGAGTTAGTTGATTTACCTTAAGGATGCAAGACCTTTGTAATAAATGGATATTTAAGAAGAAATTGATACTTGATGGTTCAATAGACAAGTATAAAGCTCGACTTATGGTTCAAGGTTTCAGACAAAAGGAAGACCTGGACTATATTGATACATATTCTCCAGTAACCAGAATAACATCAATAAGAATGCTGATAGCAGTCGCATCCACGCTCGATTTAGAAATACATCAAATGGACGTAAGGACAACAATCTTAAATGGAGAACTGGAAGAAGAAATATACGTGAAACAACCTGAAGGTTTCCTAAAAACTGGAATGAATGTAAGGTTTGTAGATTAAGAAAATCACTTTATAGGCTTAAACAAGCACCTAAACAATGGCATGGGAAATTTGATGAAATATGATATTAAATGGATTTCATATAAATGAATGTGACAAATGTGTCTATTCTAAACATACAAATATGGGATATGTCATTGTATGTCTATATGTAGATGATTTACTAATATTTGGAAGCAATAGGAGATAATAAAATCTATAAAAGATATGCTCTCCGCCAAATTTGATATGAAAGATCTGGGAATCGCTGATGTGATACTTGGTGTAAAATTACATAGAACCAACCAAGGATATGTGTTGTCCCAATCACATTACATTGGGAAAATACTTGAAAAGTTTAAACAACACAATATAATATCAGCAAAAACACTTGTAGATTTGAACCAAAACTAGGTTAAAAATATCGGTGATAGTATTTATCAACTTGAGTACTCTCGTATACTAGGCAACATTATGTACGTAATGAACTGCACTAAGCCTGAAATAATATATGTTGTAAGTAAACTCAACAGATATACTAGCAACCCAGGAAAGAATCACTGGAAAGCTGTAATTCAAGTACTAGGATACCTAAGGTATACACAAAGTCATGGACTACATTATGATAGGTACCCATCTGTAATAGAAGGGCATTGTGATGCAAACTGGATAACTGGTTCATTAGATACAAAATCCACTAGTGGATATGTGTTTACCTTAGCTGGTTAGGCAATATCTTGGAGATCCTCTAAACAAACTTGTATAGCAAGATCAACCATGAAATCGGAATATATTGCCTTAGACAAAGCCGCAGAAGAAGCGGATTGGCATCGAGGTTTCTTAGAAGGTATTTCGAATTGGGAAGAACCTGTCCTCCAATAAACATACATTGTGATAGTCAATCAGCTATTGGAAGGGCCAATAGTAAGATTTATAATGGAAAGTCTAGACATATTCGTCGTAGACATAAAACTGTTAGACAACTTCTCTCCAATGGGGTTATCACAATTGACTATGTAAGATCAAACGATAACATTGCGGATCCACTAACAAAAGGTTTACCTAGAGAGAAGGTTAATATCTTATTGATGGGAATGGGGTTAAGGCCCATAAACTAAAAGTATCTCTAAATGGAAAGCCCACCTAGCTGACTGGAGATCCCAAGATCTAGGTTCAAAGGGACAACTAAGTTCAGATAAACTTGATAGAACTGTAAATATTCAAACCATTCCTATGATAAGTCAGTGTACTACTCGCCGGGGAATAGGATAAGTTTTGATACTTTTAATGATGTCTATACTTGGTAATATAATAGAATCAAGTAGGGTATTAAGAAAATACTCGTTATATAATCACCTACGTGAATGTGAAGGTGCCGCTTCAAGGAGAATAGTAAGGCCGAATTCTCCATAGCACTCATGAGACCAAGCTGGTGTTCGTGGCAAAAACGAACACAAACAGAGGACCAAGGAGGATTAGAAACACTTATTGCGTGTTCTCTATTTTAGATTTACACAAAAGGCTTACAGTTTAAAGACAACCTAGTCCACTGATTCGCCAGTAAGTCCAAAGGATAAATACTAGGGAAATTCAAGGCCAATGTGCTACTTTAACCGATACGATAAATGTTTCGCTTAATTTTAGGAACAAATTGAACAAATACTCATTCATTGGGGGATTGTTAGAAATGAATGAGTTGTACTGGGGAATGTGAAGGCATTAATTGCCTTGGAAGTTGAATAGTCTTGCATCTTAGAATATAATAAATTGTTTGTGTTTATATACTAAGATGTGGACATTATGACAATTCATATAGACAAAGAGAGACACAAGCCATGACGGGTGGTGCAACGCACCACCCCGTACGCACGCGCCCGCTCCCGTATTCGTGCCCGTGCCCGAGCCCGAACCCGAACCTGCACCCACTGTAGAGGGAGCAATATTGTTTCAAGGAAACAGTTTTTAAATGTTGGACTCAGACAATACAATCGGTATGCTTTTTACTGCTTTATTTGTTAATTGCACAGTTCTGCTCGTAACATTTTTGCGACGTGCATGTGACAGTTTGTTGTTGTTGTAATTTGCAACATAATCATAATAGTTTCGTAACACGTTTGTAACGTTACTGTTAACAATTTGTGTCTAACTATTTAGTAATGCTTTTCTGACATTATCGTCTAACAATTTCATAACACTTTTCTGATGTTCGAACAACACACGAGACCATGTAACTTAATTGATAAATTATCAAAGTTTGGTAACATCAAGAACTTTCCATAAATAAATTGTTTTATGGAAACTGGCAAAAACTCCAACCCCTAATTTTTTTTATATGGCTTTTATAAACTACTTCTAAACTAGTTCAAACTGCTTTGTCAAAAAATACTATCTCTAGTACCATTCACAACACAATACCATCGTTTATGTTTTGATACTGTTAATTTTTACTTTTATTTACTTAAAAAAAAATTCTTTAATTTTATATCCTAAGCTTTGATAAATATACAATTCCAGGGATAGACTACGATATGCTAAAATTGAGCAATAATAATCTTACCACAACTCGGATTGGTGCACTTGGATTCTATATCTTCATAGTGAACAACCTAGTATGACCAGTATATTTACCATGGATTTTTTTCTATATACTGTGAAAACATATATACTTTCCACTAGTATGTAAGAGTATCATTTATCTGATTTCCAACATGATTTTTGATTCAGTATCAATGAAGTAAACTATGAAATGTAGTTGGATCAATAAGCAAATGGATTCATTTGGGTTATGAAGAATGTTAATCTTCTCTATAATACTTCAAAACAAAACGAACTTGAACTGCATGGTGAATATCCATTATAGCGAGTCATGTGAGTACAGTATTATTGTTCATATTAATATATTAAGTTTCTATTATTACTACATACTATATATGCCAAAATTAGATGCATTAGTTTTCTTTCTCTAGTAATTGAAAAAGGAGTAGAAAAAACATACATTCAATATATTACCTTTATACAAAATTGTTTATGCTTACCTACTTCATAAATTTATGTTTGTTCTCATTGGAAGATAAAATATATGTCATAAAAACAAAGTAATCAGATATATATTAATATCAATTAAAAATCTTAATTTTGCCGCCAATTTGAAACACGTAAAATGGCAAGTCGAAATTTATGTAACAAAATGTGTTGTTTAGTGAAACCTTTGTTTCCTTCTAATTGGATGTATATGCTCTAAAAAATTAATTTTTCATTAATTAATTGCAAGTTTTATAATATTATCGCACTTGGATCCCAAACCATTGCTCTTTTAAAAAGCTTTTAAATTAGATTTTTCTTTTATTTTAATAGCAACAATGAATAAATGAACATTTTTATGGGAACAAATAAATAATTTTAATGCTTGTTATTTTACCTTACTTGAAATAAAACAACTAAACTAACAATTATTTTAACAAACTGATTATTTTATTTCCAATATCAAACGTCTTTATAATATTAGAAAAAATATTTTTTATCTCTACTATCAAATATGATACAAATAGTATGATACCAAATTCACCAATTTACATACTTTTTGTATCTACATTTTTGCCATATTTGCATATTTCTACTGCTTCAAATTATACTAATTTATATTTGATGTTTAATTCAGTAAGTGTTATCATTCGTTGCCATTAACACATATGCATAGAAGGTTCTTTGATTAACAAATTTGTAGCGACCCGTAATTTTCGATAATTAAAATATTGAATTCAATGAGATTTTGTAATTTAATATTGGAAGAAATTAAAATTTATGGTTTATTAATAAGAAATAACTAGAATGTAATGTTAAAAATGTTAATTCAAGACAATTGATAACTACTTTAATGTATGACCAAATAATTGCAATAAATTGTAAAGTTACATTGGTTAGAAATTGTAAATAAGAAGATAAAATCAATGTGAAGTTATTTGTTTTGTTAGTTAACAATAAACTTGGAAATGCGTTTGAATTGGCAAATTGTAACAATGGTTAATTAATCCATTGAAATTTAATTAGTTATAAATGGTAAATAAGTGAATAAATTAAATGTTATAATTAATTGGTGAAATAATATGTAATTCATTTTAATTGGGAAAAATCAGGGTGGTGTAAGTAGTTATAACATTTATTTGAAGATAATAAACTTATAAGTGTGATTAAAGTAAGAAAAGGTGACAATTGTTATATGTTACCTATTTAATCAATCTGTTGAATTTAAATTGGAATAAATTGTGACTAAATGTAATTAAATATTATGTTAATGTAAATTAAGATGAAATTGGAGAATATTAATGTAATAAGATATAAACCAATGCTAACTATGCCCATAGGGTAATGATTGATTGTAATAATAGATGTTAATATAAGAATGGAATAATTTAATAAATAAGTTGGAATATGAAATGAACAGTAAATAGTTGTGGTATAATGAGAATTCGTTTGAAATCTAATAATGAATATAAACTGCAATAATAGTTGTTGGAATCCTTTAATTGAAAAGAAAAGAGACATGCATTGTAATTAATAAGTTCAACATAAGAACTTACATTTTAAATTAAATTAAGATAATGATTTTAATTAAATTTAAGCTTTGACTTGAAAAGAATAAACTGTATGTTTGCTTCTAATCGGAATAACAAATGTTCAATTTGAATAAAGGATGGAGTAAATGTTTTAATGAAAGAATAACATAATTTGTTATTTGAAATGCATCTTGGAGAAGTTGATTTTCAATAAGATAAAAACATTTACTTTGTAAATAGTGTATAAATTTTGTTGTATATGAAATTTTATAAAACATGTTTGAATTGGTATAAACGAAAAGGAAACAGTGTTTATAATTAGAATTTGTTGAAATTAGTAATGAAATGAATTGGAATTAGATTAATTGAAATGTTTCAATTAAAAGGAAACATAAATGAAGTTGTAATGAATGAGTTAATATAGAAACTTGCATTTTGTGTCAATATGGAATGAACATTTTAATTAAGATAATTGCATGTTTTTAGATGTATAAAAATAAAACTTTCATTTTGAATAAGTATGATTTTGGGAGAAAAAAATTGAATTTTAGGGTAATACACACACACACACACATTAATATCCAAATTTTTAAATATATCTGAGGGTTCATGGTTGTGTAAATGTTGTGGAATCATTAGAATTACCTTTAATTAACAATTGTACATTAATTACACATGTTCACGTATATTTATTTTTCCATTTTATATATGGTTAAAACTTGTAAATTTGTTGCATTAATGTGACCGTTACATTAATTAAAAAAAGTAAAGAAAATCATTTTATAATGCATATATAGATATATATTCATTAATTAATAAAATTGGTTTGAGTAACATAAATAAATGAATAGATTGATTGGTTGATTGATTGTTAATTGATTGATTGCGCTAATGGAGTGTGCACATATATTAACGTAAAATGAATGTTTTAATAAAGAATCAAATGATAAATATGTGTATATTTGGGTTTGTTGAAGTGAATTAATAGGAGTAATTTTTGGAATTTGGATCCCAAAGGTTTGTTTATAGTATATAAGTGGTCCCTTCATTTACTTTGCATTTATTATCACATCCACATTCTCTTTCTTTTCATTTTCAAGTTCTCCGTGTAGGTTTCATTTGAGCATCCATTTAATTATTAGACTACTCATTCGTTTCTTATTAATTAATAATTGCCTCATTCTTTTCATTTGTTTCTCAATTGTTCGTTTGCTCCTTTCAAGTGCTTTACCTGATGGTTTTTCCTTTTTCTTTTTCCATTTTTAATTTGAACATCCAAATTAATTTTCATGCCATCTAACTAGCATTTACTATTCTCCGTTTCTGAAGTTTATTTGGTTCATGCGGTATTAGTTCTTGTAGTTTCCTTTCATTAGCAAATCTTTCATTGCCTCATTGAATTTAATTGTCAATTTAATACCTATTAACGATAATCAGTTGTCTATTGATGTTGTGATGCCCCACCTCTATACTCACGCTAGCCAAGGACACAAAGGTGTAATGTCGTCGACTAGCACGAAGAATAAGGCTATTGAGGAGTGACCATCTGTGCAATTGCTTTGTGCGAGTACCGATATGTCAGATAATATAACTTACATTTCATTTCAAGAGGAAATCCGACATATCAAAAACAAACTCAAAGCTACTACACAATGGCTAAGTGGCCTTCGGAAACAAGTATAGAAATAAACATAACACAAATCAGCCACAGACATTCATATCACAAAGGCGGAATAAGATATGAACATATCACATGAAAGTGTACAACAAAATAGTGGTAATAGAAGATCCACTACATAACAAAAGAATAGGTACAGGTGCTAGACAAAAGAATAAATATACATTAAGGAGTCTCTATCTCAAATGTATACTAACAAAAACTACTATGCTAAAGTAGTTAGCCAAAAGTCAGGTGACGAACCCTGAGAAGAAGTCAAGCAGAAGCTCCTGAAATACCTCGGTCTGACCCGAGTATTATTTAAGAAGAAAATATTAAACGGATCAGTCTAGCTATAAATATCAGATAAAATGAGATAGGATAAGAGATATGACCAAAAACGTATGATAACAAAGAAATGCCATGCTGTGTCAAGTATACATCAAATAACGACAAAAAATCATACAATATTTCAAATCATCTCAGAACACCAAAAAGAATCACGTTCTTTAAATTATTCACCAAAACATAAATATTGATAGAGCTTATCAATTCAATCCACAAAAATTGGTGAAACACAAATTCTAGAAATCACAAAGAGAAATCCAGAAGTCACAAAAGGATGAAGGCCTATCACAAACAGGAGCATGAAAACACACCAACACGTGTATCACAAACGGGTCGCTAACCCATGGTCGCTAACCATAAACCGAACATCGACGCACCTAGAAAGATACGCCCCATGCACAGTCGAACATCGACGCACCTGAAAAGATACGCCCCATGTATAAACTAACATCGATGCACCTAAAAAGATACACCCCATGTATAGTCGGACATCGATGCACCTAAAAAGATACACCCCATGCCTAGTCGAACATCGATGCACCTAAAAAGATACACCCCATGCACCGACTTATTGAGCCGATTGCTCCACGAATGGTCCAAAGACCATGGGTCGCTAGCCCAAAAAATGAGACGAAGCTCAATAGAACGGGGTATAGTCCCCCACGCGGAAAAAGAGACATCGCACATCGCTAGTCTAAATCATAAAATGATCATCATCGATCATCAAGAAGTGTCGATTACACTAAGCTAGTAAATATAAGAGTTTAGCTTCATGTCCCATAACCACTAGCTTAACTAAAATATTTACGAACAGATTGTAGATTTCCACTCGAAAATTGTCACAAGAGTTCAATCGAACAAGTCCAAGAAATAACCGACGAAGTAAACGCAAGCGTTTCATACCACTTGTTTTACTAAGCCGTTTAATTAGATTTCTCATACGAATGAGGTAAAGGTTTATATATATCAATAGATTAGAAAACGGTTTTAAAAGAGATCTTTGTATTAAAAATAGAGTTGAAATCATCTTTGTAAAAGAGTTGAATATTTACTACTAGTATAAAAACCTTTGTATTTTAAAGTGACAAATCACAGAAATGATTGTAGAAACAATCAATCATCAAAAATTCACATACGAAGACGTGAATCAAATCCAAAGAAATCGATACTGAATCCATCAAAATGGATATCCTTAAAATTCCCAAAAAAGAAGTCATCAGAGTAGATAATAAATGATAACAACAAATCGGATCAACCCGAATCGATTAAATTTGGAATCCCACACAAAATAGGCAAATTGGGTTGAGACAAGCAGATTCAGACGCCTGACTTGTATATTTCAGACGTCTGAACCTAGGGCTCAGGCAATACTTTGCCTAGGCCAATGATGGCCAAATCATATCGGAAGTAGTCGAATGAGTGACGATGGCTAGGGGTTTACGCCAAACGACTACCCAACCTTAAAGACTCACCAATACACTCCGACCAACATGTCGAAACATCCATATAATGATTTTTCATAGATTTTGACTTCAAACACCAAAAATTGGAATATTCATCAAACCAATTCAATTCAAAAACAAATAGACAAGGAATAGATGTTAGGAATTGCTACCTAACACTATCAAAGATATAGACGTAGATGTGAGTTCAAAAACTCACCTTTTAAACTCAAAACACAAGTGATAAGCTCTAGAACAAGCAATAGGTTGATCTCTCTTCAACACCACCTCTAGAATCTTCAATCTAATACCAAAGGTGAAGTTTTTCCTAAGTTAGGTTATAGGAATTTCTGAAAATTGAAGAGGGATTGAGATGGAGAAGATGATGAGGATGCTTACCTAAGATTTTCTTTGATTTCTTGCTTGAAGTTGATAATTCCTAAGAGAATTAGGGCTTAGGAATTTCTAATTTCTTTTCTCTTCCGCCATTTTTCTTTTAGCTTGAGTGTTAGGAAATAATAGAGTGAATGAAGAGGAGTTGGATGAAGGGTTAGGTTATTAGAAGGTTGATGGGCTGAAACCCAAACCCAAAGCCCAATTAGAATATAGAAAAATTCTACTCAACTCCAAACATATCGATGGTTATACTCAAAAAAGTCGCAGACACCATTTTGAACTCAATGGAAGTGGTCTCAAGTCCAAATTGGTGATTCTCAACTTCCTTCTTCATTCGGACGTCTGAATCTGGAAAAATATGAGTTTTCTAACTTCATTCAGACGTCTGAAATGAACGATTCAGACGTCTGAATCTGGAAAAACAGAAGTTGTCTAGAACAATATTCAGACGTTTGAATCGTTTATTTCAGACGTCTGAAAATGGAAATTTTAGCCTATTTCCTTTCTGGATTGACTTGAACAATTTCAGACGTCTGAACGACCCATTTCAGACGTCTAAATTTCTGTTTGAATGTGTTTTCAAATAGGCTCTTCCAAATAGCACTATCCACATAGGCTTCTCACTAATTCGACTGTTCTTCTACGAATAGTGACTTTTTCGGACTAAAATCCGACTAATGATGCTATATTTAAATTAAACATTTAAATATACGAATCGTAAAATATGCGAGTTGTTACAGACTCCCCTCCTTAAAGAAATTGCGTCCTCACAATAATTAAGAAGAAATTAAAGAGTAACAACTATAAAAGCATATCAATACAAAGAGAAGAAAATTTGAAATAAGAAGTTCACCTTAAAGAGCGAGGGAAAGTAATTCCGGATGTGTTCGCTCGATGAATTCTCTAGATTCCCAAGAGCAATCCTTAGGATTTGAGGACCATTGAACTTTCACAATAGGAACATCTTTATTTCAAAGGCGTTTAACCTCCGAAGCAATGATATGAATAGAATGTTGCTCATAAGTCAAATTTGGTGAAACTTCAATTTCTTCAATAATACCGGGCTCAAGAATTGAATCGGAATCCCTAAGGCATTTCCGTAGTTGAGAGACGTGGAATACGTCATGAATAATAGAAAATTGAGCCAGTAATAAAACCTCAACTTCATGAATAATAGAAAATGAATAAATTGAGCCAGTAATAGAAAATACGTGGAATCCCTAAGGCATTTCCGTAGTTGAGAGACGTGGAATACGTCATGAATAATAGAAAATGAACTTAATATGCCTTTTCTTGTTGATGGTGAAGTTTTGTTTGGCATCCACAACTTCAACATCATTTTCTTTATCGGCCTCTTCAAGTCGAAGAGTGATATCAACAAACTGGTCGAAAGGCACTTCTAATTTTAGAGGTAAAACCTTTTCAGGGTTCTTACTCAAAGCACAGATAAACTTTTGATTCTTTACAAGATCCAAAAGTTGTTGGGCAGACATAAATACGCCATCCAGAGAAGGACTACTGGATTGACCGGCGTTGGGATTGCCAGATCTAACCATCTCTTCTTCTTTAAAAAAGAAAGAAAAAGAAAAAGGTTATTCTCAAAAAGAATATCAAACAAACTTGATTGATAAAACAAGGCATCACAAAAGAAAATAGGATAGAACGGTATGAAGACTCGAATTAAATCCTATGGCATGATTCCTAAGAAAGACTTAGGACAATGATCCTTGCTAGATTATTCTACATTGTTCCGAAGTTTGTCTCTGATACCAAGCTGTGACGCCCCACCTCCATACTCACGCTAGCCAAGGACACTATGGTGTAATGCCGTCGACTAGCACGAAGAATATGGCTGTTGAGGAGTGACCATCTGTGCAATTTCTTTGTGCGAGTACCGATATGTCAGATAATATAACTTACACTTCGTTTCAAGAGGAAATCCGACATATCAAATACAAACTCAAAGCTACTACACAGTGGCTAAGTGGCCTTCGGAAATAAGTATAGAAATAAACATAACACAAATCAGTCACAGACATTCATATCACAAAGGCGGAATAAGATATGAGCATATCACATGAAAGTGTACAACAAAATAGTGGTCATAGAAGATCCACTACATAACAAAAGAATAGGTACAGGTGCTAGACAAAAGAATAAATATACATCAAGGAGTCTCTATCTCAAATGTATACTAACAAAAACTACTATGCTAAAGTAGTTAGCCAAAAGTCAGGTGACGAACCCTGAGAAGAAGTCAAGCAGAAGCACCTGAAATACCTCGGTCTGACTTGAGTATTATTTAAGAAGAAAATAATAAACGGATCAGTCTAGCTATAAATATCAGATAAAATGAGATAGGATAAGAGATATGACCAAAAACGTATGATAATAGATAAATGCCATACTGTGTCAAGTATACATCAAATAACGACAAAAAATCATACAATATTTCAAATCATCTCAAAACACCAAAAAGAATCACGTTCTTTAAATTATTCACCAAAACATAAATATTGATAGAGCTTATCAATTCAATCCTCAAAAATTGGTGAAACACAAATTCTAGAAATCACAATGAGAAATCCAGAAATCATAAAAGGGGGAAGGCCTATCACAAACGGGAGCATGAAAACTCACCAACACATGTATTACAAACGGGTCGCTAACCCATGGTCACTAATCATAAACCGAACATCGACGCACCTAGAAAGATACGCCCCATGCACAGTCGAACATCGACGCACCTGAAAAGATACGCCCCATGTATAAAGTAACATCGATGCACCTAAAAAGATACACCCCATGTATAGTCGGACATCGATGCACCTAAAAAGATACACCCCATGCCTAGTCGAACATCGATGCACCTAAAAAGATACACCCCATGCACCGACTTATTGAGCCGATTGCTCCACGAACGGTCCAAAGATCATGGGTCGCTAGCCCATAAAAATGAGCCGAAGCTCAATAAAACGGGGTATAGTCCCCCACGCGGACAAAGAGACATCGCACATCGCTAGTCTAAATCATAAAATGATCATCATCGATCATCAAGAAGTGTCGATTACACTAAGCTAGTAAACATAAGAGTTTAGCTTCATGTCCCATAACCACTAGCTTAACTAAAACATTTACGAACAGATTGTAGATTTTCACTTGAAAATTGTCACAAGAGTTCAATCGAACAAGTCCAAGAATTAACCGACGAAGTAAACGCAAGCGTTTCATACCACTTGTTTTACTAAGCCGTTTAATTAGATTTCTCATACGAATGAGGTAAAGGTTTATATATATCAATAGATTAGAAAACGGTTTTAAAAGAGATCTTTGTATTAAAAATAGAGTTGAAATCATCTTTGTAAAAGAGTTGAATATTTACTACTAGTATAAAAACCTTTGTATTTTAAAGTGACAAATCACAGAAATGATTGTAGAAACAATCAATCATCAAAAATTCACATACGAAGACGTGAATCAAATCCAAAGAAATCGATACCGAATCCATCAAAATGGATATCCTCAAAATTCCCAAAAAAGAAGTCATCAGAGTAGATAATAAATGATAACAACAAATCGGATCAACCCGAATCGATTAAATTTGGAATCCCACACAAAATAGGCAAATTGGGCTGAGACAAGCAGATTCAGATGCCTGACTTGTATATTTCAGACGTCTGAACCTGGGGCTCAAGCAATACTTTGTTTAGGCCAATGATGGCCAAATCATATTGGAAGCAGTCGGATGAGTGACGATGGCTAGGGGTTTACGCCAACGACTACCCAACCTTAAAGACTCACCAATACACTCCGACCAACATGTCCAAACATCCATATAATGATTTTTCATAGATTTTGACTTCAAACACCAAAAAATGGAATATTCATCAAACCAATTCAATTCAAATGCAAATAGACAAGGAATATATGTTAGGAATTGCTACCTAACACTATCAAAGATATAGACGTAGATGTGAGTTCAAAAACTCACCTTTTAAACTCAAAACACAAGTGATAAGCTCTAGAATATAGCAATAGGTTGATCTCTCTTCAACACCACCTCTAGAATCTTTAATCTAATACCAAAGGTGAAGTTTTTCCTAAGTTAGGTTATAGGAATTTCTGAAAATTGAAGAGGGATTGAGATGGAGAAGATGATGAGGATGCTTACCTAAGCTTTTCTTTGATTTCTAGCTTGAAGTTGATAATTCCTAAGAGAATTAGGGCTTAGGAATTTCTAATTTCTTTTCTCTTCCCCCATTTTTCTTTTAGCTTGAGTGTTAGGAAATAATAGAGTGAATGAAGAGGAGTTGGATGAAGGGTTAGGTTATTAGAAGGTTGATGGGCTGAAACCCAAACCCAAAGCCCAATTAGAAAATAGAAAAATTCTACTCAACTCCAAACATATCGATGGTTATACTCAAAAAAGTCGCAGACACCATTTTGAACTCAATAGAAGTGGTCTCGAGTCCAAATTGGTGATTCTCAACTTCCTTCTTCATTCAGACTTCTGAAATTTCCAAATCAGGCGTCTGAATCTGGAAAAATATGAGTTTTCTAACTTCATTCAGACGTTTGAAATGAACGATTCAGACGTCTGAATCTGGAAAAACAGAAGTTGTCTAGAACAATATTCAGACGT
Organism: Allium fistulosum; assembly: GCA_030737815.1. NCBI lineage: Eukaryota > Viridiplantae > Streptophyta > Magnoliopsida > Asparagales > Amaryllidaceae > Allium > Allium fistulosum. The sequence continues at coordinate 599,335,447 of CM060908.1, forward strand.
CTGAATCATTTATTTCAGACGTCTGAAAATGGCAATTTTAGCCTATTTTCTTTCTGGATTGACTTGAACAATTTCAGACGTTTGAACGACCCATTTCAGGCGTCTTAATTTCTGTTTGAATGTGTTTTCAAATAGGCTCTTCCAAATAGCACTATCCACATAGACTTTTCACTAATTCGATTGTTCTTCTACGAATAGTGACTTTTTCGGACTAAAATCCGACTAACGATGCTATATTTAAATTAAACATTTAAATATATGAATCGTAAAATATGCGGGTTGTTACAGATGTTTATTGGTTGATTTGGATGATGGTTGTTTGATTATTGATGTTGGATGACTGGATGTTATATTTTATATTGTTATAACACTATAAGTTCCCTATAGGTTGAAATGATACATACCCGAATGATCTGATAGATTTAGGGAAATCGTTATGAGTTGAAATGATAGACTCAAGCGATTTCATGCATCTGAAGTTAATTTGGGATTGCGGGTTGAAATGATATATACCCTAAATTTAAAAATAATTGCGGATTGAAATGATAAATATCCGTATCACTTGACCATAGGGTAGAAAATTATATACGGACACCGGGTTGGTTAAATTAATTGATTTTAAATCTTTAAATTTTGAATTCAGTTAAATGATATTTTGAAATAGATTTGATTTATATTAACTGAATTATTTTCAAAAATTCAAGCGTTAATGTTGAAATTGGAATTGATTTAATGAATTGTTAAAGGATTTAGAATGTTCGAATATAACTTTGAAATCTATTTAATCTATTTTAAAATTTATTTAATCTATTTTTAATCTATGTTATATATTTTAAAGCTATATAATCTATTTTAAATCTATTTAATATATTTTAAATTAAATTTAAACTATCTTAAATCCACCTAAACTATGTTAAGCTATTTTTAAACCATTTTAAAGTATTTTAACCATTTTAAACTATTAAACCTTTTATACTATTTATTACCATCTAAACTATTTTCAAAATTTCAGATTGTGTAAAGTGTAAGTGTTTATATTTAAATCCTTGATTATAAAAGCAAATATGATTAAATGATGTAATAACCTAAGTTGGGATTTAAATAATATATTTTGAGCAAATATGATGATTTGGAAATGAGGGTTTAACCTATTTTGAAATTATGATTTCGAAAGTGATATGGTGTGAATTGAATATAATATTTTGATATCAATATGAAATGGTTTTTAAAATGTAAAAGAACCATCCGGTGTGTAATAAGCGTTTGGTTATTAAAGAGACCGGGATTGGATATTGTCATACTCTATGCAAATACCGAAAACCACTTTAACAATTGTGTACGTGGTGGAGATTCCAGAAATGAAGTAGGATGGTTTGGCGAACGATTCTGTATTAGGTATTTACGTGACCCTGACCCCCGTGAGTCATCTTAGATGTGACTAAAACAAGAGCCACGCTGGGCCAAGTGAGGTCATTCCTCCTATCGGACATGCTTCTTCGATACTATATTATGACTTTTTGATGATTTGGTGGCCACCCCTTGATTTTGATAATGGGAGTGTGTTCCGAGGTGGGCGGTAGTAGCTGCTATGCGTTACCACCAGTTCGGATCCGTAATCGGTATACCTACCCTGGCATTGCCTCGAGTGCTGTGTTCACATGCCCTATCGTGTCTTCTACGAGTTTGGTTTGTACCATACCTATGGAGTGCCCTCTGATAGCCCTCCAGTTTACGGAGGAATTATGGCATTGTATAGACTATGGGAATATATATAAATGTGTTAAGGGGGATATGGGTAACGCCTTAACGCTATTTTAATACTTTACTTTACTATAGACACTATTATAATAGCGTATTGTACTATGTATGTAGATAGTTTAACGGATCCTTAGGAGATGGAAATCCCAAACATCTCTTAAGTTATTGCACTCACGTTAGACACCGGATAGGAGATGTCAAACCCACTAAACATCTCTGACGCCGTTACACTCATATTTATTTACTGTTGATTTAACTTACATAAGATCTTTTAGTTCTGACTCGAGTGTTTTGTCTTTTCAATTCGCTCAGGTCAGTCTGAGCTTTTCAGTGGATCGTAGACTGCTTTTCTAAAGGATGAAGATGAAGATTTGTACTATTATTATTTATATATTCATACCACTGCATCATGTTGTTCCGCTGCATTATTTAATTATTACTGCTGTATGTACTCTGATTCTGTATTGTAAAGGTATAATCAAATGTTATTTGTAAAACAGCTTCATGAACTGTTTATTTGGTTATTATATTTTGTCATTCCGTTGTGAGATTCTATGTTTGTTTCTTTCTTTCTCTGCCTTTTCTTATTTACCCCATAACAATCTGCCCTTTTGAATGGTTTGAGTCGGATGTGTGTGGTTTATCGTCGATTTAAACCATCCAAAAAGGCAGGCCGTTACATTTGGTATCAGAGCTTTGGTTTAGCGATAACCTTAGCTCGGGGTCTGACTTGTTAGAAAGAGGGTAGTAATACCCTAGAATGAGTCGTTGAGTGTATATATATGAGAGAGCGTATTTGTTAGTGTTATAAAAGGTTTTTGTATTGTGTTAATTTGTTTTGTTCTGTATTTATAAATTCTGGTCGGTACATGGGACGCTATGACACCGATAGGGATTTCTAAACACTTGATAGGGCTGATCGACACAGTATTTGTTTTGGAATATGGGTAAATGAAATAATTTTATCTAGTATTATATTTTATATATAAAAGAATAATTTTAAAAGCAATATAATTGGATGTGATATAAGTGTTTGTTAGGAAGTGAATTTCCATAAATAATTGGTTGTGAAATAAGATTATAAATAAAATGAATATAAATTGGAAATTTTAGAACTTAAGTTCTGGGATTTTTAAAAATTTCTTTCAAAGAATTTTGGAATATAATATTAGTACTATTTAGCAGTATTTTCAAATAGAAATATTTCAATACGATTTGAAAGAAATGTTTTAAAGGAACTTTGGAAGGAAATAAGTTCTGTACTCCCCTCTCTGTCGCTGGAAAATAATTTCGGTGATGAGTGCATGCATCATCGACATTCATTTTTGAGTTTCAAAGCGGGAAGACCGCTATAGTAGCTTACATCATATTTGTTTAATAAACAAATTTTAATTTTATTTTCAAAGGACGATTTGACATATATCAAAGATATAAATGTGTATATATAAATTTGATTTGAAAAGGAACCTGGAATTTAGTTCTTAAACTTTCTGACAATTAGTAACTTTCAATTATTGTAATAAAATTAAATCTTGACTAAAATAATAATTGAAACTTCTAAAATGAGAAATAAGAAATTTTGATGCTAAGTGATTAACGAAATATATGAGAAATTGAAAAATCTGTAACTTGTAGATGTGAAAAATAAGAAAATGTAAATATTGAACATTTTGTTAACTAAAGCGAACAAAATAAACTTGTGTAACATTCAATTACATTCTAAAAAGACATATATATAACTTACCAAAATGTAAAAAGTTGTAGTGCTAAATAGAAATATGTGATGGAATATTATACAAGTAAACTTAAGATAATGAAGCGTTCAATGGAATGATGTTATAAATTGTTATAAACATAAGTTAATAATTTGAAATGTTATTAATTAAGTTTATAGAAGGAGTGAATACTATAAGTAATTGATTATAAATTTGAGTTAATGATTGAAGTCACTTATAAAGTAAAGTGAATAGTAAAAGTGAATGTTACATATGAAAGGAATAAATGTGAAAAGAAAAGAATTGAAAACTTAAGTATGAGTTGCTTCACACATAAATGTTATATAAAAAGGAAATCAAAGTAAATAATAAATGTGAATTAACTAAAATAAAATGTATGCAATATTTCAATAATAAATTCATTGATGATCTTAATAACTGAAATGGAAATAACTTGTGTAAGTAATGAAAATGACGTAGTATGAATAAACGAGAAATGAAATTTTGTAAGTAATGAATGTAAATTAATAAAAATAAGCTTTATATGAATGAATGAAAATAGACAAGCAGTAAATAATATGAAAAGAAATTTGTAAGAATAAACTTAATGACATTTGAAATTTATTGTTTGTGTTGGCTTATGGGATGCTTGGGAAGTGATACTTTAAATTGTTTAGAATGTATAAATAATCTATTAAGTTATCTAAGACTGTTGAGTGTATGGTATACTTAGTAATTTATTTGTCATTTTATACGATTAAAAGTTTCTAAATCCAAACAAACCATTTGTTTTGGTTGCTATGGGTGTATGGCTCATTTCTTTGATTTCATGTGATGATTGTATGCTTTTGGGTTGCAAGTGGTTGTTGCTATGTTGTGTTGATTTGTTATTGAAACAACTAAACATTTCTTTTATATAATAATTAACTTCTTTGAATTATATAAGTGAAATACAAGTTTATGGAAGCAATTGCTACCGCTTTTGATTTCATAAATAAGCGTTGTTTGCCCGACAAATAGGTACGTTCTCGGATTTCGGTTTTCTAGTGATACTATATTGTTTTCCCATGGTTTGGGATATATTATTTTGAAATATGTGATATATATTGTTATTATTGATATTATTATTTCTCCCAGACCTCTCCGTACAAAGGAGACTGTTGAAATTTTCTGTGAATTTTGGACTTAGAAATTTTTTGTGAAAGTAAGGATGTTTTCCAACTCTTATTGAACTTGAATATAAATGGATTTAATTGTTTATGAATTGATATATTTTATTCAAGTTATTTAATTATGTAAATTAATTTTTAGAAATTTAAAATTTTGAATAAGATATATTGATTACTTAATTCCTCCATTTCCTTCTTTTCCTTTTCGAGGATGAAAAGTTTTGAGTGGGGGAGAGTGTAACGACTCGTAATTTTCTATAATTAAAATATTGAATTCAACAAGATTTTGTAATTTAATATTGGAAGAAATTAAAATTTGTGGTTTATTAATAAGAAATAACTAGAATGTAATGTTAAAAATTTTAATTCAAGACAATTAATAACTACTTTAATGTATGTCCAAATAATTGTAATAAATTGTAAAGTTACATTGGCTAGAAATTGTAAATAAGAAGATAAAATCAATGTGAAGTTATTTGTTTTGTTAGTTAACAATAAACTTGGAAATGTGTTTGAATTGGCAAATTGTAACAATGGTTAATTAATCCATTGAAATTTAATTAGTTATAAATGGTAAATAAGGGAATAAATTAAATGTTATAATTAATTGATGAAATAATATGTAATTCATTGTAATTGGGAAAAATCAGGGTGGTGCAAGTAGTTATAACATTTATTTCAAGATAATAAACTTATAAGTGTGATTAAAGTAAGAAAAGGTGACAATTTTTATATGTTACCTATTTAATAGATCTGTTGAATTTAATTTGGATAAATTGCGACTAAATGTAATTAAATATTACATTAATGTAAATTAAGATGAAATTGGAGAATATTAATGTAATAAGATATAAACCAATGCTAACTATGCCTATAAGGTAATGATTGATTGTAATAATAGATGTTAATATAAGAGTGGAATAATTTAAGAAATAAATGTTGGAATATGAAATGAACAGTAAATAGTTGTGGTATAATGAGAATTCGTTTGAAATCTAACATTGGATATAAACCGCAATAATAGTTGTTGGAATCCTTTAATTGAAAAGAAAAGACACGTGCATTGTAATTAATAAGTTCAAAATAAGAACTTACATTTTAAATTAAATTAAGATAAAGATTTTAATCAAATTTAAGCTTTGACTTGAAAAGAATAAATTGTATGTTTCCTTCTAACCGGAATAACAAATGTTCAATTTGAATAAAGGATGGAGTGAATGTTTTAATGAAAGAATAACATAATTTGTTATTTGAAAAGCCTCTAGGAGAAGTTGATTTTCAATAAGATAAAAACGTTTACTTTGTAAATAGTGTATAAATTTTGTTGTATATGAAATTTATAAAACATGTTTGAATTGGTATAAATGAAAAGAAAAAAGTGTTTATAATTAGAATTTGTTGAAACTAGTAATGAAATGAATTGGAATTAGACCAATTGAAATGTTTCAATTAAAAGGAAACATAAATGAAATTGTAATGAATGAGTTAATATAGAAAATTGCATTTTGTGTCAATATGGAACGAACATTTTAATTAAGATAATTGCATGTTTTTAGTTGTATAAAAATAAAACTTTCATTTTGAATAAGTATGATTTTGGGAGAAAAAAATTGAATTTTAGGATAATACACACACACACGTTAATATCCAAATTTTTAAATATATCATAGGGTTCATGGTTGTGTAAATGTTGTGGAATCAATTAGAATTACCTTTAATTAACAATTGTACATTAATTACACATGTTCACGTATATTTATTTTTCCATTTCATATATGGTTAAAACTTGTAAATTTGTTGCATTAATGTGACCGTTACAGTAATTAAAAAAAAGTAAAGTAAATAATTTTATAATGCATATATAAATATATATTCATTAATTAATAAAATTGGTTTGAGTAACATAAATAAATGAATAGATTGATTGGTTGATTAATTGATTGATTGATTGTTAATTGATTGATTGCGCTAATGGAGTGTGCACATATATTAACGTAAAACGAATGTTTTAATAAAGAATTAAATGATAAATATGTGTATATTTGGGTTTGTTGAAGTGAATTAATAGGAGTAAGTTTTGGAATTTGGATCCCAAATGTTTGTTTATAGTATATAAGTGGTCCATTCATTTACTTTGCATTAATTATCACATCCATATTCTCTTTCTTTTCATTTTCAATTTCTCCATGTAAGTTTCATTTGAGCATCCATTTAATTATTAGACTACTCATTCATTTCTTATTAATTAATAATTGGCTCATTCTTTTCATTTGTTTCTCAATTGTTCGTTTGCTCCTTTCAACGACGTAGTACAACGAACGCCCGATGAACCTGAACACAAATAATCCGAAACAACGACGTAGTACAGCGTTACGCCCGATGAACCAAACTCCATAAAACCATATGTCGCTAGCCTATAAAAATGAGACGAAGCTCCATAAATCGGGGTACAATCCCCCACGTGGACAAAGAGACATTGCACATCGCTAGTCTCAACCACAAAATGATCATCATCGATCATCAAGAAGTGTCGATTACACTGAGCTAGCAAATATAAGAGTTTAGCTTCATGTCCCATAACCACTAGCTTAACTCAAACATTTACGAACAGATCGTAGATTTCCACTCGAAAATTGTCACAAGAGTTCAATCGAACAAGTCCAAAAATTAACCGACGAAGTAAACGCAAGCGTTTCATACCGCTTGTTTTACTAAGCCGTTTAATTAGATTTCTCATACGAATGAGGTAAAGGTTTATATATACTAATAGATTGGAAAATGGTTTTAAAAGAGAGCTTTATATTTAAAATAGAATTGAAAACATCTTTGTGAAAGAGTTTGAATATTTACTACTAGTATAGAAACCTTTGTATTTGAAAGTGACAAATCACAAAAATGATTGTAGAAACAATCAATCACCAAAGATTCACATTCGAAGATGTGAATCAAATCCAAAGGAATCGATACCGAATCCATCAAAATGGATATTCCTAAAAATCCTGAAAAAGAAGTCATCAAGATCGATAAAAGTGATAACAACTAACTGGAGCAACTAAAATCGATAAAAAATGGAAATCCACACAAACAACCTTAATAGGCAAAAATAAACATTTCCAGACGTCTGCTTTGGAATCCAGACGACTGGATTTGTTTTCTGAAAAATAGTTCATAAAGCCACCCAGACGTTTGGAATTCCGAAGTAGACGTCTGAGCCATGGCCAGACGTCTGGTTTAGAACCCAGACGTTTGGTTTCATTCTCTAGAAATTTTCCAAAGAACCCCCAGACGTCTGAAACTTCAAGTCAGACGTCTGAGACTCATCCAGACGTCTGATCTGAGATTTCAGACGTCTGGAATTAGTATCTGGCCATTTTTAATATAGTCTGCGTGCACATATTTTTGCTTTAAGTCCAAACCAGACGTCTGGACTTGGTCACCTGGTCTGGGCAACATTTTGCCTAAGACAAAGTGGCCAAAACGTATCGAAAGCGATCAGTCGAGCAACGACGACTAAGGATTTACGCCAAGCGACAACCCGGCCTTATAGGCTCTTCGATAGACCCCGAACATCAATGTCCAAACATCCATATAAGGACTTTCATAAAATTGGACCAAAGCACCAAAATTTGGAAAATTCACCAAATCAATTCAAATTGAAAGCAAATGAATATGCACAAATGTTAGGAATTCATACCTAACAACAATGATAGCTATAGACGTAGATGTGAGTTAAAGAACTCACCTTTAAACCCAAAAACAAGAATGAGAAGCTTTAAAACAAAGGAGAGGCAATTCCTCTTCAATACACCTCAAGAAGCTCCAATCTAAGCTCAAAAGCTACATTTCCTAAATTAGGTCATAGGAAATTTCTAAAATTGAAGAGAGATAGAGATGGAGAAGATGATGAGGATTCTAACCTTAGCTTCTCTTTGATGTTGGAGCTAGAATTTGAATTTGCAAGGGAAACTAGGGCTTAGGATTTTAATTTCCTTTTCCTCTCCCCATTTTTACAAAAGCTTGAATGTTAGGAAAATAATAGAATGAATGAAGAGGAGAGGGGGCTGAGTTAGGGTATTAAGATGGGTTAGTGGGCTGAAACCCAAACCCAAAGCCCAAGTAGAAAAATAGCAAATTTTACTCAACTCCAAACATATCGATGTTTATACTAAAAAAAGTTGTAAACGCCATTTTGGACTCAATGGAAGTGGTCTCGAGTCCCAATTCAACTGTTTACAAAAAGTAGCTTTTCAGATTTTAATCCGATTAACGATGCTATATTTAAATAAAACATTTAAATATACAATCGTAAAATATGCGGGTTGTTACAGACTCCCCTCCTTAAAGAAATTGCGTCCTCGCAATAATTAAGAGTAAAATAAAGAGTAACAACCATAAAAGCATATCAACACAAAAGAAAATTTGAAATAAGGAGTTCACCATAAAGAGCACGAAAGAGTAAGTCCAAATGTGTTTGCTCGATGAATTCTCAAGATTCCCAAGATAAATCCTTAGGATTTGAGGACCATTGAACTTTCACAAGAAGAATATCTTTATTTCGAAGGCGTTTAACCTTCGAATCAATGATACGAATAGAATGTTGCTCAAAAGTCAAATTTGGTGAAACTTCAATTTCTTCAAATACACTGGGCTCAAGAATAGAATCAGAATCCCTAAGGTATTTTCGTAGTTGAAAGACATGGAAAACATCATGAATAGAAGAAAATTGAGCCGGTAATAAAAAGCGATAAGCCACGGAACCAATACGTTCGGTGATGGGAAATGGACCAACATATCGAGGTGCTAATTTTTCTGATCGACTGAAATGCACAACACCCATCATAGGTGAAACACAAATGAACACCAATAAAATCTGGACTTAAAACCGGCTTCTCACCGGCTTCAAGTCAACACGAAAGAAATCGACATAGCCTTCCGTAGAGTGCCTCGAAAGGTGCCATACCAATACAAGATTGGAAGCTATTATTGGAAGAAAACTCAACAAGAGTATGATCTTCCCAACTTCCACCAAAACCAAGAACACAAGCACAAAGAAGATCTTCAAGAGTTTGATTCACACGCTCGGTTTGTCCATCGGACTGAGGATGATAAGCGGTGCTAAAATTAAGCTTTGTTCCCAAAGATTTTTGAAGACCTTTCCAAAAATCCACTAGTAAAATAATGGATCACGATTGCTACCAATAGAAGTAGGAACTCCATGTAATTTAATAATTTCCTTGACAAAGAGTTTAGCCAAAATAGGTATGGTCCGATTAGATCAAACGGGAATAAAATGGGCGGATTTTGTAAGTCTATCTATAATTACCCATAAACTGTCATGCCTCGAACGAGAATGGGGAAGACCGTAAATGAAGTCCATGGAAATTTGATCCCACTTCCAAATTGGAATGTCCAAAGGTTGCAATAATCCACCAGGCCTTTGTTGCTCGGCCTTAATGAGTTGGTAAGTCATGCAACGCTTAATGAAGTTAGCAATATTAGATTTCATTCCATCCCAATAATAAAGTCGCTACTACTACCGGGATGAATGGTAAATTTAGAACGATGAGAATCTTCTAAAATTTCTTTATGACGATCACAAATATTTGGCACAATAAGTCTACCAAATTTTCGAATGCCACCACGAGCATCGATTTCAAAATCTTTCAAACTATCAACCTTATTTTGATCCCTACAACTTTGGCTAAGAAAAGCCAATTCGGGATCTTACTTTTGAGCTTCAAGGATGCGGTCCAAAAGAGAAGGATGAGCCTCAAGGCTATACAAAACAAGAGATGAACATAAATTAGATTCACGATCTCGAATCTTACAAGTGGATAAGGTCTCGAGATCATTCCATTTGGATATCAACAAAGAAACATCCGCTTGTTGCTCTCGGCTAAGGGCATCGACTACACGATTTCCCCCATCCGGGAGTATAAAGAATAACAAGATCATAAGATGCAAGGAACTCGAGCCAACATTGTTGACGCAAATTAAGTTCCTTTTAAGAAAATAAATACTTCAAAGATTTATGATCGGTGTAGAGAACAAATTTCTCTCCCAAAAGATAACAACGCCAAATTCTAAGAGCGAAAACAATGGCCGCGAGCACTAGATCATGAATGGCATATCTAGTCTCGACAAGCTTTAATTATCACGAAGCATAAGTGATAACACATTCTCTTTGCAAGAGAATGACACCCAAACCAATACGACTAGCATCGGTACAAATAATAAAGTCTTGGTTCCCTTCGGGAGTCACAAGAATAAAAGCATCGGAAAAGAGTTCTTTTAATTGATCCTCTTCCCCGAAAAGCTAAGACATTCAAAATTATAGTTAACTTTGTGTAATAATCTTTCTAGAAAAAAATTACTGTTTACAAGTCAATCTACTATGTCTGACTGTCTCATCAAAGCGTTTAGGAAATTCCTATCGATAACGTTGATCAAGCGCACCGACCAGAATTCTTAAAGCACTCAATGGGCAAAATAACACAAAATCATCTTCTATATGATAAACATGCCTCTTATAAAATTTACAAATATTCTTTGCTCGTTTTAAGAACAAAATCCAATCATACTTATAAATATCTTATTAAAAAGATTTGCAAAATTTTAAATTGTTGTTTTCATCCATAATCAATAAATACAAGGATAAACTCATCGAGATATTCGTAGAATACTCGATTCATAAGATGGATGAGATAAGGTAGAAGGTTCGTCAAACCGAATGACATAACGAACCACTCATAAGAATCATAACGAGTGTGGAATGCGGTAACTGGAATGCTACCCTCCGTAACTCGTAGCTGATGAAATTCGGTGGCAAGGTGTAATGATACAACTTTTTGACGCTCGAAAGTCGACATTAATACGTCCACTGTATCAAATGCCGTGCAATCGAATGCCGGAAAACCAAACCATTAGGGTTAGAAAGAAGAGGTAGAAGAAGACAGAAGAAAAAGAAAGAACAGAAAAACAGAAACAGAAACAATATCAGAATCTCATATTCGCAGCGGAACAATATATAATAGATGAATGAATAATCTTTAAAACAAAAGACTATATCAGTTTATACATTACATCATATCATCAAAGTTTACAACAATACACATCACTGGACAGTTATATAAACTTGTCCACATACATAATACACAGCGGAATAAATAACAAGTACGGGAGTACGTCTCGCCATCTAGCTTGCCTCCAAAGCTCCAGAATATCCAGAATATCCTGATAACATAACTCTAGGCTGCCCGTGTGGAAAATTATGGGCACCAGAGTTTAGAAAGGGAACAATAAACTCCGAGTCAGTCATGGTGACTAGTGTGAGATCGTAAAACAGTTATTTTCACAAAGAAAATAAAACAGGTTCGCAATGCTTTTGGAAAATGAAACTACCATAAGACCTCCCGCCACACAAACAATGCAAACGCAGAATTGGAGGAGATTTCTTCTTATGATAGTCAAACATGCTTACTACGCAAAATCATTGGATATTATCATTAGTGCATAGTGTCGAAAACATTTCGAAAGTGTAATATTAATCTTAGCCAGCATACAACCATTATTGTATGCCTACTATAGCTACCATCTAAACAGTGGTGACCACCATAAGTAAATGGCAGGTTCTACAACTAAAACCGTACAGGGTTCGTATTGTTTCTTTGGATTTTCCAACAAATGGTTAGGCAAAGGAACTTCCTTACACCGAAATAGAAACGCCACTGGAAAGACGCCCCGAGAACCTAACCGGATCTCTGCAAACACAAGGCCGATGCTACCTCATGCAGTACAACTGTACTAGGTAACTAACACACTGACGCTACCTCACACTGTACAGCTGTAACTAGGTAACTAACACACAAGTATGCCATCCCCCGGTCGTTACCGACCTTTATCCGAGGATCCTCAACCACAAAGCAACAACCACAAAGCAACAACCACAAAGTATAATAAATTTGCAGCATCAACATAGGTAAAATATCTGGGCTCCATACCATGATATCACCTTTTATCCAGAAGGAAATGACATACCCTAGGGGCGCAACCCCTAACAACCTTGCCGCAACATTCCTATTTCGACCATTACCGGGTTGTGAGGCTCGACGAAGTCTCGTCCACAAAGCCACGCTTTTTCACAAAGCCACGCTTTTTCACAAAGCCACGCTTTTCCACAAAGCCACGCTTTTCCACAAAGCCACGCTTTTTCACAAAGCCATGCTTTGATCAACAAATGATCAACAGCACTTCGTATGCCACATTACCAAATTAGGAATGTATCACTAGTAACCATCAACTACATAACCTCTGAGCTCGTACGTCTCAGAGAAGGGTGTTAAGCTAAGAGAATAAATTCTCCGCCACCAACAGAAATGTATTTGATAGAAACCAGCTTTACATCTCAAAGTGTAACGTCAGACACACATCCATACAAGTCCGTTCCGGGATCGAACGAAACCGAAGGCACTTCCAAAGAAGCCCTTGCAATCCGGGTATTCACTAATCACGTCCGGACTTCCCATTACAAAAAGAGTGATATAAATCTCTATACCGGAGCAACTCGATGCAGAGACATTCGACAGGTTGTCCTTTCATTTTCACAAATACCCGGTCTTCACACCGGTCTTCAAATGTTATCCATTCACGACGTATCACTATTCGGAATGGGTTATATGACACAAAGTCCTCTCCCGGCTTAACCGAATAATGAGAGTTTGTTTTAAAAACAAATCAAGTGCCATTTCAAAGGCAAATATTGATAGTCGGTTATTTAACTATCAAACAACATTCACAACAATCATCAGATTTAAATAATTTTTCCCAAATTATTTATTTTCAAAATATCTTCACAAGATATATATTTTCCACACTTCAACATTTGAAAACCAATTTCAAATCACATTTCACACTTCATCATTTTGAAAAAAAATTCAAATCACATTTTCCACACTTCATCACTTTGAAAACAAATTTCAAATCACATTCACTCGCGGAATAAAATCCTCGATATTATTCATTTCCCTTTTTCTTTATAAATTCCCACTGTGAATTTAAATTTCCAAATATTCACTGATATATGATTTTCAAATCGATTTCCAATTATTCACTTTCAAACACCAAATCAAATTCAAAATTGATTTCAAATTTCATTTCAAACCCCAAATCAATTTACAAATCGATTTCTAAGTTTATTTCCAAATTCCAAATTATTTGCAAATCGATTTCTAAGTTTATTTCCAAATCCCAAATTATTTGCAAATCGATTTCTAAATTTATTTTCAATTATCAAATCATTTTACAAATCGATTTCCAAATTTATTTCAACACAAAATCCATTTTTATTCAACACCAAATCAATTTTCATATCGATTTCCCAAAGATCTATTTTCAAATACCAAATCAATTATTAATTGGATTTCAAACAAATTTATCACTTTTAAATTAAATTCCTTTATCTCTTCCAAACCATCTAAAATTCCATTTTAAATAAATTTTCCAACTTTTGAATAATACTATTCAAAATCCATTTATAAAAATCCTTTCACCATATTTTGAAAAAAATACGATAAGATTACAAAATCAACTTTTTTACTGTTAAATTCCTTCTTTTAAATTCACCCAATTATTTCAAAAAGAATTCACTTAAAATTTCCTACTTTAATTTCAAAAATCCAATTTATTTATTTCTGGTATCCAACGATACCAAAAATACATTCGGCTAAATTTTAGCCTTCAACACATTCAATCGTCAATATAATCATTCACAGATTATCAATAAATCATCACACAGCATATGAAACAAATTCACACAACATATGAAACAAATTCATATAATTTGAGGAATCCAGTTGGATCCCTCCAACCTATTTCCCTGCATCCACAGATGTTAGCACAATACCAATTCCACTTCGAGGTGGAATATCGCGGTATATGGGATTTATAAAATATCATCCGCTATTATGCGGCGCATAGGGTCTCATCCACTATATAATGCGGGAAATCAACAACTCCAATATATACATATTCCAATATATATATATTGCTATATATTACTATATATACTATCACCCAAACAATCAATCAATCAATAACTTAATTTTCCAATTTTTTATTTGAGTGAGAAGATTTCACCTTTGCTTTTATTTTGCAATCCATTTCCATTCTCGGCTTGATTCCTTTGCAATTTTAACCTTGTATAAATAATTTATACAATTTATTAATATTCGAATTTTTCGAACAATTTATTTCCATTTAATAAAATTTTACTCTATCCAATCGATTTAATTTCAAACAAAATTTCTTTTAATACAATATTTGAACTAATTGAATAATCACTTATTATCAATTAATTTAATTAACTAATACTTTTTATTCAAACTGATAATTTTTCTTTTTTTTAAAATCCTCAATTAACAGTAAGTTCAAAATATGCATATTTATTTAATTTTATTTATAAAAACTTTAATGTGAATTCCAAATCCCTTTCTAACATATAAATGAACATTCAGTTAAAAGGAGAAACGATAATACCTTACTGCCTATACGAACCCAAAGCCTAACCCGAGCTTGCTCTAGCCTACATACCCAATACAAACCCAAGATCATCACGAAATCTGCAGCACCGACGCCACCTCGTTGAGTCACGCGCTTCCATGGCCACCGACTTCGCCGAGCTTGGCACCACTGCCTCGCAATTGCAAGGAGAACGCGACATCATCGTGAATACGTTGAAGCGCCACCTTGCTCGAGCTCGTCGCTGTCGAATGAACGCCTCGCGCATAGAAAATGTGACTTGCCGAGAACCCCCAGCCCTCACGAGATTGCGATTTCCAAACGAGCCTTCTTCCATTTTTTTCCTGATTCGAAGATTCGTGAATGAAGGCGATGGAGGAAGGATACGCGTTTTGTTTGTTTTGAACTCGAGTTTTGCTGCGGCCATTTTAATTTGAATTCGAGGGAAAGGAGAGAGAAATGATTTTAGAGGAGCTACCATGGATTTGAATGAAGATATTTCGTTTGAACGAGAGATATAAAAAAATTTCTTTCTTTAGATGTCGCGTGTTAAAGAAGGGTTACAGGGAATTCTGGAAAGAACGAAAAGCCTCTGATGTGAAAGGAAAACAGCGATGTGAAATAATATCAGCTGATGGTTGATTGGTGTGTATATATATTAAATTTAAATTCAAAATTCAAATTTAAATCGTCACGAACTTGCAACTCAAAATTTCGATATCCTATCGAGGTGTGCCGCTAGGCGTTTGTAATGTTATACGCCTATTCCGAATGCAATGGAAAAGGTTTCGAGTCCAAATTCGATTGTATGGAGAAGATAGCTTTTTGGACCAGTTACAATATTAAATTTTTGATTTAATTTCAGCGCGTTTGCTTATCGTATGGCCACACAACAACTCCGAACACTACGAAAATTGAAATCCGATAATAATACAATATTACGGATCCAATGGAACTGGTTTCGTCAAATTCCGAGACTGTGCCTCGGATGGCTATTTTCAAATATCAATTTAAACGATAAAACTTCAGAACTGAACAAAACAGTTTCAAATTCAATTCTGAAGCTTCTATTATCTTCAGTATTATTAATATGAATTTTCCAAGACTTCATATTATTTTTAATCAGCTCAAAACTGAA
Source organism: Allium fistulosum (assembly GCA_030737815.1). Classification (NCBI taxonomy): domain Eukaryota; kingdom Viridiplantae; phylum Streptophyta; class Magnoliopsida; order Asparagales; family Amaryllidaceae; genus Allium; species Allium fistulosum. Next base: position 599,351,742 of record CM060908.1, read on the forward strand.
GATTCAAATTTTTACCCAACTTCAATAAATTAAATTCAATAATTTAATTGCCAAATTCATAACAATATTTTGAATTTCAAGTTAAACTAACTTCCAGATATTTAAAATCATTCAAATTTCCAATTTCAAAAATTCAGGGTCGTTACACAAGGTCGAGTTGAAAAGACCTTAGCACCACACAATAGATTGCTTAGGTGATAATCCTAAGACAAGCTCAAATATACTGAAAAGTTCACAAACTACTTAAATGATAGAAATAACACTTTCCTCATCAAGTAGGTTTAAAGAATAAAATGTTGCCACCAAAATTTGGAAATCGAAATCATTAAGAACCATAGAAATCTGCTTAACATATTAAGAATGTCGAAGATAGATAGTCCGCTCAGGACATAGGATGTGGGCTTCATAATGATCAAACCAATCCTTTCCCAAAAACCAATTCCGAAGCCTAAGTAACGCATAACATGCAAATCGGCTCAAAAAGAATAATCACATAAAATAATCTCGACCTTTTCACAAAGTAAACTGAGTGTTGCGGATCCACCAATCGGATTCGCAATTCTCAATGAAGTCATAAAGCCCATAATATTTAAAGAGAAAGAATCATCAAGTTCTTTTGATGTAAAATAATGAGATGAACCCGTATCAAAAAGAACTCGAATAAGATAATCACAAAACAAATATCGTCAAGGATAAAAAAGGGAAATACCTTCACCAAGAGAAGTGTCACTAGGAGCTTGCATGACATTCAACTCTCCCTCTTTCCTACTTTGGAGTATGGGACATGTAGATATAAGATGGCCCGAACTTTTGCAATAACGACAAAAAAAGGTTTTGGGCACTCATTTGCATAGTGGTCCATAAGACCACAATTGTAGCATCGTCCCACTACAACAAAATAATCATATTACAACTTTTCGTTTACAACTTGCACAATTTGACAGTTGTATTAGATATTTTATAACAACTGTTCGGTTGTAGCAGTTGTAACAAATGTAATTTTAACAACTGTAATTGTACAGCAGTTGTAATATATGTCTATAACAACCAATTTGTTTGTGGCAGTTGTAAATATTTATGTACAACAACTGTTATTGACAGTGGTCTCCCCGGATTACAGAAAATTACAACTTCCCCCCTTTATTTTCATTTGCCCGCTCATTACATCGAAGAAAAATAAAATTGGCCCCAAATTTTTAAATCTAAACCCTAGCCCATCCCGCTTCTCTGCTTTGCCATCCACGAATTAAACCACTCTCGCTGAAATTGACGAAACCATCTTCCAAACCCTATCCGACTACTCTCCGCCATCTGCTCGCCTCCGTCACCTGTCTCTATTGCTACATTCGTTTGCTTGCTTCGTCTTCGTTGCTCGTCACCGTTGCCACCCACGTTTGCTTGTTGTTGTTGCTGCTCGCTTGTGTTTGTCGCGGTCGACGAAGCTATAGGTATGTTGCTACCCGCGATTTAATTGATTTTATTTGGTTCTTACTGTTATTTGTTGATTATCATTATTGATAGTTAAATGACTCTTTACCATTTCACATCAAATGCTAGATTTAGGTTTATTTATTTTGATGAAAATATGTATATCCAATTCATTTTTGTTAGCACCAGTGAAAGTGATTTTTGTTAGCACCAGTGAATCTTCGAGCATAAAGCCAAGCAATTTACAATATTTTAAGTTTCAACTCACAAGCTTAAAATCAACGTTTCAAAAAAATTAATTTAACATTGTTTGTGGCAACAAAAAAAAATATTTGTGTTAAAATAAAAATAAAGTGATAGATTTCTACATCTGAGTTTATACAACTGGCATATCTGTAACATCCTTGTTATGTTTAGGCTTTAGCAACCTTCACTCTGTCATATCCATGATTGAGCTAACAATTTGGTCAGATGCATGTTTGAAAATTGAAATAACAACTTTATCCTGCTCTTTGGTAATTTGCATCGTTCCCAGATAAAACATTTTCAACTCTGTTGACCTTTACTATCGTATGCGATTAGCAAATACTGGAGATGGAAATTGATGTGTAACCATATTATGTAATTTCAATTTGCTTTTAACGTGTTAGCTTGAAAGCAAACGAGAAAAAAGGAGTCTGTGTATGTATAACTATGTCTATATATACAAAATAACAAATTTAACCCCATCCACTATCTTCTGATTTCCAGTTAACCCAATTTAACAAGGGGTATTTGTGTCCAAAACTTGCCAAACTTAACTAACTCTATAATTTTGATACACACTCATTTACCTCAAAGCAAAATGATATTTAAACACTTATTTTGGCTTATAAAACAAGTTTTGAGTTATATTAAAAGCAACCTTTTAGATTATCCAAGAAGATGATGGGCTAGTTCCATGTTTCCCTCTTTGAATGTTAAATCTTTACATTTCTACTACTTTTAGGTATTAAAATAGTTTTGTGCAATAAATGCTGTGTTGGCTTTAGGTAAGAAATCTATCGTATTTCATTAGAAGTTTGTTTTTTATGTTCGATAGCTTTGCATATATTTCATCACAGGGGACTGTAGTGAAGGAACAATATAGCAATTACTTGAAGTGCATCATATGAATTACAATGAGTGTTGACTTCATGTCAACAAGAACAAAATCTTTATGGTAAATTTCTAAGTAACTTATAATACTTAATTTACATTTTATCTGGAACATTTGATTTCAAATTTATTGTATGTAGATCCTCATCTAGGTGTAAAGGGTTGCAAGGATGTTTTTGAAACGTTGATTATATTGTATGGAACATTTTATCTGGAACTCCATTCTGAGTTTCTTTTCCAGTGCTCATGTGTTTTTTCTACATCTCAGGTGACTCCACGACTGCAGGAGCTTGACATGTTCAAGACCCAGCAAGAATCAAAAAGAAGCATTCCATTGGTCTCTATGAAAGAAAACAATTCGACTAAAGCCAAAACTCCTCAAAAGAGAAAGATGACCAAAGCAGCCACCAATGATAAACAGCCTCCTCCAAAGAGAAAAAAGGACGCTGCGACCGAACTTCTGGAAACATCTAGCTTAGATAATATTGAAAAATCCAAAGATTTGCCTGACACAGAAATGTTAGATAATGTGAATAAAGAAGCATTGCCTAGTGAAGTGGATAACAAAGCTAAGAAATCTGCTGGTGATTCTAAACAGAAGGAATCTAAGCCTACAATGTACAAAGATCAATGCACTGCATATATTTCAAACATTAGCCTTGAGGTTAGTTGGCTACATGTTAATTAGATGTGCCCCTTTTCTTTGAAACAAAATTACAACTATATAATACGCAGCCATTTTATATTTAAAAATTAGGTTGGACACTCGGTTAAATATTTTGTCAGTTTTAATTGTGTTTACCCATTTCTAATTTCCCCCCTAAAAAATATGGACAAATCTAGTAGAACAATAATAAAATATTTTACATCTTCAATCAATTTAAAAAAAACATCCATGCCATATTAATATGTGCGCTTTCATGTTTATGTGTAATTTGACAAATAAAGACTTAAGATGAATCACGAATGGAACAGATCATCTAAAATTGTAGGAAAAGATTTTTATCCCAGATGCAATAGGATATTTCTTACATATGCATTATTTGAACAGTTTAATATCAGTAATATAAATCAATTTGTTAATGCAGGCAAGGGAGGAACATCTGTGCAAATTCTTTGAAGAGACTGGTGGAGTGACCACGATACGAATATTGAAGGATAAATTCACTGGAAAATCACGGGTACATCTTCATCTTATTAAGCACACAGAAAACACTCAAAAACAATAAAAGTAGTTGCACCAACACTTGTCTTGCTTCCACACAAACATGAACAGGAGCACAACAAGTGTAAGCAATTGCTGTGTGATACTATATTCCTGGTCCTGTGTTGTTTTTGTGCATGTGAACTGACATCTCCCGTATTTGTATATTTGTTTTCATATGTGATCATGTTAAGCATATCTGCATTGATCATATAAAGGTTCATGGTATCACGGATAAACTTTAGACGTTAAGGTTAAAAGTTAGCATTATATGAGAGAGTTATAAAAGATGGGGAAAGGTAGGTAGTAGTAGTTATAGATGTTGTATGGTAGCAGTATCGATGATATACATCTAATCAAGACTATGGATTTTTGTGGTTGCATGCCAATTAAGCTTGAACATATATTTGTGTTTTAAATCCCACATACCCTGAATCATTGTTGGAAATACACCTGTGCAGGGGTTGGCATACGTTGACTTTTCAGATGAAGAACACCTTGCTGCTGCCATTGCTAAAAACAAGCAAAGGCTGCTTGGTCAGAAATTAATCATCGCTTGTTCTGATCCTCAACAAAGCAAAAAAAGAGCCTCTGCTTCTGCCAGTTCATCTAGAGGCCGAGGTACCCGTATTTCTCTTCATTCATTCACCATGAAACAACTTTAGTCCTTTGTACTAAAATAATCATATATGATTGACTATTATATATCAGGTAGAGGAGCAGTAAAAAAAATTATCGCTCTAGTTCAAGGCCAGATAGAGGTGAAAGTGAAGTAAAACTAATTGGGAAGAATACTTTTGCTGCTCCTAGAAACCTTATAAGACCACTTGGGGTTATAGATATTAGACGTCCTAAGGCTGCCACTGAGGACACCGAAGTGCAAAAATCTAATGATGTGTTTCGAGCTATAGTTTCAGTTTTTTATTTGACTCATTTCATTTCATGCCCGAGTGTTAAAAATATTTATCTCAATCCCAACTATACCCTTACTAATGCTATATTTGTTCAAATAATTTCAGAGCTCGAAGCAAGCAAAGAAAAGATCAAAAAAACAAAGTCTGGCTGCACTTGCAGCTGCTCGTGGTCTAACTGAAGTTAATGGTGGGGACGACTGTTGCTTGGCATAAGGAATTTATCTCTTTTAATTAGTATGTATATGTACTCTTACTGAAACATGTTTGGATTTAGTTGTGTTTTGTATTGAACTTATGAATTCATAGATGGTGTAAACTCGAATTGTTTTCGATTTTCTTGAATGCAAATGTTTTGTGTTGTTTCAAGTAATTTGCATGATTGTGTTTAATATTAATGAAATATTGATTTTAGTTATGATAATAAGAAATTTATAGCAGTTGTAAAAATGTTTATTGCAACTGTTATTGTTAGTTGTATTTCATCCTTTTACAAGTGCTAAAAGCAGTTGTAAAAAGCCTTTTACAACTGCTAAAAGCAGTTGTAAATGGTTTTCCGCAGTGTAAATAAGTTTTTTACAACTAGCAGGGGCAGTTGTAAAAGACCTTTTGCAACCGCTAAAAGCAGTTATAAGTAGTCATTTACAACTAACATGTGGCAGTTGTAAAATAAGTTTCTACAACTGCTTCTGCAACTGTTCAAGACAGTTGTAAAATAATTGTGATCTATTACAACTGCGGATATAACGACTGGCGGGTGCCAGTTGTAATAGACTTATTACAACTGTTTTTAGCAGTTGCGAAAAGGTATTTTTGTTGTAGTGTCCACGACTAGCGGTAGGAGACTTTGCTATTGAAGTTTCTTGCTTCCCTTTCTTGTTGGGATTGGGATTGGGGCCTTTGAACTTAATAGGCCTCTTCATGTTATTGTTGAAGTTCTGTTTGGCACGCACAACTTCAACATCACTTTCTCTATCGGTCTCTTCAAGTCGAAGAGCGATATCAATAAGCTGATCAAAAGAAACTTCTAGTTTCAGAAGCAAGGGCTTTTTGAGGTTCTTATTCAACCCATAGACGAACCTATGATTTTTCTTCAATGGGGTATTAATATACTCGACCCCATATTTGGAAAGAGATTCAAAAGATGCGACGTAATCCGTCACGGAAGATTCACCTTGAACAAGGTCAATAAAGCGCCGAGCTAAAGTTACTTTTTCAGCCTCCAGCGCAAACTTCAATTCGAACCTTTCCCGGAATTGCTCCCAAGTAAGATTCGCTTCGATAATTTCCAAAATCAAAAGCTCATACCAATCTAATGCTCTTTCTTGGAGCATGCTAGAAGCCACTTGGACTCGAAGTGAATCAATAAGATCCATGCGATAAAAGATGTGATCGCATGATCTAAGCCAAGCTTGGATTTCTATAACGTTTTCGGATCCCCTGAATGGCCTTCCACCCAAAGCGGTATAATCTCTACACAAGCGTGGAAAACCGGATTTAGGGTGAGTAGGCGCCGGAACAAGATCCACTACATCACAAAAGAATAGATACAAGTGCTAGACAAAAGAATAATTATACATTAAGGTGTCTATATCTCAAATGTATAATAACAAAAACTACCAATCTAAAGTAGTTAGCCAAAAGTCGGGTGACGGACCCTGATAGGTAGTCAAGCAGAAGCAACTAAAATATCTCGGTCTGACCCGAGTATTATTTAAAAAGAAAATAATAAACGGATCAGTCTAGCTATAAATATCAGGTAAAATGAGATAGGATAAGAGATATGACCAAAAACGTATGATAACAGAAATGCCATACTGTGACAAGTATACGTCAAATAACAACAAAAATCATACAATATCTCAAGAATCTCAAAACACCAAAAAGAATCACATTCTTTAAATTATTCACCAAAACACAAATATTGATAGAGCTAATCAATGCAAATCATGAAAATTGGTGAAACACAGATTCTAGAAATCACAACCAGAAATCCAGAAATCACAAAGGGGAGGCCTATCACCAATGAGAGCATGAAAACTCACCAACATGTGTATCACAAAGGGTCGCTAACCCATGGTCGCTAACCATAGAGCCGGTGCCACGACGTAGTACAGCCAACGCCCGAGGAACCAAACTCAAATAATCCAGAACATCAACGTAGTACAGCGTTACGCCCGATGAACCAAACTCAAATACTCAGGAACAACGACGTAGTACAGCGAACGCCCGATGAACCTGAACACAAATAATCCGGAAAAACGACGTAGTACAGCGTTACTCCCGATGAACCGAACTCCATAAAACCATAGGTCGCTAGCCTATAAAAATGAGATGAAGCTCCATAAATCGGGGTACAGTCCCCCACGTGGACAAAGAGACATCGCACATCGCTAGTCTAAACCACAAAATGATCATCATCGATCATCAAGAAGTGTCGATTACACTAAGCTAGTAAATATAAAAGTTTAGCTTCATGTCCCATAACCACTAGCTTAACTCAAACATTTACTAATAGATTGTAGATTTCCACTCGAAAATTGTCACAAGAGTTCAATCGAACAAGTCCAAAAATTAACCGACGAAGTAAACGCAAGCGTTTCACACCGCTTGTTTTACTAAGCCGTTTAATTAGATTTCTCATACGAATGAGGTAAAGGTTTATATATACTAATAGATTGGAAAACGGTTTTAAAAGAGAGCTTTATATTTAAAATAGAATTGAAAACATCTTTGTGAAAGAGTTTGAATATTTACTACTAGTATAGAAACCTTTGTATTTGAAAGTGACAAATCACAAAAATGATTCTAGAAACAATCAATCACCAAAGATTCACATTCGAAGATGTGAATCAAATCCAAAGGAATCGATACCGAATCCATCAAAATGGATATTCCCAAAATTCCCGAAGAAGTCATCAAGATCGATAAAAGTGATAACAACTAATCGGAGCAACTAAAATCGATAAACAATGGAAATCCACACAAAACAGCCTTAATAGGCAAAAATAAACATTTCTAGACGTCTGATTTGGAATCCAGACGTCTGGATTTGTTTTCTGAAAAATAGTTCAGAAAGACACCCAGACGTCTGGAATTCCGAAGCAAACGTCTGAGCCATGGCCAGACGTCTGGTTTAGAACCCAGACGTCTGGTTTCATTCTCTGGAAATTTTCCAAATAACCCCCAGACGTCTGAAACTTCAAGTCAGACATCTGAGACTCATCCAGACGTCTGATCTAAGATTTCAGACGTCTGGAATTAGTATCTGGCCGTTTTTAATATAGTCTGCGTGCACATATTTTTGCTTCATGTGACGACCCGCCCTTCTAGGCCCTCGAAAATCGACACAAAATACTCAACAGTATAATATGCCGACGATCGAATGCCGGAAAAGACAGATTGTAGGAAAAGGAAGAAGGTAGAAGAAGAAGAATGAACTAAACAACATCAACCTCACAGTCGTAGCGGAATAAAATATAATATATAGAACAGAACTTTACACAAATCAAAACTATATCTGTTTATATACAATACATCATCATCAGAGTATATCAATACAACCAACCATAGCCAGTCAAACAATCTCAACAATCACAGCAGCGGAATAATACAAGTACGAGAAATACGTCTCGGACTCCAGCTCCTCTCCTGAGCTCCATAGCAACCTATCCTGAAATATACTCGGTCTGACCCGAGCATTATAATAAAATAACACCCGAGTCAGTCTGGAATACCAGCGCATCATAAATACATCCAAACTGATTATTAAAGTTTCAAAAATCCTTTGAAAACAAAAGCATCTCGTAAGACCACGCCACAAATAAATATGTCGGGTTTTTACCTTACGATAGCTAAAACACTTTTATATTAAAATCCTCTGATATTATAATAGTGTCTATAGAAAGTAAAATAGAATCTAGCTGAAATGCTTGCATCTCACATTTCAACAATAGTTGGGCACAATCAAAACCGTACAGGCTCGTAGGGAGAATGGATTTCCAACGAATGACTAGGCACTGGGGTACCACCTGTCACAGTACGTGGCCTAGATCACAATACCGAGGAGTACGCCCGCTCCCCTGCAACACAAAGCCGGAATCATCCCTTACTGGATAATTCCAAGTAAAATCACCCCACGGTTGGGATCAGCAACCGCACCACTAAGCCGAAATAAAAGGGACATCTAGACAGGGATGACCTTACTCTCAAGTGGGGGCTACCCACGAAGCCTTGCTGCATAACCCCTGATTTTCAGTCATTCCCGGTTGATGAGGCTCGAGGCTAAACGATACCTTTACAGAACATTTCACTTAGAATGCCCATCGTCCACCTGACGATGTCACGAAAGCATTCGTCCATACAAGTCCGTCCCGGGTCCGAACGGAACCGAAGGCACTATTCCTACTACATCCATTTTGGAAATATCCTCAGGATTAGTAGCGACTAGCCCTTGCACTTCACTGCTCCATCTTCGACTCCGAAATCGTTTTCGCGAAACGTACAAACCGGATCGAAGTGGTTTTCGAGTCTCCAGACCTAGAATCCCGATATACGGAAACTCGATCCCGATCTCTTCGAAACGATCGCGCATTTGGCCAATATTGATAGTCGGTGATTTAGCTATCAATTAATGTTCACAAACATCCATACACATCCATCACACAATAAATAATCTCCATATTATTTATTCTTTCTCTTTAATATCTTTAAAAGATATATTTTCACATTTCAAAACTCATTTTGAACGAATTCCCAAATTTCTTCCTTAACACGGTAAACCATTTTACCATTATTTCCCATTGGAAAAACCAAGCTTAAACATTCCGTTTTAAAAAACAATTAAAATACTTATACTGAAATATACTTTAAAATATGTAAATTACTTCTACTTATTTACTCAAAATATAAATTTAAAATATGTGAAGAAAACTAGTTATTAACACATAAACTTTGATTTAAAGATAAGGGTTTAGTTTAACTAAATTCAAAATAGCGTTATAAGAAGGAAAATACTAATTTTAACAGCTTAAGCCAAAACCAACTTTTAAATAAATCCATTCGTAAAAATATTTACTAATATATTCTCAAATCATTACGATTTCTAAATTATTAGTTTGTTACTTTAAAAATACTCTTTAAACAAATTTTAAACTTAACTTTTAAATTAAATAAAATCTTTAAAAACACTAACTTGGTTTTTCCCAGGGAAACACTTTCTCGTTTCAAAACATTCCAAAGTACTCTTTCATATAAATTCACTGATTTATTTCAAGTCAATTTATGATTTCAACATAAATTTCCAATTCCATACTTAACTATAACTTCCTCCGAAGTTAAATCACAATTTCTCCCATTTTCGGAAATTCATTTTTTTAATATAGTTTAAACATTTTTAAATAAACATCTTGGTGAATTTTCAATGGAAGCCAAATTTCCAATTCACTTAGTTAAATTCCAATGAAATACGGCATTTCAAAACATTCTGTTTTTCATTTGAACTTGTTAATTTATAGTCGGAAACTCCATTTTAACATATTTTTAATTCCCGGATAACATTAGTCGTTATTAAAATAAACACCGTTATTTAAACAATTTATAATTTCATAAATTTAATCTCCAGAAAACTATACTTCCCATTTACCCATTTCATAAACTTCCCATTATATTCAAAATCCCAATTTGGCCCAATTTACATTTTTCCTTTCAAATCCGATTTCAAATTTTATCCTTTGAAATTCTAAATTTAACAATTCATTTTATTTTGTAAAAACACTTTTTATCCATTTATAATTAAATTCTGTGATTACAATTTATACCACAATGTCACAGAACAACTAAATTTCCAGATTTATCAATCACTTCATATAAACAGGTATCACTATCAATTATAAAATGATTATTACATTGTGAGGAATCCAGTTGGATCCCTCCAACCTGTTTCTCCCTGCATCCACAAATATTAGCACATCACAATATAAATATCAATCCAGACTGATAATCACAGATATAATCAACCAATCACACAGATATTTAAATATTATCTATTTAATCTGCCTAGCATCCAGATGTGAGTGAGAATAACTCACCTTGAATTTCAGCGAGCGTTCGAAATTTTGAATTAAACCGAACGACGTCCGATTTAACCCAAATTTCTACTTGCCCGGAATGATTCCGGATCTGCACCATCGCATAGTATTCTTTCCTGCGATTCCAACGCCACCAAAATCGTCGAATTCTGAATACGTATGAATGAGTTACGGTTTTATAAAGTTTGAATTAATATTTAAAACAATTTCCTTTTATTATATTTTATTTTACCAGGCAAGATCCTGGCCGCTCATCACGAAAACAAGGTCGATCCTTGTTCTTCTTCCACGCGACATCAGGGTATTCGAACCCATCACGTGCATCTAAAGTTGCTCGTCGCCCTCCCCTTCGTTGACCCGGAAGTCGATCAGAGCCCGCCGCGCGAAGCTACCCAACCCCTTCGACGTTCAGGCCAAGTGCGGTGCCACCAAACGCTGACGTCGTCTCGAAATTCGCACCCAAACACGCCGCCTACTTGAGCATATTCTGGCCTCCACAGCGCCTTGATGGCGATCTCCACCGTTCAACTTGAAGCGCTCGGCGAGCTCGTCATCTTCGTAGTTGGAAGATTTCGCTGATAATGTTTGGATAAGGGGAGATCGAGAGGGGAAGATTGACACGTTTCAGCCATTAAACATAATAAGCGGCGGCTGAAGAAGTAGACTAGGGTTTTGATGATATAAAAGTTAATATATATATTATTCAATATTATTTAATTAATAAAATATCTCAATTTAACAGTTTACGCAAACGACCTCCAAACTACGCGTTCCGACAGGCGTTCCTAGGGTTTTTCCACGTTCCGGGCACAATGGAACAGGTTTCGTAAGCTAATTGGATCGTATGAGCGAGATACGAAATTAAACGATCAATTTAAAATTAAATCGGTTAAATCGATTTCGATGCGTTTCGAGCTGCCACGGTCAAACGACAACTCCGATAGCTACGAAAATTGAAATCCGATAATAACTAACTATTACGGATCCAATGGAACTAGTTTCGTCGAATTCCGAGACTGCGCCCCGGAAGGCTATTTTAACTCGTCTATTAAATCGGGCGATTTTCTGAAATTATCAAAAACAGTTAAAATTTTACTTTTATAATTTTATTAACTTAACAATACATCATATAAAATTTATAAACACATTAAAAATGATTCTGGCTCATTCCAGACCAAAATCTGATTAAATTGCATTTTAATAATATTAAATTCATTTTTAAATTAATATAAAATCCCAAATATTAATTTATCAACTTTAAAATTCTTCTAAAATTCCCACCACACTATTTACACTCAAATAACTCAAAATAACTTCCTGAAACCATTTTTATCACTATTTACATCCAGATTTACCCTTTTTCCCAAATTCGAATATTAAATTATTATTTTTCCATAAATCAAATTCAACCCGAAATTACTATAATTAAACAGTACAGCTTATTTCATTGATTGAATCTGAATCTATTCATTTCAAAATCAATTAAGAATTCACATTAACATTTAAAACGAATTAAATGTTCAAATTCAATGGCTTAAAAATACGGGATGTTACACTTCAAGTCCAAACCAGACGTCTGGACTTGGTCACCTGGTCTGGGCAACATTTTGCCTAGGCCAAAGTGGCCAAAAGGTATCGAAAGCGATCGGTCGAGAAACGACGACTAAGGATTTACGCCAAGCGACAACCCGGCCTTATAGGCTCTTCGATACACCCCGAACATCAATGTCCAAACATCCATATAAGGACTTTCATAAAATTGGACCAAAGCACCAAAATTTGGAAAATTCACCAAATCAATTCAAATTGAAAGAAAATGAATATGCACAAATGTTAGGAATTCATACCTAACAACAATGATAGCTATAGACGTAGATGTGAGTTAAAGAACTCACCTTTAAACCCAAAAACACGAATGAGAAGCTTTAAAACAAAGGAGAGGCTAATTCCTCTTCAATACACCTCAAGAAGCTCCAATCTAAGCTCAAAAGTAATATTTCCTAAATTAGGTCATAGGAAATTTCAGAAATTGGAGAGCGATAGAGATGGAGAAGATGAAGAGGATTCTTACCTTAGCTTCTCTTTGATGTTGGAGCTAGAATTTGAATTTGCAAGGGAAACTAGGGCTTAGGATTTTAATTTCCTTTTCCTCTCCCCATTTTTACAAAAGCTTGAATGTTAAGAAAATAATAGAATGAATGAAGAGGAGAGGGGGCTGAGTTAGGGTATTAAGATGGGTTAGTGGGCTGAAACCCAAACCCAAAGCCCAAGTAGAAAAATAGCAAATTTTACTCAACTCCAAACATATCGATGTTTATACTCAAAAAAGTTGTAAACGCCATTTTGGACTCAATGGAAGTGGTCTCGAGTTTTAATTCAACTGTTTACAAAAAGTGGACTCAATGGAAGTGGTCTCCCCATTTTTACAAAAAGTGGTGTATATAAAAGAATAATTTTAAAAGCAATATAATTGGATGTGATATAAGTGTTTGTTAGGAAGTGAAATTCCACGAATAATTGGTTGTGAAATAAGATTATAAATAAAATGAATATAATTTGGAAATTTTAGAACTTAAGTTCCGGGATTTTTGAAAATTTCTTTCGAAGGATTTTGGAATATAATATTAGTACTATTTAGCAGTATTTTCGAATAGAAATATTTCAATACGATTTGAAAGAAATGTTTTAAAGGAATTTTGGAGGGAAATAAGTTCTGTACTCCCCTCTCTGTCGCTGGAAAATAATTTCGGATATGAATGCATGCATCATCGACGTTCATTTTTGAGTTTCAAAGCGGGAAGACCGCTGTAGTAGCTTACAGCACATTTGTTTGATAAAAAAAATTTAATTTTATTTTCAAAGGACGATTTGACATATTCGAAAGATATAAATGTGTATATATAAATATGATTTGAAAAGGAACCTGGAATTTAGTTCTTAAACTTTCAATTATTGTAATAAAATTAAATCTTGACTATAATAATAATTGAAACTTCTAAAATGAGAAATAAGAAATTGTGATGCTAAGTGATTAATGAAATATATGAGAAATTAAAAAATCTGTAACTTGTAGATGTGAAAAATAAGAAAATATAAATATTAAACATTTTGTTAACTAAAGTGAACAAAATAAACTTGTGTAACTTTCAATTACATTCTAAAAAGACATATATATATAACTTACCAAAATGTAAAAAGTTGTAATGTTAAATAGAAATATGTGATAGAATATTATACAAGTAAACTTAAGATAATGAAGCGTTCAATGGAATGATGTTATAAATTGTTATAAACTTAAGTTAATAATTTGAAATGTTATTAATTAAGTTTATAGAAGGAGTGAATACTATAAGTAATTGATTATAAATTTGTGTTAATGATTGAAGTCACTTATAAAGTAAAGTGAAATAGTAAAAGTGAATGTTACATATGAAAGGAATAAATGTGTAAAGAAAAGAATTGAAAACTTAAGTATGAGTTGGTTCACACATAAATGTTATATAAAAAGGAAATCAAAGTAAATAATAAATGTGAATTAACTGAAATAAAATGTATGCAATATTTCAATAATAAATTCATTGATGATCATAATAACTGAAATGGAAATAACTTGTGTAAGTAATGAAAATGACATAGTATGAATAAATGAGAAATGAAATTTTGTAAGTAATGAATGTTAAATAAGCTTTATATGAATGAATGAAAATAGACAAGTAGTAAATAATATGAAAAGAAATTTGTAAGAATAAACTTAACGACGTTTGAAATTTATTGTTTGTGTTGGCTTTTGGGATGCTTGGGAAATGATACTTTAAATTGTTTAGAATGTATAAATAATCTATTAAGTTATCTAAGACAATTGAGTGTATGGTATACTTAGTAATTTATTTTTCATTTTATACGATTAAAAGTTTCTAAATCCAAACAAACCATTTGTTTTGGTTGCTATGGGTGTATGGCTGATTTCTTTGATTTCATGTGATGATTGTATGCTTTTGGGTTGCAAGTGGTTGTTGCTATGTTGTGTTGATTTGTTATTGAAACAACTAAACATTTCTTTTATATAATAATTAACTTCTTTGGATTATATAAGTGAAATACAAGTTTATGGAAGCAATTGCTACCGCATTTGATTTCATAAATAAGCGTTGTTTGCCCGACAAATAGGTACGTTCTCTTATTTCGTTTTTCTAGTGATACTATATTGTTTTCCCGTGGTTTGGGATATATTATTTTGAAATATGTGGTATATATTGTTATTATTGATATTTTTATTTCTCCCAGACCTCTCCATACAAAGGAGACTCTGCCGAAATTTTCTATGAATTTTGGACGTAGAAATTTTTTATAAAAGTAAGGATGTATTCTAACTCTTATTGAACTTGAATATAAAAGGATTTAATTGTTTATGAATTGATATATTTTATTCAAGTTATTTAATGATGTAAATTAATTTTTAAAAATTTAAAATTTTGAATAAGATATATTGATTACTTAATTCCTCCTTTTCCTTCTTTTCCTTTTCGACGACGAAAAGTTTTGAGTGGGGGAGAGTGTAACGACCTATAATTTTCGGTAATTAAAATATTGAATTCAATAAGATTTTGTAATTTAATATTGGAAGAAATTAAAATTTGTTGTTTATTAATAAGAAATAACTAGAATGTAATGTTAAAAATGTTAATTCAAGACAATTGATAACTACTTTTATGTATTTCCAAATAATTGTAATAAATTGTAAAGTTACATTGGTTAGAAATTGTAAATAAGAATATAAAATCAATGTGAAGTTATTTGTTTTGTTAGTTAACAATAAACTTGGAAATGTGTTTGAATTGGCAAATTGTAACAATGGTTAATTAATCCATTGAAATTTAATTAGTTATAAATGGTAAATAAGGGAATAAATTAAATGTTATAATTAATTGGTGAAATAATATGTAATTCATTTTAATTGGGAAAAATCAGGGTGGTGTAAGTAGTTATAACATTTATTTCAAGATAATAAACTTATAAGTGTGATTAAAGTAAGAAAAGGTGACAATTGTTATATGTTAGGGGCTTTGCACGAAAGGTCCCTATTTCTGATGGTGTTACAAGAAAAGTCCCTATAGAAATAAGTGTAACAACCCGCATATCTATCGATTTTATATTTAAATATTTTATTTAAATATTTTATCGTTAGTCGGATGTTAGTCCGAAAAGCTACTTTTTGCATACGATCAAATTAGGACTCGAGACCACTTCCATTGAGTTCAAAATGACGTTTGCGATCTTTTTGAGTGTAAACTTCGATATGTTTGGAGATAGTGAAATTTTCGACTCTTTTTCCCGCCTTTGACTTTGGTTTGGACTGCACCCCTTTAGTTCAGCCCAACCATCTTCCTCACTCTATCAAAACACTTCAAGCTTTGTCAAAAATGGTGGTGGGAAGTGGAAATTAAAACTCCAAACACAAATTCTATTGCAAATCCGAGATTCAACATCAAATTCACGTGAAGAACATTGATTCAAGCTTGTTGGTGTTCTTGCTTTGCTCTCAAATCTCCATCTTCATCAAATTCCATGAAAAGGTGAAATTTTTGATCTCACATCTTGCCTATGATTGTCATTGGACTGTTGGGAATGATTCCCTATCACTCTAGCATCAACATTTGCATTTGGTTTGGATTGGATTGGCGAAAAACTTCAATTTTCAGTGTTTTGGTGATTTTTCTGGCCTTAAGTCGTTTCTGGCCATCGCTAAGTCGTCCACGAGTTAAACCTAAGTCGTAAGTCGTTCGCGTTGAAAAGTCACACGGAGCATAAGTCGTTCCTGGCCTTAAGTCGTTCTGGGTGTGCTAAGTCGTTCGCGAGTTAAGGGCTTAAGTCGCGCGCGTTGAAAAGTCACCGCCTTTGTATTTCTGTTCGCCTGTGCTAGGTCGTCCACAAGTTAACCCCTTAAGTCGTCCATGAGTTAACATCTTAGGTCGTCCCCGAGTTAAGAGTTAAGTCGTTGCCTTCTGCTATCTCGTCCTGGCTTAGGTCGTACTGAGATAAGTCGTTAGGTCGTATAGACCTTAGCTCGTAGCTCGTATTTGAGCTTAAGTCCTAGGTCGTTAGCTCTTAAATCCTAGGTCGTATGGCTCTTAAGTCCTAGGTCGTTAGCTCTTAAATCCTAGGTCGTATGGCTCTTAAGTCCTAGGTCGTTGGCTTTTAAATCGTTAAGTCGTAGGTCGCTGCTCCTACTAAGTCGCTCGGCCATGCCAACTCCGCTAGCTCGCAACTGTTAGGTCGTATGACCTTGAGTCGCTCATATGGGTTAGGTCGCTAGACTTTGTTAAGTCGTAGGTCGTCTCCGACCTAACATTTCCACTGCTATTTCACTAGGTCACTTGACCTTAAGTCGTAGGTCGCTAGACTTTGTTAAGTCGTTGGTCGCTCGACTTTGTTAAGTCGTAGGTCGTCCCCGACCTTACCCTTAGGTCGAATGACCCGTGACTCGCTAGGTCGCGATTTTCCTTAGGTCGTATGACCTACTTTTCCTTAGGTCGCTGGACCAGCCTGCCTTCATTAAGTCGTACCGTGACGGGGCGCTGCCCCGCACCCCGCCAGGGGCGCTGCCCCCTGGACCCCGTATTACTCTGCGTAGGCAATCTTATCTGAAAAGCATTCATCAGAACTTCCACTTTGATGCATTTTGAGCTGATTTCCTTGGATTTTATTCACGTCCTCGAATGTGAATTTTTGTGATAGATTGTTCCAACAATCGTTTTATGACTTGTCACTTTAAAGATATGAAGGTTTTAATACTAGTAGTAAATATCAAAACTCTTTCATCAAATCGATTTCAACACTATTTTTAATATCAAAAGTTCGCTTTCTCAAACCGATTTCCAATCTACTAATATATATAAGCCTTTACTTCACTCGAATGAGAAATCGACTTAAACGACTTAGTAAAACGAGTGGTATGAAACGCTTGCGTTCACTTCGTCGGTTAGCTCTTGGACTTGTTCGATTGAACCCTTTTGTGACAATTTCCTAGTGAAGATCTACAGTTTGTTCGTAAATATTTGAGTTAAGCAAGTGGTTATGGGACATGAAGCTAAACTCTTATATTTACTAGCTTAGTGTAATCGACACTTCTTTATGATCGATGATGATCATTTTATGGTTTAGACTAGCAATGTGCGATGTCTCTTCGTCCGTGTGTTCGGACTTGCCTTCGGGCCATCCGTGTGTTCGGAAAATTAAATGGATAGCTTCCATGAGATAGCTTCTCGTCCGTGTGTTCGGACTTCCCCCTTTTAGTGATTTCTGGATTTCGTGTGTTGATTTCTGGATTTAGTGCTTCACCAACTTCTGTGGTTTTCACTGATATGATATCAGTTATTGTGTATTGGTGAATTTGTGTGTCATTACCTTTTTATGTGTTTGGATCTTTGAGAAGATTCTTGTGATATTGATTAATCCCTTGTTGATTATCATTTACATACTTATAGTAGTATGCCATCATGGTTATTATATGTTTATGCCATACCCCTTATCCTATATCATGTCATCTGATATATATAGTTAGACTGATCCGTTTATTATTTTCTTATAAATAATACTCAAGTCAGACCGAGATGTTACATGTGCTTCTGCTTGACTTCTCTTCTGGATTATTCTGACTTTTGGCTAACTACTTAGATTAGTAGTTTTTGGTTGTACACATTTGAGATATAGACTCTATGTTGTGTATCTATTCTTTTGTATAGCACGTGATGATATTCTTTTGTATTATAGTGGATCTTTCCGACCACTACTCTGATGTACACTTTCATGTGTTATATGTTTATTCATATCTTCTTCCGCCTTTGTGATATGGATGTCTGTGACTGATTTATGTTATGATTATTTCTATGTTTGTTTCCGAAGATTATATATAGCCACCGTGTGATAGCTTTGTGTTTGTATCGGTATGTCGGATTTCCTCCTTAAAAGATATGCATTCTATTCTATCTGACGTATCGGTGCTCGCACAAAGAAGTTACATGGATGGTCGCTCCTCCACAGCCTTATTCTCCGTGCTAATTGACAGCACTACATCGTAGTGTTCTTGGTTAGCGTGGGTATAGAGGTGGGGCGTCACAATAAGTATGTAAATTTAGTCCCTGTTTTTCTAATCAGAAAACGCAAGTTAGCTTGCGCTTTTTAAAATTTTAAAATTTTCAAAATCAGAAAGCGCAAACCAGCTTGCGTTTTCCTGATAGAAAGCGCAAGCTACCTTGCGCTTTTTAAAAATTTCAAAATTTTACAAATTTTCAAAAAAATTTCAAAATTAGAAAGCGCAAGTTACCTTACGCTTTTCAAAAATTTCAAAATTAGAAAGCGCAAACTAGCTTGCACTTTCCTGATAGAAAGTGCAAGTTAACTTACGTTTTTCAAAATTTTCAAATTTTAGAAAATTTTGAAAATTTCAAAAAATATTTCAAAATTAGAAAAGTGCAAGTTATCTTGCATTTTCTGTTAGAAAAGTGCAAGACGCTTTGCATTTTTTTTATTTTTGAAAAATAGGAACCAAATTTACAATTTCATTTCTACAGGGACTTTTTGTATAACAACATCAAAAACCGGGACTTGTGACTCATATCTTGTATATGTTACCTATTTAATTAATCTGTTGAATTTAGTTTGCAATAAATTATGACTAAATGTAATTAAATATTACGTTAATGTAAATTAAGATGAAATTGGAGAATATTAATGTAATAAGATATAAAACAATCCTAACTATGCCTATAGGGTAATGATTGATTGTAATAATATATGTTAATATAAAAATGGAATAATTTAAGAAACAAATGTTGGAGTATGAAATAAACAGTAAATAGTTGTGGTATAATGAGAATTCGTTTGAAATCTAATATTGAATATAAACTGCAATAATAGTTGTTGGAATCCTTTAATTGAAAAGAAAAGACACGTGTATTGTAATTAATAAGTTAAATATAAGAACTTACATTTCAAATTAAATTAAGATAAAGATTTTAATGAAATTTAAGCTTTGACTTGAAAAGAATAAATTGTATGTTTGCTTCTAACTGGAATAACAAATGTTCAATTTGAATAAAGGATGGAGTGAAGGTTTTAATGAAAGAATAACATAATTTGTTATTTGAAATGCATCTTGGAGAAGTTGATTTTCAATAAGATAAAAACATTTACTTTGTAAATAATGTATAAATTTTGTTGTATATGAAATTTTATAAAACATGTTTGAATTGGTATAAATGAAAAGAAAACAATGTTTATAATTAGAATTTGTTGAAATTAGTAATGAAATGAATTGGAATTAGATTAATTGAAATGTTTCAATTAAAAGAAAACATAAATGAAATTGTAATGAATGAATTAATATAGAAACTTGCATTTTGTGTCAATATGGAACGAACATTTTAATTAAGATAATTGCATGTTTTTAGATGTATAAAAATAAAACTTTCATTTTGAATAAGTATGATTTTGGGAGAAAAAAATTGAATTTTAGGATAATACACACACACACATTAATATCCAAAATTTTAAATATATCAGAGGGTTCATGGTTGTGTAAGTGTTGTGGAATCAATTAGAATTACCTTTAATTAACAATTGTACATTAATTACATATGTTCACGTATATTTATTTTTCCATTTCATATATGGTTAAAACTTGTAAATTTGTTGCATTAATGTGACCGTTACAGTAATTAAAAAAGTAAAGTAAATCATTTTATAATGCATATATAAATATATATTCATTAATTAATAAAATTGATTTGAGTAGCATAAATAAATGAATAGATTGATTGGTAGATTAATTGATTGATTGATTGTTAATTGATTGATTGCGCTAATGGAGTGTGCACATATATTAACGTAAAACGAATGTTTTAATAAAGAATTAAATGATAAATATGTGTATATTTGGGTTTGTTGAAGTGAATTAATAAGAGTAAGTTTTGGAATTTGGATCCCAAAGGTTTATTTATAGTATATAAGTGGTCCCTTCATTTACTTTGCATTTATTATCACATCCACATTCTCTTTCTTTTCATTTTCAAGTTCTCTGTGTAGGTTTCATTTGAGCATCCATTTAATTATTAGAATACTCATTCGTTTCTTATTAATTAATAATTGCCTCATTCTTTTCATTTGTTTCTCAATTGTTCGTTTGCTCCTTTCAAGTGCTTTACCTGAAGTTTTTTCCTTTTCCTTTTTCCATTTTTAATGTGAAAATCCAAATTAATTTTCATGCCATCTAACTAGCATTTACTATTCTCCGTTTCTGAAGTTTATTTGGTTCATGTGGTGTTAGTTCTTGTAGTTTCCTTTTATTAGCAAATCTTTCTTCTGAAGCTTCGTATTACAGAACGGAAGATTTATTTTTATCTTTATTCATATATTTATTCATTTACTTTACCTCTTTCAATACTACCATTTTATGGTTGTTCATATTCTTACTTTATTTCAATTACTAGTTTGTTTACATATACTTTATTAGCTTTTCTTTTTTTTCCATCTTCATCCCTGTAGCCTCATTTCATTTTTCAAATCTCATGTTCTGTAGCTTCATTCCTCCAGACAAACTTCGATCTCATTTTTCTCTCTCTCTTCTTTTTCCTCCTCCTTCATTTTTTTCTTCCTCAAATCTCCTTCTTCTTTTTTCAAAGCTTCCCTTTTCTTATTCTTATTCTTCAAATCTTCTTCTTCTTTTTCAAAGCTTCTTTTTCAATTTTTTTCAATTTTTCATCTTCTTTAAATTTTCTTCTTTTCCAAACATTCTTCTTTTTCCAAATCCTTTTCTTCAAATCCAGATCTACACAAACTTCTCTGTCTCTTCCAAAACTTTCTATATAAAAATAGAAGATTAAGATAGCAAGGAAATAAATCAAAAGGAGGAAGTAGTAGCGGATCCAAATCCGACTAGAAAAGGGAAATCCATAAGTGAGTGTTTTAATCCACTCACAATTACTAAATTATCTTATGTTAGTTAAATTAAATTTATGATGTGATTAGAAATTAATTGGTTGATGTTTTGTATGTTTAAATTGTCATTCCGGTTAAATATGACCTTTGTTGCATTTAATCATCGTTTAATTTAATATTGAATCAATTTAATACCTATTAATGATAATCAGTTGTCTATTGATATGTATTGGTTGATTTGGATGATGGTTGTGATGGTTGTTTGATTATTGATGCTGGATGACTGGATGTTATATTTTATATTGTTATAACACTACAAGTTCCCTATAGGTTGAAATGATACATACCCGAACGATCTGATAGATTTAGGGAAATTGTTATGAGTTGAAATGATAGACTCAAGCGATTTCATGCATCTGAAGTTAATTTCGGATTGCAGGTTGAAATGATATATACCCTAAATTTAAAAATAATGGCGGATTGAAATGATAAATATCTGTATCACTTGACCATAGGGTAGAAAATTATATACGGACACCGGGTTGGTTAAATTAATTGATTTTAAATCTTTAAATTTTGAATTCAGTTAAATGATATTTTGAAATAGATTTGATCTATATTAACTGAATTATTTTCAAAAATCCAAGCGTTAATGTTGAAATTGGAATTGATTTAATGAATTGTTAAAGGATTTAGAATGTTCGAATATAACTTTGAAATCTATTTAATTTATTTTAAAATATATTTAATCTATATTTAATCTATTTTTAATCTATTAAATCTATTTTAAAGCTATTTAATCTATTTTAAGTCTATTTAATCTATTTTAAATTAAATTTAAACTATCTTAAATCCACCTAAACTACGTTAAGCTATTTTTAAACCATTTTAAAGTATTTTAACTATTTTAAACTATTAAACCTTTTATACTATTTATAACTATCTAAACTATTTTCAAAATTTTGGATTTTGTAAAGTGTAAGTGTTTATATTTAAATCCTTGATTATAAAAGCGAATATGATTAAATGATGTAATAACCTAAGTGGGGATTTAATAATATATTTTGAGTAAATATGATGATTTTGAAATGAGTGTTTAACCTATTTTGAAATTATGATTTCGAAAGTGATATGGTGTGAATTGAATATGATATTTTGATATCAATATGAAACGGTTTTAAAAATGTAAGAGAACTATCCGGTGTGTAATAAGCATTTGGTTGTTAAAGAGATCGGGATCGGATATTGTCATACTCTCTGCCAATACCGAAAACCACTTTAACAACTGTGTACGTGGTGGAGATTCTAGAAATGAAGTAGGATGGTTTGGCAAACGATTCTGTATGAGGTATTTACGTGACCCTGACCCCTGTGAGTCAGCTTAGATGTGACTAAAATAGGAGCCACGCCGGGCCAAGTGAGGTCATTCCTCGTATCGGACATGCTTCTTTGATACCATATTATGACTTTGTGATGATTTGGTAGCCACTCCTTGATTTTGATTACGGGACTGTGTTCCGAGGTGGGCGGTAGTAGCTGCTATCCGTTACCACCAGTCCGGATCTGCAATTGGTATATCTACCCTGGCATTGCCTCGAGTGCCGTGTTCACATGCCCTACCGCGCCTTCTATGTGTTTGGTTTGTACCATACCTATGGAGTTCCCTTTGATAGCCTTCCAGTTTACGGAGGAATTACGGTATTGTATAGACTATAGGAATATATAA
Organism: Allium fistulosum; assembly: GCA_030737815.1. Classification (NCBI taxonomy): domain Eukaryota; kingdom Viridiplantae; phylum Streptophyta; class Magnoliopsida; order Asparagales; family Amaryllidaceae; genus Allium; species Allium fistulosum. The sequence continues at coordinate 599,375,172 of CM060908.1, forward strand.
AAATGTGTTAAGGGGGATATTAGTAATGCCTTAACGCTATTTTAATACTTTACTTTACTGTAGACACTATTATAATTGCGTATTGTACTATGTATGTAGATAGTTTAACGGATCCTTAGGAGATGGCAATCCCGAACATCTCTTAAGTTATTGCACTCACGTTAGACACTGGATAGGAGATGTCAAACCCCATAAAACATCTTTGATGCTGTTACACTCATATTTATTTACTGTTGATTTAACTTACATAAGATCTTTTAGTTCTGACTCGAGTGTTTTGTCTTTTCAATTCGCTTGGGTCAGTCTGATCTTTTCACTGTATCGAAGACTGCTTTTCTGAAGGACGAAGATGAAGATTTGTACTATTATTATTTATATATTCATACCACTGCATCATGTTGTTCCACTGCATTATTTAATTATTACTGCTGTATGTACTCTGATTCTGTATTGTAAAGGTATAATCAAATGTTATTTGTAGAACAGCTTCATGAACTATTTTTTTATTATTATATTTTGTCATTCCGTTGTGAGATTCTATGTTTGTTTCTTTCTTTCTCTGCTTTTTCTTATTTACCTCATAACAATCTGCCCTTTTGAATGGTTTAAGTCGGACGTGTGTGATTTATCGTCGATTTAAACCGTCCAAAATGGCAGGTCGTTACAAAACATGACTAGAATTAATAATTTATAACATGAGTTCTAAAACTATGTAAATTTTAAAAAAATATTATTTATGAAGATAATTTTTGAAATATGACCAAACCAAAATATGCATAACATTCATTTACAACATGAATTTAGGGCTTGCATGTGAACAATCACAATGAAGGAAAAAATCATGATGATATGTTAGATTTGACCGATTTAGTAAACAGTAAATTAGAAATGATTTTGAAATACTAACTAGTTGCTCATTCTTTTCGCATATACATATCCATCAACCCAGTTGTCAAGAAAAAAAGATCTAATAATAATAGGAAATGTTAAGTATAATGAAAATCATAAGAGAAACCAAAGAAAATGACATAATGACTTGCATTATCTATTTCGGCAAGAAACAACTTATTATTGTTTTTCTTTCTTCACTGGTAGATAACTATCAAAAAGTATATACTCCTCATAATAGTTTTTTTATATTTTGCCAACTTTATTAATATTTAACCATATCCTTTGTAACTATGAAATTCCCTTTTGATCCTAAAGTCACAACACTTAAATGCACCACAATTGAGCCATCACCATCACCATCACCATACCATCCACTAAGAACTAAGTATTCATTGTGAAATTTCATTAAATATCCCTATAGAAACCTATTATCATCACCACATCAAAGTAAAAAAAATAGCGTATATTAAGTTCCATATTGACCATAGATGTTAATAACTAATTAACTAAAATTATCCTTTAAGGTCAAAGTAGTCAAGGCGAAAATCCCTAAAAAGCCTCAGGCTTCCACCTAATACTTTCTTGTGCACAGGGCTATTTTGCGCTACTTAAACATCAGTTTCTTAGGTTTTATAAAAAAACTACTCTTTTAAAGTGTTGCTAAGGTTAAATTTTAGACCTCAAAAAATGCACATCCAAGCAATTGGTAAAAAAGCATCAAGGATTCATCTAAACCAAATCAAGAAGTCGCAACTTAAATCGACAACAAAAACAACAAATAATTAGCAACTACAACATAAAACTTTAATTCAAAACGAAATATAATTTAAAATGAACTTAAAATTAAAATTGAAATTTAATTCAATTTAAAATTTTAATTCAAACTAAAAAAATTAAACTTAAAATTTGATTTGAAACTGAATACTTTAGATTTAATTTAAAATTTTAACTTAAAACGTTAAATCATTAAACTTTCAATTTAAAATGAAAATTTAAGACTTAAAACTTTAAATTCAATTTAAAATTTAGACTTAAAACTTTAAATTATTTAACTTTAAACTTAAAATTCAATTTAAATTGTAACTTAAAACTTTAGATTCAATTTAAATTGTTAACTTAAAACTTTAAAACATTAAACTTTAAATTTAAATCTAAACTAAATTAGATTTTAAAATTTAAATTTAAAATTTAAACTTTATATGGAACTAAACTTAAAACTAAACTAAACTAAATTTTAAAATTTTAAACTAAACTTTGAAGTAACTTAAATTTAAAACTTAACTCAAGTTATATACATAAAACTTTCAAATTTAAACCAAACTTAATTAAAACTAATTCAAGCAAGAATTAAATGTTAATTATAGTTTTACACATAATAATCGTTTCATAGTAAACTTTTTTGCACCTTGTACTCAGTTGGAGGTCGAGTTTGGTGAGATGGTTTTTGGTACAAGAAGGTGAAAGCGGCATGCAGTTTGATATGCTAGTCGGTGATTCTGATGGTGGCGGGTGACTCCAATGCGAGTTGAGGCAAGTCGAGATTTGAGTTACACTGTGCCCTAATTTTGTTTGACACTTCCAAATAACCCTTAGTTGGATCGATTTTGGGTTGAAGCCCTTAATTCTTTCCATGACAGTGAAGCACACATTTAAAATGCATCTGTTTTTTGACGCTTCAGCATCAAAAGAGATTTTTTGGTGCATAAGCTTTGTCTGCACCGTGAGAAGGGAAAAAGCCATAGGTCGATGCCTAGAGCTTTTTGATGCATAAGCACACCTAGGAGAGCTCTTTAATAATAGAGCTTAAGGTAGGAAATAATCAGCTTAGAATATAACCCAAACAAAACCGTGTGTAGCGGAAACTTCACATAAGTAGAAACTGCTGAAGTTTTATCTATCAACATAGATAATCATTTCCAAGCTACAAGCAATTGAAGATAACAACATGTTTATTTAATAATACTCACACACACATGAATATATATATATATAGCCAAAATACAATTTCATTTTTCATAAAATACCAAAGCAACAATCTTTTTCTCATATTCAATAAAACTCCAACCTATATTCAAACAATAAAAAGCATACTTAATAATATATATATATATGAAAATGATTCAAACCCAAGCGATTGCAAATAGCAAGCAATTCAAACACATACCTAAGGAATTGCAAGTAGCCAATAGTTTGAACATGATGCATTTAATTAAAAACCAACCTAAATTCAAGCACAGTCCCAAGCAATTTTAAACAACGACATGCTTATATATACAGTGAGGTTACAAAAATCAAAACTCAAACTAAATTAAAAAAAGAAAACCTAAATTAATGCTGAGGATTTTAGTTTTGGTATAATAAATATAATTAAGAACAAGAAATAGAGTGGGAATGTCAAAATTTATTTGAATCTAAAATGAAGTTATACATGAATGGAGGGAGGCGGAAACCGTAGATATGAAAGGGACAAAGAAATGATATGAAGTATTGAAGAAATCGTTGCAAATTAGATCGTAAACATTAAGGGTACAATCACATAATAACTGTTATACTTATTGCCAAGTGGAAGTAACTGTTGGCATTTGCAATGTTAATACCATTACAAACTGAAAAATATAAATGTTGCAAATTGGCTGATTTGACATAGTATAAATTAAATTTATTCAATGATCATGCTTACATATTTCTGAAACCAAGCCTCAAATCCTTTATTGGGTTGAAGCCTTGGATTTTGTTGCCCAAATGGACTGTTAAACAGTGCTTAATGTTAAGATAAATATAATTATAATATACATAACATAATTGACAATAAATGAATAAATATATTTTACAAACCTAATAGGATCTGATAATTCTTCATAGTTGAAAAGCACTATTGTTCTAGCTATAGCAAACTCTTTAAGAGTTCGAAAACTTCCATTCTTCCACTTACCAGATGTATGTTCGTGCTTTTTGAAAAATAGAAAGAGAAATGTCCACAGAATCATCATTAACATCGTTATTATGAAGATCACTGTAGAATTCAGTTTAACATGGTCTTCGAAATAATAATTGAAAAATGTGAATGCTTCTTCAATAATGTATGCATGGCAGATTGAACCTTTAATGCAAGCTTTTTGTTTCGCCTTTTTTATAGGTTACCCATAAACCTTCATAAGAAATGTGTATAAAAAAAAGAAGTTATAAATTCTACGTTTATTATGTTGATTCTGAAAAAGAATATAAATTCTTGTTTTATTGTAGTACCTCGCAAATGGATACATTCATTCGTACTGTACTGGTCTTTGCATTAAAGCTTCAGCTAGGAGATGTATGGGTGGACGTTCCATGCAACTGAAGATTCTAAGAGGAAATATATTATCTAATTTACACAATAATTTAGGTATACCAGTTTCCACTTTCTCCAAATAAGTTTTATTAAGTGTGGTTAAGCATAATTCTTAGTTTGTTCTAAGCTCGATTATGGGCATCCTCACCTTTGGGGCAACAGCTCCGTAAATACAATAAGGAAATGAGTCCTAAGTATACATGCCAATTATGACTCTTCATACCCGACAACTGAAGATCCTTCATATCAACACATCCTTTTATGTTATAGCAATTCCATTAGAAAAATGGAAATTTTGAACCCGCTTCAATAGTTTTTGTCGATGCTTATTTTCCAACTTGTAACATATAAGATATTTGAAATTTGATCATTCGCTGTTAATTTTAAGCTCAGAACGATTACAGTATAACATGATATCCTTCCTTGACATCAAATCATCTTTTGTTATTCCTTTCACATTCATTATCATGTTAAAGAATTTCTTGAACACATTTTTCTCATTATGCATTACATCTGTATTGCATCAAAATTATATATTTTTCAGATATTGTAACTCCCAAAACATACTTTATTTGTAATAATTGTGATACTCTCTTTTACCAAGAATTATTGGCTCTTTTCATTTCTCGTATATTTTAGGACAATCTTGCACGAGCGCACACTTTTTCACTTGTCATAATAGTAGGTGGCCATAATCTATAATAGTTGTATTTCATTCAAAGTTTTTATTATCAAATCAAAAACGATCGTTTACATGTGCAAAATGATGATGTCGATCCCACCAATACTGCTTGCCACCATTTGTAAGTTGAAATGATTCTACCCAGTCCATGAAAATAGGACAAATGAATTTGCCACTAGAATTCCATCCAGAAAGCATTGCATACGTAGGAAAATCACTTATTGTCGATGTAACGACCTAGAATTTCAAACATATATTATTTAAATATATGAATTATTTAAATATTTAAATCTTCGATTTAATGTGATTAAATTGATTTAATAACCTTGTTAATCCTCTTTTAATTAATAAATAATGATGGTAAACTTGTTTTTGAAATTTGTTCATAGAAATAAATAGTTTGAAGAAATATTGATAATGTAATCGAAAATCGTTTTATTGATAAACGACTTCAAAACGCGTGAAATTATCATCTCGGAACACTATCTCAGATTTTTATGAAACTAACGTCATCGATACAAGAATAATGAGGTGATGTGCGTCGATGAGTTCCATGGCGAGCTGATGTATTGTGGGATCATAAGAGCACATAATGTGTGTTGATTAATTTGAGAAATTAAATATAATATATATTTTATTATGTAAACTAACCCCCACCCTTAAAAATAATCAGATAATTCGTTTTCCTCACTTCCCTTTTCTTTCTCTCTATTGTAAACAAAAGAAAACTTAGCCGCCACCTTCTTCGAATTAAACCCGTAGCTACGGGCATCGATAGGTGCTATGGTTAGATTCATTGAACTCGTAGTGAGAGGAACTTCAAATCTGTATGGAATTTAGGATATTGAATGACACTAGAGAACATCGACGTAGAGGAGCTGTCACCTAGGGTTGGCGATTCAAGGAGATTGGGAAGGAGTGAATTGAAACGGAGAACACCATCGTATTGCTCTTGTTGAAGAGCACCTTTCCCCATTCTTTAAGAAACTCCAATCGAAGGTTACGAATCGGGAAAATATAGTCGAAGAGGAGGGGTTATTGATGTTGCGATTCATAATAGGGGTGCAGATGTATCGTACTTAGGGTCGTCGAGTTCGGCTTGTGGGGAGATGAACTACGGCGGTAGTAGGAGCGCTCCTATGGTTTGTAGCTCGGTTAGAGGAGGATGGCGTGCATAGTCGAATGGGTGTATACACATGTATGTGTATAGGTTATTTGATTTAGGGAAGATGGATTATGAAAGGTAATTTGTGAATTAAGTGGTTAATTAAGTTAATTGATTAATATTTAATCTGATTTCTTATAAATTCGTATCTTTTGCATACAAGGTACAATCGAGACGCCATCTTCGCCGTTGCACTCATAGTGAGATTATCTACATCTTGCCATCTTGGTTTGGCTTGGGCTTAGGCTTGGGTGGGTTTACTCACCATCGAATTGTATATGTTGTATATATAAGTTTGTTGGTGAAAATATAAGTTAAAATAGAATACAGTGTTAGTTATTACTTTTGGATCCCTCCTTGCTTTGGAAAGCAAATGACGATATTATATGTAGTATAATCTCTCTTATAACCTTCCAAAACATGTATTGTGGCCAAGATTCATTGTTTACATGTTTGATGATGTTGTGTGAGAAGTTAAAATGTGTTGTTAATATTTAAAGTGAAATAGTCGCTATAAATGCACTTTGAAATGTCTCATATTTAACATATGTTAAATTGGTTAAAATATGAATATATTGTGAATATATATATATATATATATATATATATATATATATATATTTGGTTGTTATCTACACAATTTTTGGCATGTTTGACAAAAATGATTTGGTTTGGAAGGTTATAGAAATTGTAAAACAAAGTTGTGAAAGTTGGAAGCGAAAAGGTCGCTATGGATGCACTTTGAAAATGCCTTGTGTTCGGTGATTTTGAAAGTCAATTTTGAAAGTCAATTTTGAAAGACATCATAAGGGATTTTTTGTATTCTTACTAAAAACTGCAAGCGTACTTACTACTAGAAAAATATCAAAGTTTAAATATATTTTTTATAATTATTTATGAATTTTTAAAGGTATTTGAATTATAAAACATGCCTTTTATGGGTTTCAAATAAATTATAAAATAAAGCATTTTTAAGTAATATTTAATATAAACCATAGTATAAGTATTTTTAAAATATTTTCAAAGAATTTTTAAATATATATAGTTTTATAGAAAATTAGTTAAAAATAGTCTTATAAAATTAGTTAAGGTTTATTTAAAATATTTAGAAGCTTATTTAATATAGTATCTTTTAAATTATTTTAGAGTTTATTAATTATATTAGCTTATAAATAAAATTAGTGTACATATAAACATATACATCACTTTAAAAAGGTTTTTAGTAAATATATATAAGTTTTAAAAAAAGTAAGTTAGGTATTTATAAATGTAGTAAAGAAAGTTTGGATTTTAACACTTGAGTTAAAATAAATTATTCGAATAAGTCCAATTGAAAGTGTATTATCGTAATTAGTAAGTGTGGATATGCTTTGATTTAATAATGAATATTTTAAAGATAACTATAAGTAAATGGTTTTGGGTTGTAGTAAACAATATTTTCGTAAACTTGTTTTTAACCCTTATTAGTTATAATTAGGGAAATAATTAGGACTTTAATAATGAATACATTAAGGAAAATTATAAGTGAATAGTTTTGGGTTTGTTGTGATAATGTTTAAGTGACATTTGTCTTTGACCCTTGTAAGTATAATTGAATCTTTAAGAAGCTAGTTTTAAAGATAATTTATAAAATATAAAAAATCTTGGGTTGTAGTAAATAATGTTTCAGTAACATTTGTTTTTTAACCCTTGAATTTATATTCTAAATTGTACAAATATTATGAATATACTTAGATCTTTAATAATGGAATTTTAAAAAGAATAACAAGTATAGAATCTTTTGGAATAAGATAGAAAAAGTATATGTTCGGAATATAAAAGAGAGAAGTGGTTTATAGTAACAATGTTTAAGTAACATTTGTTTTTAACCTCTTTGATTATATTTTAAAGTAAGTAATTTTTTTAATGATGTGTGAATATACTTAATCAATTTGTGCTCAGTATATGAATAGTTTTGAAGTATAGAAAAGAGTAAACACGTGAATAGTAAATACTTGTATATATCTTTTATAAAAGGAAATTAAATCTACATGAAAGTTTAATTAAATCGGTGAAGTTTGATTAATATTTAAGTTTAATTAATAAGGAAGTTTTATTAGTAATGAAGTTTAATTAATAAAGGAAGTTTAATTAAATAATGAAGTTTAATAAATAAAGGAAGTTTAACTAATAATGAAATTTAATTAAAAACGGAGTTTAATTAAAAAAGGAAGTTTAATTAATAAGGAAGTTTAATTAATAATGAAATTTAATTAATAAAAGGAAATTTAATTAATAAGTGAAGTTTAATTAAATAATGAAGTTTAATTGAAAATGGAGTTTAATTAACAAAGGAAGTTTAATTAAATAATGAAGTTTAATTAATAATGAAGTTTAATTAATAAAGGAAATTTAATTAATAATGAAGTTTAATTAAAAACATAGTTTAATTAATAACGAAAATTTGGTTAATAAGAAAGTTTAATTAATAAGGAGTATTAATTAATAAAGGAAGTTTTAATAATAAGGAGAATTAATTAATAAGGAAGTTTTAACCAGTTAGGAGTTTAATTGATTATGAGTTTAATCAATTAGAAGTTTCGACTCATGAAAGAAGTTTTATTAGATAAAAAGGAGGTTTACTAATAAAATAGGTTTAATTGATAAAGGATTAATTAAATAAAAAAGAGAATTAAAAGTCGTTTATGTGACTTGATTGTGCTTTGTGTGTTGATTGTGCTTTGTGTGATTACTTATTTATGAAAAGTATTTAGTCATGTACTTAGCACTAAAGCTGACATAGTCGATTTGTTTCTGTCTATGAGAGTTAAGCATGGCAATACGAGTAGGGTGTAGGCTATAGTGCTTTAACCTACTGGGCTTCACCCTTGACCGATGGATAGCGGAAGTTGAGGAGGTTGGAAATGTGATAAGTATACGAGATTGATTTCCATATGCAATCGTTTCATTATTGTTGAATTAGAACAAATTAACTTGGGAAGTATCTAGAAGAAACACAGGAATTATACGATACGGTTATTCACATAGTGACCACATAAGGTACATATAAACTCGTCTTTCTCTTCTAAGACAAGTGATAAGAAAATCCGTCTGGATAGGAGATAATCTCCACCCTTATCGTTGTCTGTTTATTTTTGAAAGAACCGGAGTTAAGATAACCGGAAATTATTCAATTCGGTCTTGAAGAGACCAGGATCAGTAAGTGTACTACTTATCGAAAACCACTTCAAGATTGAGATATGTGTTCTATCTCTTGGAAGTGGATCTATTAGAGATGCTAGAATCTATGCGGAGATTCATGATCTGTTCGAGATGCTTAAAACCATGTAGAGGTTCGTGATCTGTTCGAGATGTTGGAATACATTTGAGGACTCATGATCTGTTCGAGTGATGATGGCTTGTGTCTTGAGATGTTGAACATGACTTCACCATCGGTATATGACTAAAGACAAAGTAGGATGCACAATCTCAGGTTTAACTATGGAATCGCAAAGCTAACTACTCAACTTCACTTCCTCCTTCACTTTATTGCTACCGATCTAAAAAGATTGAGCTCTTGCCATTGAATTTTTTCAGACTTCAAAACAAAAACGTGCTTCCTCTTGAACTTAGGACCTCGTCACCTATCCTCGCTTGCATTTGACACCGCCCGCGTCTCCTTGCCTTGATTCGACACTCACTGACCCAAGCCCGAAATACTTGAACTTCATATCGCATATTAGGTAAGTGAATGATGGACTCGGCTATAAGCATGAACGTGGATGAATGAACGTTGATAGCCGTGGAGTGGTATTGGATGTAGTTGGTTGTGGTTTGAGATCGGTGAAGGTGAAAGAAGAAAAAAGATGGAAATTTCTTTAAGTGATGGAGTTATTTTTGAACATTTGGTCCACATGAGAATCCCGCTTTGTGAACCAATATCTTCTTCTTAATCTTGAGCCTTTTCCAAAGCATGACCAATAGTGTGAAACTTGATGACACGGTCAGCGATGACGGTCACGTCGAGTGATATCCGGAATTTAAAAAACAAACTGTTAAGTAATATTAGAAATTTGAACTGGACGACACCGCACTGCACTGCACGACATTGCATTAGGATTCACTTTAGCACGAGGGGCATAGCTTGCAATTAATCTTCTAATGTTGATCATATGTCGAATTTTTTATAGAGATGGATTAGAGACGTTCCAAACGGCTTGTTGCATAAGCCATTGGTACATCCACTTTAAGATATGTCGAATTCGATGCCGAGTCAAGTTCAACTACGACTCCATATGCACAACAAACTCTGACAAAGCAAGTACAACAACAAGTAAATCCACAAGTATAACAGCAAATTCCAGAAAATTCGGTTGAGCTGGCAGACGGGCCAGAAGTAGATACTGCACCCGATACCCTTGAAGATGTCGTGAATTTAAATAATCTTATTGATTTTGTTGCCTCCAAAATCAACAAAGGATCTCTACGGAGAATATGTAAGAAGCACGGAATTCCATGCTTGTCGAGTTCATACCATCAGGGAAGTGCTCGCGATTATGAGTCAGGTTATCATTCTAGCTAAGATAGAGATGATCGAGATAGAACCAGTTACGACAGAGATCGCTCATCGCATGACTCTGCTTTCAAGTGTCACCTTAGGTCTAGATTACCTCCTCCTAGAGGTCCAAACAGGCAACCTGATCATCACGATGACATCCCTTCTAGTGATGCTTCTCGTATTCCACCTCTAGCTTCCATCAATGTGCAACCCCCGGTACTATCTCACTTCAAATGATCTTCCGAACGCAGGCATCACAAGAGTGGCTCTGAAACTTCCCAGCACAGGCCTGGCGAAGAAATTGTTATAATCCCACATATCTCTATAGAGGAACAGCTTGCGGCTAGTACTCAAATGGTCAAACTAAAGGAAGAATTTCCAAACATTTTCTTCGATGGTTTTTTATTTGTGCCTAACATGAAAAGAATCCATGCCGACGTCCAAAAGATGGCAATCAATTGTGTGGTTGTTGTCCATAACTAGTATAATGAATGTACAAAGATAGCTGAGAAAATTTCCAAAGTCTCTAGGATAGGTAGCTATAGATCGACAATCAAAAACTCATCAAAGCTGACAATAAGAAAATCATTGCTAATCCTGATGCTGAGTTCGAGAAACTGAGAATATCCCAAGTCGAATTCGAGAAGAAAGCTGAGGAGTCCATCAACACACTTGAAGAGGAGCAGACTAAGCATTGAGATGAAATGGAGATGGCTTTCCTTCAAAACAATGCTCTAGTAACGGAGAGGGATACATCAAAAAAACGCAGTTGAGATGAAAACCAAGCTAAAGCGTGAAATAAAAGTAAAAGATGACATGCTCTAGCAAACTCAAACTTATTTTGATGAGTTACTCGATGTCAGGGAGGAAAGAGACAATGCGCTCGAATGTGTTAGAGACATTGATGCACTTGTTAAAAGATAGGTTGAGGGTGCGGAACAACGGGTAGGAGAGCATGTGATGGAGAAGCTTGAACTACTATTGAACTAGTACAACGTTGACGTGCTCAAATTTTGATACTTGGAGTGGTTAAAAGATGTTCATCCCAGAATCCTCCCCTTGCTTGGGAGCAGATTGTTGAAGAAGAGAAAGCTTTCCTTGAAGGTGGTGAGGTGGATTTGGAGTAGCTGGAGAAAAAAGTCCTGGTAAGGGATGGGCCCAAGATTCTAAAGGATGGTTGGCTATTCTCCATCCGGGGTCGGCCGCAACAGCATAAAAAGACTTAGGCGAAGGCTCTGTGTCGACGCTACAAGATGCTGCCACTGCTAGCCAAACATTGGGGTCCTAGGTTGCTCCCGATTCATCTTCTAATCCTGGGTATGATCTGAGAGGCCTGAGATCCATAGGCATACCGTTCTCTCTCCAATTCCTGAAGGGAACTCCAGCGGCACTCCAGCTCGCACAGAACCACAAACCGAAGAAGGTATCTCATTAACTTCTCCTTTATTCCGAAAAGTTGATGTGTCGTCGATTAGCATAGCTATCTCCCTCCCTCCCTCTCTCTCTCTCTCTTTGTTTCTCAAGCTTCAAGTTAGCCCCATATTGCTCCGCTTCCCGACAAGAACCCTCAGCCGAGACTACAAGTGCCTATAATAGAATTAGTTGATGTTACCACTTCAACAGTGATTCCAACCATCCCGGTTGAAGAAACTTTCGGTCTTGACGAGTGGATGATTGATGCTTTGTTGGATGAAGGAGCTGGTGGGACTCAAGAAACTTAGATTGACTAAGATATTGTTATTACTGGGGTCTCCAAGCCCCTGTCGGGTACCACCATGCATGAGCTTGAGCAGGAACTTGGGAAAGAAGAAGATGGAAGTCATCCCCCTCCTCTATCCATCGCCTTGCTCGGGAAGAATAACTTTGCTTAAGTCTATATTCCTTCGCCCGGGAGCATTTAAAGCACACCTACATGATCCTCGTCAAGCATTCCAGCCTCTGTTCCTTTGCTTAGGAGTGCTCAAAATGTGTTTGCTGGAACATCACAGAGAACTCCACCCAGAGGCAAAGGAAGTAGGGGAAAGGAGGAAAGTGAAAAGATGAGGGCTCTATTGATGTATCTCCAAGTACTAAGAAGAAGCAAATGAGAACGAAGCTGGAAAAATATGTGCCGTTTGTTTTGTGCACATGGACTCTTTTTGGTTTGGCCGTCATTGTGTGGGTTGGCCCCCGCTTTTGCCTTTTCTTTTTAATGTCAATAACACTTATGCTTATTTCTTAAAATTCCATGTAAAAGGGAAAGGCTATTCTTTCATTAACTACTTGTATGGATTTGTGTAAGTACTTAAGAAATACGCTTTCCCTTTAATGTACTTGCGATCTATTTCTTTTAGTTATTATTGTCGGACCAAACCCTTAGTCCATTTTATAGTTCTCTGGCCTTTTATCGCTCTTGCGAATGTAAACTAATTGTAGAAGTGCCAAACTCTAGGAATAAGTTAGAGTTTACGACTTAGAACAGTGGTTCGGGTATTCTATTTCAAGATCACAATATTCGATTGCACCGAACTCCGAGCACTAATCTAAAGATACTTATCGTAGTTTGCACATCCTCGTCTAGGATTTACACTTTCAATCATGCCAAACTCCAAGTGTCGATTCAAAGTTCATAGGAAAGATCCCGCCTTATGCCGGGCATGGATCTTTAGTTTTCCTACTCTGGGCAAAGTGTTAAGAGTTAGACGGTCTTATCACCCCTTCTTTAGTTTATACTCCTACCCCCAATCCAAGGATAAGAGTTGAGCGAGTGAACGGTTGTATCACGTTCGTTTTGAGTTCATACTCTTACCCCCACATTAAGGGTGAGAGTTAGTGTACGGATAGTCATGTCACATCCGGTTTGAGTTTATACTCTTGGCCCCAATCTGAGGACGAGAGTTGATAGACGGACGATCGAGTCACATCCGTTGATTTTATACTCCTTCCCCCGATCTGAGGGCAAAATTAAGTTGGTATCAATCTCCGTAGATGTTGGTTGGTATCTATCTCCGGATACCTACGCACCTACATTATTCACATGCAGATTCATTTGAGTCGGTCAAGTCACAACTCTTTAGTAATGGAAACACAGAGTCTTGGACTCAAAAGGCCATTTATTCCATAAAATATGGGAAATGATAGAATTTGTCTTATTACATGGCTCTAGCCAATTATTTACGACTTTATTTCTAAGCGAAATAGCATCAAAAGTGCTTGCTACTCCATGCCCTCGGGAGTGGAATCCTATCTGTCGTCGCAAGCTTGAAGTTCCATCTCCAAGCTTCTGCTTTATTGCGTATGGACCTTCCCAGGTCGGGGCCAAGTTTCTATGGCTTGGGAAGATTAATTTGAGAACCATGTCACCAACTTTGAAGGTCTGATTCCTAACCTTAGTGTTATAATATCATGCGATTTGGTGTCGTTGTGCAGCTGCCCTTAGCTCAGTTGCATCACGCTTCTCATCAATCATATCAAGAGACTCTAGCAAGAGTTGCTCATTAGTCCATGGACTATAGTAAATCACTCGTTGAGAAGTACTTCCAATTCAGTCGAAATCATAGCCTCTGACCCATAGGCTACGACAAATGGAGAGTGGTTAGTCGCTGACTAATGAACTATTCGATAAGCACTTAGTACTAATGGAAATTCATTGACCCACTTACCTTGGCCTTTTCCAACCGCTTCTTAAGAATGGACTTGATAATCTTATTCACAGCTTCAACTGTCCATTCGCTTGAGAATGTGCCACCGCAGCAAATCTCTTCTCTCTGCGATACTTGCGGTAGAAATCTTTGAACTCGGTACTATCAAATTGTATCCCGGTATCGGTAAAGATTGCATGTGGAACTCCAAAACGACATATTATATCCCGAACAACAAAGTCGATTACTTTCTTTGTAGTGATTTGACCAATGGCTCTACCTTAGCCCACTTGATGAAGTAATCAACTACAACAATGGCATACTTCGCACCACCTTTAGATATCAGCAACACACCGATGATATCAATTCCCCAAACTGCATAAGGTCAAGGACTGACCATTTGAGTAATCTCCATCGGTAGGGCCCTTGGTATTTTAGCATATCTATGGCACTTGTCACACTTTCGGGTGTTAACAGCTGCATCTTGGTTGACAATTGGCCAGAAGTATCCATAGCGGAGGATCTTCTCCGGTAGGATTTGCTCCCCTGTGTGGTCGCCATAGGCCCCTTCGTAAACCTCTCTTAGGATTCACGTAGCCTCATCATGAGCGATACACCGAAGCATGGGGGTGGATAAACCCTTTCTGTACAGTCCACCTTCTTGCATGACATATCTTGGAACTTGTCGAAGGATTATTCATCATTCATTCCTTTTCTCCATAGGATTCCTCTTTGTAAATAATTCCAAATCGGAGTTGTTCATGACTTCTTTTCAAGCTCGGTCTCCAAGATCCAATTAACATCCGTCCGATCGATGCCCGAAGCCAAAAATAGTTCCATTGGAACCAAACCCATGAGCTGCGCATCTCCAAAACTAGCCAGTTTTGCCAGTGGATCAGCCTTCTCCTTCTCCTCTATGGAAAATTGATTATGTAATATTCAACATCAGCGAGCAACTCAAGGACTCGGTTCAGACAAGGTGCTAGCCTCGCCCCTTTTGGTTGAAACTCTTTTCAAATTTGGCAAACCACCAGCTAGGAGTCGTAGAAAATGTGCAAAGTCTTTATTCCCAGATCTTTGGTGACTTTGAGTCCTGTAATAAAGGCTTCATATTCATCTTCATTTTTTGTTGTTGGAAAGTCGAGCTTTAAGATGTAACAGATCGGGTGTTCTTCGAGAGTGACAAGTACAGCTCCAGCACCGAAACACCGTTCATTAGATGCACCATCCGTGTACATCTTCTATCCATTATCTTTCTGAACACTACTCTCTGGAGGATCATCTCGTGTAGTGAATTTAGCTATGAATCTGCCAAGGCCTGACCCTGGATTTCTCTTTGAGGCTGGCAAGTTATATCGTATTGGCTTAATTAAATATTTCATTTCACCATCCTTCCAAAAGTCTAAGGTCATTGCAAGACTTGTTGCAAAGGCTGGTCGGTGAGAACTTTGATTGGATGAGCCTGCAAATAAGGGTGAAGCTTTCTCAAAGTGGTCAAAAGGCAATATGTGAGCTTTTCCAACTTCGGGTAATTTCATTCTACGGTTGTCAACCGCTTACTGACTTAATAGACTGATCGTTAGATGCAAGATTCCACATGTACAAGTGCGGTGATCAAAGCATGCACCGACACTGCCAAGTATATAGACAAGTCCTCGTCATCCATCGGCTTCGAAAGGATGGGGGGTCTCTCCAAATGGTCCACCAGAGCTTGGAATGCATTTTTACACTTGTGGTTCCATTTGAAGTTCCTTTTTCCCTTCTTAATCACCTCGAAGAAGGGGATGCATTTATCTGTCGCACTGGAAATGAACCGACTCAGGGGGGCGACCTTCCCATTTAAGCTTGGACCCCCTTGATCGACTTTGGGACCATGATTTTTCTCAATGCCATGATCTTCTCTACATTGGCTTCAATCCCATGGGAATTCACAATAATGCCTAAGAATTTCCCTAACACAATGCCAAAAGAGCATTTCATGGGATTGAGCTTCATCCCGTACTTTCGAAGGACGCCAAACATCTCTACCAGATCATAAACGTGGTTCATCGAATGCCACGACTTCACAAGCATGTCATCCACGTAGACTTCCATCGAGCGTCTAATCTAGTATTTCAACATCCAGTTTACAAGCCTTTGGTAAGTTGCTCATGTGTTCTTTAATCCAAAGGGCATGACCGGGTAACAATACAATCTGAGGTCGGTTATGAAGCTGGTGTGTTCTTGATCCGGGACATGCATCGGGGCTTGGTGTATCTAAAGTACGCATCCATATATGAAAGTAGCTCATGTCCAATGGTTGAGTCCACCAACTGATCGAACCTCAAAAGTGGAAATCTTTTGGGCATGCCTTATTCAAATCAAAATAGTTGATGCATGTCCTCCACTTCCCATTCGCTTTCCTCACTAAGATAAGGTTAGATACCCATTTAAGGTATAAGGCATCGTGGATGAAGTTTTTGTCCTTCAGCTTATCCAGCTCTTCCTTGAGTGCAGCGGATCTCTCTGGACCTAGGCTGTAGCATTTTTATTTCAAAGGAACACATTTGGGATTTATATTTAATGCATGGCATGCTATCTCCGGTGAGATTCCATACATATCCAAGTGTGTCCAGGCACACATCCAAGTTTTCTTGGAGAAAACCAACCAACTCCTTCATCACTCTCGCTCCGAGCTGGGATCCTCCTTTAGGAACCTATTCGGATCATCCCAGCTGAACGGAACATCAATTATCAACTCAACGGAAGCTGCACTTCCACCTTCTAGCTCTTTATGCCATTCCATGTCATCGTGGAACCGACTAGACTTCCTCAGTCAAGGCTTAGGTTGTAGTTGCTATGCATCCAAAGCCTTATTGTAGAAGGTCCCCTCTATATTTTTTTTTACTTTCTCCCTTCGCCTTGCCTCCTTTAGCTCGATGATGTAGCATCCGCGACTAGTCACTTGATCTCCCTAGATAATCCCTATGCCATTCTCCGTTGGAAACTTCATAGTCAAACAGCAAGGTGTTATACCTGCTCTGAACTCAGCCAAGGCCGGTCAGCCTAGAAATGAATTGTAAGTTGAGTAAATATCTAACATTAAAAATGGCACGACTTGCACTTGCTTGCAGTTGCCCTCACCAAGTACCGCCAATAATTCTACATATCCAATCGGCTCATTAGCCATCCCATTGAATCCCTATATTCAAGATTTATAAGGTTTCAAATCCTTCTCCTCCAACATCATTTGATCATAAGCTTTCTTAAACAAGATATTAACTGAACTCCAATAGTCAGCAAGCACTATACGAACAATGGTAGGGCCAATTGTGGTTGTGATCACGAGTGGGTCAATTTTGGAGCTCCCACTCCATCAGTGTCTCTATTTCGGAAAACAATATCGTTAGTCATCATTCTGCATTGTTTTGCCAGAGTCCCATCTTCAATAGCGAAGCAACTTTCACTCTCTGCATGTTTTATTACACCTACATATATGTCCATTTCACCAAGACTCTTATCAGTTAGGTGTGGCCTACCGATAATTGTATTAATCACCAATCGCTTTTCTTGCTGCTTGAATTCATCAGCACTAGGCTCAGCTTGCCCCTGTTCGGAAGACGACCTAAGGGAATTAGAGTTTCCTTGCTTGCTATCTTGCGAGGCTTTCATATATTACTGTAACCTTTTCTTTTGGATTAACTCCTCAATCATATCTCGCAGATGTCAGCACTTGTTGGTATCATGATCATGGGTTTCATGGAATCTGCAGAACTTGCTTAAGTTTCTTTCCTTCTCAGTCGACTCTCTTAGAACCGGCTTTCTGTACTGCTCGGTGTTTTGAGTTGCTAGATGGATATTTTCTATTGAGTTGTTCAGTTCGGTATAACTGTTGCACTTAGGAGTCCTAATACGATTCATGTTACCTCTTCTTCTTAGTCCCATCATTGTTTTGTTTTTTATTATCGTTTTCGATTATTTTTTGGGTTACCAACATTCACGTCTACATTTCTAAAGCTTCCTCCGGACTGCTTTATAGCAACATTGCTCTGCATCACTTCATTCGAATTCCCAGCACCGGTTCTCCATGGACGATTGCGCGCTTGCTCCAAGTGTAAGTACTTATTAGCCTTTCTATAAAAATATCCATTGTTGATGGGGGCTTTCCTTCCAACCATTCCCCAAACTTAGTATCGGGGTGAATCCCTCTTATCAACGCCGTCAGCACTATGTCATCCTTAGGATCTGTAACTTATGTCACGTCTGTATAGAAGCAATTCAAATATCATTCAGCGACTCTCCCTTGGCTTGGAAGAAGTTTGACAAAGACATCACATGCTTTGGACATGCAGTCTGCAAACGAAATTGTTCTACAGACTTCTTCGATAACTCAATGAAAGATGATATGGACCTCGACGGAAGTTGAGGTAACCACATCGTAGCTACTCCTTTGATGAAAATCAGAAATAATGGCATTTCACAGCATCGAAAGCACTAGATGAAGCCATATGCCATTCATGTCTCATCAAGTGTTGTTTAGGATTCGTGGTTCCTCCATAGAACATCATAGTTGGCATTGCGAATCTCCATAGGTATCTCCCATGTAGAATGTTCTCTATAAATGGACTTTGACTAGGAGTGGTGCCCATTCATTATTGCTTCTAAAATGATTTTCGCTAACAAGTCTCCTGACCATATCCTCCAAGTAGTGTGGGTCAGCAGGTTCGATTGAACGGTGGTAATCAGGCTCCGTCCCGAGTGTTTAGCTTACCAAACGCTCTCAGTTTGAGTCTCGGTACCTAGGTTCTCCAGCCTCTAGGAGATCCATTCATCTAGAAGTCCCCCACGTTTGACTTGCATGGGTAATATCATCAATAATAACATGATTCTTCGTATTCTAACCACCAGCAATGCATCCTGAATCTAGGTCCATGCCACATTCCATAGGATGGGATCTAGGTCCACCATTGGAGGGGTTGGTACCAACCCCTAATCTTGGGTCGGTACCGAACCACAAATTTGAGCCTGGGGCTTGTCTTCCTCCCTGGTATGATGTTTTAGTAGCACTCTAAGTCTTCTTATACTTCTTATCTCTCCATCTCCGCTTGGATGATGAAGAACTTTCAGATGAGGAATTAGAATCCCTTCTACCCCTTCTACGGCTTTTTTGAGTTAGCTCATTCAACAGCCTCAAGCTTTGCTGCATCGTTTGATTCATCTCATTCTGTCTAGCCTGGAATCTATCTTCCATCTACTTCATCATGTTGTCTATCTTCATTCTAGTCATGACGTAAGTTGGAGTTTGGATCTCCGGTTGAGTTTGTTGGACAACTCCATCTCCATGCTAAGGATTATGATTCTCAACTTCAGTGGTAGCTTTGGAATTGGTAGAACAATCTCTTTTTAATAGGGACATGGTAGAAATCTTCTAGTATACCTTTGTAAATCTGAGTTGTAGAATTAAAAGGTAGAGAAAGTGGATCTGTCTCTTAGATATAGGATATCCAATAGTAGATGATGGATCCAAGTAGCCTGAGAATCTGATTTCTCGGTGAAAGCACCAAAATGTTTGAACCAAAAATGGCACAAATATCTAGAATTTTACGTAGGGAATAAAATATGAAGAAATGTAAATAAAAATAAGAAATAAACAAGATATAATCATTTATAGTGGTTCGAAAAAGCGAGGTCCACGTCCATTTTAAGATTTTATTGCTTATATCTGAGTTGAAGGCAGAAGTTCTTAGGGGTCGGTATAACTCCGATACTTAGACTTTTAGAATTACAAGAATATAGAGTATGGAAGAACTAGAGCCAAAAGATCTTGAAAACCGAGCCTTGTCTTCTTTTTTATAGAGGTAGGAAGCCTAATATCTCCCAAAAAATATCTCCAAACTGTTATCCACGATTTAGACTGATTCTTCTAAGAAAATATGTGCTTACTCATGAGTATATATGTGTTGGTACAACTCCAAGGTTAGGGGTCGGTACTGACCCATAGGATGGCAAATATTGTTGTCTTCAACTCTTACCCTTGGCTCGTCTAGTGGTTTGCTTTGTGATTTCATAGTTGTTTGCACCAATATTAGCTTGCTTCTGTATCCAAATGAAGGTGTTGTGGAAGAACAGAGTTGCAGCTTCAAGTAATCATGTAGATTGATGGAGAATTGCTTTAGATAAACAAAATGACATTGGAAATAGGCTATCAGCATTAAGTAGGACCAGTAGGCAGAAGATGGGTCCCCTAAGTAGAGAAAATAGGGGTCGGTACCGACCCATTGCTTGGGTGGACCCATGTTGTTTTGGTCATGGGTTGTTCTGGCACTGGACTTCTGGGCTATCTCTCTGGGCTTCTCGCCTTGATAACTTGAAGTTTGAATTATCCACTCTGTCCGAATATTGTCTGGTCAAAAGACTGGATAACACCTAGACATTATCTATTATACCACAATATGTATTTATTAGATGGTTTGACTCTTTTGAGGGGATAATTGTCACGACGGTCTCAAAAGGTTATATTATATGTTGTACATATTTCTTGGTTTCTCACACCAGAATTTTGTCTGCCCTATTGTTTTATTTTTCCCTTATTTCCACTGGTGCTCTTTCGAGTAATCTAAGAAAGGCAAGATTTCGTTGATGTTCATTGGGCTCTTGGAGAGGAGCTGGATGTTTGCCTACCATAGTATTATTATTTTGCTGCATTACTTTATGTGTATATATCAGCAATTATAAGGAAAAGTCGTTATAACTATCCAGGCTGATGATAATACTCTGATTGGTAACTCTGAAATGCTATGTATATTAGAGTAGCATTGTGTACTATCTTTTGGTATTATATGTTATCATTTCGCATGTGAGATTTTAATGTTTTTGTTCTCCTCTTTCTTGTTCCTTTTCTTTTCTTTTTCTTTACCTTAACATTCTATCTTTTTGGCACTTGGATGCTCTATATATGATATCGTGGATGTATTAATGTCGATATTCGAGGGTCAAAAACCCAATCATTATAGTCCACGACAAAGAAGTAAACATTCTAAAGTTAATTTTTTTGAAGCGTTGTACGTAACAACACCCTTTGTCTATAGTTTTTTCAACTCATTAACAGAAGGCTACAAATACACGTCTATCTTATTTTTTAGATTTTTAGGTGTAGGCAAAAATACAGTTAAATATGTATAATTCTTCATACTCATTAACAAAGAATAACCGATGACGTTGAATAAGGTTTACCGTATGAAGCAAATGATGCAAAACCATCCGTACATAGACCAAGTCTTACATTATGGGATTCTTTAGAAGAATTATGGTATATGTCATCAAAATGTTTTGTAGTAGCCGCAGATGCATATAACATTTGCAATATATGTATATTCAGGAAACAATGCATTCTGGTGAAGTTTACCATTTACAACTGGTTTTTGTCGACTTATATCTCGGTTGTTTACAGAATTTACACAATGGAAATTTTTTATCTTCATTCTAATAAATCATGCATTCACTTGGACACATGTCAACTATTCATATGAAAATCCAAAGGTAGAGATTTCTTTTTTAGTGAGTACGAATTCTCTGCCAATACATTGTAAGATGGAAGCATTTTTTTTTTACACAAACTAAGAATTGCATTGGTTTTCTTATGTGTTATATTAAGATTTTATAGCAATTAACCAAGATTTCATAAATAAGTATGTTATTTTACAATTGTTCAGAAATATAGTATTTAATTTAGGAAAATAAAATATTTTTGTAAGAGAGAGTAGATATTGTAAAAATATTTTATTTGGAAGTATATTAGTAAAATGGTGTTTTAATCAGATATTGGAAGTTGAATTCAGTTTCGGAAAAACATTTTAGTGTAAAAAAAATTATTTTTCAGACATCTTTTAGAAGTGTTTTTATGATGGCATTATTATTTGGAAACACTTTATTAATAAAGGAAAATTTTATCTATGGAAAGAGAAATTTTTTATGGAAAAGTGTTGCATTTGAATATACTCTTATGAAAGCAAATTTTGGTTTAAAATGTATTATTTTGAAAGAAATGTTTTAATGAAAATATCTTAGCTAAAATTGTTTTATTGGACATCTTTTGAAAAAATGGTATACGTTGAAAAGTATTTTGTAACCACAACTTTTTAATTTAGATCACTTTGTAAATATGTTATGTCAAGAGACTTTCTAGAAACGAATATTTTCATTTTATAGATATTTTAAAATATATATACTGTAAAGTTGGAGGAGTATTTGTTTAAAAAGTTGTTTTGAGGGATAAAACTATTTTAATAATAGAAAATATTTAGAATGTCTGCGTCAAAAGTACATAGCTGTGGAATATCTAGTGGGAATTCTTGTTTTAAAGGAAATAATATTTTGTTGAATCATTCTTTATAGTGAATATTATATGATGTGGAGAATGTTTATTTTAAAGTTGCTTTACAAGAAGGTTACTGCCAAAAAGTGATGTTTTATTTTAAAGAAATTATTTTCTCAAAAGAAATATAATAAAATGATGTGTGGAAATATTTAAAAATAGTTTGATGGAAGTATTTTTATTTGAGAAGTATAATTTTAGATTAAAGAATGTATATTTGAAAGAAAGTTTTATCAAAGGAGTATATTTGATTTCAGAAAACTTTATGTTTGAAAATTGATTCTTGGTTGTAAGAATTTTCACTTAAAGGGTACTCTTTGATAAATGATGTTTTGAAGAGAGAAAATTTTTGGGTAAGGAGATTTTAGTTGAAAAGAGACCTAATTTGAAAAGTATTTTACATATACATAGAATTATTGAGATGCATGACATGAATTAATCAATGATTGATATTGTTTCACCCTTATTAATGAAGTCATATTTTACATACTATAATTTGGATTGCATGATTGAGAAAGTGCATGAGTTACTATAGCATGTGTGTGTAGAAATTCAAACTCAGTTTATGAATGAATTCGGTTGTAACATTGTTAATGTTATATGGTCATTACATACTAATTTATAACTAATTAACTTATAATTGATATATTTCCCCAAATTTTGTGATTAAACCAATAATGACGATTTCTAAATTTTGTTAAAGGTTGTATTTGGGGAATTGCGAGGGCATAATTCTTTAAAGAGGGAAGAATAAAATATTTGAAAATTTGATGCTTAATATTAAATTAATTAAAAATGGATTTTTAATTAAAAGAAGAATTGGGTATGATATTTATAACTATTGTAAAGGTCTTTCCGATCTGATCAGTTTGATATACAATTTTGATGGATATGGAGTTACGGTTTGCGAAATAGGTGCAATATAGTGTTTAATAGGGTATAAAGCCACCTTTTGGGCCAAATGGTTACATACAACTGAACCTCCCTCATTGCCATATAAATAACATTTAGAAACCCTAGGGAGTAGTATTTATATTAGTCCCTCTTCCCTAATTCTAAAATCCTTCTTAATCCCATTTTAATGGCAGATGATTTTTGCAAATTACAAATTGATTTAAAATTCAAAGTGCCAATCCCCTACATATTATATATCGCTATAAAGTTCTTGATGAATTGAGTTAACAGATTGCATTCGGTTGTCAAGATGGTGCTCAGGTTGGCCTGAAAACCCGATCAAACCCTTAATGGGTCGGGCTTGACTCAAGCGATGGCGAAGTTAGGCTACCGTGGTTGTACCATAGTGTTGTTCTCGGAGAAAGGAGCCTAGTGGTGGTGGTGGCATGGTCAATTTTCGATGTGAGGTGGTATAGAAAATTCAATTAGGATTTATGTTTTGTGGCGATGGCTGGTGGAGTAACAAGATCGATGGCCTTTGCGGACTAGGGAGTGTTTGGTATGACTACAATGGCTCAAGCAGTCATTTGGGGGTGGTCGTGATGGTTTAGGATGGATAAGTAGGCGATGGCAGTAGTAGCCTGGTGGTATGTGTTATAGACATAAAGGAAGGGGAAGGTATATTATCAAATAAGCCCATTAAATTCAATTAATTGCAAATTAAAATCCCGAATTTTCTACCTCTATATCTTTCACATATGAACTCTGATTCACGCGATGTTTCTTCCATTGGACTCATGGTGGAATGCTGAATGATTTCGGATGGGTTCACTTAGTTTAAAGGCTATTAGCAAAAGCACGTTGTTTTGAACTATTTAAATTAATTTGAATCTAAAATATGAAATACATATTTATTGATGAAAAATTATATTTATTGATATATGTTATATTCTATGGATGGCCGTTTGATTATTATAATATTTTGGGTGTATTGTGCTTTGATTAGATAATTATTGTTGATTGAAGTATTTTTGGGAGTTTAATGAAAATAAATATTTGATTTGGATTGGACAATAATTGATTGGGATAAATTGGGTAATGATGAGCAATTTAGATAAATAAATGATAAATAAGATTATTTACAGATTTTGGATAACTGCTGTAAAATAACGGTGATATAGCAAACTTTATTGAAATTAAAGTACAGAATTTAGTAAAATTATTATTTATGAATTTCTGAAGAAGAAATTCATAAATAATAGTTATAATTATATTTTGACAGAAAAATGGACTGGAGGAACTTTTTATTTCTTTTTTTTGGCCTATGGAGATGGACTTGTTTTTTTCATTTAAAGGACGCGGGCTTTATTTTTTTATTCGAAGGAAATACTTCTATAAAATTTAAACTTGTCGTTCATTATCATCGAACTTCTTGCTTCGTATCTTCTTCCTGATTTTGCTGATTTTCGTGCATCGATCTTCGTTTCAAGGACGCATGCTTTATTATTTTTGTTCTCGATCTTGCATCGATCTTCATCGTATAATTTGCTCTCGATCTTCATCAAACAATTTCCAGTTCCAGGTATGTCGATCTTATTTCTTTTGATCTTCTGTTTACCGTCCTCTGATATACAAGTATCGGTTATTAAGTATATTTTTGTTTTCTAGATTATATACGTTGTCTCCTTTCTGATTTCGGTTCCAGTTTCAGATTTGTTTCAATGGCGAAGTAAGATTTAATGTGTACTGCTATGTTAATTTAGCATTGTTAATTGTTGTACATTTTTAATGTTCATATGACGTTTGATAGTTTTATATGTTAGTTTGTTGTGGTATGCAATGTTTATATAGCATTCTCTACTGTCATATTCATAATTTTTTTTTAATTTGGTTATGTTATGTTCATTTAGCATTTGCTTTTTAATTAATTTATTTTTCTTTCATTTGGCATATAATATTTATCATTTGCTTTTTCTATTTTTCTATTCTATGTTAATTTATCATTTATTGTATTCATAATTAATTTATTTAGCTTTTCATTTGTTATGCTATGTTAATTTAGCTTTTCTATTATTGTTGTATTCATAAGATTAAGTAAGTTTACTAATTAGTTTTTTTCCTTTTGCGACATTGATATCAACAATGATGAACCAAATAGTTTGCTAGTTATTTTTTGAACATAATGAGAATTGTTATTCTACTCGACTTAACAAGGGTTCTTCTTTTTTTGGTGTTAAGACCGAAATTAGTGAAGTTTGGCCACATCTTAGTCTATTTTCTATTGAGATATCTTATATTCTCGAGAATAAGAATATAATCATTGATACCGATTCAGATTTGATAAGTATTGTGTGCTTTCTAATTTTGAAGAAGGGTGGATATTTTAAGTTTACTGTTAAGGGAAATGTTTGTGCTATGGAAGTTGATATTGGTGGAAGTGGTTTAGGCGATTCAAGTGTTCAAAGCACATCAATTAGTAGTAGTTCTGCTACAAATAGCGATTCACATGCCGATTCTTATTATTATTTGAAAGATATATTGAAGAAAGGTTCTCAAAAAACTATTGTGGATTTTCTTGGTTTTTGTTTTAATAGAGCCGAGGATTTTAGGGAGTTTTTAATAGCATATCAAATAAAAATTGGTTATGATTTAATTTTTGTTGGAAATTATCCCAATATAATTTCGGTTAATCGCTCTAGGTCTACGGATGGTTGTAAGTTTTATCCTAATCCTTCTTCGGATCATGGTCTACTCTCCTGGTTTTTTATTAGAACCTACAATTTTGATCATTCATGTGGAGCCGGTCTTAGAGATGTTAGTAGAGTTAATATTTCAAGTATATTAATTAAATCTTTGATTATTGATCAAATTCGAGATGTTCCGATGAAGAAGCCAAAAGATATTATCAAAGAGTTTAGAAGAGAGTACAATTTTAATCTTTTATATTATTATGCATATAGTGGAAAACAATTGGCTTTGAAAGAAATATATGGGGATGATGTTATGTCATATAATGATTTAAATTAGCATTTGGAGGCGTTGCAAAATATAATCCTGGTAGTTATGTGGCTATGAAAGCTAATCCTTCAACCAATCAATTTGAAAGAGTTTGTATTGGTTTTGGTGCTTGCCAACTTAGATTTAAGCATTGTCGGCCATTAATATTTTTAGATGCGGCTACTTTAAAGGGAAGACCGGGTGTTTTGTTAGCTGCTAGTTCTAAAAGTAGTAACCAAGGTATGAGTTTCATTTTATTTTTGTTTTCTTTATTTTTTTAGTAATGATATATGTAACTATCATTTTCTGCACCAGTACATAATTTTTACAGTAGACATGTTTACACTAGAATTATTTGTTCTAATTTTATTCAATGATAGAGCTGTTTAGACTAGAAATGTTTATAGTAGAAATGTTTATAAAAACAGGAACTACAATTTTTATGTAACAGTAAATAATAGACTTTAAAATAACATATGTTAGATTCATATATCATTTTGAAGCTAATTCAACTATTTACAACAGAAAATATTAACAGTTAATACAGGTTTGAATATTTAATATAATTCATGTTTCTTACTACTAATCGGTCATTAATTATTTATTTTGTAGGTTTTTCTTGCAATGGGTATTGTTTCACATGAAAACGAAGCTAATTGGTCTTGGCTTTTGTCCCATTTGAAAGAAATGCTACATGAAGATCGGTCTTTAGTTTTTATGTCTGATCGTCAATGGGGTTTCATTTTAGGTGTTCCAAAAATATTTCCTTCTTCTTATCATAGTTATTGTTTACTTCATATGGAACAAAATATTGGTATCATTGTTAAGGCAGCTAAAGGTGATTCATCAATTGTTGAGTTGTTTAAACTTTGTGCTAGAGCTTCTAATATGTATGATTTTGAGTGACATCTTTCTAAATTTAAGGATATTAGAGGTACGTTCTCGGAAAAAAATTTAAGAGACAAAACTTTTGACCATTGGGTGGATTTATTTTTTCAAGGTAAGCGTTATGGTGAATATTATTCTAATGTTGCGGAAAGTTTTAATTTGTGGATTTTGGAAGATAGAGTTATGCCAATAAATTCTTGTTTGGATTGTATTTGAGTGAAAGTAATGGAGCAAACGACTAGAAGGAGAGAGGAATGTCATTTGTGGACGGTGAATCTTTGTCCTGTTATGGAGGAACATTTGTCTAAGTTAGTCGATGATGGCTTTGGTTGGGATGTTTATAAGTCTTGGAATTTGCGTTTGAAGTTAAATCTCGTAAGTCATAGGTTGTTGATCTTCAAAATCGTTGATGTAGTTGTAATCAATGGAGAGTTATTGGTTTTCCATATGCCCGTGCAATAAAGTGCATTAACAAGTCTAGGTTATCAGTTTATTATTATGTGGAGGACTATTTTATTGTTAATGGTTTTAAATCTTCGTATGCCAATGCTATCAATCTAATTCCAGATTTTTATTAGCTGGTTGTTGCTGAAAATGATGTTTTGATTAGGCCTCCTAAAGAGGTTCATGGTGTAGGAAGACCATCTATAAAGAGGCATGGTGGATTTGGATATTCTCAAAATAAAAGAAACAAACGCAATCACTATAACGAAATTGGTCACAACAAAAGAAATTGTCTTGCTTCTTCAAAAAGTTAGAAATTTTATGTATTTTTTTAGTGTAATGGAGTAGTTTTTTATGTGTAATGGACTTGTAGTGAAATTCATGTGGTTGATCTGTAGTTTTTTTAATGTAAAGGTACTAAAGCTTATAGAAGAATGAAGTCAGACTATGTGAAATCATTACAAAATAAAATGTGAAATGTTTTGGTCATTTTATTTTGATATCAGCTATACCTATATTTGAAAAAAAAATTATTACTATTAAGTCGTTTTATTATTGGTTGGAATATGTAAAACTCTGTTCTATATTTGTAAGTTATTTTTGTGTAACAAACTAAGTGATTCATCTTTGTACATGCTTTGATGTCTTCTAAATGTTAGTACTTTTATTACCAATTTTTACATTTATTTGTACATCCAGTATAAACATTCATCTTTGTTTTTTGAGTTGCTTCTTTGCTCTGTGAATTACTCTTGCATTGCTGAGGTATTTATTTAGTTTCCATATGAGTTCTATTGTTTTGGTTAGTTTGCATATTGTTATTTTCCATTGTTGCTGAAAGTTTGTTTTTAGGAATCCATTATATACTGTAGGCAAAAATTTCAGTATAAACTAAGAAATTGCACGAGCTGCACTTCAGTTTTAACATCTCAATGGAATGCTAGATGTATTTAGCATTTCAGTCGAATGCTAGTTGTAACTAGCATTTTAGTATAAATAGTATACATCATAGTTTAAACATAATACAAACATTGAAAACCATAAACTGTCATTGCATAGAACTGAGTGAGTTGTTGTGCATGAACAAAGGATCTGATGATGGTGAACTAATCTTCATATGATGAGCTGATAAGATTGCATAAGTGGTTCTAGGTTGAGCTGCCGAACTGATGATGAGCTAATGAAAGGCTGAAGCGAGCATCAGTTAAAAATGCAAGTACCAACCAAGATCTAGCAAACTCTAGCAAAGGAGATGGAGATTCCAACCAAAAAAAATTGCAGTTGTATATTTGTTGTACAACCACAATAGAATGTAGACTTGAAAAGAAGCTGCTGAAGCAATATACAATCGAAGTGAATATTCACAATAATCTGACAGTAGAGTAACAGAACCCCAATGGAACGGGGGCAAGCGCAAAAAAACTAGACTACAAAGACGATGTTCCATGAATCTGCAGTCTAAACGTAACCTGATGGTAAGCATATCAAAAGCTGAAGTGGGTACAATGGGTAAGCATATAAACATTTCAATCGAACACTAGTTGTATTTAGCATTTCAGTCGAATGCTAGTTATAACTAGCATTACAGTATAAACAGTATACATCACACTTGAAATACAGTACAAACATTGAAAAGCACATACAAATGCTAGATGGATAAAATCACACTTTATTCATCACAGTTCGATCATTGAAAAATGTATTTTTGTAGAGTGCTAGTTCTATCTAGCATTTCAGTATAAACATTATTCACCACTTCAGAAACAAAGTACAAGTCACGAAAAGCACAAAAAGATGACAATTGAATATATCCATACTTTATCCATCGTAGTTCATGCACTGAAAACAGCTGTAACGACCCGCCTTTTTGGACGGTTTAAATCGACGATAAACCACACACGTCAAACTCAAACCATTCAAAATGGAGGATTGTTATGGGGTAAATAAGAAAAAGCAGAGATAGAAAGAAAAACAAACACAGAATCTCACAGCGGAATGAAAAAAATATAATAATCAAATAAACAGTTCATAAAGCTGTTTTACAACATTTGATTAAACTTTTACAATACAGAATCAGAGTTACATAAAAAAGAAATAAATAACAATGCAGCGGAATAACATGATGCGGTAGAATAAATATGATAAATAATAGTAGTACTAAATCTTCGTCTTCATCCTCCAAAAGCAGTCTTCGATACACTGTAAAGCTCAGACTGACCCGAGTGAATTGAAAAGAAAAAACACTCGAGTCAGAACTAAAAGATCTTATGTAAGTTAAATCAACAGTAAATAAATATGAGTGTAATGGCGTCAAAGATGTTTATGGGTTTTGACATCTTCTATCCAGTGTCAACGTGAGTGCAATAACTTAAGAGATGTTCAGGATTTCCATCTCCTAAGGATCCGTTAAACTATTTACATACATAGTACAATATGCTATTATAATAGTGTCTATAATAAAGTAAAGTATTAAAATAGCGTTAAGGCGTTACCCATATCCCCCTTAACACATTTTATATATTCCCATAGTCTATACAGTACCGTAATTCCTTCGTAAACTGGAGGGCTATTAGAGGGTACTCCATAGGTATGGTACAAACCAAACTCGTAGAAGGCACGATAGGGCATGTGAACACGACACTCGAGGCAATGCCAGGGTAGGAATCTACTGTTTTGCAGAACCGGGCTAGTGGTAACACATAGCAGTTACTACCGCCCACCTTGGAACACACTCCCATAATCAAAATCGAGGGTGGCCACCAAATCAATCACAAAGTCATAATATGGTATCGAAGAAGCATGTCCGATCAAAGGAATGACCTCACTTGGCCCAGGTATAGCTCCTATTTTAGTCACATCTAAGCTGACTCATGGGAGTCACGGCTACGTAAATACCTCATATAGAATCGTTCATCAAACCATCCTACTTCATTTCTGGAATCTCCACCATGTGCACACTTGTTAAAGTGGTTTTCGGTATAGGGAGAGAGTGTGACAATATCTGATCCCGGTCTCTGTAACAACCAAACGCTTATTATACACCGGATGGTTCTTTTACATTTCAAAAACCATTTCATATTGATATCAAAATATCATATTCAATTCAAACCATATCACTTTCAAAATCATAATTTCAAAATAGGTTAAACCCTCATTTCAAAATCATCATATTTGCTCAAAATATGTTATTTCACTAGCAAATATTATTTCAAATCCCAACTTAAGTTATAACATCATTTAACCATATTCACTTTAAAATCAAGGATTTAAATATAAACACTTACACTTTACATAATCTGAAATTTTGAAAATAGTTTATATAGTTATAAATAGTATAAAAGGTTTAATAGTTTAAAATAGTTAAAATACTTTAAAATAGTTTTAAAATAGCTTAACATAGTTTAGGTGGATTTATGATAGTTTAAATTTAATTTAAAATAGATTAAATAGATTTAAAATAGATTAAATAGCTTTAAAATAGATTAAATAAATTTGAAAATAGATTAAATAGATTTCAAAGTTATATTTGAACATTCTCAATAACTCAATTCCGATAAAATTCATTTATATTAGACAAATCAACTTTGAAATTCCAATTTAAATCCTTAACAATTCATTAAATCAATTCCAATTTCAACACTAACGCTTGGATTTTCGAAAATAATTCAGTTTATATAAATCAAATTCTATTTCAAAATATCATTTAATTGAATTCAAAATTTAAAGATTTAAAATCAATTAATTTAACCAATCCGATGTCCGTATATAATTTTCTACCCCATGGTCAAGTGATACGGATATTTATCATTTCAATCCGCAATTATTTTTAAATTTAAAAGAATATATCATCTCAACATGCAATCCTAAATTAACTTCAGATGCATGAAATCACTTGAGTCTATCATTTCAACTCATAACGATTTCCCTTAATCTATCAGATCATTCGAGTATGTATCATTTCAACCCATAGGGAACTTGCAATGTTATAACAATATAAAATATAACATCCAGTCATCCAACATCAACAATCAAACAACCATCCCTACCATCATCTAAATCAACCAATAAACATAAATAGACAACTGATTATCATTAACAGGTATTCAATTGACAATTAAATTCAATATTAAATTAAATGATGATTAAATGCAACAAAGGTCATATTTAACTGGAATGACAATTTAAACATACCAAACATCAACCAATCAATTTCTAATCACATCATAAATTTAATTTAACTAACATAAGATAATTTAGTAATTGTGAGTGGGTTAAAACACTCACCTTATGGATTTCCCTTTTCTAGTCGGATTTGGATCCGCTATTACTTCCTCCTTTTGATTTGTTTCCATGCTATCTTAATCTTCTATTTTTATAGAAAGTTTTGGAAGAGATAGAGAAGTTCGTATAGATCTGGATTTGAAGGAAAGGATTTGAAAAAAGAAGATTGTTTGGAAAAGAAGAAGAAAATTTAAAGAAGATGAAGTATTGAAAAAGAAAAGGAAGCATTGAAAAAGAAGAAGAAGATTTAAAGAATAAGAATAAGATAAGGGACGCTTTGAAAAAGAAGAAGGAGATGTGAGGAAGAAGAAAAAAATGAAGGAGGAGGAAAATGAAGAGAGAGAGAGAGAAAAAATGAGATGGAAGTTTGTTTGGAGGAATGAAGCTACAGAAGATGAGATTTGAAAAATGAAATGAGGCTACAGGGATGAAGATGGAAACAAATGAAAAGCTAATAAAGTATATGTAAACAAACTAGTAATTGAAATAAAGTAAGAATATGAACAGCCTTAAAATGGTAGTATTGAAAGAGGTAAAGTAAAGGAATAAATATATGAATAAAGATAAAAATAAATCTTCCGTTCTTTAATATGAAGCTTCAGAAAAAAGAGTTGCTAATGAAAGGAAACTATAAGAACTAATAACACATGAACAAAATAAACTTAAGAAACAGAGAATAGTGAATGCTAATTAGATGGCATGAACTTTAATTTGAATGTTCACATTAAAAATGGAAACCGAAAAAGGAAAAGAAACTTCAGGTAAAGCACTTGAAAGGAGCAAACGAACAAATAAGAAACAAATAAAAAGAATAAGGCAATTATTAATTAATAAGAAACGAATGAGTAGTCTAATAATTAAGTGGATGCTCAAATGAAACCTACACGGAGAACTTGAAAATGAAAAGAAAGAGAATGTGGATGTGATAATAAATGCAAAGTAAATGAAGGGACCACTTATATACTATAAAAAAACCTTTGGGATCCAAATTCCAAAACTTACTCCTATTAATTCACTTCAACAAACCCAAATATACACATATTTATCATTTAATTCTTTATTAAAACATTCATTTTACGTTAATATATGTGCACACTCCATTAGCGCAATCAATCAATCAATCAATCAACCAATCAATCTACTCATTTATTTATGTTACTCCAACCAATTTTATTATTTAATGCATATATATATATCTATCTATGCATTATAAAATGATTTACTTTACTTTTTTAATTGCTGTAACGGTCATACTAATGCAACAAATTTACAAGTTTTAACCATATATGAAATGGAAAATAAATATACGTGAACATGTGTAGTTAATGTACAATTGTTAATTAAAGGTAATTCTAATTGATTACACAACTTTTACACAACCATGAACCCTCTGATATATTTAAAAATTTGGATATCAACGTGTGGGTGTGTATATTATCCTAAAATTCAATTTTTTTTCCAAAATCATACTTATTCAAAATGAAAGTTTTATTTTTATACATCTCAAAACATGCAATTATCTTAATTAAAATGTTCATTCCATATTGACACAAAATGCAAGTTTCTATATTAACTCATTCATTACAATTTCATTTATGTTTCCTTTTAATTGAAACATTTTAATTAATCTAATTCCAATTCATTTCATTATTAATTTCAACAAATTCTAATTATAAACACTGTTTTCTTTTCATTTATACCAATTCAAACATGTTTTATAAAATTTCATATACAACAAAATTTATACACTACTTACAAAGTAAATGTTTTTATCTTATTGAAAATTAACTTCTCCAAGATGCATTTCAAATAACAAATTATGTTATTCTTTCATTAAAACATTCACTCCATCCTTTATTCAAATTGAACATTTGTTATTCCGGTTAGAAGCAAACATACAATTTATTCTTTTCAAGTCAAAGCTTAAATTTCATTAAAATCTTTATCTTAATTTAATTTAAAATGTAAGTTCTTATGTTGAACTTATTAATTACAATACACTTGTCTTTTCTTTTCAATTAAAGGATTCCAACAACTATTATTGCAGTTTATATTCAATATTAGATTTCAAACGAATTCTCATTATACCACAAGTATTTACTGTTCATTTCATATTCCAACATTTATTTCTTAAATTATTCCATTCTAATATTAACATCTATTATTACAATCAATCATTACCCTATGGGCATAGTTAGCATTGGTTTATATCTTATGACATTAATATTCTCCAATTTCATCTTAATTTACATTAACGTAATATTTAATTACATTAGTCGCAATTTATTCTGTTTACGCCAAAATTGGTCACAAACACCCAATTGCCGATGAAGGCACCCGTTCACAATCTCAAATCATAGATAGCAAGTATGTAGAGAATATAAATATGAAGAACACTCCAAATTTAAAAGGAAAGCAGTAGAAACACAAGATTTATAATGGTTCGGCGTTGTAGCCTACGTCCACTTTGAAGAGTTGCTGTTTTATTGATTAGGCAAATTCTATTTCA
This sequence comes from Allium fistulosum, assembly GCA_030737815.1. Classification (NCBI taxonomy): domain Eukaryota; kingdom Viridiplantae; phylum Streptophyta; class Magnoliopsida; order Asparagales; family Amaryllidaceae; genus Allium; species Allium fistulosum. Next base: position 599,409,761 of record CM060908.1, read on the forward strand.
ACACAGATAATTACTTAGTAGCCTCCCTAAAATAAATAAAATTTTAAAGACTAAAATACCCTTAGAAAGCTGCGTATTTTCTTTCTTCTCAATTCCATTATCTTCTTACGTCAGTTTCATACTGTCTAAACCACTGCTTCTTCAAAACCCTAGTTTCTAAATCGGTGAAGAAAAAATTCAATTTTTCAGTACTAAGTTATTTTTTGAGTTTACAGACTTTTTTAATTATACTTCTGAAGAAAATATGAATTGGGTTTCTAAATCAGTGAAGAAAAAATTCAACTTTTCACTGCTAAGTTATTTTTTGGGTTTACAGACTTTACTAAGAAAATATTCAATTTTTCACTACTAAGTTTCTAAGTCAGTGAAGAAAAATTCTAACCTTAGTTTCTAAATCAGTGAAAAAAAATTCTATTTTTCACGTTTTGCAGGATGGGAAGGGTAGTTCTGGAAATGATAGGGGGCTACTAAGTTATTTTTTGGGTTTACAAACTTTTTTAATTTTTGGGAGGCTACTAAGTAAATACTCGGGTTGAAATAGAGTTTGCCTATTGATTATGTTAGCACCAAAAGTGGTCACTAACCTCGTTCAGAAAGATTGTGTAGAGATATAAGTGATGAAAGCAAATTAAACAGAGAAGACAATCCTAATTCAAGTGCAGAAAGTAAGAACACCAAATTTATAGTGGTTCGGCGTAATTGCCTACGTCCACTTTGCTCAACTTTATTGATTTCCTTTATGATTGATTACAAATACAATTCGTGAATCAAATGCTTGAATGAAGGTGTTTAAGTAGAGAAGATGAGTCTTGAAAATGGCAGAGTCTCCCCGTATTTTCTCTCCCAAAAAAGGATCCCTTTCACTGTGACCCTGCCCCTCTATTTATAGGCAAAGATGGGCTGGACTTCCCAAGTGGGCTGATTGCCGAACGTTCCAGCCCGAGTACAGTGGTCGCCGTATGCCGAGCAAGGTTCGCCGAACGATCTCCGCCGAACCATTCCTTCTATGCCGAACGGTGTGCTGGTTAGTTGTGTTGAATGTCTCCTGGATGACGAGTATTACGCCGAACACCATGGGATGCCGAGTACTCTTGTATGCCGAGTACTCTGGTATGCCGAGCGACCTTGTATGCCGAGCATTCTGGATGCCGAACAGCCTTGATGCCGAGTACTCTGGTATGCCGAGCGACCTTGTATGCCGAGCAGTCTTGATGCCGAACAGTCTTGATGCCGAGTACTCTGGTATGCCGAGCAGTCTTGGTGCCGAGCACTTATGGGATGCCGAACACTAGTTGATGCTGAGCATAGGTTGTTGCCGAGTGCCAGTTGATGTCGAACACTACTTGGCGCCGAGTACCCTTGTTGCCGAGTACTACGCCGAGTAGTCTTGATGCCGAACACTGCTGAGTATTATGCCGAACACTCCTGGACACCGGACACTAAGGACGCCGAGTACTACGCCGAGTACTCATGGATGATGGTTGCTTCGCCGAACATTCCTGGATGCCGGACACTCTCTGATGCCGAGTACTAGTTGCCTGGTCAAATCCCCAGGAAACAGATTATAACTCACTGGTTATAGAGGTTTACAACAGTACAACCAAGTTACAGTAATGATTCGGTAGAGTATCGATGTAGAAGAGCCAAAGGATCCCTTTTCTGAAGCTCTTGGACTGCTATTTATAGGTGTAGGCTGCAAATATCTCGCCCAGATCTCAGAAGACTCCTTCTCTCACGTGGGTGGGCTTATGTGATCGATCTCCTGGCATTTCGACTCGATCCATGATCGATACGAACCAAATTCGTATCGATCAAAAATTGCTCCTTTTGGGTTGGGATCGATCATGGACATTCTTGAGGCTGTACACAAGCTCCTGTGAAAATTTGGGGTCATTTGGACCTGTAGATTATGAGATATGATTGATGCATGTTTTGATCTTCAATGTGTAGCCGAGCTCGTATAGATACGTTCGTATCCATAGGATGCACGTGATCGCTAGATGACACGGTGCTATCTTTTAGGATCGATCCACTTTTCATGCCGAGTGACTGAGTCTTCCTTTCTTTTAGGTTTTGTTCGTATCCACCAGCGCAACTTCATTTGTATCCACTTATTGCATTCCGTTTCGTATCGATCGTTGGTAGTCACCTCGCATCGGTTGATGGTTTCGTATCGATAATGCATGGTCTTCTTCGTACCGATCAGTAACTAGCGATACAAACCAAGTGAGTAAAGGGTCGATACGAAATGTGCTCACATGTTGGATACGAAATGGCTCTAGTTCGATGGATACGATGGGAAGTAGTGGGCGACCGATACGAGCTGAGTTGTTTGAGACCACTTTGTATCAACCGCTAATACTCCCATTCGTATCGATATAGGCTCAAGCCTTTCGCATCGATTGACAACCGGTTCGTATTGAGGCCCATTTGAGTGTTGCTTTGTATCGATTTCTTGTGGTCGACACAAATTGGGTACGAGGGGAAGCGATACGAAATGTTCTCAGGTGATGGATACGAAATGGGGCAGACATGATGGATACGAGGTGGTGTTCTTTCATGGATACGAACAGTGCTAACTTGATGGATACGAACTGTTGTTAACCATGATGGATACGAACCATATATGTTCCATGCTAAACTTGATCGATCAATATCTTGTGCATATGAACTCCGATTGACTTGAAATTTAAAACGTTGGCTTTCATAGCTTTACTTGTTGTAGCATATCAATTGTAGCTCAATCCAGATTCGAGAAAAATTTGTCAGTATCCATGGCAAACCTGTGTATAACTGATCTTTGGGACTGATTATCTTCGGTTTTCTGTCAATTCTTTGGTATCACGGCCTTTCTAAAAGGAGGGATAACACTTGCCCCCCCAAAACATGCCTTGTGATAGGAAGATGTGTTTTGTAGTTCGATAAGCTGGATGTTCGTATCCTGTTAAAGACCTGTAATGAGATTGATAATCTTACTTGAGCGAATAGTGATCGTTCGTGGTCGTATGCCATTCGGGCCAGTATGTGACCATTCGAGGTCGGATGCCGTTGGAGGCGAGTTATGACCGTTCGAGGTCGGATGCCGTTCGAGGCGAGTTGTAACCGTTCGCGGTCGGGTGCCGTTCGAGGCGAATTGTGACCGTTCGCGGTCGGGTGCCGTTCGAGGCGAATTGTGACCGTTCGCGGTCGGGTGCCGTTCGAGGCGAATTGTGACCGTTCGCAGTCAGGTGCCGTTCGAGGCGGATTGTTTATGCCCGGGGGGACTTAGTGTCATTAATGTCAGATTTCACATTCGAGTGAGTTTTCGAATTGATTGTTATGGCGGTTTATCGCTATCTTAGAGCATGCCTGAGGACTGTTCGCGATCCCGTGCATGTGTAAGTGTCTTGGCTGATATGGGATTATAAAAACTAGATTTACATTCAAAATGAGTCTTACAACCAAAATGTCCCACAAAATCAAGTCCATATGCAAAAAATAGAAAACCAAAGCAAAACAGAGACGTCAAAGTGCAAACACCTACACAGATGCGGTTGATAGTCGTCTCAGAGCATGCCTGAGGACCGTTCGTGATCCTGTACATGTGTAAGCGACTTAATCATGTTAGTGTGGAGTTTTCCACTTATTCATCATTATTCAAATCAGTTGATAACAAGCTTACGCGTTGATCTGTAGCCGCCTTATTTGATGCAGATGGTGGTCACTCTGCTCCACCGTCGCTGCTCGCCTCCTCACGTACTGTAATAGCATGTCGTTCTGGATATGTCCTTCAGTCTCATCCCTCAAGTGTCTGCAATCATTTGTATTATGGCCGCTTAGCTCGTGAAATAAGTAGTACTTGTCTGATTTCCTCTTCTTGTTGGTCAGATCCCTCCTCATTGGCCTCCAGTAGGGAACCTGCCCCCTAGTGTCTTGGTAGATTCGTTCCAAAGTCTCGTTCAGCTCTGAATAAGAGGTGAATCTCGGCTCCTTTCGCGACCGCTTTGGCTCATCACAACTGGCTTCTGCATTCCGTTTCCCTTTATCCTTGCATGAATCCTTTCTCGGGGGATCTCCGCTTTTGATTGCATAAACTTCAACTCCCTCTCCTTTCTCTCTCTCAGCATTTGCATCTACTTGTCGCAGAAACCTTTCTACCTCATGGTAAAACTCTTCTAGATCCATGGGTGGATCCCTTGTCAATGAGTTCTTGAATTCTGTGCCATCAACTATGCTAGATACAGCTGCCATCAATACCATGGATGGATCTGGACGATCCACCGATGCTGCTGCTGCGTTAAATCATGTCAAAAAATTCCTCAGAGACTCCCCTGCTTTCTATTTCAGCATTTTCAAACTCATCACATTCTTGGGCCTTGATATATGAACTCTGAACTGCCTCATGAACTTTTCAATCAGCTCGGTCCACATTCCAATCGAACCGCTCTCTAATTGCTTGAACCACAGTGTTGTTATGTCTGTCAGATACAAGGGGAAACATCGGGCCATGACCTCCTCCAATGCCTCCAGTACCTCCATGTGCCTCATATACCTCGCCAGATGAACCGCAGGATCTATCCTTCCATTATATGTCTCCTATGTTGGTATCTTGAATTCTGGTGGATTCCTAGCCTGCCTAATTGCGGGATAGAAGGGGCTCGTGTTCACATCTTCCAGATCTCTATTCACTAATCCACCTCTCATGGCTCGTCTGACCATCTCCACCAATCTGTCACTGTCCCCAAGCTGTAGCCCTTGTCTGTTGCCTCCGATCTGCCCCCCGAGTTCACGAGGGAATTTTGGAATCCGCTCTCCTGGACGAGCATCCATTCCTCTATCAACACGATGTTGCACAGTTCTGCCTGGTATCCTGTCAAGGATCGGATCATAATTGCTCTAGTGAATAACTAAAATAAATAGCTGAATGGCGCATCAGCATGTAGGTTCCAGACCCAAGTGGTAGTATCGGGGCCTTTAGCTAATTTCAACTAAGGTAACAATGTTTACTGAACATTAGCTGCGGCCGTAGGGCTTGCTTCTATTGGACCTGGAGTTGGTCAAGGTACTGCTGCAGGCCAAGCCGTAGAAGGTATTGCGAGATAACCAATGAAAGTTTCGTAAGGGGACTCGAGCAGGCTACCATGAGACAAAAGATCTTCTTTCTAAAAGAGATTCAATTCGGAACTACCGGAGGAAGGTGAGGATGACGTCAAGTTATCATGCCCCATTTAGCAGCACCTTAGGATGGCATAGCCTTAACATTAATGGCGAGGTTCAAACGAGGAAAGGATTACAGGGGATACCTAGGCACCCAGAGACAAGGAAGGGCGTATCAAGCGACGAAATGCTTCGGGGAGTTGAAAATAAGCATAGATCCGGATATGGAAAATGTGGTAAAAGGGTCATTATCAATATAATTTATCTCAGACTAAGTGGTCTTATTTAGTACCCAAAAAATGGCACAGCCTTCGTTATTTCGACACTTCAGCTACGACCTCGAATGGGCCTCCGCGAATCTATACCCATCTCACTCGAGAAATGAATCCCGTTTTCCATGGCGCCCATTTTTTCAATTATGAAGCATGGCTAAGTGATCCTACTCACATTGGACCCAGTGCTCCTCCGAATGAAATTCAATGGGGTCCATGGAGACCATATCTTCGTCCATAGGATCCCAAGTGCCCGGGTCAATCAAAAGTTCGATTCTTCAAACCTATCATTTTTTAAATATCTCAATGGGCGGTTCAATCGTTTATAATCGAAAAGAAAAGTTACAATAGGTTTTTCAAACCAAAAATAAGTTTTCTCTTCTTTAAGTTTTCCAAATTCCCAATAATCTTGATGGATATCAAGATAAGAATCTTCGTAAACCGGGCTATCTTTGTCTTCTTTAGTGGATCCATTGCTGCTTTCTCCAGACCTCCGGTAAAAGCATGAAAAAAGGCTCGAATGGTACGATCCCTCTGTCACTCCAGAATGAAAGGGGCGATCTCGTAGTTCTTGGTCTGTGAATCATATTGAATATTTGACAATACATTCCGTACCCTGCTAAAAAACCAATCCTTGTTTACCAACCACACATTGTCTAACCAAATCCAATTCTCTCTTGGACCGCTCGGATCCCACGAGTGAATAGAAAGTTAGATCTACATTGGATCTCACCTGAATCGCCCCATCTATAAGAATCAGTACTGAACATTCCTCCTGTAATAGTACAAGCTCCCATAGCAATGACATATTTTGGTTCAGGCATTTTTTCATATAATCGTACTAAAGACGGAGCCATTTTCATTGTTACTGTACCGGCTGTTAAAATTAGGTCTGCTTGCCTAAGGATCGATCTTGGTACTAATCCATATACCCCTAGAAGGCGATAGGGCTAAGCGGAGCGATACTCTTTAGGCTTGTCATCCAGGAACTTGTTCGGAAATACCGACGAGAGGAATGGAAGTGATTGATACAGGAGCTGCTCTAAGTGTTCCTGTCGGCGGAGCTACTCTCGGACGAATTTTCAATGTTCTTGAGGAGCCTGTTGATAATTTAGGTCCTGTAGATACTCGTACAAAATCGCCCCTTTTAGACTTTTAGACAAGGATCTGGTTGTAATTTTACCCCTTCATGACTCGTTTAGGAATAACCAATTCATGGGACCCACCGAGCCAAGATCACTAACTAATACTAATATAATAGAAAAGAACTATCTTTCTGTATACTTTCCCCGATTTCGTTGCTATCGCGGGCCTTACGCAATCGATGGGATCATATAGATATCCCTTCAACAGAGCATGCCATGACGTTGTTAGGATTTCATAAAGGCCTTTATAGCCCTGGCCTGTAAAGGGACCTTTATGAGCCTCTAAAATGTCTTTAAGGCCATGACCAATACCCCAGTTGGTCCTATAGATATGCGCCGCGATCAAGAAAAGAATTGCAATAGCTAAATACAACAAATAATTGGGTAGCATCTTTTGTATAAGAAATTCTACGCTCGAACCAATAGTTCATTATCTAATGGATCTTTTCGTTCTAATACTCCATCTATATGCTCCGGGGGCGTGCCCCCAAGCTCGTGGACTACTCCTGATGGTCCCGCTCCATTCTGAATCCTGGTTGCTCCATGCTCCTAATCCCTATTTCCAGCGCTTCCCGTAGTTGCGTTTCCTTGATTTTGCACTCTAGTTTGTCCAATCTGCTGGATTAGGTTCTGCATCATCTCTTCTTGTCTTTTCAGCATCCCTTCTTGCATAGCATCCATCATCATCTCTATCTCATCTCTGGTGATAAAAACTGAGGTCTGATTAGCTCTTGAAGATGCCTCCTGAATTCCTTCATGCTGACTCCTTTCTGTCCTTTGTCTTCTGGTTAATTGCTTGGCCATGGTTCCTCCTAGATCTGATCCTTTAGCTTTCCAAATCTGAACTCCAAATCTGGTATAGCGGGTGCTAGTCCATCTCAGTGAAAGCACCAAAATGTTTGCGCCAACATTGGTTACAAACACCCAATTGCTGATAAAAGCACCCGTTCACAATCTCAAATCACAAATAGCAAGTATGTAGAGAATATAAATATGAAGAACACTCCAAATTTAAAAGTAAAGCAGTAGAAACACATGATTTATAGTGGTTTGGCATTGTAGTCTACGTCCACTTTAAAGAGATGCTGTTTTATTGATTATAACTCGCTGGTTACAGAGGTTTACAATAGTAAAACCGAGTTACAACAATGATTCTGGCAGAGTATCGGCGTAGAAGAGCTAAAGGATCCCTTTTCTGAAGCTCTTAGACTGCTATTTATAGGTGTAGGCTGCAAATATCTCGCCCAGATCTCGAAAGACTCCTTCTCTCACGTGGGTGGGCCCATGTGATCGATCCCCTAGCATTTTGACTCGATCCATGATCGATACGAACCAAATTCATATCGATCCAAAATTGCTCCTTTTGGATTAGGATCGATCATGGACATTCTTGAGGCTGTACGCAAGCTCTTGCGAAAATTTGGGGGCATTTGGACTTGTAGATTGTGAGATATGATCGATGCATGTTTTGATCTTCAATGTGTAGCCAAGCTCATATCGATACGTTCTTATCGATCTTGTTTGTATCCATAGGATGCACGTGATCGCTAGATGACACGGTGCTATCTTTTAGGATCGATCCACTTTTCATGCCGAGTGACCGAGTCTTCCTTTCTTTTAGGTTTTGTTCGTATCCACTAGCGCAACTTCATTCATATCCACTTATTGCATTCCGTTTCGTATCGATCATTGGTAGTCACCTTGCATCGGCTGATGGTTTCGTATCGATAATGCATGGTCTTCTTCGTATCGATCAGTAACGAGCGATACAAACCAAGTGAGTAAAGGATCGATACGAAGTGTGCTCACATGTTGGATATGAAATGGCTCCAGTTCGATGGATACGATGGGAAGTAGTGGGCGACCGATACGAACCGAGTTGTTTGAGACCACTTTGTATCGAATGCTAATACTCCCATTCGTATCGATATAGGCTCAAGCCTTTCGCATTGATTGACAACCGATTCGTATTGAGGCCCATTTGAGTGTTTCTTTGTATCGATTGCTTGTGGTCGACATGAATTAGGTACAAAGGGAACCGATATGAAATGTTCTCAGGTGATGGATACGAAATGGGGCAGACATGATGGATACGAGGTGGTGTTCTTTCATGGATACGAACAGTGCTAACTTGATGGATACGAACTGCTGTTAACCATGATGGATACAAACCATATGTGTTCCATGCGAAACTTGATCGATCAATATCTTGTGCATACGAACTCCGATTGACTTGAAATTTGAAACTTTTGCTTTCATAGCTTTACTTGTTGTACCATATCGATTGTAGCGCGATCCGTATTCGGGCAAAATTTGTCAGTATCCACGGCGAACCTGTGTATAACTGATCTTTGGGATTGATTATCTTCGGTTTTCTGTCAATTTTTTGGTATCACGGCCTTGCCAAAAGGCGGGATAACATATTCCAAATCGAATTCAATAGATTGATTAAATAGGTAACATATAACAATTGTCACATTTTCTTACTTTAATCACACTTATAAGTTTTGTTATCTTCAAATATGTTATCCTGCCTTTTGGCAAGGCAGTGACACCAAGGGGTTAACTGAAAAACTAAAGACAGTTCGTCGTAAATTCGTTATACACTGTTTCACCATGGATATCGATGAATTTTTTCCAAGCCCGGATCAGGCTACAATTGATAGGACACGGCAAGTAAAGTCATGAAAGCCAGCACTCCCGATTTCAAGTCAATCCGAGTTCGTGTGTTCGAGTTATGATCGATGCAAAATGAAGGAGAATACCCTTATTCGAATCCATAGGCAACACCTCTGTTCGAATCCATCAGCGTCTCCCTGTTCGAATCCATCAGCAGTTGGCCTCGATTCGCATCGATTAGCCAACATCAACTTCGCATCCGTCGGCAAGCATATGTTCGTATCCATCGTCACGCACGACCTCGTATCCATCAGTTGAAGGGACTTGACCGAATCCATCGAATTACCTCAACCCGCATCCATCAGTCAGCCAGTCTTCGTATCGATTGGACCATCATCATTCGTATCCATCAAGGGATGTTGCTTCGAATCCATCTTGCTATGACACTTTCGTATCGATCGACCGGAGTACATTACGATCGATACGAACGAGACCCAATGTTCGAATCCATGTATGTCTATACTTTCGATTCAAACGAGCCAGAGATGACGTGTTAAATCTTGGATGCGAACGCGGCAAAATATCCGGAGTGACTCAATCAACTCAGCGCAAAAGGAGGATCGAAGCGAGGAGTGTGCGCCGCATCATCACAAAGCCACGTGAGAGGATCGATTCGAAGAGATCGATTCGAAACCATGGATTCGAACCAGACAGCATTCCGAAGATCATTAGCCCGAATCAATCATATCTCCCAAACCACAATTCCAAATGCCATGAAATTTTCACAGCATCTTCCACACAAGGTAAAGAATGTTCCTGCAAAGTTTCAGCTCGATTGGATCAATTCTTGATGGATACGAAATCAATTCGTATCGATCACAGATCGAGTCGAAACTTGGTGGGACCGGTCACGTGGGCCCACTCACATGCCAGAAGAAGTCTCCCAAAATTTGAGCGCGATCTCAGCCTCCTACGCCTATAAATAGCCCCCTGAAGCCTACAGAAAAGGGATCCTTTTGGCCGTGCAGCATCCAGACTCTGCCGGATTCTATCCTACACTTCATCACCACTGTTGTATTCGAATTTCATAGCATTAATCCACTGCAACCTGCTGTAATCAGTTGTAACCATCAAGTGAATATCAATAAAGTCATCAGCTTTAGAGTGGACGTAGGCAAGATCGCCGAATCACTATAAATCCTGTGTCATTTACTGTTTTTATTGAGTTTCCTAAGTGATTTGCATACTTATTTCTCTACGTATTTGATATTTGTGATCTGTGATTGCGAACTGGTGCTTTCAACGACTATTGGGTGTTTGTGACCAATTTTGGCACAAACATTTTGGTGCTTTCACTGAGAGGGACTAGCACCCGCTACATCAGATTGAAGTTCTGATTTGAAAGGTTTGAAAGATTCAGATTTAGAGAAAACGACTAGACAAAATAGTAGAAGGCAGAGGGCTGAGAGAAGCCAACAAGAAGGAAGTCAAGAAGCATCCTCTGGTGCTGGAGAACGACAAGCATCGATCTTCATCACCAGGGAGGAGATGGAGACAATGATGAAGAGATAGGAGTAAATGATATAGAATTTGCTTCAACAGATTGGACAACTTAGAGCGCAAAATCAAGGAGCAACCAGAGTCCAAAACGGAGCAGGACCATCTGGCGCAGTGCCGGAGCTGGGGGGCACACACTTAGAGCATGTTGATCCAATCCCGGAAAGAGATTCAGGGACATCCAAGCAACCTCGTGGCAATAGAGGGATGAACGCTCAGCCAGGGGGGCAGAACGAAGGTAACACTCAAAGATCATAGCCTGACGACAACGACATGTTGGCAGAGATGGTCAGACGGGCCATGAGAGGCGGACTAGTCAATAGAGATCTGGAGGATGTACATAGGAGTCCCTTTACTCCTACGATCAGGCAGGCCAGGAATCCACCATACTTCAAGCTACCATCGGTGGAAATGTATGATGGGAGGACGGATCCAACGGTCCATCTAACGAAGTATATGAGGCATATGGGAGTGCTGGGGGCATCACAGGAAGTCATGGCCCGGTGCTTTCCATTGTATTTGACGGACATCGCAGCGCTATAATTTAGACAACTGGACAGTGGCTCCATTGGGACTTGGACAGATTTGACAGAAAAGTTTATGAGACAATTCATGGTTCATATTTCGAGACCCAAGAACGTGATGAGTTTGGCGACTCTAAAACAAAAGGCCAGGGAATCATTAAGGACTTTTCTGACGCGATTTAATGCGGCAGCAGCATCAGTGGATCGACCAGATCCATCTATGGTCATGATGGCAGTTGTATCTGGAATATTTGATGGCACGGAGTCCAAGAATTCACTAACTAAGGATCCACCTACGGACCTGGGAGAGTTTTATCATGAAGCCGAAAAGTTTTTGCGATTAGAGGATGCTCGTACGGAGAGAGAAGAAGAAATCGATGTTTACGCAGTTAGAGGCGGTAATTCACCTGGAAAAGGTGTAGAAACTGGTAAAGGGAAGCGAAAGGCTGAAGAAAATGATGATAGGTCAAAGCGTCAACGGAGGGAGCCGCGATTTACCACCTATTCAAAACTGAACGAGGGTTTGGAGCGAATCTCCCAAGACACCCGAGAGAAAGTTGCCTATCGTAGACCAATGCGACGGGATCCGACTACCGACGAGAGAAAGTCAGACAAATATTTCTTATTCCACGAGCTGAACGGTCATAGCACAAATGACTGTAGACACCTGAAGGATGTGGTAGAAGGGAATATCAGGAACGGTAGGCTACTTCAGTATGTGAGAAGGCGAGCTCCAACGGTAGAACCAGAGCGACCACCGTCAACATCAGCTAGGGGTGACCCCGAGCCAGGGCACTGTATGGTTATCAATTGATTTAAATAACGATGAACAAGTCGTAAACTTGTCACTAACACGGTTAAACCATTTACACATGTGGGAGATCGCGAACGATCCACAGGCATGCTCTGAATGATTATTGACCGCCTCGTAGTGAGAATTTACACTTTGACATCTTTGCTTTGCTTTTGTTTCATGTTGATTTGGACATTTAGACTTTGTTTGTTTGGACATTTTTGTTATGGAATTCATGTGAACCTTAATTTGATATTTGCAATTCTGTAGAAGAAGTTACTCGCGTATGCTTTGGATCGCGAACGGTCCACAAGCACACCTTGTATGGAGAAGAACCGCCACGATCGCTGATTCAGAAATTCACCCGAACGTGAACCTGACATCGATAATACTAAGTCCCCCCCGGGCACACTCATTTGCCTCGACCGGCACCCGACCACGAACGGTCACTATTAGCCTCGAATGGCACCTGACCTCGAACGGTCACCGTTTGCCTCGTGCGGCACCCGACCACGAACGGTCACAATTCACCTAATATGACATTCGATCGCGAACGATCACATTTTTGCCTCGTACGGCACACGATCGCGAACGATCACATTCTCCATTCCACGTCACCCGACCGCGAACGGTCATAATTCGTCTAGAACGACACCCGATCGCGAACGGTCACAACTCGTCTAGAACGACATCCGACCGCGAATGGTCCCATTTCTTTATTTTCCACGAACGGTATTCGACCGCGAACGGTCCCATTTTGTTATTTGCCGCGAATGGCATCTGACCTCGAACGGTCCCATATTACCTCAAATGACATACGGTCACGAACGATCATCATTCATGGTCAGGAAGGACTATCAAGTTCTTTACAGGTCGATGACAGGATATGAACATCCAGCTTATGGAACTACAAAACACACCTTCCTACCGCAAGGCATGTTTTGGGGGGCAAATGTTATCCCGCCTTTTGGCAAGGCCGTGACACCAAGGGGTTAACTGAAAAACTAAAGATAGTTCGTCGTAAAAGTTCGTTATACACTGTTTCACCATGGATATCGATGAATTTTGTCCGAGCCCGGATCAGGCTACAATTGATAGGACACGGCAAGTAAAGTCATGAAAGCCAGCACTCCAAATTTCAAGTCAATCCGAGTTCGTGTGCTCGAGTTATGATCGATGCAAAATGAAGGAGAATACCCTTATTCGAATCCATAGGCAACACCTATGTTCGAATCCATCAGCGTCTCCCTGTTCAAATCCATCAGCAGTTGGCCTCGATTCGCATCGATCAGCCAACATCAACTTCGCATCCGTCGGCAAGCATATGTTCATATCCATCGTCACGCACGACCTCGTATCCATCAGTTGAAGGGACTTGACCGAATCCATCGAATTACCTCAACCCGCATCCATCAGTCAGTTAGTCTTCGTATCGATTGGACCATCATCATTCGTATCCATCAAGGGATGCTGCTTCGAATCCATCTTGCTGTGACACTTTCGTATCGATCGACCGGAGTACATTACGATCGATACGAACGAGACCCAATATTCGAATCCATGTATGTCTATACTTTCGAGTCAAACGAGCCAGAGATGACGTGTTAAATCTTGGATGCGAACACGGCAAAATATCCGGAGTGACTCAATCAACTCGGCGCAAAAGGAGGATCGAAGCGAGGAGTGCACGCCGCATCATCACAAAGCCACGTGAGAGGATCGATTCGAAGAGATCGATTCGAAACCATGGATTCGAACCAGACAGCATTCCGAAGATCATTAGCCCGAATCGATCATATCTCCCAAACTACAATTCCAAATGCCACGAAATTTTCACAGCAGCTTCCACACAAGGTAAAGAATGTTCCTGCCAAGTTTCAGCTCGATTGGATCAATTCTTGATGGATACGAAATCAATTCGTATCGATCACAGATCGAGTCGAAACTTGGTGGGACCGGTCACGTGGACCCACTCACGTGCCAGAAGAAGTCTCCCGAAATTTGAGCGCGATCTCAGCCTCCTACGCCTATAAATAGCCCCCTGAAGCCTACAGAAAAGGGATCCTTTTGGCCGTTCAGCATCCAGACTCTGCCGGATTCTATCCTACACTTCATCACCACTGTTGTGTTTGAATTTCATAGCATTAATCCACTGCAACCTGCTGTAATCAGTTGTAACCATCAAGTGAATATCAATAAAGTCACCAGCTTCAGAGTAGACGTAGGCAAGATCGCCGAACCACTATAAATCCTGTGTCATTTACTGTTTTTATTGAGTTTCCTAAGTGATTTGCATACTTATTTCTCTACGTATTTGATATTTGTTATCTGTGATTGCGAACTGGTGCTTTCAACGACTATTGAGTGTTTGTGACCAATTTTGGCGCAAACAAAATAAATGTTCTAACTACTTACACCACCCTTATTTTTCCCAATTACAATGCATTACATATTATTTCACCAATTAATTATAACATTTAATTTATGTAACGACCCGCCATTCATTCCACAGAATGACGCATCATTAATAAGAAAGAAAGGGATAGAAAAGAGAAAAGATAGAGAAGCAAGAACTAAACAATATCAGAATCTCATAGCGGAACGAATAAAATATATCAATCACATAGTTATTACATAATATACAACATCTATCAGAGTCACACATCTTATACAATACATATTAGACAGTTATAAAAGTCTGTCTATTATACAACTCAAAATACAACACAGAGATACAAACACAGCGGAACACAATATATATCTACACGCTGAAGCCTCCTGCTCCAAATCTCCTCCAGAATTCATCAAAGCTAACCTGAATCCCTTGACTACTCATAAAAATTTGAGTACCCAAGAGTTTAATAAAATGGAAAATAAACTCCGGGTCAGACATGGGTCTGGTGTGAGTAACAGGTTAAAGTTGCTTAACTTTGAAAAACCTTTGAAAACAAAAGGTATCTCGTAAGACTTCCCGCACATAAACACGGAAAAGTTTTTACCTTACGATAACCAAAACATTTGATAGGAAATCCAGTGATATTATAATAGGGTCTAGGGTTTTCAAATAAATATTCACATAGCCGAAATTGTTACATTCATTAAATTCCAGCATACATAGGTATACAATCAAGTCCGCGATCACTTATTGGAGATTGGATTCCATACAATGGCAGGGCTACTGGGGTACCACCCATCACAGTACGGGGCCTAGATCACCGTACCGAGGATCACTCCCAATCCCCTACAACACAAGGCCGGAACCATCCCTTACTGGATAATCCCGAACAAGACAACCCTACGGTTGGGATCAGCAACCGCCCACTAAGCCGAATAAAAAGGAACCTCTAGACAGGGGAAAATCTCGTCCTACTTGGGTGCTACCCACTTAACCTTGCTGCACCTCCCCTGTTTTAGCCATTCCCGGTTGATGAGGCTTAAGGCTACGATTACCTTTATAGAACACATCTATCTTAGAATGCTCATCGCCCTCCTGACGATGTTCTGAAAGCATTCAATCCATACAAGTCCGTTCTGGGTTCGAACGAAACCGAAGGCATTATCTCGTTACACTCATTTTGGAATCACCCTCAGAGTTAACGTCAATAACCCTTGCACTCTGAATCTTCATCTTCACTTGAGATTCACGACCTATCGTTAATTTGGATCGATGTGGTTTTCGGATATCCAATCTGGAAACCCGATCCCGGTCTCATCAAAATCCAAAACGTATCTTTTAAGGCCAAGTTGTTTTAAAGTTAAACAATTCAATTCATTATCTATATTCACACAGATAGATAATTCACAATATCACAATAGATAATCTACATTATCGTCACAAATAGATAATTCACATTATCATTACAATTCAACCAAAACATCCATATCACAGATCAGCACACATCTCATCACAGATATCAAATAATACAAAGCATTCAATATTATTCAACCATCCATAAGTAATGATTTAACCATCTCTAATTAATTAAATTAATTACTTCATTCTATAAATCCTGCTTACTTAACCATTAATTAATTATAAATCAATTAATTAATTATCATCTAATTATTCATTTCAATTAATCATCCTTGATTAGTTATCTTTTAATTACATTCAAGTAATTAAACTTTAATTAATTTCACAAATTAATTATTCTTAACCGTTTGTAGTAATTAACCTTTAATTACTCAATAAATTAATTAACTATAATTAATTACATTAATCCTTAATTAATTACATTAACTAATTACTCTATAATTAATCCATTGATTAATTATTCTTAATTAATCCCATCTTAATTACTTCATTAATTACATTAGTGATCTTCTAATTACTTTTTAATTAATTATTCTATTTAAGTTAATTACATTAAGTAATTAATCTTTAATTAAACCATATTTATTAATCACTCTTGATTAATCATATTCAGTAATTAACTACCCTTAATTACTTCATTTAATTAATTAATTTCTCCTTAATTAATTATATTTAATTAATCCCTTGATTAATTACAAAAAAGTAATTAAACTCAAATTACTTCCATTAATAAATCTCCTTTAATTAATTACATCCAATAATTACCTTTAATTACTTTCCTAAGTAATTACACTTCATTAATTACATTTAAGTAATTATACTTATCAAATCACCAAGTGATTATCTTAAATTAATTAAACTTAATTAATTAATTAAACTTAATTAATTAATTTAACTTATCAAATTAATCTCAATTAATTACATTAAGTAATTAATTCCTTAATTACTTTCATCAAGTAATTACACTTAAACATTTTCACAAATGATTATCTTTAATTAATTAATCTAATTAATTATCAAAATTAATCACACTAATTAATTATTAAATAATCTCAAGTTAATGATCTTCATTAACTATTTTACAATTCTTTAATTACTTTTCTGAAGTAATTAAACTTAGATTAATCATTATTAATTTCAAATTAATTAATCTTAATTACCAGTTAATTAATCTCTAATTATTTAATTAATTAAGTTTTAACTATAACTTAATTAATTCTTAATTACTTCGTTAATTAATTCTTAATCATTAATTAAAAATGTAATCTTATCTAATTAATGATCCTTAATTATAAATTAATTATTCCTTAAATAATTAGTCTTAAACTTTAATTAATTAATTTAAAACTCTTAATTACTTAATTAATCATCCATATCATTAATTAATTAAATTAATTAATTATCCATTTTTAATTATCTTAATAATTTAATGAATCCAAATCTTTAAATCCTAATTAACTTTACTTTCATTTTAAATTTCATTTTAAATTTAAGATTTAAAATGAATACAAACTTAACTTTAACAAAGTTTAAAAACAATTTCAAAACCTTTTAAAATCACATATTAAAGAAATACTTTTCTTATAAAAGAAATTTTAAAAGAGTTTAAACCCAGTTCCTTTTAAATTCAAATCATTAAAATATACTTTAACATTCAAAGTTGTTAAAACAATTTAAATTTTTAAAAACTTATTTATTACAAACTAGGATACAAAAGTTAATTTGAATCCAGATTTAACTTTGATTTAAAACTTTGTTTAAATCATTGCTTTACATTTTAAAATTTCATTTTAAAATTTTAAACTGACAGGTTTGAAAAACCTGTAATCAGAAATTGACCCGAGGCCACACTGCAGTTACTTCGAGTCAAATCCAAACAAACTTCAAGCAAACCATCAAATGGTTCGAGAATTACTCGAGTACCATTCTCCTGCCATAAACCAGAATTCACCAAAACAAAAAATGTGCACCGTGCACATGCACGGCGATTCCAGACCCCTCCGACCATCTTTCTGGCCTTCAACAAGTCGACATCGACCTCGACATCTACCTCGACCACCCGAATATCATGATTCCATCGCGAAACAAAAACGAGTCTTTCGATCGAACACTGGAACCAACCACCATCGGAAAATCGCCCCTCACCGTCGATCCCAACACTAAACACACCTGCCGACCACTGTCAGAGCTTCATCTCAATCCCTAACTCCGATCCCCTCCATCGCGATCACCTCCGATGCATCACCATTGCCGAAACACCCTCGACAACTCCGATTACCCAGACCCAACACTAAACCCTATATCAACCCTTCCTGGCCACCACGACCACCAGAAAAATCCACTGCCATTTTTCCATCAATCTCTATCCTCCATACTACCTTCAGCCCAAAACTCGATCGACTCCAACACGTCGATCGCCAGAATTCGACGATCAACCCAATTTTGAACAAACCCGATTATCTTCCCCAATTTCTATATTAAAAATTATGATTTTCACATTAAAATTCATTGTTTCACAATACGATTCTATTTATATAATCAAATTCAGAAATTATGATGATTGATTTCTGACCATTTTAGATTATCACTGTAAATTTATATATTCTGAAATAATTACCCAATAAAAATTCTTGAAACTATTTTTAAAATTTATATTACACAATCGTAATCATTTTCTATTTAGAGATCAAGGACAAAAACTGAATGTATGCAGAGAAATGGAATTAAATTTGAATGGGTTTAAAAATTTTTTTTTACATACCACAGAGAATATATTCGTACACACAAACTTTTGTACAGGCATTTCATTTATACAAGCATGCATTCACATTCATAAGCATATGCAACCATATTCTACAGAAATCCATCACAACATTTAAGCATAGTCACAGGTAAAAACTGTTTTTTTTAAGTTTAATGTTTACTCACCAGATTGAAAGACAGAGCTTTGAAATAGAAGCTTGGAACTGGAATTGATAAAAATGTTTTGAAACTCTGAACTTGATATTTGTAATCACTTTGATGTTGACATGATCTTGCATTTTAAAACAGAATTGAAGTTGCTTGCTATTGAAACATGCAGAGATGACTTGAAGCCTTGTTGAAGATGACTCAGATTCAAAACAGATATGAAAATGTTTGCAGGTTTTTGATTTCCATCTCAGGTTTGAAGAAGATTTACAGGTTTTGGTTTTGATAAAATGTTTATAGGTTTGGATTGAAACAAGTTTCTGGTTTGAGGATTTAGTTATAGATTTGTTTTTGAGAATTCTTTACAGGCTGAAGTTTTCTTTTGCATTTGAAAAGAGAAATAGGAAAAAGAGTAGAAGAGAATGAACAATGTTTATATAAGTGAAAAATGTGATTTATCAAAATAAAAGAAAAATGAAAATTAAAGATGACATTTGTCATTAGCGTTGTTTATAAATTAACACTTGTTATATTTAGCCTTTATAAGTTTACACTTGGCATTTAAGTAATTAATACTTATTTAATATAAATGTTAATAAAGGCTTTTACTTAATTTATTATTTTATAAATGCTTATATATATATATATAAATTTCTTTAAAGAAATAAAAACCAATTATATATATAAATAAAAGCTTATACATATATTTTGAATCCAAATATTTTAAATATATCAATCCTTTGAATTTCAATTTCAAATCTAAATTCAAACTCAAATTAAAGAAAATCAATTTAAAATCAACTTATATATATACATATATAACTACACATTCAATTTGAAAATTATGTTTTTGCTTGTTAAATTCAACCCAAAGCTTTTCTATTTACAATATATACAAATATATATATATATATATATATATATTACAAATAGAAAATATCTTATTAGCTTTTAAAAGATAAAATTCACCAATTAAATATTTATTTATTAGATTATTAAATTAAATTAAAATTTTATTATCAAAGATTATCAAATTAATTTAATTTTTAATAGAGATTATTAAATTGATATTGCCCAAAATTCCGGGTTATCACAATTTATTCCCTTATTTACCAATTATAACTAATTAAATTTCAATGGATTAATTAACCATTGTTACAATTTGCCAATTCAAACACATTTCCAAGTTTATTGTTAACTAACAACACAAATAACTTCACATTGATTTTATCTTCTTAGTTACAATTTCTAACCATGTAACTTTACAATTTATTACAATTATTTGAGATTTCATTCAAATATTGATCTAATACATTAATTTACGTTATTAAACTTCATTCTAGTTAGTTTTCCCATTCCTATATCATAAATTTTATTTCCTCCTACATTAAATTACATAATCTTATTAAACTAACTATTTTTAATTATCGAAAATTACGGGTCGTTACAACAACCAACTATAATCAAATCAAATTCAAATCGAAAATTTCAAATCCATCACAGTAGTTTATACACTGAAAACACGGTACAAGCATTGGAAAACATATACAAATCTATCACAGTTTAATTACAAACGGTGGTTCAGTTCAAATAAAATCCAAAGTTCTAAGAAATTTAAATGCAGCAGCAAGTCCTGTGTAGAGTCTTTATAGGACTTCTCCACCGACCAACTATATTCAATATTGTTGAGTATTTCATATACTACTGCAGCTCTTAGTTTTCTAATTGTTTCCTTTGCATATTTTGCTAGCATCTCATCCTTGTCAAGCTTTTTCATGTTCACGATCACAAAGAACGCACAATCAAGTCTGTTTCAGATATAGAAATATTAGTTAATATTACAATATAATCTAATACTAAAATAAGATAGCATTCTTTAATCTAGCATTCTAAAATATAACATTATATTTTATACACAATATTGATCAATACATTTATAGAGATACTATGCCTGCGTCTAGAGCGTGCACCTAATACATAATCTTTTTCTTCAATAGATGCAGTCCAATGAACTATAAAAGAATACTAGCTTTAACTATCATTTCACATATTCAATGCATTCGACTGTAATTTAAAAATACAAATGATATTTTGACTATCAGTTTGCATGTTCAGTGTATTCCAATAGACTTTAAAAAAATGTACGCTAGTGTAAACAATCATTTTGGACATTTGATAAATTTATATGCACTTTAAAAATATAAATGATAGTTTAAACCGTCATTTTTTCATTTGACCCATTTCTATGCACTTTAAAAATATCAGTGTTAGGTTTAAATATCATTTTGTTCATTAGATGCATTCCAATGTACTTTAAAAAAATGAATGCTAGTTTTAACTATCATTTTGCATATTCAATGCATTCCGTGGTATTTTACAAAGACAAACACTAGTTCTGACTATCATTTTGCATATTCACTGCATTCCAATACACTTTAAAAATATGAATGCAAATTCAAACTATCATTTTGGACATTCAATACATTTATATGCACTTTAAAAATACGACTTCTAGTTTTAACTGTCATTTTCTCATTTGTTACATTACTATGGTACTTCTAAAATAAGAATGCTAGTGTTAACTATCATATCTCCCTTGAGTGTCAATGTGTTAAGGCATCTACTAACTTGAAAATTTGACATAACTAGTGGAAACTTGAAACCTAAAGTGTTCAATTGTAAGGAGTGTGGCAGGAAATAGGTATTTAATTTGTTTAAACTCATAGATAGACTACAAACCAACAAAAATATTAAATGAATATACTTGCCATGTGGGTATATTCCTTATATCCTCGATGAAGAAAAAATGAACCCAGTATCTTGGCCTATTTCAATTCATTATTCCTTGATTAGAGTTTTGCATGCTTTCAAAACAAAGCCAAGAAACATGCCCGGTTATTCTTTGCTCCCAATCATAAGTACAACGTTCTAACTTTATGTTAATGTATCTATCTCTATATTGTAAATTCTATACATTGTATCTTCTAACAAGTAATATTTTTGTTTGTAGTTTTTTGTATGTGAGCATGTAAATCTAATTTTCCCAAATGCAATATACGGTGCTGCCTTACCTAGATTTGGGAAGTGGAATATCAAAAGCTTAAAAAATGTGATTTCAAGAGAAGCTCTTAAAAAAATGGATAGTAGAAAGGTATCATTTCTCACACAAGTACAAGCATATATAATGATAGATAAATATATCATAACATAGTGTATATTACCATTTTATGTTGTTATTATGCAGCTATATGTTGAATGATAGTTACATATAGCATTACTGTAGAATGTAGTATTGCAATTTCGTGTTGTTATTACTGAAGAATGATAGTTAGATATTGCATTATATGAAAAAAGATAGTCTTATATAGCATTAGTTCATTCAGTGTTTGTTGCTCATTCATTACTATATTATCTTATTATATAGATTTTCATTAAGATAAGAAATATGACTGAAGATGAAAAGGCGCTTCTTGAACAAATGAACCAACAAAGAATTTTTTTATTGGATTCCAGTGAACATGTTGGAACAGAAAAAACAACAAAACTTGGATGAATACACAAACTTAAATGACAAGAGAAGAAATGAAATTATTTACTTACGAATCAGGATCTTGTGTTGGGCTTTTCGGTTGCAACACTTTACGTTTGTTAAGCTCATTATTGAGTATTCCTATTTCTTCCCATTTCTTCATGAACATTAGTTCAATTTTGTTTCTTTGGAAGAAAATTTATTTAGTGTTGTATGTTAATATTAGAGTGATTTTAAAATCATATTTTTCTTACAAGAATCAGAGCTTGGTTATAGCTGGGGTTTGATGTCCTTGTTGATTCTGTCTTTGGTTTGGTTGAGTCGTAATGACTCCACTTCATTGTCTCATAGCTTAGCATCAGTAAGCTCTAGTGGTTTATGTAATGTAGAGTAAAGAAAACCTTCTCTGTAAATTCATCCTTCATAATGACATCTATTGTTGGTATGACTATGTCATTGATCACATCACCTTGATCATGTATTAAGGCATTTTATATATTAATAAGTATTAAAATATTATATATTATTATTTAACATTAATAATGGAAAGCTTATACTTACCATCATTATGGTAGTGAAGTAGTAATTGTGTTCATACATCTCTTGATGGTAATAAAACCAATCAATAAGCTGATTAACCAAACAAAGAAGATTGTAAGTTTTATGAAATAATTAATTTTTTCTATATTTCTGAACCAGAAATACGAATGCTAGTTTTCACTATCAATTGCATGTTCAATACGTTCCAATTCACTTTAAAAATGCAAATAATAGTTTAAACAATCATTTTGGACGTTCAATACATTTATATGCACTTTACAAATACTAATGCTATTTTTAACTACCATTCTCTCATCCAATACATTTATAAGCACTTTGAAAATATGAATGCTGGTTTTAACTATCATTCTCTTATTCTACACATTTATATGCACTTTAAAAATATGAATGCTAGTTTTAACTATCATTATCTCATTCTATACATTTATATGCACCTTACAAATACTAATGATACTTTTAACTATCATTCTCTCATTCAATACATTTATATGCACTTTGAAAGTTTGAATGCTAGTTTTAACTACCATTCTCTCATTCTGTACATTTGTATGCACTTCAAAAATATGAATGCTAGTTCTAACTACCATTCTCTCATTTTATACATTTATATGCATATTATTCTCTCATTCTATACATTTATATGCACTTTATATATATTAATGCTATTTTTAACTGTCATTCTCTCATTCAATACATTTATATGCACTTTGAAAATTTGAATGCTAGTTTTAACTATCATTCTCTCATTCTATACATTTGTATGCACTTTAAAAATATGAATGCTAGTTTTAACTATCATTCTCTCATTTTATACATTTATATGCACTTTGAAAATATGAATGCTAGTTTTAAGTATCGTTCTCTCATTCTATACATTTGTATGCACTTAACAAATACTAATGCTACTTTTAACTGTCATTCTCTTATTCAATACATTTATATGCACTTTGAAAATATGAATGCTAGTTTTAACTATCATTCTTCAATTATATACATTTATATGCACTTTTTAACTGTCATATTTCTTGTTTGATGCATACCTATCCATCTATGAACTCCTCAAACAGAACAGATTCAAGCATAGATTTGACTATTGTAATTCCTCCTTTATTTCCTTTATCCTTTGAATAAGCTATAGTGTTGTAATTGAAAATAATAATTGACAAGTTAGTTTATTCAATTTTATATAATTAGAAATATAATCAAAGAAACAAGGTCAAAAATCTTACTTCTCATTTTCATTGAATTTTAAGAAAGCTAGAACTTTGTTATCTTGTGCTTCACTCAGTAGTCGTAGAATTTTGCCTTTTGTGATATCTCTACTTTTTTAAGCTTTGCTTGACGGAGAGTACCCATCAACATCAATGGGTTCTTCGTTATCAACTGTTTTAACTTCTTCATTTTTTTCTTCCATGCTATTTGTTTCAGTTTCTTCTTCATAATCGGTTTCTTCATTTTGTTCATCTTCTTCTTGTTCACTTGTATTTCTCGATTTTTCATCTTCTGTTTGAGCTTCATCTTTTTCTTCTATTTAGGTACCTTTTTTTTCATTTTCCTTTTTCAGGTTCTTCTGTTTCAGCTTCCTCTTTTTGTTTAGCATTGTCATTATTTTTTTCTCTATTTTTCTATAATGAACAATTTTGTATTGGCAATCAAGATCAATTTTTTTCTTTTTTAGGTGCTTTTTAACGCTTAAAATTAACGAGCTTGGTTTCTTGGGTGCTTTTGAAAGCAATCTTGGTGATTTTCATGCTGCCTCTGCTGGTTTCTTTTGATGTTTTTCTTCATGCATCTGTAGAATATACTAGTGAATGATTTTTGTTTGATGATAATAAACATATATATTCGTTTAATTGTATTTGTTATTGTAATATTTTATTTTTCCACATAATTAAATAAATATTTGTTGAATAAAATAAATAACTCGAAATTCATATTTAAATAAATATTTTATTCAAACAAATATTTTATTACAAATTTAAGCTCTCACTATACAAGTTTCAATTACAACACAATTTTAATTATATAATTTTTACATACATGTTTCACCTCACTACATAATTCACTCATCACTCGTATTTGATCTTCAACTCTGTTCCAGTCTGTATCCAGCATCTCAACTATCT
This sequence comes from Allium fistulosum, assembly GCA_030737815.1. Classification (NCBI taxonomy): domain Eukaryota; kingdom Viridiplantae; phylum Streptophyta; class Magnoliopsida; order Asparagales; family Amaryllidaceae; genus Allium; species Allium fistulosum. The sequence continues at coordinate 599,434,747 of CM060908.1, forward strand.
GCAAAATAAACACCGACGCAGTAAAATTGAAAAAGAAATATTTTGCAGTGCACAATGAAGTGTGTGTTTGAAAATATTATTTGCATCGGTTATTTGGGTTGTTCGTCATCATTTTTTAATTCATCTTACACGAATAACTTGTGACATGCACAGTGTATCACTGTACATGCCACAAGGTCATGCACACTAATATACACTTGGTTGTTAAAATTGCAGGGACAGGTGAGCCCAAGGTCAAACCCGAGTCAAGACTGGATTCAACTCAGTTGCAATACAAATAATTCAACACTTACATGAAAATATACAAAATGTTCAAAGTGCACAAGATCAGAATTCAAGCACATGTACAGGGCAGTACATATGTACAAAGTGGTGCATGCAACATTTCAACCCAACAAACATTGGAGCATACATATGCAACAGTTGTAAGGACCTGCCTTTTTGGACGTTTTAAGCAGACACACACGTCAGACTCAAACTATTCAAAAAAGCAGATTGTTATAGGATAAATAAGAAAAAACAAAGAAAGATAGAAAATAAAAAAAAATACAGAATCTCGCTGTGGAATGACAAAATATAATAATCAAATAAACAGTTCATGAAGCTGTTTACAAATAACATTTGATTACACTTTTACAATGCAGATCAGAGTTACATACAACAAGAATAAACAAATAATGCAGTGGAACAATATGATGCAGTGGAATAAATATAATAAATAATAATAGCATTAAATCTCCATCTTCGTCCTTCAGAAAGCAGTCTTCGATAAAACTGAAAAGCTCAGACTGACCCGAGCGAATTGAAAAGACAAAACACTCGAGTCAGAACTAAAAGATCTTATGTAAGTTAAATCAATAGTAAATAAATATGAGTGAACGCCATCAGAGATGTTTACGGGGTTTGACATATCCTATCCAGTGTCTAACGTGAGTGCAATAACTTAAAAGATGTTAGGGATTACCATCTCTTAAGGATCCGTTAAACTATCTATTATGTAGTACAATACGCTATTATAATAGTGTCTACAGTAAAGTAAAGTATTAAAATATCGTTAAGGCGTTACCCATATCCCTCTTAACACATTTTTATATATTCCCATAGTCTATACAATACCATAATTCCTTCGTAAACTTGAGGGTTATCAGAGGGCACTCCATAGGTATGGTACAAACCAAACTTGTAGAAGGCGCGCTAGGGCATGTGAACACGGCACTCGAGGCAATGCCAAGGTAGATATACCAATTGCGGATCTGGACTGGTGGTAATGCATAGCAGCTACTACCGCCCACCTCAGAACACACTCCATAATCAAAATCAAGGGGTGGCCACCAAATCATCACAAAGTCATAATATTGTATCGAAAAAATGTGTCCGATCGGAGGTGCGACCTCACTTGGCCTGGCGTAGCTCCTGTTATAGTCACATCTAAGCTGACTCACGGGAGTCAGGGTCACGTAAATACCTCATACAGAATCGTTCGCCAAACCATTCTACTTCATTTCTAGAATCTCCACCACGTACACAGTTGTTAAAGTGGTTTCCGGTATTGGTAGAGAGTATGACAATATCCGATCCTGATCTCTTTACCAACCAAATGCTTATTTCACACCGGATGGTTCTTTTACATTTCAAGAAGGTCAATTCACAATTTATATCAAAATATCATATTCTATTTCAAACCATATCTCTTTCGAAATCATATTCACTTTCAAAACTATATTCACCTTAAAACCTGTATTTACTTCCAAAATCATATTCACTCTTGAATTTATCAATGAGATAGGTTAATTAAATTCTAGTTCCAAAATCATCGTATTTACTCAAATATGTCAGTTCACAAAAAGGTATCAATTTCAAATTCAAACTTAGATTATGCCATCATCAAGGATTTTAAATATAAATACTTCAACTTTACACGGTCTGAAATTCAAAAATTAGTTTAGATAGTTTAAATTAGTTTCAAAAATAGTTTAAGATAGTTTAAAATAGATTAAAACAGATTAATATAGTTTAAAGTAGGTTAACATACTTTAAATAGATTTGAAATAGATTAAAGTACTTTAAATAGATTAAAATGAATTAAAATACTTAAAATAAATTTAAAATAGATTAGATAGATTTAAATTATATTAAATAGATTTAAAACAGATTAAATGTTTTTAAAATAGATTAAATATATTTAAATTATATTAAATAGATTTAAAAATATAATAAATACATTTAATTATTTTGAAATAGGTAAAATGGATTCTATTGGATTAAATAGGTTATAATAGATTAAAATAAATTAAAATAGTTTACATTAACTAAAATAGTTCAAATAGAGTTTAAAGTTATATTCAAACATTTCAATAACTCAATTTCGATAAAATTCATTTATTTTTGACAATTCAACTTTGAAATTCCAATTTAAATCCTTTGAACAATTCATTAAATCAATTCTAATTTTAGCATTAACGCTTGGATTATCGAAAATAACTCAGTTTATATAAATCAATTTTTATTTCAAAATACCAGTTAACTGAATTCCAAATTTAAAGAATTAAAAATCATTTAATTTAACCGATCCGGTGTCCATATATAATTTTCTACCTTATGGTCAAGTGATATGGATATTTATCATTTCAATCCGCAATTTAAAATTTTACGGTTATATATCATTTCAAACCACATTCCCAAATTCAATAACATCCATAAAATCGCTTGAGTCTATCATTTCAATCCATAACGATTTTTCCCTAATCTACAGATCGTTCGGGTATGTATCGTTTCAATCCATAGGGAACTTGCAGTGTTATAACAATATAAAAATACATCTAGTCATACAATATCAACAATCAAACATCCATCACAATCATCATCCAAATCAACTAATAGACATCAATAGATAACCGATTATCATTAACAGGTATTAAATTGACAATTAAATTTAATATTAAATTAAACGATGATTAAATGCAATAAAAGTCAAATTTAACTATAATGACAATTTTAACATACCAAACATCAATCGATTTATTTCTAATCACATCATACATTTAATTCAACTAACATAAGATAGTTTAGTAATTGTGAGTGGGTTAAAACACTCACCTTTGATTTCAAATCGATTTGAAATTCAAAATAAGGCCCAAAATTCAGCAGTCTCAGAATTCGTCCAAATGAGCATCAAAAAGTCCGGAATTTCGATACGATCCTAATGAAACAAACTGCACGTGAATCCGAGCTCGTATGAAAAAGTTATGAAAATTAGAAGATTGAAAAATTCTGGTCATGGGTCGACTTCGGGTTCAACTTCGGTCCGCTGCCTAAAATCCCCGGTGCTTGCTCTGAGTTTTTGCCAAAATGACCCGAGACTCGAGTCATTTTCTTCCTGACCCGAAGTTGCTACAGGATTTTTTCCTCTAGAACCCGAAGCGCGACTCGAAGTCGCTGTAGATCCGCACTTTTTTTTGGAAATTGAAATTAGGTTTTGGAATTTGGGAATTAGGTTTAATGTTCTATCGCTTGAGATGGAGGAAGGAGATGTACGTATAAAAATAATGAAGTGAGAAACAGCTAGGGTTTATAACACCATATATATAGGCAGGGTTGGATCGAAACGATAATAACGACCGAAAAGCCTGTTTCATTCCCAAAACGAAAATGGGTCATCCAATATATCGAAATATAGGTTTTCAATATTTTTAAACTCAATGGAACTAGTTTCAAATCCTAATTCCATTGTATACGGAATTTAGCTTAAAATTAGCTTATTTCAAATTGATTTCGATTAAATTGATTCCTAGGCGTTCCGAGTCCGTATGATCGAACGACAAGTCTGATTACTACGAAACTTGAAATCCTACAATAATTCACCGTTACAGGTCCGATGAAACTGGTTTCGTCGAAATCCGGGACAGTGGCCAAAATGGCTATTTTCACATTAATTAAATAAATAAATATTAAATTAATTAAATCACTTTTTTCTCAAATTTAATAACTAACAAATTTTCATCTTTTTGATTACTTAGACATTTACAATAATTTGAAACAAGTTTACATAAAATTTCGGTGTTGGTTATTACACTAATTATGGTGTTCAATTTCAACTATAATTAAATCCAATTAATTAAAATTTAATTCAAATAAATTGATCTAATTTGGTTTCAATCTTTTTATTTAATCAATTATTACTCTATAGACATAGTTAACATTTGTTTATATCTTATTACACAAATATTCTACAATTATCATCTTTTACCATATTAGTTGCAGTATTCCAATAATATTTAACCTTTATTGATTTGGACATTAATTATAATTTAAAATCCCACAACTTCATTTATCTTGGTTTCATTTTTATTATTCAATCAATTTATTGCCTTATGAGTGTAATTGACATTTCTGTACATTTTATTACATTCCCAATTTGTAGTTATTGTATTAATTCACATTAATGTAACATTTATTTGTAATTGATTAATTAAATTGGTAACAAATAACAATTATCACCATTTCTACATTTAATAACATTTGTAAGTTTATTATCTACAAACAAATGTTATAACAACTTACACTAGACTAATTCTATCCAATTACAATTTATTACACATTATTTCATTAATTAATCAACATTAAATTATCAATTGCTCTTTAAATCCAATTATCCATTAATACATCCATTACTATAATTTATTTGCAATCTATACCAATTATAACTCTTTAATAATTTTAATCAATTGGAATTACATTTAAAGTAGTTATCAATGATCTTAAATTAATACTATTACATTGCAATCCAATTATATTCTTATTATTAAATCGCAAATTTTCATTTATTTCAACATTAAATCACCAAACCTTATTAAATTAACTAATTTTAATTATCTAAAATTACGGGTCGTTACAACAGTGCAAACTCAAGACAACATGCAAACATGCAAATAACTCAACACATATATCGGTTCAGAGGAGACACTAATGCAACTCAACTAGACCAAAGGCAACAAGGACACACCAGCATGGATGGTCAGAGCAATGCATCAAGCTACACTCAGGTTCAAAATGAGTTAACATGAAGCAAAACAACAACATGCAACAAGACTTCACAAGCACAGTGACATATGCAACAGAGAGACATCAAGAAAAACAAATGAAAACAAGCCAGTAGAACAAGACACTACAAACAGACTCAAGTGGAACCGCACATGTGAACTCAAGTTCAATGGAAAGCAACAGACATATACAAAGCAACATGAAATCGAACTAGACTTCAAGTGCACAAGACATAGCCAGTAAGTCTAACAAAATCAGTGCAGACCACCAAATGTACAAAAGCATAATGAACACACTTGAATAACAAGTCCCAACCAAATACCAAAGAGCACCAGAAAAGTACACTGAAGTACAACCAGACCAGACTACAAGTTCATATGTAAGTTATAGTTTCAACATGTACAACAAAGTGCACTAGACTATACTTCAAGTGCATCAAGACTTCAAAATAAACCAGAACCAGACTATAGTTCAGAGACTTCAAAGTGCACCATACATGTACGGATACATATGCAAGCACCCAAGGCATTCAGGCATAGACACAGCAAGTCTAAACAACCAGAATTGATACCAGAGCCATCACAAACATATATGTATGTATGTATGTACGTATGTACATGGAGTGACACACAAATATATAGCAAAAACACTCAACAAAAAATCAAAAATTATCAGTAGCAGCCGTGGGTTATATCATAATGAGCAAGTCATAATTAGGTTCAATAAATATACCAATATATCAGGAAGTCAAATTTATCTCAAATTCAAATGACAAGCTGGAACAGAACGATGAACAAGTTAAGGCAGCATAGAATGGAACCGACCCAATCAATTCAAGTAAATTCGATCAATGAACAAGTCAAAAAATCACACAATCGTTCGATCTGAAATCAACGGAAGCATCAAACTCACTGACAAACTCAAACCAAAATATACGAACGAGATTATAAGGTTTTGATCCCTATAAATACCAAAATCATCATCCGCAAAAATCATTCGAGTTCGTGAAATTTTATTGAAGAGCTTACTTAGAACAAACCAAAAACAAATCCAAAACTCGAATCAAGTCGAGCATAATCAAAATCGAAAAAGGTAAAAATCACATACCGATATTCGAGCTCGACATAATTGAAGCGACCCTGAGCAATCAAAGCCAGGGAGTCGATTGACGAAGCAAATCAAAGCAGTATCTTCACTTTAATCAATCGATTTTAAGTGGTGGCTTCAATTAAATCAAAACCCTAATTTTTGAAGAGCAATAAAAGGAACGGCCGAAGAAGTTACTCGAAAGGAAAAATAAAAGGAATACAATCTTCACTTTAATTATCTATTGGGTCGTGTCTTTTTATATTTATTGGGCCTAAGTTTTAATAGGGTTTTGTTGTTAGTTTTATTATTTTGTAATTTCCTTTTTAAAAGTGTGTAAATTTCTAGTTGTGTAACTAGGTACAAACTAAGAGGCGTAGTTTGAGAATTCGCAACTCAGTGACTGAGTTGTGGCAGGGTTTTGAGCTTAGAGTTAAGTTAATCGAGTTAGTGGGTATCGCGAGTTTATGTGTTTTTGTAAGCGACTGATTACTTAATTTCTAATAGAAACCTTGGGGGCAGCACGTAAACAGGTTTTTGCCGAAGCTGGGTAAAACTGTGTGTGATCTTTATTGCATTACTTTCTGCTTTTGTTTTTATTTTTTGTTTCCGCATTAATTATTAGTACACCCTATTCACCTCCCCTCTAGGTTGAAAATGATCCTACAAGTGGTATCGGAGCTAGGAACAAAAAAAATTTGTATAAAAAAAAATTCTTTCAATGGCTTCTTTTAATAATGCTTTTGTTGAGGGTCAGTCCATAGCTAGACCACCCATGTTCAATGGTGAATATGCTTATTGGAAAACTAGAATAAAAAAATTTCGGAAAACCATAGATGCATGGAATATTGTTGAAACGGGATATAAGACACCAATAGTAATGGTAGATAATCAAGAAGTTGAAAAACCTATGGATCAATGGACAGATCTTGAAAATAAACTGCAGAATGCTAACGTTAAAGCTATGAATTTTATTATTTGCTCATTAGATCAAATTGAATTTAACCGTGTCTCACATTGTCTAACTGCATAGGAAATCTGGCACACACTTGAAGTGGCTCATGAAAGAACCTCCCAGGTTAAAGAATCTCGCCTTGCCATGCTTAGTAGCGAGTACGAGAACTTCACAATGGCAAAGGATGAAAGTGTCAAAGAAATGTATGGACGACTTTCTAATCTTGTATACAAATCAAAATCTCTACGCAGACCACACATAGAACTGGAAATAGTCCGAAAGATCCTCAGAATTCTTCCATGAAATTTTGAAGCAAAGGTGACTGCCATCCAAGAATCAAAGGATCTGAAACAAGTTAAAGTTGAAGAACTCATCAGAAACCTCACCACTTATGAGCTAGAAATCAAATTCAAGGAAGAACGTGAAGGAGGAGATACGCGAAAGAAATCAATAGCTCTCAAAGGAACAATGGAAAGTGAGGATGATGAAGGTGATGATGAAGGAGCAGCTGAACTGGCACTGATAATAAAGAGGTTCAAAAGGTGGAACCGCAAATATGGAAATCCAGCCCAAAATCAACAACTAAAGAGCAGAATCGTCAAAGTTCTAGACAACTCAGAAAAGCAAGAGATCATTTTTCACAATTGCAATAAACCTAGTCATATCAAGCCAAATTGTCCTCAAAATCAATTTAGTAAAGGAAAGAAATCGAAAAGGAGAAGTTTTGCAGCTACTAGGGATGAAAGTGATGAAGACGATAATGAAAGCACTGGCAGTGAGAGTGAAAAAGCAAATCCATGTCTTCTAGGAGAAACAAGTGACAGCGATGATGATGAACCCGACGAGGTATCAAAACTTACTCACTCGTAATTACTTATATATTTTCATGAAGTAAATGGCTGTTTTGAAAGACTTGGGGAAAAGTACGCCAAAATTGAATCACAAAATGATAGTTTGATAGAACTAAATAAGCAGCTCGATCAATTGGTTCAAAACTATAGAAATAAGAGCCCTAAGTGTGATAAGTGTCCATCATTAGAAGAGGAATAAAAAAATCAAAAACTAAAATTAAATCGCTTGAAAATGAAATTCTAATTTTGAAAGAAAGTGAAAATACTAGGAGAGAAAATTCTATTAAAAAGTGCACTTTGTTATTGAATGAAAATGAATCTCTCAAAACACAAGTCCAACAATTGTCTACAACTTTAGGAAAATTCTCCAAAGGAAAAAGATTACTAAATATGCTATTAGGGATACAAACTGTTACTACTATTAGACAAGGACTTAATACTCAATCTGAAAAAGGTAGAAGTGAAACTAATCAAGTCAACTTCAAGTGCACGATTTATGGAAAAACTAGACACAATGAAAACAATTACTGGTATAGACCCAAACACACGAAAAATGTACCAATTTGGGTTCCTAAAGGCACGAATATAAAATCCCTTAAAATCAAACAAACCTGCATGCCAAAAGGAACAAACATAGACTGTCTTGGTTCTACGCAAACTTGTTTTTCAAAAAAAATTGTCGCTAACAATCATGGACCTATGAAAACGAATAGGTCGCAAAACTCTTTCTTGTGTAGGTGTGTTGGCAGGCTAAGGAATAGCAAGAGTGGTACCTGGATTCAGGTTGTTCCAGGCACATGACGGACGACAAATCAAAGTTCCTTAGCGTAGAGAGATACAAAGGTGGCAGAGTCACAATGGGCAACAATGATGTATTATATGTTGAAAATCAGCACCATAATCTGATTTCAATCAACCAGTGATCAACTGGGAAAATTTAAAAAATCATTTTTTCATGCCAAGAACACTGTAAGTACTTCTAGAGTCCTTGAACTAGTTCATATGGATCTATTTGGACCTAACGATATTGCAAGCTTAGGTGGTAAGAGATATTGTTTTGTGTTGGTGGATGATTACTCTAGATACACGTGGGTATACTTATTTATCTTACTACTTCTGGACCAGACATTATGTTCTCTATTTGTTTATGTGCATAGTTTCAGTCAAATCCAAAGGAATCTCATTTAAAAGCTGTAAAAAGGATTATAAGGTATCTTTGCACACCTCACGGTTTGGTCTATGGTATCCAACAAATGATAACTTTGAGTTAAAAGGGTATTTAGATGCAGATTATGCTGGTAGACTAGTTGATAGAAAAAGTACTAGTGGAACGTTTTTTATGTTGGGACATTCATTAGTTGCATGGTCAAGTCGAAAACAAAATTGTATTGCACTATCTACCACTAAGGTAGAGTACATTGCTTTAAGCAGTTGCTTTGCTCAAATTATATGGATGATACAAACTTTGCAAGACCATGGTCTAAATTTTGAACGAGTTCCACTTATGTGTGATAGCAAAAGTGCAATTGATCTCACAAATAATCCTGTACATCATTCTCGCACAAAGCATATAGACGTTAGACATCATTTCATTAGACATCACATTTCCAAAGAAAATATCTGCCTAAACTTCATTTCAACTGATTCTCAATTGGTAGACATTTTTACAAAACCCCTTCTAGAAAATAGTTTTTGTCGACTTCATCTCAGTTTAGGCATTTTAGAAACTTGATTTTATATTTTTGGATTTGATCTTAAATGCCTATGTTAACTAATCTGACTCCCTACTGATATCGAAAAGATAAATAGTGACTGAATAAAGTGATGAGTGTTGATCTTGATCATACATTATGTTTGGAGAGAGTGTATTTAGTATATTTCCTTAAAAATTTAAACAAAATTTGTAATAACTTTGGTTGGTAAAAATTCCATGACCATCTCTATTCCTATCATATTTCTACGATAATCACTCATCAAAATCCAATATAGTATGTAAAAATGTGGTATTTAAATAGGAAACTATTCGTTTTTTTAAAAAATTAGCGATAAAATCATCCGAAAAGTACTCACCCTCATTTAAAAGTCCTCACGGTTATGCATGGGTGAACTACTTGAAATCTCTGATTATGTGCTTTCATGCTCATTTAAAAGTCCTCACGATTATGCATGTATGGAAGACATATCAAAATTGGATGAAATAGGCGAGTTGATTCTAACCCCATTTAAAAGCCCTTACGGTTATGCGTGGTTAGAAGATGCTTGGAATTCATTTTTTAATAAAAATAAGAAACACTACTAATCTTATTTAAAAGTCCTAACGGTTATGCATGGTTAGTAAGTATTTAAAAAGAATCCTGTCATAAATATACCGCAAATGGACACGACTATATGGTTTTCTATGCCGTCATAACCCTATCACTCTAAAATGGAATATGCACCTAACATAGTATTTATTATTTTTGTTTGATATTTCTTGAAATTTAATATGTATACACGATTAGGTATTAATGTTGTATTCAATTTATCACTCTTATCTAACACTATTACTCTTTTGCTGATAACAAAAGAGGGAGAGCAGTTAAGATTTTGGAAAATAAGTTCAAATTTTTTATTTGCATATTCTCATCTAGGTTCATTTGGTTCATTGCATATTTTTTATATTTATTTTCATGCATATGTGAAGGGGGAGCTTTGTTGTAGGGGAGTATTCAAATAGGGGGAGCAAATAGAATTCATCAAAACCAAATACATTTAATAGAGTCAAAATCTTAATATATGTTTGTTATCATCAAAAGGGGGAGATTATAGAATATACTAGTGAAAGATTTTTGTTTGATGATAATAAACACACAGATATATATATATATATTAAATGTATTTGTTATTGTACTATTTTATTTTTCCACATAATTAAATAAATATTTATTGAATAAAATAAATAACTCAAGATTCATATTTAAACCAATATTTTATTCAAACAAATATTTTATTACAAATTCGAATAGTACAAATTTAAGCTCTCACTATACAAGTTTCAATTACAACACAATTTTAACTATACTTTACATACATGTTTCACCTCACTGCATAATTCACTCATCACTCGTATTTGATCTTCAACTCTGTTCTAGTCTGTATCCATCTCAACTATCTACAAAATAAACACTGATGCAGTAAAATTGAAAAAGAAATATTTTGCAGTGCATAATGAAGTGTGTGTTTGAAAATATTATTTGCCTTAGTTATTTGGGTTGTTCGTCATCATTTTTTAATTCATATTACACGAACAACTTGTGACATGCACAGTGTATCACTGTACATGCCACAAGGTCGTGCACATCGATATACACTTGGTTGTTAAAATTGCAGGGACTGGTGAGCACAAGGTCAAACCCGAGCCAAGACTAGACTCAACTCAGGTGCAATACAAATAATTCAACACTTACAGGAAAATATACAAAATGTTCAAAGTGCACCAGATCAGAATTCTACAGGGCAGTACATATGTACAAAGTGGTTCATGCAACATTTCAACCCAGCAAACATTGGAGCATACATATGCAATAGTGCAGACTCAAGACAACATACAAACATGCAAATAACTCAACACATATATCGGTTCAGAGGAGACATCAATGCAACTCAACTAGACCAAAGGCAACAAGAACACACCAGCATGGATGGTCAAAGCAATGCATCAAACTACACTCAGGTTCAAAATGTGTTAAGATGAAGCAAAACAACAACATGCAACAAGACTTCACAAGCACAGTGAAGTGTGCAATAGAGGACACATCAAGGAAAACACATGAAAACAAGCCAGTAGAACAAGACACTACAAACAGACTCAAGTGGAACGACACATGTGAACTCAAGTTCAATGGAAAGCAACGAACATGTACAAAGCAACATGAAACCGAACCAGACTTCAAGTGCATAAGACATAGCCAGTAAGTCTAACAAAATTAGTGCTGACCACCAAATGTACAAAGGCACAATGAACACACTTGAATAACAAGTCCCAACCAAATACCAAAGAGCACCAGAAAAGTACACTGAAGTACAACCAGACCAGACTACTAGTTCATATGCAAGTTATAGTTTCAACATGTACAACAAAGTGCACCAGACCATACTTCAAGTGCAACAAGACTTTAAAATAATCCAGAACCAGACTACAGTTCAGAGACTTCTAAGTGCACCATACATGTACTGATACATATGCAAGCACACAAGGCATTCAGGCATAAACACAGCAAGTCTAAACAACCAGAATTGATACCAGAGCCATCACACACATATATACATACATATATGTATGTATGTATATACATGGAGTGACACACGAATATAAAGCAAAAACACTCAACAAAAAATAGAAAATTATCAGTAGCAGCCATGGGTTATATCATAATGAACAAGTCATAATTCAGTTCAAAAATATACCAATATATCAGGAAGTCAAATTTATCTCAAATTCAAATGACAAGTTGAAAGAGAATGATGAACAAGTCAAGGCAGCAAAGAACAGAACCGACTCAATCAATTCAAGTAAATTCGATCAATGAACAAGTCAAACAATCACACAATCGTTCGATCAGAAATCAACGCAAGCACCAAACTCACTGATAAATTCAAACCAAAATATACGAACGAGATTATAGGGTTTCGATCCCTATAAATACCAAAATCATCATCGGCAAAAAATCATTCAAGTTCAAGAAAAAATTCTGAAGAGCTTACTTTGAACGAACCAAAAACAAATCCAAAACTTGAATCAAGTCGAGCATAATCAAAATCAAAAATGGGAAAAATCACATACCGATATTCGAGCTCGACACAATTGAAGAGATCGTGAGCAATCTAAGCCAAGGAGTCGATTGACGAAGCAAATCAAAGCAGTATCTTCACTTTAATCGATCAATTTTAAGCGGTGGCTTCAATTAAATCAAAACCCTAATTTTTGAAGAGCAACAAAAGGAGCGGCCGAAGAAGTTACTCGAACGAAAAAATAAAGGGAAGACAATCTTCACTTTAATTATCTGTTGGGCCGTGTCTTTTTATATTTATTAGGCTTAAGTTTTAACAGGGTTTTGTTATTAGTTTTATTATTTTGTAATTTCCTTTTTCAAAGTGTGTAAATTTCTAGTTGTGTAACTAGGTACAAAATACGAGGCGTAGTTTGAGAATTCACAACTCAGTGACTGAGTTGTGGCAGGGTTTTGAGCTTAGAGTTAACTTAATCGAGTTAGCGGGTATCGCGAGTTTACATGTTTTTGTAAGTGACTGGTTACATAATTTCTAGTAGAAACCTTGGGGGCAGCACGCAGGCAGGTTTTTACCGAAGCTGGGTAAAACTGTGTGTGATCTTTACTGCATTACTTTCTGCTTCTATTTTTATTTTTTATTTCCGCATTAATTATTAGTAGACCGTATTCACCCCTCCCCCTCTAGGGTGAAAACGATCCTACAGCATCAACTCAATTGTCTTAGTTATATTAAGGTTAAATGTTGGAGGTTGTACTTCCTCTCTTGCTTTTGCTTCCCAAATCTTGATTTCTTTTTTCTATTTTATTATAAGGCCTTCTCCTTCTATCCTTTTTTGTCTCTCTTTCTCTAATTGCTCTTCAGTCTTCCTCAACTTTTTTTCCACCATTATAATGTACTACATAGCCATTGGACTTGCTTTTCTGATGGTGCTTCCAAGTTTTTTTTCTTCTGTTCCGACATGTTCATTGGAAACCAGCTAAAAATTCTTTATTGGTTCATTTGTTCAAGAAGCTCCTTTTCATCTTCAGTCGTATTTCTTACCTTAACGAAAATCTATATAATAACATAAAATAGTAATGAATGAGCAAAAGATAGTGAATGAACTAATGCTATATATAACTTCATATAATGCTATATCTAACTATCATTCTTCATTCTACAGTAATAACAACAGAAAATTGCAATACTACATTCTGTAGTAATGCTATATATAACTATCATTCAACATATAGTTGTATAATAACAACATAAAATGATAGTATACACTATGTTATGATATATTTATCTATCATTATATATTACTTGTACTTGTATGAGAAATGATACCTTTCTACTGTTCATCTTCTTGAGAGCTTCTCCTGAAATCACATTTTTCAAGCTTTTGATATTCCACCTCCCAAATCTAGGTAAGACGGCACTGTATATTGCATTTGGGGAAATCAAATTTACTTGCTCAATAGGAAAAACTACAAATAAAAATATTACTTGTTAAAAGATATAATATACAGAATTTACATTATAGAGATCGATACATTAACATAAAGTTAGAATGTTGTAGTTACGATTGGGAGCACAGAACAACCGGGCATGTTTATCGGCTTTGTTTCGAAAGCCTTCAAAGCTCTAATCAAGGAATAATGGATTGAAATAGGCCAAGATACGGAGTTCATTTTCTCTTCATCGAGGATATAAGGAATATACACCCATGGCAAGTATCTTTGGTTGTCCGAATAGAAGAAGGTTATCATTGCAAGAATAACAATCAACTTAGGAAAATCAGTTTCGTTATGAAATTCTTTTGTTTGCAGTAAATTGTTTATCTTTGAAACTGTGAGGTCCTTTGTGATTCGATCTATTTTACCAAAATTTCTAAGTACAAAATCTGAACAGTTTTTTGGAATGCTTTGTAAACTCATTTTAGTTAATGGAAAAGGATTATTTCCAGATAAAGGCAAGCTGAAAAGAATTGAGATGTCTTTAGGTTTGATTTTAAAAAAAAATTCCCAACCTTGTAAGCTTCTTCATCAATAGAAAATGTGTCAAGGATATCATCTACCGTTGTCGATGATTTTGTAAAAGCATATTTTGTTAACAATTCATTGAAAATCACAAGCATGAATTTTTCAAAGGAGGTTTGTTTTAGAAAATTCAGCTAATTTGCAAGAAAACCTCCTCCTTCCTTTATTTTCTTGAAATTTTTGATCAACGGAAGCAAAATGCACATATACTGAATTTTGTCTTGATATCTTTTCCTTGAGTTGTTTTTTTCTTCTTCTGTTTTTACTTTTTTTGATTTTTTACCTTTGGATTCCTGTACAAAAAACTATCAATGAATGATTTTGTATTTAAAAAACTATAATGCTATTTTCATCTATCATTTTTTAATGCATGCATATGTTTTTGAAATATTCTAGTGCTATATTCATCTATCATTCTTTTTTGAAATGCTATATTTTTCTATCATTACTCATTTTCAATGCATGCTTTTGCAAATCAAAAATTGAAATGTTGTATTCATCAATCGTTCTTCATTTTAAATGCATGTAATAAATCAAATGATATATTCAACGATTAGTCTATAACTATCTTTCTAATTATCATCTAACATCTATCAAATATTAAATGCTATATTCATCTATAATCTATCATTTGAACATAATGCATGCAACAAATCAAATGATATGTTCAACTATCGTTGTATACTATCTATCTAATTATCATCTAACATCTATCAAAAATTCAAATGCTATATTCATCTATCATATATCATTTCAACATAATGTATGCAACAAATCAAGTGATATATTCAACTATCATTCTATAACTATCTATCTGATTATTATTCCAACATAAACTATCATTTTAAAACTATCTATATGAGTACCATCATTTCAACATAAACTTTCATTCTAAAACTATCTATCATTAAAATGATATATTCAACGGTCATTCTAAAACTATCTATCATTAAAATGATATATTCAATGGTCATTCTAAAACTATCTATCATTTTCGAAAAAAAATCAAAGGATATACCATTGTCTTTATGTTTCCATTGACGATCTCGTCACAGAGCTTCTTTTTATTCATTTCACCTTCATTCAAAGTCTTAGATGCCCTACTTTTTCTCTTCTTCTTTGGTTCTTCAGGAATAGTATTTGAATCCATAGTGTTCAATGCCCTAGTATTTCGTCTCTTCTTTGATTCTTCAGCTATAGTCTTAGAAGCCCTAGTTTTCAAAGCCCTAGGTCGACTGGCTATTGGTTCAGGTTGTGTTGAAATTTGTGGATTCAATTCCTTCGACTTGGCTTCCGAAGCCGATTGTGTTGCTGAAATATTTTGGGGAAGAACAATAGTTTCGACTGACATTATTTGAGGAAGGAGGAAGACGATGAAAATTTGTTTCGAGAGGGAAAGAGAGTAAAAAAGGAGAAACAGTTATGGAAAAGTTTGAATAGAACGTGCGCTTGTCCTTGAGATAAAAGTTTAATTTTACCATCCATGAAAATTTAAGTTTTTTAACTTCTTCCTTTAAACTAATTTTCTCAATATTCTAAATTGATATTTGGGAATTTTATTGTTTATAAAATAATATGAGATTATAAGTAATAATAATATGAATTTCAGTGAAAATAGTATTGTTTTGTGCAAATGACGAAATGATTAATTTTTTAATATTTATGATAAGAATATTGTTATTATTATATGGTTTATAAAATAAAAAGGTTTTTTCTAGATAAGAATAATAATGGTTAAGAAATTTTTTCCAAAAGTTCTATTGATAAAATAATAATTATTTTGAGACAAATAGGAATAAAAAGAAGTTTTGGTGATTTAAAATAAAGTATTATTTGTTTTATATAATTAATCATAAATTCGTTTGGAAAGTATATAGAGGTTTATGTATATTATTATTTTTACGTAAAATAATAATATTATCATTTTGAAAAGTAATTTGATGGAGATTGCCATTTTTTATTTAAAATGCAATTTTTAGAAGTATTTAAAGAAATAGACGTATATGAAGGGTTTTTACAGTATATTATCATTTTTTGAAAGATTATTATTATTCGATATATGATAAGGGGATTTCATGATAAACAATGACAAGATGATTTTATACACAAGAGAAAAACAATGGTCATAAGAATAATGTTTTGGATGGATGTAGTATTTGGTTAATTATTCATTTGAATTGTTAAATGTGTTTGTTTTATGACGACGTAATTGCATGAGGATTTGGATGCAATATTTTACCACTTTTACTACCAGATGATGGGTGGTTGGTTGATTATAATCATTTAATAATTGATGTTGTATTACCATTATGAGGTGATTAGTGCACATTTGATGATTTATACTTGTATTGGTGATGTGTTACTATAATAAATGATTAGTATGTACGTAAGTATATTTATATTGTTGTTACTTTCTTATTAAATGATTAGGGTTGACTTTGAGTGTTGTCAAATATATGTCATATTTAATAGTTGAGTGTGATATTATTGTTATTACCCATATGATGATTTGTTGTGATAGATGGGTCGGGATATTATTTTCTGCTTATACTATTTTCATTGGTTGTAATGACTAAATTGGTTTCATTTGTTGTGCTGGTTGCAATGGTTGTAATGACTGCATTGGTTGTGATGGTTGTAATAGTTGCATGGATGCTATGGTCATTATGTACTAATAAGTATTTGAATGCAGACGAACAATAGGAAACAAAACTACATTGGGTTGATCCCTCAAAAGGGGTACGTAGGCAGTCTTTTCTATGCAATAGCCACCAGTTCCCTTGTTGGGGTGTATAGAAATTGGCATAACCCTAAAAATAGTTGATACCTTTCCCTTTATTCAATGTATATATGTATTTGTAAGTTTACAGGTAGAAGCAAAGGAAGGAACAAAGGGTTTAGACTAAGTCATATTTGTTAGATGGTTCGGTATATCTTTTGGATCATAGTTATAAAGATGTTTAGTAACTGATGTAACGAAATGTATAAATTATGTGATGTATTTTATTTGAGTAATATTTAAATATTATAGTGTATATGTATGTATGAATATGTATATATATGTATGTATGTATAATGATGTTAAAATTTCGCTGTGTGATTTCCCTTTTAGTGTTCAATATTTTTGACTCTTTCTAATTCTTATACCCATGGTCCACTATCTTTAACATTTGAATTTAGTTATAAGCATATTTCAATGATGTTCATAATTGAATTTAAATGCTAAAAATAGTGGGACGTTACATATGGTATTCTTACTTTTGCAGCGTTTCATCTTTTAGCATAGTACGTCTCTATGCAGTATTGACCTTCCCCGAAAGTCGATAACCTCCTATGGCAATTCATTACCATTGGCCCGGGGTACTTAGTTTATTTTCTTGATGCTTAACCACCACCTCGGCTCCATGTTAGACAAAGTACGTCATGTCTGTTACCAACCATTACATATGTCGTCATCTGATAAGTTCAGACTCCACTTTATGTTAGTGATAGTGTCATTTATTTATCTTTTCAGCATTTATATACGACCTTTTCCCCAATCATTTAACATTAATTCTACCAAGTTTACATAATAAGTTTTCAACCCCCGGTCGAATCACCTTCGACCAACATGGTTCTTCCTTCGGTGATGATTGATTTTAACTCAGTAAATCCTTAACAAAATTCCAGGAAAATTGCAAATAATTCTTTTAACGTTTTACATACGTTTCTATTTTTTAATCATTTTCTTTTATTTATTTACTAATCGTCTCACCTTAAAAATTCATAATCAATTGTTTTGACATGGAAAATTCTTCGAATTGAAAACCTAATTCTAGAATCATGATTAAAACACCATGTTAAATTTTCATAGCATTTTGAAATCATTAGAGTAGGGTATTATATCTAAACATCCTAAGTATAGAAAATTTCCCCAAAACATTCATCATTACATCATTTATCTTATTTACACATGAACTCATATGAACTCCATCATATTAAATTAAAATCAAAATCAGACGTAATGAAAATGGTACAAGGGTTTAGTATTACTCTCCTAGATCTTTGAATAATCTTGTTTTAATCATCTTAATCCATTTTATCTTGTGTTTCCTTCTACTTCATATATGCTCTTTTTAGGTGCCACCATTAATGTGCTTTTCAAGCTTTTATTTTATTTTTGAGTAGAGTGATATGAAGAAATAAGCTTAGAGTTATATTGTCCCATAATTGTTTCGGCCTTGGCCTTCATAACTTTTTCCTCGCCATTGCTTAATTGCCCTCTTTCTATTTAATTTTCCATACGTGGTTGGCCACATATAGTAAGCAGGTTTACACCCAAATGCTCACCATATTTCTTATTTTTTTCATAAATTTTCCTATTTAATTTCTCAATTATTAATTTTGGGTTGTTATAGGTTTCACCCTTAAAAGAATTTCACCCTGAAATTCAATCAAGGTATAGTAGTGATTGTCAATCTATCCAAACTTAACCTAGCATATTCTCACGAGTTCCCTACTTATACGTCATAAAAAAATGTACAAGTACATCTACTAATGCAGAACAATCAACCATAGTGCTCACATACATATACATATATATGGTTTACAACAATACAAGGCTAACACATATGTTAAGCCAAAACAAACAACTCTAAGACCTCTTAACCTTGTCATATGTTTTGCATGTACGATCCTCTCGATCCTCACTGCATTGCACACATACTAGCTTCACTACTTTATTATGAAGCAGCTTCTCATTTTGGTTTACTATCCGAACCTTTTTCCTTACATAGGTCATGTTTGGCTCTGTGACCAAGTCATCTACCACTTTAAAACTTATTACTACATCTGGATCCTTAATATACTTAAGATATATGAAATACATTATGAATCCCAACAAAAGACCTCAGTAGCTCTATCGGTATCCTACTTTTTTGACCTTCTCTACAATTGAAAATTAATCTATATAAATGGGTGCTAAATTCCCATCATTACCAAAATGCATCACACCTTGCATCGGTGAAAAATTTCACAAACATATGGTCGCCAACTGCGAACTCTAGTTCTTTCCTCTTGGTGTCGGCATAACCCTTTTTTCTAGACTATGCTACCGTCGTTCTAGTCTGGATCAACTCTACTTTCTTAGTAGCATCCTTTACCACATCTAGTCCTAATACAAGCCTATCCCCCATCTCTAACAACATGTGGGTGATTACTCAGCCTTCCATTCAATGCTTCAAACGGCGTCATTCCAATACTACTCTAGTAGCAGTTATTGTATAAAAACTCTACCAAGTGTAAATGATCTTCCCAAGATCCCTAAAATCTGAAATGCATGCTCTTAGAAAATCTCCTAGAATCCTATTGACCCTTTCAATCTGCCCATCTTTTTATGAATGGTACGTAGTACTCATGTGCAACTTCGATCCCAAAGCATCCTGCAAATTGCCCAAAATTTCTCTACCGAATAGTTAGTGCCAGTAACTGATAATAGTGCTAGGCACTCCGTGCACTCTCACTACTACCTTGATATATATCACGCCTAACTTCGGCGCTATTCTTCTGGCCTTCATCGGAATGAAATAGGCACACTTAGCTAGTTGATGCACTATGAACCATATACTTTCATTCCGTACTCTAGACTTCGACAATCCATTTATGAAATCCATTGACTTCAAATCTTATTTCCAAACTGAAACCTCCAAAGGCTGCAAAATCCAACTCGACTTTTGATGCTCTGCCTTCACTTATTGGCATGTGAGTCATCTCCTCACATACTCTCCCACATCCTTCGTCGATCCTTCCTAGTAGAAATTTCTCAACATATCTCAGTACATCTTAGTACCACCTGGATGAATGGTGAACTTTGAATGATGACATTCGCTGAACACTTCCTTCGAAAGGCCTCCTATTCCTAGAACATAACGTTCCATTCTTTTGTAGTATGCCTTCTCTCTCAACACTAAACCCCTTCAGCTCAACTGCCTCGGTTTCTTACCCTAGGCTTCTCTGTCTATTGGCGTAGATCTAATCTTCCTTCTGCGGTTCAGCAATCTTCTCTATCAATCCAGGCTGGAATTCCAAGCAGGATAGTATTTAAAGTGCTAGTCAGTCCTGCCTGCCCTAGACTAAAACTTCACATTACACACGGGTAATGACTCTAACATATTTCTCTCATCAATCATTGCCAAAACACAATTGTGTTGCTTTTGGCTTATGGCATCAACCATCTTATTACCCTTCTCTAAGGTACTCTATTCCAAAATAATGTGATGCTAAAAACTCCAACCACCTTTGCTGCCTCATGTTCATCTCCTTTTAAGATAACAAGTATTTCAAGGACTTGTTGTAACATCCCGAAAATTTTCGACTTTCGAAAATTCAACATCGATACTCGCTTTATCGACTGCTGAGCCATCGAATGCCGGAAACCCGAAAAGTTATGGTTTAAGAAAGAAGAAAAAGGTAGAAGAAGAAGATAGAAGAAAAAGAAAGAAGAAAAAGGTAGAAGAAGAAGATAGAAGAAAAAGAAAGAAGAACAACAAAACAACAACAGATACAGAGCAGAGACAATATCAGAATCTCACATATCGCAGCGGAACAATATATAATAGATAAATGAATAATCTTTAAACAAAGAACTATATATGTTATTACATTACATCACATCATATCATCAGAGTCAATAAACAACAATGGACAGTTATATAAACTTGTCCTCATACAGAATACACAGCGGAATAAATACTATCAGATACAAATACTACGTCTCGCCATCCAGCTTGCTTCCAAAGCTCCAGAATATCCAGAATATCCTGATAATATAACTCTAGGCTGCCCGTGTGGAAATTAGTGGGCACCCAGAGTTTAGAAGGGAAACAATAAACTCCGAGTCAGTCATGGTGACTGGTGTGAGATCATAAAACAGTTATTCTTATTTATAACAACAAAATAATTTTTAAAAGTCAATTCGAAATGCTTTTGGAAAATGAAACTACCATAAGACCTCCCACCACACACACAATGCAAACGCAGAATTGGAGGAGATTTCTTCTTATGATAGTCAAAGATGCTTACTACGCAAAAGAAACAAATTCTTTTTGATATTATTATTAGTGCATAGTGTAGAAACATTTCGAAAGTATAATATTAATCTTAGCCAACATACGACCAGTATCGTATGCCTACTATAGCTACCATCTAAACAGTGGTGACCACCGTACGTAAATGGCAGGTTCTACAACTAATACCGTACAAAGTTCGTATTGGAGTTTGGATTTCCAACAAATGGTCAGGCTAAGGAACTTCCTTTTCCACGATGGGTACGTCCCTGGAATAGACGACCCGAGAAATAACCTAACATTACGGTTAGATCTCTGCCAACACAAGGCCGGGTTACCTCTGCAAAAATAGGTAACTACTGACACGCGTATGCCATCCCCCGATCGTAACCGATCTTCCCGAGGATCCCCGATTTCCAACAAACCACATAGATAATAATGCAGCAACCACATAGGTTAAATATCTGGGCTCCATACCATGATACCACCTCTATCCAGAAGGAATGACATACACTAAGGGGCGCTACTCCCTAGAACCTTGCCGCATCCTTCCTGTTTCGACCATTTCCGGGGTGTGAGGCTCGTCGAAGTCTCGTCCACAAAGCTACGCTTTCTCAAAAAGCCCTGCTTCGGGTCAAACAAAAATGATCAACCTATGATCACAAAGATATAAGATCAACAAATGATCATATCACAAATGATCAAACACTGATCATTTCACAGCAACACTCAGTATGCCACGTTACCAAATTGGGAGTATATCGCTGATAAATTTCAACTACATAACCTCTGAGCTCGTACGTCTCAGAGAAGGGTGTTAAGCTAAGAGAATAAATTCTCCGCCACCAACAGAAATGTATTTGAAAGAAATCAGCTTTATATCTCAAATTGTAACGTCAGACACACAATCCATACAAGTCTGTTCCGGGATCGAACAGAACCGAAGGCACTTCTCACGAAGCCCTTGCACATTCCGGATAATTTTCAATCACGTCAGGACTTCCCGTCACTAAGGGTGATAAAACCTCTAAATCGAAGATCAGTCGATGTAGAGTAACTCGACGGTAATCCTTCCGTTTTCAAAAATATCCGGTCTTCAACACCGGTCTTCAAATGCGATTCATAACGACGTATCACATATTCGGAATGGGTTATACGACCCCATGGTCCTTTCCCGGCTAACCCGAATAGTGAGCGCTTATTCAAAAATAAGTGTGGCATTCAAATTCATCCAATTCACAACAAATACCTATCTAAAGGTAATTATTGATAGTCGGTTATTTAACTATCAATAAAGATGCGCAACATCATCAGATTCCAAATAATTTTCCAAATTATTTCATCTTCCAAAATATCTTTTACTAGATATAAATTTCCACACTTTAAAATAAATCAACGTTTATTTTTAAACAACTTCCCTTTTATAAATTCCATAGTGAATTTATATTCTCACATATCTACAGATATACGATTCTCAAATCGATTTCAAATATTCACTTTCGATTTATCTTTAAGAAGATAAATTCTCAAAACCATTTCATTTCATAATGGAAAAGCATTTCCCTACTTATTTAATAATAAGTATTTCACAAATCATTTATTTTCAACATTTGAAAATATTCGATATACTTAAATCAAAATTTAAGTATATATTTCATTCTTTAAGGAAATCAATAATTTTAACAACATCTATTTGAGTCAAAACGAATGTTACGTAAAACATCGTTACGACGACTCAAAATCACTAGTATAGGGATTCGAAATTTAGATAGATATATAAATCCCAATACTACATCAAAAACATTTCCTTTCGGAAATCATTTACTATAACAACAGTGTTATAGTCCACCATTTCCTTATTTCTCGAAAACGTCTATTTCAACAATAAATGTTGAAATCTATGATTTCGATAGTTCACACGTTTAAAACATCTTTTAAAACAACTTCATTTAACAATATTCCTTTTCCCAAAACATATTGATTTTTATTCAATAATATATATTTACTGTCCAAATTCGTGAATATAATCACTATCCCAATTTTAACAATTTCTACACATTTAACTTAAAAGATAATTCGCTGTCCAAAATCACGAATATATCTCCTTTAATAACTTCAATGTTAAATTTATCAAATTCTATTGATTTTGAATTTATAAAACAATGTTTATAAATCCCATTTTCTATTTATAAAACTTCGATTTCTAAATTATCCAATTCAACTTATATAACTCAATTATATACCGGAAGTCTATATTATAAGTTAAGAACTTATAATTCATTTATTTACAACATCTATTCATTTCTCATCTAAATGTCAAAATCCGATTTATAAGATAATTGCTTATAAATCTTTTTGTTTTACAAAATCTATTCCTTTAATAACTTCACAATTTATAAATCTATAAATTTCTATCCACTTATGGAATCCATTTTATTTGACTTTAACACTTAATAAAACTCATTTCAGAATTCCAATATTTTTAATTTATAAAAATATCAATTTTTATAAATCTTTTTATATGAATTGTTTAAAATACTTCAACAATTCCAATTTAAACTATTTCATAATCCTTATCAATTGTTTATTTCAAAAATAACATTTTTGTCGTATTTCACAAAAATCACAATTTTACTAACATTTAAAATTTTAACATTTATTTATTTAAAATAAACCAATTCAAAAATTTCAATAAAACGTATATTTCTACAAATCACTTTAAAAATCCTTTTAAATTAAAAGTCGTTATTTTTACATTTCAAAACTGAATCCGATGATGCAACAACATCAATTAGTCCATCACAACAGTCAATATCATATATCATCATATGATAACAGAATATATCAAAATATCTGTAAGTAATCAATATGGTGAGGAATCCAGTTGGATCCCTCCAACCTGTTTCCCTGCATCCACAGATGTTAGCACAATACCAATTCCGCTCCAGTACGGAATTATCGCGGTATATAGGTTTTTATAAAAATCCGCTTACTAACGGCGCAATAGGGTCTCATCCGCTATACGAGGCGGGAAATCAATCAATCCAATATATACATATGCCAATATGTATATACTGCTATATATATAGATATATCCTATCATATCTAATAGCACATTCAAACAGTCAATCTATCAACAACTGTAAAAATTCCACATTCAAATTTGAGTGAGAAGATCTCACCTTGATTTCAATTCTGTTTCAGCTTTTTATTTCGAATAAAATTAAACGGCCGTTTAATTTTACTCAAAAATTTCACTGAATCCAAACACGCCCAGATCTGCGCTGCAGCGTAGAGCGCGTCGCTGCGATTCCAACGCTTCTGGTTTCGTCAATTTCTGATCACGTATAAACAAGTTATAGCAGTTTGAAGTTAATACGATTTTAATAAAATTAAATTTACAACTTTTATTTAAATTTAAACCTAAAACTAATCCTGGCCGCACGTTTCCACTGCCCAGATCCCTGCCACACGCGTTCATCTTCTTCCCGCTCCAGGCATCGTTCGCGTAAACAAACCCAACCTCGTTCGTTCCTTCCAAAATCGCACCCCCCAAACAACCTCGAAACCCGATCAAATCACCACCAAACGAACCGCCTCGCGTTGCTCCTCCACCGCCCAGAACGCGGTCAGACCCGGTTGCATCTACTTCCTCGAAAAACGTGTTGAACGCGTGGCCTTCATGGTTGAATTTCTGACGATGGGTTCGACTAAAATCAATCATAGCCATATGGATTTGTAGAGCTTGTGAAGCTCTACGGCTTTGTAGTTGGAAACTTCGTGAATCATTGCATGGATCGAGAGGGATTGAGGAGGAAAGAATTGCAATTTCTGGCCGTTCAAAGCTAAAGTGGCGGCTGCTTAGAGAATTAGGGTTTCTCTTTTATTTTCCTAATTTTGTGATAAAAGTGGGTGTATTTATAGAGAATATCGAACACTATTCATCCCAGTTTCCCAAACTCCGATTTACGTGCAGTGACTAGCGTTTCTGGGGTTTATCCCACGTTCCGGACACAATGGAACAGGTTTCGGAAGCTAATTCGAACATCTGTGCGAGATACGGAGAAAAACGATCAATTTAAATTAAACCGATTTAAATCGATTTCGAGGCGTTTTAATTTGTACCGGACAAATGGTAAATCCAAAAATTACGAAATTTGAAATCTTACAATAATATCACATTACGGATCCGATGAAACTGGTTTCGTCGAAATCCGAGACCGTTTGAAAAATGACTATTTTAACTCGACGATTTAAAATTAAACGATATCGATGCGTTTCGAGCTGCCACGGTCAAATGACAACTCCGATTGCTACGAAAATTGAAATCCGATAATAACTAACTATTACGGATCCAATGGAACTGGTCTCGTTCAATTCTGAGACTGTTCGAAAATTGGCTATTTTTACAGTCGATAATTAAATATTAAAATATTCAATTTTCATAGATTAACTCCAAATTCGATTCTGAAAGTTCTATAACCTTTCTATAACTTCAGTATGATTAAACAAAAATTTACAAATCATTTAAAATCATATTCAATCCAGATTTCAATTAATTCTGGAATTTCACTATTAAATTATTGATTTAATTATCCAATTAAACTCAATATTCGAATTTTAAATTATCCGACTTATTAATTCTACTTATTAATATTTAAAATCAATTAAATATTCGAATTTTAATTATCAAAAATTCTGGGTCGTTACAGACTTCCCCCCTTAAAAGAATTTCGTCCTCGAAATTACAAGTTAGGAAGAAGATACAAAATCCGTTAACCTTCCAAAACAAACCGTTCAAATTAGATTTTCAAATCTGTTAAGTGTTTAACTTCTCCAAAATTCATAGTTAACTTCTCACAAAATCTTTACTAAGTTTTCAAATCATAACTTAGTTTTCAAAATTTTCAAATTTCTCAAAAATATTCTAACGCCTTAAATTTTCAGAAAATTTCGCCAGCGTCTCCTTTGCGCGGCTCGATCCGAAAAAAAAATGACAGTGTATATATATCACAAATATACATCCCATCAAGTGATGAGGCATCCCGTAGGGAAAAAGTGTAAAAGTACGATATTTAATCCGAGATATGTACCTTATTATTTATTTAGCGAGCGTATACGGCTAATATAGCGCGAAAGCGAGCTCCAAAAGCGAAGCAACGCCATCCGCACCTACTAAACACTCAACAAACCATATGAGAACATGTAGATATGAAAATATAGTCAATATACATCATATAGCAACATAATACTACATATGCTAACATAACAATGCATTCAAAAGCAACAACGCAACCATCAAACAATCATCCAACTATCATCCAACAACTTCATAACCAAATCAATATAGATTCACTTCTCATTAACATTCATTGAATTGGTTTTCAATTTTAAATCATATTCGATTCATTTACATTGGATTTAATCAACATTCTCTTTCAATTCAATTAGTTTACATTCACTAATTCACATTCGTTCACTTCCAATTTGAATTTAATCACATAGCTTTCCAATTTGCTAATTCAATTTCATTAATACTTAATGAATTTTTCATACACAATCAACTAACAATCAAATAACAACCAATGTATATTCAACACAACCAAATTATAAATTTTACATTCGATTTGGTTCAACACTTTTAAATTAAATTGACTTCCATTCAATTTATTTAATTTCTCAACTTCATTAGCTTTTAATGAATTAACACTTATATTCATTATTTCATATCAATACTTCACATTAGATTGATTAACATCCAATCCATTTATTCAATTCAATTGCTAATTCATTTTAACAAATAAAATTGAAATTTATATAACTCAAGTTCACATTCATTTAATAAATTCACTTTATTAATTTACTTTGATATCAAAATCAACTTCGTTCAACATTACTTAAGTTATGTTCCAATTAAACATCATTTGTTTAACTTAACTTAAGTTTCCACTTATAAATCCAAATTCAAATTTTAATCCTATTTAACTTTTACCAAGGTCAAATTTCTTCACTTATTCAAAATTCATATTAAATCCAGATTTCATATTCCACAATCTCAACTTAGATTTAATTGATTCACTTATACTTACTTTAATTTAACTTCATCCTTTAAGTTAAATTTATTCTATCAGAATTTAAATTATATAAGTTATCAATCCATTCAATTCCAGAATCTTTTCAATCTTTCAAAACTATTTTGAAATCTGTTCAAATTTATCTTTTGAATTCGCAAAACAAAATCCAAATTTTCCAATCAACTTTTATTTAAAATATTCTGGCAGCAATTCCTCTTTTGGAAACCCGAATATGAATTCTAATGATGTGGCCATCATCATCAGGATTATTTTCCGGCGACCTGAAAAGAGTTTAGAGCTTTTCATCTCTTCCAAAATACTTTTCAAATCCTTTGAAATCCATTTTCAAATCAAAAAGATTTAAACTTTCCAAATCTCCAAAATTTTCAAATTCTTTTCAAAACATTTCCAAATACTTCTCTGGAATTCCGTTTCAAATTACAAATCACATTTATAATTTATATTCTCAAATTTCATTTGTATATGGATTTATTTCTTAACTTTGGAGTTACAATTTCAATTTCTTATTCAATTTTCAATAGTAATGATAACATTTCAATATCATCACTTTCCTAACAACCAAACATCCATATATTATGATAATTTACAGAAAAATCATTTCTTTTATATCCAAAAATAGTTTTGGGTAAAATTATTTCATTTACCCTATTTAAAACAATATTGTGCCGAATTGTTCTATATAAGTGTTTAGAGATCCCTATCGATAGAGTTGTACGGACAATACCGACCAGAATCCATATACCACTCAACAAATCAATCATCACAATACAAAACAATTTTATATTCACTAACAAATACGCACTCGTATCTATTATTACACTCAACTCATTCTAGAGTACTACTGACTCTATCTCTAATGAGTAACACCCAACAGAGCAGGGTTGTCGCTTAACCATATGCTCTGATACCAAATGTAACATCCCGAAAATTTTTGACTTTCGAAAATTCAACATCGATACTCGCTTTATCGACTGCTGAGCCATCGAATGCCGGAAACCCGAAAAGTTATGGTTTAAGAAAGAAGAAAAAGGTAGAAGAAGAAGATAGAAGAAAAAGAAAGAAGAACAACAAAACAACAACAGATACAGAGCAGAGACAATATCAGAATCTCACATATCGCAGCGGAACAATATATAATAGATAAATGAATAATCTTTAAACAAAGAACTATATCTGTTATTACATCACATCACATCATATCATCAGAGTCAATAAACAACAATGGACAGTTATATAAACTTGTCCTCATACAGAATACACAGCGGAATAAATACTATCAGATACAAATACTACGTCTCGCCATCCAGCTTGCTTTCAAAGCTCCAGAATATCCAGAATATCCTGATAATATAACTCTAGGCTGCCCGTGTGGAAATTAGTGGGCACCCAGAGTTTAGAAGGGAAACAATAAACTCCGAGTCAGTCATGGTGACTGGTGTGAGATCGTAAAACAGTTATTCTTATTTATAACAACAAAATAATTTTTAAAAGTCAATTCGAAATGCTTTTGGAAAATGAAACTACCATAAGACCTCCCACCACACACACAATGCAAACGCAGAATTGGAGGAGATTTCTTCTTATGATAGTCAAAGATGCTTACTACGCAAAAGAAACAAATTCTTTTTGATATTATTATTAGTGCATAGTGTAGAAACATTTCGAAAGTATAATATTAATCTTAGCCAACATACGACCAGTATCGTATGCCTACTATAGCTACCATCTAAACAGTGGTGACCACCGTACGTAAATGGCAGGTTCTACAACTAATACCGTACAAAGTTCGTATTGGAGTTTGGATTTCCAACAAATGGTCAGGCTAAGGAACTTCCTTTTCCACGATGGGTACGTCCCTGGAATAGACGACCCGAGAAATAACCTAACATTACGGTTAGATCTCTGCCAACACAAGGCCGGGTTACCTCTGCAAAAATAGGTAACTACTGACACGCGTATGCCATCCCCCGATCGTAACCGATCTTCCCGAGGATCCCCGATTTCCAACAAACCACATAGATAATAATGCAGCAACCACATAGGTTAAATATCTGGGCTCCATACCATGATACCACCTCTATCCAGAAGGAATGACATACACTAAGGGGCGCTACTCCCTAGAACCTTGCCGCATCCTTCCTGTTTCGACCATTTCCGGGGTGTGAGGCTCGTCGAAGTCTCGTCCACAAAGCTACGCTTTCTCAAAAAGCCCTGCTTCGGGTCAAACAAAAATGATCAACCTATGATCACAAAGATATAAGATCAACAAATGATCATATCACAAATGATCAAACACTGATCATTTCACAGCAACACTCAGTATGCCACGTTACCAAATTGGGAGTATATCGCTGATAAATTTCAACTACATAACCTCTGAGCTCGTACGTCTCAGAGAAGGGTGTTAAGCTAAGAGAATAAATTCTCCGCCACCAACAGAAATGTATTTGAAAGAAATCAGCTTTATATCTCAAATTGTAACGTCAGACACACAATCCATACAAGTCTGTTCCGGGATCGAACAGAACCGAAGGCACTTCTCACGAAGCCCTTGCACATTCCGGATAATTTTCAATCACGTCAGGACTTCCCGTCACTAAGGGTGATAAAACCTCTAAATCGAAGATCAGTCGATGTAGAGTAACTCGACGGTAATCCTTCCGTTTTCAAAAATATCCGGTCTTCAACACCGGTCTTCAAATGCGATTCATAACGACGTATCACATATTCGGAATGGGTTATACGACCCCATGGTCCTTTCCCGGCTAACCCGAATAGTGAGCGCTTATTCAAAAATAAGTGTGGCATTCAAATTCATCCAATTCACAACAAATACCTATCTAAAGGTAATTATTGATAGTCGGTTATTTAACTATCAATAAAGATGCGCAACATCATCAGATTCCAAATAATTTTCCAAATTATTTCATCTTCCAAAATATCTTTTACTAGATATAAATTTCCACACTTTAAAATAAATCAACGTTTATTTTTAAACAACTTCCCTTTTATAAATTCCATAGTGAATTTATATTCTCACATATCTACAGATATACGATTCTCAAATCGATTTCAAATATTCACTTTCGATTTATCTTTAAGAAGATAAATTCTCAAAACCATTTCATTTCATAATGGAAAAGCATTTCCCTACTTATTTAATAATAAGTATTTCACAAATCATTTATTTTCAACATTTGAAAATATTCGATATACTTAAATCAAAATTTAAGTATATATTTCATTCTTTAAGGAAATCAATAATTTTAACAACATCTATTTGAGTCAAAACGAATGTTACGTAAAACATCGTTACGACGACTCAAAATCACTAGTATAGGGATTCGAAATTTAGATAGATATATAAATCCCAATACTACATCAAAAACATTTCCTTTCGGAAATCATTTACTATAACAACAGTGTTATAGTCCACCATTTCCTTATTTCTCGAAAACGTCTATTTCAACAATAAATGTTGAAATCTATGATTTCGATAGTTCACACGTTTAAAACATCTTTTAAAACAACTTCATTTAACAATATTCCTTTTCCCAAAACATATTGATTTTTATTCAATAATATATATTTACTGTCCAAATTCGTGAATATAATCACTATCCCAATTTTAACAATTTCTACACATTTAACTTAAAAGATAATTCGCTGTCCAAAATCACGAATATATCTCCTTTAATAACTTCAATGTTAAATTTATCAAATTCTATTGATTTTGAATTTATAAAACAATGTTTATAAATCCCATTTTCTATTTATAAAACTTCGATTTCTAAATTATCCAATTCAACTTATATAACTCAATTATATACCGGAAGTCTATATTATAAGTTAAGAACTTATAATTCATTTATTTACAACATCTATTCATTTCTCATCTAAATGTCAAAATCCGATTTATAAGATAATTGCTTATAAATCTTTTTGTTTTACAAAATCTATTCCTTTAATAACTTCACAATTTATAAATCTATAAATTTCTATCCACTTATGGAATCCATTTTATTTGACTTTAACACTTAATAAAACTCATTTCAGAATTCCAATATTTTTAATTTATAAAAATATCAATTTTTATAAATCTTTTTATATGAATTGTTTAAAATACTTCAACAATTCCAATTTAAACTATTTCATAATCCTTATCAATTGTTTATTTCAAAAATAACATTTTTGTCGTATTTCACAAAAATCACAATTTTACTAACATTTAAAATTTTAACATTTATTTATTTAAAATAAACCAATTCAAAAATTTCAATAAAACGTATATTTCTACAAATCACTTTAAAAATCCTTTTAAATTAAAAGTCGTTATTTTTACATTTCAAAACTGAATCCGATGATGCAACAACATCAATTAGTCCATCACAACAGTCAATATCATATATCATCATATGATAACAGAATATATCAAAATATCTGTAAGTAATCAATATGGTGAGGAATCCAGTTGGATCCCTCCAACCTGTTTCCCTGCATCCACAGATGTTAGCACAATACCAATTCCGCTCCAGTACGGAATTATCGCGGTATATAGGTTTTTATAAAAATCCGCTTACTAACGGCGCAATAGGGTCTCATCCGCTATACGAGGCGGGAAATCAATCAATCCAATATATACATATGCCAATATGTATATACTGCTATATATATAGATATATCCTATCATATCTAATAGCACATTCAAACAGTCAATCTATCAACAACTGTAAAAATTCCACATTCAAATTTGAGTGAGAAGATCTCACCTTGATTTCAATTCTGTTTCAGCTTTTTATTTCGAATAAAATTAAACGGCCGTTTAATTTTACTCAAAAATTTCACTGATTCCAAACACGCCCAGATCTGCGCTGCAGCGTAGAGCGCGTCGCTGCGATTCCAACGCTTCTGGTTTCGTCAATTTCTGATCACGTATAAACAAGTTATAGCAGTTTGAAGTTAATACGATTTTAATAAAATTAAATTTACAACTTTTATTTAAATTTAAACCTAAAACTAATCCTGGCCGCACGTTTCCACTGCCCAGATCCCTGCCACACGCGTTCATCTTCTTCCCGCTCCAGGCATCGTTCGCGTAAACAAACCCAACCTCGTTCGTTCCTTCCAAAATCGCACCCCCCAAACAACCTCGAAACCCGATCAAATCACCACCAAACGAACCGCCTCGCGTTGCTCCTCCACCGCCCAGAACGCGGTCAGACCCGGTTGCATCTACTTCCTCGAAAAACGTGTTGAACGCGTGGCCTTCATGGTTGAATTTCTGACGATGGGTTCGACTAAAATCAATCATAGCCATATGGATTTGTAGAGCTTGTGAAGCTCTACGGCTTTGTAGTTGGAAACTTCGTGAATCATTGCATGGATCGAGAGGGATTGAGGAGGAAAGAATTGCAATTTCTGGCCGTTCAAAGCTAAAGTGGCGGCTGCTTAGAGAATTAGGGTTTCTCTTTTATTTTCCTAATTTTGTGATAAAAGTGGGTGTATTTATAGAGAATATCGAACACTATTCATCCCAGTTTCCCAAACTCCGATTTACGTGCAGTGACTAGCGTTTCTGGGGTTTATCCCACGTTCCGGACACAATGGAACAGGTTTCGGAAGCTAATTCGAACATCTGTGCGAGATACGGAGAAAAACGATCAATTTAAATTAAACCGATTTAAATCGATTTCGAGGCGTTTTAATTTGTACCGGACAAATGGTAAATCCAAAAATTACGAAATTTGAAATCTTACAATAATATCACATTACGGATCCGATGAAACTGGTTTCGTCGAAATCCGAGACCGTTTGAAAAATGACTATTTTAACTCGACGATTTAAAATTAAACGATATCGATGCGTTTCGAGCTGCCACGGTCAAATGACAACTCCGATTGCTACGAAAATTGAAATCCGATAATAACTAACTATTACGGATCCAATGGAACTGGTCTCGTTCAATTCTGAGACTGTTCGAAAATTGGCTATTTTTACAGTCGATAATTAAATATTAAAATATTCAATTTTCATAGATTAACTCCAAATTCGATTCTGAAAGTTCTATAACCTTTCTATAACTTCAGTATGATTAAACAAAATTTTACAAATCATTTAAAATCATATTCAATCCAGATTTCAATTAATTCTGGAATTTCACTATTAAATTATTGATTTAATTATCCAATTAAACTCAATATTCGAATTTTAAATTATCCGACTTATTAATTCTACTTATTAATATTTAAAATCAATTAAATATTCGAATTTTAATTATCAAAAATTCTGGGTCGTTACAGACTTCCCCCCTTAAAAGAATTTCGTCCTCGAAATTACAAGTTAGGAAGAAGATACAAAATCCGTTAACCTTCCAAAACAAACCGTTCAAATTAGATTTTCAAATCTGTTAAGTGTTTAACTTCTCCAAAATTCATAGTTAACTTCTCACAAAATCTTTACTAAGTTTTCAAATCATAACTTAGTTTTCAAAATTTTCAAATTTCTCAAAAATATTCTAACGCCTTAAATTTTCAGAAAATTTCGCCAGCGTCTCCTTTGCACGGCTCGATCCGAAAAAAAATGACAGTGTATATATATCACAAATATACATCCCATCAAGTGATGAGGCATCCCGTAGGGAAAAAGTGTAAAAGTACGATATTTAATCCGAGATATGTACCTTATTATTTATTTAGCGAGCGTATACGGCTAATATAGCGCGAAAGCGAGCTCCAAAAGCGAAGCAACGCCATCCGCACCTACTAAACACTCAACAAACCATATGAGAACATGTAGATATGAAAATATAGTCAATATACATCATATAGCAACATAATACTACATATGCTAACATAACAATGCATTCAAAAGCAACAACGCAACCATCAAACAATCATCCAACTATCATCCAACAACTTCATAACCAAATCAATATAGATTCACTTCTCATTAACATTCATTGAATTGGTTTTCAATTTTAAATCATATTCGATTCATTTACATTGGATTTAATCAACATTCTCTTTCAATTCAATTAGTTTACATTCACTAATTCACATTCGTTCACTTCCAATTTGAATTTAATCACATAGCTTTCCAATTTGCTAATTCAATTTCATTAATACTTAATGAATTTTTCATACACAATCAACTAACAATCAAATAACAACCAATGTATATTCAACACAACCAAATTATAAATTTTACATTCGATTTGGTTCAACACTTTTAAATTAAATTGACTTCCATTCAATTTATTTAATTTCTCAACTTCATTAGCTTTTAATGAATTAACACTTATATTCATTATTTCATATCAATACTTCACATTAGATTGATTAACATCCAATCCATTTATTCAATTCAATTGCTAATTCATTTTAACAAATAAAATTGAAATTTATATAACTCAAGTTCACATTCATTTAATAAATTCACTTTATTAATTTACTTTGATATCAAAATCAACTTCGTTCAACATTACTTAAGTTATATTCCAATTAAACATCATTTGTTTAACTTAACTTAAGTTTCCACTTATAAATCCAAATTCAAATTTTAATCCTATTTAACTTTTACCAAGGTCAAATTTCTTCACTTATTCAAAATTCATATTAAATCCAGATTTCATATTCCACAATCTCAACTTAGATTTAATTGATTCACTTATACTTACTTTAATTTAACTTCATCCTTTAAGTTAAATTTATTCTATCAGAATTTAAATTATATAAGTTATCAATCCATTCAATTCCAGAATCTTTTCAATCTTTCAAAACTATTTTGAAATCTGTTCAAATTTATCTTTTGAATTCGCAAAACAAAATCCAAATTTTCCAATCAACTTTTATTTAAAATATTCTGGCAGCAATTCCTCTTTTGGAAACCCGAATATGAATTCTAATGATGTGGCCATCATCATCAGGATTATTTTCCGGCGACCTGAAAAGAGTTTAGAGCTTTTCATCTCTTCCAAAATACTTTTCAAATCCTTTGAAATCCATTTTCAAATCAAAAAGATTTAAACTTTCCAAATCTCCAAAATTTTCAAATTCTTTTCAAAACATTTCCAAATACTTCTCTGGAATTCCGTTTCAAATTACAAATCACATTTATAATTTATATTCTCAAATTTCATTTGTATATGGATTTATTTCTTAACTTTGGAGTTACAATTTCAATTTCTTATTCAATTTTCAATAGTAATGATAACATTTCAATATCATCACTTTCCTAACAACCAAACATCCATATATTATGATAATTTACAGAAAAATCATTTCTTTTATATCCAAAAATAGTTTTGGGTAAAATTATTTCATTTACCCTATTTAAAACAATATTGTGCCGAATTGTTCTATATAAGTGTTTAGAGATCCCTATCGATAGAGTTGTACGGACAATACCGACCAGAATCCATATACCACTCAACAAATCAATCATCACAATACAAAACAATTTTATATTCACTAACAAATACGCACTCGTATCTATTATTACACTCAACTCATTCTAGAGTACTACTGACTCTATCTCTAATGAGTAACACCCAACAGAGCAGGGTTGTCGCTTAACCATATGCTCTGATACCAAATGTAACATCCCGAAAATTTTTGACTTTCGAAAATTCAACATCGATACTCGCTTTATCGACTGCTGAGCCATCGAATGCCGGAAACCCGAAAAGTTATGGTTTAAGAAAGAAGAAAAAGGTAGAAGAAGAAGATAGAAGAAAAAGAAAGAATAACAACAAAACAACAACAGATACAGAGCAGAGACAATATCAGAATCTCACATATCGCAGCGGAACAATATATAATAGATAAATGAATAATCTTTAAACAAAGAACTATATCTGTTATTACATCACATCACATCATATCATCAGAGTCAATAAACAACAATGGACAGTTATATAAACTTGTCCTCATACAGAATACACAGCGGAATAAATACTATCAGATACAAATACTACGTCTCGCCATCCAGCTTGCTTCCAAAGCTCCAGAATATCCAGAATATCCTGATAATATAACTCTAGGCTGCCCATGTGGAAATTAGTGGGCACCCAGAGTTTAGAAGGGAAACAATAAACTCCGAGTCAGTCATGGTGACTGGTGTGAGATCGTAAAACAGTTATTCTTATTTATAACAACAAAATAATTTTTAAAAGTCAATTCGAAATGCTTTTGGAAAATGAAACTACCATAAGACCTCCCACCACACACACAATGCAAACGCAGAATTGGAGGAGATTTCTTCTTATGATAGTCAAATATGCTTACTACGCAAAAGAAACAAATTCTTTTTGATATTATTATTAGTGCATAGTGTAGAAACATTTCGAAAGTATAATATTAATCTTAGCCAACATACGACCAGTATCGTATGCCTACTATAGCTACCATCTAAACAGTGGTGACCACCGTACGTAAATGGCAGGTTCTACAACTAATACCGTACAAAGTTCGTATTGGAGTTTGGATTTCCAACAAATGGTCAGGCTAAGGAACTTCCTTTTCCACGATGGGTACGTCCCTGGAATAGACGACCCGAGAAATAACCTAACATTACGGTTAGATCTCTACCAACACAAGGCCGGGTTACCTCTGCAAAAATAGGTAACTACTGACACGCGTATGCCATCCCCCGATCGTAACCGATCTTCCCGAGGATCCCCGATTTCCAACAAACCACATAGATAATAATGCAGCAACCACATAGGTTAAATATCTGGGCTCCATACCATGATACCACCTCTATCCAGAAGGAATGACATACACTAAGGGGCGCTACTCCCTAGAACCTTGCCGCATCCTTCCTGTTTCGACCATTTCCGGGGTGTGAGGCTCGTCGAAGTCTCGTCCACAAAGCTACGCTTTCTCAAAAAGCCCTGCTTCGGGTCAAACAAAAATGATCAACCTATGATCACAAAGATATAAGATCAACAAATGATCATATCACAAATGATCAAACACTGATCATTTCACAGCAACACTCAGTATGCCACGTTACCAAATTGGGAGTATATCGCTGATAAATTTCAACTACATAACCTCTGAGCTCGTACGTCTCAGAGAAGGGTGT
This sequence comes from Allium fistulosum, assembly GCA_030737815.1. Lineage (NCBI taxonomy): Eukaryota > Viridiplantae > Streptophyta > Magnoliopsida > Asparagales > Amaryllidaceae > Allium > Allium fistulosum. The sequence continues at coordinate 599,472,691 of CM060908.1, forward strand.
TAAGCTAAGAGAATAAATTCTCCGCCACCAACAGAAATGTATTTGAAAGAAATCAGCTTTATATCTCAAATTGTAACGTCAGACACACAATCCATACAAGTCTGTTCCGGGATCGAACAGAACCGAAGGCACTTCTCACGAAGCCCTTGCACATTCCGGATAATTTTCAATCACGTCAGGACTTCCCGTCACTAAGGGTGATAAAACCTCTAAATCGAAGATCAGTCGATGTAGAGTAACTCGACGGTAATCCTTCCGTTTTCAAAAATATCCGGTCTTCAACACCGGTCTTCAAATGCGATTCATAACGACGTATCACATATTCGGAATGGGTTATACGACCCCATGGTCCTTTCCCGGCTAACCCGAATAGTGAGCGCTTATTCAAAAATAAGTGTGGCATTCAAATTCATCCAATTCACAACAAATACCTATCTAAAGGTAATTATTGATAGTCGGTTATTTAACTATCAATAAAGATGCGCAACATCATCAGATTCCAAATAATTTTCCAAATTATTTCATCTTCCAAAATATCTTTTACTAGATATAAATTTCCACACTTTAAAATAAATCAACGTTTATTTTTAAACAACTTCCCTTTTATAAATTCCATAGTGAATTTATATTCTCACATATCTACAGATATACGATTCTCAAATCGATTTCAAATATTCACTTTCGATTTATCTTTAAGAAGATAAATTCTCAAAACCATTTCATTTCATAATGGAAAAGCATTTCCCTACTTATTTAATAATAAGTATTTCACAAATCATTTATTTTCAACATTTGAAAATATTCGATATACTTAAATCAAAATTTAAGTATATATTTCATTCTTTAAGGAAATCAATAATTTTAACAACATCTATTTGAGTCAAAACGAATGTTACGTAAAACATCGTTACGACGACTCAAAATCACTAGTATAGGGATTCGAAATTTAGATAGATATATAAATCCCAATACTACATCAAAAACATTTCCTTTCGGAAATCATTTACTATAACAACAGTGTTATAGTCCACCATTTCCTTATTTCTCGAAAACGTCTATTTCAACAATAAATGTTGAAATCTATGATTTCGATAGTTCACACGTTTAAAACATCTTTTAAAACAACTTCATTTAACAATATTCCTTTTCCCAAAACATATTGATTTTTATTCAATAATATATATTTACTGTCCAAATTCGTGAATATAATCACTATCCCAATTTTAACAATTTCTACACATTTAACTTAAAAGATAATTCGCTGTCCAAAATCACGAATATATCTCCTTTAATAACTTCAATGTTAAATTTATCAAATTCTATTGATTTTGAATTTATAAAACAATGTTTATAAATCCCATTTTCTATTTATAAAACTTCGATTTCTAAATTATCCAATTCAACTTATATAACTCAATTATATACCGGAAGTCTATATTATAAGTTAAGAACTTATAATTCATTTATTTACAACATCTATTCATTTCTCATCTAAATGTCAAAATCCGATTTATAAGATAATTGCTTATAAATCTTTTTGTTTTACAAAATCTATTCCTTTAATAACTTCACAATTTATAAATCTATAAATTTCTATCCACTTATGGAATCCATTTTATTTGACTTTAACACTTAATAAAACTCATTTCAGAATTCCAATATTTTTAATTTATAAAAATATCAATTTTTATAAATCTTTTTATATGAATTGTTTAAAATACTTCAACAATTCCAATTTAAACTATTTCATAATCCTTATCAATTGTTTATTTCAAAAATAACATTTTTGTCGTATTTCACAAAAATCACAATTTTACTAACATTTAAAATTTTAACATTTATTTATTTAAAATAAACCAATTCAAAAATTTCAATAAAACGTATATTTCTACAAATCACTTTAAAAATCCTTTTAAATTAAAAGTCGTTATTTTTACATTTCAAAACTGAATCCGATGATGCAACAACATCAATTAGTCCATCACAACAGTCAATATCATATATCATCATATGATAACAGAATATATCAAAATATCTGTAAGTAATCAATATGGTGAGGAATCCAGTTGGATCCCTCCAACCTGTTTCCCTGCATCCACAGATGTTAGCACAATACCAATTCCGCTCCAGTACGGAATTATCGCGGTATATAGGTTTTTATAAAAATCCGCTTACTAACGGCGCAATAGGGTCTCATCCGCTATACGAGGCGGGAAATCAATCAATCCAATATATACATATGCCAATATGTATATACTGCTATATATATAGATATATCCTATCATATCTAATAGCACATTCAAACAGTCAATCTATCAACAACTGTAAAAATTCCACATTCAAATTTGAGTGAGAAGATCTCACCTTGATTTCAATTCTGTTTCAGCTTTTTATTTCGAATAAAATTAAACGGCCGTTTAATTTTACTCAAAAATTTCACTGATTCCAAACACGCCCAGATCTGCGCTGCAGCGTAGAGCGCGTCGCTGCGATTCCAACGCTTCTGGTTTCGTCAATTTCTGATCACGTATAAACAAGTTATAGCAGTTTGAAGTTAATACGATTTTAATAAAATTAAATTTACAACTTTTATTTAAATTTAAACCTAAAACTAATCCTGGCCGCACGTTTCCACTGCCCAGATCCCTGCCACACGCGTTCATCTTCTTCCCGCTCCAGGCATCGTTCGCGTAAACAAACCCAACCTCGTTCGTTCCTTCCAAAATCGCACCCCCCAAACAACCTCGAAACCCGATCAAATCACCACCAAACGAACCGCCTCGCGTTGCTCCTCCACCGCCCAGAACGCGGTCAGACCCGGTTGCATCTACTTCCTCGAAAAACGTGTTGAACGCGTGGCCTTCATGGTTGAATTTCTGACGATGGGTTCGACTAAAATCAATCATAGCCATATGGATTTGTAGAGCTTGTGAAGCTCTACAGCTTTGTAGTTGGAAACTTCGTGAATCATTGCATGGATCGAGAGGGATTGAGGAGGAAAGAATTGCAATTTCTGGCCGTTCAAAGCTAAAGTGGCGGCTGCTTAGAGAATTAGGGTTTCTCTTTTATTTTCCTAATTTTGTGATAAAAGTGGGTGTATTTATAGAGAATATCGAACACTATTCATCCAAGTTTCCCAAACTCCGATTTACGTGCAGTGACTAGCGTTTCTGGGGTTTATCCCACGTTCCGGACACAATGGAACAGGTTTCGGAAGCTAATTCGAACATCTGTGCGAGATACGGAGAAAAACGATCAATTTAAATTAAACCGATTTAAATCGATTTCGAGGCGTTTTAATTTGTACCGGACAAATGGTAAATCCAAAAATTACGAAATTTGAAATCTTACAATAATATCACATTACGGATCCGATGAAACTGGTTTCGTCGAAATCCGAGACCGTTTGAAAAATGACTATTTTAACTCGACGATTTAAAATTAAACGATATCGATGCGTTTCGAGCTGCCACGGTCAAATGACAACTCCGATTGCTACGAAAATTGAAATCCAATAATAACTAACTATTACGGATCCAATGGAACTGGTCTCGTTCAATTCTGAGACTGTTCGAAAATTGGCTATTTTTACAGTCGATAATTAAATATTAAAATATTCAATTTTCATAGATTAACTCCAAATTCGATTCTGAAAGTTCTATAACCTTTCTATAACTTCAGTATGATTAAACAAAATTTTACAAATCATTTAAAATCATATTCAATCCAGATTTCAATTAATTCTGGAATTTCACTATTAAATTATTGATTTAATTATCCAATTAAACTCAATATTCGAATTTTAAATTATCCGACTTATTAATTCTACTTATTAATATTTAAAATCAATTAAATATTCGAATTTTAATTATCAAAAATTCTGGGTCGTTACACTTGTGGTTCATAAATAACTCACATCTCCCTCTTAAAAGATAATGCCTTAAAATATTTAATGCAAAGATGAAAGCAGCTAATTCTAAGTCATGAGTATATCGAACTTCATCGGGACACAACTGCTCAAATGGACAACCTATTATATTGTTTTTCTATATTAATACTTCTTCTAAACCCAAACCCAAAGCATCTATATGTATGATGATCTCATCATTCCCCTCGGATATAACTAGCACAAGATCATTCTTCAATCGAAGCTTCAACTCTTGGAATGATGCCTCATACTCCTTCGTCTAAACATACTTCTCATTCTTTCGAGTAATTTTCATCATCAGCACCGCTATATAAGAGAAGTCCTTAATAAACCTCCGATAGTAGCCAGCCAAACATAAGAAATTGCATACTTTAGTCATAGTCTCACTTATTTTCCACCCATTTACCGCGTCAGCCTTCGAAGGGTCTATAGCTAAGCCCCGTTTTGAAACCATATGGCATAAGAACTCCACCTCCCTTCTCTAAAAATAACATTCAAAAAATTTTGCTTTTAACTTATGCTACCTTAACATCTCCAGCGAAAGCCTAAGGTGCACTTCATGCTCGTCCTTATCTCTTGAGTATACTAAGATGTCATCTATAAAAACTAACACATCACTATCTAACTGGTCTCATAAAATTCTATTAATTAACTCACAGAGAAAGCATGTGCATTGTTTAGTCCAAAAGGCATTACTAACCATTCATATGAACCATACCTCATTCTTTACGCAATCAATGGAACACTTTCTTCCATGAACCTAATTTATGGAACCCTAAAGCCAAATCTAGCTGCAAGAACACCTAAGCTTCATTCAACTGATCAAATAAGTCATCAATTCTCGAAAAAGGATATATATTCTTCACCATTCTTTCATTTAACTTCCAGTAGTCAATACATAGTCTTAGATACCCATTCGACTTCTTTAGAAATACTGCCTCGGCTTCCCAAGGTGAGCTACTCGGCCTTATAAAGATTTTCCCTTCTAACTCTACCAATTGTTTCTTTAACTCCTCCATCTCCTTCAGAGGCATTCTTCTAAGGAGTCGACTAGATGGTTTAGCTCTCAATAGCAACTATTTACGAAATTATACTGCTCTTGAGGGTAGCAACCCCGAGACTAGTTCAAATACATTAGGAAACTCCCTTGCTACTCATACTACACCGAAACCTACCTCCTCTTAAACTCAAGTGAATAAAACACATATGCACCCAGTTTTAAGGGCTACTGAAATTACAAATACACTTTCATTTCGACCTAGATCACTTAAGGCTATTATCCTTCCAGCATATTATATTCTAATGTAGTAGCACTCCAACTATTCCATCACTAAAATAACTCTGAAGCCTATGAAGTCAAATATGTAGGGATCACACAAAACATGTGTACACCTTACTCAATCTCTAAGTTAGTGCATCTCAATCTGAGAGTGGCATATCCCCCTATCAGATTTACTACGCACATAGAAGTGACTAATAGGTAAGCCATAACCCTAATCTATCAACCAAGTCTTTAGCTATAAATGAGTGTGTAGCACCAGTATCAAACTATACTCTAACCAAAATACTAGAAACCAAAGCCATACCTTACAAAGTAATATTCTTTCCTTTCTCCAAAGTAGACGGACCACTTACCGACCTTCCAAGGCATAAAACTTCACTTTCGGATCCGAACAATCCTTCTTTAGATTGTTTATACTATAGATAATGATTTTTATGACAACAACCATATAAATGTAGGTATTGATGTTTACATAAGTTGTATAGAATATTTTGTAGGATATTATACAGGTTTATATTAAAACAGGATAATCGAGTTTGAAGACTGAATGGTAAAAAGGCTAGAGACAAGATTCAGCGATAATCAAGATATTTGAAGACTCGCGAGTTTAGAGACAAAGACACGAAGAGTTCAAGTTTATAGTTTATAGTTAATAGACATTAGATCAATTTGTTTAAGTCCTTGAATAACAACTTTCTTTTCTTTGAATACTCTCTTACTTAAGTATTTATTTATTTGTAAAAATTTTATTTTATTTCAAAATATATTTTTACAAATATTTTATAAGTTTATATTAAAGTATTTAAAAACTATGTTTAAATGATTTTACAAAATATTATAATTTTATAACACTTTAAATGTATTGTTTTCAAATAAAAAATGGTATGTCTACTATGTATGTCGACATACGTACTGTTGAAGAGGTGCCTTTTGAATTTTGAATAGTTGTGATTTTTGACTACGTCTCTTTACAAATAAAGCGTCCCTTCAAACACTATATTAATGGGACTGGAAAATGAATTTTACAACTACTTTCCCCATATTCTTCTTACTACAAATTCTCATTATATATTTCATAAAATCCACTTTCTATATTCCTTAAATTCATTCAAATTCAATCTTCACTTTACTACGTTCATTCTCTACAATCCACTCACCGATTTGAAAGTATTCTCTCTTCAATTCAAAGATCAGAGTGCTATCAAAGGCCTATAGGATATTCTATATCCAAAGTACAACTATTTGTATTTGAAATCAGCAACTCTCTACTTCTATTTATGTGGGTATACTTGTTGCCCGTTCAAATCAAGTAGGTCTGCTTGTTGCTCATTCAAATCAAGTGGATGTGCTTGTAGCCAGTTTAAATCTAGTGGGTGATCTTATTGCTCGGTAAAATCAAGTGAGTCTACCCCGAGCTCGGAAAGTCGGGAAGGTGTATCTTGTTGCCTTAAAAAAAAGACTATATTTTGGTTTTCTTGCTACCTGATTAAAGCAGGCGTTGGAAAGGAAATCTTTACATACACTGTACCAGACTAGATGTAGGATTGGTTAATCCGAACTAGTATAAAACTCCCGGTGTCATCTCTCTTGCTTTTACTTTTTTTACTACATTTATTTATATATATGACTACCCGTTAATATATATCTGTGTTAATTATCTGTATTTTGATTTAAAACTTGAAACTATTTAGAGAAGTTCTATATAAGTTATAAAACACTATTCACCCCCTCTCTAGTGTTAAAGCAACCTTAATATCCGTTCACACTAGTATAATTTATACTACACCGTAACCAATATTTTCTATAAGAGCCTGAGGTTTTCAAAAACTCGTTATTTGATTTTTGAAAAGTATAAATGGCTAGTAACACTGATAACACACTTTTTAACACTTTTGTAGAAGGACAATGAACTGTTACACCTCCACTATTTCATGTAGTAATTATACTTATTGGTCCTATAGGATGAAAATTTATTTACAATCCAATGATTTAGATATTTGGAACATTACACAAAGTGAGTACACCGAACCCCAAACTGAATACTCGCAATGGACACCAGAACAAAAGACATAAGCACTCAATGATTCTAAGGCCATGAATATTTTATTTTTCTCATTAGATAAAATGAATTTAATCGAGTTTTTATTTGTAAGACTGCTTATGAAATTTGGAGAACATTGCAAGTTACACATGAGGGCACTAGTAAAGTAAAACAAACTAAGATTTCCATCATGACTAACCAGTTTCAACTTTTTAAAATGGAATCGAATGAATCTATTTTTGACATGGATTCTAGATTTTAAGATATAGTTCGTTCATTAGTATCATTCAGTAAAAATTTCTTGGAAGAGGTCAAGTTAGAAAAATCTTTAATTCGCTCTCTTATGAATGGGATCAAAAGACATTAGCAATAGAGGAATCCAATGACATTAGTATATTAAAAACTAAAGAATTACTTGGTAATCTAATGTCCTATGAAGCACATTTGCAGGGTAGAAGGGAAAATAATGTGACCAAAAAGAAATCAATTGCATTCAATGCGATAACTGGTGATCAAGATTCAAATGAAGATGATAATAATGGGGAGACAGCTCTCATGACTTGAAATTTCAGAAAATTTCTGAAATACAGAAAGAACTGAAAACAAAAGTTTGGAAAATGGAAATATTTTTGTGTTACGATTGTGGTGAATGTAACCAACTACGAAGAGACTTTCCGCAGTAAAAGAAAACAATTCACTACATCGATTCATTCAAAAAAAAAGGGCTTACAATGCAACTTTGGACAATTCTAATACAACATCCAGATACAGCGAACTAGACACTGAAAATATCAACATGTATTCCATGGTGATGGAAGATTAATCTGATCAACCAAAGGAAACAGCAAAATTGGTACTTTTAACATTTCATATTTTATTTTTATTTTTTTGAATATTACTTAATATAGGGAAAAATATATAATAATAGTAATAAGTATATATGAATATAAATATATATAATATTTCTTTAATTTCAAATTCTGAAACTTCGGCATATATGTCGACATATGCCACCTATGTATGTCAACATATCTGGCTGAATTTGAGGAATCTTTTCAAAATTCAAACTTTTGAATCTTTTGCATTAAGTTCAAAATTTTAAAAGCCACCTTTTTACCTATCACATGACAATTCAAACTTTATATATTCATTCTTCGTACCTTATCTTCTACACCACACTTTATTTCTAAAATCGAACATATTCTTCACTCTCTTTCCTCCAAAACAAACTAATGATATCTTCCTCAAGTCAACCCTCTTCATCCAAAGCCATTAGCTTACCAAAAGAATCAAAAGTCAACTTTTCAATAATCAAGAGTCCATTGAAACACATATTGAGTATGCTACATATGGTAAAGTATTTCAGGAAGATTTGCAAATTTTAATAAGTTTTATTCTTATAGTTTACAAGATCTTGCTTTAGAAAATGGTATAGTTTTACCGATTTATCTCAAAATGATTTTGATTGCTAACTCTATTTGGTTAAAATGTTTTATGCTAATTTAAATGGAAAGTTCTATCAAGAAGAAGAAGATCAAATTTGGAGTGGTGTAAAAGATACTACTATTTTTTTAGATTGTGTAATTCTTGACCAAATTCTTGGTTGTAAAAGTAGTGAAAACAACCTCTCCACTTTTGAAATTGATTATGGAAATAGAGAAGTTATGCATCACTTATTTTCAAATGATGAAAAGTATGGTTTTAAAGGCAAGAATCTTAGGCAAAAAACCAAAACTAATGAGTCTTATTTTACAATAAAGTATTACACCTAGGATGGGAAATTACAATAACCCCACTCAAAAAGTTTTCAAATCTCGTTTTTTTATTTTTAGAAAATATGATATAAATTAAACTCAAGTAATTTTAGATGACTTTGTCCAAAAGAATTCTTCTAAATATGAAAACACACTTTATCATGGTTTGTACCTCACTAGAATTTCCAACTATTTTGGTATTGATTTAAGAGATTAAAACAATTTGCCTCATAAAATTTTCGACAAAACATATCTCTCTCTCATCCACATTCCTCTCGAATTTGAACCCTATAAGTCTCTTAGTGAAAAGGAAGAGAGATTAGCAAGAGAAGAAGAACAAGAAATTCTTCAAGAAGAAGAAAGTGAAGATATGGAAACAGATGAGGAGGAAGAACAAGAAGAGGAGGAGGAGGAAATGGATACATCTCTTAAAAGCCATGATAAACTGTCTCATTATTCAAACAGAGCGATACTTAGATTTCAAGAGAAACTTCTCAATAATCAAAAGAAGCTTAAGCTCCTCTTTAGTAAGAAGTTCACTAGCCTCTCAAAAAAGTCAATAAATACTTTGGAAAGAAAATGAGAAAGCTTGGTAGAAATTCTTCATCTTCATCATCGTTATTCTAAATCTGTTCAGCTATCTTAAAGTTTTCTAGTTTTTACTTATTGTATTAGTATTTTTATGGGGTTTTTAGGCTCAAGGAAAAAATTGAAAAAAAATTAGTCTCACGGACAACATGTTTGTTTTTTAGGCTGAAGGACACTTTCTAGTGCAAATCACAGAATGATAGTTGTAACTATCATTTTATGTTTACACTAAAAAGTGTCTTTCAGACTAAAAAGCAAACTTGTTGTCCCTGAGACTAAATTTTTTTGCAACTTCTTCCCTGTGCCCATTTTCCTGTATTTTTATTATATTTATGTATCTGCCTATCTTATTAATGAAATTTTCTTAGAAACTTCATTTTTATTGTTAAATATGTTCTTTTGTTCTTCAGAAGCATAAAACTGAAACAAAATGAAATAAAAAAAAATAAAACAAAAAAAAACATGTAAATTTTTGCATGTATGTCGATATACTCTATTTTTCTAGAATTTGAAATATAGATAAATTATTTATTTGAAGGGATTAGTTATGAATCTGACTTTGCGCTTCTATAAAACGATTTTTCTTCCAAAAAAAACTCTCTAAACAATTCATCTTCTTATATATTCCTTTTTATGCATTTCTTTTCATAAAAATGAATTCAAACATCAATCCTTCAAAACAAAAACTTTGTGATAATCTAGAAAAAACCCTTCAATCATTCAAGAATCCTCTTTGCTTCATTCTTCACAATCAACGACACTTGGGGTTAAGTCAAATACAAATGATTAAAGGGTAAGAAAAATAATTTGATTCTCTTTGATGATTTATTTTTAGTTTTGCCAAAGAAGTTAAAAGAAACATCCCAGAATGCTCGAACTCTAAAATGAAAGTAGAATATGAACATTGGGAAGTTATCAACACCAATCCTATATTTGGTTCCGAAGGATGGGTAGAAGTTCCAAAGAAAATCTAGGTATTAATTTGTATTTATAATTTGTAATATGTATTTATTATACATTTTTTTCTATATGATTAACTATAGTTATAATCAATATGTAATTAATTGTATAAAAATATGTGCGGATTGCAACGCATGGTTGAAAAAAGATGTAATTATAATTGTATATGTATATATGTATATAGTTATTTCTTAGAATTATTTATTTCGCAATTAATATTGGTTTTGATTCCATATACAACATTATCACATTTCTTAATATTTAATATGACACATATTTAAGGGAAGTTTATTTTCTTTACCCATTTTTATTGATGACAAAGGGGGAGAAAAATATAAAATATAATATATGCATATACTAAGGGGAGTTAACCAATTTAGAGGGAGTTACATTATATTTTATAATAAATATATTTGTGTCATCATCAAAAGGGGGGCGATTGTTAATACTACATATATTGATTTTGATGGCAACAACCACATAAATATAGGTACTGATGTTTTTGTATGTTGTGTAGAATATTTTGTAGGATATTATATAAGTTTATACAAGTACAGGATAATTGAGTTTGAAGACTAATGAATAAAAAGACTAGAGATCATGATTCAGAGATGATCAAGATATTTGAAGACTCATGAGTTTAGAGACAAAGACATGAATAGTTTAAGACTATAGTTTATAGTTATTAGACATTAGATTAATTTGTTATAGTCCATAAATAGCAACTTTCTTTTCTTTGAGTACTCTCTTATCAAAGTATTTGTTTATTCATCAATATTTATTTTATTTTCGAAATATATTTCTACAAATATTTTATAAGAGTTTTATATATTAAAGTACTTAAAAACTGTGTTTAAATGATTTTACAAAACATTAGAATTTTATAACACTTAAATGTATTATAGTTTTTTCAAAATAAACAAGGATATGTCGACATACCCTACCTTGTATATCGACATATGTACCATTAAAGTGGTGCGTTTTGAATTTTGAATAGTTGTGATTTTTGACTACATTTCTTCGCGAATAGATGTCCTTTCAAACATTATATTAAGAAGACCAATAAACAAATTTTTACAACTACTTTCTCCATATTTTCTTACTCCACATGCTCGTTATATATTGCACAAAATCCACTTTCAATATTCTTCAGATTTATTCAAATTCAATTTTCACTTTACTACTTTTATTCTCTATAATTTACTCGTTGATTTGAAAGTATTCTCTTTAATTCAAAGATCAAAGTGCTTCAAAGGGCGATAAGATATTATGTATCCAAAGTACAACTATTTGTATATGGGATCAAAAACTCTCTACTACTATTTGTGTGAGAGTACTTGTTGCCCACTCAAAGAAAGTGGGTGTGCTTGTTGCTCATTCAAATCAAGTGGATGTACTTTCTGCCCATTTAAATCAAGTGGGCGATCTTATTGCATGATTAAATCAAGAGAGTCTACCTTGAGCTTGGAAAGTCGTAAAGGCGAATCTTGTTGCCTTGAATTCAAAATTGTATTCTGGTTTGCTTGCTACCTAATTAAAGTAAGTATTGATAGGAAATCTGTACATACACTGTACATGACTAGACATAGGATTGGTTAATCCGAAATGGTATAAAACTCCTAGTGTCATCTCTCCTACTTTTACCTTATTTTTACTACATTTATTTATATCTTTGACTGCCTGTTAATATATATCCGTGTTGATTATCTGTGTTTTGATTTAAATTTTGAAACTATTTATAGAAGTTCTATATAAGTTATAAAACACTATTCACACCCTCCCCCACCCCTCCAGTGTTAAGGTAGACTTAGAATCCGTCAAATTAATATAATTTATACTACACCGTGACCCACACAAATGTCATATCTTATCACACTTGAAGCACTTTACCCTTCTAAGATTCTTTGATATCGGACACATTGTCGATTGTGTCCCTTTTACGCACGATTAAAACAAGCAACCTCAATAATAGAAACTTCTACATCCCTTCCCTTCGTTATGACCTTCTTGCCTTTGGTATATGGGATAAACTTCTTCTTTGCACTGCCTTAGGTCTCATACATGTTATCCTTTGTTTTTGATACATCCTATCATACCTTCGTGGCATATCCACCATGATTCAAATGGAGATGCCAAGTGCACCATCATCTTATGATCAAGACCTACTTTAGACACCTAATGAACTTCTCATTTTTCTTCAGTGAGTAATCAATGATATCCTTGCCATACTTTGCCAAAGAGTTGAACTTATAGATGTACCCATCCCTATAAGGTCACCCTGCTTCATGTTTATAAATTCTCGCAGCATCATACTCTGTTGAGACTCGGATATGAACCGTCTCGATCCTCTCCTTGAACTGCACCCATGTAATTTCCTCCTTAAGAGTCACAACAATAACCATTTTCCACTAGTCTAAAGCATCTTCATGTAATTTCCTTAATGTCATCCTTCTTCTTTGTGCATCACTCAATCCCAAATCTCCAAATATATGTTCACAAACCCTGAGCTAATATGGTACTATAAGTATGGGCTCCTTCCCTATGAACATCATTCCTCCTAAGTTTCTATAGTCCTGTTCATCTTTGAGAAGCCTTCTCTCGCTGCCATAGGCCTTGGCTCCATTGCCTCTGGCATATTCTTCCTCAATATTTGGACCATAAACTAAATAACAAGACATTCACATCCATTCCTACCACATTAGCCAACGGTGTAGATTTAGCGTCAATTGCTCTGGGCATTTCACCTTAATTTCTCCCATTAGTCTACGTATTTTCAGTGTCCCTCCTAGCATTTTCTCCTTTTATCCTAACTCGCCTACTCCACATTTCCATTTTTCTTTTTCTGTTAAGAAAGTCTTCATTAGAAGTAGAAAGTAAGAGGGTGAAACAACAACAGCAGAAGGGTAGATGTATCTTCAGATATATCTATATTAGCACAATACAAGTATGATATATATATATATATATAGCGCATAGTCTTCCCTAGGTGTTTGCCTTACTCTACATATGATTCTTATTTTCTAGCTTTTTTTACTTAGGTGTCCCTTAACCTAAGCTTTGATAACAATTGTAATATCCTCCTACTTTGACACCCAAAAACGATGATGTCATCAGTGTAGTTGTTTTCAGGCGACAAAAGTGAGTTCTATATATATATATGTATATATGTATGTATGTATGTATGTATGTATGTATAATTGTAAAAATAAAAAAAGTGGCTAAAATATTTACATTACATATAAATTGCCCTGATATTCCTTACATACTTTTTTTTTAAATTAACCCCAAAGTCATACCCATGTAAGGTCCAAATTACAATAGCAAATAACATAGTAATGTGTCAAGACGACTTATGATGATGTTGTCCCAAGAACTTTAAAAAGAAGAAATAAACGTTCTTTATTAGCTAATAAAACCTCTTACTTCGTCTTCATCCTTCGGCTCCTAAGATAACCTGCCTATACCCATAAACTCAACCTACTTAAATGAGTATCCATGAATTTATAGTGAAAATAATAATAAAAACATGGTTTAGACATACAACCTGTTGTGAATAATACCTTACCTAAAGCATCACATATTGTGAGACCACTCTTCCATATACGAAACGGGTCTTTCGCTTACTAGAATAAACATTAAACATAAATTCAAAGTTTTCAATACATAAGTCAAATATTGGCTATCCCCAAAACCCCAATATGATTTCGGACTTAGAAAACCCCTGAGCGAGCCCTCCTTTTAAAACTTCACATAAGGAACTAACTACTGAAGGTACTTCCCCTACTGGTTTTTGGTTGTCAAATGCACCCTTTGTGTTCCTTATTTCCAAAGTGCATGGTCCATCCTTGCGCAGTTCAACATTCAAAAATCTTACCGCGAAATGTACCACTGGCATAGTTTGGTTTCACCATAATTTGAACTGCAAAGTACAACCCTAAGTAGTTCATCTTTCTTTATTTTATACAGCAAAGAATCAGCCACATGCAGTTTTGTATTCTCCTTTAGTTTATACTGCAAAGAATCAACCACATGCAATTTCATCTTTCTTTAATTTACACTACAAAGAGTCGGCCACATGTAATTTCATCTTTCTCTAATTTACACTACAAGAATCAGCCACATGCAATTTCGTCGTACTTAAATTTGCACTGTAAAGAATCAGCTGCATGTAGTTTCGAGAGTGTACAACCCATCGAACATTTCATGACCTTTGGAAGTTGAATGCCTCTCCTCATCCAATGTGCTTTCGAGTGTGCATCCCCACTCGGCATTAATAGCCCTTCCAAGTCTGCATTCTTATGTAGGTTCTTCTTTTAATTAGTCACCTTAAGCTCCCCAAGCTTTACCTAATTGTCGTGTATTAGATTTTGGTTTAAAAATTAATTTCGATGAAGTGTAGCCCTACCCTCATTTGTATTGACACCTAGTTTTACTCACTCTTTTTATGGTGTAGACATCCCACCTTCTTTCGGTTTTAGCCTGGTATATTTACCTACACTTTTAGCTTAAACAATGTAACGACTTCAGCACGGTGCCTTTCAGCTTTTGGTGTAGTTCTTGCTTATGCCTTTCGACTTTAGACTTTTGCCAACAATTCATCTTTTAGCACACTACGTCTCCACGCAGTATTGACCCTTCCCCAAAATCAATAACCTTCTATTTAAATTCACTATCTTTGTCCCTAGCTGCTTAGTTTATTTTTTTAACGTTTGGCCTCAACCTTAGCTCCATATTAGATAAATTCTGACATGTCTGTTACCAACCTTTACACATGTCGCCATCTGATACATTTAGACTCCACTTTCTATTAGTGACAGTTTTCTTTATTTATATTTTCAGCATTTATATGAGATCTTGTCTTCTAATAATTTAGCATTAATCTTACCAAGTTTATATAATAGGTTTCGGCCTGTTTAATCACCTTCGACCTTCGAATTTCCTCCTTCGAAGATGACTGGGTTTAACTTAGAAAATCCTTACAAAATTCAAAAAAAATTTGAATAATTATTTTAAATCGTTTACACTTTTCTATTTTTTGGTTATTTTTTCTTATTTATTTACTAGTTATCTCACCTTAAAAATTCTTAGCCAATTATTTTGACGTGGAATATTCTTTATATTAAAAACCTATTTCTAGAATCATGATTAAAACATTTAGTTTAATTTTTATAGCATTTAAAAATCATTAGAGTAGGGTAATATACCTAAAATTCTCATGTATAACAAATTTCACCAAAACATTCATTAATACATCATCTATCTCATTCAGATATGAACTCATACGAACTTCATCATATTAAATCAAAACTAAAATCAAACATAATGAAAACGTATTAGGGTTTAGTATTACTTACCAAGATCTTTTAATAATCTTGTTTTAATTTTCTAATCTCTTTTGGCTTGCATTTCCTTCTCCTTCTTCTTCTTACTTGCTCCTTTTAGGCCGTCGGCATTAATATGCTTTATATTGGACTTCTTAAAGGTAGCGATATAGATAACCAACTTGACAAAGAAGAATCAGACATTTATCTAGGACATGCAATGTGAGAATGCATTTGTAAGTCTGAATGAAAAGTTGACGAGTGCACTAGCGTTGACCATTCCAAGTGGGAATGAGGAGTTGATAGTATATATAGATTTTTATGGTACTAGATTGGGTGTGGTACTAATGCAAAAAAGGTAAGGTTATGGCATACCCTAGTTGGCAAGTAAAAGCACATGAGAGGAAGTACGCACCTATAAGTTGGAATTAGTAGCGATCGTGTTTGCATTAAAAATTTGGAGGCATTATCTATTAGAAGAGAGGTCCAAGTTGTTCATCAACCATAAATCAATGAAGTAACTCTTCTCCTTAAAGGATTTCTACATTCCTTAATAGTGATGTGTAACGACCCAAGATTTTGATTTAATGTAAATTGATAATTTAATAAATTTTTGAGAAAAAAAATTTGTAAAATTTATTTATAAAGTGATGCGAGTTTCCCCGATCGCCAAATATATTTTGTATAAATCATTTAAATTTAATAAATATTGTATATATGTATGTATATGAAGTATAAGGTAAATACAATTGCTATAGTTTTAACAACAAGTTAAAATAGAAGATTTTCATATTACAAAGTATAAGGCTGAGAAAAGAAAACAAACATATACATATGAAATGGCTTGCAAAGGAAGACAAAGCAAGGTACAGAATAAAATAAAGCAAACAAAGGTAGGTTTGTACACGATAATCATCTCTACTACACAAGAGATATGTACCAGCCACCAACATATTATCATCTCAGCCGAAATGAAAAGATTTTTTTTTAGTATATTGTACAACATAATAAATGCAAGCACGACTTAGTATCTTCTCAGCCGAAGTAGGATAATATTTTATCAAGTAAACAAATGGAAAACGAATATCTTAGTCAACAATTAAAGTAAGGCCATACCAGTATGGCCTATTTGTACAAACCATCTCCTTTATATGTACATACCCATCCATATTCATTTCTCTGTTCGTTCAGTGAGAAAGTTAAGCAAACAAGAGAAAGGAAAATGCAAACATCACCATCTACAAACTTAACATCATTCAAGTTCAAAGTAAATAAAAACCAGAGATCAAAGAAGAATATTTAGTTTGCAACTTCAAGCTTGTTTCGAACAAAATGTGGCTCTTTATTCAGGGGATAGGTGAGTAACATTTACCTTTAAAAACTTAAAAGTATAATCCTGTTGAATATTTATTTGTGAGTAAACCTTTAAAATTGATCTGACTTCTTTAAAATGTCTGGATGTTGGAGTGGTTGTGATATACTTTAAGAAAAAAATGTTGGATACATATATAAAAGTGGATGTAGTCATACTATACAGGTCTGTTGAACAGGCATATTTCTTGTTCCAGGTTTCTGGAATTTGAAAAATAATCTATCAACCTCAAATCCTTCTTAAAATGATTGATTTCAGACTTTACAAATTAAATGAAATCTGTTTGTATAAGCAAGATTAAGCTTAAGAAATTTTCTCAAATAAAATTTTAAAAGGCAGTGCCAGTAAAACAGGGGAGAAGAAAATTTTCAAAACTTTGATCAAATTCAAGTATTTAAATTACTGGATTCGATTATCTAACTTGGATGCTTAGTTAAATTTATGATTTTTAAAACAAAAATGAAGATTTTTAGTGGAGTGTTTCAAGAGCAGTTTGGAATTTTGTTCAATGTGCATTTTTCTAAATTCCGGGTAATCGATTCATTCATAAATTCTGAAACTTGTACTAAAGCATCCTTGAATGTCTAGAATGTTGGGAAAATTGTCGAATTAATTTTCAAACACTAGAATGGTTTGAATGAATTGAAGATAGGGTTTTAACACTGGGTTTTGTAATGGGTAGAACACGGGATGATTTTATCACCTAGGAGTGATCGAGTTCATCGAGGTCGAGGGGGAGGTTAGCTTAGGTTGTCGACGTGCTATGGCCGGAAGCATGAATTTTTCTGGTGAACTGAGACATGGCGGCGAGACGATTCTCTGAAGGTGGTTAAGAGCAGTTTTTTTCGAAAACTACAAAAAATTTGATTTCGTCCTTTTTGTGAAGATCTGGGTTTTGATTTCAAACGAGGGGATGATTCGTGGTTTGCTGGAGGTCGCGGTGGCCAGAGAAGCGGCGGCACTGTGGCGTGCACGTGCACGAGGATAATCTCGTATCAGGGCATTCGCGTTTACTTGAGGTTGCTCGAGTGATTCGAGTGTGGGACTCGAAGTGAACTAGGGATTTGCTCGGGGAAAATACTGTGGTCTCGGGTTATTCGTATGCTCGACTCGAGGCGGAGGGGTATGCGACTCGAAGTAATTTTGGGTTGAGTTGGTCAGTGTTTGTTCCAGGCTTGTAAAACCTGGTAGCGAGAATTTTGTTTATAAACAAATTCAAATGAAAACTTAGAAGATGTTTAACAGTTAAGTTAAGACTTAATTCAAGTTTTAAATTATTTTTTTTAAGCTTAACAATGTTCTTAAACCCTTAATTATTTTAATTTAACAATTAATTTAAGTTAAGTATAAAGTTAATTAACACTCAAGTTTATAGTTAATAGAAAATTTGTTTAAAATAAATCATTCGATAAAATTAAATTATTAGTTTAACTGAAAATCTTAGTTAGATTAAAATTTTAAAATGGCAGATTTAATTATTCGATTTATTTCGAATATTAATCGATTGTATAAAATTGTCTATACAAGGTCAAATAAAATGGAGAAAACAAATTGGAATGGAAATGGATGGCAAATTAAAAGCAAAGGTGAGATCTCCTCACTCAGATTTATATTTGGATTGCAGTTATTGATTGTTTGATATGATTGTTGTTTGGATGTGTATTAGATATAGTAGGATATATCTATATATATATTGGATTGATTGATTTCCCGCCTCGTATAGCGGATGAGACCCTATTGCGCCGTTAGTAAGCGGATATTTTTATAAAACCCATATACCGCGATATTCCACCTCGAAGTGGAATTGGTATTGTGCTAACGTCTGTGGATGTAGGGAAACAGGTTGGAGGGATCCAACTGGATTCCTCACCAGTATTTGTTTATTTACAGATATTGATGTATATTCTGTTATCATATTGATTTATGATATTTGTTGTTGTGATTGACTAATTGGTGCTGTTGCATCATCGGATTCAGTTTTTGAAGTTTAAAAATAACGACTTTTACTTTAAAAGGATTTTAAAGTGATTTTTGAAAGTAGACGTTTTATTGAATTTTCGAATTGATTTATTTCAAATAAATAAACGTCTAAAATTTTAAAGTTATAAAAGTTAAGATTTTTGGTGAAATTTAACCAAAGTGTGATTTTTGAAATAAATAGTTGATTTATTTATAAAATGGTTTAAGTTGGGATTTTTGAATAACTATAAATAATTTGTATAAAAAGGTTTATAAATTTGATAATTTATAAATCAAAATATTGGACTTATAAAACGAATTTTTTTTAAGTGTTAAAAAGAAGTATAAGTGAATGAAATAAATAGATTTATAACGTAAAGTTATAAAGTGAATAGATACTGTAGAATAAAGGATTTATAAGAAATTTACTTATAAATTTGACTTTTGCACTTAGATGAGATATGAATAGAAATTGCTAAATGAAATGATTTTATAAGTTGAAATTGTTATAAAGTATAAATGCGATTTATAAACGTTGTTTATAAATCCGAAATCACTTATTTTGATAAGTAAATTATAGAAGTAAATAAAAGGAAATTTATAAGTCGAAGTTGTTATTAAAATAGAAATAGAATTTATAAACGTGTTTATAAATTCGAAATCAGTTGAATTTGAGAAATTAAATATAGAAGATTATTAAAGAAGATATATTCACAATTTTGGATAGCGGATTTCTATTGAAATAAATGTGTAGAAAAGATTGAAATTGGGTTAAGTGAATTATATTCACGATTTTGGACAGTGAATATATTATTAAATAAAATGGATTTATTTTTGAAGAAGGGATATTAAAAATAAAGTTAAACGTTTTAAAGATGTTTTAAAATGTATTATGAATCGAAATCATAGATTTCAACATTCATTGTTGAAATAGACGTTTTCGAGAAATAAGGAAATGGTGGACTATAACACCGTTGTTATAGTAAATGGTTTCTGAAAGGAAATTTTTTTTATATAGTATTGGGATTTACATATCTATCTTAATTTCGAATCCCTATACTAGTGATTTTTGAGTCGTCGTAACGATGTTTTACGTAACATTCGTTTTGACTCAAATTGATGTTGTTATAGAAAATAGATTTCCTTAAAGAATGAAATATATACTTAATTTGATTTAAGTATATCGAATATTTTCCAAGTGTTGAAAATAAATGATTTGTGAAATACTTATTATTAAATAAGTAGGGAAATGCATTTCCAAAACGAAATGAAACGTTTTTGAGAATTTATCTTCTTAAAGATAAATTGAAAGTGAATATTGAAATCGATTTGAAAAATCGAATATCAGTAGATATTCGATAAATATAAATTCACTATGGAATTTATTAAAAGAAACGGGAATTCGTTTAAAAATAAATATTGATTTATTTTTGAAGTGTGGAAATTTTATATCTCGTAAAGATATTTTTGAAGAATAAATAATTTGGAAAATTATTTGGAATCTGATGATGTTGCGCATCTTTATTGATAGTTAAATAACCGACTATCAATAATTACCTTGAATGGTATTTGTTGTGAATTGGATGAATTTGAATGCCACACTTATTTTTAAATAAGCGCTCACTATTCGGGTTAGCCGGGAAAGGACCATGGGGTCGTATAACCCATTCCGAATATGTGATACGTCGTTATGAATTGCATTCGAAGACCGGTGTTGAAGACCGGATATTTTTGAAAACGGAAGGATTACCGTCGAGTTACTCTACATCGACTGATCTTTGATTTAGAGGTTTTATCACCCTTAGTGATGGGAAGTCCTGACGTGATTGAAAATTATCTGGAATTGCAAGGGCTTCGTGAGGAGTGCCTTCGGTTCTGTTCGATCCCGGAACAGACTTTTATGGATTGTGTGTCTGACGTTACAATTTGAGATATAAAGCTGATTTCTTTCAAATACAATTCTGTTGGTGGCGGAGAATTTATTCTCTTAGCTTAACACCCTTCTCTGAGACGTATGAGCTCAGAGGTTATGTAGTTGAAATTTATCAGCGATATATCCCAATTTGGTAACGTGGCATACTGAGTGTTGCTGTGAAATGATCAGTGTTTGATCATTTGCGATATGATCATTTGTTTGATCTTATATCTTTGTGATCATAGGTTGATCATTTTGTTTGACCCGAAGCATGGCTTTGTAGAAAGCGTAGCTTTGTGGACGAGACTTCGTCGAGCCTCACACCCCGGAAATGGTCATAACAGGAAGGATGCGGCAAGGTTCTAGGGAGTAGCGCCCCTTAGTGTATGTCATTCCTTCTGGATAAAGGTGGTATCATGGTATGGAGCCCAGATACTTAACCTCTGTGGTTACTGCATTATTATTATTATGTGGTTTGTTGCGAATCGGGGATCCTCGGGAAGATCGGTGACGATCGGGGGATGGCATACGCATGTCAGTAGTTACCTACTTTTGCAGAGGTAACCCGGCCTTGTGTTGGCAGAGATCTAACCGTAATGTTAGGTTATTTCTCGGGTCGTCTATTCCAGGGATGTACCCATCGTGGAAAAGGAAGTTCCTTAGCCTGACCATTTGTTGGAAATCCAAAGAAACAATACGAGCCTTGTACGGTTTTAGTTGTAGAACCTGCCATTTAATATGGTAGCTATAGCAAGCATACTATAATGGTACCTATGCTGGCTAAGATTTATATTCTACTTTCGAAATGTTTTCTACACTATGCACTAATAATAATATCAATAATGATTTGATTTTTGCGCAGTAAGCATCTTTGACTATCATAAGAAGAAATCTCCTCCAATTCTACGTTTGCATTGTGTGTGTGGCGGAAGGTCTTATGGTAGTTTCATTTTCCAAAAGCATTGCGAATTGACTTTAAAAATTATTTTGTTGTTATAAAGAATAACTGTTTTACGATCTCACACCAGTCACCATGACTGACTCAGAGTTTATTGTTTCCCTTCTAAACTCTGGGTGCCCACCAATTTCCACACGGGCAGCCTAGAGTTATATTATCAGGATATTCTGGATATTCTGGAGCTTTGGAAGAAAGCTGGATGACGAGACGTAGTATTTGTATCTAATAATATTTATTCCGTTGTGTATTCTGTATGAGGACAAGTTTATATAACTGTCCATTGTTGTATATTGACTCTGATTGATGTATGTATAAAATGATATAGTTCTTTGTTTTAAAGATTATTCATTTATCTATTATATATTGTTCCGCTGCGATGTGTGAGATTCTGATATTGTTTTATGTTCTGATGTTGTTCCACTTTCTTCTTCTTCTCTTTTTCTTCTATCTTTTCTTCTATTTCTTTTTCTTAAACCCTCACTATTGGAGTTTCCGGCACTCGATTGCTCGACAGTCGATAAAGTGAGTATCGATGTCGAATTTTCGAAAGTCGAAAATTTCGGTACGTGACAGCGTGGTATCAGAGCATATGGTTAAGCGACAACCCTGCTCTGTTGGGTGTTACTCATTAGAGATAGAGTCAGTAGTACTCTAGAATGAGTTTGAGTGTAATAATAGATACGAGCGCGTATTTGTTAGTGAATATAAAAAATTGTTTTATATTGTGATGATTGATTTGTTGAGTGGTATATGGATTCTGGTCAATACGAGTAATTAACGATCATTGATAGGGATCTCTAAACACTCGAATAGAACAATTCGGCACAGTATTGTTTTGAATAGGGTGAATGAGATAATTTTGCCCAAAACTATTTTGTATAGAAAAGAAATGTTTTTCTAGGAATTACTATAGTATATGGTTGCATGGTTGTTAGAAGTGATAATATTAAACTATTATCATTGAAATTGAATAAGAAATTTGAAATCGTAACTCCAAAGTTAAGAAATAAATTCACATGCAAATGAAATTTGAGAATGTAAATTATAAATGTGAATTGTAATTTAAAACGGGATTCCAGAGAAGTTTTTGGAAAGGTTTTGAAAAGAAATTGAAAATTTTGGAGATTTGGAAAGTTTAAATCTTTTTGATTTGAAAATGAATTTCAAAGGTTTTGGAAAAGTATTTTGGAGAGATGAAAGCTCTAAACTCTTTTCGGTCGCTGGAAAATAATCCTGATGATGATGGCCACATCATTAGAATTCATTTTCGGGTTTCCAAAAGAGAAATTGCTGCCAAATTTGTTTCAAATGGTAGTTGTTTGAAAATTTGGGTTTTGTTTTAGAAATTCAAAGGATGATTTGAATTGTTTTCAAATGGCTTTGAAATGTTGGTAAGACTCTGGAATACTATATAAAAATATTTATGAAATATTATGAAATTGATAACTTATAAAATATTGAAATTGAATTAAAGTAATAACCAAAGGTTGAAGATAAATTCATTTAACAAGTGAAATTTATAAATGTGAATTGAAAGATAAGGAAATAAATTCATATACGAATGGGGTTTATTAATGTAAAATTGTAAATGTGATTTATAATTCGGAATGGAATTCCAGGAAGAGGTTTAAAAATAAAATTCATATCATAAGTTGAGGAATTATAGGAGATCGAATCTGTCTATCTCTGTTATTTCGTGCCTGCGAATTTCGAGGACGAAATTTTTTTAAGGGGGGAAGTTTGTAACGACCCAAGATTTTGATTTAATGTAAATTGATAATTTAATAAATTTTTGAGAAAAAAAATTTGTAAAATTTATTTATAAAGTGATGCGAGTTTCCCCGATCGCCAAATATATTTTGTATAAATCATTTAAATTTAATAAATATTGTATATATGTATGTATATGAAGTATAAGGTAAATACAATTGCTATAGTTTTAACAACAAGTTAAAATAGAAGATTTTCATATTACAAAGTATAAGGCTGAGAAAAGAAAACAAACATATACATATGAAATGGCTTGCAAAGGAAGACAAAGCAAGGTACAGAATAAAATAAAGCAAACAAAGGTAGGTTTGTACATGATAATCATCTCTACTACACAAGAGATATGTACCAGCCACCAACATATTATCATCTCAGCCGAAATGAAAAGATTTTTTTTTAGTATATTGTACAACATAATAAATGCAAGCACGACTTAGTATCTTCTCAGCCGAAGTAGGATAATATTTTATCAAGTAAACAAATGGAAAACGAATATCTTAGTCAACAATTAAAGTAAGGCCATACCAGTATGGCCTATTTGTACAAACCATCTCCTTTATATGTACATACCCATCCATATTCATTTCTCTGTTCGTTCAGTGAGAAAGTTAAGCAAACAAGAGAAAGGAAAATGCAAACATCACCATCTACAAACTTAACATCATTCAAGTTCAAAGTAAATAAAAACCAGAGATCAAAGAAGAATATTTAGTTTGCAACTTCAAGCTTGTTTCGAACAAAATGTGGCTCTTTATTCAGGGGATAGGTGAGTAACATTTACCTTTAAAAACTTAAAAGTATAATCCTGTTGAATATTTATTTGTGAGTAAACCTTTAAAATTGATCTGACTTCTTTAAAATGTCTGGATGTTGGAGTGGTTGTGATATACTTTAAGAAAAAAATGTTGGATACATATATAAAAGTGGATGTAGTCATACTATACAGGTCTGTTGAACAGGCATATTTCTTGTTCCAGGTTTCTGGAATTTGAAAAATAATCTATCAACCTCAAATCCTTCTTAAAATGATTGATTTCAGACTTTACAAATTAAATGAAATCTGTTTGTATAAGCAAGATTAAGCTTAAGAAATTTTCTCAAATAAAATTTTAAAAGGCAGTGCCAGTAAAACAGGGGAGAAGAAAATTTTCAAAACTTTGATCAAATTCAAGTATTTAAATTACTGGATTCGATTATCTAACTTGGATGCTTAGTTAAATTTATGATTTTTAAAACAAAAATGAAGATTTTTAGTGGAGTGTTTCAAGAGCAGTTTGGAATTTTGTTCAATGTGCATTTTTCTAAATTCCGGGTAATCGATTCATTCATAAATTCTGAAACTTGTACTAAAGCATCCTTGAATGTCTAGAATGTTGGGAAAATTGTCGAATTAATTTTCAAACACTAGAATGGTTTGAACGAATTGAAGATAGGGTTTTAACACTGGGTTTTGTAATGGGTAGAACACGGGATGATTTTATCACCTAGGAGTGATCGAGTTCATCGAGGTCGAGGGGGAGGTTATCTTAGGTTGTCGACGTGCTATGGCCGGAAGCATGAATTTTTCTGGTGAACTGAGACATGGCGGCGAGACGATTCTCTGAAGGTGGTTAAGAGCAGTTTTTTTCGAAAACTACAAAAAAATTGATTTCGTCCTTTTTGTGAAGATCTGGGTTTTGATTTCAAACGAGGGGATGATTCGTGGTTTGCTGGAGGTCGCGGTGGCCAGAGAAGCGGCGGCACGGTGGCATGCACGTGCACGAGGATAATCTCGTATCAGGGCATTCGCGTTTACTTGAGGTTGCTCGAGTGATTCGAGTGTGGGACTCGAAGTGAACTAGGGATTTGCTCGGGGAAAATACTGTGGTCTCGGGTTATTCGTATGCTCAACTCGAGGCGGAGGGGTATGCGACTCGAAGTAATTTTGGGTTGAGTTGGTCAGTGTTTGTTCCAGGCTTGTAAAACCTGGTAGCGAGAATTTTGTTTATAAACAAATTCAAATGAAAACTTAGAAGATGTTTAACAGTTAAGTTAAGACTTAATTCAAGTTTTAAATTATTTTTTTTAAGCTTAACAATGTTCTTAAACCCTTAATTATTTTAATTTAACAATTAATTTAAGTTAAGTATAAAGTTAATTAACACTCAAGTTTATAGTTAATAGAAAATTTGTTTAAAATAAATCATTCGATAAAATTAAATTATTAGTTTAACTGAAAATCTTAGTTAGATTAAAATTTTAAAATGGCAGATTTAATTATTCGATTTATTTCGAATATTAATCGATTGTATAAAATTGTCTATACAAGGTCAAATAAAATGGAGAAAACAAACTGGAATGGAAATGGATGGCAAATTAAAAGCAAAGGTGAGATCTCCTCACTCAGATTTATATTTGGATTGCAGTTATTGATTGTTTGATATGATTGTTGTTTGGATGTGTATTAGATATAGTAGGATATATCTATATATATATTGGATTGATTGATTTCCCGCCTCGTATAGCGGATGAGACCCTATTGCGCCGTTAGTAAGCGGATATTTTTATAAAACCCATATACCGCGATATTCCACCTCGAAGTGGAATTGGTATTGTGCTAACGTCTGTGGATGCAGGGAAACAGGTTGGAGGGATCCAACTGGATTCCTCACCAGTATTTGTTTATTTACAGATATTGATGTATATTCTGTTATCATATTGATTTATGATATTTGTTGTTGTGATTGACTAATTGGTGTTGTTGCATCATCGGATTCAGTTTTTGAAGTTTAAAAATAACGACTTTTACTTTAAAAGGATTTTAAAGTGATTTTTGAAAGTAGACGTTTTATTGAATTTTCGAATTGATTTATTTCAAATAAATAAACGTCTAAAATTTTAAAGTTATAAAAGTTAAGATTTTTGGTGAAATTTAACCAAAGTGTGATTTTTGAAATAAATAGTTGATTTATTTATAAAATGGTTTAAGTTGGGATTTTTGAATAACTATAAATAATTTGTATAAAAAGGTTTATAAATTTGATAATTTATAAATCAAAATATTGGACTTATAAAACGAATTTTTTTTAAGTGTTAAAAAGAAGTATAAGTGAATGAAATAAATAGATTTATAACGTAAAGTTATAAAGTGAATAGATACTGTAGAATAAAGGATTTATAAGAAATTTACTTATAAATTTGACTTTTGCACTTAGATGAGATATGAATAGAAATTGCTAAATGAAATGATTTTATAAGTTGAAATTGTTATAAAGTATAAATGCGATTTATAAACGTTGTTTATAAATCCGAAATCACTTATTTTGATAAGTAAATTATAGAAGTAAATAAAAGGAAATTTATAAGTCGAAGTTGTTATTAAAATAGAAATAGAATTTATAAACGTGTTTATAAATTCGAAATCAGTTGAATTTGAGAAATTAAATATAGAAGATTA
The DNA here is from genome assembly GCA_030737815.1 of Allium fistulosum. Classification (NCBI taxonomy): domain Eukaryota; kingdom Viridiplantae; phylum Streptophyta; class Magnoliopsida; order Asparagales; family Amaryllidaceae; genus Allium; species Allium fistulosum. Next base: position 599,499,975 of record CM060908.1, read on the forward strand.
TTAAAGAAGATATATTCACAATTTTGGATAGCGGATTTCTATTGAAATAAATGTGTAGAAAAGATTGAAATTGGGTTAAGTGAATTATATTCACGATTTTGGACAGTGAATATATTATTAAATAAAATGGATTTATTTTTGAAGAAGGGATATTAAAAATAAAGTTAAACGTTTTAAAGATGTTTTAAAATGTATTATGAATCGAAATCATAGATTTCAACATTCATTGTTGAAATAGACGTTTTCGAGAAATAAGGAAATGGTGGACTATAACACCGTTGTTATAGTAAATGATTTCCGAAAGGAAATTTTTTTTATATAGTATTGGGATTTACATATCTATCTTAATTTCGAATCCCTATACTAGTGATTTTTGAGTCGTCGTAACGATGTTTTACGTAACATTCGTTTTGACTCAAATTGATGTTGTTATAGAAAATAGATTTCCTTAAAGAATGAAATATATACTTAATTTGATTTAAGTATATCGAATATTTTCCAAGTGTTGAAAATAAATGATTTGTGAAATACTTATTATTAAATAAGTAGGGGAATGCATTTCCAAAACGAAATGAAACGTTTTTGAGAATTTATCTTCTTAAAGATAAATTGAAAGTGAATATTGAAATCGATTTGAAAAATCGAATATCAGTAGATATTCGATAAATATAAATTCACTATGGAATTTATTAAAAGAAACGGGAATTCGTTTAAAAATAAATATTGATTTATTTTTGAAGTGTGGAAATTTTATATCTCGTAAAGATATTTTTGAAGAATAAATAATTTGGAAAATTATTTGGAATCTGATGATGTTGCGCATCTTTATTGATAGTTAAATAACCGACTATCAATAATTACCTTGAATGGTATTTGTTGTGAATTGGATGAATTTGAATGCCACACTTATTTTTAAATAAGCGCTCACTATTCGGGTTAGCCGGGAAAGGACCATGGGGTCGTATAACCCATTCCGAATATGTGATACGTCGTTATGAATTGCATTCGAAGACCGGTGTTGAAGACCGGATATTTTTGAAAACGGAAGGATTACCGTCGAGTTACTCTACATCGACTGATCTTCGATTTAGAGGTTTTATCACCCTTAGTGACGGGAAGTCCTGACGTGATTGAAAATTATCCGGAATTGCAAGGGCTTCGTGAGGAGTGCCTTCGGTTCTGTTCGATCCCGGAACAGACTTGTATGGATTGTGTGTCTGACGTTACAATTTGAGATATAAAGATGATTTCTTTCAAATACATTTCTGTTGGTGGTGGAGAATTTATTCTCTTAGCTTAACACCCTTCTCTGAGACGTACGAGCTCAGAGGTTATGTAGTTGAAATTTATCAGCGATATATCCCAATTTGGTAACGTGGCATACTGAGTGTTGCTGTGAAATGATCAGTGTTTGATCATTTGCGATATGATCATTTGTTTGATCTTATATCTTTGTGATCATAGGTTGATCATTTTGTTTGACCCGAAGCATGGCTTTGTAGAAAGCATAGCTTTGTGGACGAGACTTCGTCGAGCCTCACACCCCGGAAATGGTCAAAACAGGAAGGATGCGGCAAGGTTCTAGGGAGTAGCGCCCCTTAGTGTATGTCATTCCTTCTGGATAAAGGTGGTATCATGGTATGGAGCCCAGATACTTAACCTCTGTGGTTACTGCATTATTATTATTATGTGGTTTGTTGCGAATCGGGGATCCTCGGGAAGATCGGTGACGATCGGGGGATGGCATACGCATGTCAGTAGTTACCTACTTTTGCAGAGGTAACCCGGCCTTGTGTTGGCAGAGATCTAACCGTAATGTTAGGTTATTTCTCGGGTCGTCTATTCCAGGGACGTACCCATCGTGGAAAAGGAAGTTCCTTAGCCTGACCATTTGTTGGAAATCCAAAGAAACAATACGAGCCTTGTACGGTTTTAGTTGTAGAACCTGCCATTTAATATGGTAGCTATAGCAAGCATACTATAATGGTACCTATGCTGGCTAAGATTTATATTCTACTTTCGAAATGTTTTCTACACTATGCACTAATAATAATATCAATAATGATTTGATTTTTGCGTAGTAAGCATCTTTGACTATCATAAGAAGAAATCTCCTCCAATTCTGCGTTTGCATTGTGTGTGTGGCGGGAGGTCTTATGGTAGTTTCATTTTCCAAAAGCATTGCGAATTGACTTTAAAATTATTTTGTTGTTATAAAGAATAACTGTTTTACGATCTCACACCAGTCACCATGACTGACTCGGAGTTTATTGTTTCCCTTCTAAACTCTGGGTGCCCACCAATTTCTACACGGGCAGCCTAGAGTTATATTATCAGGATATTCTGGATATTCTGGAGCTTTGGAAGAAAGCTGGATGACGAGACGTAGTATTTGTATCTAATAATATTTATTCCGCTGTGTATTCTGTATGAGGACAAGTTTATATAACTGTCCATTGTTGTATATTGACTCTGATTGATGTATGTATAAAATGATATAGTTCTTTGTTTTAAAGATTATTCATTTATCTATTATATATTGTTCCGCTGCGATGTGTGAGATTCTGATATTGTTTTCTGTTCTGATGTTGTTCCTCTTTCTTCTTCTTCTCTTTTTCTTCTATCTTTTCTTCTATTTCTTTTTCTTAAACCCTCACTATTGGAGTTTCCGGCACTCGATTGCTCGACAGTCGATAAAGTGAGTATCGATGTCGAATTTTCGAAAGTCGAAAATTTCGGTACGTGACATGATGGTTGGAATTCTTGTACTCTTACAACTTTGAAATTTCCTACGCACTTGGGAAGGGAAATGTAGTCGTTGATGCTCTGAGTAGAAGATATGTCAATTTGGAAGTGATGTTACTTTGGTGAAAGTAGCTTGAGTATGCTACTGGTTATGACTTCAGTTATAACACCTCTATAAATTAATAAGAAATAAATAAAATAGATAAATTAGTTAAATAAGATAACTATAAAATTGAAAATTTTATAAAAGCCATAATTTGACCATGGAAGTTATGTCGTTGCGTTCGTGGTAAAATTATGATCAATTTACATATATAATATTCTAATAAGTAAATAGGACCAAAGACCAGATTTAAAATAATTTAAATTAAATTCAAATTCAAGTAAGTAAATAATTCTCAAATTTGAAATTTGAAAAGTAACAGTATTTAGACTTGGAGATTAAGTAATCGTTAAAACAAACGTTAAAGTTAAAGGAGTAGTTAAAGAATAAAATAAAATAAATAAATCAACGGTAATTAAAAAAGTTCCCAAAATAGGACCATGGGTCGACCGCCTATCCTAGGTTAGTCGACTGCCAAGAGTCGACCGATAGGATTGGGGTAGTCGACCAGTCCCTGTGTTTTGGAGCTAGATTTTGTTCAAATGAATGGACCAAATTTTATTTTTTTAACTAACTTTATCCAACAGTTCTAGTGCATTACAACAACTATAAATAAGAGTCTAGCCTCGTCACTTTTATTCACAAATTATTTTGGGAACCGAGTGAAGCTTTGGCAGTCTCACTCTTTAAAGATACAAAAAAATTCTTTAGAGTTACAACTAATAGATTCTAAATGTTTATTATTTTATATCTAATTATATTCATCTCTAATCCCTAAATTTCTGAATCCAATCTATATACAAATCCCTTTTGTATATATCGAAAAGTGGAGACTTGAAAAAGATTATTGAAGGCGTGACAAATCTAAAAAGAGGAAGAGCTAAGGACTTGTTGTGAGTGGAAATTTTAGTATTTCTTAATTTAGTAATTGAATAGTATAGTTTAGATTTGATATATGCCTTAGGGAATTTTTGTTTATGAAAACATCACATTAAAGCTTCCAAAATTCCCCCAAAGCAACATGTTAATTCATAGGTTGGAATCTCAATTGTTTTCATATATTAACAAATGGAATTTGTGTAGATTTTATAATTCCAATGTTTTACCTTCTATACCAAATCCTTATCTTTTTTGTCTTTGGATCTGATTATGGATTTTGATTAGAAAATGATGTGTAAGTTACGAATTCTTATTCGTAGTTTGCACCATCTATTTCCACAATATCAATATAAATTCCCTTTGTCTAATTTTATGTAAAAAGAAATTGAATAGAGCGTAAAAATATTTAAATTGTAAGTTTCTAATATTGATTTATTATGTAGTTTTAATATAAAATAAATTAGGCTTGGATCTATTTTATACAAGCTTGTTGATTGAATTATGGATATTGGATTTATGGTATTGTAACGACCTGCCTTTTTGGACGGTTTAGATCGACGATAAACAACACACGTCAGACTCAAACCATTCAAAGGGGCAGATTGTTATGGGGTAAATAAGAAAAAGGAGAAAGAAATAAAACATATACAGAATCTCGTAGCGGAATGACAAAAATATAATAATAGAATAAATAGTTCATGAAGCTATTTACAAATAACATTGATTTAACTTTTATAATACAGATCAGAGTTACATACAACAAGAATAAATAATAAATAAATGCAGCGGAACAACATGATGCAGTGGAATAAATATAGTAAATAATAATAGTACAAATTCTTTGTCTTCGTCCTCCAAAAAGCAGTCTTCGATAAACTGAAATGCTCAGGCTGACCCGAGCGAATTGAAAAGACAAACCACTCGAGTCAGAACTAAAAGATCTTATGTAAGTTAAATCAACAGTAAATAAATATGAGTGTAATGGCGTCAGAGATGTTTACGGGGTTTGACATCTCCTATCCCGTGTCTAACGTGAGTGCAATAACTTAAGAGATGTTCGGGATTACCATCTCCTAAGGATCCGTTAAACTATCTACTATGTAGTACAATATGCTATTATTATATGTCTACAGTAAAGTAAAGTATTAAAATAGCGTTATGGCGTTACCCATATCCCCCTTAACACATTTTATAAAATGTCATAGTCTATACAGATACTGTAAACTCCACCCGCAAGTGGGCTATCAGGACTCCATAGGTAAGACACAAAACAAACTCGTAGAAGGCGCGATAGGGCATGCGACACGACACTCGAGGCAATGCTAGGGTAGATATACCAATTGCGGATCTGGACTGGTGGTAACGCATAGCAGCTACTACCACCCACCTCGGAACACACTCCCAAATCAAAATCAAGGAGTGGCCATCAAATCAATCACAAAGTAATAGAATGGTATCGAAGAAATGTGCCCGATAGGAGGAATGACCTCACTTGGCCCGACGTAGCTTATGTTTTAGCCACATCAAGCTGACTCATGGGAGTTAGGGTCACGTAAATACCTTATATAGAATCGTTCTCCAAACCATCCTACTTCATTTCTTGAATCTCCACCATGTACACAGTTGTTAAAGTGGTTTTCGGTATTGGTAGAGAGTACGACAATATTCGATCCTGGTCCCTTTAACAACCAAACGCTTATTTCACACCGGATGGTTCTTTTACATTTCCAAAACCATTTCATAATTAATATCAAAGTATCATGTTCGATTTCAAACCATATCACTTTCGGAATCATACTCACTTTCAAAACCATATTCACTTCAAAATCATATTCTCAAAAATAGGTTAAACCCTCATATCAAATCATCCTATTTACTCAAGATATGTTATTTCACAAAAAGGTATCAATTCCAAATTCCAACCTAGGTTGTAAATCATCATCAAGGATTTAAATATAAATACTTCAACTTTACACGGTCCGAAATTTTAGAAGATAGTTTAGATAGTCATAAATAGTTTAATAGTTTAAAATAGTTTAAATAGATTAAAATAGTTTAAATAGTAAAATAGTTTAAATAGATTTAAATTAGATTTAATTAGATTTTAAAATGATTTAAATAGATTAAATGTAGATTAAACAGATTTAGTTAGATTTAAAATGATTTATATAGATTAAATATAGATTAAATAGATTTAACTAGATTTAAAATGATTTATATAGATTAAATAGATTTAAATTATATTAAGTAGATTTTAAATAGATTAAATAAATTTAATTTGTTTTAAAATAGGTAAAATAGACTAAATTGGATTAAATAGGTTATAATAGATTAAAATAAATTAAAATTGTTTAAATTGTTTAAATAGTTTAAATTAATTAAAATAGTTTAACTAGATTTCAAAGTTATATCTAAACATCTCAATAACTCAATTCCGATAAATTCATTTATATTTAACACTTCAATTTAAAATTCCAATTTAAATCCTTTGAACAATTCATTAAATCAATTCCAATTTCAACATTAAAGCTTGGATTATCGAAAATAATTCAGTTTATATATATCAATTTCTATTTCAAAATGCCAGTTAACTGAACAAAATTTAAGGACTTAAAAATCATTTAATTTAACCAATCCAGTGTCCGTATATAATTTTCTACCCTATGGTCAAGTAATACGGATATTTATCATTTCAACCCGCAATTTAAAATTTTACGGTTATATATCATTTCAAACCGCAATCCCGAATTTAATAAAAATCCATAAAATCGATCGAGTCTATCATTTCAACCCATAATGATTTTTCCCTAATCTATAGGTCGTTCGGGTATGTATCATTCCAACCCATAGGGAACTTACAGTGTTATAACAATATAAAATACAACATCCAATCATCCAATGTCAACAATCAAACATCCATCATGATCATTATCCAAATATTCAATAAACATCAATAGATAACTTATCCTCAATAACAGGTATTAAATTGACAATTTAAATTCAATATTAAATTAAACGATGATTAAATGCAATAAAAGTCAAATTTAACTAGAATGGCAATTTAAACATACCAACCATCGATCCATTAATTTCTAATCAGATCATAAATTTAATTTAACTAACATAAGATAGTTTAGTAATTGTGAGTGGATTAAAACACTCACCTTCGATTTTAAATCGAATTAAAATCCAGTTTAGGCCCAAAATTCAAACAGTCTCAGAATTTGTCCAAACTAGTTCCTTAATGTCCGGAATTTCAATACGATCGCAATGGAAGAAACCACGTCCAAATCCGAGTTCAGATGTAAAAGTTATCGCGGTTAGAAATTATACGATTTAAATTATAAAATAAAAAATAAAAAACAAAGTACACATCACACACCAGGCCGCAACCCCTAACCTCCCGATCCATCTCGTTCGAAGGTACTGTGAAGCTGCCACCATCGACCAAAAACACCGCGCCTACGGCCACAACCATCCTCATCCAAGACGACCCACGCTCACCCCATCTCCAGCCACCCCTCTGGTACCCACCTCGGAGCTCGGGACGCCGCCGTATGCCCTCCAGGCCGAGACGACTTTCGGCCAATAAATCACCATATTCAGGTGATTCGATGACCATCCTGACAAACGAGCATCACCAAAGAGGTCTGCTCGACACCACCTTCCCAACGCCGCCTCCCGATCGTCGATCGAACAATGATCCACCGTTGGATCGTCAAAACCCTAAAATGGACGGCCGAGGTTCAACCTCGATTTCTAGTCAAATGATAATTCGAATTGAAAAACGAATCATTGCAGTGGATTACGCTCGTCAAGAGCTTCGAAATGATATATAATTTGTTAGGGTTTGGAGGAGTTTGATTTTTCGATTGGATTTGATTTTCAATTAGGGTTTGGGAATTTGAATATGTTCTGCCATTGAAAAGAAGAAGATGGACAAGAAATGTATGTACTGAATAATGGAAAAAGAAATAGCTAGGGTTTATAACAGGCTATATATAGGCAGATCAGAAATAGAAATGAATGGACTAGATTGATTTGGATTGAAACGATAATTACGACCTAAAAGCCCGTTTCATTCCCAAGACGAAAATGGGTCATCCCATATATCAAAATAGATGTTTTTGATATTTTTAAACTCAATGGAATAGGTTTCAAGTCCTAATTCCATCGTATGAAGAAGTTAGCTTTAAAATCAGCTTATTTCAAATTGATTTCAATTAAATTGATTTCTAGGCGTTTCGAGTCTGTATGATCGAACGATAAGTCTGATCGCTATGAGACTTGAAATCCTACAATAATTCACCGTTACGAATCCGATGAAGCTGGTTTCGTCAAAATCCGAGTCAATGGCCAAAATGGCTATTTTTGCGTTAATTAAATAAATTTTTATTAAATCAATTAAATCACTTTTTAAATTTCAAACTTAATGACCAACAAATTTCATCATTTTTTATTACTTGGACATTTACAATAATTTAAATCAATTTTACATGTCAATTCATTGTTAAATATTACACCAGTTATAATATTCAATTTCAACTGTAATTAAATCCAATTAATTAAAATTTAATTCCAATAAATTATTTAATTTTTATTTCAATCTTTTTATTCAATCAATTATTACTTTATAGACTTAGTTCACATTTGTTTATATCTTATTACACTAAAATTCTCCAATTGTCATCTTTTACCATATTAGTTGCAGTATTTCAATTACATTAAAAAAATTTGTCAATTTTATTATAATTTAAAATCTCAATAAATTTATTTATCTTTGGTTTACTCTTTTATAAATTCAATTATTGCCTTGTGAATATAATTAACATTTCTACACATTTTATTGCATTTACCTTTTACATTTATCATCTTAACTCATATTAAAGTAACATAAAATTACATTTAATTGCAATTGATTAAATGAATTGGTAACAAATAACAATTGTCACCATTTCTATATTTAATCACATTTGTATGTTTGTTATCTACACACAAATGTTATAGTTATTTACACAACATTCGTTTTTTTCAATTTACGATTTATTACATACTATTTAATTAATACAACATTTAAATTATCAATTGCTCCTTTAATCCAATATCAATTAATGCATACATTATTACAACTTATTTACAATCTATTACCAATTACAACTCATTAACCATTTCAATTAATTGGAATTTCATTTAAAGCAGTTATCAATTTCCTTAATTTAATACTATTACATTTCATTCCAAATATATTCTTATTATTAAATCCCAAATTTTTATTTCTACCAACATTAAATCACAAAACCCTATTAAATGAACTATTTTTAATTATTGAAAATTTGCGGGTTGTTACAGGTATATTTGTTAATATGGAAATGGGACTTGTATAATTTTTGAAGATTTGACATTTAAACCCTAGTTTAGGGTGTAATCTCTACATGCTTAGAAATCTACTAGGTGTGTGTGTGTATTAGCGTAAATAACATATAATTATAATGTGTTACTTATGAGTTAATAGGTTATTAATTATTATTGAATCCCCTTTAGGCAAGTAATTAATTGTAGAGACGACATAAGAAGTTTTCTTATAAGGCCTTAATCGTGGATATGGTGAGATGTGTGATGATATGTTAAGAGATTGTTATAAATTATAACTAAGTTATAGGGATGCGAGGTCATTCAAAAGCACATAGAAGCATGCCTAACTAATCTGGCTACCAACAATGTGACTTTAGGGCTGATGTGAGACATCGCCTATAATACATAACTGTGGATGATCCGAGGTTAGTCCCAAATTTTGAAAGGTAAATCTATCCAACTAATCTGGCTACCAATACCTACGAATAGTCGGACTAATGTGAAACGTCACTGTGGGGTACAGGTCATAATACGAAAGACCTGCTTCGAGGATTAAAGGTATTAAATGGCTGTGTGAGGACCCGCCTCTTTCCTATGTAGGAAGTAGTAAACGACCGAGGTTATGGTTAAGGGTTAGGCATGATAGTGGATATCTTGAAAACGATCCACTTTAATATGAAGTATTAAGTGACCGAAACGATTTTGTGCAATGTTAGCTAAATAAGTACCAGTGAGGAGTCCGCCTTGGGATAGGTATTAAATGATGGGGACTTGCCTTAAATGAATATAAAATGGTCAGAGTCTGCTTAGTTCCCATTAAAAAGGTAATAAGTGATTTGTGTATTATCTCTTACTTTGATAGGACAATATTGATGATAGATATGGGTTATTGGGTTGTAAGAGTAACATTTATGGAATTGGAATTTAGAAAGCCTTGGGGCTTAAAGTTGGAAAGACTTGGAATAAAGCCAATATATGAAAGACATTTTTCTATTTGAATTATACTGCCCAATTACTATTATAGTTAGGCTCACGATTTTTTATTCACCAGACATATGTTGCTCTGACTCCCTCCTCATTACAACACAGGTTAGGGAAGACATTGTTGAAGGCAAAGGCGAGGAGGAAACTTGTGGGTGTTTATCTATTTATCTACTTATTTTATTTTCTGATGTACCCATTAAAGAATAACGATGTATTTTGAAAATGTTGTGCTATGGATATGTGACAGTTGTTGTCGGTATTATGTTGTGGATTTTATGATATTTGGATTTTTAATGAAATGGGTACTATTACTGTTATTATATTTTGTCTTTCCACCGTGAGTTCTAAAATGCGTAGACAAATAGCTCTATATTGTTCTTTATACCAACCAAAAGCCTGCTTGGAATGGGTCTAAATTTTGGTAGTCCTTTTCTGGGATGGAATTTAGGTCTGTTTCAGGGCGAGTTGTTACATTAGTCCTCGATATGAGCTAGAGCCAGATTAATTGGCAAGCTTGACTATTTGACTCACTTTGCTTATGCGGATCAGCACTAGTCAAAGGCATGATGCTAGATTAGTGGAGATCATAGCTAAGATAAAAGAACAAGTAGAGTATGAGACGATGAAGTAGTACAGGCTTGACCGTGATGGGTGGTTTTGTAAGGTTGGGAGATTGTTTGTGGATGAGTTAAGGGATGAAGTGTTAGATAAGTGTCATTATTCAAACATCATGGATGCATTCATCTCAAAGTGTATGGTCTTTCATCTTGCAAAGGCTAAACAGAAGAAGTCAAGTGGTTGTTGCAACTCCTTGAAGTTCCCTAGTGAAAGTGGGAACATATATCGATGGATTTGATCGATGGATTACCAAGGACCAGAGGAGGGTATGATAGCATCTGGGTCATAGTCGATAGACAGACAAAGAGTGCTTGATTCATAAACATAAATTCATGTATGACAAATCCAAATTGGTGAAGTAGTACGTGATGTGGATTGTATGGTTCCACGATGTGTTGAAGTTCATTGTAAGCGATCAAGACCCATTATCTGCTAGCGGATTTTGAAGGAGCTTAAAGGAGGCGTTGGAAACTAAGCTACATCTAAGCATAGCTTATCATTGACAAAATGATGGGCAGACCGAGAGAGTGAATCTTATCTTAGAGGATCTCTTATGGGCTTGCAATCTTGACTTTCGAGGCCAATGAGATAATCATTTACATCTTGTTTAGTTTGCATACATCAAAAATTATCTTCTAGCATTTTTATGATACCATTTGAGGCATTGTATGGTCGACCATGCAAAGCTCTTTTATATTGGTGGGAAATGGTCGAGAAACTAATACTAGGGCCAAAAATGATTAGAGGACTTCAGAGAAGATTGAGTTCATTTGGCAAAGAATGAAAGTAGCTCAAGATAGACATTAGAGCTATGCTGATAAAAGATGACAGGATCTTGAATTCTCTTTCATCGTTATGGTGTTTATCAAGAACTCTTTATTGAAGAATGTAGTTCGATTTAGTGTTAAGTGTGAAGACCCAAAAGTCGACCTTCGAAAATCGGCATCCGTACTTCACTTGTACTCAAAATGCCGTAGATTCAAACGCAGAATCTGGTTCTATGGAGCTTATAACAACATTAAGTATAACAACATAGCGGAAAAAAAATAGATGATATCATATACAATCCAATGAATACAATATCCAGTATGATATACAACAATGATAACAATATGATACAACAATATCAGAGATACAAGAAATAGCAGCGGAAAGAAAAGATGATAACATCAACAACGGATAATCTCCATCTTCAGAATGCCAATCCCGAAATAGCTCGTACTCCCAATAACGATGCACAAAGATAAGCAAGTGCAGTCCATATCCAAAGACTGAACTAGCTCCAAATAATCTACTAAACCTGACTATCTGAAAAACCCAACTCTAGACTGCTCGTGTAGAAAAATTTTGAGCACCCAGAGTTTAGGAAAGAAACAATAAACTCCGGATCAGTCATGGGACTGGTGTGAGCAACAATAACAGTTCATCTTTTAAAACAATCAACAAAAGATTTTAAAGTCAATTCGCAATGCTTTTGGAAAATGAAACTACCATAAGGCCTCCCGCCACACACACAATGCAAACGCAGAATTGGAGGAGATTTCTCCTTATGATAGTCAAAGATGCTTACTACGCAAAATCAAATCATTTTTTATATTATTATTAGTGCATAGTGTAGAAAACATTTCGAAAGTAGAATATAAATCTTAGCCAGCATAGGTACCATTATATTATGCCTACTATAGCTGCCTCCTGAGGAGACAGGTTATACAATTGAAATTGTAAAGGGCTCGTATTGTTTTGTTTGGATTTTCAACAAATGGTCAGGCTAAGGAACTTCCTATTCCACGAAAGAAACGCCTCTGGCGGGACGCTCCGAGAACCAAACCGTTCCCTGCCAAACAAGGTCGGCTACCCCCTTTCCCAAGGGATATACAAAACCTCAGATATGCCACCCCCCGTCCTTTGGGACCTTTAATCGAGGCGCCTCGAAACCAACATCACACATAATAAATAAAGTGTATCCACATGAGTAAGTATCTGGGCTCCATACCATGATACTACCCTTTTCCAGAAGGAATGGTCATACCCTAGGGGAGCTACCCCTGAAACCTTGCCGCACAATTCATGTTTCGACCATTACCGGGTTGTGAGGCTCGACGAAGTCTCGTCCACAAAGCTACGCTTTGTCACAAAGCCATGCTTTGGGTCAACAGATGATCAAAGCAATGATCACAAAGATAAATGATCAAACAAATGATCATATCACAAATGATCAAACACTGATCATCACACAGCAACACTCAGCATGTCACATTACCAAATTGGGAATATATCGTTGATAACCTTCAACTACATAACCTCTGAACTCGTACGTCTCAGAGAAGGGTGTTAAGCTAAGAGAATAAATTCTCCACCACCAACAGAAATGTATTTGAAAGAAATCGGCTTTATATCTCAAAGTGTAATGTCAGACATGTAACCATACAAGTCTGTTCCGGGTTCGAACAGAACCGAAGGCACTTCTTACGAAGCCCTTGCAAATCCGGGTATTCACAATCCCGATCGGATTTCCCATCACTTAGGGAATCTCTATACCGGGAGCTACCCAGTGCAGAGACAATCGACGAGTTATCCTTTCGTTCTCGTGAATATCCGGTCTTCACCACCGGTCTTCAAATGCTATCCATATACGACGTATCACTTATTCGGAATGGGTTATGTGACACAAAGGTCCTCTCCCGGCTAAACCGAATAGTGAGCGTAATATTTAAAAACATATGGATAATGGGATTTCAGTTAAGTCACAACTTAAACCCAAAACTTTCTTTTCAAAAGGTTTAACAAATTACCATTTCAAATCTTTTTAACAAAAAGATTCATTTTAACAACCTTCAATGGTTTAAACAATTTCCACATTTTAATCTTTTAACAAAAGATTCATTCACAGATTTTCCAAATTAATTTCCATTTCAATTTGATTAACAAGTTAAATCTTTAAAACAAAAATTTAACTTATAGATTTCAAAACAATTCCATTTCAAATGGTTAAACAATTCATCATTTTAAATCTGTTAAAAATAAATAGATTTAATTCATAGCTTTCAAAAAGAATTCATTCATAACTTGAAAAACCTTTATTCAATTCAAACTTGAAATTCCTTCAATTAAACTGGAATTTCATTTCTTATATATGAAAGCTTTTATTCTTTTAAAACAAACAGTTTCATTTTGGAAATCTGATTCATTTATACGAGTTAAGGTTCTTGGGTTAAATTCAAATTCTCAAACCAATATTTAAAAAATGGTTTAAATTCATATAAACACATTTATAATATCTTTAATCAAAATTCCAATCATTGAATTCAATTCCAAATATTGAATTCAAATTCAAGTTGAATTATTTAAATTTCAAAACTTAAATAAGTTATTCGAAAATAAGACTTATCTTTGAAATTCCATTTCAAAAGCTTTTCACTTTAAACTCAAATTTCCAATTTCAAAATCAATTGAAATTAAAATTTCAATTTCAAAAACATTAAATTTAAATTATCTATGACTTAACCGATTTCCACGTGAAATCCATATTTGTGTGTGTATGGTGTAGTCCAGGGGTTTTACACAGTAGTGCAACAACATCCAATCATCACAGATTAAAATACAGCAATATAGTTGATAAGCGATATAAACTATAACGCTTATCGTTCATGCACAGAGCACAGATATATAAATATCACATATAATAAATTACATCACAGATAATTTATCACAGATCACAACATAAATCAGGATATATCACAAAGCATCACATATCAGGGATATCAACAATTCACATTCAATATAATTCAAATATCCATAGATAAGATCAATTAATTATCTGATTTAATTAAATCAGATTAGTCACTAATCCTGGTTAATTAACATTAATAAGTTACAAATCATTTTGATTAGTTTTCCTTTAGTCATTTATTAATTAACCATTAATAATAATATTAATTAACCCTTAATTATAATTTATCAACCTTTAATTATTAAATAATTATCCTTTAATTATTTAATTAACCATTTAATTAATTATCTTTAATTAATTAATTAATTAACCCTTAATTAATTATCCTAAAAAAATTAATTAACCTTAATTAATTTCAATAAGTGATTATTCTAATCACATATATAAATCAAATACAAATCTATTACTTTGAGTAATTATACTTTGACAAATCAATTTAAGTTTCTGATTAATTACTTTAAGTTAAGTAATTTCCTTTAAGTATTAGTTAACCCCTTTTTTTTATATATTCCAAAACTGCTGTTACAAACACCCGAGCAACTCATGCCTTAACTCGATTGACACTTCGAGTTACCCACCCAAATCACTCGAGTCATCCCTGCAACACACGTACGTCTTCTCTTCTTCCCCGAATACACTTCCTTACGCATCTCAAATCTGGAACAAAACTTTGCCACTTAACTCGAGCTCGACCCCGCGTTTTCCACCCACAAACTCGAGAACGCAACCGAGTACGCAGCCCATCTTCCCACTGACACACATTCCAGACCGTGCATGTGTACGCCCCCGTTCGCCACCTCCGGTCACCCCCAATACTTCGAGCAAGTCGAAGACCATCCCCAGCTCCGATCCCATCCCCCAGACCCCCTCTAGTTTGACTCGAATGCAAATTCGTGAAAAGAACCAAAGCCTGGAAACACTCGCAGCCTTCACCCCACAAACCTGTCAATGCTCCGTTCTCCGACCCCCGACCACTGGCCAGCCTACAACTCTGGCCATCGACGCGTCAACTCGACCCCTACCATCACTCAGAACCCTGAGACACTCGGTGCTTTCACGAGACAGTGGTGCACAAGTTTCTTATGTGATTAAAAACTAGGTTTACAAAATAAAATCCCATGCCGCCGTTGCCGCCGTTATTTTTGCCACCTCCGACCATTTTCCCTAGCATCCCCATATCCCCCTCCATCTCCACAACCAACCCCAATATCCACGAACCTATCGCTTGCCAGAAATCGATCAAAACTCGATTTTTAAACAAAAATCAACTGCTCTTAAATCACGCAACTAAAAATCATCATTTTAGTTTTAAAAATCATAGTTTGGTCTAGGGATTCGATTCTTGTTCTTGAATCAATGTTTCGTGATACTGGAAATTTTCAGAAACAAAGTCCTTTACTGTAAAAACTTGAGCTTTCATTCTATATGCATTTTTATGTTATGCAACTATTTTTAGATGGCAACTCAAACTAAAACATACATATTTGTTTTTAGAAGCAAGGCTTAACATTGATCAGAGAGGAAGAAGTGGAATTTTCTTGGTGATCTGATAGTTTGGAACTAAGCAGAGAGATGAACAAACATAGATACACAGAGCCAATGCAACATATTTTCAAGTAGGAAAATAAAACTAATTGCTACTCACAGCATAAATAAACAACAAAATAGAGTATGTTTAGGTAAGAGTTTACTCACAAGCAACAAGAAATCAAAACCGGTTAAGCTCTAAAAATAGGAGTTGCTCACCTTGATTTTAGGAAGAAGAACAGAGCTGCTTTTCATTTGAAACAGGCTGGTGAAACTGCAAGCTTTCTCTTTAATCCTCTTTGATTGTATTATTGTTTAAACTGAATTTTGTTTAAGTTAAATGATTTGTTTACTTCATATTTTCTAAGCTTCTGGTTAGCTATGTTTTTTTTAGGACGAACTGAATATGGAAATTGCTATGTAAGAAAGTAAGTATACATGTGATGTTTTATTTTTTTGTACAAGGTGATGATATTGCCATGTACAATATCAGAGATTTTTTTCTTTTAATTGTTAGCTGACATGATATGTTATGGTGGCTGCATTAATTGCCATGTACAATCTTCATACTTATATACCTAAATATATTTTTTGTTGTCTTCCTTTTAAGTTTACATACTCATCTCATTTGACTTTTGTATGAAGATATTTTGTTTTGTTATTTTTCTTACTTTCACAATCATATACACATAGCTATCTGGTTTTACTTTATACACTTGTGCTTCTCATGAATCAAAAGCTTTCAAATAAATTTTATATTACATTTTCCTTATTTTATAAATACATCTTCTTACTTTGGTTTGTTTAAACATATCAGAATGTATTTTGCTTCTTGCTTTGGCCTTATTACTTTGCAATATAAATAAATTTCTATGTTAATGTGTTGTTGGCTTCTTTAGTTAGCTTTTGTACTTGTATTTATCTTGTTTCATTTATAAGTGTACATGTATTTGGTTTTGTTTTTAATTTCCTTTTTATTATTTAAATGCGTATTTATGTTGTTTTGTTGTGGTTATAATTTAATATATTTACTATATGTATTTTTCTATAATTTATTTCTATCCCTATTATTTATTTCTAACTTAAATACTAATTATTTATATATTCATTTGGTCATATAGGTGAATTTCCAGATTTTTATTTATTATTAAATTTTTATCCAATGTATTTATTTTATACTTTAACATCTTATATATATTTTCATTTCTTAAATCATTTACTTACAATTTTAAATTCAATCAATATATATATATATATATATATACATATATCTATATTTTCAAATTGACTCATATATACCCATATACCTATATATTCACATATATACAATATTTACAATATTTTTAAATTTAAATGATTTACACAGAATTTATTCATATTCGGGGAAACTCGCATCCATTTAATTAATTTATTTTACTATTTTTATTCAAAAATTCATTTAATTATCAATTTAAATTAAATTAAAATCTAGGGTTGTTACAGACTTCCCCCCTTAAAAGAATTTCGTCCTCGAAATTGCCAAGGATACACAAAGATAGATGAAGAATATTTCATCAACTCAAACTGAACATCTATTCTGCATTTGGCTTACCAAATCAGAATATCAATAACAGATACAAGAACAAATCTGTTTAACACTTCACAAGATACTCGGGTTATCCAGATCTACGAAATATGCAGTGGCATTGGTTAGTTCAAAGGGATAACTAACCGTTCGTAGAACATATCGGAACCCAAAGAATAGATAGATACATGGATATGATTTCAAAACTTTCAGTTTAAAAACTAAGTATACCTATCAACCATAGCAAACAAAGCAACCAATTCATCCAACAAACCATTCTGACCTATTTGGAGTTTATGTCCCATATTAATATATCGAATTTCCTTTCTGGATCGACCAGAAAATATCGAAGAATTGAGAAAAGATATTGAACAAAAGAGATCGATAGAGAAAAGATTTGCTTCCTCGTTGTTATAGAGTATTGACCATTTATAGTCGTATTCCCATGTCCCCTATCTCATCCTCTTCTTGCACTCATACTCACTATCAGTGGATAGTAAGAGAGTTTACTGAGGCACACGGACAGATATCTGAGAATTACTCATTCTAGGGTATACTTCACCCTATCTCTAATGAGCTACTTAATGTGTTATACTCCTGAGCTAAAGATCAACCTTAGCTCTGATACCAAATGTGAAGACCCAAAAGTCGACCTTCGAAAATCGGCATCTGTACTTCACTTGTACTCAAAATGCCGTAGATTCAAACGCCGAATCTGGTTCTCCGGAGCTTATAACAACATTAAGTATAACAACATAACGGAATAAAAATAGATGATATCATATACAATCCAATGAATACAATATCCAGTATGATATACAACAATGATAACAATATGATACAACAATATCAGAGATACAAGAAATAGCAGCGGAAAGAAAAGATGATAACATCAACAGCGGATAATCTCCATCTTCAGAATGCCAATCCCGAAATAGCTCGAACTCCCAATAATGGTGCACAAAGATAAGCAAGTGCAGTCCATATCCAAAGACTGAACTAGCTCCAGATAATCTACTAAACCTGACTATCTGAAAAACCCAATTCTAGACTGCTCGTGTAGAAAAATTTTGAGCACCCAGAGTTTAGGAAAGAAACAATAAACTCCGGATCAGTCATGGGACTGGTGTGAGCAACAAAAACAGTTCATATTTTAAAACAATCAACAAAAGATTTTAAAGTCAATTCGCAATGCTTTTGGAAAATGAAACTACCATAAGGCCTCCCGCCACACACACAATGCAAACGCAGAATTGGAGGAGATTTCTCCTTATGATAGTCAAAGATGCTTACTACGCAAAATCAAATCATTTTTTATATTATTATTAGTGCATAGTGTAGAAAACATTTCGAAAGTAGAATATAAATCTTAGCCAGCATAGGTACCATTATATTATGCCTGCTATAGCTGCCTCCTGAGGAGACAGGTTATACAATTGAAATTGTAAAGGGCTCGTATTGTTTTGTTTGGATTTCCAACAAATGGTCAGGCTAAGGAACTTCCTATTCCATGAAAGAAACGCCTCTGGCGGGACGCTCCGAGAACCAAACCGTTCTCTGCCAAACAAGGCCGGCTACCCCCTTTCCCAAGGGTTATACAAAACCTCAGATATGACACCCCCGGTCCTTTGGGACCTTTAACCGAGGCGCCTCGAAACCAACATCACACATAATAAATAAAGTGTATCCACATGAGTAAGTATCTGGGCTCCATACCATGATACTACCCTTTTCCAGAAGGAATGGTCATACCCTAGGGGAACTACCCCTGAAACCTTGCCGCACAATTCCTATTTTGACCATTACTGGGTTGTGAGGCTCGACGAAGTCTCGTCCACAAAGCTACGCTTTGTCACAAAGCCATGCTTTGGGTCAACAGATGATCAAAGAAATGATCACAAAGATAAATGATCAAACAAATGATCATATCACAAATGATCAAACACTGATCATCACACAGCAACACTCAGCATGTCACATTACCAAATTGGGAATATATCGTTGATAACCTTCAACTACATAACCTCTGAGCTCGTACGTCTCAGAGAAGGGTGTTAAGCTAAGAGAATAAATTCTCTGCCACCAACAAAAATGTATTTGAAAGAAATTGGCTTTATATCTCAAAGTGTAATGTCAGACATGTAACCATACAAGTCCGTTCTGGGTTCGAACAGAACCGAAGGCACTTCTTACGAAGCCCTTGCAAATCCGGGTATTCACAATCCCGATCGGATTTCCCATCACTTAGGGAATCTCTATACCGGGAGCTACACAGTGCAGAGACAATCGACGAGTTATCCTTTCGTTCTCGTGAATATCCGGTCTTCACCACCGGTCTTCAAATGCTATCCATATACGACGTATCACTTATTCAGAATGGGTTATGTGACACAAAGGTCCTCTCCCGGCTAAACCGAATAGTGAGCGTAATATTTAAAAACATATGTATAATGGGATTTCAGTTAAGTCACAACTTAAAACCAAAACTTTCTTTTCAAATGGTTTAACAAATTACCATTTCAAATCTTTTTAACAAAAAGATTCATTTTAACAACCTTCAATGGTTTAAACAATTTCCACATTTTAATCTTTTAACAAAAGATTCATTCACAGATTTTCCAAATTAATTTCCATTTCAATTTGATTAACTAGTTAAATCTTTAAAACAAAGATTTAACTGATAGCTTTCAAAACAATTCCATTTCAAATGGTTAAACAATTCATCATTTTAAATCTGTTAAAAATAAACAGATTTAATTCATAGCTTTCAAAAAGAATTCATTCATAACTTGAAAAACCTTTTTTCAATTCAAACTTGAAATTCCTTCAATTAAACTGGAATTTCATTTCTTATATATGAAAGCTTTTATTCTTTTAAAACAAACAGTTTCATTTTGGAAATCTGATTCATTTATACGAGTTAAGGTTCTTGGGTTAAATTCAAATTCTCAAACCAATATTTAAAAAATGGTTTAAATTCATATAAAACATTTATAATATCTTTAATCAAAATTCCAATCATTGAATTCAATTCCAAATATTGAATTCAAATTCAAGTTGAATTATTTAAATTTCAAAACTTAATTAAGTTATACGACAATAAGACTTATCTTTGAAATTCCATTTCAAAAGCTTTGCACTTTAAACTCAAATTTCCAATTTCAAAATCAATTGAAATTAAAATTTCAATTTCAAAAACATTAAATTTAAATTATCTGTGACTTAACCGATTTCCACGTGAAATCCATATTTGTGTGTGTATGGTGTAGTCCAGGGGTTTTACACAGTAGTGCAACAACATCCAATCATCACAGATTAAAATACAGGAATATAGTTGATAAGGGATATAAACTATAACGCTTATCGTTCATGCACAGACCACATATTTATAAATATCACATATAATCAATTACATCACAGATAATTTATCACAGATCACAACATAAATCAGGATATATCACAAAGCATCACATATCAGGGATATCAACAATTCACATTCAATACAATTCAAATATCCATAGATAAGATCAATTAATTATCTGATTTAATTAAATCAGATTAGTCACTAATCCTGGTTAATTAACATTAATAAGTTACAAATCATTTTGATTAGTTTTCCTTTAGTCATTTATTAATTAACCATTAATAATAATATTAATTAACCCTTAATTATAATTTATCAACCTTTAATTATTAAATAATTATCCTTTAATTATTTAATTAACCATTTAATTAATTATCTTTAATTAATTAATTAATTAACCCTTAATTAATTATCCTAAAAAAAAATTTAATTAACCTTAATTAATTTCAATAAGTGATTATTCTAATCACATATATAAATCAAATACAAATCTATTACTTTGAGTAATTATACTTTGACAAATCAATTTAAGTTTCTGATTAATTACTTTAAGTTAAGTAATTTCCTTTAAGTATTAGTTAACCCCGTTTTTTTTTATATTCCAAAACTGCTGTTACAAACACCCGAGCAACTCATGCCTTAACTCGATTGACACTTCGAGTTACCCACCCAAATCACTCGAGTCATCCCTGCAACACACTTACTTCTTCTCTTCTTCCTCGAATACACTTCCTTACGCATCTCAAATCTGGAACAAAACTTTGCCACTTAACTCGAGCTCGACCCCGCGTTTTCCACCCACAAACTCGAGAACGCAACCGAGTACCCAGCCCATCTTCCCACTAACACGCATTCCAGACCGTGCACGTGTACGCCCCCGTTCGCCACCTCTGGTCACCACCAATACTTCGAGCAAGTCGAAGACCATCCCCAGCTCCAATCCCATCCCCCAGACCCCCTCCAGTTCGACTCGAACGCAAATTCGTGAAAAGAACCAAAGCTTGGAAACACTCGCAGCCTTCACCCCACAAACCTGTCATTGCTCCGTTCTCCGACCCCCGACCACTGGCCAGCCTACAACTCTGGCCATCGACGCGTCAACTCGACCCCTACCATCACTTAGAACCCCGAGACACTCGGTGCTTTCACGAGACAGTGGTGCACAAGTTTCTTATGTGATTAAAAACTAGGTTTACAAAATAAAATCCCACGCCGCCGTTGCCGCCGTTATTTTCGCCACCTCCGACCATTTTCCCTAGCATCCCCATAGCCCCCTCCATCTCCACAACCAACCCCAATATCCATGAACCTATCGCTTGCCAGAAATCGATCAAAACTCGATTTTTAAACAAAAATCAACTACTCTTAAATCACGCAACTAAAAATCATCATTTTAGTTTTAAAAATCATAGCTTGGTCTAGGGATTCGATTCTTGTTCTTGAATCAATGTTTCGTGATACTGGAAATTTTCAAAAACAAAGTCCTTTACTGTAAAAACTTGAGCTTTCATTCTATATGCATTTTTATGTTATGCAACTATTTTTAGATGGCAACTCAAACTAAAACATACATATTTGTTTTTAGAAGCAAGGCATAACATTGATCAGAGAGGAAGAAGTGGAATTTTCTTGGTGATCTGATAGTTTGGAACTAAGCAGAGAGATGAACAAACAAAGATACACAGAGCCAATGCAACATATTTTCAAGTAGGAAAAAAACCAATTGCTACTCACAACATAAATAAACAACAAAATAGAGTATGTTTAGGTAAGAGTTTACTCACAAGCAACAAGAAATCAAAACAGGGTAAGCTCTAAAAATAGGAGTTGCTCACCTTGATTTTAGGAAGAAGAACAGAGCTGCTTTTCATTTGAAACAGGCTGGTGAAACTGCAAGCTTTCTCTTTAATCCTCTTTGATTGTATTATTGTTTAAACTGAATTTTGTTTAAGTTAAATGATTTGTTTACTTTAGATTTTCTAAGCTTCTAGTTAGCTATGTTTTTTTTAGGACGAACTGAATATGGAAATTGCTATGTAAGGAAGTAAGTATACAGGTGATGTTTTATTTTTTTGTACAAGGTGATGATATTGCCATGTACAATATCAGAGATTTTTTTCTTTTAATTGTTAGCTGACATGATATGTTATGGTGGCTGCATTAATTGCCATGTACAATCTTCATACTTATATACCTAAATATATTTTTTGTTGTCTTCCTTTTAAGTTTACATACTCATCTCATTTGACTTTTGTATGAAGATATTTTGTTTTGTTATTTTTCTTACTTTCACAATCATATACACATAGCTATCTGGTTTTACTTTATACACTTGTGCTTCTCATGAATCAAAAGCTTTCAAATAAATTTTATATTACATTTTCCTTATTTTATAAATACATCTTCTTACTTTGTTTTGTTTAAACATATCAGAATGTATTTTGCTTCTTGCTTTGGCCTTATTACTTTGCAATATAAATAAATTTCTATGTTAATGTGTTGTTGGCTTCTTTAGTTAGCTTTTGTACTTGTATTTATCTTGTTTCATTTATAAGTGTACATGTATTTGGTTTTGTTTTTAATTTCCTTTTTATTATTTAAATGCGTATTTATGTTGTTTTGTTGTGGTTATAATTTAATATATTTACTATATGTATTTTTCTATAATTTATTTCTATCCCCATTATTTATTTCTAACTTAAATACTAATTATTTATATATTCATTTGGTCATATAGGTGAATTTCCATATTTTTATTTATTATTAAATTTTTATCCAATGTATTTATTTTATACTTTAACATCTTATATATATTTTCATTTCTTAAATCATTTACTTACAATTTTAAATTCAATCAATATATATATATATATACATATATCTATATTTTCAAATTGACTCATATATACCCATATACCTATATATTCACATATATACAATATTTACAATATTTTTAAATTTAAATGATTTACACAAAATTTATTCATATTCGGGGAAACTCGCATCCATTTAATTAATTTATTTTACTATTTTTATTCAAAAATTCATTTAATTATCAATTTAAATTAAATTAAAATCTAGGGTCGTTACATTAAGGGTAAGTTAGCACCAAAATTCATAAGTCCTTTCCCGGTACTCAAGAGAATAAGGAACCTAGCTTATAGAGTCGACTTACCTCAAAAGATGGCGGGTGTGCACTATGTGTTTCACGTTTCTCATTTGCAAAAAATTATGCACGGCTCAGACGTAACTATTACACCAGATCGACGTGATGATATAAAGATTGAAACAAAAAATTTGAGATCACGTAGGCCTCTTTGTATAGTTGGACATGATACAAAGCGGCTTAGTAGGAAGACGGTGAGGTTGGTAAAGGTTCAATGGGGTGAAAGCAAGAGCGATTGCACTTGGAAATTCGAGGAGAGCGTGAGGATTGAGTTTCTAGAGCTCTTTACTTGGTGAGACTATTTTTTATCGCATTTACTTTCACTTTTGATAGCATGTAGAGTAGTTTGGTACCTTGCATGCTAGGATGGTCATAGGTTGTATTTACTTGCTTGTATGTGGATGGAAGATGTTTGATATGTTGCTTATGGTTTTTAGGCATGCGGGGTAACTATATTGTTTGACATTACCTTGTTTGATGGGATTTTGGGGGCGAAATTCCCAAAGGGGGATGTAATGGCTTGTATTTTTCATATAGGATGATCTAAAATATTATTTTTGAAATCCAAATTCGGTCATATGAGACTATAACTTTGGAAAATGATGAGTTGTGACATTTTGGACCCTTGGAAATTTTATTGAGTTGTTTTGACCTTGAAAACTTGTAAGGACTATAACTTTTGATGGATGCCTAATTAGGGTCTAGGACCATTTCCATATGAAAGATACTATTGTTTATCTTTCCATGGAGTGGTAATAATAGATTTTTGGTTGTACTATTTGTGAAATATGTCATTTGAAGTTAGACCATATTGAGATAGATTAGTGGGTGATTAGACTAAGCCTAATTTGAGCCCATTAACCCATTTCAGGATTTGAGCTGATATGACTTAATGGGAAAACCCCCTAATCATTTCCATACATCCCAAAAACATTCTAACTTCCATTAATCATCCCCTTAGCCAAAAAACAACTCAACCCTTATTTTAATTAACTAAATCAAGCAATTAAAAGGGTATTAACAAAGAGATTAGCAAGGAGTTCATTTTCTACTGTTTGGGTGCATTGAGATCCATCTTATTGTTCACTTCGGAATCTCATTGATTTCTGTCCATTTGGACCCTTAGGTGAGCGATTTATGTCTCTCGCTATTATATAATTGCTAATATAGTATTAAAATGTGTTTTTGAAATGGTTTTAAAATTAAAAATGTGATTAAACTTACTCGTGCTTTGAATATGAATTAGAATGTTTAAAATGAACATAGATCTAAGTATTTTTCATTTAGAGTATTTGGAGTTGAACCGACACAAACTAATTGTATAAGGGAGTTAAGGAATTTGGAGTAGAGGGGAAATGTGACACCCCACCTCTATACCCATACTATCTAAGAGTATTAAGAGTAATATTGTTGGATAATACGGAGAAAGAATGAGACTATATGGGCTACATACGTGAATATTCATTCGGACTAATGCTTGTTCATTTTAAAACATTAAATAAATAGCACAGCTATATGTAAACAGTAATGACTCAAAAGAATAAGCACGTGTGCCTTCAGGATAGAACAATACATAATATACAGAATATACGAAGAACACAGAGTCAAAATCGTAGCGATGACATATTATATTATATATATATATGTATGTATGTATGTAATACGAATATAATAATAGTACAACATGATTCAAATGATGTCAACTCACTGTAATGCAATGAATAATATACAAATCAGAGTCAAATAAACACGGTGAGTTAATGTCATATATAAACAACATATAACAATCCTAATATATAATTCCTCTAATATAACTATTTCATTAAATGATATATCAAAGGCTTTAAATAATTATAGAAAACATGTATACTATCATAAACAATCATCATGGCATCACATTGCATGTATATCAATTCTCATACAAAACCATTTCAATACTAATATCAAAAGATGTCATCAGCCATATAAAAACACATCAATAGAAATCAAGAAGACTATATCCAATGGGTGAATCATCCATACAATTCAATCTCACCATATAAAATGAAATCATTAATTGAATAGGACTACCACACATCATTGCTTGAATATAATATCAATAAAAATACAAATCAATAGATAATGTGAGATAGCTTGTCAACTTGTCCAAATAATATCCAATAATATACAAACCATAAAGATGATCCAACATAATCCAAATCATAATCAATAATCTAGGCTATCTCAAAATATCAAATCATCTAATAGTATGGATATAACGGGACTGACTACACTTTAGACTCATCCAGTCTCTAGTATAGTCACCTAATGGGATAGTGAATAATATATGCCAATCCACAACACTCTAATAACCCTGAACAAGAAAGGGAGACTGATAGCACACAACATGTTCTAGGGACCCAGGACTACTCGTCTCCCGCGGAGTACTGTCTATCCCTATAGTCTTCAGTTACCTTGACGGACATCGTGACCCCATCCACCAATGGGTCGCCTACGTGTAGCCCTACTCACGACCCTGCTTTTCCCTTATAGGTAACAAACTGCTGGCCTATGTGACACAAGGGGCTGTAGGGCACTTACCCTACCAACTACCAATCCTGTGATGCACATCCATAATATCCAACAACGGTGTCATAGATCTAGAATGCAACCCCACGATCAAGCCGCCAGGATGGATACTGGCTAATCCGGCTAACTCTTGAACCATAAAGGGAGCTAGCCAACAAGTGGGTGATATATAATACTCATATCCAATATCCACATACGGCTCTAATCATAAGCCAAAACATGGCTGCGTATAAGCCACCATGTGACATTAATATACTACAGCTCTAATCCCACATCGACACACAACTGTACCCATAAGTCACCACATGACTATAATATACTCACCGTAGCGAGTATCATCACATACATAAGTACTCCCCATTTGAATGACATTTACTTATAATGAATAATTAAACAAATAACCTAACGCATCCTATACCACTGTATATTACTCGAATAATTATTCAATGCTCATAAACTACATTCAATCCATACTAGATATCTCTATATCACAAGTCCGTTGAATAACCGAAAAAGTGTTACCGAAAGTCCCATACCATATGATATCACTAATCTTTTTATTTAAATTTCTCGTCATATAGAAATAGATAATAAAATCAATATAAAATATCACAAATCCATTCAGAAGTATGTTGTAACGACCCGTAAATTTCAACTGTTTTAATAACGTAATTAGTTGAAATTTTGTGAAATTTTAAACGATAAAATTTTGAAATATAAATTTGATATTTGGAATACGTCTAGTTAAACATAGCAACTGGTAAATTTTCGTCCGAAAATACGAAAGTTTATTTCGCGCGTAAATTACTTCAATTTAATCAGTTAAAAAGCGATGAAAATAAAATATTTCCGAAACCTAAATATTTTTACATAGAAAAATTCTAAACTATCTTCTGAGCAAAATGCCAGTTTGTCGTTTTTCCAAATTTGGACATCTTTGGCTCCGTCGATCTTATTTTTCAGCGTTTTTCTTGCATTTTCCGCTATTAGAAACTTCGAATTTTTTATAATTTGATCGTACCACTGATATCAGTAAACCGTTTTGATCGTCCTAACGTGCCGATCTCCGTAGTATA
This sequence comes from Allium fistulosum, assembly GCA_030737815.1. Lineage (NCBI taxonomy): Eukaryota > Viridiplantae > Streptophyta > Magnoliopsida > Asparagales > Amaryllidaceae > Allium > Allium fistulosum. The sequence continues at coordinate 599,527,651 of CM060908.1, forward strand.
TTCATTTCTGTGTTTCGACTTCTGGTACCGAGTGAAATCAATAAACGTTGGACCGTACCGATACACGTTGAGTCTTTTGGTTTCTGGTGTCCTTTCAATTTATTCAACATGCAAATTAATAGCCACTAGCATTTATGTTTCACTGAAAATAAATATCTGACCCTTGTTGTTCCCACTATCTAAATTGTATGTCGGTTGTTTCTTTCTATCTACCGTATGAAAAGAAGTTATACTATACAAGTCTTCTGTATAATTCAAGTTTCATTAATATTATTGGGGATCTCATACGTCACTTTCTAATTGCCTGGTGCATAATTGTTTCACCTCTGAGAACTTGCTCTTCCACTTTCCTCTTCTTTTGAAAACCGCACTCCTTTCCATTTTCTTTCTTCTGTGAATGATCCACCACAAACCAACCTTACCCACTCCATTGCCACCTCCACACTTTCCCACCTCGGCATGCAACCCAGACCACCTCCGCCTCTCACCCTCATCCTCCTCACACCTCATCTTCCTCCACGTCACCTGCATCACGTCCGTCAGCAAACAGCCACCTCCCTCCGCTCCTTCCATTCCTCTGAGACTGCCTCACCTACCACCACCGGATCATGAAATCTCTCCACTGCAGCTCGTGCCTCACTTTGTTTGTCCACTTTCTCCCCTATAGCCGAGCCTCTTTGCATTAATACACTAAGGTATATTTTATATTTTAGATATATATTAGTAATTTTTGCATTCATTCATATAGTTTGATAGCATGCATACAAATTTAAGTATAACAACTAAAGTGGTTAACAAGTTTCGTATATTGTTAAATATGCATACTTTATATAATGTGCATTTTCAAGTTACTGTTCGATATATTTTTTTATACTTGTTGATAAAAATCTAGTATATAGTATACTTTATGAAGTTGTCAAAGTTTAGAAGGTTATATAAGTTCTACCTGTAGTTATATAGCTGTCACATAGATTTGAAAGTTACAAGTTAGTTTATATGTTAGGATATATAAAGTCTGTACATAATTTTCCTGTGATTTGATGGATCATTTATATACAGCTGTGAGGTCTGTGGTCTGCATATGTGTATATATATACATATATATATATATAGAGAGATTTTCTTTATTTATGTGTGTTTTAAATGAAGTGATAGTTGTAATATAATATATTTGCAGATTTTATATTGTTAGATTTGAAGTTGTATAATTTGTTATAAGGCTATATATTTGAATTCACGTTGGTTTAAATTAATATGGGTTTGAAAGGTAATAATATGTAGTATGTCAGCGAAACAGTACAAATTCTTAATACATGATTGATTTAAACTAAAACTCTAAATAGATTTTTGCATTTATATGAATATTTAAAAGCTTATATATATATATAGGATTTGTTAAGTTCATATAAGTTTAAGTTATATTGATAATGAATATTAATATATATATTAGGTTGTTGCATACATGTCCTTACTTAGTTATATGCACAAGTATATATAGATGGTTTTATGAGTATTGTTTAAAATACGTGTATATATTATAAAATATTAATTTTAAAGTAATACATTTGTATGTTTTTTTTTAAAACTGTATATTGATTTGGAAAAAAAGTGTATAACGATATGATTTACATTCATTTTAACTTATATCGAACTGATTCTAATGGTTCATTGATTCTCATTATCAGCTTTGTTGTCGTATTCGTGCCAATTTTGCTTTACTCTGGAATTCGCGCTTGGATTCGCGATTCATCCCATTCTCGTCCATCTCTAACCTTGAAAGGTGAGCACTCACTCACGATTAACGTTCTTTTATTTATTAAATTTGATTTCAATTGAAACGACAATTGAAATATACTGCTGTTTGATATTTACACTGTTATTACCTGTATCAGTTCACCTGTGACATCTGACACCATTATCTGTTATATATGCAATGATAATCCAGTTTGGTTGTTAAATGATTGATTGTTTTATGTTTATATTGGACGTTAAATTGTTAATGATGTAAGTGATAAATAATTTGAAATTGAAATTGACGTAGGATAGTTAGATTTGATATATGTGTAAATTTGATTATCTGACATTTGTATAATATGATCCCTTTAACTGTTGAATTTATTGACACGTAGGATTTGTTTAATTACATTTTGAACCACTGAATGTATGTTGTTAAATTGATGATGTATGAAATTGTAAATTGAATGACAAGTGAAAACCGAAACGTAATAATCTTTAATCTACATGAAATGATAGTGTAGATTCTAGAAATAGTTATATTAATTCGTACAAATAACAATACGAATTAATACGATTATTTCGGGATTATTTGAATTGATTATTGGATTGTTATTGTATATTGTTATTGCTTGTTTATTTACTTTAACACCATCCCAGTTATCACACTGCAAGTTCCCTTTAATATGCTTTGATTTTGAATTGAATTGGAATCGGGTTGAAATGATAAATACCCAAATTGAACTTTGACCTAGGATAGAAAATTAAATAAAACCCGATTGGTCAATAATTTGATTTAAAATAAAACGAAGTTTTATTTGAATAAATAATATGGTTTCGAAATGAAGTTGAAATTGAATTTTCAATGAAAGAAAATGTTGATATTTAATCTGAAACAAAATGTTAACAATGTAATTGATGGAAGAATGTTGTTTAAATTGAGAAATGATTGAATTAAGTTTGAAATTATTAAACTTTGAAATGATTTAATAATTAAGTTTGAAATTATAATTTAGTTTGAAATTATTAAATTTTGAGATTATTAAATAATTAAGTTTTGAAATTATTTAATAATTAAATAAGATTGAGGTTATTTAATAATTAAATAAATTGAATTCTTTAATAATTAAAATTGAACTTTTGAATAAGTGAATTTTACTTCGTAAATAATTGAAATCGAGTTTCTTTATTAATTAAGTTTTGGAAAATTATTTAAGTAAGTAAATAAGTGAATTGAATTTCTTTAACAAGAAATGAAAATGTGATATTTTTGGAATTAATGTAAGACTTGTAATTGAAAGAATTGATTTGACGAATTAAATTTAATTCAATTTGTAAGTTTGAGATAATGAAGTTGAACTTAAGTAATTGATTTAATGAATTGGAAATTAATAAAAAAATTGTTTTGAATGGAAAATTTACTTAACGAATATTGAATGAAATCGATAAATGAATTTAAATTGATTTAAATGTTAAATCAAAATTGATTTAAATGATTTCGAAATGAAACTTTTGTACGAACTTGAATCAATATTTGATTGGTTTAAATAAAGATTGAAATTGAATTATAAGATTTTGAAATGATAATTTGGAAGTTTTTGAAACGTAAATATTGTAAATTGATTTAGAAAGACAAATGAAATGTTGATTTACTAATTGAAATTGAAATTGAAATTGATTTGGTTTTTGAAATATATAAACGACCAATCGGTGTAATAATTACGAAAGTTATTAAAGAGACCGGGATCGGTAATGGATATACTCTCTATCTGAACCGAAACCACTTTAATAACTATGCGCGGAGTGATGATCCAGAATGAAGTGGTTGGAATGATGTACGTGATGACTGAAGAAAGAGAACGATAATGGATAGCCTTGACACTTGTGTCAAATTGGAAATGACTAAAACAGGAGCTGTGCCAGGCCAATGGAGGATTAGCTACCTCAAGTGGACACACTTCTTCGAACTACTTATTACTTGTTGTCGATTGGTGCACCCTTGATTTTGGGAGTGTTGTTTCACGGTGTTGCGGGCGCTGCGGCGTTGCGTTCTCACCGGTCCGGATCAGGCGAACGGTAGTATCACTACCTTGGGTATTGCCTCATGTGCCTTGTCATACTTGTATTCCATTTATACGCGACCACTACGATTTTGATTTGTACCTTTAGTATATGGATTGCCCTCTGGTGACTTCCGGTTTTGGGGAAACTACGGTCTTGTATATGCTTTTGGGAATAAAAATGTGTTAAGGGTGGAATGGGCCATGACTTAACGCTATTTTGATATCTTTTTATATTACTGATAGACATTATCTACTTATCGTACACTACTACATAGTAGATAGTTTAACGGATCCTTAAAGGATGGTTATTCCAAACATCCTTTGAGTTACTTGTATTTCAATTGCTATTTCACTTGAGTTGGGTTTATTAATATAAGAATGTTAATCCTGACTCGAGTGTTTTGTATTTTGCTTTACGCTCGGGTCAGACTGAGTGTACCAGTATTCGAGACTCACCTTTGAAGTTGGAAGCTTTGCTTGAAGATCCAGCCATCTATTCTGCTTTCAGTATTCGATGATTCCAGTGATGTATTCTGATTTGTATCTGATGTATTGAGTTACTCTTTCGTTGTATCTGGTTTGACTCTGATGTATCGTATTACTCTTCTGTGTAAACTCTGATGTATTTTATATATTCATATAGTAGCTTCATGAACTACTATCTCTTTTATTTCCGCTGCAACTTATTACTCTGTGTCTGTGATATGTGTTTATTTATTTTATATGTTCAGTTTTGCCAAATTTAAATTAACAACGCGGTATTTTGAGCAATTCAACTCCGGCATGAGTGTCTACCTATACACTTGTAATGGACGCGAATGGTCTAAAATATCGGGTCATTACAGTTGGTATCAGAGCTTTGGTAGCTCTAGGCAAAACTCAACATATAGGGTAAATGTATTTACAGAATCACTCTCATTCGAGTTTCAATCTCTTCCTTAAACTCGATTCCTTTGAATTTTGGAACGTTCCTCTCGATTTCGAAATTCATTCGTGTCCCTCACTATTCGTCTTCTTTCAATTCTGGAGCACCCCATAACTCCATTTTGAATGGTATTTATAATAGATCGGCGGTCTCGCCAATCTTTGAATGATTCGTAAAGGAGCAAAACTCCTTTATAATAGGCGTCGATTTACCGGAGATTTCTGTATCCTCGGTTTACGATGATGTCTATCTCCTGCTATACCTGAATTCTATTTTTCGAGATCGAATGTAGATTTGCCTTGAAATTCTACATCGATCTTATTGTTGAAGTCACGGTCGACCCGGTTAAGGTTGCCTGTGATTTACACAAACTTATCCATCTTCCTATTTGTTATTTAAATCATCTTATTTGTTTCAAACTTATCTTCGAATCAGATTTCTCTTTGATTTGAGTCCATTAAATTTGAAACCCTACCCTTATTTTGAAAATTCATTCCTGTATCGTCGAGCAAAGAAATGTATTTGTAAATTAATACTAAATGTTTTATATATATTGTGTTGTTTGAGTTGTTGATGTTGATTTGGGTTTCCGATCGATTCGTCTGATCAACGCTATCGATAGGATTTCCAAAACACTTGAACAGAGCAAACTGACACAATATTATTTTCAAATTTGGAAAATGAAATAAATTTGTTGATTTTATTGTGAAAATATAAGTAAAAAAAAATTTCTGGAATTTAATAGGTTAATTAAATTGTTTGTTTGAAATGATAATATTTGATTATCAATTATTATTCTAAATGAATTTATAATTATGGTTTATAAATTGATTTGGAAATTGAAATGAATTTAATTCAGAAATTTGAGAATTTAGTTTCCGGTGATTTCGAACTTTGGTTTTAAAATTTTAAAAGTATATACTATTGGAAGTATTTTCGAATAGAAATCGTTTCCAAAGAATTTTAAATGTTGAAATCAGTGCTCTTCTCTTTGTCGCTGGAAAATAATTTCGGTGATGGTGGCCGCATCATCGACATTCATTTTCGAGTTTTGAATTGGAGATACTATTCTGTAGCTTTGCTACGGTTTTGTTTTGAAAAATATTTTGATTCAAATTTCTTCAGTATAATTTGATTTATATATATATAGGTATCTTATTTTAAAATTTAATTTGATTGGATATAAATATATTATATATCTCTAATTGTTTAAAGTTAATCGGAAATCTAATTCTTAAATTTTGTTAAAGGATGATTTTAATTATAAATAAAACCAAAAATTGGGAATAAATATTTAAACTTGAAAAATTGAATTGAGAAAATTTTATTTGTATATTGTTCAACTGCATTCTAATACAACTTACCTAAACCATTCAGAAGTTGAATATGTAATTGGATAATATATAAGATAAATTGAATTTATAAATAAAATTTGAGTGTTTATAATAAATGTTATACACTAAATTCTGATTATAAAGATGTCAATAGAGTTAGATAGGATAATAAGTAAACTCAATTAATAATGAAAAATTTGGTTTGAAAGAATTAATAAATTTAAATTTGATCAACATATGAAAATACCTTGAATTTAAAAGTAATTAATAGATGTAAATTAATTTAAATCGAAACTTTTATGGTTTAAATTAATTTATATGGGTTAAATAAATATGATTAGATATATTAAGTAGAATAAATTTAACAATTATTTGGAATAAAGAAGAATTTAAATTGCTGAAAAAATATGATTATAGTAAAAGACTATTCAAATTTATGGTTTTAGAAATTGTAAATTGAAGATAATTGGATAATAAGATAAAAAATTTAGAAATAGTTGAGATTGATTTTAGTGAAATCAGATGGATTAAATCAATTATTGAAAGTCAATTAATTTAAATTTGAATTTATATGGTTTAAATTAATTGTTATTTTATATTTCAAATCTGTTTTTCTTTCTGGTTGTTTCTATTCTCCTATCTCGTTCCTTTTCGGGGACGAAAAGTTTTGAGTGGGGGAGAGTGTAACGACCCGTAAATTTCAACTGTTTTAATAACGTAATTAGTTGAAATTTTGTGAAATTTTAAATGATAAAATTTTGAAATATAAATTTGATATTTGGAATACGTCTAGTTAAACATAGCAACTGGTAAATTTTCGTCCGAAAATACGAAAGTTTATTTCGCGCGTAAATTACTTCAATTTAATCAGTTAAAAAGCGATGAAAATAAAATGTTTCCGAAACCTAAATATTTTTACATAGAAAAATTCTAAACTATCTTCTGAGCAAAATGCTAGTTTGTCGTTTTTCCAAATTTGGACATCTTTGGCTCCGTCGATCTTATTTTTCAGCGTTTTTCTTGCATTTTCCGCTATTAGAAACTTCGAATTTTTTATAATTTGATCGTACCACTGATATCAGTAAACCGTTTTGATCGTCCTGACGTGCCGATCTCCGTAGTATATTCATTTCTGTGTTTCGACTTCTGGTACCGAGTGAAATCAATAAACGTTGGACCGTACCGATACCCGTTGAGTCTTTTGGTATCTGGTGTCCTTTCAATTTATTCAACATGCAAATTAATAGCCACTAGCATTTATGTTTCACTGAAAATAAATATCTGACCCTTGTTGTTCCCACTATCTAAATTGTATGTCGGTTGTTTCTTTCTATCTACCGTATGAAAAGAAGTTATACTATACAAGTCTTCTGTATAATTCAAGTTTCATTAATATTATTGGGGATCTCATACGTCACTTTCTAATTGCCTGGTGCATAATTGTTTCACCTCTGAGAACTTGCTCTTCCACTTTCCTCTTCTTTAGAAAATTGCACTCCTTTCCATTTTCTTTCTTCTGTGAATGATCCACCACAAACCAACCTTACCCACTCCATTGCCACCTCCACACTTTCCCACCTCGGCATGCAACCCAGACCACCTCCGCCTCTCACCCTCATCCTCCTCACGCCTCATCTTCCTCCACGTCACCTGCATCACGTCCGTCAGCAAACAGCCACCTCCCTCCGCTCCTTCCATTCCTCTGAGACTGCCTCACCTACCACCACCGGATCATGAAATCTCTCCACTGCAGCTCGTGCCTCACTTTGTTTGTCCACTTTCTCCCCTATAGCCGAGCCTCTTTGCATTAATACACTAAGGTATATTTTATATTTTAGATATATATTAGTAATTTTTGCATTCATTCATATAGTTTGATAGCATGCATACAAATTTAAGTATAACAACTAAAGTGGTTAACAAGTTTCGTATATTGTTAAATATGCATACTTTATATAATGTACATTTTCAAGTTACTGTTCGATATATTTTTTTTATACTTGTTGATAAAAATCTAGTATATAGTATACTTTATGAAGTTGTCAAATTTTAGAAGGTTATATAAGTTCTACCTGTAGTTATATAGCTGTCACATAGATTTGAAAGTTACAAGTTAGTTTATATGTTAGGATATATAAAGTCTGTACATAATTTTCCTGTGATTTGATGGATCATTTATATACAGCTGTGAGGTCTGTGGTCTGCATATGTGTATATATATACATATATATATAGAGAGATTTTCTTTATTTATGTGTGTTTTAAATGAAGTGATAGTTGTAATATAATATATTTGCAGATTTTATATTGTTAGATTTGAAGTTGTATAATTTGTTATAAGGCTATATATTTGAATTCACGTTGGTTTAAATTAATATGGGTTTGAAAGGTAATAATATGTAGTATGTCAGCGAAACAGTACAAATTCTTAATACATGATTGATTTAAACTAAAACTCTAAATAGATTTTTGCATTTATATGAATATTTAAAAGCTTATATATATATATATATAGGATTTGTTAAGTTCATATAAGTTTAAGTTATATTGATAATGAATATTAATATATATATTAGGTTGTTGCATACAAGTCCTTACTTAGTTATATGCACAAGTATATATAGATGGTTTTATGAGTATTGTTTAAAATACGTGTATATATTATAAAATATTAATTTTAAAGTAATACATTTGTATGTGTTTTTTTAAAACTGTATATTGATTTGGAAAAAAAGTGTATAACGATATGATTTACATTTCATTTTAACTTATATCGAACCGATTCTAATGGTTCATTGATTCTCATTATCAGCTTTGTTGTCATATTCATGCCAATTTTGCTTTACTCTGGAATTCGCGCTTGGATTCGCGATTCATCCCATTCTCGTCCATCTCTAACCTTGAAAGGTGAGCACTCACTCACGATTAACGTTCTTTTATTTATTAAATTTGATTTCAATAGAAACGACAATTGAAATATACTGCTGTTTGATATTTACACTGTTATTACCTGTATCAGTTCACCTGTGACATCTGACACCATTATCTGTTATATATGCAATGATAATCCAGTTTGGTTGTTAAATGATTGATTGTTTTATGTTTATATTGGACGTTAAATTGTTAATGATGGAAGTGATAAATAATTTGAAATTGAAATTGACGTAGGATAGTTAGATTTGATATATGTGTAAATTTGATTATCTGACATTTGTATAATATGATCCCTTTAACTGTTGAATTTATTGACACGTAGGATTTGTTTAATTACATTTTGAACCACTGAATGTATGTTGTTAAATTGATGATGTATGAAATTGTAAATTGAATGACAAGTGAAAACCGAAACGTAATAATCTTTAATCTACATGAAATGATAGTGTAGATTCTAGAAATAGTTATATTAATTCGTACAAATAACAATACGAATTAATACGATTATTTCGGGATTATTTGAATTGATTATTGGATTGTTATTGTTTATTTTTATTGCTTGTTTATTTACTTTAACACCATCCCAGTTATCACACTGCAAGTTCCCTTTAATATGCTTTGATTTTGAATTGAATTGGAATCGGGTTGAAATGATAAATACCCAAATTGAACTTTGACCTAGGATAGAAAATTAAATAAAACCCGATTGGTCAATAATTTGATTTAAAATAAAACGAAGTTTTATTTGAATAAATAATATGGTTTTGAAATGAAGTTGAAATTGAATTTTGGACCATTCGCGTCCATTACAAGTGTATAGGTAGACACTCATGCCGGAGTTGAATTGCTCAAAATACCGCGTTGTTAATTTAAATTTGGCAAAACTGAACATATAAAATAAATAAACACATATCACAGACACAGAGTAATAAGTTGCAGCGGAAATAAAAGAGATAGTAGTTCATGAAGCTACTATATGAATATATAAAATACATCAGAGTTTACACAGAAGAGTAATACGATACATCAGAGTCAAACCAGATACAACGGAAGAGTAACTCAATACATCAGATACAAATCAGAATACATCACTGGAATCATCGAATACTGAAAGCAGAATAGATGGCTGGATCTTCAAGCAAAGCTTCCAACTTCAAAGGTGAGTCTCGAATACTGGTACACTCAGTCTGACCCGAGCGTAAAGCAAAATACAAAACACTCGAGTCAGGATTAACATTCTTATATTAATAAACCCAACTCAAGTGAAATAGCAATTGAAATACAAGTAACTCAAAGGATGTTTGGAATAACCATCCTTTAAGGATCCGTTAAACTATCTACTATGTAGTAGTGTATGATAAGTAGATAATGTCTATCAGTAATATAAAAAGATATCAAAATAGCGTTAAGTCATGGCCCATTCCACCCTTAACACATTTTTATTCCCAAAAGCATATACAAGACCGTAGTTTCCCCAAAACCGGAAGTCACCAGAGGGCAATCCATATACTAAAGGTACAAATCAAAATCGTAGTGGTCGCGTATAAATGGAATACAAGTATGACAAGGCACATGAGGCAATACCCAAGGTAGTGATACTACCGTTCGCCTGATCCGGATCGGTGAGAATGCAACGCCGCAGCGCCCGCAACACCGTGAAACAACACTCCCAAAATCAAGGGTGCACCAATCGACAACAAGTAATAAGTAGTTCGAAGAAGTGTGTCCACTTGAGGTAGCTAATCCTCCATTGGCCCGGCACAGCTCCTGTTTTAGTCATTTCCAATTTGACACAAGTGTCAAGGCTATCCATTATCGTTCTCTTTCTTCAGTCATCACGTACATCATTCCAACCACTTCATTCTGGATCATCACTCCGCGCATAGTTATTAAAGTGGTTTCGGTTCAGATAGAGAGTATATCCATTACCGGTCCCGGTCTCTTTAATAACTTTCGTAATTATTACACCGATTGGTCGTTTATATATTTCAAAAACCAAATCAATTTCAATTTCAATTTCAATTAGTAAATCAACATTTCATTTGTCTTTCTAAATCAATTTACAATATTTACGTTTCAAAAACTTCCAAATTATCATTTCAAAATCTTATAATTCAATTTCAATCTTTATTTAAACCAATCAAATATTGATTCAAGTTCGTACAAAAGTTTCATTTCGAAATCATTTAAATCAATTTTGATTTAACATTTAAATCAATTTAAATTCATTTATCGATTTCATTCAATATTCGTTAAGTAAATTTTCCATTCAAAATAATTTTTTTATTAATTTCCAATTCATTAAATCAATTACTTAAGTTCAACTTCATTATCTCAAACTTACAAATTGAATTAAATTTAATTCGTCAAATCAATTCTTTCAATTACAAGTCTTACATTAATTCCAAAAATATCACATTTTCATTTCTTGTTAAAGAAATTCAATTCACTTATTTACTTACTTAAATAATTTTCCAAAACTTAATTAATAAAGAAACTCGATTTCAATTATTTACGAAGTAAAATTCACTTATTCAAAAGTTCAATTTTAATTATTAAAGAATTCAATTTATTTAATTATTAAATAACCTCAATCTTATTTAATTATTAAATAATTTCAAAACTTAATTATTTAATAATCTCAAAATTTAATAATTTCAAACTAAATTATAATTTCAAACTTAATTATTAAATCATTTCAAAGTTTAATAATTTCAAACTTAATTCAATCATTTCTCAATTTAAACAACATTCTTCCATCAATTACATTGTTAACATTTTGTTTCAGATTAAATATCAACATTTTCTTTCATTGAAAATTCAATTTCAACTTCATTTCGAAACCATATTATTTATTCAAATAAAACTTCGTTTTATTTTAAATCAAATTATTGACCAATCGGGTTTTATTTAATTTTCTATCCTAGGTCAAAGTTCAATTTGGGTATTTATCATTTCAACCCGATTTCAATTCAATTCAAAATCAAAGCATATTAAAGGGAACTTGTAGTGTGATAACTGGGATGGTGTTAAAGTAAATAAACAAGCAATAACAATATACAATAACAATCCAATAATCAATTCAAATAATCCCGAAATAATCGTATTAATTCGTATTGTTATTTGTACGAATTAATATAACTATTTCTAGAATCTACACTATCATTTCATGTAGATTAAAGATTATTACGTTTCGGTTTTCACTTGTCATTCAATTTACAATTTCATACATCATCAATTTAACAACATACATTCAGTGGTTCAAAATGTAATTAAACAAATCCTACGTGTCAATAAATTCAACAGTTAAAGGGATCATATTATACAAATGTCAGATAATCAAATTTACACATATATCAAATCTAACTATCCTACGTCAATTTCAATTTCAAATTATTTATCACTTACATCATTAACAATTTAACGTCCAATATAAACATAAAACAATCAATCATTTAACAACCAAACTGGATTATCATTGCATATATAACAGATAATGGTGTCAGATGTCACAGGTGAACTGATACAGGTAATAACAGTGTAAATATCAAACAGCAGTATATTTCAATTGTCGTTTCAATTGAAATCAAATTTAATAAATAAAAGAACGTTAATCGTGAGTGAGTGCTCACCTTTCAAGGTTAGAGATGGACGAGAATGGGATGAATCGCGAATCCAAGCGCGAATTCCAGAGTAAAGCAAAATTGGCACGAATACGACAACAAAGCTGATAATGAGAATCAATGAACCATTAGAATCGGTTCGATATAAGTTAAAATGAAATGTAAATCATATCGTTATACACTTTTTTTCCAAATCAATATACAGTTTTAAAAAAAACACATACAAATGTATTACTTTAAAATTAATATTTTATAATATATACACGTATTTTAAACAATACTCATAAAACCATCTATATATACTTGTGCATATAACTAAGTAAGGACATGTATGCAACAACCTAATATATATATTAATATTCATTATCAATATAACTTAAACTTATATGAACTTAACAAATCCTATATATATATATAAGCTTTTAAATATTCATATAAATGCAAAAATCTATTTAGAGTTTTAGTTTAAATCAATCATGTATTAAGAATTTGTACTGTTTCGCTGACATACTACATATTATTACCTTTCAAACCCATATTAATTTAAACCAACGTGAATTCAAATATATAGCCTTATAACAAATTATACAACTTCAAATCTAACAATATAAAATCTGCAAATATATTATATTACAACTATCACTTCATTTAAAACACACATAAATAAAGAAAATCTCTATATATATATGTATATGTATACACATATGCAGACCACAGACCTCACAGCTGTATATAAATGATCCATCAAATCACAGGAAAATTATGTACAGACTTTATATATCCTAACATATAAACTAACTTGTAACTTTCAAATCTATGTGACAGCTATATAACTACAGGTAGAACTTATATAACCTTCTAAACTTTGACAACTTCATAAAGTATACTATATACTAGATTTTTATCAACAAGTATAAAAAAAAAATATCGAACAGTAACTTGAAAATGCACATTATATAAAGTATGCATATTTAACAATATACGAAACTTGTTAACCACTTTAGTTGTTATACTTAAATTTGTATGCATGCTATCAAACTATATGAATGAATGCAAAAATTACTAATATATATCTAAAATATAAAATATACCTTAGTGTATTAATGCAAAGAGGCTCGGCTATAGGGGAGAAAGTGGACAAACAAAGTGAGGCACGAGCTGCAGTGGAGAGATTTCATGATCCGGTGGTGGTAGGTGAGGCAGTCTCAGAGGAATGGAAGGAGCGGAGGGAGGTGGCTGTTTGCTGACGGACGTGATGCAGGTGACGTGGAGGAAGATGAGGCGTGAGGAGGATGAGGGTGAGAGGCGGAGGTGGTCTGGGTTGCATGCCGAGGTGGGAAAGTGTGGAGGTGGCAATGGAGTGGGTAAGGTTGGTTTGTGGTGGATCATTCACAGAAGAAAGAAAATGGAAAGGAGTGCAGTTTTCAAAAGAAGAGGAAAGTGGAAGAGCAAGTTCTCAGAGGTGAAACAATTATGCACCAGGCAATTAGAAAGTGACGTATGAGATCCCCAATAATATTAATGAAACTTGAATTATACAGAAGACTTGTATAGTATAACTTCTTTTCATACGGTAGATAGAAAGAAACAACCGACATACAATTTAGATAGTGGGAACAACAAGGGTCAGATATTTATTTTCAGTGAAACATAAATGCTAGTGGCTATTAATTTGCATGTTGAATAAATTGAAAGGACACCAGATACCAAAAGACTCAACGGGTATCGGTACGGTCCAACGTTTATTGATTTCACTCGGTACCAGAAGTCGAAACACAGAAATGAATATACTACGGAGATCGGCACGTCAGGACGATCAAAACGGTTTACTGATATCAGTGGTACGATCGAATTATAAAAAATTCGAAGTTTCTAATAGCGGAAAATGCAAGAAAAACGCTGAAAAATAAGATCGACGGAGCCAAAGATGTCCAAATTTGGAAAAACGACAAACTGGCATTTTGCTCAGAAGATAGTTTAGAATTTTTCTATGTAAAAATATTTAAGTTTCGGAAATATTTTATTTTCATCGCTTTTTAACTGATTAAATTGAAGTAATTTACGCGCGAAATAAACTTTCGTATTTTCGGACGAAAATTTACCAGTTGCTATGTTTAACTAGACGTATTCCAAATATCAAATTTATATTTCAAAATTTTATCGTTTAAAATTTCACAAAATTTCAACTAATTACGTTATTAAAACAGTTGAAATTTACGGGTCGTTACATATGTCATCACCGTATCATATAAAAACACTAATCAAATAGATGGTGAATCATGCATATAACTCGAGTCAATATACATACATATATATATAACAAATAAATCGATCTTCAATAATCGACCTCAAAATATAATCTTATATAACAAAATCAATATGTAGAAAGGAGTGATAAATAAATATTACAGAATTAATTAGATAATTGTCTAAACACAAATATAATATTCCCTTCATGTTAAATAATTAGTTTCTCCATCTTTTATAAAATTTAAATAATTTGATAATTACTAATAACATTAGAAAACTCGTTATAAATACCCAAAACAGTTTATAAAATTGAATATTACATTATATAATCAAATACTGTTATTAAGTAATGTTTTACTATCCAAAACAACTTAGTATATTAATAATCTAATAAATATCAACTAAAATAATATCATATTTCTTTCTAGAATTTTGTTTAAGTTCCTTATAAATATGATTGAAACCAAAAGCTAATATTTTACTAAATGATTTATTCCAAAATTAAATAAATAATAATTGTTATTAAAAAAAATTCTATAATTAACTTTACAATGCACCAAACATCTTTTATTTATAAAACTTATTATTTATATAGGTAATTAACTTATATATATTAAATAAAGCTAATATAAAAATATTTGAACTACACACATTAACTCATATTAAAACTAATAAAAGCAGGTTTAACAATAAAATCAACCACATAGAAATATACAGCAAAATATAGACATGAATTTATGATCTAAACCAATGTTTTTATAACCCGACCGTGAAGCACGATTTTCCACTGACCATGTTAAAGACCTGGAAACTATGTTCAACATACTTCGAGAATACAGAATGAAGCTCAACCCACTGAAATGTCATTTTGGAGTTACATCCGGAAAATTCCTTGGGTTTATCGTCAATGCTCGAGGAATTGAAGCTAATCCTGAAAAGATCTGGGCAATCAGAAATCTTGAAACTCCGAAAACTATAAAGCAAGTCCAGAGTCTTAATGGGAAAGTAGCAGGACTAAGCAGGTTCATTTCAAAGTCCACTGACAAATGCATTCCCTTCTTCGATCTGATCCAAAAAGGAAAATGGAACTTTGAATGGACCACGGAGTGTGAGGGCGCTTTCCAAGCACTAATTCAGCATCTATCCACACCACCTATCATGTCAATGCCTATCGATCATGAGAAGTTGTATGTTTACTTGGCGATATCAGAAAACGCTATCAGCGCTGCCTTAATTCGAGAAGAAGACAGGATACAGAAGCCAGTATACTACATCAGCAAACGATTGACTGGATCTGAGAGGAATTATCTGAAACTAGAAAAGTTGGCTTATTGCCTTGTTATTGCATCTAGGAAGCTACGTCCATATTTCCAGCCTCATCCTATTATTGTTTACACCGACCAGCCGTTACGACAGGTCCTTACGCGGCCTGAGACGTCTGGTAGGTTACTCAAGTGGAACATCGAACTGAGCCAGTTTGATATTACTTATACTCCAAGGCGAGCCATTCAAGGACAAGTCCTAGCCGATTTCATAGCTGAATTTACCATTCCAGAGGACTTGCCCGAAACCAGTGAATCTCTCGAATACGTCTGGAAGCTGTACACTGATGGTGCATCAAACGACCGGTGTTCGAGCGCTGGTGTTGTACTTGAAACCCTCGAAGGCCAATCTATATGTTATGCTTTAAAGTTCGATTTTCATGCAACCAATAATGAAGCTGAATATGAAGCCCTCTTAGCTGGATTGAAACTTGCCAGAGATTTGAGAATTATTGCTGTGGAGATTTATTGTGATTCACAATTGGTTGTGTGTCAAGTTCGGGGAGAATATCAAGCGAGAGATCGAAGGCTGGCTGCCTACTTTGCTTGAGTTCAGGAAATGCTGGATCAGTTTGATTATTATGTCATTTATTGCATACCTCGAGAATGCAATCAGAAAGCTGATTCATTGGCAAAGTTAGCCAGCACTAGTGAAGCACAGCAGATGGGACTCGTTCCCGTAGAGATGTTATCCTCCCCAAGTATTGACCGGGCAGAAACGGACTGGGTATGTGAAACCATTCCCGATAAGGAGTCATGGATGACTCCATTCAGAAACTACCTTGAGCACGGAATCCTGCCAGAGCGCAGGAGTGAAAAAAGACAAGTCCTTCGAAAGGCCTCACGATTCACCATCCAGAATGGAGTCATGTACAGAAGAGGGTACTCTGTTCTTTTACTCTGGTGTATCGCTCACGATGAAATTAAACGAGTGTTACACGATGTACACGAGGGAGAATGTGGCGATCACACCGGGGGCTAGCACTTGCCAAGAAAATACTTCGATGCGGATATTACTGGCCGACTGTGAATCGCGATGCGTCGGATTACGCAAAGAAATGTGATAAATGTCAAAAGAATGCTCGAATTCCTAGAGCCCCACCTACCGAGAAAACGCAAATGGTCAACCCATGGCCGTTTGCAATATGGGGGCATCGACATCATTGGTACTCTAACTCTGGCAAAAGGTGGAGCGAAGTACGCCATCGTTGTAGTTGATTACTTTACAAAGTGGGCTAAAGCTGAACCTCTTGCCACCATAACGACGAAAAAAGTGATCAACTTTGTGTTTCGCAACATCATCTGTCGATTTGGTCTCCCACACACCATTATTACTGATAACGGAACCCAATTCGACAGGGTTGAATTTAAAGATTTCTGCAAACGGTTTCACATTCAAAAGAAATTCTCTGCAGTTGCACACCCTCAAGCGAACGGACAGGTCGAAGCGGTCAATAAAGTTATAAAGTCCATTCTGAAAAAACGACTGGAAAAGGTCGGGGGCAAGTGGGTCGATGAACTTCCTATGGCTTTATGGGCTTACCGAACAACCCACAAGTCCACGACCGGACACACTCCATTCTCTCTCTCGTATGGTTCAGAAGCTGTTATTCCGGTCGAGCTAGAAGTACCTTCTCATTGTGTGACATACTATGATCCGAAGACAAATGCTATATTACTTGCTGAATCTCTCGATTTACTAGATGAGAAGCATGAAGAGGCTGATTTGAGAGCAGCCGCGTATCGAAGTCGAGTCGCCTGATTGTACAACGCCAAGGTCCGCCCGCGAACCTTTGAACTAGGTGATCTCGTCCCGAAAAGAATCTATCCGGTCCCTTCACATATGAAGCCAACATGGGAAGGACCGTATGTTATTGAACGAAGGCTCGGAGATGGCACATTCAAATTATCGACCGTCGACGGTCTTACTCTGCCAAGAGCCTGGAACAGCGAGAGTCTTCGTCGCTACTACACATGACAGGCTATGTTTATTCATTTAGTTTATTTTCCATTTGCAATTTGTTTTTGCATTTCGAAATTAGAATTTGTAATAAGGCAACTGACTTTGCCATGTTTTCTTATTTCAGCAATAAAATGCAATCTCTTCGAGCCAGAGCTGTGATTTACTTGAAATACTTCATATGATCATCACCATGCACGGAGAGCTAAGTTCCACCATACGGTGGGATTTATTCAAATAGGGAGTGACTGTGATGAAACCGGTCACTCGCTAAGTGAAACCCGAGCTCGGGAGCAAGCCATCACACCAAAGTCAAAAAAGGATTGATACACGACGATCCATCACTTAACTCCAGATTCCCAGAGTGTGAACTGGAGTATAAACTTACGAATACGCTTTCGAAGAGGGTGGATCCGTCCACCCAACGACTTCGTCCGTATCCGAACCAAGTTTGAGGAGGGTGGACCCGTCCATCTAACGACCTCACTTGTTAACTCAGGGTGGATGTGATCCGACCATCCACGATCCTGATGCACCTTTCGTTCCCAGAGTGCGAGCGAAATCCGAAAACATGCAACAGATGTGACTGACCGTTTGTTTGCCAACTCCAAATTCCCAGAGTGCGAATTGGAGTATAAACATCAACTCCGAATTCCCAGAGTGCGAAGCAGAGTATAAACACTAACTTCGAATTCCCAGAGTGCGAAACGGAGTATAAACATTAACTCCGAAGTCCCAGAGTGCGAATTGGAGTATAAACGCTAACTCCGAACTCCCAAAGTGCGAGTCGGAGTATAAATGTCGATTCCGAGTCCCCAGAGCGTGGACATATAATTAAAACTTAAGCTGGCGTGACCAACCGCCAGTAAACAAATGAGAATCCCCGGAGTGCGGATATGATCATCGATAATCAAACGAGTGTTGATAAACCGCTCAATCTCCGCTTGTCTCGAACATTCATTCAGCGGCACTGAACTCAGCATGTTATAAGTGAGACGCAATCGCTAACTGATGTTCTACAACTCGTCCTCAAGACTGGGGGGCAGAACTTAAGTGTCGACCATTGGCTGAAGCAGTACGACGTCGAAACTTAACTCACTTCCCAGTCATGAACCGTGTCCACAGTTTCCAGACCTGGCACATAAAAACAAACTTGACTCGGAAGCTAAAATTTCACAAGTGCATTTCAAACATTGAAACACTTAAGCAAATGCACAATGACTGAGAAGAAGCCAAAAAAGAAGAGTTTCATTCCTACTATTTATAAAAGAAATTCATGTACAAGTTTGTTCCAAAAAATTCCTACTAGCAAGGGCCGAACCCGCATCTATACACGGCCAACAATATGAAAATAAAAAAAAACGAGGAAGCATGTCTACTCTTTTTTCTTCCTCGGCTTCCTTTTCAGTGTAGACCCGCTGGAGCCGCCGCTACCTTTCCTCTTTGAGCCTTTACTTTTCGGTGGTCGGTCTCCAGGCGGGGGCATGATCTCGACATCCTCCTCTGAGCTTGAATGAATAGGGATGCTTCCTGCGGGCGGAGTTGGAGGAACAGGATCAAGTGTAGAAGGTGGAAGGGGCACACTAGTGTCGAAAACTGTACCACCAAGAGATATCATTCTGAGCGGAGCTGGACCAGGTGCCGCCATCCCACCTCCAAAACTGCCACCATGAGCCGCTGCTCCCATTTCAGCATCGATTTCGGCCATTATTTCCTCTTCGTTCATCGCTCGGGCCTCGCTGGAAGCATCAGTAATTGGCATCGAAGAGCCTGAAGCAGGGGCAACTCCGCCCATCACAAATGGCAGGTCCGCAAAAGGATCACTATGACGACCAAGGAGTTCCTCCATCATTTGCTCATCAAAAACAAGCGTGCTTCCCTGCATTTCGTCAAGTGGGGCAGTTGTAGTTACAGTGGTCGCTCCGGTAACGATAGCCTCCTGCATATGATGTGATTCTTGAGTGACGGAGGCGCGACCGGTGTAGCATCGATCACTAGACAAAAAATAAGAGAACTGTTAGAACTTAATTCGAGTGACGATTTTCTAACTTAAGACAGATATGTGGAATGTTCAGAATACCTTCATCAGTTTGGCTTGTAGATGGCTGAATGGCTTCAGCAACTTGCTCTGTAGCCGAAGACATCTGCGGCTGATCCGGATTGTAGGCAGGAACAGCTTGGGGATCGACCGCGGGCAAGGGTTCAGGCTGGGTTGATGCTAGAATTTCAAGACTTGCATCATGGTGTTCAACCCCAGAGCCTTCTCCTACTTCCAAGTGCTGGGTGCCAAGTCTCTCCTTCTCATAAGAAACCATTGACTCATGGAGAATCTTCCTTTCATCTTCATTCAGCAGACGATTCTCGAGCTCAAACTCATCAATAGACTCACCCAGATGCACCGCCTTCTCCTCCTCAACCAACCAGCCCCAGGCGTTGTATAAATGTGCCGGGTAATCATCAAGCCAGGCTAGACACATGTGCCTCAACACGTTGGCGTTGTAATCGACAAGAAGATCTTCAATATCGGCTTCTAGCCTGGACTCAGCCGATTTCACCTTCTCCTCGACCTCAGTCTCCACCTCGCGAACCTTAGCCATGGCCGCATCCCATTCACCCCGAAGCAAGACAGCCTGTTCGCATGCCTCCTGGGCTTCGTTGTTCGCATCATCCCTTTCCTTGGCCATGTCAGAGAATTTGGCCTTGAGCTCGTTGAGTTCCTTGACCGCCGCATCCCGTTCGGTGGTGACTGTAGTATTTCGGTGGCCCATCTCCTCCACCAAGGCAATGTGTGTCTACCTCAACATATCCATCGCCACAGTCGCTTCATCAGCTTTTTTGGTGGCCTCAATTTTAGATTTCCGAGAAGACTCGGCCTCAGTATTGAGCACTTGGATGATTTGGTCCCTTTGGACGAGTTCAGTCTCCATCTTTTTAATCGCCCTAGCCCGCTCAAAGGCCACCTTTGAAGCTTTCTCTGCAGCCTTCACCCACTCTTTATCTGGGAGTATATATCATGAATGTAATCATGCATTGTATTTTCGGCTTCCGAGGGGATCCTCTTTAAATGAGGAGGAAAGACATAGCCGTCGAAGCATATGTTTGGAACTCCTTCCTCAGCTGAGCGATTTTAATAGCCCCTTCCCCCGTAGGCTCGGTTAGGACCTGCTCTGCAATTATGGGAGCCATAGTATCAGCCCTCTGGTGTTCAGGCCTAGAAATTTGAGAAGACGGTCGGTGTCGCGGAGGCTCTGGTGGGTGTGAAACATGAACAGGAGGTGGAGATGGAATTCTAGGAGGTGGCGAACGGGACCTAGATCGGTGTCTATAGTCTCTATCCCTATCCCGTTCGTATCTGTCCTGATTGGAGTACCCGCGATCGCGGTCTCTATCTGAATTTCTCCTGCGGGGCTCATAATAAGAAGAAGACTTTCGAGCTGAGCGAAGGCTCCCTAACATTGATCCTCTCCCAGACATTGTACCTGAAAGTGAGAAATGAAAGAAAAGCTAGTGATCTCTTGGATTGGACGATTTACGATTATGAATCATGTAGTGCGGTGAAGTGTATGTATGTGCAACCCTCCGACCAACCGGAAATGTCGGCCGCACTCATAGCAAGCGACTCGCTCAGATCAAGAGCACTGTCAAGCTCCTCCATCCCGGTGTCGTGTTGAAACGACACATAATCCGGAATCGGAATATCAGCAAGCCCTTCGAAAGGATTCTCTACTTGCGGGGGAGGAGCCTCCGAAATTCTAATTCCAGGAACAGGCAAAGATACAACCACAGATTTCAATCTCATGGATTTAGAATGCTTATGAGCAACTGCCTTGCCTTTTCTCCTTCCTCCTGAATCCTGAAAACTGCCAGAAGGCCCAGCTATAAGTTCATCATCAGTGGGTGTTCTCTCCGGATCAACTCCTTCGGTTATCACGACACCGGACGCTTTGCATTTCACCCGCTTCTTCGAGACCGCTCTAAGTGTCCTTTCCAGCCTTATGCTTTGCTTCCGTTCGATCAGCCCGACAATTCTCAAGTTTCTGTCGGTTAGAACCGAGTCAATGTTCCTCTCTTCACCCGGAATTGCTTGGAGGATCCGAACTAATTCTTTGAAATACCCACCTTCAGGTCATGAGATTGCGGCTATAAAAGAAGAGAAGTATGTTAGTTTTGGGAACGATTATTATTATCTCGATAATTCGTGAGAAAGACTGCAACGCTTACGTCTATCCAACCATCGCCTAGCGAATCCAGGGGGGCATCGAACGTAGAACCATTCTGCTTTGAAGTAACTCAGCCTTCCCCAGAACCCCGTTACTATTTGGCAGTTCCTAACCGCTTCCAAGAATGTGAAAGAAGGGCTATCTCCATGGCTATTAATGTTGAAGAGATATCTAATCTCGATCGGCTTTGGTGGTCGAAAGAGAATTTCCATAAAAATAATGAAAGTGCTATTCAACAAGGCGTATCCATTGGGGTGTAGCTGAGATGGAGCGATTCCAAGGAATGACAGCATTTCCCTTATATACTAATTAAATAGAGGAAGTATCCCCGCTGTGCAAGCATGACGATTGAAAGCAGTAAACACCTCCGGGGGAGCATGCAGTCTATCATCTGACCCTGGAAGTAGTACGTCGTCAAGCGATAAGCCATGTCTTAGGAAAATCCGTCCCAGCATACCTTCGGAGATGCCGGACGGCACAGAGTTTTGTGGACTGCAAAGGAACCTGGCACCTGGAAACTCATCCGGAGCTGGATCTATGACTTCGGCCTCGATGGCCGGTATCTCGATTATTGGAGGAATTAAACTCTAAGCATCTTGTTGTTGTGAGCTTGAAGATTCCATTACTAACCAGCTTATGAAAAATCATCGTTAAACAAATAATAAACCCGTGCATCCCCCGGTGTGAAGTGTGTGAATGTGTAGTGTAGTGTAGTGTAGCCTATTACTTGAAAAAATTCAGAGAAATTAGAGAAAATGTCTGAACAACGAGACTTAAAAATTCAATTGGAGTGACCGTCATCGCTGACCGTCACAACCGTACTACCCAGACTTCGGAGATCGATCCGGGTTAAAGTTCGTTAAAAGTTTATTAGAATCCAATCAAGTTACAGTTCCATCGACGAGCTTCGCAAGACAGTCAGATATGCCATTCTAAGGTCAAGTCCAATTATGCAAGTTTGAAGCTCATCGGAGTCAGTTATTCAAGTGTGAAAGAGATTACAAGTTCTTCAAGGTTCAATTCGTATCGGTCACAAAAGTCCGGTTCATAACGATAATTCGTATTTTTATGTATGCGATTTTGAATCGGTTAAAGCGGAAGACTTCGAATCGATCCAGGGTGATCATTTCGTATCGATCAGCTCGACCTCCGTTTCGTATCGATCACTTTATCCTTCATTTCATGTCGATCAATTCACATCCACTCGCATCGATCGAGCTAACCATCCACATATCAATCAAAGGTGTGCCATCTTCGCATCGATTAGTAGCGATCCAAGGCAACTGATATTGAATGGCCATTCCTCGATCGGTACGAGAGTAAGGTCGATACGAAACGAAGTGCCTTCTTCTTCCCCAATCGATCGATACGAAGATCGAACTACCATTCTCCTTCCCCAAACTGCTCAAACACCATGGCAATTTTCTCTGAGCCGACTCCGGCCTTGGTATCACCGAATATCGATCATATATGTAAATAGATTGGCAATTGATTTCGAATCTCGTCGCTACAACGTGGGTTAGCCATTCATTTACCTGATTTCAACGATTAGTTCAAGGGATTGGAGGTTTGGATCGATTTGAAGGCAAGAACAGTTTTCTTTTCTCTGAGTCTCTTTATCGATACGAAGACAAGGCAGAAGAAATGAGAAGCAAGTGAAAATTTTCTAAGTCCCAACGGTATTTATATGAGCACGAAACCAAGGGGAAAAAAACGATTCATCTCCCAGTCAAACCGGCCGGTTACTGCAGGTCCAACCCTGAATCGATTCGAATAGGCTATTCGAACCCATAGGCTCGAGCCTTCATCGAGGCGAAATTGTCACCAGGGTCCATCGATTCGAGACTGCTATTTGTATCGATTGATTCGACTCCATCCATGATGCATTGATACAAGCTACACCTTTCGAATCCACCGAGTGACGGCCTCCAGAGGCCAATATTCATCGATGCGAATTGCGAATCGTCTGTTCGTATCAAACGACATCAAGTTCATCGATACGAAAATGAAGACCACTGCAATGGAGCCCATCGAAGTTCATAACCATGGATGCAAACGATCATTTCGTATCCATCAAAGCTCGTATCTATCGATACGAACTGTTCATCTCGTATCCATCAATGCGAAGTATATCTATGCGAATAACCATATTTCAACCTTTTACATCGATTCAGGAGAGGATCGATACAAAGGAACATTCAAAAACAACTATCAAGCGTTGAGACAATTCGAATTTCACATCGGTTCAGGAGAGGATCGATACGGGATTCGATACGAGATAAACTGACAACGACTCGTAAACGTACAACGTCAACGAGAGTCAGATTAACATATATGCATATATGTCAGACTAATATTCAATTTTCAACGTCCATAGGAATTGGATACTCATTTGATAACGATTACAATGACAAGCAGCTAATCACAATCAAACAACAATCAGTTACAACAATACAGGGTACAACAGTTAGTAATCAACGGTTTACATTACTAGGGAAATCAGTCAAAGATTACAACTTTCAATGAAAAGACGATAACTGTTCAAAGTAAAGGTTGCAGCATTTCAAAGCACGTCATGTTTTCATAAGACATACTTTGGGGGGCAAATGCTATCCTGCCTTTTGGCAAGGCCGTGACACCAAGAACTCGACTAAAAACCAAGGATAGTTCATCTTGGAGATCGGTTATGCATAGGTTAATGATGGATGCTGGTAAATTTTTGCCTGAGTCTGGATCAGGCTACAATTGATGGGATACGTCGAGCGAAGCCATGGAAGCCACCGTTTCAAATTTCAAGTCAATCCGAGTTTTTATGCTCGAGTTACGATCGATGCAAATTGATGGAAACAGCTCAATTTTTGTATCCATAGCTAAGCCTCTGTTCGAATGCATCAGCTTCGTATCGATCAGAGCGGCAACGACCTCGCATCCATCTGTTTCGAATCCATCGGCTTGCAGTTCTTCACATCCATCTAGTTCGAATCCATCGTCTTTGTATCGATCAGAGTGGCATCGCTCCATAACCGACTTTGTGCTTTAGTTCGAATAGGTCTTATTCGTATCCATTGTCGAGCCTCACTTCATACCGGTCGGCTAATGCCTAATTCGCATCCATCAACTGCAACACGGAGGTCTACTTCGTATCCATCAAATAGCTACCTTATTCGTGTCCCTCAAAGAGAGCCTTGTTCGTATCCATCGATTCATGCTTATTCAAAGCCATCAAGAAGAGCCATGTTCGTATCCATCTAGCTTCACTAGTTTGTACCCATCATGGATCTGCTGTTCGCATCCATCAAGATTGGAATGACACCATCGATGCGAACAGAGCCACATCAATCGATCACAAATCGAACCATTGCCTTTGGCACGAACACATCAGCTGCTCGCGATTCGAACAAGGCGAAATTTTGGGAATGACTCGGTCGACTTAGCGCCAAGATCGGATCGATCCACAAAACGCGCACTACGTCATCTCCGAAGCACGTGCCTACCATCGATTCGAAGGAATCGATTCGAATTGATCGAGTTGAATAGAACGGTGCATTGGGAAAGCAATCTTGCATCGATCATATCTCGCGATCTACAGGTCCAAATGCTATGAAATTTTCACAGGAGCTTACATACAAGATAAAGAATGTCCACATCAAATTTCGACCCCATTGGATGAAATCCTGATCGATATGAATTACGTTCGTATCGATCACGGATCGAGTCGAAACTTCATGGGATCGGTCGCGTGGGCCCACTCACGTGCCAGAAGAAGTCTCCCGAGATCTGAGTGAAATATCAGCCTCCTACACCTATAAATAGACCCCCAGGGCCTACAGAGAAAGGATCTTTTGACGCTCCAACCCCCAGACTCTGCCGGATGCGATTCCATACTCCATTACTGCTGTTGTACTCAAATTTCATAGCTTTCATTCGCTGTAATCCGCTGCAATCAATTATAATCATCAAATAAACAACAATAAAGTGATCAATTTCATAGTGGACGTAGGCAATACGCCGAACCACTTTAAATTCTTGTGTTTCTGTGCGTTTTTATTATTTTCATATCTGTTTTTGGAGTTTTTTGTTAGATAATCCTCTTTTTCCATTTGATTTCTTCATTTTTATCTCTTTAAAAACTTCCAAAGAGTGTTGTGCCCATTTTTGGTACAAACATTTTATATGTGTTTTTAGAATGCAATTGAATGTTATACAAATTTATCTTATTCGGTTTAGTTAACAAAATATTCAACAATTTACATCTTCTTAATTTTCATTATCTTTAACTTATAAGTAACAAATCTCCAATTTCTGTACAGTTTCATTAATCACTTACCTTCTAATTTCTTATTTTTCATTTAGAAGTTTCCAGTTATTAAAATAGTCAAGATTTCATTTTATTACAGTAATTGAAATCCCTAATTTGTAGAAATTTAAGACCTAAATATCGGGTTCCATATCAAATAATTTAGAAATTATATATATATATATATATATATATATATATTTCAAATCATACTTAAGGAATTTAAAAATTAAGATTTGTTTATCAAACCAAATGTGCAGTAAAACTACTACAGCGGTCTTTCCACTTTGAAACTCGAAAATGAAAGTCGTTGATGCGACCGTCATCATCGAAATTATTTTCCAACGACAAAAGAGGGGAGTACAGAACTTATTTCCTTTTTAAAATTTCTTTAAAACATTTCTTTCAAACCACATTGAAAATATTTATATCCGAAAATATTTCCAAATTATACTAATATTATATTCCAAAATCTTTGAAAACAAATTCAAAACCCTGGAATTTAAGTCCTCAAATTTCCAATTAAATTCATTTTGTTTGTAAATTCTATTTGGCAACCAATATTTATAAAAATTTCACTTCCTAACAAACAAACATATTACATACAACTATATCTATTTATAAAATTTATTCTTTCATATACAAAATATAATACTAGGTAAAATTATTTCATTTACCTATATTTCAAAAACAATATTGTGTCGGTCTGCCCTATTAAGTGTTTAGAAGTCCCTATCGATGCCATAGCGTCCTATGTACCGACCAGAATTTATAAATACTAAACAAAAAGAATTAACACAATAAAAAAAATTTATAATACTAACAAATACGCTCTCTCATATATATACACTCAGACAACTCATTCTAGGGTATTACTACTCTATCTCTAATGAGTTAAACCCTACAAAGCTAAGGTTGTCGCCAAACTATAGCTCTGATACCAATTGTAACGATCCACTTTTTTGGATGGTTTAAATCGATAATAAACCACACATGTCAACTCAAACCATTCAAAAGGGAGGATAGTTTATGGGGTAAATAAGAAAATAAGAGAAAAGCAAAAAAAAACACACAAAACCTCACAGCGGAATGGCAAAATACAATAATAAAATAAACAGTTCATGAAGCTGTTTTACAAATAACATTTGATTACACTAATAATATATCAGAGTTATACATACCGCAGGAATAATAAGATAATGCAGCGGAACAACATGATACAACGGAATAATAATAATATAATACTAAACTCCGTCTTCGTCCTCCAGAAATAAAGACTTCAACACTGAAATGCTTAGGCCGGCTCGAGCGTAATGAAAAGATAAAACACTCGAGTCGGAACTAAAAGATCTTATGTAAGTTAAATAAACATAAGTAAATATGAGTGTAACGGCTTCAGAGATGTTTACATGATTTTACATTTCCTATCCAGTGTCCAACGTGCGTACAATAACTTAAGAGATGTTCGGGATTCCATCTCCTAAGGATCCGTTAAACTATCTACATATGTAATACAATATGCTATTATAATATGTCTACAGTAAAGTAAAATATTAAAATAGCTTTAAGGCGTTACCCATATCCCCTTAACACATTTTTATATAAGCATCGTAGTCTATACAGTACCGTAATTCCTCTATAACTGGAGGGCTATCAGAAGGCACTCCATAGTGTACGACACAAACCAAACTCGTAGTGGGCTCGATCAGGATAAATATGACAAGGCACATGAGGCAATGCCCAGGGTAGGATACTACCGTTTTGCAGAACCGGGCTGGTGGTAACGCTTAGCAGCTACTACCGCCCACCTTGAGACACAATCCCATAATCAAAGGTGCACACCAATCAAATCACAAAGTAATAGATATGGTTTCGAAGAAGCATGCTTGATAGGGGGAGCAACCCCACTTGGCCCAGGTATAGCTCCTGTTTTAGTCATTTTAATATGACCCGAAAGTCAAGGCTATCCATCATCATTCTCTTACTTCATTCCAGTAGCGTTCACCAAATCATCCTAATTCATTCTGGATTCTCAACCACGTGCACGGTTATTAAAGTGGTTTCAGTATTGGCAGAGAGTAGGACAATATCTGATCTCGGTCTCTTTAACAACCAAACGCTTATTTCACCGGTTGGTTCTTTTACGTTTCAAAACTGATTCACAATTGATATCAAAATATCATATTTACTTTAAAATATCCTTCATTTCAAAACCATCATATTTACACAAAATATGTCATTTCACTAGAAAATATCATTTCAAATTCCAACGTAGGTTATAACATCATTTAACCACATTCGCCTTTAAATCAAGGATTCAAATATAAACACCACAACTTTTGCACAGTTTTGAAATTTTAGAAAATAGTTTGAATAGTTTAAATAGTTTTAAATAGTTTTAAATAGTTTAAATAGTTTAAAATAGTTCTAAATAGTTTAAATGGTTTAAAATAGTTTAAATAGTTTAAATAGTTTTAAATAGTTTCAATAGTTTTAAATGGTTTAAATAGTTTAACTAGTTTAAAATAGTTTAATATAAAATAGTTTGAGTATTGGAATTGGTTTATATAGAAAAATAGTTTTGAAAATCTAAATAATCTGAATTTTAAAATAATAGATTTTAAACATTTTATATTAAAATAATTTATTTTGAAAATAGTATCAAATCAAACTGTTTCGTCCATTTCAACAAACCTGGACCATATCCAGATTTCAAATCAACAAAACTCAATTTTAATCTTTCAATCCAATTGACTCAATTTCGATTTAGTTCAAAATCAATTTGATTTCAGTTTCAATTTGAAATAACTTCAATTTCTAAAATATTCATTTTTAACTTCAAATTCGGTTCAACAATTCAATTCAATGATTTAAATTCAATTCCATTCTTATTTTAAACCATTTCAATTCATATCAATTTCAAGCGCAATTTCAATTTACTTATTTAAACCATTTAAATCAAATTTAACTTCATTGTTAAATTTTAAGATCCAAATCCTTAAAATAATTCAATTTCCAAAATTAAAGTCATATATCAAATACACTTCACATTTCCATTCCAGTTCTTTAAAACAATTTCTTTTAACAAATTTCAATTTCAACATTTCAACGCTTGAATTAGAAATAATTTAATTCATATAAATCCAAAAAAATTATTCCTTTAAACAGTGTCATTTAATCAAAATCCAAATTTTAAGATTTTTAAAACCATTTAATTTGACCAATCCGCTGTCCGTATATAATTTTCTATTCTATGGCAAAGTGATACAGATATATATCATTTCAACCCGCAATAAATTTAAATTTTCGAATATATATCATTTCAACCCATATCCTGAATAACAATTTTTCAAATCCATAAAATCGCTCGGGTTTATCATTTCAACCCATAATGATTTTTCCTTAATCCACAAGATCATTCGGGTATGTATCATTTCAACCCATGGTGATTTTTCTAACAATAACTAAGGGAACTTCAGTGTGATAATACATATAAAATAAACATAACATCAAATCATCCAAAATGTCAACAACTAAGTATCCATCACAATCATCATTCAAATCAACCAATAAATTACAACAATTAGCCGGTTATCATTATTAGGTATTTAACTAGCAATTCGATTCCAATATTAATTAAATTCAATATAAATTCAAATTATATTTAAATGACAATTTAAATATACCAAACAGCAATCAATAAATTTCTAATCACATTATAAATTTAGTTTAACTAACATAAGACGATTTAGTATTCGTGAGTGGGTTAAAACACTCACCTTTGATTTATCGTCGATTTAAAATCTAAATAAAGCCCAAAATTTGGGCAGTCTCCAAATCCAATCAAACCTGTTTCAGATTGTCTGGAATTTCGATACGATCGCAACAGAGAAAACAGTGTCCAAAT
Source organism: Allium fistulosum (assembly GCA_030737815.1). NCBI lineage: Eukaryota > Viridiplantae > Streptophyta > Magnoliopsida > Asparagales > Amaryllidaceae > Allium > Allium fistulosum. Next base: position 599,558,220 of record CM060908.1, read on the forward strand.
CCGAGTTTGTATGCAAAAGTTATCAGTGTTAGAATTTAGAAATTTAAATTTTAAAATTAAAATTAACAAGGGTAACTAAGTAATTTACAACGTCGTCCAAACACTAGAGAATGCTCGACCTCGTTCAAACCACGTACAGCCAGCGCCAATAAATGCCCAAACGAACGCTGCTCCGAGCCACAACAGCCTGATCCATCATCACCAACGATCTCGCCGTGTCACGGCGCCCCCTCCATAGCCACGCAACCATGCCCGCCGCCCTCTGGTGATCACCGCCGCCGCGCCTTTTAAGGCCAAATCATCTTTAATTTTCCCTTAACATTCATAATTGTGTTAAAGTAGTTCTCAAACACATTTTTCTCATCATGCATTACGTCCAGATTATGCCGAAGTTTCAAATTCTTCCAATATGGTAACTCGCAAAATATACTTTGTTTGCACCAATTATGAATTTGTCCTTTACCAGGGATTTTAGGCTCTCTTCCTATCTCATGTATTTTAGGATAATCTTGCACGATCTCATACACTTGTTCACTACTCAGAATGTCAGGTGGCTCTAAAGTAATGGTTGAATTTTCCTTGAAGTTTTTCTTATCAAATCTAAAACGATCGTTTGGATGCAAAAAACGACGATAATGATCCCACCAACACTATTTGCCACCATATTTTAATCGAAAAGATTATGTCGAATCCATACAGATAGGACAAGCGAACTTGCCGCTGGTACTCTAGCCAGAAAGCATCCCATATGCTGGAAAACGACTTATTGTCCACAATAAAGAAGCAAACATATTGAGAAAAAAAAAATCCTTGACACGTCGTAAGTAACAACGCCATATATCCATACTTTTTTCAACTCATTAACTAAAGGTTGCGAATATAAATCTATTCCGTTTTTGGGATTCTTTGGTCCACGAATAATCACAGTTAAAAACATGTATGAATTCTTCATACACATCCACGGAGGTAAATTGTAAGGTGTTACAATAACTGGCCTGAATAAGGTTTTCTGAACGAAGTAAAAGGCGCGAAACCATCCGTACACAAACCAAGTCGAACATTATGCGATTCTTTAGAAAAAACGAGATAAACTATATCAAAATGTTTCCATGCCTCGCCATCAGAAGGATGACATAAAATCACTTCCTCTCGTTGTCGTTCATTGTGTCATCGCATGTGTTTCGCGGTAGCAAAAGATGAATATAACCTTTGTAATCTAGGTGTAAGTGGAAAATAATGCATACGAGTGAAAGGTACACCTTACTCATTGGTTTTTGTAGACTTGTATCTTTTTATATTGCAGAATTTACAATTCGTAAGGTTTTTATCTTCTTTCCAATATATCATGCATCCAACTAAGAATGTGTCAATTTTTTCATACGGCAAACCGAATGTAGATGCTTCCTTTTTTAATGAATACCGGTTACATGCCAACACATTGTCAGGCGGAAGCATTTCCTTACACAAACTTAGAATCGCATTCATCATGTTTTTCGATGCAGTATTCAGATTTTATAGTGATTAACCTAGATGTAGCCGACAAGTGTGTCATTGCACAACCTTTATAAAGCGGTCGTTTCGATGCTTCTAACAAATCAAAAAACTTTTTAGCTTCCGAGTCAATTTCTTCTACATCAGGTTCATCAGTCCACATACTTGGACCGGCAACATCATGAACCATTTCTGTCATTCTATCTCCCACACTATAGTCATCAAAATCAACATCGATGTTTTTGGTTGCATCTTCAACTACGACTGTCGAATCATGCTTTGTCCCCGATTCACCGCACGTAATAATTCGGCATAAAACCAAAATTATGCAAAAGAAAAGTTATAGTTTTGTAATCTTGAAGTTTCATGCAATGACATTTCTTACACAGACATCGAATTTATTTCATCTTTGTTTTATTACAAGACGCCACTTTTAGAAATGCTTCCATGCCATTTCTGAAATGCAATGATATTTATCCTCTTTTCCATCCAGGCTCATACATCCAAGTTCAAACTTTCATATAATCCATCTTTTACTGTATAATTAGAAATAAATTAAATTATATTTTATATAGTAAATTAAATTAATGTTAATACAGTGTATCTAATTGGTTTTTGATGGGTGATGGGAGGTCATGGTTGGGTCATTTGATGATGCAAAGACCTCATATAAACGAAGTTGCAGTAGTTATTAATTTGTACCCGTTGTTCGGTTTTGGTTTTAGTTTTTCTAAACTTATTATACTACACAAAGAAGCTCTTTGAGTGAAAATCTCCATCATTCATATATACGAAATCGTTATGCATTGAAAATTTATAAAATTGAATAATTTAATTAAGTAATGAGAAAAATTAGGTGATGGCAATGTTCCATATAAAGATGTATAATGTTTTTATTTAGTTGATAAATTGACTTATGTAAATTTTGTTCTCGAATTTCAGTTTTGGGAGGAAGTCATCAAACCCAAAAGTAGACATTGAAGGAAGTGGTAAAATTTTGAAGTTAGATAATCAACCAAGCAGCCTTATTTCTTGGTTCTATTTATTTGGTTCGGACTCACCAGGTGTGATGCTAAACTAAATATTAATCAATATATTCTATAGGGCTAAGCGATCGCCGCCCTCATTTGCAAACAGAAACCTTCATTTAAATTAATGGTTTTAGGGTCCGGCATATGTGCACATCGCATTGTTTTCAATGACCAACACCACATGCTTGGACGTCTATGATCCATCGTCGCAAATACACTTTTCAATGGTAAACATATCGTCGTCAGATGTGAAGAAATCACAATGTCTGGTGGTCTGGTTTGGAATAAGATGAAATATTAGAGGGTTTTGAGGAAGCAGATGAAGATTAAGCCTTCTCATGGTCCTATTCATTTAAGAGCTCCTACTAAAAAATTTTGGAGGTCTGTAAGAGGCATGATCCATCATAAGATCAAACCAGAAGCAGCAGCTCTTGGAATGCTCAAATGGTATGGAGGAGTACCACTACCATATGATAGAGTCAAGAGGATTGTCATTCCTGATGCTCTCAACTAACATTCTTACTTTGTTTATCACTGCATATATGCTTTAATTCGCAATGCATAAATTCATGTTTACTGAATTTCCATTTGTATATATAGTAGTGACTAACTAATTGTTTTAGCATATAGGAATATATTAAGGTCAACATATTCCTTAATATATGTCCTTGCATAATATTTACACTAGTAGTCAAGTTTCGGTTGATTTGTTTCTCTATAGTTGTACTTATTCGTCTGCAAATGCAGTTATACGATGCTCTGATATTTGCAAGAGTGCTTATAATGCACAATCAATACATATTAAAGCCATTTATCACAATGGTGCCCCATTTATCGTGAATTCTCTGTGTCATATTAATCATGCACAATCAATATAATATTTCAAACTCCATTAAAAATAATTTTGTTAACTAATTATACTCAGTCTTCTTACTATTAATTTAGGGTGTTGTAGCTCCAAGCCTGGTTCATCTACTGCCTCATGGGATAGCTATCTAAGCAGGTTAATTGGAACCACAATGACACAATCAAGGTTAATTTTTTTAATTAATATAACTTTATGTAGTCTCTTTGTTTTGTAGGCGCAAGTAATGTAATTCTACTTTATAACATTTCATAGCTTTGGACATTTTTGAAAATTTCAAATCTGCTTTTAGTTCTTCATTCTAGATGCTTATAACGTGGAACTTCTCATGTTAATTTTCAAATCGTTTCCCTTCTCATTGTACCAAGTAAATTGAAATGTACCAAAATTTTCCATTAATAAATGTGGTTAAGAATGTTATTTTGTTAAAATACAGCATTATTACAATTGGTTGTCTATTCATGTTCTGTACGACTTCTGATCGAGCAAAAAAAAAGTTATGCTTACACATTCACTTAATTTAGACTTACATGGAGGTGTATTCTCTTTTGTAATTAAACTTAGATTGTCAATAGTTATTGCTATTTGAATTATGAATCTAAAAAATATGTTGTTTCACACTGTAGAGTATTTTATAATGACAAGTTTATTCTATTGCTTACAATGCTACCTTAAATGGTGTGACTTTTGGTAAACTTTTGTTTGAATCATGGTTAACTGTTAATAGGTTTAATAGGGGCTGGAGGACAAGAGAAAGGCAAAAAAAATTGATTAGTTATGAGAGGACAAAACAACTTGCACAACTCTGCTCAAGGAAGAGAAGATTGCTGATGAGATACTTAGTGGTCAACTTGATATTTTAGCTCCACTGAAGTATTAGAGTTGTCGATGAAGATGTCGATGGAGCCACTGTTGGCTATGACACAACTACAACTAAATATCACAAAAAAGATGGAAGAAAGAAACTTGATGAATTCTAGATGTGCCCTGTTCACATCAATTCAATATCTATATAACTATCATCTTCCTACTGTCACATTCCATTTCCAGCATGTAAATGTCTTACTTATAGTACAGTTTAGTATTTGTTTAACATGTACATCTTTGTGTTTGTAACTCACTCTGTAGTTGAACCCTCTACTATTATAGTCCGAGTTTGTAGCCACTGTAGTCAAAGAAAAGATTTTATATATAGTGCCCATATTTTTTAATGCTTTGACTTTATTTCATCTTCTAACTACATTATGAAGTGTCAAATATTTTTTTACTTGCTATAGTTTCTTTCATTTGAGTATTAACCGTTGATTACTTTATGAAAGATAATAGGTACTACAAACATGTTTTCAATCAGCTTTCGTGCATAACTTATTACTAACCGGTGTATATATGTAAAATAGGCAGAACTAATGGCTAAAATTAATAATGTACAATAGTATACTAACATTAACCCATGTGCGAAGCATGGGTTCCTTACTAGTTATTTTTAAATTATGTTGACCCCCACTATTAACTTTCTATTATCAACTTTCAAGAGAACTAAAAGCACAAGCTTAACACAAACATATCACATGCATATTGGTTTCTTACTATGTTAATGTAATTTTCCAGCGAGTTGATATCAGATTGGTGCATTTATTTTTATTTTTATTTTGCGTTGATAATGTTTATAAATTCAACAACTCTGAACTAGATAATCATAATTTTTAATTTTCATTTCCAATATTTAATTACAGTATTATCTTCACTCTAGACACCTTATATCACATAGTCTATGTCTTCATGTCAAATCTAATAGCTTACAACAGCCAAATTTCAAGGCATGATGATGTAATTAAGCATTAGCATTCCACATCTAATTTGATTTGCTAATATCATACTCAATTTGACCGATTTCAATAAAATTACAAGGAATTAAGCAATAACATATCAAACCTCAAAAGTAAATGAACACCGAATAATTTCTCAGTGGTTATGTAAAAATGCTTATTATCAAGTCCACAGAGACGGCTCTTACTCTGCACAATTAATCAGACTAACTAGAGATATGAACACGAAAGTTAAAAGAGAAACATACCGCGTAAAAGTAGCGAGTAGAACAATGACCCAAAAAGAGAAGCATAGAGATATGTAAAAAGTATTGGTGGCAACCAAAAATGAACCATGAATCCAAGCAAGTCAAATTTTTTTTCATCATCCAATCCATGATGCGTTGTTGTAGTACAGAACCTCATCAATATATCTCATAGGTAGAAAAAAACGCTACCACCCTTTTTCAATCAAAAAAGTATAAAATTTATAACGTCAAAAAACATTGCAGCAAGTAAAAAATTGCCAAAATCAGCGAATATAAACCCACAGCAGCTGATACAGGTCAGCAAGCATGATGTTCAGCAAATAGAATCATATTATAATTACCTTTGGCCAAAATCAAAAGATCTGGAGGCGAGTTTGAGACGAAATTATTGATGGAGACGCTTGATAATCACAATTTGAGACGAAATTGTTGACGGAGGCGGGGAGATCTAGATCGACGATTGTAGAATTAGGTTTTTTTTTCGTTCTTCAATTCGTGAATAATTGGGGTTAGGAGAATACGTCAGAAAGGTTGGAAATATAGGTTGATTAAAGTTTTAAAAAAAAAATATTTTTGTTGTACTGCAAAAGTGTAGGGATGGCGTGAGAAATTTTACGCCTTTCTTACACCAGTTTGGATTCGTAGAAAATTAACAGAGGCATGAAAATGGCATAGGAGATTATCTACATCTTTTCTATAGCATAATTTTGGCGTAGCAAATTTCCTACGCCTTTCCTACGTTGGTCTGGAATTGTAGAAAATTGACAGAGGCGTGGAAATGGCGTAGGAGATTATCTACGTCTTTTCTACATTATAATTTTGGTGTAGGGGATTTCCTACACCTTTCCTACGCCTCGATTATTTTTCTACATATTGAAGTTGACGTAGAAAAGGCGTAGAAAATTTCTTTACGTCTTCCCTATGTTTTTACCTTTTTCTACCTATTTCCTATGACATCCCTACGTCCCGTCTTTTGGCGTAGGAAAGGCGTCGAAAACTTTGTGTAGGAAATTGAAGTATTTTCTAGTAGTGTGTGGTAGGAGACTTGTGGCGAAGGATGCAAGAAGCCAAGAACAAAGAAGTGAATCTTGCCTCTGATGAATATTGAGTCATTGTTTATGACCAATTTCCCTTTGTCATCAGCAATGAATTTTGGTAGGGTTGGGGCAGTTCCATCTAAAAGACTTTCCAGACCATATCCTCTAATTGTTGTCTCTACTTGAAATTTTGTGGTAACAAGCTGTGACGCCCCACCTCGAGATCCACACTAACAAAGAGAATTACTATGTAATATTGTCTGCTAGTGCAGAGAATAACGCTGGTTAGGAGCGACCATCCATGAGCTTTGTCTTAAACAAGTATCGAATACGTCGATTGAGTGTCCATTTTTTTCCTCTCTTTTTTTCTTAAGTGGATCGACATACTCGATTCGGGTTTAACACAAAACTACGGTGACTAAGGATCGTATTCAGAACAAATATAACAACATCAAATATCTCATATCACAGAACAGGAACATACAAACTTCCACAAAAAAAGTTGTTTTCATCAAGAAGAACCATGATCAGTTGGCTTTGAGGTTTGATGAGATTCTTGAGAGAATTGTTGGTCCATTTGAGGAAAGGTGTTTGAGGGATTTTCATCAGTGGAGCTTGCGTCATTTTTCATGGTGATTGATGGCAAATCTTGATGGGAGAAAAGAGGATGAAGCCATTGCACTACAAAAAAGAGGGCTATTTTCCAACCCATAATTCCCTACACCATCCCCATGCCGCGTAGGCGCGGCGTAGGGAAAACGTGGAAACATAGGGAAGGGGTAGGGACGACGTAGAGAATTCCCTACACATTTCCTACGCGCACCAGGTTCTCCAACAATTGACATGGCGTAGGGAATGTGTAGGGAATTGCCTACCTATTCCATACACCTTATTGTTCTCCCTACGCATTCCCTACGCCCTAGTAAAAATAAAAACTTAAACCCTAATTTAAAATGATTAAAACTAAAATAAAAAACCCTAATCCTATGCCCTAGTAAAAACCGGCCACCCCATTTTTCATTTCACCCGATCTTCTTCAGTTCTCTTTTGAGAATAAAAATGGCGATGTTTTTTTTTCTTTGCAATCTGAATTAGAGCTTGCGATTTTGTGCTTGCTGTCTGGAGCTTTGTGCTTTCTCGATAGCCTTGAGACGCTATCGTCTTCTTCGCTTGCTCGTGGAGGCTTACGAAATTTAGGGTTTTCAAATTTGGGGCTTCGATCCCTTTTATGCTTTGCTTTGCGAAATAAGGTCGGCTTTGCTTGGCTTTGGCTTTGGCTTCTTCTATTCGTCGATGTCGGCTTGGTTATTCGAACTCAGACCATCTCTGGTATGTTCGTACTTCCGACAGTTTGAATTCGATGGATATTTTATGTAGGCCGATGATGATTTTAGGGTTTTGTTGTGATTGTGCGTTGAAGCTTATGCCGATGATGATTCTTTTGGGTTGATTTTATATGGTTTCGAACTTTCCTATTTTTCAATTTCCTGATATGATCATACCCTTGATACACACGGCTTTACATTGAGACGTTTGATTCTTCTTGATTCTCACGGCATTAAAACTTTCCTATTTTTTTATTTTTGACTTTTTCAACAATACAGATACGCGCTTGATATTTTTACTCGTGAATTTTATCTCTGTCCATTTTGATTCATGAATTTTATGTTGGCATCTGCATTGGAGATTTTGATGTGAACTCTTTTTTTCGGCCCCTGTGAGCTTCGACTCTGGCCATCTTCTCTGGTTGGACTTGCAGTTGCATTCCATTCCAGTTTTACTTGCATACCTTAAAATTGATTACAATTTTGGGGCTATTGCACTGTTAGTTGGTATTTGGTGTTTGAATTCGATTTCTCTGTGAATCATTTGTAGTCATACACTTGAGTCTTTCTTCGGGTCTGCATTTCATATGCTTCTCTATTGCACTTCCTTATTGTCACTTCCTCGGTTTGCCTGTTGTTTGTGGTCAGTTGCGTCGAGTTGGTCTTGTTTGCACTCACTACTGTCTTGAAATTTGCATTCCATTCTGTTTCATTGGACTTGGTCCGGTTTTGGTCCGGTTTCAAAGTTGTTCGCCAGTTGCATTCCTCTTTATTCTCAGTAAAGAGTAAAGTCTATCTAATCATCAAAGTATTTAGTCTTTTCAAATATACAATTTTCTTTTTTCCTTTGGAAATATCCGTGTATTAGTAGTTACTGAAATCCAGCCTCATAGTTAATAAATTCAACTAGTTCTTTGTTACAATTATCAGTTCGTTGAGAAAGATCAATTTAAATATTTTTGTACTCATTTTGCTCTTTTAATGCACGTGCTCATGCAATCTTTTTATGGTCATAGAAGGATAGTGTATTAAGGGTTTGAATCATCAGTAAATATGTAATGTATCAGCTTAACGCTGCACGACAGGCATGTTTAGGTTTAAGACAAATATATAAGTACAACTTTCTCACATTTATTCAGATACAATAGTGCATTGTCACATATACTATTTTTCTAGCAACAAAATTCACATCGTTTAATATAAATTCAAAGGGTACTGACATCGATACATCTGCTTACATTTCAAACAAGCAAAACTCTACCTAATTAAACATGGTGTCTGCTTCATTGGTTTTAAGTGGATTCCCAAAGCTTGACCATATACGAAACTAGAGCTTAGGGATAGTTTCATGAACGCCTTTCTGGTAGCATCCATTGGAAGGTTTGCTTTAGGGGTTCTTTCCTTTAAATTAGCTCATAAAACATTTAAACTAGACTTCATGACCCTGACGTTGCAACATTTAGATTGAGTCTTGTGTTCTTCACTTTTGTATAGTCTGCATCCATGTTGATACTGTGCATTTAGTTCCAGTGCACTTTGATCGTCCAGTACAGTTGTCTGGTCTGATTGCTTGCCTGATGGTTCTGCATTGTAGTATTGTTGCACTGTGAAGCTTGCATGTTGTACTTGTACAGTGTCAAGCAAAGTCTTCATTCCATTCATGTTTGTTTTGTAGTAGCACTGTGCTTGAGTCTTTTGTGGCATTGCATTGAGCTTAATCTCTGTTGAATAATGGTCTACATTGTTGCACATATCAGTTTGATTGTCTAGTGCCTTCTTGACTCTTTTGTCTGTGCATTGGCCTTGAGTTGAACCTTTATGTATATTTGGGTTTGACCTTATGCACCCCTGTCCCTGTAGTGTTATCACGTGTATATATCTATGTGCACGTCTTTGTGGCATGTACAGTGATACACTGTGCATGTCACACTGTTCGTTTGATGAATTCAAATATAAATAATGATGAATAACCCAAATAACCGAGGCAAATATTATTTTCAAAATCATCTTTTATTTTAAATTTCAAAAATATTTCTCTTTCAATTTTACTGCGTTTGAAAATATTTTTGCAGATCACTCGGATGCTGGAATCAGACTGGAATGCAGTTGAAGACAAAATACGAGTGTGAGTGATATGTAGTGAGGATACTAATGTAAATCAGAAATTGTATTGTATTCAGTAATTGTACAATTATAGTGAGAGTCAGAATTTGTACCATTCAAAATTTGTAATGAAATTGTTTGAATAAAATTTCTGTTTGAATTCAAATTCTGTGTTGTTCAATTTTATTCAGTATATGTTCATTTAATCTGTGAGAAATGAAATAGTACAATATCAAATACATTTATACGAATATATATGTTTATTATCATCAAACAAAAGATATATGACGATCATATAATCGCATATTCCACATAATGCGTATGGAAATAGGCGTAGGGAATGCGTATGGAAATAGGCGTAGGTAAGGCGTATGTAATTAGGCGTAGGGAATGCGTATGGAAATAGGCGTAGGGAATGCGTATGGAATGCGGCGTAGGTAAGGCGTATGGAATGCGGCGTAGGGAATGCGTATGGAAAGAGGCGTAGGGAACCCGTAGGGATTTTTTTGCAATGCATTGTTTTCCAACCTCTTCTTTTGCGTAGGGATGGCGTAGGTAAAATCTTTTCCCTACGCCGCGCCTACACCAAACTGGCGTAGGGAATCCAAAATTCTTTTGTAGTGTTGGGCAATGTATTGCTCTGATACCAAATTAATAAAATGAGATGTTCACCAGAGAAAGGAAATTAGGGTTTTGATTTTATTACTCAAGGCAAAAACGTACAACTTTATCGATACAGTCATCCTTACTTATACATTTTACAAAAGACTTATTCGACTGAATAATAACTGGCCAATTATGGATCAGATGTGTGCACACACTTGTGCACACAGGTGCATGTTAACGTTTATAAAACGTTTATAAAATCAAGTAAGAAGAAGAAGAAGATAATTCATATTATTCAGCAAGACGGCTGAGCAAGAAGATTAATTCATTAGGGTTACAGAGATAGGTTTATATAGATAGAAAACAGATAAAAGGCCAAACAGATAAAATGCCAAACGGATAAAAGGCCAAACGGATAAAAGGCAAAACAGTATGCTAACATCCCCCCTCAAACACGCGATGGTACAGCAAGAAGCATCGAGAGTTTGCCAATGAAAAATCTATGACGTTCGATAGTGTGAGCCTTCGTGAAGAAATCTGCAAGTTGCGTCGATGACGAAGTAAAAGGCATAGAAATGGTTTCATGCAGCAAGTGATACCGAGTGAAATGACAGTCAATCTCAATATGTTTGGTGCGCTCATGAAAAACAGTATTGTGAGCAATTTGAATAGCACTCTTATTGTCACAATACATAGGAGTGGGAGAGGAAATCGAAACACCCATATCTTCCAATAGCCAGCGTAACCAAATGATCTCAGATGTAGTGGAGGCCATAGCACGATACTCTGCCTCAGTAGAAGACCGAGAAACAACATCATGTTTCTTGCTCTTCCACGAAATAAGGGAATCACCTAAAAATATGCAAAAGCCAGTTGTGGATTTTCTATCCATTGAATCACCAGCCCAATCTGCATCAGAGAAAGCACGAAGCTCCAAAGATGAGGTCGATGGAAACAAAAGACTCTGATAAAGTGTTCCTTGCAAGTAACGAAGAATGCGCATAACAGCAGCCCAATGAACAGAGGTAGGGAAGATACGAACTGGCTAACAATGTGAACAGCATAGGCAATATCTGGACGAGTGATGGTCAGATATACAAGGCAACCAACAATAGAACGGTATAAAGTGGGATCAGAAAGAGGACTCCCATCTGTCGGAGTATATGGGGCATTTACCTCAAGTGGTGAATCAACATGACGTGTATCAGTAAGACCAGCACGATGAATAATGTCAGTGGCGTATTTGGATTGGGAAAGAAGATAGCCTTTTTCTGAGGAAGCTACTTCAATGCCTAAAAAGTAACGTAGATGACCCAAATCCTTCATATCAAAACAGCGAGACAATGTGGCTTTAATGCTCATAATACCATTACTGTCATCACCTGTAATGATCATATCATCTACATATAGTAGAAGAAGAATACGGCCTGCAGAAGTTAATCTGATAAAAAGTGCTGAATCATGGGGACTAGAGGTAAAACCAAGTGATGTAACAACATTCGAAAATCTCTCATACCAAGCACGAGGTGCTTGCTTAAGACCATATAGAGCTTTCTTAAGCCTGCAAACCTGACCTGGAGCATGAGAAACGCCAGGTGGAGCAACCATGTAAACTTCTTCCTTAAGATCTCCATTAAGAAAAAGCATTTTTAACATCCATTTGAGAGATGTCCCACTTACGAATGGACGCAACAGCAATAAGAACCCGAACAGATGTCATCTTAGCCACAGGAGCAAATGTCTCCTCATAATCCATGCCATACTCTTGGGCAAATCCTTTAGCAACTAAACGAGCTTTGTATCGCTCAATAGAACCATCTGACTTGGTTTTAATCTTATATACCCATCGACAACCAATAGTTTTCTTCCCAGTAGGAAGATATACAAGATCCCAGGTACCAGTTTTGTCTAAAGAAGACATTTCCTCAGACATAGCACGTTGCCACACAGGAGAACGAACAGCCTCCGAGTAAGAAGAAGGCTCATAGAAAGTGTCAATGGAAACAAGAAATGAAGCAAAAGCCCGAGAGTAACAAGAGTAAGCAAAATCTGATAATTGAGTAGATTTACGTGTGCGAGTGGGATAGCGAGATTGAACAAGATCTGTCATCACAGGAGGTGTTTGAACAGTCGTAGTAGCAGGAGATAAAGTGTCACCTTCAGAAGGAGGTGGAACAGAGTGTGTGGATGACGGTGTTTCAATGGTAATGAGTGGTGAATCAGAGGGGTTATCAGCAGGAAATGGATCAATGTGAATAAGATCAGACTTAGTCATATTATGAGGACTAGCTAGAATAGAGTAGAAGGGAATATGCTCAATGAAGGAAACATGACGAGAAACATATAGTTTATTTGAAGAAGAATCATAACAGCGATAGCCTTTTTGTCCAATACCATACCCAAGAAAAACACATATAGCAACACGCGAAGATAATTTTGTACGCTCTACGTGCGGACGAAGAACAAAACAAGTGGAACCAAACACTTTTAGATGTGAGTAATCGGGAGTTTGACCGAACAACTTGGCATGAGGAGAAATACCAGAATTATGAGAAATTGGGATTTTATTAATAAGATAAACGGAAGTAAGAACAGCTTCTCCCCAAAATTCTTTTGGAACACTAGCTGAAAGAATCATAGAACGGGCAGTTTCAACAATGTGTCTATGTTTTCTTTCAGCAACACCATTTTGTTGCGGAGTATCAGTGCAGGAAGACTGATGCAAAGTACCATCAGCCGTGAATATGTTAGAAAGGTCTCCCTTAGTATATTCCCCCCCTAAATCAGAACGAAAGCATTTAACAATAGCAGAGTGTTGTGTTTTAACATATGCTTGAAAAGCAGTATATATATCAATAAACTCAGAACGACGTTTCATCAGAAAAACCCAACAATAACGAGTATAGTCATCGATAAAAGAGACATAATATCTGCACCCACCTTTTGTGGGGATGGGTGCTGGACCCCAAACATCAGAGTGAACTAAATCAAAAGGTGCAGTAGAAGTAGAAAGACTTTGATTAAAGGGTAAAGCAGAAAATTTTCCAAGTTTACAACCACTACAATCTGAAATATCATGAGAACGTAAGTCTCCCAAAACATCAGAATTACATAAAAATTTAAGACGAGAGCTTGAAATATGACCAAGTCTAGAATGCCACAAATAAAACTTAGAAGACAATGGAGTTAAATGAAAAGAAGAAAGGTCAATACTAGCAGCAGCGGCATGACTTGGAATGTGTAAGTCATCCAAAACATAGAGACCGCCCTGCCTACGGCCTGTCCCAATCACCTTTTTGGAGTTGGGATCCTGCACAGAGCAAGTGGTAGAAGAAAAATGAACAAGATATCCAAGATCACAAAGTTGTCCGACCGACACAAGGTTCATAGTTAATTTAGGAATGCAATAAACATTTGGGAGGGAAACGTGTGTGGTTTGAATTGTACCGATTCATGTTAATGGCAAAGATGTGCCATCAGCAGTCAAAATAGAAGGTGAGCGAGAATCAAAAGACATAGATATAAATGATGAACAATCATGGGACATATGATATGAAGCACCAGAATCCAAAATCCACAAAGGAGAATTCAAACCTGATATGGAGGGAGCTGACATGGCAAAATGCTGAGACTGAGGAGCAGTCATGTTTTGAGACAAAGACCGGCTAGCAAGGAACTTCTGAAATTGTTCTGCAAGAGAGTCCATAGAGGAGTCCACACCTGATTCACCAGAAGGATGTACCAATGCAGCAGTTTTAGGCTGGGAACTACCACGTGACTGTCCATATCCTTGTGCAGTAGAGAAGGACTGTTGTTGGCTACCACGTTGTTGCTGTTGTGATCTATCACCTTGCTTTTGATTTTTTTGACGAGCTAATAATTCAGGACATTGATTTTTCCAATGGCCTGGTTGTTTACAGTAATTACAATCACGACCATTCTTGAAATTTATTTTGTTGCGTTGAGACGGGATTGGTAAAATCCCCGTAGCAAGAACAGATGCAGAAGAGGTCTGTGCAACTTTCTCAGTTTGAGACTTCAAGCGAGTTTCTTCAGCTAACAATTCATGTAGAACAGAGTCAATAGAAGGTAAAGGAGTGCGATGTAGGATGGACGCACGACAATGCTCATACTCTGGTCGAAGAGCCATCAACAATTGAACAAGACGTTGTGCGTCCCTACGAGCGGTATATGGAGCAAAAGACCTAAGCTCAGCATCCTCAGTCATAGCCAATTGATCCCAAAGAGCAGTAATTTCAGAATAAAAATCTTGAATATTTCGATCATTCTGAGACAATGACCGAATATCAGCCTCTAATTGATATTGAATGGCAAAGTTAGAGCGTACAAAAAGTCGCTCAAAATAGTCCCAAACTTGCTTAGCAGTATCATACTTGGTCAATTGCATACCAATTTTATTCTCAACGGAATTATTAATCCAAGTGATGATCTTTGAATTGTTGGTATCCCATTTCTCCATTGATTCAACATTAGTAGTTTCAGGAGCCACAATAACACCAGAAATATATCCCCACATCTGTTTTCCTTTCAGAAAATTTTTCATGACATAACTCCAATAAGAATAGTTTTTTCCATCTAAACGAACACTAATAGCCTGTAATGAATCATCACCCCCTGCCATATTTTGAAGTCAGCAACTGCTTCAGGTTGAGATTGGTATCAATTGGGCTAGGGTTTCGGGAACTAGGGCAGGCTAGGAAAACTGAGACAAGGGTAGGGTTTCAGGTGCTAGGCTAGGAAAATTGCTGGGAACTAGGGTTTTGAGACAAGGGTAGGGTTTCAGGTGCTAGGAAAAGGGCAGCAGGCTTCTGGGCAGGGTTTCAGGTTTTGGTGAAGACAAGGGCAGCAGGCTTCTGGGCGAGGGCAGTAGGCTTCTGGGCGAGGACAGCAGGCAGGGGACGAGGGCAGTAGTCTCTGGGGCAGGGGACGAGGCTTCTGGGGCAGGGGACGAGGGCGGCAGGGTAGGGGACGAGGCTCTGGGGCAGGGGACGAGGGCGGGGCAGCGACGAGGCTAAGGTTTTGGGCTGAGTGCTCGACGACGGGGCTAGGGTTTCGAGCTGAGGCAGGCTAGGGTTTCAGGTTGAGGCAGCGACGAGGCAAAAACAGGAAACCTTGCTCTGATACCATGTTAACGTTTATAAAACGTTTATAAAATCAAGTAAGAAGAAGAAGAAGATAATTCATATTATTCAGCAAGACGGTTGAGCAAGAAGATTAATTCATTAGGGTTACAGAGATAGGTTTATATAGATAGAAAACAGATAAAAGGCCAAACAGTATGCTAACAGTGCACACATAAGTACTGCTGCACCCATCATTTGACCATCATTGGGATAAAAAAATTTCAGGAATTCAAGCTTAAAAATACTTAAGGGATAGTCCTAGGCTATGCAATATTTGAAAAAATTAAAGAAGCACGTACTTCTAGCAAGTTACTTCATATATTCATGATGCCAAGTCCATGTATAAGTAAAAATAGAAGCAACTTACACAGAGCCGGCCCTACACCTTCAGTTGCCCTAGCCAAGCATGGGATGGAAGGGGAAAATAAGAATAAAAATTGGTCGAAAACACGCTCAAACTCTGGTTGTTCAACGAGAAGGGAAACAAACAAACCACTAGACCAACTAAACTTATCTAAAAAAATTCCCTTTTACTAATATCAACCAGAGTATTTGTAACCACGGATATTGAAAATGTTGCCCTCCTCCCCCGTGTTGCCCTAGACGGCCGTCTTGGCTGCCTTGCCCTGGGACCAGCTCTGAAATTACAATGACAAAACACTAACTGTGAAGAAACAATGATACAATCTATTGATTTTAAAACGGTTAATAAACAATGAAAAAACAAGGTAAATATGAAAACTAAAAGTATACGAGTCTATACATGTATCATTTTTTTGTACATAAACTTACTATTAAACTTTTAGTTTTACGTTTTAAGCATATATATAACAACATAAAGCAATCGGCTAAGAAATGGCATAACTACTTTGTAATTTAGTTGTGTTGCATAGTACAAATATCTTATTCATACGTACATTAGATGTTATGGGTCCAATGCTCAGTTGGTCATAACGGATATTAAATAACATAGCTACTCTTTCTTTTAGCCATGTATAAATATACATCAGCCGAAAAATAACTGTTATTTTAACAATTTATATCCATTGCATATAATATACGCCCATAAAATCTTACCAAAATTACGTCATAATGCATATTACTAAATATTTAAAAATCCTGTCTAAACTTTTGGAGTGAAGCATCTCATCGATCTCATAAGTATCATACCAAATTCCATCAATCGAATCACTTTTTCGAGAAATACGAGACATCTAAGTTGTACAAGTAAAGAGATCTATTCATTGATAAGAAAAAGAAAAAATGTGAACGGTGATTGGATTGATGATAAAATGGAATCCTGGGTCGCGAACAGTGATTCGATTGATGATGTAGAAAGAGAATTCTTGGTTCAGTTCTCCACCTTAATGACAGAAAAAAGGATTGATCAAATTCTATGATCTTACTCCAAACATTGTGGCCATTGTGTGCACTGTATTTGAATAGTTTACAATAAGTGATAGACCGGTCCTTGTTTTTTAGTCACTGCAATATGTAGCAGTATCTCTTTTCCTATTCCTTGATAAAAAGTCTGAGGTCAATGTTGGAACAAGTTTGCTACTTAACTTATTTGTTATACACACACCCTATGAGTTTTGTGATTTAATTAACTGCTTAAATTATTAACTCCCTTGAATGTTGTACCGATTCATATTTTTCTATGGTGTCTATTTTTCAGTGGTTATTTATGCCTTTTCAAAGTATGATAAGTTGTAATGATATCGATTACATAATGAGAAATGTTTTTCTTTTCATTTTTAGCATACTTAGGTGAAAAATAAAAAATTGCCATTAACCACCTATAATGATTTGAGTTCACTACTTAAATCTAATAACACTTGTAGCTTTACAAAAGCTAAGATTAGTATTCTTAACGAACTTATATGACTAGTCTAGATTTGTGGAAGATCCTTAGATAACCTTTAAGTTTGGTGATGCCTATTCGACTCTACTTATTAAGGAAAACACATTCATTCTCCACATATAATATCCAAAATCTACTTGTATACGGTAACCAAATATATAGACTAAATTAAAGGTTATTGTGATTGAACCAAGCAGTAGCAATAGAAGAATAACAATAAAAATAGATACCATCCCAGATCAATGATGATAAAAATAAAAATGTTACAAAATAAAATAAGAACAAGTCATTAAAGAGAGGACATTTTATTTACTTCAAATACATTTATAATACAAATGAGCTCTATATTTATAGACTCTAAATTTAATGTAAATTACAATACTGTCCCTGACCATTTAGCATATTCATCCATATTATTTAAATATATTATAACACTCCCTTTTGAATATGCGTCTGATAATAACAAGCCTCATTAAAAGCTTATGGCATTATGAGGGTTGATGCTTCTGGATCAATATAATGCCTCATTAAAACCTTACTAACAAAACCCAGTGGAAAAAATATTAGTGAAGGAAAAAGAGTACATTATAGCATACTTTTGAATGCTTTCCCTGATTTATAACGCATTATTCAGCTAGTTTGTGAATGCATCCGACGCATACCAATTTTATACATCATCTTCTGAAACGTTGATTTTGGAAGTGCTTTTGTGAATAGATCAGCCGGATTTTCTTGAGACTGGATTTGTTTCACCTCTATTTTGTTGTCCTTTTGTAGTTCGTGTGTGAAGAAAAACTTAGGAGAAATGCATTTCGTCCTATCATCCTTAATGTAACCTGCCTGAATCTGAGCTACGCAAGCTGCATTGTCTTCATAAATAATAGTTGATCCTTGATCTGTAGCTGAAGGGAGCTGACATATATTTCGAATATGCTCAATTAATGATCTTAACCAAATACATTCTCGACTTGCTTCATGTAGTGCTAGTATTTCAGAGTGATTGGATGATGTTGCTACCAACATTTGTTTTGTAGATCGCCATGAAATAGCTGCATTACTGTTACTAAACACATATCCAGTTTGTGATCTTGCTTTATGTGGATCGGAAAGATAACCTGCATCAGCATAGCCAACTAGATTTGGGTTATTACCTATGTCAGAATAAAATAAGCCTAAATATATTATAACAAAAAATCAATTATTTATAATTAACTAGGGATGGCAAACCCTAACATTCCAAACAGAATCGAACAAATCAAAAGATAATAAATTATATTATAATCTTAACAAATATCACATTTGTGAAGTTCGCGTATTCTTCTTTTTAGTTCCATTACAAAGATCATGTGAGGGCGATTAGGTTTCCTACAGGATTCAACTAGGACTGCGACGAATTTGATAATTCTAGGATAAACACCTTTTTTAAAAATTCTATCAAATAACCAACGAGTGCAATTTCTATTTAGACGTTGTATGTTATGCAATCAAAAGGGACTTTTTTGTAATATATGAATGGTAAAGCACAACTTAATATATTATAGATTCATAATCTTTAATATAAATTTATTTAAGTGATATCGAAGTAGGAAATAATGTATAAGCACAATACATATGTATTTATTTCTCAAATCTAAGTTGGGTTTCTTACAGTTCCACATTCATTATACGATTATATTATATAAGTTTAATTCATATATAACTATTTATGATTTAAGTAACTTATATAATATTCATATATATATATATATATATATTATTGATTAAATCATATTTAATTAATCTTAATTTATTAATTTAATTAACAATAATTAAATTATTTTAAAATTCAAAAAAAAATATTTTATTCATCCTAAATAATTTAAGGTGAGTGCTAATTATAATATTCATAGTTTTATATACATATGTCAATATGTGTGTGTGTCTTTATTAACCAGCATTTAGTTTAGTTATTTATCAAATGAATATTTTATTTAATTAAAACAATTTTAATTAAATAATTTTAATAAATTCAAAATATTATTCTAATTTACCTTAAACATTTAAGATATATATATTGAACTATAACATTTACATTTATATATGTATATATATATATAGACACACACATATCAATATATATTTTTATTTTAATTATTTATTTATTTAATTAATCCAATTACTTAAATATTAATAACTTTCAAAAGTATTAAATTTATTTCAAAATAATGTTGAAAAATATTTTATAACTTTTATAAAATTTGTTTTATATTTTAAATTTAACATATATTTTAAATTTCCAAATTGACTTTTAAAAATTAGCCCAAGGCCTAAACCAATTTTAATTCTTTACAATTGGGCCAACATTTTGGACATACTCTACCCATTTGATCGTCAATAGCCAAGGAGGGGAGAATGCTTGATTATTCAACCCCAAGCCTAGACACTACTATTCTGGACACCCATCAAATAAGCATGCTTTATTAGTTAGCCTTAAAGTTGTAATTTGGACCACATAGACCATTTATGCTTTGATACCATTCACTACAAGATAACAGGAAATTTTCGACGGCTAACAGCCATCGGCGGCCGTCGCTAGCCGTCGAAAATGCCGTCGGAATACGGACCACGACTTCCGACCGTTTTCCGCTAGGCCGTCGGGAGCCGTCACTAGCTGTCGAAATATTCGTCCAGATTACCGTCGGAAAACGTGGCCAATAGGCCGTCGGGAGCCGCCAGTAATCTGGGAAATTTTTTTTTCTACAGCACGGCTTCTTTTCCATACCAATATCAATATATAACTCATCAAAATCAATATATAAGCCACACATATAAGCTAAAATCAATATCAACATAAAACTCAAACATCATAATATCAAACGCAAACATATTTACATCCAACATCAAACTCCAATATTTACAAGGCAAACCTTCCATCATCACTCTCACCCATCCAACTTCAATATTTACATCCAATATTTACATCCAACGTCAAACTCCACATATCAACTCCACAAATCAACCACCAAACCAATCGCCAAATCAATGTCAAACACCACATGTCCATAAATTAACCTCGCCGCCACTCAATGTTTATATACACAAACTACATCCAATACCACATGTCCATAAAAAACTGCAAATCGTACCTCAAGATCCATCATCGGCTTTGAAACCACCAGACGAAGAGAATGTACCATGACGCTCCATGTACTCGGTCAAACGCTGGTTGAGCTGCTCCATTTGCCCTGCTCGGAGGCGGTCCTGCTCCTGCAACTGTGCAATCTACTGTCTAAGCTCATTAACCTCCGCATTGTTCTGAGCCTTTTGGTAAGCCCTTTGTGATGTCTGTGCCTACAAAATAAATCAAAATATGTTTAAGTTATTACGTAACTTTTATAAAAATTAAGCAAAATTTACAACGTAGTTAATTTTTATAAATTACCGATTGGTTGTCATAGCCGTAGCACTTGTTTCTCTGGGTCGGGTCCATAACAGAGTCAAAGATCGCATCCTCCTCGTCAGGGGTCAACTACTCCCGTCCAAAATGCTCAAGCATCTGCACACGTGCCTACATAAATTTTTCCTGCAATGCAAACTTAAATACAAATAAATATTACATGACATTATTATAATATTTTATAACTAATTAATTAAAATAATCATTATTAATAACTTATAACTTAAAATATACTTACTTGTGCGGCGTATGCTCTATCATCCTCATGTCAGGCATACGACACTGATCCCTCGTCGTCTGTCTGCCAAACGGTATGGGTATGCTCAAACACGTCCATATACGAGATGGGACCTCCCCCTCTATGCTCATTCCTCCAATAATTGGTGTATACTATTATTGTTCATACAAATTTATACTAAAAATGTAATAACTGTTCGTAATTACAATTAATTAATTTTCCAGGTCCTCACGATGGTGCTGGAATGATTTTAAGCCACCACGGTGTGTGATAGGATTTTTTTGCCTATTCGTAGAGTTCCTGTCCGACTCCGTCTGCAAATTAAAAATTAAGATTATATTTTACAGGTATAAATTATGTATTATGTACTGAATAAATTAAGGTGATATCCGATAGATTTACCTTGAATTCGTCGCTATCCCACCATACGACCCAAGCATCCCAGACGGTGACGCCCATCCATTGTGGCCTCTTCCCAGATTTTTTATGCTAGACATCGTATCCCTATAATTCTTTGCCACTTTTGAGTTCCAGTGGCGCTGGCAAAGGGACACGTCATCCTCTTGTAAGTCTACTGCCCATGTATATATGTTGAAAAAATATAAGTTATACATTTATACTTAGTCAGCAAATTGTAAAGTGATTATATATAATGGTATATAATTTTACACTTACCAGGAAGTCCTGCCATATGCTCTCCCATACATGGTTCGGGATCCTTCTCCACTTCGGCCAGCATGCAGACATGCGACTCATGTAAGCTTGCTTTGATATGCTGAGCAGAATATTAGAAGGATCAAGCTCAAAACCCCCGCATTAAATATGATACAGAAAAATCATGACTAATATATCATACAAAATATTTACAATGCTGAAGTAAATTTAATACTTACGAGCCGTCGGCTTTCGGTAGTAATCTTACTACCGTACGCGGCGCCTCCTGTGAAGGTCTACTGCCATCACCACCGCCGCGATATGTCCCTCTCTGAGACCCAGAGGGAGAACCAGTCTGTGATGAACTCTGCCGCCTAAAAAATGACATCTGTAATACTTGTGACATACATATTATTTTATTATGGCAAAATATATCATTCAATTATGAGTAAACATATCAAGATTTAACATCAATAATCGCATGCAACATACAAAAAAAGTGTAACATCAATACTCCCATAAATTACTTTTTTTCAACGTGTATACTATTAAATTAGTCCTCGTCGTTTTCTGATTCAGACTCTGTCTCGTACTTTATATTGTTTTCCTCTGTGGTCACAAATGCTTCTACTAATACATTTGATTCATCATTTAGAGGTCCTAAATCAGTTTGATCATATGTTATTGTAAATTCGCTATTTTCCTCGATATCCGCTTAGTACGTTTGTTCGTCCGGAATATTCTTTCCATCAAACGTAAATCTTGCCTTCGTTTTAAAAACCTCCAACCAATCTGCTTTATCTCTTTTTAGAGATGGATAAGGAGCATAATAAACTTGTAGGGCCTATTTTGCTAGTATAAACGGATCGTACTTATGATAACATGATGTATGCTTTATTTCAGTAATATTATATTTTTGGTGCACGTTGATTCGAGAACTTGGAACATTATTGAACCAGTTGCATCTAAACAAATAAACTTCTTCCGCAGTTCTGGTGAAATATGTTAATTGCAAAACCTAAGTTAACACGCCGTAAAAATCATTTATGTGATCATTTGGATCATCACTACCTTTAACATATACACCGGTATTGTTAGTTAATTTTTCAACCCCGTATTCTTTGGTGTTGAATTTGTGTCCATTGACAAAGAATATTGGATATGTCTTGAATTTTGTTTTTGGTCCCATCGCAAAATGTTTCAACCCTTCGTCGACCACACAATTTACCGGATCATATACATGGTTCGAAAACCAAGTAGCAAATTTTTTGCTGATATCTCCGCTTGGATGATGTGATTCATAAATACTTCATATACAGATAATATATTGCATTATAATCAATACACACATGTATTATTCAAGTAAATAATTTTAGATGTGTTATTCATTAGTACCCAACAAATGGCGCAACTTCTGCACAGTTAAGAAGAACATATGTATGGGCTACATGGTAATTTTGGTCGTCTAACCATACTTCCACACATTTTCCAGTAGGGCGTCCCTGTTGTCTAAAAATAGATTGCATTGATTCAGAAGAATCTTGTTCAATGCCCTCATCATTTCGCATAGCACTTTCATAAGGTAAGTTCACATGGTTACTGAAATAATGAGAGAAAAAGAACGAAGCTTCTTTTTCGATATATGATTTGCATATCGAACCTTCAACTCGTGCTTTTTGTCTCACTTTTTTCTTTAGATGATTTAAGTACCTATTAAGAATAATTTTAATTAAATTTTATTACATGTGGTTAAACTAAAATTTAACAACTCAATATTAATACCTTTCAAACGGATACATCCATCCATATCGCACAGGACCTCGAAGATGTGCAACGAAAGATGAACAGGTAAATGCTCCATTACATTAAAGAAACCAGGAGGAAATATTTTCTCCAGTTTGCAAAGTAGTATAGGAATTTCTTCCTCAAGTTTACGTAGACAATCAACTTTAATTTTAAGGTAGTTGAACAAAGCTCCTTATAAAATAAACTAAGTTCTGTTAAAACCGTCCAAACTTTTATGGGCAATAGTTCTTTGAACGCAACGGGTAACAAATGTTCCATCATTACATGACAATCATGACTTTTCATCTCACTCAGTTTACCGTTCTTATAGTCGACACATCTATGAAGATTAGAGGAAATCCCATCAGAAAATCTTAATCCTTTCACCCACTTTAACAGTACTTTAGCTTGGTTACTGTCTAGCTCGTAGCATGCTTTGGGTTTTTTGTGTTATTTGGCTTCATATGAAGCTCAGGACGATTGCATATTGCTTCTATATCACGTCTTAATTTCAAATCGTCTTTAGTCTTTCCTTTAACATTCAGAACTATGTTAAATACATTATCGAACATGTTTTTCTCATTGTGCATCACGCTGATATTATGATGAATTAGGAGGTTATTCCAATAAGGCAACTCCCAAAATATATTTTGTTTGCACCAATTATGAATCGTCGATTTACCTTGTATTTCAATTTGTTCGTCGGTTTCATGTATCTTTGAATAATCCTTTACAAGCTCATAAATATCTTCACTTGACCAAATTGCTAGTGGTCGCAAGGTCTCAACTCTACTACTTGTAAAGTTTTTTTTATCTTTTCTAAAAGGATGATTAATATGGAGAAAACACCGATGACAGTCAAAACATAAAATTTTCTTCCCATGCGGTAAAGAAAATGCTCGTGTTTCTTTCATGCAATAAGGGCAAGCTAGATGACCAGTCGTACTCCAACCCGATAGTATTGCATACGCAGGAAAGTCACTTATAGTCCATAATAGAGAAGTGAACATACGAAGAAAAAAAAATTGAAATGTCGTATGTTTCAACACCTTCATACCACAGTGTTTTCAACTCTTCAATCAACAGTTGTAAATATACGTCGATTCTTGGTGTCAGATCATCAGGACTAAGAATGACAATAGTGAGAAACATATACATATTTTTCATACACATCCATGGAGGTAAATTGTAAGGTGTAACGATTATAGGCAAAGATGAATATTTTGAACCAAATTGAGAGAACGGTGAAAATCCATCCGTACATAAACCAAGTCTAACATTACGGCTCTCCGCTGCGTAAGTGGGGTATGTCTTATCAAAATGCTTCCATTCTTCTCCA
Source organism: Allium fistulosum (assembly GCA_030737815.1). Lineage (NCBI taxonomy): Eukaryota > Viridiplantae > Streptophyta > Magnoliopsida > Asparagales > Amaryllidaceae > Allium > Allium fistulosum. The sequence continues at coordinate 599,583,212 of CM060908.1, forward strand.
TCAGTTGGGTGTGTTAACGTACTTTATTCCTATGTTCTCACACAGTGTCATTTCATATGATGCGCGATTGCAGAAGATGCATATAACCTTTGAAGTCTAGGAGTGATGTGTAAGCAATGCATACGCTTGTACGGAATTTCATTTTCCTTCTTTTTTCTTGGTTTGTATCTTTCTTTATTATATATTTTACAATTCCTAAGTCCGGTGTCTTCTTTCCAAAACAACATGCAACCATTTAAACATGTATCTATTTTTTGATACGGTAAACCAAAAGCAGACATAAGTATTTTCACTTCATAATGATTTTCGCACATTAAATTATCGAGTGGCATATGTCGTTTTGCAGCTTGTACAATAGCTGTAAACTCGGCTTCTATGAAGTTGTATTTTGATTTCAGGCAATGTATTCTGTAGTTACTGATAGTTGAGTACCGCTTGTAGAGTCATCCCAAAAGGATTTCTTAGCAGCCTCCAATAAATCATAAAAAAATTTGCTTAAATGCTTGGTTCTTCTTCGAAAATAACATCGTTACAATCAACTTCAATTGTAGGGAACATTGAACGTGTTGCATCTTCAACCATATCTTCTATGAGATTCGTCGAAACAAGTTCATTATCCATCTCCTCCTCCGAATGTATGGCATTAGGTGCTATAAATTCTTCGACACGAAACCATATTGGCGCAAATAAACTTTTACCATATCCGGTATCAAATGCTTCAATAGTTTAAACCTACCACATGGACAACGAATTTTTTCGTCGTTTCCATTATTACGTAAAGCGAATTCAATAAAGATGTGTACACCAATTAAAAATGTTCACTTATTGAGCCTCCAATTTCTCTTCTTTGTTGGTACATCCAGCTCCGATCGATAAAATAATTGACCATTTTTCCTACTTTAAAACATAAAAGCGCATTAATCAGTTACGTCTTGACATTTTATTTTTCTAATAAATCATACATTTGAATTTTCGTAGATATATAATATTATTCTATATAATTTTATTTTCAAACAGATTTACACAAATTTTTAGGTTATTGTTTTACACTTTGATGGTTGTTTATCCTACTTCCCATTACAAACACAGTACTAATTATATTTTTCAAATCATTTTATTTTAATCGATTCAACAAAATTTCGGCAGCACTTCACCTTTGTTTCATGTATCGTACACATATGTGTATACACAGGGAACAAAAAGAAAATGTAGTCGAAATTTTGTAAAACGTTTAAATATTGTATCGGCTGAATATAAATGTCCGTTCTATGATAAAAACGAATATTCATACAACGATCATATACAATATTTGTCAGACGGGGCCAAAAACTCTCTAAGGGATTTACATAAAGTAAAGCGTATTATACAACAATTTTTACAATAATTTATTTACATTCTAAAAAATGCATACACTAAATTGTCGTTTTCATCATCTTGAAAACGCGTACACCAAATTTTGAGCATCGATTCTAATTAATCCAAAGTAGCCCTAATGCGCGTATGCACTAATTAATCAACGCATATACATCAAGTAACGCACATATACACTAAACAAAAAAAATCTCAACATTTCAGTGATAAACAATTGTAATAACAACCTAATTAGCATTCAATGGGGTATACCAAACAATCAATGGGGTATTATAAAACTATAACAACAAATTAACCCTAATTTAACAAATCAAAATTAAATATGGGGTTTAGGAATTAAACCTTCTTACCGAGAAATAGGTAATGGAGTTAGCTGAAAATCGAAGATGAAGACCTACTGGTGGTATGGAAGCTTGCTGACGGCGTGGAGGAGGGGTTGGAGGAGGGGATTGCTGATTTGGGGTAGAAAGGAAATGAAAGAAACTGTCGGCCTTGGCAGCAGGTATTCGCGATTTTTCGACGGCTGCCGACGGCCACCAATGGCTAAATTAGCGACGGCTTCCAACGACTTTCGATGGCTAGGTTATTTTAATTTCAATTATGCCACAGAAATTGCTTGCCACGCTAATTGGGCAACACGCCGTCGGCGACCGTCAGAAACGGACGTCGCTATTTACTGTGCTTCTAGTAGTGATTGTTGGAACTAGATCAGTATATAGCGGGTTAAATGGGTAAATTTCAAAAAAAAATCTATTTGAATCTATATTAAATTCAATCTAGTTAATTTATATAAAATCCAATTTTATTTAGTTTTCTGATTTATTTAATTGATTGATTTTATTAAATCAATAATTATATAGTTTATGAGTATATCATAATATACTCATGCGTGTGTATTGTGCACGTGTAACATAATAATCTGCACATAGTTAATGTATACATATATTGATGTTGGAACTTGCATCTATAACATATACATTGACCATTTATATATAATGGCTGTCTCAAGATATTATTAAAAAATTATATATATATATATTATTTATAAATAAATTTCGAAATTTATTTTATATTAAATAAGATAATCTTTTCTTTTAAATATTTAAATGTATTTTGAATAAGTTGTAAAAGGTTTGAATTCAAACTAATATCTAAAATATTCAACATTTTGACTAAGTAAAATAATTTGAATTTCAAATTTAGATCTATAAATACAGGATATAACATCTTTTAATTATTCAACATAAATATATACATATTTTATAAAATAGTTTTGTTGTCGAAATAATTTAATTCTTTTATTTAAATTTTCATAATAAAATAAAGTATACATTTATAATAATAAAATAAATATAAAATATGCATATTGCATATTTAATTCTTTTTGGTCGTTAAATTTTCTTTTTTTAATCTGAAACCATTTTAATTTTATAATATATATGTACTTAAATTTATATATGTAAGTACTAATTTAAAACATTAAATATAATTATATTGAAATATAACTATATTGATTATTTGAAATGTGAAATGATAGAGGACCAAATGGTTGAATCCCAAAAGGATTAGAATTCAACCTTTTTGATCTAAATTGTTATTATGAGTATATCTGCATTTTGAACCCAACTTATAAACTAAATTGTTTATGTTAACAGAAGCTAACTTGTGTTCAATTAGTCCAATAAAAGAATGATAGATGTTATTCAACAATTGTAGAAGATTAAGCTATTTTGCTGGGGAGTTTAATCTCCTAATGTTCTAGATGAGGAACTGCATCAATGACATATAGTCTGGTTACTGCTATTTTCTAAGGTAGTAGTGATCTTTGTACACTACAACAAAATACCCTTTTTACAACGGGCAATGTCCGTTGTAATATGGATTTCGCAACGGGCATAGGTCTGTTGTATTATGCGATGTTGTAATAGAGTGGATGAATTTTACAACGGTTATTGCCCGTTGCAATAGGGGGACTTTTACAACGGTTTTTGCCCGTTGCAAAAGGGTCTTTTACAACTATTTTTGGCCGTTGTAATTAATCCTTCTACAACTGTTTTTTTCCCGTTGCAAAAGGGTCTTTTGCAACTGTTTTTGCCCGTTGTTAAAAAATTCAAATGAGAAAAAAAATAAAACTACTACAATGCACATGTAAATTTTAAACTAATTTGAATTGAAACAAAATTATTATACTAATGACAACCATATTTATTCATATTTACTAAAAATAGCAAAAGAAATTCATATTTCAAAATAAAAAAAAGATTTATCAATTCACATCATTCATAAAATTTTACATAGTTACAAAACATCGAATACAACTGTAAACTAACATAACACGTAGTACATACAAATAATAACACGATTTAAAATTTAGACCGAACGACATTGAAGCAAACCTTGAACCATAATATTTTAGTTAATCAAAACCCACATAGACATAGCAGTACATATGCATTTATATTCTTCTGGCGATGCATTCATGTATTCCAGAACCTATATGAAAAAAATGTCATAACTATGAAGAAAAGAAGCTAAGGAGGCAAACAAATTTCAAAATTTTGCTGTAAGATCTAAATTGCACCTGAATATTGATCTCTTTCCAAGTTAGAAGGATGGAGCTATTTCTTTTTTGCATCTCAATTACTATTCGTACTTGAACTCTAAAACACATTAAATCTGTTCCTATTAATAGATTTGTATTTCAGAGTGACATAGATATAGCTCAACTGCGGAAACAACAACTTGAATTAGTAACATTAATGAGTTTAAAAATTATCATACACTGCATACACTTCAGACTATTTAGACTCAGGTAAACTGTTTAGTTTAATTTCAGCCTGACATATTTATATTTCAACAAGTATAACCCTACTGTGAATATATTTTTCATTTCCTAAGCTCTTTCTGAATTATCAAGCAAACACTGAAACGTTAAGTCTCAGAAACTATTAATATTGCTCACTGACATAAACCCAAACAAGCTACAGATCAAGCAAACAACTTCAGAAACCAAGATCCAAGATTATGAAATTAATTTTAAGATAACTAAAAGTTACTTTACATGTAGAATTATGGTGTTGATAAATAAATAAGTTCAGAATTATAATTAACTTAGCATAAGCGATCAGCTTAGAACTCATCAATAAAGGAGGTGCAATATGTAATGTTTCCTTCATTTACGCACATAATTTTGAGGTCCTCGGACTAAAATAATGATGATGATGATGAGAGTAGTAATAGAAGAAGAGGGAGAATTTTTTGCTTACAGTTGTGTTAAGGTTTAATGTACTCTTCTAAAACTCCTAATATGCTGTGTTAAGGTTATAGATGTACCCTGAAGTTGTTTGAAAGTAGAAAAAGTCATCATTTAATAAACTAAAACTGTAGATATAACATTAATACTATTTTTTGCTTACAGTTGTGTGAAGAACGCCAGAATCACAAGACGCAAAGTTAACACCATTATTACGTGGATGCAGCAGTTGACAAGATTATTCATTGGACTCTGTATCAACAATAGCAAATAAAAACTGAAAGGAGATATCACAAAATGGGATAAGATTTACAGGGAAGTACAGGAACATAGGAAAACTTCTGTTGAAGGTGCAACACCAGATTTCACTTTGAGGTATGTTATGTGGTACGCCGTGTTAGGGTAGAAACAAAGTTTTATTTGCTTTGAAATTCAAAAGGGAGTAACCATACAAGGAGCAGACGATCTACTGCATATTTGCAGACAGCTGGCCGACTGAACAATGTCCATTTGTTGAAGATATTCACTTTGAACTTTCAAGGGTCCCGCATATATGGATAAGCTAAGAGGTTGATCAAACAGTGAACTGAAAACGAGAGCAAAGTGTAAAAGAGGCTACCAGTGGACTTTTAAAGACAGATGTACATGAGTTCAAATAAAGATGTTTACTTGTTTCTCTATATATGGATCTTACACAAAACATTCTAATATCTTAAAAGTGTCTAGGATGGATTGTTTGATGTACTGCTGCTACTTACAGTGCACAATTTTTTTGCTTCAGGTCCTCTTTGTTGGCCTATCGAAGATGATGTTCCAATGTTTGATTACCAAGGGTTCAAACGGGTCATGTTAAAAGCGTCAAAAACTCACCAAACTACCACTTTTTTGTTGGCCCTTCGCTCACGTTCACTTTAAATAATTACTAAATTAAGCACCCTGTTTGAAGAATGATTAAACTATAACGTATTTACTGTTTTGGACAGATTCCCCGGTAACGCTTCATGAACTTTTTAGGCAGATTACTTAATTACTTTAACCACAACTTAACAATATCCCTATTGACGTTTTATAAAAATAAATGGGAAAAATCAAGCAGAAATAAGATATCATGAGTAAATTTATGTAACGCGATGTCATGTTCCATAACTATCCAATACACATTAACAATACCTAATTTGCCTTAATTCCCATAACGTTATAAAGCAACCAGACAAAAGCAAGATATGAATTCCAATCTATGCTACAACTACTAACAATCATATAGTTTGTTACATGTATGTCATGTTTGACGATTAACATGCATCTAAATTTTGTATAGTACACCCACATATAGACATAAAAAATATATTAGAAACTGAAAAATACACTTACAAATCTGTGCAGCTTGTGTTTGGTTGTATGCTTCTGTTTCTATAACCAAATGATAACATCTTTAATCGTTAATATTTCCTTCTTCATTTAAGATTAATTCTGAAGGATTCTGAGCACCCCAAACAGCTGCATCCAAGTAACCAAGCTCGTATAATCTATCAAGAATATCATCATCTGTAGGTTCTAGTGCCCAATTCAATAACTGAAATTGCAGAATTTGAACCATTTTACTATACTGTTTTATTATTCAGCAAGTTAAAACTCTGCATTTTATCCTGCAGAACACGAAATATGGCACATTTGTACATCAATGCAACAATAAAAGGATATAAACCTGTCTGGTGGTAGCTCTATTTTCTGGATTGCAGTCTGGACTAATTCCAATGTCTTTAAACCCAAATCCATTTGTTGGGAAAGCACATACACGAACCTGCAGATATACATTATCGGCAACCTTATTTTGGATCTCCACCAGACTTACGGCAGCTCTTCCTTAAAACTGCAGCATAATTTGGATCTAACGTGGCGTCTGGAAGTCCTTTGCCAGTCTGATTGTATAGACTTTGGCGAAAACTTGTACATCTTGAGTCTCCAATTGTATGACTTCCTCTGTCGATGTTCATATATCAAACCATTAACAAATTATTAGTAAATTAGACTCACCTAAGAATGTTAAAGTGAATGCATCAAAGTCTAAAGAATATAACGCGGTGGAATAATCATCGGCAAAATGAATAATTCACATACCTATGTAGACGAACTCGATCCAAATTGGAGAAGCCGTGTGCTAAAAGAAGAGAATCGAGCGACAAAGGAAGCACGTAAATTTCGATCGAGACGGCAGCTTCAATTTTTCGACCAGCCCTAATTTCGATCAAACGAGCGAAGGAACGAAATAAATTCAATTTTTCGACCAGCCCTAGTTTCGAACAAACGAGCAAATTAGGCAGGAAATAAAAGAAATAAAAGGGTGACCGTTGTAATTTATGACTAGGGCAATTTCTGAGTGTTCTTCTTCTTCAATAAACCTGAGACCCCAAACCTCTTATGCCTCGGCAACAAAGACTACTACTACAAAAATGACAAATTTGGAACAACCAAAAACAAATTTCCAACCACCATCTCCTCACAACAAACCTCCACAAAAAATTGTTTTACCAAGCTTCCCTGAACAAATGACTAGAGAATTACAATTTGTTTATCATATTCTGGAACAATCTCCAAATATGTTCAATAATATTTGCGAATTCTTCTCACAAATATCCCACATTAAAAATGAAGGCCTGCAAATCCATTGGGAGATAATGAGAAACACCAACATACCTTGTACAAAAAAGCAATCCCAATGTTTACAAACAAGTACAAATTGTCCATGTACAATTATATGTGCTATCCCACAAGTAACACTTAACCTCAACAAGTACAAATACCTAATCCACAGAGACATAGTACTAGATCCCATGGTACTAATAAATTTTGGTTTTGTCAAAAGGATTTATGCAGAAGAATGGATCCAAGATGACATACCAGAACCTTTTGGAACTACCATAGAACAACTCACAAACATATTAGCGACAGATATATACATGGATTTTAAGTCTATACCACCTCATTTTGGCAAACATATTTTCGAACCTACAAAACATGCAGTACAGGTTAAAGCAAAGTTTCTTGATCAAGATTATACAGATTGGGATACAGACTACAAACCAGAAGTTATCCAATACAAAGAGATTAAAGAACAAGCTTACGAAAGATATAGAGCCACAAAAATTGTTGAAGAAGATGAACGGGATACAAAAAACAAATTCCTTTATACAGAAACTCCTACTACAAAATTTTTTATCACAAATATGCTAAGAGATCAAGGGATTCATCACAGAAATTTCGACATTTTCCATCCTAAACCGTCCCTAATACAAAACTACAGGAGAGAAAGACAAAGAAAAAGAAACATTGATGATGACATAGAATCAACTACTATGTCTACAGATGATTGAGTTGACAGATTATTCTCCACTTAACAAAAACAAAGCCTACAAAGTTTTCTTCCAGGCAAAGAAAGAATCCACTTTTAAAAAGATGTAGTGTGCTGGCCATCTTTTTATCAAAACAAATGTAAAGTATGTACCTTTTTCTTAGTGCTTTCAATAATGGAGAATATATTTATCTCCACTATGTATCAACAGACAGCTGTCTGGTTCTTGTATCTTTTCTCCATCTATATAAGGAGATGTAGTTTGTTATGTAAGATATAGAAAAAATTTTAGCTACCACTGTAAGCCTTCGTTGTAAAACTTTCCATCTTAATTAAAAAACTTCTTTCTTTGTTAATGGCTGCAACTCAGATGAATTCTAGCTAAACACCAAAGTCAAAGCTCAAGAAAGGAACAGGTTTTTCTTCATTAAAAATATGTAAGTGCCTTATTATCCATTGTCTTTCTTAATTTTTATTATCTATTGATAAAACTTCAAAAGTTCAATTGATACTATGACACCCTTAAATCTTTACTTAAATTTTTTTTTTTATTCCGGATTAGAATTATTTATGATTCCAACAGACGTACATCCGCTTGACAGAGCTAAGTACCCATCCAAAGCCGTTTAGACAGGAAGTCGTTAGGCATATAGGGGAAGAAACTCTTTAGGATAACAAGGTGAGGAATGAAATTAATAATAAGCCCGGTTTATCAAAAAAATTTAAACGAAATAAGGTTTGTTCTAGTAAAAACGTTTTGAAAAAAAAAAAGGCCCTTACTTTTTTCTATGAGAAAACCCGAAGTACTTTCTGAAAGCTTTGACTACTCTCTTTAAAAAGAACTTGTTACGAACAATTTATCTTACAAAAATATTTTCGCAATTAACAACTGTTATGGAAAAACTACAACAATATCTAGAAAAACAATTTTTGACAAACATAATAAAAATCACAAAAAATAGCCAACTTTCCAAAGACCAACAACATCAGATCTTAGTGATATTCAAACAAAAATACACAACTGAATTAATAAATATTTTTGATTGTGAAACAGACCTATTACAAATGTTCAAAAACTTTAGCATATACAGAGAACCAGGAAATATCATAATAACAGAAAAATTCATGAAAGATTTCTGCATAGAATGGAATAAATTTAAAGCAAACCAAAATAAAACAGACCATGAAATCACAGACAAAATAAGCCAAGTATGAAAAATTTACCTAACATAGACACCATAGAATCATTACAAAACTTTTTAGAAGATAAATTTATGATAAAAATACTTTTTGTCCTAAAACAAACAAACATGAATATAGATCAACAGTACAACATAGCAAAAAATTTCAAACATAAATACACTGAAGAACTCATAGAACTTTCAGATGAACCAAAGCTTGACAAAACTAAAGTTGTAACCAAAATAAAACAACAAGAGATAAAAACAAAAGACACAAATAGAATACTGAACTTAGTTTATGAAGAAAACTACAAAATTATTAGACAATATGTTCTTGAGGATAACAATAGATGGTTAAACAGCCAGCTAGATCTATCCTGGACAGATGAGTGTAACTTGTACAATGAATTTTACTAAAAGAGGATAGTTACAAGATGGTGAAACAAAAATTAGAAGACTCTGAACGAGAAAAAATGGAATGGGTTCCTAATTCCTATTTCACTACTCTACTTACTGCACCCTTGGGTTTTAATCCTTCAAGTTGCCAGTAAGGTAACAAAGATGAACAAACAAATTATTCTGCATAGTATAATAGAAATTTTAACATACACAATAAAATTCATCTCTGGATTTGCTTTCAGCATATATATCCAGGACATTGTACAAAACATTTTAGTTATAATAACTAATTATATTAACAATAAATAACTTATAAAACTTGAATGTCCACCCCTCCTCTTATTTTGGTATCAGAGCCGGTGATTCACTGGCCACATAAAATAATAAATGAATTATAAAAAATTCAACTACCTTAATCTAGAAATTAATAATCCAACAAAAAGGATTATTACCCTAGACAAACAGAAACACATATGTTACATTAACAATTTCGAACATAAACATAAGCTCCATTCAGAAATTGAACATATGAATTCTTTGACAGATTTAATAATCGAACTAAGTGAGAATTTAAACCTTTACAATGAAAAACACTATAACTTAATGCAATTAGTCCTTGAAGGGATAATTGAAAAAAATAAATTACTAAAACAAATTTCAAATAACCAAGGATATTTGAAAACAAATTTAATCAAAATAGATAGTTTTGAATTAACCCTAAAGAAACTGTCGGACAAATTTAAAGTATTAAAACTAAAAGAGTTCCCTAATAAGAAGGACATAATCCAGTTAAAAAACTTAATTGAAGAAAATAAACCTAAAGATATAGAAATACATTCCAAAGATTTATTAATAGAACTAAAACACCAAACAGGAAAAGATAAACAAGAGTTCGAAAAACAGATACAACAAATAGAGAAAATGATCAGTGAAATCAAACATTACATCTTAAATTAAATGAGTTTTGAAAATAAATATTATCAGGAAGCAACAAAATATATTGAATCAAGTTACAGATTTTTTGATTCAACTATAAATGTTGGGTATAATAAAGATGATACTACACAAAAAAATGATAGGATAATGATTTTACAAAACAACACAATAATTGCAATGATAACACAATTACAAAATAAAATTGATAGTATTCAAAACAAAATGTTTGACATAGACAAAACTGGTAAAGACCAAGAATATGAAATAAACAAACTAACAGAAAGTTTACAAAAATTAAATTTAGGACCAAGTGATCCTACAACGACAATAATAAGTAAAAAATCAAAAATGAATTTTCTCATGTACAAACAACTTGATAAGGATAAAATATGAGCACAAACAATAGAAGATTATCCTTTGGAGGTTCCTCTAGAACCCTAACAGATGATAGATCCAATAGGACTAATGAAACAAATTCTATCTCAACATTAGGATGGATAGATAATGTACTTAGAAGAAGTACAAATACACAAACCCAATTAGAAGAAATAATTGATCTTAATAGAGATATTGAAATATTTTCGAATAACCAATTAAATACATTAAACCCCAGAGAAATATACAGAACTGGTATATTTACTGTAATAATAGGATTATACCGACACCACAGAGAACAGATGTTTGCTGTTCCAGATGGGAACCAACAAATAATAAGCCTTATGACTCCAGAAGCCATAAATCAGCTTAAAATACAAAAATACAAACTGATCCACCTAGGACTTATTGTCATAGGAGTAAGAGGATTAACAAGGCAAAAAATAGGAGCCAAACTCTTATTAATACTAATAGACGACAGACACCAAGACTTAGATAGAGCCATATTTGGAACTATGGAGGTTGATATGAACAACAACGTTGGAATTGTTTATATAGCCCCAAACTTTACTATGGATATAACTGATTTTTACAAACATGTAAAATTAATTATACAAACTAAAGGATATGAAAATTTCCAAGGAAAAAACATATTGCTTGATATAACATTTTTAGGAAAATGTATGTCAAGACATGCCCCTAAAATAAAATTAAAACTAGATAAGATTATTGAAACATTAAATTCCACTGGAATAAACTTCATAAAACCAATGGAAATTGATTCCTCTGTTCTTGCTGGTCATGAATGGAATATAACAAATCCAAATGAAACAGCCGCAACAGTAAAACCAAACAATGTCGTAACATATAACAACCTAAACAAGTCCATGTCCATAAGATTTAAAGATTATGGTCCATCAAACCAACAAGAAGTTGAGACAGATGATGAAGCTGAAGAATTAAGCAAAAGGATAAATGGATAAAATAATTTATCCTAAAGAACTAGGGATGGCCCTCGAACCATCTGACATATTTAATCTCGAACAAAGTCTAAAATCATCAGGACAAATAAACCAAGATACCTTTATCTATATTGACGATGAAAATAATATAAGAATAAGAGAAATACAAAATATGGATATTTATCTAAACGATTCTTTATTAACTTCAGAAATTCCTAAATACAATATCCCTGAAGACATAATCTCAGAATTCACAGAACATATGGATTTAGCTGACCCTGAATCAAGTGTTGAATCAGGAATAAGTCACAAATATCCAGATAGAAACAAAGACCAAACAATGCCATATGAGATAGGACAACCTCCTAGGAGGGCTTACAATACATATATAGACAAAAATCCAAATTTAAGAACAACAGGAAAAAGATTACCAGATGAAAAATCCTACTTCCAAAATAACTCAGTTATTTTAAATATAACTGAATGTCATCCTCAGTTACTAGATACATATCTAGAACAATGGACTGCTGCAATTGCCAGGGACTATTCAGCAAGACACTTAAATGTCAATTCTGGTGAAGAAATGATTAGGATTGCCGAAAATTACTTAGGAGACAATGCTAAGGCAATATGGGAATCATACAAAAAAGATTTCCCAGGAGATATTGCAAACCTTGTTGCTCAAGGAAACAATATCTACAACTTTGCTTATTCCATCCACACCATCTTAACTGGAAGGGATGTAAATACAGGAATAACAATAAGACAACAAGAAGCAATGCGAGACCTTGAACAAATACAACTCCTAGACTGGAGATATATAATAAAATTCTTAAAAGAATACTTGCACTATGCTACAATTTCAGGAAATTATTACAATACTGAAGTAGGCAACAGGTTATTTTCTAAATTACCAGGTGATTAAGGAAAAGAAATCCATAGATCTTGGATAACGGATTATCAAGATAAACCTGAAAACTTACCTCCGAATTATAACAACATTGGGATAAGGATTACACATATTATATCAGAATTAAAAAAGAGATGTACTTACATAAAAATTCAAAAGGAATTAAAACAAAAGAATTATGGTTTTTGTGGACAAATATATACACCACAACAATATGGTTCTTATAAGATTGAAAACAAACCAAAATTCAAAAAGAAATATACAAAAAAATACTATTTAAGAAAATCTAATGCTAGAAAACCTTACTTAAATAAAGATAGACATGTCAGGAAATATAATCCCAAGAAAACTTACACAAATACAATTACATGTTTCGCATGCAATGAAAAGGGACATTTATCATCCTCATGCCCAAAAAAACAAAACTTGTATACAAGAGAATCAAACCTTGTTGATTCAGTCAAAGAAGACCTAATAGAAATTGCTTCTGATGTTTCAGAAACATCCACAATATATTCTATAATCTCTCTTGAAGGATTAGAAGAACATGAACAAGCAAATTCATCTGATTATGGTCTAATCAATGAACTAACAACATTTGAAGAAAATATAACAAATGAGACTTTTTTCAACATGATGAATAAAGAAATTTGTATCCATAATTTTAAATATAAAATGGGAACTGACACAAAAAAATGTGAATTTTGTCCTTGGTATCCTGCTTTTGACAAAAGATATAAATGTACAATTTGTACAATAGAAATTTGCCAAATTTGTGCTACAAATAAATTTGCTATACAAGTTCCTAAAGAAGTAAAACTTATTTATACTGACAAAAAAAAAATGAAGACAGAATAAAAATACTCGAAGAGAGAACAAATAATATTGAAATAGAAATAGAAGACTTGAGAAATAAAATACTTACCCTTGACAAAGGAAAAACTATAATTACCTCTAACGAGTTATTAGACGAACAAATATTTAGCCAAGAACAAATAAATAATACCCTCTACCATAATACACCTCTAAACAATGACCATGAACATCATGCTCATTTAAATAATATTGATAAACCGATACAAATTCCTCTTATTTGTAATACTGGGAGTTTGAAAGAACTACGTATTCCAACGAAACTAAATATAAAAGGGGTGGACATTCAAGTTTTAGCTTTCATTGATACAGGTGCAACTAGTTCAACTATTTGCTCTAGTCTTGTTCCATACAAACATGTTACAAAAGCAGATAAACCAAAGCAAAGCGTCCAATTTGATGGAACAACAACTATAATAACAGACATTGTAAAAAATATAAACATATGTTTTACCAATACATGCGGAGAGTGGTCCCCATATTATAATATAAAACAACTTTGGGTTTTAGAATTAAACCTACAAGATATTAAATTAATACTTGGGTTGGATTTTTTATTAAATGATAATGGCAGTTTTTCATTTAATAAAGATTATATCCAAATTTCCAAAAAAACAACACTTACACCCATACTCTCAGAGTTTGCACGAGAAAAGCGTGGTGGGAATAAAGACACCTCAAAAGACAAATTAACAAACTGCAATTGCCCAATTCCTGGCCAATGCAAAAACCTAAATCATATAACTCAAGCAAACAATAAAAATGAACAAAACGATGATGAATTTCTTCTAACAAAAAATTATATTTATAAGAGAAAAGACTTGATAAATGATTTACAAATGATAAATCCACAAGATATTAGTAAATTATTACTAACAAAAGATGACATTGATCAAATAATTTCTAAATTAGAAAAAATAGAAATTATAGGAGAAAAACCATTAAAATTCTGGGATAAAGATAAAATACAATGTAAACTAGAAATAATAAACCCAGACCTAACAATAAAAACTGGTTCTCCAAAATATGATAATTGGATCATGGATGAATTTAAAATGCATATCAAAATTCTTACTGATCTAAATATCATAAGAAAAACAGATTCAAGACATAGAACGGCAGCATTCATTGTACAAAAAGAATCTGAAAGAAAACGTGGCCAATCCAGAATGGTCATGAACTATACAAGACTTAATGACACTACCCATGAAGATGGATATTGTATACCAAACAAAGATGTTCTCATTAACAAAATACAAGGTTCAAATTGGTTTTCTAAATTTGATCTCAAATCAGGATTCTGGCAAGTAAAAATGCACCCAGACTCCATACCATGGACTGCTTTCACATGTAGTGAAGGTCATTATGAATGGCTTGTCATGCCTTTCGGATTAAAAAACGCACCACAAATTTTCCAAAGAAAAATGGACAATGTTTTCCAACATTGCAGTAAATACACTTGCGTTTATATTGATGATATCCTTGTTTTTTCAAAAACAAAACAAGAACATATATCACACTTATACACAGTTCTAAAATTAATTGAAGCACATGGCTTAATTATATCAAAAAGAAAAATAGAACTAATCAAAAATACTATAGAATTTCTTGGAGCCCGTATTGGCAAAGGAACTATAGAATTACAACCTCATATAACAAAAAAGATACTAGAATTTCCTGACAAAATAAAAAATTTAAAACAATTACAAGCTTTTCTTGGGCTTGTTAATTATGCAAGACCATATATCAAAAACCTTTCAAAATATACTGGGCCTTTATATAATAAGGCCAGCCCAAAAGGAAACAGAGATTTTAATATTGAAGACATAAAACAAATACAAAAAATAAAAGAAATAGCAAGCAATTTGCAACCTTTAAGTTTACCATTACAAACAGAATATTTAATAATAGAAACAGATGGATCATCCTTAGGATGGGGTGGTATTTTATTAAGCAAAAAAAATAAATACGAAAACAAAACAACAGAAAAAATATGTAGATACACCTCAGGTATATACAGAGAAAAAGGTTATATGACATCTCTAGATTATGAAATTTTAGCCATAATAAATGTTCTAGAATCCTTTAAACTATTCATAATCTCACAAAAGGAGATAACAATCAGAACTGACTGTGAATCTATAGTCAAATATACAGAAAATAAAAAGGACAAAGGAATACTAAATAATAGATGGCTCAAATTTAAAAATGCTATAACAAATTGTGGAACAAACATACTTTGGGAGCATATAAAAGGCAAAGATAATTCCTTGCCAGACAAACTTTCCAGGTTGTTAAGATAGATCTACATTTTACTAACAATCTTTATGCAGATTACAGAAAAACAAAAGACAAATATGGGAGAACATGTCCTGTACAATTAGTTATTATAAGTTTTATAAGTTATATAAGTTATTTATTGTTAATATAAGTTAGTTATTATAACTAATTATATTAACAATAAATAACTTATAAAACTAGTTCAGTATTCTATTTGTAATTGTAATGTCATGTGCACAGGAAGAACATGCTAATAAAGGCTACAACTTGCACCTGAAAATAAGAGCTTCTTTTTACAACAAATTTCATTATTAGCATCTTTTTCTGTTTTATAATAGTGGCTATAACAAATTGTGAAACTTCTAGATGCCACTTGTCATGTAATTAATGGTTGTAGCATCTTTATATGCACAAGAATGATGAATAGAATGGGGGCGGAAATGAAATTAAATCTTTCTCTTACTGTTTCAATGTCTTCTTCCTCTAATTCTCCTTCTCTTCTTCTCCAAATCCTCCCTCTTTAATTTAGATCCATATCAGGTTTCAAAACCCTGCTAATATATGCCTTGAAAAATGGAAACTGCAATTTGGAACCAACAATTTAGATAACGTAGCGTTATTCCCTTGATTCCTCCCAGCATTAATAACCTCTGTTGTCATCTTAGTACATTTAAGCAAATTAAATTCTCCAGGGTTGAAAAATTTAAGCAGGGAACTTATAGAAATCTGGTGAACCCACTACAACAAAAACACCATATTACAACGCCCTTTTACAACGGGCATTGACTGTGCGTTGTAATAGAATGCTATTACAACGGTCCTTTCAGGCCCGTTGTAATAGATGCCCTATACAACGCCCTTTTTACAACGGGCTATAACTGTTCGTTGTCATAGAATGTTATTACAACGGTCCTTTCAGGCCCATTGTAATAGATATCAATTTTACAACGTTCACAAAATGCCCATTGCGATAGATGCCAATTTTACAACGGTCATAAACGTTGTAATTCATGCCCGCCTAAATTTCGTGCCCTATTTCTCCTTTTATTCCTGCCCGCCTAAATTTCTCTTCACACTTCTCTGAAAACCCGCTTTAGCCCTAAATCCCTTCTTCAACCCACGAAGCCCTCTCAAATCCAATCCCCGCTTTAACTCTAAATCCCTGCTTCAACCCGAATTCCTCTCAAATCCAATCCGCCACCCACAAATTCCTCTCAAATTTGGCGTTCTATTGCTGCAACTCTCGAGGATGGAAGTGCTAGGTGGCTGCTTCTCTGGCGCTGCTTGTGGCGGCCTCCGTTATGTTTGGGTTTTCTGCTCCGAGTCCATTCACCGCTCGGTTATCCTTCTCCCTGTCTGATGGCAAATCTAGTGATCATGATATAAAGGTACCTCCTTTTTTACTTACCATCTAGTTCTGTACTTAACGAAGTTTACTAAATTGCTATTTTTGTCTTTTTTTTTTAATTTTTTTAGCCGGTGAATTTTACTTGCATTGTACTGGCTGCGCCGCCTCTAGTGAGGTAATTTAGTGATCGAATCTTACATTCAAACTCCAGTTGTTTAATTGTCTGCTTTTATAACCGAAGTCTTAAATTCCAGAGGTTTTCTTCCTATTGTTTGTTTATTTGTATATCACAGGGTGTATGCTGGCTAATAACGATAGACATGTAGAATAACCTGAATCGAACGTATCATACAGCTTTCATACATCAAATATTTATTCTCACCCTAGCTTGCAAAGTAACATTGTAAACCATCTGCAAGCTGTTCTACTGCCAGTATGGTAATTGTTGTTGAAAATGTGATACAAGCTCAGAACATGCAAAATTGTGTTTCTTGACTTTTGAGTGTTAATTTAATGTGTGAGCTTGCCAACTTCTTGTCTTAAATCCCTTTTAAAGATTGTTTAATAACAGTTTAGTTTTTAGGTAGCTTTGATTGAATAGTAGTAACCAAGTGCTTTAATGTTTTCAGATATCCAAAATGATAAACTATTTCAGTTTTGAAATGCTTTTTATTAATATTTTTTGATACTAATCAATTTTCAGTTTATTAATACCAGAAATGTAAATAGTTGCTTAAAAAGTAATTTTTATACTTGTCAATTCTATATGTTTTTCAATATTTTTGATGCTTACATCATTTTTGAGATGTTAGTCAGAAAGCTTTATTGGAATTTGATTAAAGCTAGAGCTGAAATTTAATGGTATCAAATAGGTTTTTCTGCTGGTTATAAAGATTTAAAATGTCATAATGTATTGAGGTCAAATATAAGGGTTTTGATTGATGTTGTGCATACCATCCACTTTGGACATAATATTTACAAGTGGAAAAGCTCATTAGCTACTTTGTTATTATTTATTATATAAAATTCAATAAAAAAAAGCATGTTCATATAAATTGTTTGATGATTCATTTTTCAGTCAGCTTCCTCTAGAGGGACTTATGGTCCTTTAATAAATGCTATTTCAATAACTCCAAGTAAGTTTATGTCATATTGTTAGTGACTAGTATGGCTTAACTTTTGAATTTTCACAATATTATAAAGGGATAAGTATGACATCATTTTCATTTCATATTAGACTACTTTGGCAATTAGTTTCACAGCTACTCTGCTATTTATTTTATGAACTTTTAACTTGTAACAAGGGATTTTTTTTTCATATGCCACTTCTTAATTCTCAATGTCTTGATATACTTTAGGATTTAGTTTCTGAAGTTTTCTTATAAGAACAAAGGGATAAAGACAACTCATTACTGTGGTTAGTTTTTGTATTGTTAAGCATAATATCTAACAACTATCTCTGGCTGAGTTAATTTCAGGACAAAGATACTAGATATATTTTAAGTTATCATTTCCATTTTCTACTGATCCCTATGGTGACATATCTGTTAAATATATAAATCATTTTGTTATCATTGTTTGATGGCCACAGATTATAGTAGTGAATCAAAAATACTTGATACAATCAATGTATGTTATAAGTAACATAGAATAGCCATCAATCTTCCAACCTTGTTTCCCCACATGACAAAAAGAGTAGTTGTAAAATCATCAATTATTGGTTTCCATTTGCATAGATACAGTATGAGACATTAGCAAGTAGCTGAAGCCCATTAGTCGTTATCAAAGTTTGTTATATAAACTAAAACATTTCCAGAGCAACTATTTTGACATTAAAATTTTATATAGGAATTATTAAAGTTATAATAAGTTGGAACAGCTGTTCATTATTATAATTAAGCTGTGGTTTGAACTTTCAGTGATCTGAAGAGTGTTTTAAGAAATTGGCTACAATTTGACGTGCTTAATAAATATGAAAAATACAATATTCAGGTGTTATTAACCCCTACACATCTTGCAATAGTAATGGAGTATGCTGCTAGTGGTGAACTGTTTGAGAGAATATGCACTGCTAGAAGATTCAGTGAAGATGAGGTAGAAATAAAATAATACTATTGAACTAAACTTATCAAATTATATTCATTCTTTAACATATTAATTAATGAATATGCATTTATATGATGTGTGACTTGGGCAAGGTTTTACTTTCAACAATTAATATCAGGAGTCAGCTATTGTCATTCCATGGAAATTAATTTTCTTATGGTGTCATAGAATCTGATCAAGATACTTTAACCTGCAGAATCTCTATGTATTCCTGCCCAAGTAAAAGTATTTATAATATGTATCATTGAATTAGTTTAGTTATTGTTATGATTTTTTATAATGCAGCAAATTTGTCATAGAGATCTGAAGCTAGAAAACACTCTTTTGGATGGAAGCACATCTCCTCGCCTTAAAATTTGTGATTTTGGCTACTCGAAGGTAGAATTGATTTTTTATTAATGCAAAATATTATCATTCATTCATACCAGGCATGTGACTAGTTGAACTTAAACTGTGTAATTATTCACACTAGTTAATTATCAGTCATTGACAAGTCTAGCTAGTATTACACTAAAATGGAATAATCTATTATTATTATTATTGACAGTCATCTGAGCTACATTCATAACCAAAATCAACTGTGGGAACACCAGCCTACATTGTTCCTGAGGTTTTATCCAGAAATGAATATGATGGAAAGGCAAGCTTCTAATTTGTTCTCCTAAATACATAAAAGTGATTTATTAATTCTAGAAAATGAAAACTAATATGCATTATATATTTCTTTAGCATGAAATTTTACAATGAACCTATGTTTGTATGTAAGTATAGACTGTAGATGTTTGGTCATGTGGACTGCAGATGTTTAGCCTCTTCATTACAACTGCCCATTAACTAGAGTATTGGTTTGGCAGCAACCATAGAAGGCTTGGATATATGTTAAGACTACCACTTTTACTCAACGCTGATCGATTTAATTATGAATTATATCATGCTAAGCATTCAAAGCCTGCACTAGAAAGTGACCCATGCATTAGGAAATTTAGCCATTTACAGTTTAGTACTAACACGTGTAAAACTTAGTTGTGCTTGTGCATGGTTTCTTATTTCAGTTAATGTCACTAAGTCTGTTTAGCAAAAAACATGTATAAGTTTCAGCTGGGGAAAGCATGACAAATTCACATTTGAATACAACTGAAATAAAATGATGCGAAATCCTATATTTCAACACTTGATTTACAAAAGTACCGTCTATATATACAATACATATGAAAGCCATGTTCATATTACTTTAGATATCTTAGTTTGAAAAACTTTGGCTGAAAAACTTTGGCTGAAACTTTAGCATCACTTGTTGAAACTTCCCAGTAGTCGTTTTCCAGAAATGAGCATGAAATATGAACATAATTAGACAGACTATGAATCATAAACATACTAACTGGACTCAAATTATAGTTTTAGGCTACCATCAAAATTACGTGGGTGTAAAAATTGTACAGTACAATATTGAACGCAAGTTTGCTTTTAGGATTTCCGCACACCACAAACTACCAGTTCCTAAGTATTCTTTAGTGGTCAAAACTTAAAAATAGGAATAACTTGTTATGATTCGTTCCATGCATAGCACATACAGTGACCAGTAGAAAGACCAAAGCATAGTAGTAAGATGCTTGTTTTTCTTTCCGAGGAAGAAATAGAGACATCCACCACCACATATGAGCCTTGTTGCTATCTTTCCGAGGAAGAAATAGAGATGCAGACTATCAAAGAGGCCGTTGGATCAACCGTCGCATGGCATAAAGACTTCATCTCTATGGTATAGTATGATTGTACTTAGAACATGATATTTGTAGCGGACTGTTATGTGTTAATGCTTTATGTATTTGGCATGTTAACTTATCTAACTTTTTGGAGAGTTAGAATTCTATGACTCTAGATTTTAGTCTTTTCGTATGTGATTTTAATTATTTTACGACAATATTTAGTATTAGTATGGATGTATTGCATGGATCTGTTGTAATTTTTTTTTAAATTTGCATTTATTTTGCAACGGGCAATGTGCGTTGTTATATGAGCTTTTTACAACGGTCAATGCATGTTGTGAAACTGGTTATGCAACTAGTATGGTTAGTCTATTGCAACGGGTTTTGGCCGTTGTATTATAGTCTATTACAACGGTCATAACCTGTTGTAAAAGGTATACTGCAACGGTATTTACAACGTGCTTTGCCCCTTGTAAAATGTGGTGGATCTATTACAACGAGGCCTATCACAACAGGCACATGCCCGTTGCGAAAACCATATTACAAAGGGCATTGCCCGTTGTAAAAAGACTGTTTTGTTGTAGTGACCTTGTTGACATCGGCCCAATTACGACTAAAAGTGAGGGGATTAGCATTAAACAGAAAGTTAGAGGATAAACGAACAGAAGGGTTTTGAGGCACATAGGATCTGGCATGGTGAGACACGTTCTGCATGGGAGGTTAGGAATACAAGGGGCATTGATTGGGAGGGTGAGCAGGCGAAACCTTGGGCGGCAAAGGGTTTGAACGGTGAAGATTGGAGAAAACTGTGGTTATGTCTCCACTTCCTAGGTTTTTTAGAAATAAAACCTTCCTCATCCATCTCGGTCTGTAAGATTTTGACGTCCACGTATACCGGAGGGATCAACAAGCGAATCAGTGTGGGAACGACTATGGGAGGGAGGCGAAGACAAGGGGATGCATGGAGGTGGATCAGGAGAGAGGGTGTGAGGACGGTTGGGAGAGGAGGCCATAGAAAAGACTAGGTTTTTTCTGATTTATTTAATTAATAAATTTTATTTAATCAATAATTATATACTTTATGAGTATATCATGATATACTCATGTGTGTATGATGTACACATGCAACATAATAATATATGCATAGTTAATGTATACATATATTGATGTTCGAACTTGCATCTATAACATATACATCGACCATTTATATATGCAATGGCTATCTCAAAATATTATTATTATATATATATATATATAAATTTCAAATTTTAATTTATATTAAATAAAATAACATTTTCTCTTAAATATGTAGATATATTTTGAATAAATCATAAAGATTTGAATTCAAATTAATACATAAAATATCCAACATTTTGACTAAGTAAAATAATTTGAATTTCAAATTTGGATCTATAAAATACAAGATATAACATCTTTTAATTATTCAAAATATATACATACATATTTTATAAAATAGTTTTATTATCGCAATAATTTAACTCTTTTATTTAAATTTTCATAATAAAATAAAGTATACATTTATAATAATAAAATAAATATAAAATATACATATTGTATATTTAATTCTTTTTTATCATTAAATTTTCTTTTTTTTAATCTAAAACCATTTTAACTTTATAACATATATATATATATATATATATATATATATTTAAATTATATATATATAAGTACTAATTTAAATCATTAATTATAACTATATTGAAATATATTTATATAATAAAATATGTGTTTGGAATTTTTTTAAATCTATAAACTATTTTAACTATATAATCAATATTAAGACAATTTAAAATATATAACATTTATATAAATGAATTGAAATAAAAACCGACAATTTTAAGTAACTAGAAATTTGTATTGACGTTTGAAATGTAATATATATAAAATTTCAATTTTTTCATTAATTTAAATAACAATATTGATAATCATAACTCAATCCGTGATATTAAATTATATATAAACATGAGATAA
Source organism: Allium fistulosum (assembly GCA_030737815.1). Taxonomy (NCBI): domain Eukaryota; kingdom Viridiplantae; phylum Streptophyta; class Magnoliopsida; order Asparagales; family Amaryllidaceae; genus Allium; species Allium fistulosum. Next base: position 599,606,253 of record CM060908.1, read on the forward strand.
CTAATGCGTGTGTAAAATTGGTATAAATACTATCTACTATATGACAAGTATAATATAAAATGTAAATCGGATATTATACCTTAAGGGTGTTGCCTTGGAACACATGTTGATTGATTGGATCTCCTAGTTTCAACTTGAATCGATCTTCAGACGTTGCAATGGCCTAGAGTACCACGATTTTTATTTTATTTGATGTGTTTAGGACCAAAGTATTTTCGACCAAAGATGAAGGGATGTGCTCATGGCCAAGGATGAATGAAGTAAGTGAGAGGAAATGAATGAGAGGTGGGTTTGTTTAAATAGAGAAAGGGTGGAGACAAGTTCTCCTCCTTTTATCATTTCTCTATTTACCAATTCCATATAAGATTCATAATTCAAAACCATCATCTCCCCTCTTCTCCCCTAAGTCTACCATCACATGGGCCATCGTGGGTAAATGAGACATTAAACGCGTTTAGTAAATAACGTCATTTAAATCATATTTAAAAGTGTATCGATATCGTATATCGATACGTACGTATATACGCATCTAATTAATTACTAATGGCACCCAAAAAATTACTAATGTCATCCAATGGAACAAATATGTAAATAATTATTATTACATAAATATTAATTAATTTGATTACTTTATAAAAGTTTACAAACCAACCCCTTGGTTCAATAATAACATTCATTATTAACTGTACTACTCTAATCAGAGATTTTGACTTTGAGTTGACTACAGTTGACCATGATACTAACCACATACAACTTAGGAGAGGAATTCTCTATTGAATAGTGTTTGACTTTCAATGCTTTAACGCAGACCTAACTATATTTCCTTATTGGTCGCCATGTCATGATTTAACTATAATCAAAGTAGAGCACCCATACTGAAGCACAACAGTATTCTCAGGTCGAGAGAACCGTGTAACATCGTCACTTTGAGATTTCCTGTTTAACCTAGTCGTTATTAACCAAAAGAAAACTCTTGGATGAGTTATTCCATATTTTTCCAATAACTATCAGTAAGTAAACCCTAGGTAACAGCCATGAGTAATACACTACCAATATTTGGAGAGCATTACATACTCTGGTCATAACAGACGTATCAATATCCTTTCTCGAAACATCATGACCAAGAATATTTGAAATAATATATTATTCTATATTTATGATAATATTCTCACGATTACAACTACTACTTATTATTATCATATAACATATCGTTTAAGGATTTTTTATTTAATATACTTAAATTAATTAATTAATATATCATAACAAGTATATAATTGAAAACAAACACCTTTATTATGAACAAGATTTGTTATAAAGTTTGATATATGTAACAAATTACATAATTGCATCTATGGCATACCCTTAACTCTCTCAAGCAGCACTAGTTCCTTTTCCCCTATCACCATGTGGTGGTTGCCTCAACGGTTGATGTACAGAGGTTGGAGGACCATTGGGATTCTTAACATACCACTAGAGCTTCTTTTTCCTGATGTACTCCTCAATGAGGTCACACAAGTGGCGGCACTCACTTGTATCATATCTGTGAGATTCATGGAAACAATAATATTTTCTAAAGTTTAGGTCGGATTCCGTCTCCAATTTAGTTTGAGGCCTTTTGTACTTTAACTCTATATGGGTTGCTAGATATATATTTTCAATACTATCATTTAGGTTCATACAAGCGTTAAACCTAGGCTCATGCCTAAATATTTTTCGCTCTACCTTCTTTCCTCTTTATCCATCCTAGTTATTATTCTTCTTCCTAGTGAAGTTGTTTCCATTTCCCCTCACCATAGTATTCACACTGCTAGATGCTTCTCCAACTCTAATTTTCATACCAAACTGCCTTTTTAATGCAACATCTTCCAACCTCATGTACTTTACCGCCTCATAGAAGAAATCCTACAAGGTGGATTGTTTCTCCTTGGTTAAACTTTTAGCAAACTTTGTTCCGAATTGCACCCCACCACATAGGGCCATTAAGGTTAATCTTCATCCATATTCTGGACTCCAACCGCTATGTTATTAAACCAAGTCATGTACTACCGTAGTAAATCTTCTTCTCTTTGCTTCATATCAAACTGTGAGTATGCATCCTTCGGTTGATCAACATGCACCCAAAGTTAACTAATAAAGTTCTTCTTTAACATCTTCCATGAATGAATTAGTCTCGAGGGTAAATGACAAAACCACATAGTGGCTAAGTCCATTAAGAATAAAGAAAAGCCCTTGCACAAGACTTCCTCTGTAGCTCTACTCATCAGTATATGATGGATATATCATTGTAAATTTACTATGGGTTCAGTTAGTCCTTTATAAAGCTCTGCTCATCGGTATATGCTAGTGCTGACTAGAGATTTAGCCAACCTCGGAATTAGCCTGGTTATGTTGTGAAAGAAAAGGTCATTTGCTAATCAGTAGGCTTAAAAATGAAAATGAGGAATAATGTAAGCAAACCAAAGTAAATGAAATCAAATATAGAGTGGTTGGCAAGCTTGCCTACATCTACTACGAAGATCTATTATTGTATTTCTCTCTTACAATTATAAAGAATTACATGAGAATAATAAGAAATAAAGCACTTAAGACCAAAAAGGTTAGCTGGAATTAAGTACTTAGTGTTTTGATTTGCTGTAAGGAGAGTTCTGGAAAGGAGATAATAACCAGAATTTTCATATTTTCCAACCCCTTTGAAGTGGCAATGCATGAGACATTTAAACTGGCTGAAATGGATAATGTATGGCTGAGATGGTATAGTAAAGAGGCGGGAAGCATGCATGGCCGTTGATCTGGTCGCATAGGCTAATGGGAAACATCTAAAATGGTGGAAGGAAATATGTGGCTGAGAAGCAAGCCAATTATCCTTTTGTGATAGGTCCAGCTTTGCATTTAATGCACATTAAATGTTGGTGGCTTGCAACAGGAGAAGGCATGCTTTTTCCGTTTGGCTACAGTACCTTGTACAACTGGCTAAACAGCTTGTTGTTTACTATTGCATGCCTATGTGGCAAGGCAGGCTCAGCTGGCTGGTTGATTACCGAAGATATGAAGGAAGTTGAATGTTACTGGGGACCAAGTGGTAAGTGAGGTGCTGGGCCGGTTGTATGGAGAAGGTATGGGCTACCGAAAACCAATCGAATGTAGCCGTGACGAGGTCGGGTCAGAGATAGGTAGTGCTTGGGTCGATATGGATAGATGAATGCTACCAAAAACTTCGACCTTCTCAGATCTCGTTGACAGAAAAGTGAGTACTCCTTCTATGCTCTTACCTTCGCCGTAGCAGGCGTCGTCTCCATGGTGAAGCCTTGAGCTTTCGCTTGTTTATCATTTTTTTTATATCTCTTCTTCCTTTGTAATGCTTTGATGTTATAATGTTTTGATTTTGCATGTCTTGATCGGAATTCGTCTTCTCTTGTCATTATTTGATGTCGATCGACCATCGCTACCATGTTGGTGGTGGTCGATCGACTTTGATGGACTTAGCCAGGCCTGTAAGTTTTTAAAAAGGATATTAGTATTTATCTAGATAATAGGCCATGGGTTGGGCTTAATTTTGTAATCATGGACTTTAAGTAAAAAGTAGGAATCATATAGAGATCGTAAGGCCTAATACTTAGCTTAGAAGCCGTGTTACGAGCCAACTGCTAGATTGGGCATGCCATAAAGATGGCCATTGAGCTCCTATTTCATGCCAATGGGCTTTCCTAGACTTGGCCATTGTGTTGTTGCATCATTTAGCCATTTGTGTTTCAAACGGCAGCCTCAAGATCCACTAACTGGTCGACTTCAACGGGGGTTATTGGTCTCAAGCCCTTTGAACCGGAGGATGAAAAGGTTGACCTAATCAAGCTGTTGGCCAGCCATGGAGCTAACATAGAGATGATTTGCTAACCAACTCCCACCGACCGTCCGGATAGACCCCCTGTCGGCTTCTTTGCTTTCTCCATTAGCTACTTCAAGGTGGGGGTAATGCTGCCCTTCCATCCCAACTTTATTTTCCATTCTTAACACCTACCAACTTACCCCTGGTCAGCTGCCTCTTAACAGTTACTGGTTTTTGTGCGACATCTACGTTGCTTGTATAGTGCTTGGATTTCTTTAGCCAAACATCAATCTTGTAGAGACGGTCTTCTGTCTTCAAATGGACACTAAACACCCACTTGGCACATACTATCACTTCCAGGCTAACACAAAGCATGTGATCTTCTCGAGCATCCCTAATAAGGCTGCCCCTAGTTAGATGACCATGTGCTTTTTTATCCTATATGGTACCAACCCGAGCTTGAGAACGTTACCTTCTAACCCTAGTAAGTCTTTGCTTCCCTCTCTTTCCCTTAGTTTTTTTGCTGCTTTACTTTGCCTAACTCTTTTATTGACAAAAGAAGAGCTTGAGTTCCTTGGCATCCGATTCGCCATATTAAATAAGAATCCAAACTGGTTGAAGGCAGCCACCCCAAACTATTGAGATTTGAGACTTTTGGTGACCAACAACTTCCACCAGGTTGTATTGATGTAGGAGAGCAAACAGTGGCTGAGGAGCATCAAAGGAGGAAGCCGACAAAGAAGGTGGCTGTAACAACCCTGATCGAGATTACTTGGAATTAAATCTAGAATTTGATTTAAAGTTTCTTAATTAATGTTAAGATGAACTTAAGAAATTTTATTAGTGATAATTTCCAAATTAAAATGGCTTTCTAGATGGAAATAAATAAACTTGGGAAAATTTGTTAAATATCAAAATTTATAATTTACCTTTTATATTTGATAATATAAGAATAATCTTGGGGAAAATAAGAGTTAACAAAATATATGGAAATAATTTTGAAATTTATAATGTGAGTTTTTCTAAGATTTATTCACTTATTGATTTTAATAGAGATTTATGATAGATATTTTCCATTACAAATTATTATAACAAATTTTGTAAATTTAATTAAATGTTAATGTTGAGATTTATTGTTCAAAAGGAGATTTTACAATTAATAGTTTATTTATTAAAATAATGAGAAAAACTTTTAAGTTCAAAAGTTATATTTAATTTTACAAAATATCTCAATATTTATAGAAATGGTAATTTTTAACATGTTGGTACTTTGTAGAATTTGAGAAATCAATTTATATTTTTATATAACATTGTTTGTAATGTAAATTAGTGCTTTAAAAGAGAATACAAAGGAATTAGTAACACTTCTCTTAAAAATTTGTAACACTTTCTTAGTGGGTTCATATCAAACCTTCTTGGCCCAAGAAGAAAGAAATGAGAAACAAACTACGTACGCTCATTCTCTTTTCTCATTTTCACTTCAGCGGAACTTGAAAATAATCTCTTCTATTTTGAAAACCCTAGAACCAATTTTCCAAAATCAAAAAATGAAATCAAAGGGAAATTAACTAATAATTGAAGAAATAGTGACAAGGTAATCTCTTCCACCTTATATTGCATCCTTGGAGTATTTCATTTTAAATTCTTCATCTTAGGTTTAATCTTGTTTTGCAATTTTCTGGAAATAAACCTAGGTTTTGTCGCTGAAAGGTTAGCCTAGGAGAATCCCGGATTATAGCATCAATTTGAGTTCATTTAGGGGAGTTAATCTCACACTTCTAGCCTATAGAAGAATACTTGTCGTTTTGTTGATTCGGATGATTTGGATGTTGAATCGATTCTAATATGTTGCATTGTTTACACCAATTGCTATAGTACTTTAAGTTTTTTGAAACCCTTTTTATATGATCATAAATTGCATTCAATTTTGATGTTTATATGTTTGCATTATAGCTAAATCAGGGTTCTAGAAGTCAAGGCAGTCATCGATGAAGAAACAGGCGGAAACAGACGAACGGAGATCCGCTGGCATCGCCTGGGGTTCAGCCTAGGCGATGCAACCAGTGGACCGGTCCCACCAGACCAGTGCACCGATTGTGACCTGGGCTGAGTCCCAAGTTACGCATTGTGGACAACCGTTCACGACCATTCGCCTGTTTATTCATTCATTCAGCTCTTTTTCGATGTTTGATTGATTTTGATGCTCCAATTCATATTGATTTCAATGTAAATTTTGAGTTTTTGATTATGAATTTGTGAATTCATCTTGGAGTTTCTATTCCATAGAAAATGTTCTGTGGACATATGAGATTGCACACAAGTTTTATCGCACTAATTTAACTAGAATTATTAAAAAAATTGATTTTCAATCCAAACCGTCTACCCAAATCATTTTAAGAATGGATATATTTTCTATAAAGAATATTTGGAGTATTATGTATATAATATATTTATTTATAATAATAATGGTTTCAAAGTTGATTTGGAACAATGGTTTAAAAAATTTACTTATAAATATAGATTTACAAAGGCATTCTACTATATATATATTCTAGCTTATAAAATGATATTTTCAAGAAGGATTTCAAAGTAAATTATTTTATAAAATTTCATGTTATCAATTGAATGATAAAGTGATTTAAGCGGTTTAATAAAACGAGTAGTATGAAATGCTCGCGTTTGTTTTACTGGTTAATTCCCGTACCTATTCAATCGAATCATGTATACACACGAGTGGAGTTTACTAGCTTATAGTAAACGTTAAGGTAAACCCGTGTGGTATGGGTGTAACACCCCATATTTTTGGTAACATTATTTAGGATATTTAATTAGTTAAATTAAATAAAATAATGTGTTGATTAGGGGATTGAGATTTGATTTTATTAAGGGGTAGCCATGCCATTTAATTAATGAATTAAAAGAAGATTTAAAATGAAATAGAGGAGGGGTAAAATAGGAAAGAGGCCATTCCTATATCCCTAAAACTTGGTTGTGTATCCTATACACATTCATTTTCATTAGTTCAAAATTTTAAAAGCTTAAGGTCGGCCACCATTAACAAGAAAAGGGGAAGAAAATTAAGAAAAGCAAAGGAAGAAGCTAATTCAAATCAAATCTATTCACATCTCAATCTCTTTAATCTCTAAAGCTAAGCTGAATAATGTTTACATCTCATCTTTCTTTTGTTTTCGGTTTTAAGATGAAATCTAAAATATTTCGCATTGATTTTCATTGTTTTTGAATGATTATATATAATTGTTGATGTATTATGCATATTCATATTGATTTTACGATATGTTTTAAGGTGAAAACCCTATTAAATGACATCCAAATGCCTCATGAAGTTTTATATAGATCGGAAATATTATTTTGGAGATGGGTTTCAATTTTCAGAATTTTTGTGGAATTTATATAAATTTTCTAGTGGAGAAAATGTTGTTTTGGGAATTGGTTTGGGTCTGAAATTAATATATGTTAGAAAACATATAAAAAGTGATTTTCAGGAATTTTTGTAGAATTTTCCTAAGTGTTTTAATGGATATATAAAATTATTTAAGGTATGGACTTAAATGTTTTATATATTTATAAAAGGAGTATGGGCTTTTTGTAAATAAATTCAAATTGTTGTTTCTGAAAAGTCGGCAGTACTTTAGAAAAGAGAAACTTGCAACCAATCACAATTTGACAAATAAGGCAGGTTAGGTACAAAGAAATAGTTTAAAATGACAAATAAACATGTTTTTCACTGTTTTGATGCTTTCGGCACCAGGTTCTGCCTCCTTACATTCGCCTCCGACACTGTCGAAACCAATGCATATGGTATCAGGGAACTGGTATGTAGTGAATTGGATGTAGGTGGAAGGTATAGAGTCGAAACCACGGGTTCCGAAGGGGTCGAGGCATTACTTTTCTTTTAAAAGAAAATGCGCCTGCTTGCATTCGACAGAGTAACTTTCGACTAGGTTGGCTTTCGACCAGGTCAAATGGTTTTAAAGGAAATGGTTTCGATTGGGTTGCGCTTTAGTTTTAAAGGACTGTTTTCGACTAAGTTAAAACCTTTTGCTACCGCTTTCTTCCTTTCGACCCAGATGGTTTCGAAGGGGTAACTTTGTTTCCTAAAAATTGGCCACTTTTCAAATACTTTCAAAGTGATGGTTTCGACACCATCACTTCTTTACTTAGGAATGATTTCGAAAGAAGTGCTTTCGACTTTAATGGGTTTCTGATCCTTTTGCTCTACTTGAAGGCATAATCCAAAGGGTTTCGATCGAAACAGATTTTAAAGGTTTCGAAGGGGTAAATTTTTGAATGGTTTCGAAAGGTTTACACATGTTTTAAGTTGAACCTAAAGGCTTTTGAAAGGTTTAGTATTTTAATGCTTTCGAAAGGGTTTTAGTGAATGGTTTCGAAGGGGTGGTTCCCCAGGGTTTCAAAAGGGTTGAAAGGAAAGGTTTTTCCTATGTTTTCGAAAGGCAATATTTAAAGGTTTTAAAGAAGGATGTCTAATGTTTTGAAGCTTTCGAAAGAAAGGCTTTTAATGGTTTCGAAAGGGTTACTTTCAATGGTTTCGAAAGGGGTACTTTCAATGGTTTCGAAAGGGTTACTTTCAAGGGTTTCGAAAGGGTTGTTTAAAAGTTTTAAACAAAGGTTTCGAATGTAGTAACTAGGCAATATAGCCTAAGAGTTTTCAAGTTGAAAAGGGTTTTAACTTGTTTTGAAAGGATAGCCAATCCTTATTAAAATTCATCAACATTATTTTGAGTAAAATATATATAACATGGAAAAATAGCTTAGAGTAAAGCTAAGAATGTATTTTTCTTGTATAAGTATGATTTAAAAGGTTAAATTGTTTTGAAAAGGTTTTCAAGGAAAAAGATGAAGGGTAGTTAACCCTTAGAGAATGACTCAAATTAGAAGACCAGATAGGACTTGTGTAGGGTCGCACCCTATACTCATTAGCTATTAGCCCCTAGCTAATTTAGTCCAGAATTCTAGTGTGTAGGGCTTAGTCACAAGTAAGACTAAAATGATGGTTACACACAGAAAGTAATATTCATGTATAGAAATAGGTTATTGGTTAGCCTGCAAAACCATTAGGATCAGTTGACCCTTGGAGAAGTAAGTTAAGGACAGACCGTTCAGAAGTTTTGTCTAAAAATATTTAGACCATTTGATATTTTATTTGGTAGGCCCGAGTCTACCAAAGGGACAGTTAGTCCAGTTTGCGTGTAGTTAGCCCAAATTTCGAACATATAGTCCATTTATTACCTGTTTTTAGCATAACGGATATTGCTATTATTACTGTTATTATTACTATGATCGGTTTGATTAACCAGTTTGGTTGTAGGAAAAGATTTGCAAAATATAGGTTTTGAAAAGGATATTAGTAAGGGGAAACCCATTCCGCTAAGCGACGTGGTCTCACTTAATATCAGTAAACAGAGATGTAACAGTATTATTCACACCAGGTTTTATGTCTGACTTGAAGTTTTTGTTTCCCCTTAAACTCTCGGGTGCTCAAAATTGATTTGAGTAGGCCTAGGATTGAGGTTTTCAGGTTTTGGTAATTTTGGCGAATAAAGCTTCCGAAGACGAGCAGGTGGCTGACGGATGCTAATTAGAAGTTATAGTTTTATTTTTTTTTGATTCCACTGTGTATATTAAGTCAGATATGACTATATTGACTCTGATCAACCAAGGGACATCGTCATATGTCGCTCTTGGCGTATTTTTGTAATGATTATAATTGATCTTTACTTGGGAAACGTTAAGGGATTATTTAACTTGGATATGAATTTGTTTTGAAATGTAATTAGCAAAATGTTGTTTTTGAAATCTGTGATTTTTTTCATATTCAAGTGCTTCTGATATTATGGATACCATTACCATTACCGTATTTTGTCACTAGAAGTTAATACTATAGATGACTACATCATCTGTAGCGCTTAGCTTTAGACATCCAGATACGGGATGTTACAACTTGGTATCAGGGGATAGGTTTATGAAAAACTTTAAACTAAAAATGGTTTTTAAAACATAATCCTAAGGAATTAGAGTAAGATCAGGGTATGGGATAACGCTATAGTAACGTACTTGTATTTGCTATATATATAAGTATACACTTTATCTCTAGTCTCCTATCTTTGTTAGGTTATTTTTCTATATCTCATGAGGTTTGAATACAAACATGGATGGTAGAAGAGGAAGAGTTAACCCAGGAGGGAAGGGCACCGATGGGAATGCCAGACCTAATGCGAGGATAACCCAAGGTCAGGCCCAAGCAGAGAATGATGGTGCTGGAGTCCCGCAAGTTGGAATGGAAGTTATGCATCAGTTTTTCATGAATATGATGCAAGCGGGAGTTGCAGTCGGAGTGCTAGGAGGAAATGCTGCAGGAGCAGGGGTTCCGGAAGTTTCGGTGGTTAACCAGTATGCTAAGTTGAGCGGAGATTATACTAAGCTTGGAGGGAAGTCGTTCATTGGAACGAAAGATGCCATTGAGGTGGAAAACTAGTTGCTGTATTGTGAGAGAATCTTTACAGACTTGAGGTGTAACGACCCTGAATTTTTGACATTTGAAATGTGAATATTTAATTGAGTTTAAATATTCGAATGATAGTTTAATTTGAAATTCAAATATCAGAATGAATTTGGCAATCAAATTATTGAATTTAATTTATTGAAGTTGGGTAAAAATATGAATCGTCAGTTTCAAGCTGATTAAAAATAATCTATAGGCTTAGAAAATTTATATTGATAATACAGAAGATAATGGAAGCTTCAGAATTGAATTTGAAACTGTTTTGTTCAGTTTTGAAATATTATCGTTTAAATCGATATTTGAAAATAGCGTTCCGAGGCACAGTCTCAAAATTCGACGAAACCTGTTCCATTGGATCCATAATATTGTATTTTTATCGGATTTCAATTTTCGTAATATTTGGAGTGATCGTTTGGCCGTACGATAAGCAAACGTGCTGAAATTATATCAAAATTTAATTTAATAACTGATCCAAAAAGCTATCTTCTCCATACGATCGAATTTGGACTCGAAACCTTTTCCATTGTGTTCGGAATAGGCATATAACATTACGAACGCCTAGCGGCATGCCTCGATAGGAGGTCAAAATTTAAGCTACAAAATTCGAGACAATTTGAAATCAATTTAAATTTTATTCATTTATTCTTATTCCGACCATTCGTACAACCAGCCACCACGTTGTCTCCTTCATACCCTTCCTTTTCTTTTCCCCTACTTCATCTTTTAATTTGTACGAGAGAGCAGATGATTTTAAAAATCAAAACCAAAGGAAAGAAAAAATCTCGTTCAAACAATATTAATGGCCGAACTCAAAATCACTTCGTTCTCCCCTTTCTTCTGTTCTCGTTCAAACTAGTTCCCCTCTTCTCTTTCTGTTCGAAAACAAGCCGAAGTCCTCTTTTCAAAAATCGAATCAGCAATTCGGAAAAAAATAATAAGGAAATTGGATTCGATTTCGAATCGAATCGCGATAGGGGTAGGTGCGAGCGTGCACGGCGGCGAGTTCTATTCGTTCAAACGGCTAAGGGGGATTACACGATAGTATCGCGAGTCGTAGGAGGCGCTGGCAGGAGGCGTTCATCTAGCGATCGGAGCAGTGGGTTTTGGAGTCGTGCTCAGGGGTTCGCGAAGTTGGCCGAAGTCGAGGTCGCTCTCGAGTTCGTCGAAGCTGGAAGGCGCGAGGAGTTCGCCTGAGGGAAGCACTCGATGGGGGAAGGGCGTTAGTTGTGAGGTGAGGCAATTTTTTTTTATTTTAATTATTTATCACAAATATATATGCAGTCTTTAAATTTTTATATGCATGCAGAAGAATATGATTTTTGTAGTAATGAAATTTGTTATTTTACCATTTACAGAAATTATTTTATATATATGTATATTGGAGGCAGTAAACTAAATATAAGTGTTTATACAAGGTACAATTTTTAAAACCCATATAGCTTATTTTGATATGTAGTTTGAAAAAAATGGAAAATTAAAACGAAATACCATTTACTAATTTATTTTAGTGATTAATTTGTTTAGTTAACTTAAGTAATTTTTATGGTAACTAGAAAATATTTTATTAAAAGGAAAATTAGTTTAAAATTAAATTGATTAGATAAAATAAAATTTTACTAAATGGAAATGAATTGTTCGACAAATTCGAATATTGATAAATGATATAAATTGTTGTTACAAGGTCCAAAATTTGGAGAAAACAATCTGGAATAAAAATGAATTGCAAATTAAAGCAAAGGTGAGATCTTCTCACTCAAACGAAGGGTTTGTTTAATTTTAAATAGTTATATTTAAAATTATTGATTGTGTTGATTGTGTGCTTGAATGATAGTATATATGATAGTAGTATATAGCAATATATATATATATTGGAATATGTATATATTGGAGTTGTGATTTCCCGCATTATATAACGGATGTGATCCTATGCGCCGCATAATAGCGGATGATATTTTATAAATCCCATATACCGCGATATTCCACCTCGAAGTGGAATTGGTATTGTGCTAACATCTGTGGATGCAGGGAAATAGGTTGGAGGGATCCAACTGGATTCCTCAAATTATATGAATTTGTTTCATATGTTGTGTGATTATTTATTTATAATCTGTGAATGATTATATTTGTGATTGAATGTGTTGAAGGCTATAATTAACCGAATGTATTTTTGGTATCGTTGGATACCAGAAATAAATGAAATTGGATTTTTGAAAATTAAAATTGGAAATTTTAAGTAAATTCTTTTGAAAGAATTGGTTGAATTTCAAAGAAGGAATTTTAAAAGCGTAAAGTTGATTTTGAAATCTTATCGAATTATTTCCAAAATATGGGAAAAGATTTTTATAAATGGATTTTGAATAGTATTATTCGAAAGTTGGGAAATTTATTTAAAATGGAATTTTAGATGGTTTGGAAGAATAAAGGAATTTATTTAAAAGGTGATAAATTTGTTTGAAATCCAATTGATAATTGATTTAGTATTTGAAGATAAATCTTTGGGAAATTGACATGAAAGTTTATTTGATGTTAAATGAAAAATTGATTTTTGTGTTGAGAATAAATTTGGAAATCGATTTGTAAAATGATTTGGTATTTGGGATTAAACTTAGAATCAATTTGAAATTTGATTTGGGATTGAAATGAAATGGAGAAATCAATTTGGAATTTGATTTGGTGTTTGAAAGTGAAAAATTTGGAAATTTAAATTCATAATGGAATTTATAAAGGAAAGGGAAACTTGTTTTAAAAATAAACACTGATTTATTTTTAAAGTGTGGAAATAAATTTACAGATTTGGGATGTAAATTTGAAATGAATTGATAAGGATTTATTTAATTGGTTTAAATGGACCATTTTGTGATGAAGTGTGAAAATGTGATTTGAAATTTGTTTTCAAAGTGATGAAGTGTGGAAAATGTGATTTGAAATTCGTTTTCAAAGTGATGAAGTGTGAAAAGTGATTTGAAATTGGTTTTCAAAATGTTAAAGTGTGGGAAAATATATATCTTGTAAAGATATTTTGAAAATAAATAATTTGGGAAAAATTATTTAAATCTGATGATTGTTGTGATATGTTGTTGATAGTTAAATAACTGACTATCAATATTTACCTTTGAAATGGCACTTGAATTTGTTTTAAAAACAAACGCTCATTATTCGGTTAAGCCGGGAGAGGACTTTGTGTCATATAACCCATTCCGAATAGTGATACGTCGTGAATGGACATTATTTGAAGACCGGTGTGAAGACCGGGTATTTTCGAAAATGAAAGGACAACCTGTCGAATGTCTCTGCACCGAGTTGCTCCGGTATAGAGATTTATATCACTCTTCTTGTGATGGGAAGTCCGGACGTGATTAGTGAATACCCGGATTGCAAGGGCTTCTTTGGAAGTGCCTTCGGTTCCGTTCGATCCCGGAACGGACTTGTATGGATGTGTGTCTGACGTTACACTTTGAGATGTAAAGCTGGTTTCTATCAAATACATTTCTGTTGGTGGCGGAGAATTTATTCTCTTAGCTTAACACCCTTCTCTGAGACGTACGATCTCGGAGGTTATGTAGTTGATGGTTACTAGTGATACATTCCCAATTTTGGTAATGTGGCATACGAAGTGTTGTTGATCATTTGTTGATCAAAGCGTGGCTTTGTGAAAAAGCGTGGCTTTGTGAAAAAGCGTGGCTTTATGAAAAAGCAAGGCTTTGTGGACGAGACTTCGTCGAGCCTCACAACCCGGTAATGGTCGAAACAGGAATCTTGCGGCAAGGTTTTTAGGGGTCGCGCCCCTAGGGTATGTCATTTCCTTCTGGATAAAAGGTGATATCATGGTATGGAGCCCATATATTTTACCTGTGTTGATGCTGCAAATTTATTATACTTTGTGGTTGTTGCTTTATGGTTGAGGATCCTTGGGTAAAGGTCGGTAACGACCGGGGGATGGCATACTTGTGTGTTAGTTACCTAGTTACAGCTATACAGCGTGAGGTAGTGTCAGTGTGTTGGTTACCTAGTTACAGCTGTACAGCGTGAGGTAGCATCGGCCTTGTGTTTGCAGAGATCCGGTTAGGTTCTCGGGGCGTCTTTCCAAAGGTGTTTTATTTCGGTGTAAGGAAGTTCCTTTGCCTGACCATTTGTTGGAAATCCAAAGAAACAATACGCGCCCTGTACGGTTTTAGTTGTATTACCTGCTGTGGAATGTGGCGGTAACCTGCTATTGAACATAGTAGCTATAGTAGGTATACAATAATGGTTGTATGTTGGCTAAGATTGATATTATACTTTTGAAATGTTTTCCACACTAGACATTAATAATAATATCAACTGATTTTTCGTAGTAAGCATCTTTGACTATCATAAGGAGAAATCTCCTCCAATTCTGCGTTTGCATTGTGTGTGTGGCGAGAGGCCTTATGGTAGTTTCATTTTCCAAAAGCATTGCGAAATTGTTTTATTTTCTTTGTAAAAATAACTGTTTTACGATCTCACACCAGTCACCATGACTGACTCGGAGTTTATTGTTCCCTTTCTAAACTCTGGGTGCCCATAATTTTTCATACAGGCAGCCTAGAGTTATGTTATCAGGATATTCTGGATATTCTGGAGCTTGGAGATGAGCTGGTGGGCGAGGCGTACTACCGTACTTGTTTATTTATTCCGTTGTGTATTCTGTATGAGGAAAAGTTTATGTAACTGTCCATTGTTGTATTGAGTTGTATATTGACTCTGATTGATGTATGTATAAACTGATATAGTTCTTTGTTTAAAAGACTAGTGATTATCTATTATATATTGTTCCGCTGCGAATGTGAGATTCTGATATTGTTTCTGTTTCTGTTTTTCTGTTCTTTCTTTTCTTCTGTCTTCTTCTACCTCTTCTTTTTAACCCTAATGGTTCGGTTTTCCGGCATTCGATTGCGCGGCATTTGATACAGTGGACGTATTAATGTCGACTTTCGAGTGTCGAAAAGTCGGAACGTTACAAGTGGTATCAGAGCATATGGTTAAGCGATAACCTTGGCTCTGTTGGGTGTTACTCATTAGAGATAGAGTCAGTAGTACTCTAGAATGAGTGTGAGTGTAATAATAGATATGAGCGCATATTTGTTAATGAATACAAAATTTGTTTTGTATTGTGTTGACTTATCGGTTGATTGTTTATAGATTCTGGTCGGTGCAGTCTGGCCAACTGTAATCGATAGGGGTTTCTAAACTCTTAAATAAGATAAGCTGACACGGTATTATTTTAAATAGGGTAAATGAAATAATTTTACCCAAAACTATTTTTGTATAGAAAAGAAATGATTTTCTACGAATTATCATAGTATATGGATGTTTGGTTGTTAGAAAGTGATAATATTGAATTATTATCATTGTTATATGGAAATGAATAAGAAAATTGGTATAACCAAAGATTTGGAGATAAATTCATTTAACAAATGAAATTTATGAATATGAATTGAAAGGATAAGGAAATAAAATTCATATATGAATGGGATTTGTAAATGTTAATTGTAAATGAGATTTATAATTTGAAATAGAATCTCAGAAATAAAATTCATTAATGGAATGAAGTTGGTAATGTGAATTTATAAATGAGTTTTATAAAATGGAATGAGATTTAATTTGAATCAAGTTGAAGAAAAAAATCCAAACTTGGGAAATAAAATGGATTGAATTTAGTAAATTAACTTCATAATGTTATAATTCATGAAATAATGAATTGGAAGTTGAATTGGTTAAATTTAAAATTGTATTTTTGAAATGCCTTTGGATGAAATTTGTTTGATTAATGAAATACAAATTGAATTGAATGGAATCAATTGGAAATGAAATGGAATTAAAATAAATTGAGTTGGTACCAATTTAAAATTAGTTATAAACTAGAATGGATATTCTATTAAGTGAATATCGTCGAAATTTTCATAGAAACGATTGTCGTTTGACGCAAACGAGATCGTATAATTATATGAGTTAATGGAAGCCAATAAAATTGATTTTTGCATCAATCGAAAGGAATATGAGTTAGATTCATTTAAAAATGAATTGAATATAAAGAATTGCATTGTAAACCATTGAATTGAATAAAAATGGTATGTGAATTGGCCGTAAGCGATTAAAATTGTATCGAAACCATATAAATTGCTTATGGGAATAATTTTGAGTGTATTGCTTATGAAAACTATGTGATTGCTATTGAAATAAGTGAAATGTAAATGAATTTCCTAAATATGTCACTTACGTGTTTAAATTGAGTAAGTACAGGTTTTTGGAGGCCGTTTGGCTGCATTTTGGGTTGCGCAAAATGCTAATAATAAACCGCTTTGCTTAAAATGCTAATAAAGGTACGCCTATGCAATACAAAATAGGAAATATGAACTGTTTTTGCTTTTCCGACCGAGTGGGTCAATGTATATATATATTTATATCTTTTGTCAAATTGCAATAGCTCCTCCGAACAAAGGAGACTCCGCCAAAATTTTCTGAAAATTTTGGGAGTTAGAAAACTTTTGAAAATTTTCACTTAACGACAAATGATTTCAAAATTGAATTTGAGATAAGGTAAATAGAATTCAATATCTAAAATGAAGTAAATTGAATTCAAATGGAATTGAAAATACAAAGTTGAATGGAAATGAATATATAACTTTGTTTGTGAAGTGAAAATAAATATAAGAAGTATGTAAATACTTATATTGAACTTAAGAAATAAAGAATGAAATTCTTAAGTAAATTGGTATTTGGAATCCAATAAGTAAATTTGGACATTGTTGTTAAGTAAAGTATACAGGGATTGTAAAGGCTATAGGAAAATGGAATTGGATTTTAATTTCGAAAGTGAATTTGAATTTGTTCGACAATAAGGTATGTATTTAAATTTCAGTATGAAATTTGATGGGATTCTGATTTTGCCACTTGGAATTTTGTTTTCTTTTGGAATTTGGGAGTCCGTAGGGACATTTTGTAGTTGTACCGAGTTAGCCACGCAAAGGAGACGCTGGCGAAATTTTTCGAAAATTTAGAGAGTTAGAAAATTTTTAAGAAAGTTTGGATAATTTACAATTTGAATTTAAATTTGAATTGTGAAGTAAAATAAAGTTGCTTGAAACAATAAAAAGATTGGTTTGAAAATTTGATAAAACTGTTTGGTATTGGAAAAATGATAAACGGGGATTGGATCATTCTTCTTAACTTGTAATTTCGGGACGAAATTCTTTTAAGGGGGGAAGATTGTAACGACCCTGAATTTTTGACATTTGAAATGTGAATATTTAATTAAGTTTAAATATTCGAATGATAGTTTAATTTGAAATTCAAATATCAGAATGAATTTGGCAATCAAATTATTGAATTTAATTTACTGAAGTTGGGTAAAAATTTGAATCGTCAGTTTTAAGCTGATTAAAAATAATCTGAAGGTTTAGAAAATTTATATTGATAATACTGAAGATAATGGAAGCTTTAGAATTGAATTTGGAACTGTTTTGTTCAGTTTTGAAATTTTATCGTTTAAATCGATATTTGAAAATAGCGTTCCGGGGCACAGTCTCGGAATTCGATGAAACTAGTTCCATTAGATCCGTAATATTGTATTATTATCGGATTTCAATTTTCGTAATGTTTGGAGTGATCGTTTGGCCGTACGATAAGAAAACGTGCTGAAATTATATCGAAATTTAATTTAATAACTAGTCCAAAAAGCTATCTTCTCCATACGTTCGAATTTGGACTCGAAACCTTTTCCATTGTGTTCGAAATAGGCGTATAACATTACGAAGGCCTAGCGGCGTGCCTCGATAGGAGGTCAAAAATTCAAGCTACAAAATTCGAGACAATTTGAAATCAATTTAAATTTTATTCATTTATTCTTATTCCGACCATTCGTACAACCAACCACCACGTTGTCTCCTTCGTACCCTTCCTTTTCTTTTCCCCTGCTTCATCTTTTAATTTGTACGAGAGAGCAGATGATTTTAAAAATCAAAACCAAAGGAAAGAAAAAATCTCGTTCAAACAATAATAATGGCCGAACTCAAAATCACTTCGTTCTCCCCTTTCTTCTGTTCTCGTTCAAACTAGTTCCCCTCTTCTCTTTCTGTTCGAAAACAAGCCGAAGTCCTCTTTTTAAAAATCGAATCAGCAATTTGAAAAAAAATAATAACGAAATTGGATTTGATTTTGAATCGAATCGCGATGGGGGTAGGTGCGAGCGTGCACGACGACGAGTTCTATTCGTTCGAACGGCTAAGGGGCAATACGCGATAGTATCGCGAGTCGTAGGAGGCGTTGGCAAGAGGCATTCATCTAGCAATCGGAGCAGTGGGTTTCGGAGTCGCGCTCAGGGGTTTGCGAAGTTGGCCGAAGTCGAGGTCGCTCTCGAGTTCGTCGAAGCTGGAAAGCGCGAGGAGTTCGCCTGAGGGAAGCACTCGATGGGGGAAGGCCGTTAGTTGTGGGGTGAGGCAATTTTGTTTTTTTTATTATTTTAATTATTTATCACAAATATATATGCAGTCTTTAAATTTTTATATGCATGTAAAAGAATATGATTTTTGCAGTAAAGAAATTTGTTATTTTACCATTTACAAAAATTATTTTATATATATGTATATTGGAGGCAGTAAACTAAATATAAGTGTTTATACAAGGTACAATTTTTAAAACCCATATAGCTTATTTTGATATGTAGTTTGAAAAAAATGGAAAATAAAAACGAAATACCATTTACTAATTAATTTGTTTAGTTAACTTAAGTAATTTTTGTGGTAACTAGAAAATATTTTATTAAAGGAAAATTAGTTTAAAATTAAATTGATTAGATAAAATAAAATTTTACTAAATGGAAATGAATTGTTCGACAAATTCGAATATTGATAAATGATATAAATTGTTGTTACAAGGTCCAAAATTTGGAGAAAACAATCTGGAATAAAAATGGATTGCAAATTAAAGCAAAGGTGAGATCTTCTCACTCAAACGAAGGGTTTGTTTAATTTTAAATAGTTATATTTAAAATTATTGATTGTGTTGATTGTGTGCTTGAATGATAGTATATATGATAGTAGTATATAGCAATATATATATTGGAATATGTATATATTGGAGTTGTGATTTCCCGCATTATATAGCGGATGAGACCCTATGCGCCGCATAATAGCGGATGATATTTTATAAATCCCATATACCGCGATATTCCACCTCGAAGTGGAATTGGTATTGTGCTAACATCTGTGGATGTAGGGAAACAGGTTGGAGGGATCCAACTGGATTCCTCAAATTATGTGAATTTGTTTCATATGCTGTGTGATTATTTATTTATAATCTGTGAATGATTATATTTGTGATTGAATGTGTTGAAGGCTATAATTTAGCCGAATGTATTTTTGGTATCATTGGATACCAGAAATAAATGAAATTGGATTTTTGAAAATTAAAATTGGAAATTTTAAGTAAATTCTTTTGAAAGAATTGGTTGAATTTCAAAGAAGGAATTTTAAAAGCGTAAAGTTGATTTTGAAATCTTATCGAATTATTCCAAAATATGGGGAAAAGATTTTTATAAATGGATTTTGAATAGTATTATTCGAAAGTTGGGAAATTTATTTAAAATGGAATTTTAGATGGTTTGGAAGAATAAAGGAATTTATTTAAAAGGTGATAAATTTGTTTGAAATCCAATTGATAATTGATTTAGTATTTGAAGATAAATCTTTGGGAAATTGACATGAAAGTTTATTTGATGTTAAATGAAAAATTGATTTTTGTGTTGAGAATAAATTTGGAAATCGATTTGTAAAATGATTTGGTATTTGGGATTAAACTTAGAATCAAATTGAAATTTGATTTGGGATTGAAATGAAATGGAGAAATCAATTTGGAATTTGATTTGGTGTTTGAAAGTGAAAAATTTGGAAATGTAAATTCATAATGGAATTTATAAAGGAAAGGGAAACTTGTTTTAAAAATAAACACTGATTTATTTTTAAAGTGTGGAAATAAATTTACAGATTTGGGATGTAAATTTGAAATGAATCGATAAGGATTTATTTAATTGGTTTAAATGGACCATTTTGTGATGAAGTGTGAAAATGTGATTTGAAATTTGTTTTCAAAGTGATGAAGTGTGGAAAATGTGATTTGAAATTCGTTTTCAAAGTGATGAAGTGTGAAAAGTGATTTGAAATTGGTTTTCAAAATGTTAAAGTGTGGAAAAATATATATCTTGTGAAGATATTTTGAAAATAAAAAATTTGGGAAAAATTATTTAAATTTGATGATTGTTGTGATATGTTGTTGATAGTTAAATAACCGACTATCAATATTTATCTTTGAAATGGCACTTGAATTTGTTTTTAAAACAAACGCTCATTATTCGGTTAAGCCGGGAGAGGACTTTGTGTCATATAACCCATTTCGAATAGTGATACGTCGTGAATGGACATTATTTGAAGACTAGTGTGAAGACCGGGTATTTTCGAAAATGAAAGGACAACCTGTCGAATGTCTCTGCACCGAGTTGCTCCGGTATAGAGATTTATATCACTCTTCTTGTGATGGGAAGTCCGGACGTAATTAGTGAATACCCAGATTGCAAGGGCTTCTTTGGAAGTGCCTTCAGTTCCGTTCGATCCCGGAACGGACTTGTATGGATGTGTGTCTGACGTTACACTTTGAGATGTAAAGCTGGTTTCTATCAAATACATTTCTGTTGGTGGCGGAGAATTTATTCTCTTAGCTTAACACCCTTCTTTGAGATGTACAATCTCAGAGGTTATGTAGTTGATGGTTACTAGTGATACATTCCCAATTTGGTAATGTGGCATACGAAGTGCTGTTGATCATTTGTTGATCAAAGCATGGCTTTGTGAAAAAGAGTGGCTTTGTGAAAAAGCGTGGCTTTGTGAAAAAGCGTGGCTTTGTGAAAAAGCATGGCTTTGTGAAAAAGCGTAGCTTTGTGGACGCGACTTCGTCGAGCCTCACAACCCGGTAATGGTCGAAACAGGAATGTTGCGGCAAGGTTTTTAGGGGTCGCGCCCCTAGGGTATGTCATTTCCTTCTGGATAAAAGGTGATATCATGGTATGGAGCCCAGATATTTTACCTATGTTGATGCTGTAAATTTATTATACTTTATGGTTGTTGCTTTGTGGTTGAGGATCCTCGGGTAAAGGTCGGTAACGACCGGGGGATGGCATACTTGTGTGTTAGTTACCTAGTTACAGCTGTACAGCGTGAGGTAGTGTCAGTGTGTTGGTTACCTAGTTACAGCTGTACAGCGTGAGGTAGCATCGGCCATGTGTTTGCAGAGATCCGGTTAGGTTCTCGGGGCGTCTTTCCAGAGGCGTTTCATTTCGGTGTAAGGAAGTTCCTTTGCCTGACCATTTGTTGGAAAAGCAAAGAAACAATACGCGCCCTGTACGGTTTTAGTTGTATTACCTGCTGTGTAATGTGGCGGTAACCTGCTATTGAACATAGTAGCTATAGTAGGCATACAATAATGGTTGTATGTTGGCTAAGATTGATATTATACTTTCGAAATGTTTTCCACACTAGACATTAATAATAATATCAACTGATTTTTCGTAGTAAGCATCTTTGACTATCATAAGGAGAAATCTCCTCCAATTCTGCGTTTGCATTGTGTGTGTGGCGGGAGGCCTTATGGTAGTTTCATTTTCCAAAAGCATTGCGAAATTGTTTTATTTTCTTTGTGAAAATAACTGTTTTACGATCTCACACTAGTCACCATGACTGACTCAGAGTTTATTGTTCCCTTTCTAAACTCTGGGTGCCCATAATTTTCCACACGGGCAGCCTAGAGTTACGTTATCATGATATTCTGGATATTCTGGAGCTTGGAGATGAGCTGGTTGGCGAGGCGTACTACCGTACTTGTTTATTTATTCCACTGTGTATTCTGTATGAGGACAAGTTTATATAACTGTCCATTTTTGTATTGAGTTGTATATTGACTCTAATTGATGTATGTATAAACTAATATAGTTCTTTGTTTAAAAGACTAGTGATTATCTATTATATATTGTTCCGCTGCGAATGTGAGATTCTGATATTGTTTCTGTTTCTGTTTTTCTGTTCTTTCTTTTCTTCTATCTTCTTCTACCTCTTCTTTTTAACCCTAATGGTTCGGTTTTCCGGTATTCGATTGCGCGGCATTTGATATAGTGGATGTATTAATGTCGACTTTCGAGCGTCGAAAAGTCGGAACGTTACATGAGGCTCAATGATGAGCAAAAGAGGAGGCTTGCTTCGAGACAGCTTCAGGGAGCAGCTTTGTTTTGGTGAAATAGTGCGACTGAGGCAGTGGATGAGGAGACAATGACCTGGGAAGATTTCAAGAGGAGGTTCCAGGAGAGGTTCATGTTCGTGATGGTACAGTCTGCTTTGATTAGAAAGTTTATTGAGTTAGAGCAGGGAGAGATGTCTGTTCTGGAGTATGCCAGAAGGTTTGAGGAGTTAGTCAAATATGGGTATGCTTCAGTGGATACAGTGATGAAGAGGAATGAGAAGTTCATCAGGGGGTTGAAGCCTGAGTTAACTAGGGCTACATTACCTCATATTAGAGATCCTTCTGATGTTGTAGTGGAGATGGCCTTAAGACATGAGGAAATTCTTGATTCTCTAGAGAAGAGTAATGCTAAGGAGGTCCAGGTTGGGCAGAACCAAAAGAGGAAGTTCTTTCCTAAGAAAGGTGCTCAGAAGGGTGGGGCGGCTAAGAAAGGGAAGTATGAAATTGTTTGCTTCAAGTGCGACAAGAAGAGGCACTTTGCCAATGAGTGTCGTGCTGGACATGCATAGGAGGTGGCCGGAAAGAAGAATGTCAGGTGCTTCAACTGCGACCAGATTGGCCGCTATAAGAACCAGTGCAAGGAGCTCGCTAAGGACGGAAAGGGCAAGGTGTATGCATTGGAGCCTGCTACTTCGAACCAATAGCTCAGGAGAAGGGAAAGGCAGTTTTGGGAGGTACGCTTCAGATTCATGGTATGTCCGTTAGCGTTCTATTTGATACAGGTGCATCGCATTCTTTTATATCTATATGTTTGATAGATAAGCTTAACCTAGAACCCACATAATTAGTTACTTCCTTACGGGTTGTGAATCTAATAGGAGGGTATGCAACTCTAGGGTTGAGATGTGACCAGTTAGAGTTTGACTTGTTATGTCATACTTTTGTTTGCAG
This sequence comes from Allium fistulosum, assembly GCA_030737815.1. Classification (NCBI taxonomy): domain Eukaryota; kingdom Viridiplantae; phylum Streptophyta; class Magnoliopsida; order Asparagales; family Amaryllidaceae; genus Allium; species Allium fistulosum. The sequence goes on from CM060908.1 coordinate 599,629,808, forward strand.
TTTGCATGTGTTTGATTTATGGGGTTTGGAATTATTCTTGGTATGGATTGGTTAAGTGAGTACGATGCTAGGATATTTTGCCAGGATAGGAAAATATCTCTTAGACCCCCTGATTGTAGCGATAGGATTATTTATACCGTAGAAGGTTCTAACGGTGAGGTGAACGCTTTGTTAGGTGTTATGGAGTTAGAAGATGATCTGAATCGAGTTTTCATGGTTAGACAATTCGCGGATGTTTTAGAGCCTGCAGTTGGATTGCCACCGAAGCGAGCTATTGAGTTTCGGATAGATTTGGTTCCGGGAGCAGAACTAGTGAGTAATCCGCTAAGCAGGATGGCCCCTACAGAGATGAAGGAGTTAAAGGTGCAGTTAGTGGATTTAGAAGGCAAGAGTTTTATCAGGCCGAGTAGTTTGCCTTGAGGAGCAGCCGCAGTGTTTGCTAAGAAGTCGGACGAATCGTTAAGGCTATGTATCGATTATTGTAAGTTGAATGAGAGGACGATAAAGAATCGACATCCATTGCCGAGGATCGACGATTTGTTCGATTAGTTAAGTGGAGCCAGGATATTTTCCCAGTTGGATTTGGTGACAGGTTTCCATCGGCTCAGAGTAGCAGAGGATAGTATACCTTTGACGACGTTTAGGACCAGATATGGGTCGTATGAATGGTTAGTTATGTCGATCGGACAAATCGCCGTCTTTCTTTGTGAATTTGATGAACCGAGTTTTCCGAGAGCACTTGGATAGGTTTGTGTTAGTTTTCATAGATGATATCTTGATATAATCTAAGGATGAAAGAGAGCATGAAGTTTATCTTATAGTGGTGCTTAAGACGCTAAGGCAGCATCAGCTTAAGGCGAAGTTTTTGAAATGTCATTTCTGGAAGAAGGAAGTGAAGTTTCTAGGTCATGTAATCTCAGAGAAAGGGTTTTCAGTAGTTCCGACTAAGATTGAAGCAGTGAATAGTTGGAAGAGACCCGAGACAATGACATAGATAAAGAGTTTCCTTGGGTTGGCTGGTTATTATCGGAGGTTCATTAAGGATTTTTCGCAAATACCGGCACTGATGACCAAGCTAATGAGAAAGGATGTGAAGTTTGTGTGGACCGATAAGTGTGAGGTAGCATTCCAGAGTTTGAAACACTTATTGACCCATGCACCAGTTTTGGTTGTTCTAGAAGGGAATCAGGATTTGGTGATTTATATAGATGCATGTGGAACGGGATTAGGAGATGTGCTGATGTAGAGAGGTAAAGTGATTGCCTATGCTTCTCGACAGCTTAGACCGTATGAGGTCATATATCCGACGCATGATTTGAAATTGGCTACAGTGATTTTTGCATTGAAGGTGTGGAGACATTACTTTTGGGAGAGAGATTTGAGTTATATACAGATCATAAGTCGCTGAAGTATTTGTTCTCTCAGAAGGAGCTGAACATGAGATAGCAGAGATGGTTAGAGTTTATTGCCGCTTATGATTTTGGGATTGAGTACACACCGGGGAAAGGCAACAAGGTTGCAGATGCACTTAGAAGAAAACATCAGAATGTAGTGTTGGCGATGATTGCTAAGTTGAAAGATTTTGAAGCATTAGCAAATTGCAAAGTGCAATGGAGATCTGAAGCTGGGTCTCGGGAATAAACCATAGTGTTATCTTGTTTGGAAGTTCGAACAGTGATGATCGAAAGGATTACTTATAAATAGGAGGAGGATCTAGTGTTAGCTGAACGGATCAGGAAGTTAAGAGATGGAACCAAGAGCAATGACTTGAAAGATTTCATTCTTGACCAGAATGGGTGGTTGAGGAAGAAAGGAAGATTATGTGTCCCGAGTGTAGGAAACATAAGGAAAGAAGTCTTGGAGGAACGCCATCATTTCAAGTTCTCTATTCATCCAGGAGGAACTAAGATGTATCAGGCTATGAAGAGGAGTTTCTTCCGGGAAGGTATGAAGCGGGATATTGGCTTATGGGTAAAGTAGTGCTTGAATTGCCAGCAAGCAAAGGCTGAATACCAGAAGCCAAGTGGATTGCTTCAGTCATTGGATATTCCGGTATAGAAGTGGGATTCTATTTCCATGGATTTTATTGAGGGGTTGCCAAGGTTGAATAGAGGAAATGAAAGTATATGGGTTATAGTGGACAGATTGACCAAGAGTGCCCATTTCATTCCAGTTAAATCAACCAAAACAGCACCTGTATTAGCGAAGTTGTTTATGAAGAATGTGGTTAGACTGCATGGAATTCCTAGTAGCATAGTTAGTGATAGAGATTCCTTATTCACTAGCGAGTTCTGGAAGAGTATACAGGATGTTTTGGGAACCAATCTCAAAATGAGTACCGCTTACCATCTGCAGACAGATGGGAAAACAGAAAGAGTTAACAAAGTCTTGGTAGATTTTTTAAGAGTTTGTGTTCTAGATTTCGAGGGATCATGGGAAGACCATCTGCATTTAGTCGAGTTTTTGTATAACAACAGTTATCTGACTAGTATTGGGATGGCACCGTTTGAAGCTTTGTATGGAAGGCCATGCAAATCTCCCGTATGTTGGTTGGAGACCGGGGATAGGTTGCTTCTTGGTCTAGATTTGGTTAAAGAAGCTGCAGAAAAGATTGAGGTCATTCGAACTAGAATGAAGGAGGCTCGGTCTAGATAGAAGAGTTATGCAGATAAAAGATGGAAAGATTTAGAGTTCTCAGTTGGAGATCAGGTTTTCGTTAAGGTGTCACCAATGAAGGGTGTAATCAGATTCAGAAGATCAAGAAAGTTGGCACCGAGAATTGTTGGTCCTTTCCGCATTGTTGAGAGGATCGGAAAACTCACATATAGAGTCGAGTTACAGAGCAGTTTGGCAGGAGTCCACGATGTTTTCCATGTTTCTCATCTCAGAAAGTATGTTAGAGACCCGGAGACTACTATTGCACCGACTGTGCTAGAGGACTTAGTAGTAGAACTGGACTTGACTATAGTGAGAAAGCCGATTCATATTGTTGCGAGAGATGAGAAGAAGCTTAGAACCAAGACGGTCAGAATGGTCAAAGTCCAGTGGAGCAATGATGACAAAGACTGTACTAGGGAGATTGAAAGCAGGATTAGAGATACTTATCCAGACTTGTTTGATGATATGTTTTACCTCTTTGATTGATGTGTTGTGTACCCTATCGTAATTTCGAGGACGAAATTCTTTAAGGAGTGGAGTTTGTAACACCCCATATTTTTGGTAACATTATTTAGGATATTTAATTAGTTAAATTAAATAAAATAATGTGTTGATTAGGGGATTGAGATTTGATTTTATTAAAGGGTAGCCGTGCCATTTAACTAATGAATTAAAAGAAGATTTAAAATGAAATAGAGGAGGGGTAAAATAAGAAAGAGGCATTCCTATATCCCTAAAAATTAGTCGTGTATCCTATACAGGTTAATTTTCATTTGTTCAAAATTTTAAAAGCTTACGGCCGGCCACCATTAATAAGAAAAATGGGAAGAAGATTAAGAAAAGCTAAGGAAGATGATAATTCAAATCAAATCCATTCACATCTCAATCTCTTTAATCTCTAAAGCTAAGGTGAATAATATTTACATCTCATATTTTTTTGTTTTCGGTTTTAAGATGAAATATGAAATATTTTGCATTGATTTGCCATGTTTTTGAATGATGGAATGATTATATATACTTGTTGATGAATTATGCTTATTCATAATGAATTTATGATATGTTTTAAGGTGAAAACTTTATTAAATGACATCCAAATGCCTGGCGAATTTTTATATAGACCAAAAATATTATTTTGGAGATGGGTTTCAATTTTCTGAATTTTTGTGGAATTTATATAAATTTTCTAGTGAATAAAATGTTGTTTTAGGTTCTAAATTATTTACTGTTAAATAATAATTGGTTTGGTTCTAAAATTAATATATGTTAGAAAACAAATAAAAAGTTATTTTCAGGAATTTTTGTAGAATTTTCTTAAGTATTTTAATGGATATATAAAATTATTTAAGGTATGGGACTTAAATGTTTTATATATTTATAAAAGAAGAAGGGGCTTTTTGTAAATAAATTCAAATTGTAATTTCTAGAAAGTCGGCAGTACTTTTAGAAAAGAGAAACTTGCAACCAATCACAATTTGACAAACAAGGCAGGTTAGGTACAAAGAAATAGTTTAAAAGGACAAATAAACATGTTTTTCACTGTTTCGATGCTTTCGGCACCAGGTTCCGCCTTTTTACTTTCACCTCCGACACTGTCGAAACCCATGCATATGGTATCAGGGAACTGGTACGTAGTGAATTGGATGTAGGCAGAAGGTACAGAGTCAAAACCAGAGGTTCTGAAGGGGTTGAGGCATCACTTCGCCTTTAAAAGAAAATGCGCATGCTTGCTTTTGACAGAGTAGCTTTCGACTCGGTTGGCTTTCGACCAGGTCAAATAGTTTTAAAGGAAATGGTTTCTTATGGGTTGTGCTTTTGTTTTAACGGACTATTTTCAACTAAGTCGAAACCTTTTGCTGCAGCTTTCTTCCTTTCAACCCAGATGGTTTCGAAGGGGTTACTTTGTTTCCTAAAAATTGGCCACTTTTCCAATGCTTTCGAAGATATGGTTTCGACACCATCACTTCTTTACTTATGAATGATTTTGAAAGAAGTGCTTCCGACTTTAATGGGTTTCTGATCCTTTTGCTCTACTTGAAGGCATAATCCAAAGGATTTCGGCCGAAATAGTTTTCAAAGGTTTCGAAGGAGTAAATTTTTGAATGGTTTCGAAAGGTTTCCATATATTTTAAATTAAACCTAAAGGTTTTCGAAAGGTTTAGTATTTTAATTCTTTCGAAAGGGTTTTAGTGAATGGTTTCGAAGGTTTCCCCAGGGTTTTGAAAGGGTTGAAAGGAAAGGTTTTCACTATGTTTTCGAAAGGCAATATTTAAAGGTTTTAAAGAAGAATATCTAATGTTTTGAAGCTTTCGAAAGAAAGGCTTTTAATGGTTTCGAAAGGGTTACTTTCAATGGTTTCGAAAGGGGTACTTCAATGGTTTCGAAAGGGTTACTTTCAATGGTTTCTAAAGAGGTACTTTCAATGGTTTCGAAAGGGTTACTTTTAAGGGTTTCAAAAGGGTTGTTTAATAGTTTTAAACAAAGGTTTCGAATGTTTTAACTTGGCAATATAGCCTAAGAGTTTTCAACTTAAAAAGGGTTTTAACTTGTTCTGAAAGGATAGGCAATCCTTATTAAAATTCATCAACGTTATTTTGAGTAAAATATATATAACATGGAAAAATAGCTTAGAGTAAAGCTAAGAATATATTTTTCTTGTATATATGATTTACAAGGTTAAATCCTTTTTAAAAGGTTTTCAAGGAAAAAGATGAAGGGTAGTTAACCCTCAGAGAATGACTCGGATTAGAAGACCAGATAGGACTTGTGTAGGGTCGCGCCCTATACTCATTAGCTATTAGCCTCTAGCTAATTTAGTCTAGAATTCCAGTGTGTAGGGCTTAGTCATAGGTAAGACTAAAATGATGGTTACACACAGAAAGTAATATTCATGTATAGAGATAGGTTATTTGTTAGCCCGTAAACCCATTAGGATCAATTGACCCTTGGAGAAGTAAGTTAAGGACAGACTGTCTAGAACTTTTGTCTAACAGATGTTTAGACCATTTGATATTTTATCTGGTAGGCCCGAGTCAGCCAAAGGGACAGTTAGTCCATTTTGCGGGCAGTTAGCCCAGATTTCGGACAGATAGTCCATTTATTACCTGTTTTTAGCATAATGGATATTGCTATTATTATTGTTATTATTACTATGATCGGTTTGATTTACCAGTTTGGTTGCAGGAAAAGATTTGCAAAATATAGGTTTTGAAAAGGATATTAGTGAAGGGAAACCCGTTCCGCTAAGCGGCGTGGTCTCACTTAATTTCAGTAAACAGAGATGTAATAGTATTATTCACACCAGGCTTTATGTCTGACTCGAAGTTTTTGTTTCCCCTTAAACTCTCGGGTGCTCAAAATTGAGTTGAGTAGGCTGAGGGTTAAGGTTTTCAGGTTTTAATAATTTTGGCGAATAAAGCTTCTGAAGATGAGCAAGTGGCTGACGGATAGCTAATTAGAAGTTATAGTTTTATTTTGTTTTGATTCTGCTGTGTATATTAAGTCGGATATGACTATATTTACTCTGATCAACCAAAAGGGCATCTTCATATGTCGCTCTTGGCATATTATTGTAATGATTATAATTGATCTTTACTTGGGAAACGTTAAGGGATTATGTAACTTGGATATGAATTTGTTTTGAAATGTAATTAGTAAAATGTTGTTTTTGAAATTTGTGATTTTGTTCATATTCAAGTGCTTCTGATATTGTGGATACTATTAGCAGTACCGTATTTTTCACCAGAAGTTAATACTATAGATGATTGCAACATCTGTAGCGCATAGCTTTTAGCCTCCGGATATGGGATGTTACAATGGGACACATAGTTGTTACTTATTCGGTTGTTATTTGGGAGTGCATGATACTTATATCAATGAGTTATGACTTTCCCTTGGAGTTCTGTAGGTCTAGTACCTATCTTGGAGTTTTTATAGGTCCTGCACATATCATGTAGTTTATAGGACTTGTTCCTATCTTGGATTTTATAGGTTTCGCACCTATATTAAAGTTCTATAGGCTCTCGCCTATCTTAGAGTTACCATGGGAATTATACCTATCTTGGAGATTTATAGACACATATGTCTATCTTGGAGTTGCATGCATGTAGGTGAATTATTCACCAATCTTGGAGTTTGGCGCATTTCCCCCTTTTATGTGATTTTCTAGATTTCTATTAATGATTTCTAGATTCGATGCTATTTGTGTTATCACTAAATGATTTGAGGGGTTTTTCTTTTAGAAGCTACCTTGGGTTTTGATATTTTGTGATTACATACTTGGAGTTTATCGAAGCATTCTTGTTGTTAGCTAGTTCTTGGTTTTGTGTTCATATTTGAGATCTATATCATTACACCCATTGTTTATCTCACTTAACTCATTCATTGTAGTCTATACTGACACGTTTAATATTTTATAATACTCGGATCAGACCGAGATATTTTAGGTGCTCCAGTTCGATAGACCTAAAGAGGATTTCACTCCAGTTATCCAGTTATCAATCATCTTACCTTCATCTTGTATATGTGTACATATTCATGTAATGTTATATCTTATATCGAGTTTAGACTAATTTAAATGTACATATTTGTACCTATGGGATGTAGTACTTGTATATTCTATGGTTCGTAATGACCACAATTTTATAAGTCGCCTTTATGTACCTATTCGATTTGATCATCCTATATCTATTTGTACCCCGCAGTATATATTCTATGATCTGTGATTCTATGAATTGTATTTATCATATATTGTTTTGGATTATTATTATTTTAGCCACCGTAGTTTTGTTTTAAGCCTGGATCGCATACGTCGATTTCACTTGTGATAGAAAAAAAATATAGCTTATTAATCAATGTATCGATGCTTGCTTAAAGTAAAATACACGGATGGTCGCTCTTAACCAGCCCTACTCTTTGCACTAGCAGATGATATTACTCTAAAATATCCTTTGTTAGTATGGGTCTCAGGGTGGGGCGTCATAGTGGCCATAGTGGAAAAGCCGGTCAAAGTTAAGCAGGGCTATTTCAAAGTCCATTTCTTAATCCCAAACGTCGGGCCGGTCACAGATGCCAATCGGGGATACCACAACATTGTTACGGGTGAAAAGAGTTGGAACTGGACTAGCCACAATGGAGTAATTGGGTAAATTTTAAAAAAATTCCATTTTGGATCTTTATTAGGCCTATGTAGTATAAATTCATTTAGAACTTTTCTAAATTTTATTTTAAATAAAATCAATATTTTACTTTATTCATAGATAAAGTTTTATTTATTATTGAATTTGTATTAAATTATATGATATGTGTACCATATACGCATATGTGTGCACGTGCACGTGCAATATAATAAGGTGTACATGGTTTAACATGCTTGTATATAGATGTTGGAATTTATATCGCAACGGGCATGATAGCCCCTCTGTATACATGAGTGTTGTCGATGTATATATATAATTTTATATGTTATAAATATTAATTGTGTAGTATAAAGTATCATAAGATCATATATATATACATATATGTATGTATGTATATGTATATGTATATGTATATGTATATGTATATGTATATGTATATGTATATGTATATGTATATGTATATGTATATGTATACATGTATATGTATATGTATGCATACATTAATTAACATTATCTAATATAATTTTATATGTATATAAAATTATAAATGAGAATATACCTCTGCCTACTGCCTAGATTTCACACCTTGCAACGTTGAATCTGTCTTCTTGAATTGAATTCTGTATCGAGAAGATGTTACCTTTTTGAATGCAGCTACCACCGACAATCGAATTATGTTTAATTTGATTTTCTAAACCTTAATAAATTAAGATATGGGGAAGGGGGAGTGGTGGTGTGATCTGATCAAGAGGAGAGGCAAAAATTCTACAAAAAACGAGGGATGGAGAGCCATTTATAAGGGAGATACCAAGGAGAAAAATGAGGATCTGGATGTTACTTTTCTCTTACCTTTTCTCCCCTATTTAATTCAAAGTCTAACCTCATCATAACCATCTTATGGTCGGCCTCATGTGCTCTCCTACAGCTGGCTATAGCAAGCCCCCATATGGGCCTCAAAATCATTTCAAGTATAAACAATATTTATTGCATTTAAATCCAATTTAAACGTGTATCGATATCGTATATCGATTAGTATATTTATAACTATTATATGTACACTGTTTAACATTATTTGACATCAAATAAAATTTTATAATTAATATTTCATAAATATTAATTGATTTAATTAGTTTATAAATTATAATTTAATTAAATTGTATGGTAGTAGGAGTATTCAATGTTTCGGCTGTGTAACTCTTAGGTGTAAATTTGGTCAGCAATTAACATCGAACAATTCGAATATTAACGTTCACACATCACTTAGCAAGTGGTGTGACATTATGGTCAAATTTATCGCTTGTCGGTAAAATCGAATTTTACTTTATTAAGTGTTATCCGGTAGTGACAATTGTTTACACCAATTCCCTTCATCAAAACTATATCATTTTTGACTTATGAAATTTGGTAATGGTCAAAATTCCAATATCATCCATATTCAACTCTATAGTCCAAACACAAATTCCTTGGTTTAATAATAACAATTATTATTAATCAAACTGCTCTAACCAAGGACTTTGACTTTGAGTTGACTTTAGTTGACCGTGATACTAACCTCACATAACCGAGGAGACGAATCCTCTCTTGAAACAGTGTTTCACTTCCAATGCTTCCACTCGACCCAACTATAGTTATTCGATGGACGTCGTGTCACGATTTAACTATAAGCAAAGCAGAACTTCCACATTGAAGACCAATAGTATTATCAAGTCAAGGGAACTGTGTAATTTTGTCACATCGATATTTTATGTTTGACCTTACTTATATTAACCAATAGAAAACTATTGAGTGGGTCATTGCATAGTTATCTGGTAACTATGAGTGCATAATCCCTTGGTGCCCCAGCAGTCATGTGCAATACACTATCTAGCACTTGTAGAGCATTACGTACTCTAGCCTGAACAGATGTATCGATATCCTGTCTCGATACATCTTGACTAGGAATATTTAAAACGGTATTTTAGTTTTATTTTGATAAATTACTCATGGTTACAACACATTGTAGCTATTATTACAAAACATATCATTTATGGATTTTCTATTAAATATTATTTTAACTAAAATTAATTAATATAAAAACTATGTTAGGTATATCATAGAGAGAAGACATTATTTATTTTGAATAAGATTGGTTATCGAGTTAGATATATGCAACAAATTACATAACTACTCCTAGGGCATACCCCTAACTCTATTAATCTCCCACTTGCACTTGGGGCCAATTGTGGAATCTTTATCACATCCCTTCAATCAGTTTGATGAGAACAGATTGAGTTAGACCCTTCATGAGTGGATTTGCTATGTTGTTTTAATTATCTACTTTGTTAATTAACTCTCTCTACACGCTGCCGATAAACACTTTATTATGTGGAACTAGTCAGAGTATGTTTCTCGACTTCTATTGAACTTTTATCCTTACATTGTTATCATATAACAATCATGTAGAATTCTTAGTACTTTGGAATCACCTCTAGCTCGGTTATAAATTTGTGCATTAATATTTATACATTGCTTTTATCTGGCATTATCCAAGGCGATGTACTTAGCCTTTTCATTGAAACAGACATAACCTTTTGTTTAGAACATTTTAAACTTAAATCTCCTTGACTAAGGTTTGAACATGAATTTAATATTGACCTGCTATACTCAATATCGCTTATGAAGTTTGAGTCTGAATACTCCTTCATAAGGAGTTCATTGTTTTCGTAAACAATTCTCCAGTATTTCATAAATACTCGGGAATGCTATAAAGTACCATTTAGTGATCTTAATTTGGATTTGATATGTGCTTCATGCATCAAATACATAAGAAAAATATGATATTATAGACAGTACAACATGTATGATAATTTCTATTGTCAATACTAAGGAATCCATTTTACATGTTCCATATTAAACATTTTAATAAGGTATCTTTTTATAACATTTGGGACATTCCCAACATCCTTTATACTTAATATAAAAGGTATAATTTACAAATCTAATATCAAGTATTAAACAACCAAACTAGTGATTTTAACATAAGTACATCGTTAAAAATCAGTATGATGTTTATGTATAGTATAGAAATATCTATGTACCTTTTAGTGGTTCTTTCTTATGAACATGTGCTTCCTCTGCATTTTGACTGAAAATCAACTATTTGATATTTCTATAAATATATTTACTCAATTTGGATGCTTATAGGATGATACATTTGTATCATTTCTTGAATCATATTCGAAAATCTACAAACTCAATATCGCTCTCATTGACGTTGAGACACTTGGTTAGTATATGCAAACAGTCAATTCTAAATAATTATTTAGATTTTTTCCATTTTAACGCATATGCATCAAAACACTAAGTCCTATTAAGCGATAATTATATGTGTAAATCCAAACTAACTTGAGCCTGTTTAATAACGAATCTATTAAGCTAATTTCAACAATTTAAATTTACGATGTGATTCTTATCAACGTTGTTTATTGTGTTCCAACTTCATCAGTCTTGCACTTAAAGACTCATTCACAACCAATGAATCATATCTATTTGGTTATAAGTATCAAAATCATATTTTGGAAATGTACTTGGAATCCACTTCATTTTTGTACATCATACCATACCGTAGAGTCAATACTCTTAATGGTTTAATTGATAACCGAGGATTATGTATTCTTGACAGTGATAAGAAACTCATAGTTCCTCTTCAATATGCAAGAATACTTATTAGACATTCCAATGCATTATGTTTATTTTAGATTTGGTTACTTTCATTTCATCCCTCGTAATCAATTTAATCCCTGGATTGTATCCAAATCCATTTTACTACCAATAATTTCGAAAAGAAATTCCTTCATTGTGAACTTAGAATTTCTTGAAACATCAATTGTTTCCAAGTGCAATGGAATAGGTATTTATAAACACTTTACGAATTGCCTTATACATAAGACTGATTTGGTTTTAGTTTACAAAACTTATATTCAAAACGTAAATAGGTCATCCAATGATAATAGTTCCCAAAATTCTTTTAGAACAATTCATATAAGAACCCTCATGTACAATTATTACGTGCAGTCTTTTGACTCGTATAACTTGCCAACTCCTTATCTTATGATATGTCGGGGTTTCTTATGAACCCTTATCATCTATGATTTTCAAACTATTATTTAGATGAAATTAATTTTAACCTTATGTACTACTCTTAAGTACATGACCTTATAGAAAGAAGTTAACTCAACTTCACTCACAATTAATATTACTTTGTTAAATAAAGTTTGATCACTCCTTATCAATACATCATTGTGTATCATAGGGAGGAGTGACTTTTAAGATCGAATCTTTTTTTATTCTTAGGTACATTTGGAACTCTTCCCAATATACTCACATATTTGATCAAATCGAATCATTTTATTTTCTATCGCATGTTATTTTATTTACTTCTATTTTATATTCTATGAACTCATCATTAATATACCCTATATGTATCGTATACACATGTTCATGTTTGCGACAATTTGTCTGTGAATACTACAAAGTACATGAAGAATTTGGTATTAATAGACCTTTAATTGCATATATCCATATGTATCAATCTGAAGAATTCATCAACTCTTATGATGCTCCTACTAAATGAGTATTTTACCATTAATACTCTAAGATATAATTTACTAGTAAAATATGACTTATAATCAAATAATCAAAGAATTGGAATAATCAAAGAATTATTTCTCCAAACTTCGGCTTAGTCCATGATTCTAAAATGATTGCAAATAAATTTAGATACTTCTATATTTTCCAGTGCATCACAAATACCACTATTATAGTTTTATTTTATAACAAACATATAATATTCATATTAAAATAAAAATATGTTTGTTTTCAGTCAATACTGAAAAGCAATTACCATTTCATAAATAATGTTTTGTATGTTTTATGAAAACAATTTTCATATCTTGATGCGACCAATAAGTGTTATATGCTATGCTCCCACTATTTTTGTTGTTATTATAATAGCATATGAAATACAAAGTTCTGTTCAACCACTTAATATAGGCTATTTATTTCATCTACTCCAATTGGTTTACATTGAGAATTTTTAGATCAAATATCTTAAATTTAAAGAAATAAATCTCATAGAAAATAATTTTCTATTTGAAAATACATTCTGGAATAGAAATCATATTTCTCATTATAATATTAAGTATCTATTATTATTTTACAATTTTTGTTTCTGATATTTTTTTGTGAAGCAGAAGTGAGCATTCACTCTCTTCATCCCAACCGTGCCTTAGATTACATCCACTCTTATAAATTTGATTTTCTTTCTAAATGGTCAAACTATTCAAAGGAAATCCTTACTATAATATTATAACTAATTCTTTACAAAAGTACACTTGGCCATCCTTAACTTTCAAGGATATCAAATAAATTGCACTTTCCGTAAATTGATCAAACCGACATTTCAGTGATCGAATTCTTAGGTCTATCTTATAGCCTTTGATCCAGTGTTACTTTAACAAAACAAGATCATTATTGTAATCAATCGTATTGAATACACGATCTCACACTATAGTTTACTTGCTTATTTCAATGAACTAATTTCATCGAGGTTTCGTACATTACATATTATGATTATTCACCATATAACATATGTGATCGTATATGGATCAAATATTCATATTCTTGTATTGCTTTTAGATTTCGAAACTCATTGAAGACAATACATAATCTCGGGCATGTAAACTTGCAAGTAACCATGTTACAAATGCATTTAGTAGTTATATAAAAAGGTGCTTACATGGTCAACATGCAAAAATTTATTATAGTATATTTTATATTTCTATTTGTCAATATTAATTCAATTCATTTGTATATTATAATTGATAAACATTTTTATCAATTATATTAATTGCATAAATTTATTAATGTAAATTATTATAATTTTATATTGCAATTGTTCTTACAACATTAGAAAGGTTAAATGTTACCGTTTCATTTTTCTAATAAGGTTTCCACAAGTCTTTTATGTTTCTCCAAACTCTAAAATGAAACATAGAAGTCTTTCGACTTCACTAGTGGGTGTTAGAACTCCTCTATCTTGGGATTCTATCCTTGAGTTTGTTCGACAAGTCATAGCCCCATAAATGATGGATAACTCTTGGTTGTATCATATACAACTCCTAGCCCATGGTTCCTAGTCCTAATCTCATTTCGATTTTGAGTTTGCTCAATAAATCAACAGAAATTATTCACTCGTACCTACCATTTTGCAACAACCTAAGTATAGTTTATGTACTTTGAGTTTGATCAACAAATACAGATAGTTATCTTACCTCGTCTATTCAATACATTAATAATACTACAAATAACATCTCTAGCTTGAGTTTTCTCAATAACCAAAGAGTATGCAAGTAATTCATTAATATATAAATGGTAGAGGACAATGCTTATATTAAAAATTCATAATCTTCAATATATTTAATTAAGTGATATCGTCTTATGTAATAATGTATTCCTTCAGGAATACCCATGATTTAAGTGTTAGACACATTGGAAATCATAGTAGCATATGTATTTATTTCTTAAGTCTAATTGAGTTTCATACCATTCCACCTTTAGTTTATACATTTATAATATATAGGTTTTATTATTATATAACTTTTATACTTTATTTAAATTATATAATATTTTATGTACAATATTATATTAGTTAAAGCTTATTTAATTAATTACAATTTAATTAATTATTATATTATTCAATTATAACATATTATATTAAATATATATACATACTATAACCTATATAGTAATACACATATATCTTATATATATATATATATATTAATTTATTAATTAACTTTTAATTAATTTATTTGATTAAATAATTTTAGTTAAATTTTATTAATTTCGAAAATTCTTTATACATACATGTAATACTTATATTATCTTGAATAATTCAAGACAACATAACATATATCATTATATATGTTATACATGTGTATATGTATTTAAATAATTAACTTATTTCATTATTCCTTTATTTTATTAATCTTATTAATAAATAATATTTTATAAATTAGTTTTATAACATTTCAAACATTTTAAAAAATTATATTGTAACTTTTATAATATGTGTCTTATTTTAAATTTAACATTTAAATTTAAAACTTTTATTTAAATTTTTCAAAACAATTTGAAAAACTATTATTATAACATTTTAAATATTTTAAAATTAGTTGTTAAATTTAAAACTTCTATTTATTTTCAAAACAATTTTGAAATTAGCCTAAGGCCCAATTCAAATTGGGTTTTTTTTATTAGGATCAACCTTCGGGCTTACGTAACTGTTCGGGCCAGGCCGGTAGCCAAGAGGATGGGGCACTTGATTATCCAACAGTCTACCCTAAACGCTACCTTTCTTAGACACCTTAATAACTACGTTATAAGCTTAATTAATTAGCCCTAACATGACTAATTTAGACCACGTAAGCTATTTGGCTCTGGTACCATTGATGGAACTAGGCCAACCCGCAGCGGAGTAATTGGTAAATTTCAAAAAAATCCATTATTTGATCTTTATTGGTCCTATATAGTATAAATTCTTTTAGAATATTTCTAAATTTTATTCTAAACAAAATCGGTATTTTATTATTTATAAATATAGTTTTATTTATTATTGAATTTGTATTGAATTATATGATATTGGTATTATATACACATATGTGTGTACGTGCACATGCAATATAATAAGGGGTACATGGTTAATTGCCCGCATATAGATGTTGAGATTTACATCGCAACGGACATGCTAGCCTCTCTGTATACATGAGTGTTATTATTGTATATATGTATATGTAAAGTGTGTGTGTATAAGTTTATAAGTTATAAATACCAATAGTAATGTATAAAGTACTATTATAATATACACACACATTAAGTAACACTATTTAATATAATAAAATTAATTTTAAATGTTTATATATTTTAAACAATTCTAAGTTTATTACAATAAATTAATTTTAAATATTCCAGTAGCTCCTATGGCTCTAGCCTGTTCGATATGTCGAAGTAGATTCTACATCATCTGCTTCAGTCTTTTCAGCATCTGTTCCTACATAGCATCCATTATTATTCCCATTTCATCTCTGGTGATGTAGATAGATGTTTGATTAGCTCCAGCTCCTAAGGAAGCCTCGTGACTCCCTTCTTGATGGCTCCTATCTGCTGCTTGTCTCCTTGTTGATTGTCTCACCATTACACCAAATCCAAGTTCTCTAATTGATTCCAACTCTGAACTCCAAATCCATGGGGGCTAGCTGTCTCAGTGAAAGCACCAAAAAGTTGGCGCCAAAATTGACCACCAATACCCAATTATGTAAAAGTATCAATATCCAATCCAATCACAGGAATATGAAGAGAAATAAATCAAGTACAAAATTGAAACAATCAAAAAGCAAGTAATAAGTGACAAGATTTATAGTGGTTCGGCTAACTCTGGCCTACGTCCACTCCCAAATAATCCTTTTTATTATACCGAAGTTTGTTTACAATTACAATCCGAAATCAAGAATAAAATTAGCAGAGTGTAGCCTAGGTTGAAGATAAAGAGAAGCAAAAAGAAGATCCCTTTTCTGACGTCATGCCTACTGTATTTATAGGGAAAGAAGTGCATGGATCGGGCTGAAATTTTGACAGAAGATTCGGGAGACCAAGACGAGGCAACCCAAAAATTTCCAAGCCCATTGAGGCCCATAATAAGGATCGGTACCGATCCTTATTAGTGTTTCCAAATGGGTTATGATCCCTATGAGGGGTGCCCCATGATGTTAGCTACTTGCCCTACAAATTTTATGTCATTTCGACTTATGGTTTGTGAGATATCGCCTTTTCCATGAAGTGGTGTTGCTTGAATTCTGATTTCTGTCGATCCCTCTAGAGGGATAGGTACTAATCCCTCCAATCTCTTTCAAATTCCATGCGATCCCTAGGGGAGCTTCTCAATGTTGTAATATGCTTAGCCTCCAAGTTTCACGCCAATTGGATTAGTAGAACTCGAGTTATTGATCAATCTTTGTTGCAATAATTTGTGAAGGTTGATTATAGCCGATCCCCATGGAGGGATATCTACCAATCCCTCCAACTTGCTCCAAATTATATGTGATCCCTATGGGGTGTTCCATATGTTGTAATTAGCTTGTGCTCCAAATTTCATGTCAATTGGATAAGTAGTTTTTGAGATATTATCTAATCTCTGCCAGAATTTGAATATAGCCGACCCCTATAAGGGAAGAGTGCTGACCCTTATGGAGGGATCGGTACTGATCCCTTCAAGTTGCATGTTTTGGGGTGCGACCGCTAGGTGAACTCCTTAGGGTCCACTCTTCCTATTTTTAGTTCATTTTGATCCCTCTTGTGGTTGTTGAGTTATTAATTGTTTTCTATCGAAATGCACTTGCTCTTATATGTTGAGCCATATTCCATACTTCGAACTTTCTGCCTTGCATATCTATCAATTCCATTCAATCTCGACTTCATGTTATTATCTGTACTTGATTTTTAGGTCCCACAATCATTACTCTTGGCTCATTAGCCTCGATAATCGTGAAGTCTGCTGGGTTAAATCCGCCTGCATACTACCTTGGCAAAAGGTGGGTTAACACTTTGTCCATCAAAACATGTCTTGCAAAAGGAAGGTGTGTTTTGAATTGCCATAATTCCAAAATCCGAAATCCATAATCCATTGATAGACGTATTTTCCAATCCAGAATCCAATCCATTACCAATCCAAATCCACAATCTCTCCAGATCGTTAGTGAAATCCATGACTGTTCCGAGTCAATATCCAATTCCGAATACATTCCAAATCCTTAGCAGAATCAATATCTATCCAATGCTAATAGTCAAATCCATGAACTTACTGGATCATTTTCCAAATCTAAAGCTTCGATCTCATCGGATCCTTACCGAACACAATCCATATTCGACGACCTGAGTAGGTCGATCCATCACGTTCGAGCGAAGCGACCTACCCCTTGTCAAGCATAGTCCAACTCGACGACCTTGATCTCTTTAGATCCTTGCTGAGCACAATCCATACTCGACGACTTGAGTATGACGATCCATCGCGTTTGAGCGAAGTGACCTACCCCTTGCCAGGTATAGTCCATACTTAATGACCTTGATCTCTCTGGATCCTTGCTGAGTACAATCCTTACTCAACGTCCTGAGTAGGCCGATCCATCACATTTAAGCGAAGCGACCTACACCTTGCCGCGCATAGTCCATACCTGACGAATTATGTTATCAATTACATTGATCCAAATTTAAACATTCTGAAATCCATTTGCAAAAATATAAAATAAGAGTTCGTACAACCAATAAGCTAGAGTTTGAAGAAAACAAGAAGAAAAAATAAGAAAAAGAAAAACTAACTTTACAAACCCGAGCACTACAATTTATCATTGTCTTAGAGCATGCCTAGGGACCATCCTCGATCTCGTACATGTGTAAGTGAATTAGCCATCCTACTCTGGAGCCTGTTACTTATTTCATGCCATCCTGATCAATTGATGATAAGTTGATGATGATGCCCTAATCTAGTGCCATTTGAATTCGAGGTGAACGGTGGCTGCTCATGTTCCACCATCGTAGCCCGAGTCCTCATGTATTGTTGTAACTGACCATTCCTCACGTGTTCCTCAATGATATTCTTCAAATGCCTACAGTCATTTGTATTGTGCCCATCTAGATCATGGAATAGGCAGCGCTTTCCTGATGTCCGTTCACGTTCGGAGGGTTCCCTCCTTGCCGCTTTCGATACGGAAGGCATTCTCGAGTATCCAGATATATCCGTTATAGGGTTTCATTCAATTTTGAGTAAGAAAAAAATTTGGCTCCCCCCTCTGTCACTTCGATCCATCAAAGCTATTATCCATGTTCTGTTCACCTTCGTCCTTTCCTGAACTCTCACCAGGCGGTTCTTCACCCCGTACCGTATTAACTTCCATTACCTCTTTATCAACTTTCTCATCTTCTTGTCATGGAAACCTTTCTACTTCATGGTAGAATTCCCCGAGATCCATCGGTGGATCCCGTATTAGTGATATCTTAAAAACTGAGTTATCTATAACTCCTGACACTGCCGCCATCAAAACCATCGATGGATCTGGTCGATCCACCAAAACAACTGCCGCATTGAACCTAGTTAAGAAATTCTTAAGCGATTCTCCTGCCCACTGCTTTACTAATGTCAATATCATCACATTCTTAGGTCTCGTAATGTGAACCCGAAACTACTTCATAAATCTTTCGACCAATTCCGTCCATGTGCTAATAGAACCACTCTCCAATCGTCTGAACCATAGCGCAGCTACATCCGTTAAGTACAGGAGGAAGCATCGTGCCAAGACTTCTTCTGATGCCCCTAGTACTTCCATGTTTTGTATATACCTCATCATATGCATAGTTGGATCTGACTTTCCATCATAAACTTCCAATGTTAGTAGTTTGAATTCTGGTGGATTCCTAGCATTCCTGATATTAGGAGCCAATGGACTTCTATTTACATCCTCTAGATCCATATTCACTAATCCTCCACGCATAGCTCGCCCAATCATCTCTGCAAACCTGTCATTTTCTTCCAGTGGTAATTTCCTATCATCATGTCCAAGCTTCCCCCCAAGTCTACGAGGAAATTCTGGAATGTATTCCTCTGGACGAGCATCCAAATTCTGATTCGTACCAAGCTCCATGGGATTTCCACATATCCTGCAACATCACGATCGACCAGACCTGGCGGCATGCCCTCATGTCTTTGGGGATCGATGTCGATCCCTCTAAAGGGATTGGTGCCGATCCCTCTAAGATGGCTGGGGACTGCACCTGGCTGCTCTGTTCCACTCCTTTGTCCAATAACTCCATCTCATACTCTCGATTCTGATTTCCAGCAAATCTTGCCACCTTAATTCCTTGATCCATAGCTCTAGTAGTCCTTATCGTTCTAGTTCCTTAGTTTTGAATTCCAGTAGCTCATATGGCTCTAGCATTTCCAATCTGTCGAAGTAGATTCTGCATCATTTGCTTCAGTCTTTTCACCATCCGTTCCTGCATAGCATCCATTATTGTTCCCATTTCATCTCTGGTGATGTAGATAGATGTTTAATTAGCTCCAGCTCCTGAGGAAGCCTCATGACTCCCTTCATGATGGTTCCTATCCGCTGCTTGTCTCCTTGTTGATTGTCTCACCATTGCTCCAAATCCAAGCTCTCTAATTGATTCCAACTCTAAACTCCAAATCCACGGAGGCTAGATGTCTCAATGAAAGCACAAAAATGTTGGCGTCGAAATTGACTAACAACACCCAATTATGTAAAAGTATCAGTATCCAATCCAATCACAGAAATATGAAGAGAAATAAATGAAGAACAAAATTAAAACAATCAGAAAGCAAGTAAAAAGAGACAAGATTTATAGTGGTTCGGCTAACTCTGGCCTATGTCCACTCTAAAATAATCTTTTTTATTATACTGAAGTTTTTTTTACAGTTACAGTCTGAAATCAAGAATAAAATTGGCAGAGTGTATCCTAGGTTGAAGATAAAGAGAAGCAGAAAGAAAATCACTTTTTTGATGTCATGCCTACTGTATTTATAGGGGAAGACGTGCACGGATCGGGCTAAATTTTGGCAGAAGGTTCGGGAGACCAAGACGGGGCCACCCAGAAATTTCCAGGCCCATTGGGGCCCATAATAAGGATCGGTACCGATCCCTATTAGTGTGTCCAAATGGGTCGCGATCCATATAAGTGGTGCCCAATGATGTTAGCTAATTGCCCTCCAAATTTCATGCCATTTCGACTTACATTTTGTGAGATATCGCATTTTCCATGGCGTTGCTTGAATTCTGATTTATGTCAATCCCTCTAGAGGGATAGGTACCGATCTCTCTAGTCTCTTCCAAATGCCACGCGATCCCTAAGGGAGCTTCTTAATGTTGTATTATGCTTAGCTGATAAGTTTTACGCCAATTGGATTAGTAGAACTTGAGCTATTGATTAATCTTTGTTATAATAAGTTGTGAAGGCTGATTATAGTCGATCCCTATGGAGGGATAGGTACTGATCCCTCCAACTTGCTCCAAATCATATGGGATCCCTATGGGATGTTCCATATGTTGTAATTAAATTATGCTTCAAGTTTCATGTCAATTGGATCTGAAGACATTGAGATATTAACTAATCTTTGCCAGAATTTGAATACATCCGACCCTGCAAAGGAAGAGTGTCGACCCCTATGGAGGGATCGGTACCAATCCCTTCAAGTTGCATGTTTTAGGGTGCGACCCCTAAGGTGAACTCCTTAGGGTCCCCTCTTCGTATTCCTAGAGTTTCACTTCGATCCCTCTTGTGGTTGTTGAGTTATTAATTGTTTCTATCGAATGCACTTGCTCCTATGTGTTGAACCATATTCCATACATCGAACATTCTGCCTTGCATATCTATCAATTCCATTCAATCTTGACTTCATGTTATATCAACACTCTGGGCTCATCGGCCTCGATAATCACGAAGTCTGTTGGGTTAAATCCGCTTGTATACTGCCTTGGAAAAAGGTGGGTTAATAGTAATACACTGCACAACAGTTGGAGAGCGTTATGCACTTTAGTGTCAATAGATGCATCGATATCCGGTTTCGATACATCTTGACTAGAAATATTTAAAACGGTATGTTTAATTTCATTATGATAAATTACTTATGGTTACAACACGTTGTAACTACTATCACAAAACATAACGATTATGGATTTTCTATTAAGTATACTTTTAATTAAATTAATTGATTAACATAACATATTATATCAAGTATACAATAGAAAGAAAACACCTTTTATTTCAAACAAGATTGGCTATCAAGTTAGATATGTGCAACACATTACATAATTGCCCTAGGGCATACCCCTAGCTATATCAAGAATAAAGAAGAGTGGCAACAAGTTTACCTCGATAAGTTGAGTAATGTTGTGGTAGAGTCGCGGTAGGAACAGTTTCATCCAAAACAACTAGTTGATGTTCTGATCCCTCGCCATGCGCCGCTGCTGGGAAAAGTAGAGTACTGATGCAAGCTCTGAGGAAAGTAGTGTTGCGAGAGGGGGACAACAAAGTCGAGCCATTGAAGGAGGTTACCCTATATCTCCATCACACCAAGGACCCCATTGACATGGACCGAATGATTTCGACCTACGAACTGATGTAGATGGAGGTCCTTATTTTACCTCATCGTTTCCAGTTAGGCCTAAACCGGTGCTCCTTAGAAGATGTGATAAACTTGCAGCACTGTAACTCTCTGCCGATAAGCTGATGACTTCAAACTTACTTGTTTCTTACTTAATTGTTCTAGCACTTGATTTTCTTTGAGCTGAATATCAATGCATGTGCATACTGGGAATGTAGAGAAGTTCCGAAGTAACCTAAAGGTAGAGACACAGGCTCGACAGGCAGTAGAGGAAGGGGCTACCAAGGCCCAAGAGAAGAAGGAGGTGGTTGAAGTTGCGGAAAAGTCAACATGGGAGACAGGTGAGGCTGAGGAAGGGCTGAGAAGGTGGAGGCAGATCTCTGTGGGAGGGCCGAGAAGGAAGAGAAGTTTAAGGCCAACCTTAGGGAGAGGTTTATGAAGTTAGAGAAGGAGGCCGACCAACAGCGGGTCGACCCTGATAAAGCATGCAGCTAGGAGCCGAACAGATGAGGATTTTGTTGTCGCTATGTAAGAGGAGGAGGCCAAGTGGAATAATTGGTTGAAGAACTTGGTAAGGACCCTGATCGGAGGGAATTACCAATTCCCTAGTTGGTGTTGGATGTTCTTACCCAAGAGCAGCTGGGCTACTTGGCCCGACTAGTTGAGTGGTCGAATTTGTAGATATATTACTTTTTCCTATTTGTAAGCCTATCAAGGTAGGCTATGTGCCCCCGTAATTTTGGGATTTAAATAGATTCTTTTTTGCTAAAAATTGTCCAAGCACTTTGATAGGCATACCCACCCTTGTCTATTTATGCTTAGCTTGTAGAGTAGCATACTTTGAGTAGCCGATAGTCCCTATGTATTTGCACTTTGTATTTTTCACAAGATAGATTAGCTCGGTAAAGGTAAGTGACAGTCGACAAAGTGGCACGTTCTTGTAAATTATGTACTAATTGATTAATTTATGTTAGTTGATAGGTCATGCTAATCAATGAACTCGGATGTGAGCATTGACCATCTAATCTGGTTGCTTGTTAAGCGCCAAGGTCAGCATGTGACAGTCGGGCTTATTTTAATTGTCCTTTTGGTTGGCGGTTCATGTACCAACCTAAGCGCTGAGTGGCTTGAAGGTTACTTTCAAGTGACACAAAATGAGAATGGAGGGAAGGCAATCCCAACATGAACCTAAGCTTGAGTAGCTTGAAGGTTACATTCAAGTGACACACTATGAGAATAGAAGGCAGGCATCCTGGCATGAACCTAAGCTTGAGTGGCTTAAAGGTTACTCTCAGGTGACACGCTGCAAGAATGGAGGGCAGTCGACCCCGGCATGAACCTAGGCATTAAGTGGCCTAAAGTTACTCTTGGGTGATAGGCTACAAGAATGGAGGGAAGATGGTCCCAGCATGAATCTAAGCATTGAGTGGCTTGAAGGTTACTCTTGGGTGACACACTGCAAGAATGTAGGGTAGGTGATCCCGGCACGAACGTAATCATTGAGTCGCTTAAAGGTTACTCTCAGGTGACACGCTGCAAGAATGAGTATAAGTCCCGGACAAGGAAGTGAATATACGTAATTCATTCTCGTGGATAGTCGGCCGGCAAGTGGGGAGCATGGCTCGCTATGCACTTGGCAGCAAAGGTCGCCAATCCTTAATTGATAAAGTTAGGGGTATGCCCTAGGGGAAATTATATAATTGCTACATAATTCTAACTTGATAACCAATCTTGTTCGAAATAAAAGATGTTTTCTCTCTATTATATACTTGATATAATATGTTATATTAATTAATTAACTAAAAGTATATTTAATAGAAAATCTATAGATGATATGTTTTGTGATAGTAGTTACAAAATGTTGTAACCATGAGTAATTTATCACAATGAAATTAAACATACCGTTTTAAATATTTCTAGTCAAGATGTATTGAGACTAGATATTGATACATCCGTTGAGACTAGAGCACATTACGCTCTCCAAATGTTGGGAAGTATATTATCTTGACTACTGGGGGAACCAACGGGTAACGTACTGCTAGTTATTGGATAACTATGAAATGACTCATTCGATAGTTTTTTATTGGTTAATGTAACTAAGGTCAAATAGAAAATATCGATGTGACAAACTTACATACTTCCCTTAACTTGATAATATTATTGATCTTCAATGTTAAAGCTCCAATTTAAATATAGTTAGATTGTGGTATGACGTCCATTCAACGACTTGTTGGGTCGAGTGGAAGTATTGGAAGTGAAACACTATTCAAAAGAGGATTCGTCTTCTCAGGCACACGAGGTTAGTATCATGGTCAACTGAGTTAAACTCAAGTCAAAATATGTGGCTTGAGTAGTACAGTTAATAATAATCATTATTATTGAACCAAGAACTCTATGTTTGGACTATAAAGTTGAATATGGATGATATTGGAATTTCGATCATTACCAAATTCCATAAGTCCTAATGTGATATAGTTTTAACGAAGAGAATTGGTGTAAATAATTATCACTGTCGGTTACACTTAATAAAGTAAAATTGGATTTTACTGATGCCAAGTAAGCGATAAATTTGTCCATAATGTCACACACCTATTATATGACGTGTGGACGTTAATATTCGAATTGTTTGATATTAATCGCTGATAAAATTTATACCTAACAGTCACACAACTGAAACATTAAATACTCCTGTTACCACCCGATTTAATTAAATTATAATTATTATAAATTAATTAACGTATATGAAATATTAATTATAAAATTTAATTTGATGTGTGTTGAACAATATTAATTAGTGTGCGTATAATAGTTATAAATACACTTATCGATATACGATATCGATACACATTTAAATTGGATTTAAATGTGTTGAATATTGTTTGAATTTGAAGTAGTTTGAGTCCCATATATGGCTTGTAATAGCCTGCCATACATAGTTTATGGGAGGTCGGTCATTGGATGGCAAAAAGGTGGAGTTAGTTTTGAATTAAAGAAAGGAGGATTGGTAAGAGAAAAATAGGGATCATGATCCACGTTTTTTGCCTAGGTATCTCCTTTATTTAAGCTCTCTAACCCTCACTTTCATTTTGAATTTAGCCACTCCACTAAGATTAGATTTGGCCAGCCATATCCCCTCATATACTTTAAAATTTTCAAGCTTTAAAACATTAAACAAAATTCAATTTGATTGTTGGTGGTAGCTGCATTCAAGAAGATAGCACCTTCTGTATACATAGTTCAATTCAAGGAGTTTAGATTCAACGTTGCAAGTTATGCTATCTAGGCATATGCAAAGTTATATTCTCATTTACAATTTTTTTACGTATAATATATATATTTATTATTGTGCCATATATGTTTTAGAAGTAGTTCGATATCACGAATCAACATATATCGGTGTTGTCTCCATAGGATGGATTACATATATATATATATATGAGTTTATTTAAATAAAAAAATCATGTGTATGTCACACACAAATGCCCACGCCCAGGTATTTAAAAAAATTAACAAATATAATATTAAATTGATTTTAATATTGGGATTAAAATTAATATAATATATTCAAATATAAATAGTATGTTATAATGTTCGGATATATATATATATATATATATATATATATCTGTGTGTGTATGTTTAAAAAATGATTATATCTTTTATTTAAACTAAATTCATATGTACATATAAATAATTACATATATAATTATATAATATATTTATGATTACTATAAAATAAGATGTAAGTTTAAAAAATGTCTTTGGATTTTTAAATTAATTTTTTAAATTTTAATCATATTTCTATATAGAAATATAAAAGATTAAATTAAATTAAATTAAAAAAATTCCAGGTATGGCCGAAAGTTAATTTAATATTTGTATATATAAAATTTAATTAAAACTTTATTAAATATATTTTATATATTTATTTATATTATACATACATACATATATAACATTTTATCATTAATATAATATATATACACATATGTTTAAAAAAAACTATTTTAATAATATATTACATTATCTTTTCGAAATATTTGATGCTTATGTATGCATTTAAAATTTATTGATTATACTGCACTTAATATAGTTTTAAAATTTATATAAACACTTAAAATAATTTATTGTATTAATAAATTATCAATATGATATGCACATATAAATATATGTTTTATTTTATAAATTTACATATTATTACTATTATTTTATAACATATAAAGTTATATATATGTATGTACGTATGTATGCATGTATACTGACAGTACTTATGTATATAGTGGGGCTAACATGTTTGTCGCAGTGTAAATCCAAACATCTATATATAGGCATGTTAAACCATGTACACCTTATTATGTTGTATATGCACGACAAACCTATGTGTATATATACACATATGATATCATATATAATATAATTCAAATTGAATAATAAATATAATCTTATTTATACATTAAATAAAGGGGCTTTTAGGCTCAAGGAAAAAGTTAAAGAAATTTTTTGTTTTAGGGACAAAAAGTTTGCTTTTTAGGTTGAAGGACACTTTTAGTGTAAATCACAGAATGATAGTTGTAACTATCATTTTCTGTTTACACTAAAAAGTGTCCTTCAGACTAAAAAGCAAACTTGGTGTCCCTGTGACTAAATTTTTTTGCAACTTCTACCCTGTGCCTATTTTCCTGTTAAATAAAATATTGATTTTATTCTAAAAAAATTAGATAAGATCTAAATAAACTTAGACTTCATAAGCCAAAAAAGATCCAAATGGTATAAATTTTGAAATTTCCTCATTTACCCCATTTCGTGCTGGCCCAGTTCCAACACTAACAAGGTAAATGAGCAAATAAAAAATCATCATTCATTGGATAGTTCAGGCTGCTCAAAGGTTCTCCAAGGTGACATGATGTCAGTTAAGAGTGATGGTCGGGCCCGGCATGAAATGGAACATTGGGTGGTAGCCCCTAATAAGGAAGTGAATGCACGGTAATTCACCCTTATGGATAGCCAGTCAATAAGTGGGGAGCATGGCTCGTTACACACTTAGCGGCAAAGGTCGGTAATCCCTAACAAGGTAAATGAGCACATAAAAACCCATCCTTCATTAGATGGTCAGGACTGCTTGAAGGTTCTCCACAGTGACACGATGCCAGTTGAAAGTGGCAGTCGGGCCCAACACGAACCTGAATAGTAGGTGGTAGTCTCTAACAAGGAAGTGAATGCATGTTAATCCTTCCTCATGGAAAGTCGGTCGGCAAGCGAGGAGCATGGCTCGCTACGCACTTTGTGGCAAAGGTCGGCAGTCCTTAATAGGGTAAATGAACACATAAAAACTTATCCTTTATTAGATAGCCTTGGCTGCTCGATGGCACTCCAGGGTAATATGATGCCAGTTGAGAGTGGCAGTTGGGCCTGACATGAACCTAAATGCTTAGTGGCGGTCCCCAACAAGAAAGTGAATGCAAGGTTATTCATGCTCGTGGATAACCGGCCGTCAAGTGGGGAGCATGGCTCGCTACGCACTTGGCGGCAAAGGTCGGCAATCCTTAATAAGGTAAATGAGCACTTAAAAACTCGTCCTTCATTGGATTGCCTTAGTGAATGTGTTGAACAATATTACTTTGGTGTCTTTAAAGCATTCTTCCAAAAAATGTGTTACACAACCTTATAATTGTCATTGGCTCTTATATGTGATAAGCTTGGAGGTACGTTTAATTCCAAGTGAGGGTTCCATCCGAAAGAGAGAGATGGCAGGCACCATTTGTTAAGATGACACTTATAACATACGGTCCCTCCCAATTCGAGCGAGGGACTCCTTCAGTCGGGTTCCTTAGTGGCATAGGACTAGATCGCCGATAATGGACTACTAGATCTTTACTCTTGAGTTGTATTGTGATGCAGTCCAAGTACTAGGTCGTGACCGACCTAGCAAACTCGTAGGTCGTAACATGTTGATGGGTCGAATCCGACCTAAAGCTAAGGAGTCAATATTTCATGAAGAAAGGTGGAAAGTTGAAGTCATAGATCGCGACCGACCTAACGAAGCCTTTAAGTCGCTCCAACGACTTAGTGAAGATCAACGACCTAGTGGAAAAGCGCTCAGACGACCTAACACGTTTTTAGGTCGTGTACGACCTAACGAATTGGAAGATAGGTCGCTAGTACGACTTACCGAGTTAAAAGTGCTCCGGGTTAAAATGAAACGACCTATACTAAGTCGCAGGAAAATGTCTCGACCTAAGTTAGGTCGCAAGAACTTAGGTCGCATAAAGATGGTTAAGATGCCAGGGTTCTTAGGTCGCGAGGTTTTAAGTCGTACAGGCTTAGGTCGCGGAGTTATGTTATCTTTAAGTCGCAAAGCTCTGGATGCCGTTGATTCTTCTGACGAGTTAATCTCTACCTTTGATTTCTTTGAGTCGCTGATCTGAGATGCGCATGTTTTAAGTCGCTGAAGACTTGTTGCCGTAGATCTTGTTTGCCGACTTAATCTCAGCTGTTGATTTCTTAAGTCGTTACTTGTTTGTTTTTAGGTCGTTACCGACCTAAGTTAAGTCGCTGAAGACTGAGGCCTTAGATTCTTATGCCGCATTGATCTCTGCCGTTGATTCTTAAGTCGCTGAAGGAAGCAGATGTATTGAAGATAGGTCGCGTCTGTTTAAGTCGTAGGTCGTTCTGTCTTTTAAGTATGTACTTTAGGTCGTGTACGACCTATGTAAGTCGTTGTAATGTGTTGTATGTTTCTTTAAGTCGTGAGTCGTTTATCTTTGAGTCGTTTGTAATGTTGTAAGGTCGTAACCTGTTTGTTTTGTAATGTTGATAAGTCGCTGTGTTGAGCATAGGTCGTCGCCGACCTTAGATAGGTCGTAAGTCGTCGTCTATAGGTCGTTTCCGACCTAGGAGTTGTGAATTTTTGTACTGCGTGAGTTGTAGCCTATAAATAGGCAAGTTGGGTCATTTGTAAAAGGTTGTTGATTTTTGAATAAAATTCTCTTTTGATTGCTGTGTGCTTTCATTCAAATTGGTAGTTGAGTGTAATCTCCTATCTCCTCTTTCGGATAATCGAGTGCGCTCGATTCAACGATTGTAGAAGCCGATTCGCGGAATCAAGTGCGCTTGATCAACGCTTGAAGAATTGAAGATCTTTGAACCCGGTATCGTGCGCGATCAACGAGTTCGGGATAGCTAGAATTCGGTATCTTCGGATCAACGAATTTGGGCATTTCAGTATTTTCCAATCCACTGATTACTACATTCATCGATCTACATTGTTTTTGTAATATCCGCTGCGTCAGTTTTGGTATCAGAGCTTGTTCTAGCCAATCATAGCTAGATCGAGACTTGGAGCCTAATCATTTTGAAGAGTTTTGAAGTTTGAAGTTGTTTGACCGAGAAGCTTGAAGAGTGAGCCGTGAGCAAGTAGAAGTGTTCGACTTGCATTGAAGTTGTTTGATTGGATTTGAATTGGAGGCCGAAACTTTGTCCATCGTGTTCATCGCGATTTGCTACAAAGTGGAAGTTTTCGATCCGTTTCATTTTGGATCAAAGTCCGAATTGTGTTTGAATTTTGAAGTGTTGAAGAGTTGTGAAGATTTCAAGTATGCCGCCAAGAAGAGCCAATAGACATCAAAACGTTGAAGCTTTGTATCGAAGAGAAGAAGCTGATGAGATGGAGCAAAGAATCAATGAAAACTTTAGTGAAAAGCTTAACGAAGGAATTGGACGGTTAGAGAAGATGATGTTAGAGATGAATCAAAATCGGAGAAGGGTTTCACCTGAATCTAACCATGGGGGAAGTAGAGTCTCGCCACAGTCCAATCGAGACAGAAGTGTTGAAAATGATCAAGGGTGTGGGAGGAACGTGAATGATCATGAACGGAGGAATGTAGATAGAAGGGATGATGGTGGTAGGCGTGATGGTAGTAGAGATGTGGGTGGAAGAGATAGACAGAGATATACATCTGATTTTGAAGAAGAATATGATGGTGGTAGTGTTCGAGGACAAGGATGAGGACAAGGAAGAAATTACTCTGAGTATGATCACAAGTGGGAGTCGGGGATGAAGACTGAAATTCCTGAATTCAAAGGTGGTATGCAAGAGGAGGAATTTCTAGATTGGGTAGCTAATGTTGAGGAGATTTTTGACTTCAAAGAAGTTCCAGAACATCGTAGAGTGAAGTTGGTTGCTACGAGATTGAGGGGTAGAGCTTTGGCATGGTGGCAGCAAACCAAGCTTACACGCGAACGTATGGGGAAGTCAAAAGTTGAATCTTGGGAGAAGATGAAGAAATTGATGAAAGCAACGTTCTTACCTTACAATTATCAATCTTTGATGTATCAACGTTTGCAAAACTTGAGACAAGGGATGAAATCTGTGAATGACTATGCTGATGAATTCTATCAACTTATTGCAAGGAATGATATTATGGAAATGGAAGAGCAGTTGACATCTAGGTTCATTGGGGGATTGAGAATGCAGATTCAGGATATGGTTAATATGTTCGATCCAAGATCTGTAGCGGAAGCACATCAGAAAGCGTTGGCTTGGGAGAGACAGGGACGACGAGGAAGTGGTGTGTTTACTAATTCTAACAATCAAGCGAAGGGTGTTGGAGGAAGTTCTAATGTTTCTAAACCTATCAGTAGACCAGTGGTGAAGGAGGTTGAGAAGACAAGGGTTAACAATGGTTTCAAATGTTACAATTGTCAGGAATTGGGTCATAAAAGCAGTGAGTGTCCAAAGCCAAAGAAGAGAACCATGATTGCAGAAGTTGAGGATGAGGATGAAGAAGCTGAATGCTCTAATTCTTTACCAGTTGAGGAGGAAGACTTACTGTCAGGAGATGATGGGTACGCATTGATGATGAGGAGAAGTTGTTTAACACCGAAGCAAGAGGAGGAAAGTAGTTAGTTGAGGAACAATATCTTTCAATCTACATGCACTATTCTGGGAAGAGTTTGTAAATTTGTTATTGATGCTGGGAGTTGTGATAATATTATCTCTACAGAAGCGGTGAAGAAGTTGGAATTGAAAACCGAGAAACACCCTAAACCGTACAAGTTAGCTTGGTTGAGGAAGGGTGGTGAAGTGAAAGTTGGACGTAGAGCTTGTGTGAAGTTTTCAATTGGGAAGAAATACAAAGATGAAATCTGGTGTGATGTCGTAGATATGGACGTTTGTCATTTGTTGCTGGGGAGACCGTGGCAGTATGATCGAGCTGTGCAACATGATGGGCGTACCAACAGTTACAGTTTCATGTTTGAAGGGACGAAGATTACTCTAGTTCCGAAGAAACAACAACAGAAGGAGAGTAAGTTGGAGGAGATTGAAGAGCTTAAAACTTTGTTATCTTTGAAGGAGTTTGTGAAGGAAGTAGAGGAGGAACCTGAAGTGCTTTTTGTTAATTGGGCGAGAGAGCAGTGAAGAGGTTGAGATTCCAGAAGAAGTTAAACCAGTTTTGAAAGAATTTGACGATGTATTTCCAGAGGAGTTACCAACGGAATTGCCACCGTTGAGGGATATACAACATCAGATAGATCTTGTTCCAGGTGCTGTGTTGCCACACAGACCACATTATCGAATGAGTCCGAAGGAACATGAAGAGTTGTGGAGGCAGGTGGAGGAATTGCTTGAGCAGGGGCGTGTGCAGGAGAGTCTGAGTCCTTGTGCTGTACCAGCTTTATTGGTACCCAAGAAGGATGGGGTGTGGAGGATGTGCACTGACAGTCGAGCAATGAATAAGATTACTGTGAGATATAGATTTCCAATGCCGAGGTTGGATGACTTGTTAGATCAAATAAGCGGAGCTACTATATTTTCGAAGATTGATTTGAAGAGCGGATATCATCAAATTCGTATCAGACCAGGAGATGAGTGGAAGACTGCTTTTAAAACCAGGGAGGGTCTATACGAATGGTTGGTCATGCCATTTGGTTTATCCAATGCACCGAGTACTTTTATGAGGGTGATGAATCAGATTTTTCGACCGTTCATTGGGAAATTTGTGGTGGTGTATTTTGATGATATTCTGATTTACAGTGGGGGTCCAAAGGAACATTTGAATCATCTTAGAGAAGTGCTGATGGTATTGCGACAAGAACAATTCTATGCTGCAACAAAGAAATGCGTGTTCATGACGCATAGTGTTTTATTTCTGGGATATGTTGTATCAGAAGAAGGAATACAGGTCGACCAAAGTAAAGTCGAAGCAATTAGAGACTAGCCGCAGCCCAAGACGATAACGGAAGTTCGTAGTTTTCACGGGTTGGCTTCATTTTATCGAAGATTTATTCCACACTTTAGTAGTGTGATGGCACCTATTACAGATTGTATGAAAGGCAAACAGTTTTCATGGTCAGAAGAAGCAGGGGATGCTTTTGGAAAGATCAAGGAGTTGCTGACGACTGCACCAATTCTAGTATTACCTGATTTTCAGCTAGTGTTTGAACTACACACTGATGCATCCAAGGTTGGGATTGGAGGAGTGTTGAGTCAGAAGGGACGTCCAATTGCATATTTCAGTGAGAAGTTGTCAGGAGCGAAGATGAGATACAGTACGTATGATGTGGAATTCTATGCTGTTGTACAATCTATTAAACACTGGAGACACTATCTATTTCAGAAGGAGTTTGTT
Source organism: Allium fistulosum (assembly GCA_030737815.1). Taxonomy (NCBI): domain Eukaryota; kingdom Viridiplantae; phylum Streptophyta; class Magnoliopsida; order Asparagales; family Amaryllidaceae; genus Allium; species Allium fistulosum. The sequence continues at coordinate 599,662,435 of CM060908.1, forward strand.
CTGTATACTGATCATGAAGCATTGAAGCATTTGCAAGGGCAAGATAAGATTTCAGCGAGACATGCATCGTGGATTGCATATCTACAACAGTTCACTTTCGTTGTTAAACACAAGTCAGGGGTGACGAATCGAGTGGCTGATGCTTTGAGTAGGAGGAGTCATTTGTTGACTACGCTGAAGGTTGAAGTGACGGGGTTTGAAATGTTGCCGGAACTATTGGTTGAAGATCCTTACTTCATGAAGTTTGTTGATAAAGTTAAGGAGGGAAAGACGGATGAGTTTTTGATGGTAGATGGTTTTCTGTTCAAGGGAAATCGATTGTGCATACCGGAGGGTAGTCTGAGAATGAAGATTATCAAAGAGTTACACGACGAGGGACATGTTGGGAGAGACCGTACCTTACAGTTGATTTCACAGTCCTACTTTTGGCCATCAATGAGGAAAGAGGTGGAAAGGTTTGTGGAGCGTTGTCATATTTGTCAGGTTTCGAAAGGAACTGCGACTAATTCGGGTTTATATATGCCGTTACCCGTGCCTGTAAAACCATGGGTGGATATCAGTATGGATTTTGTTTTGGGTTTGCCTAGAACTCAAAGGTGAAATGATTCTATATTCGTCGTGGTGGACAGATTTTCGAAGATGGCACATTTTATTGCTTGTAAGAAGACGGCGGATGCTGTTCATGTTGCTCAATTGTTTTTCAAGGAGATCTATCGACTTCATGGATTGCCAGAATCTATTGTGTCGGATAGAGATACTCGATTTCTGAGTCACTTTTGGTTGAGTTTGTGGAAAATGGTGGGAACGAAGCCGAAATTTAGTAGTGCTTATCATCCGCAAACGGATGGACAGACCGAGGTTGTGAACAGATCGTTGGGAAACTTGTTGAGGTGTCTTGTTCAAGATAATCTGAAGAGTTGGGATGTGAAGTTATGCCAGGCAGAGTTTGCCCATAATCATGCTGTAAATCGAAGTACTGGGTTCAGTCCATTTCAGATAGTTTATTCGAGCTCACCAAAAGGGCCGTTGGATTTAACGATAATACCACACTCAAAGGGGGCAGTTAAGAAAGCTGCTGATTTTGTTGAAGGGCTGACGGAATGTCATAAAATCGTTCAAGAACGATTAGAGAAAGAAAATGAGAAGTATAAACAATCTGCAGATTTGAAATGACGAAATGTTGAGTTTAATGAAGGAGATATGGTTTATGCAGTGTTAACAAAAGATCGTTTTCCAGTAGGCGCTTATAACAAGTTGAAAGCCAGGAAAATTGGTCCGGTGGAAGTCATAAAACGAATTAATGAAAATGCATATAGGTTGAGGCTGCCAGAAGATGTGTACACTTCTGATGTGTTCAATGTTAAACATCTCGTACCATATCATGGGGATGAACGAGCTGATGTGGAAGAATTTACAAATTCGAGGACGAATTTCTCTCAACCAGGGGAGGATGATGCAGTCCAAGTACTAGGTCATGACCGACCTAGCAAACTCGTAGGTCGTAACATGTTGATGGGTCGAATCCGACCTAAAGCTAAGGAGTCAATATTTCATGAAGAAAGGTGGAAAGTTGAAGTCATAGATCGCGACCGACCTAACGAAGCCTTTAAGTCGCTCCAACGACTTAGTGAAGATCAACGACCTAGTGGAAAAGCGCTCAGACGACCTAACACGTTTTTAGGTCGTGTACGACCTAACGAATTGGAAGATAGGTCGCTAGTACGACTTACCGAGTTAAAAGTGCTCCGGGTTAAAATGAAACGACATATACTAAGTCGCAGGAAAATGTCTCGACCTAAGTTAGGTCGCAAGAACTTAGGTCGCATAAAGATGGTTAAGATGCCAGGGTTCTTAGGTCGCGAGGTTTTAAGTCGTACAGGCTTAGGTCGCGGAGTTATGTTATCTTTAAGTCGCAAAGCTCTGGATGCCATTGATTCTTCTGACGAGTTAATCTCTACCTTTGATTTCTTTGAGTCGCTGATCTGAGATGCGCATGTTTTAAGTCGCTGAAGACTTGTTGCCGTAGATCTTATTTGCCGACATAATCTCAGCTGTTGATTTCTTAAGTCGTTACTTGTTTGTTTTTAGGTCGTTACCGACCTAAGTTAAGTCGCTAAAGACTGAGGCCTTAGATTCTTATGCCGCATTGATCTCTGCCGTTGATTCTTAAGTCATTGAAGGAAGCAGATGTATTGAAGATAGGTCGCGTCTGTTTAAGTCGTAGGTCGTTCTGTCTTTTAAGTATGTACTTTAGGTCGTGTACGACCTATGTAAGTCGTTGTAATGTGTTGTATGTTTTCTTAAGTCGTGAGTCGTTTATCTTTGAGTCGTTTGTAATGTTGTAAGGTCGTAACCTGTTTGTTTTGTAATGTTGATAAGTCGCTGTGTTGAGCATAGGTCATCGCCGACCTTAGATAGGTCGTAAGTCGTCGTCTATAGGTCGTTTCTGACCTAGGAGTTGTGAATTTTTGTACTGCGTGAGTTGTAGCCTATAAATAGGCAAGTTGGGTCATTTGTAAAAGGTTGTTGATTTTTGAATAAAATTCTCTTTTGATTGCTGTGTGCTTTCATTCAAATTGGTAGTTGAGTGTAATCTCCTATCTCCTCTTTCGGATAATCGAGTGCGCTCGATTCAACGATTATAGAAGCCAATTCGCGGAATCAAGTGCGCTTGATCAACGCTTGAAGAATTGAAGATCTTTGAACCCGGTATCGTGCGCGATCAACGAGTTCGGGATAGCTAGAATTCGGTATCTTCGGATCAACGAATTTGGGCATTTCAGTATCTTCCAATCCACCGATTACTACATTCATCGATCTACATTGTTTTTGTAATATCCGTTGCGTCATATTGCTTGTCGATATTCCTCTTGTAGGCTTCAGTGTAGAGTTCGGCTTATGCTCTTCGTCCTTCTACAGTGTCGAGCCCGAGATTGAGTAGCTCGTTGTTTTGCTTGGGCTCGAAGGTTAGACGCCAAGGCAAAGGGACATCTACTTCTATATGAAACATGGCTTTATACCCATAGGACAACGAGAATGGAGCATTGCCGATAGAAGTGTGGCTAGAATTGTGATAGGACCAAAGACCAAGCGATAGTTCTTCAACCCAGTTCCCTTTGGCTTTTGCAAGGCGCTTCTTGAGAGTGGACTTAATGGTTTTGTTGATGGCCTCGACTTGTCCATTGGATTGAGGATGGGCAATGGAAGAGAATCACTTCTTGATTATGTTTCTTGAGAAAAAGTATTGGAATACACTGCCCTCAAAATGTGTGTCATTGTCGGTGATGATCTTCTTTAGCAGGACAAAATGACAAACGATGTTCTTTACCACTAAATTCAAGATCTTTGGGGCATAACCCTAGTAAGGGGTCCAGCCTCGACTTGTTTGGTGAAGTAGTTGATGGAGACTATAACATGATTGTACCCTCCCTTGGCATTCAACGGCTTCCCTATCAAGTCGATTTCCCAAGTGTCGAACAACCATGGGGAAGTCAATGGAGTGAGAAGGGTAAGTGAGGTTCTAGGGATCTTGGTGAACCGCTGACATTGGTTGCATTTTTTCACACAGTCCATATAATCCTTGATCATAGTACACCATTGCCAGGCAGCCTTCTTTGCTATGCTTTTCCCCCAGCATGATCCTTATAAAATTCTTCAGCGGCTCTTCCAAGAACTAGCCGGCTTCATCTGCACACTGGTGAAGTGGTGTGGAATACCCCCATTTGTAGAGATTCCCATCTACGATCGTGTAGTTGGGAATCCAATAGAGAATCTTTTGGGCTTACGGTCGGTGGGAAGCTCTTCTCTTGTTAAATAACTTACAATGGGCACCATTTACTTTTCCTTGGACGATGCATCTATTTCCATTGTTTTTGCCTTCGGCCGTAGCAGCGGGTGTTTCAAATCTCCAAGGGGACCTAATGAGCGACTTCTTCTGGATTACTTGTTGCTTTGACCAGTTGATCAACCTTGGTGTTCTGTTCCCTAGGTATCTGCTCCAACTTGAAATCGACAAAGGTGTTAATAATCTTCTTGGTTAGGACCTTCATGGGATGGACTTGGAAGTGCATCTGGAATTTTCGACCTGCCGTGAGCAAGAAGAAGGCAAGCTTCTCTAGCTTAGAGTATCTTGTCTTTAGGCCAGTCAATCTCTTGCTAACACAATAAACTGGCCATTGAACCTTTTTGTCTTTCTTGATTTAGGCAGCGCTGACCGCATGGCCAACAGTGTAAGTATAGAATCATATCCTCCCAATCAACGTGCTTGGATAGTATCGAAGGAGTGGCCAAATGTTGTTTCAACTTCTCAAATGCCTTAGCATATTTCTTGCTCCAAGTGAACGACTTTCCCTTCTTGATTAGGTCAAAGAAGGGGAGACAGGGGTCAGTTGACTTTGATAGAAACCAATTTAATGTTGCAACCATCCCATTCAAGTTTTTCACCTGCTTCATAGTTCGGGGAACTTACATATCTTGGATGGCTTGGATCTTATCAAAATTAGCTTCAATGCCCTTAGCACTCACAACATATCCCAGGAATTTACCAGACCGGATAGCAAAGGAGCACTTATTTGGATTTAGTTTCATGTTGTATTGATGTAGGATGCTAAAAGTCTCGATCAACTTTTGTATATACCCCCAGCCTTTTTGGACTTTACCAACATGTCATCCACATAAACTTCCATGGTCCGACCGATCTATTTGGAGAACATACGATTGATGAGACGCTGATAGGTAGCGCTTGAATTTTGTAAACCAAAAGGTATGGCACTATAGTAGTATAGGCCTGCATTTTTAATGAATAAGGTGTGCTCTTAGTCCAGGCCGTGCATGACAATTTGATTGTTTCAGGATAGGAATGCATAAAGGTAAGGAGCTCATTCCCACTAGTTGTATCCATAATCTGATCAATGCAATGTAAAGGAAAACTATCTTTGGGAAAGGCTTTGTTAAGATCGGAGAAGTCAATGCAAGTCCTCCAAGTCCCACTTATTTTACTTCACTGGGTTTCTACCTAGACCGGAAATCTTACGACCCAAATGAAGCTATTGGCTAATAGCCTCTCTACTTCTTCCTTGAGAGCTTGGTATCCTTTTGGGTTGAATAGCCAACGATTTTTCTAGATAGGGGTGACTTTTGGATCCATATTGAGTACATGGAAAATGATCATGGGATCAATCCCAGTCATGTCAGCATGCCCTCATGCAAAGACATCTTTGCTCTGTTGTAAGAACTTGATCGGATCCTCTCTAACTTCTGGGTTGAGCTCTGTACCAATTTAAATGACTTTGTTGGGGTTGGCATTGTTTATGGGGATTGATTCCAAAGGCGTGGCTAGCCTGCCATTAATGCTTGAGTCAGCCGTGCGATGGGTCATCCTCTGGGTCCTAGCTTGTTTCCAAGCCACATTGGTCTAGTGCATAAATCATGTGCTATATGCTGTCCTCAACCGGGACAGATGTCCATGCTTGAGTAGGGGTAATGATGTTGCCCTCGGCTCTCATAGACGAGACTACCGGCGTTGATAGTGCATGATTCATTATGCTTGATGACCCTGCTCTCCAACGGGGAGTGACTAGTTCATTCTATGTTGTGATAGACTCTCTAATTCTTTGGGGGAGTGACCAAGGAAATATGGTTTCTGCCATACTAGTCTTCACTATAACCGACGGTCCCAGCACGACCCTAAGCGTTGTTGGTCTTAAGGGTACTTACAGGTGACAAGTTAATTGATGTAGCTTCATGGCCGAGGGTGGTCCCTACACAACCCTGAGTGTTGCTTGATTCGAGGGTACTCTCGGATGACACACCATTGCCAGTTGTTTCTTCAATGGCAAGGATGGTTCCAATATGAGTGTCTAGCACCCTCTTGGGCAACACATCGCTGATTACCAGTCTCTTATGGGATAAGTTGATGCTCCAGATTAGGGGCGGTCTCGGCACAAACCAGAGCACTGACCGACTTGATGGTTCCCTTGAGTGACTCTCGCCAAGGGTTGAAAGCTCTTGTTAATGCAAGAACTCCCTTCTTTGCTTGTCTAAGGGAGGTTCCATAACACTTCCTATCCTTCTGCTGATTACCTCTGATTTCGTCGAACCGCATTGGATGGGGAACTTCATGACAAGGCGGTTGTAGTAGAAAATGACATCCAGTTTGGTTAGTATTGATTGTCCTATTAACATGTTATATGTAGAAGGGTAGTCAATTACCACATGTTTACTTCGAAGCTTTGCAACAAGGGGCTCTTAGCCGAACATTGTCATAAGTGAGGGGGTGACCATTGGAATAATGCTACACCCCCAATGTTGTAAATTGGAAACAAGCATGGGGTGAGAGCTAGCAGCATGAAGTTTGAGAGCCTTGAAGACATGCTTGAACATGACATTGACTAAGATGCCCTTATCCACAAAAGCTCGATGCATGTTGGAGTTGGCCATTGCAAGAGTGATGAACATTGCATCGTGATGGGGGTAAGAGACCGCTTCCCCTCCTCGACAATGAAGATGATGACCGGTCTAATTCCAATCAGGGTGCTTTCGACGCTCGATGCTCCAGTGAATAGACCTGACCAGCTGTGCCCATTTCTCTTTAATACCAGGACTGCGCTCCTCGGCCACTACCGACCACATATGGGCCTCTGCATATTGTCAAGGTGTCGGTGATAGCTGCAATGTTGTTGGGATACTGGAGCGGAACTGGCAAGGTGCCATGGTTATTTCTTTGTTCTACTCGATCATAAACAAACTCTAGAAGTATTCGTTCCCAGATAAGTTTATTAATTTTGTCTTTAAGCACCCAATGCTCGACTGTGGAGTAGCTGTTAAGTTGATGGAACTCGCAATACTTGGTGTTACCACGAGGTTCCTCACTCTTTCCATTTCTGGTGGTGTTAGGCCTTTGAAAGGGCACCCGGTCCCAAATAGTGAGGTACATTGTTGCGATATCCCTATGTAAGGTAGCAAAACTACCATACCTGGACATGTGTTGAGCATCGGCCTTTATTTGCCTTCTGGTATTGTTTTGACAACCATCGCTTCGTCATTCGTTGTTGTGAGGACCGGCTTGGTGGGATGCCTAGTTTCATATGTTGATGTCTGAAAGATCTGCATCTTCCATTCTCATTACGTCATTCGTCCACTGATAAAAGTCAATTAGGGATCCATTTGGTTGCTTCTAGAGCTCTCTCTCCATATTCTGGATTTATATTTGAATCCCGAACAAAGGACCACGGCTAAGCTATTCATGTCTGCACCCCTTGCCCTGGTGGATTCTTTGTTGAAATAGTTAGCATACAACCATAAGCTTTCAACTAGACCCTTGTATGATGTACCTAGCTTACTAACCACCATAACATGGGTCCTGGAAGTAAATAATTAAGTCTGGAAATCTTCACACAATTAGGCCCTAGAATTAATGTTGCTCGGTCGCAGATGCAAGAACCGGTGGGTGGCTGGTCCAGTGAGTGTAGATGGAAAGAGCAAGCAATTTGTTGGGCCAAAAAAGTTGACCGACACGGGTAATGGAGTTAAAGGCAGTTATGTGATCAGATGGGTCGGTACTCCCATCATACTTGTCTATGGGTGGAAAAGCATAACGTTGGTGGATGTTAGTGTTCAAAATCTCATCGAAAAATGGTTCTCCATTCTCATCATTAGAGAATGCTTCACCCATGTGTTTCGGGCTTGCATTATATTAGGTTGCTGGCGAAGAATGTGCATTTCTTCTCTAAGATCGTCAGCCTACTGGGGATATTCTGGCCAACTATGGGCTGATGACTCGACCTATGATGACCCACTATTTTTAACATCTAAAAATAACTATAAACGCTGTCAAAATATTCTTATAACTAATTTTAAATGTTAAAGATGGTGGACCATGGGTAAGAAAAATTAAAAATTTAAAACATTGAACATAAAAAAAGAAACATCATGGCGGATTTTAAACATCAATGAACATATACATACTTCAATAATTAAACATTAATCAATAGAAAACATCACCTAATTTAAACATTTCATTTCATCAATTATTAAAATGACAATAATATAACTACAATGCAAGAGATATACCGATCTACCCTGTGGATACGACTCCTACAAGACCCTTTGCTCCCTTCTTTGTTTTCACCCGCAAATTTATAAATACACTAAGAATAAAGGGGAAAAGGTATAAACTTTTTTTGGGTTGCGCCTAACCCTATACACTACGGTCATAGGCTCGATTGTCGATTGCATAAGAAAAGACTGTCTATGTGTCTCTTTTGGGGATCAAGCCCACGTAGTTCTATTTTCTGCTCGTCTCCTGCATTCAAATACTTGTTGGTATATAACAGCCACAGTGTCCATGCAACCATCACAACCAATGCAACCATCACAACCAATGCGAACAATATAAGCATGAAATAGTATTTCTACTCATCCATCATAACAAATCATCATACGTTAAAAACAACAATAATTGCACACTCATCCATTTTCAACATCAGCAACACACAATGCCAACCCCAATCATCAAATGAGAAAATAAAACAATATAAATATACTTGTATTTATGTAACCATCCATTATAGTAATGCATCACCAATGTAAGTATAAATCAAATGTGTACTTATCACCTCATAATAGTAAGACAACATCAGTCATCAATTCAACCATAATAAACCACCCATCGTTTGGTAGTAAAAGTAGTAAACTATCGCACACTCATAAAAATATGATACCATCATCAAACATTAAATATATGTGATAATTACAATCAATAATTAATCACACATTCAATAATTATCCAAATAATATATTTGCATCTATTATCCTTCATTTATTTATTGCATCTTAAAACGATAACACTTCTTCAAAAATGATAATATACTAATGAAGTAATTCGTTGTACCCCATTTCTTCAGATTCCTCAAAACATAGTATTTTAAATCAAAATACAAATCTTCATCAAATCGCTTTCTAAAACGATATTATTATTTTTTCCATCAAAATAATAATATACATTAAAACCTCTTTAATACTTTCCAAAATCAATTTATTACTATTTATTCTTAAAAATACAACGGTTTATTTTAAATCACTAAAACTCTTTTTATTTCTATTTATACCAAAATAGTAATTATTTTAACCAAAAATACTTTTGACAACTGTTTCTTTACTATTGTTATTACTATTTAGAAAATAACTTTTTATTTTATTTCTCAAACAATAATAATAATAATTCTACAATAAGTATCATAAGATCAATCATTATGTCATTTACATAAAATAATATTATTTTCACTAAAGTCCATATTATTATAATTTAAAATACCATCTTATTTTATAAAAAATAATAAACTTTCCAAATAAAATATAATTATAGTTATTATTTGTGAGTTTCCCTAGAAATTCATAAATAATAACCTTACTAAATTCCATAATTTAGTTTCAGTAAGTTTTGTTAAATCATCGTTATTCATAGTAACCACCTAAGATTTATAAATAGCCTTATTTATTATTTATTTATCCAATTTATCATCATTATCCATTTTATCCCAATTAATTATTTTCCAATCCAAACTAAATATTTATTTTAATTAAACTCCCAAAAATACTATAATCAACAATAATTATTCAATCGAGGCACACAACATCCAAAATATCATTATAATCGAACAACATCCATAGAACACAGCATATTAATAATTTGATTTTTCATCGATAGTTATAAATTTTATAATTTAAAATTCAATTAATTAAATAAAATGAACCGTACAAACACACTCTTGCTAACAGCCACTAAACTCAACAACCCTAGTGCCAAACCATCCGATATTCTGCCATGAGTCCAACAGAAGAAATGTTGCATTAATCAGAGTTTGTATGTAAAAGATACGGAGGCTAGAAGTTTCAAAGTTTAAATTATAATTAATTAAAATATGTGGAGCTATTTGAGAATTTACCTTCTTCCTCCTCTCCTTCATTCACAATGCAGGCCAACCACCACTGCCAACTTTGCAAGCCGCCGCCACTGCACTGCATTGCGACCACCACCATACACGGCATCGAGACCGCCTTCCCTCGATCTCTACTCCTCGGCCATTGATGACGCCATCGAGCATTCCCTTGTCGCTGAAAAACTTTAGCCCTCCCATCATATATATGGTTTTTGAACCCTAATCCATCAACTCTCACCACCATAATCCCCTATTAACCAAATTGAACCTAGATCCAAGTCCCTCTAGTTGAGCTATACAATTTCCTTCAATTAATTTCACCAATTGACGCCTAGATCGAAAATGCCCAAATTTCCATAGTCAACCCAGCGCTTGAGCCTTTGACCATCAATTTTTGATCGTCTCGGACACCTTTTTGACAAACGGACACCACCCATCAACTCCATTCGTCAAAAGTTTTGCAACGACATACAACTCAATATGGTTTGGATAATTTGAATTTTGAATCAATTTTGGATTACAAAAAATTATCCACCATTAGCAGGTAATTAAGCAAATCTGGGATTAGAGAAGAAATTAAAGATAGAGGTGAAGACTAGGGTTTCACGGCCTTATTTATGTAGTCTTTGGACTAGGTTATGAGTTGTGTATCCTGCTTTGTCCGAAATAGCTATGTATGCTATTTGAACACTATATCACCTCTATTTCACAAACCATAACTACAAACCCATCAAAATTATATATCAAACTGGTCATCTCGGAAAGACCTTTGCAATGGTTATAAATATGATACCCAATTCATCTTTTAATTAAAAATCCATTTTTAATTAGTTAAATATTAACAACGTTAAATATTTTGGGTTCGTTACAATCTTCCCCTTAAAAGAATTGAGTCCTGGCAAGTCCCTAAATAAAACCTTCAACCAAATTAATAAAGTCCCATCGTGGACTTAATTGAAAATTTTGAAGAAACATATCAATCACAAATTAACTACTTTGAAAAACAACGTATAACGACATATAATGCCATCAATCATGACATAATATAATTCATTCACATCAATGAATTCAATTTTCTACATATACATACTATAGTAACACTTGCAATTCCTTAATCGTACAATCCAATTACTGTATGTAAAAATAACACTCCATCAACAAAAGGTGAAACAATCTAAATCATGGATTAACCTATATCATGCATCATAATTCAACATAAAAAAGTCCGTAAGAAAACATAGGTCGATCAAAACATGCATCCATAAATAAATGAGTACATATAAATCTATAACCAGCAGAGCCCATTAAAACAAACACATACTTAAAATAATGCGATATCATCACAATACCAACCTACCAATCGATAACATGTGTGTTAATCCTATGATGACTACATATCCATCATAATATGTGTATTCTCAAAACTATGGATGAACTTCCTCATAGTTTCATCTTCATAATAATCGATGTACCATTCCATTTTCACACCATCTAAAATATCATGTGCACCCACTTATAGTTACATTCTCAAAATAATGTATGCCTAGTCATGGCTATATCCTCGAAATAATATGCATGTAGTTATGGCTGCATCCTTAAAATCATAAGTGTCTAGTCATGACTGAATCCTCAACATAGTATGGTCATCCACTTATATTGCAAATGCATCAATGCTCGATCCTCAGACCCACATCATAAGGTCTCCTCCAAATGACCACCATCATAAGATCAATTAATAGCCATCATCATTAGGGTATTGTACTTTGGGGTATATGAGTATCATCATCATTCGGCTTCTTTGCTTAAATCCATGCCACTTAGAAGGGAAGGAATTAAACTACACGTCCTAACAGTCTAGGGTAAGACCAGGTCCTAACGTCAATGAACACTGGAGATTCTCCTAGCCCAGGTGAGCATTCTCACTTGTCCCTACTGTATAAGTACACATTGAAACCTTCATGTATCAACGATCTCTCAACGCGCTTCATATCCATAGTAGAGCATGTCCTAGCTCCACTTTACAACTTCGTGTCCTAGAACTTATCCTTATGGATCATCACCACAACTACCATCATTTAGTCATCAAGTCTGGAACATTTATATCAGATCTCATCTCTTTAAATCTTTGGATTACATCAAGAAACCGAATTCCAAAATCCTGTTATAGTAATTTCTTTATTTGATGACAAGGATAACTCATTAAAAATACCAAAGAGGGATCCACTAATGAGAAGTGTATTAATATATCTTCAAAAGCAAATCATTTTTATTTTTAAATTGAAGCTTCCATCTACGTTTAAAACCAAAATCTATTTTCTTCATAAAATATCACCTCTATTTTATAAAAAAAATTCCTAAAATATTTTCACCATTTGGAGCAATATCAATATGGCTAGCGCGCAGTATACCTTCTGGGATAAACAACATCCCTAAGTGGGTTTCATGTACCACTCATCCCCATATCTCATTAGTGTTTATGAGGTTGTAGGCACCATGTAATGCTGTTTGGTGAACAGGCAAGTCAACGAGGTGGAGCTGGTGGGACAAAATTTACAATAGCTTAAGCGCCCAACCGTGTCCTTGGACTTTGTACTTTATGGGCCAAAGCATCCACGTTTGATAATTATTGCAACATAGTACGCCACATCTCGTTGGTTAGCCCAAGAAAGGGGTAAGCAACACTGGTGACGATGTTGCTGTTGGTTTCATGCTCATTCCAGTTATTACCATCCATTCGAAGAACTAGGTTCATGTTCATGACAACAAGTTGGAGCTGATTTTTATAGAGATGAAAAGTGACGAAAGGGGAGAGCTTTAATTGGAGGACCTCCTCCTAATGTCAAAATGTTAGCTAGAGATTTATTCAACCTCAAAATTAGCTTGGTTATGCTGTGAAAGAAAAGGTTGCTTGCTAATTACTAGACTTAAAAATGAAAAACAAGAAGGAATGCAAGCAAAGCAAAGTAAATGACACCAGATATAGAGTGGTTCGGCAAGCTTGCGTACATCCACTATGAAGATCTCTTGTTGTATTTTTCTCTAACAATTACATGGAATTATAAAAGAATAATAAAAAATAAAGCACTTAAGACCAAAAAGGTTAGCTATTCTTAGATACTTAGTGCTTTGATTTTCTGTGAGGAGAGCTTTGGAAAGGAGATGATAACCAAAATTCTAATATTTTCCAACTCCTTTGAAGTGGCAATGCATTGGGTATTTATGATGGTTGAAATAGATGATGGATGACTAAGATGGTGCAGTGGAAGAGGGAGAAGCATGTCTGACCAAAGATCTAGTCGCTTGGGTTAATGGGAGACAGTTGTAAAGGTGGAATGGAATATGTGGTTGAAAAGTAAGCCAATTGTCCTTCTGCGATAGACATAGACTTTGCATTTAATGTGCATTAAATGCCGGGGGCTTGCTATAGGAGAGGCATGTTTTTTGCCACTTGGCTACAATACCTTGTATAATTGGCCAGACGGTTTTTTGTTTACTTTTACATGCCTATGTGGTAAGGTAGGCTGAACTAGCCGGTTAATTGTCGAAGATATGAAGGAAGCTGAATGCTGCTAAGGACCAGGTGGTGGGGGAGGTGTCGGGCTGGCTATGAGGAGAAGGAACGGGCTACTTAGGAATGGTCGATGGTTGTAACAACTCTATTTTCAAAATCATAATACTGGAAAATTTTAATTATAATAAAAGTATCCGAGATTTTTGATAATTAGTATTTTTGAAAATAATATTTTATTTAATTGAAGTCTAGTTAATAATAGATTTTTGTTTTAGAAAATTGAATTAATTAATAAAAACAATTCTCAAAAAATATATCAAAATTGGATATAGTGTTATAGTTAAATATAAAATATTTTAAAGTGTACATAATTTTTTACACTTGAAATGGATGAAATGAAGATTTCCTTGATATTCCATAAAATCAATAAATCGAAGAAGATGAACAAATCTGTTTAAATTGGTTCAATGGATAATTAAATACAACAAAATACTATCGCATTGAATAGAGTTGTGTAGTTATTGAATTTTATTACGTTGAATGAAGTGTAAATCAGTTTAAATTAAACGGATATATAATTATGCACAAATTAGAAGAGTTGCTTGTGAAAATAGGATAAAAAGACAACAATTTAATTAAATTCTCATGGGCCTAAAACATTAAGCCTAAGCCATCCTCTACACTTGTTAACTCAACTTTTCCTAATCTATTGAAAATCCTATTTTTCTCCCCTGTACAAAATGAAGGTCGATCCTCTCTAAGCTCTAAATCCCCAACTAACAAAATCACGTTTAAAAAAAATGCACAGCCACGTGCTTATGGCTGACGTCGAAGTCCATGGTCGTGCGCGAAGGAGAAGCGACGAGGCTTGGAAACGCAGGTGAATGGGGCGACCTGGAGGAACGCCATATTGATGGCGATGGCTGGAGGGAGGCACGTGCATTTTAGGGACGGTGAGTTAGTTGTTGTTGCACGCAGAGGATTTGGGAGATGATGTTCGTCAAAGGTGTCAGGGTTTGACAACCCCGATGATCGACGATGGTGACATAGTGTGGTAGGCGGTTGTTGGAGGAGCTTAGGCAAACGATATTGCTTGTGGAACTTCTCTCATGTCTAAACTTCGATGGGAAATTCAGTAAGAAAAATTGATTAAGATGAGTTATTTTTAACTCATGCTTCTATATCTACATAAATGAATATCCTTATGCATGTCGGGATATGATTGTTTGGATGATAATTGTTGATTTCTAATTATTGAATTAGTTAAAATATGAATGAGTGCGATGAATTGTTCTATGTTTTGTATATAGTTGGATAAAGTAGATTGGTATGGGATGTTGATTCCTTAAATGAATTGATGGTGTAAATTTACAAATATAACTTCATCCATTTGTGAAATAAAATTTTATAGTATGTCAATACTTGTATATTGTCATGTGATCGGAGTTGTCCGAAAGCGACTCTGATCTCTAGGAATTTTTATATGATGAAATGATATTTTATAGAGCGACGATGGCTCTAGAAGTTTAATTTTTGATGGATTTATTGTTTGAATTATTTAAATATGTTTAAAAGATTTTCAAAATGAGTTTTTACCTATTTTAATCCATATTTGAAATTTAATTTATAAAATATAGTGAAATCATATTATCTTTTTAACTTATTGCTTATTTCAAAATTTATATTCAAAGCTTTTAAAAATGAGTAATATTTAATTATAAAACCTTTTTAAACTTACTATTTTAAGTATAAAATTTTGGAAATGTTTTAAATAAAAAGATAAATTATGACATTATTTTATAAAAGCATTTATGAAAGGAATAAGTTTAATTTCAAGTGATTTTGTTGTAAAAGAGGTTTAAATGATTTTGAAAGAGTTCAAAAGCTTTGTAAATAAGCAACTCTTCTTTAAAATGAGTTTATGGATTTAAAAGTGATTTTGGAAAATTATATCTTTGAATATATAAAATTAATTTAGAACTCTTTTACTTAATTTATTATGGATTTGAGAATTTAATGAGATTTTGTGCTTTTCTATGAAATAAGGAATTTTAATAAATGATCTAGAACATCTTCTATCTTGAGGCCAAAAGCTACTATAGATGATGTAATCATCTATAGTATTAACTTCTGGTGATAAAATACGGTAATGTTAATGGTATCCATAATATCAGAAGCACATGAATATGAAACAAAATCACAGATTTCAAAACAAACAACTTTTTTTATTACATTTCACAAAACATGTTTCATATTCCATTACATGATCCCATAATCACTTTCCGGGTTAAGATAAAATATAATTATTACATAAATACACCAAGAGCGACATATGAAGATGCCTCCTTGGTTGACCAGAGTACCATATAGTCATAACTGACTTAATACAACACAGCGGAATAAAACAAAATAAAACAGCAACTCCTAAATAGCTATCCGTCAACCGCTTGCTCGTCTCCGGAAACTTTATTCGCCAACTTACTAAAACCTGTAAACCTCAACCCTTAGTCTACTCAAATCAATTTTGAACACCCGAGAGTTTAAGGGGAAAAACATAAACTTCAAGTCGGACATAAAGCCTAGTGTGAATAATACTATACATCTCGGTTATTTGATATTAAGTGAGACCACGCCACCTAGCAGAACAGGTTTCTCCTCACTAATATCCTTTTAAAACATATCTTTTGCAAATCATAGTCCTGCAACCAAAACTGGGTAAAACTGTAAAGCATTATCGTGTAAACATACATATCAGGTAATAAATGAACTATCTTTTCGAACACTATAGTTTTGTTTGGCTAACTACAAACCTTTGGCTGACTCGGGCCTACCAAACAGTATAAACAAATAATCTAACATATGTTAGATAATCCTCTTTTGGACGGTCTGTCCCTAACTTACTTTTTCCAGGTCAACTGATCCCAATGGTTTTGCGGGCTCACCAATAACCTACCTCTGTACAAATATATATTTTCTTTTGTGTGTAACATCATTTAAGTCTTACCTATGACAAAGCCCTACACACTGGAATTTTGGACTAAATTACCTA
The DNA here is from genome assembly GCA_030737815.1 of Allium fistulosum. Taxonomy (NCBI): domain Eukaryota; kingdom Viridiplantae; phylum Streptophyta; class Magnoliopsida; order Asparagales; family Amaryllidaceae; genus Allium; species Allium fistulosum. Next base: position 599,678,933 of record CM060908.1, read on the forward strand.
GGGGCTAATAGCTAATGTATATGGCGCGATCATATACCAGTCTCATCTGGTGTTCTAACATCTGATTCATTTTACTTAGGGTAATCTTCCTTTAAATTTTCCTTGAAAACCTTTTCACCTCAAATTGATTAAAAACCTTTAAATTAAACTTAAACAAGGAAAATATATACTCTATGCTTTACTCAAAATCACCTTGCCATGTTATATATACTTTACTCAAATCTTTGTTGATGAAAACATTAAACCTTTGAAAGTATCCCTTTCGAAACCAAGTAAACCCTTCTTTATAACCTAGGCCGAAAGGCCAAAACATTCCTTTTGAAACCATTCATAATCTTCCTTTCGAAACCATTGGAAAAAAACCTTTCCTTCGAAAGCATTAAAACCTTAGACATCCTATCTTTAAAATGCTTAACATTGGAAAAACCTTTCCTTTAAAATCTTTCGAAATCATTGAGGAACCACCTCTTCAAAACCATTTAAAACATCAAACCTTTCAAAAGCTTTTGGGTTCAATTTATAACATGTGCAAACACCTTTCGAAACCATTGAAAACCATCTCTTTCAAAACCTTTGGGTTTTACCTTCAATAGAGCAAAAGGGTCATAAAACATTTAAGTCCAAAGCACTCTTCCGAAAGCATTTCCTAAGTAAAGAAGTATTGGTGTCGAAACTAACCTTCCAAAAGCACTAGAGAAGCGGCTAAGTTTTAAAAGCAAAGTATTCCCTTCGAAACATTTGTTTCGAAAGATAAGAAAAGCGGCAGCAAGGGGTTTCGACCCCATTCGAAAGCATTTACTTAAAACAAAGGCGCAACCCATTCAAAACCTTTCATTGAAAACATTTGACACGGCCAAAAGCCAACCAAGTCGAAAGCATATCCTTCGAAAGCAAAGCAAGCGCGTTTTCCATTTGAAGGCCAAGTAAGGTTTCGACCTCCTTTGGTACCCCTAGTTTCGACCCAATACCTTCCGCCTATATCCAATTCGTTGCGCACCAAGGTTTTGATGCCATACGCATTGGTTTCGATGGTGATGGTGATGGAGCTACTAGGTCAGAACCCCTGGTGCCGAAAGTGGCGAAACATGCTAAAAGCATGTAAAAGCTTATTTTAACTTAAAAAGAAATTCTTTTCAACTAACCTGCCTTGTTTATTAAAATATTATTGGCTGCCAATTTTCTTTTCTAAAAGTCCTACCAAAATTTTAGAATTAAACAATTTAAATAATTTACAAAATATGCATTCTCCTTTTATAAATACATAAAACATTTAAGTCTCATACCTCAAATAATTTTATATATTCATCAAAACACTTAGGAAAATTCTTCATAAATAACTTAGCCAAAACAGGTGTCGTCCTCATTGACTTAACTGAAATGAAATGGCCACACTTGGTCAATCTATCCACTATGACCCATATATTTTTATTTCCCTTATTAGATCTTGGCAACCCGTCTATAAAATACATAGAAATAGAATTCCACTTCCATACTGGAATATCTAATGGCTGAAGCAACCCACTTGGCTTCTGATGTTCGCTTTTACCTACTGGCAGTTCAAACACTACTTTACCCATAAGCCTACATCCCTCTTCATACCTTCCTAAAAGAAACTCCGCTTCATGTCCTGATACATCTTAGTTCCTCCAGGATGAATAGTGAACTTCGAACGATGACATTCCTCCAAAAATTCCTTCCTTATGTCTCCCACATTTGGAACACATACCTACATTTCCTTCTCAACCACCCATTCTGGTCAAGACTAAAATCCTTCAAGTCATCGCCCTCTGTTCCTTCCTTTAACTTTCTAATCCATTCAACTAATACTGGATCTTCTATCTTTTTAGAAGCAATCCTTTCGATCATCACAGGTCGAACTTCCAAACAAGGTAACATAACAGATTCTCCACTACATCCAGCCTCAGATCTCCACTGTATTCTACATGTCACCAACGCTTCTAAATCTTTCCACTCTGCTATCATTGCCAGCACTATATTCAGGTGCTTTCTGCTAAGTGCGTCTGCAACCTTATTATATTTTCCTGGTGTGTACTCAATTCCAAAATCATAAGCAGCAATAAACTCTAACCAACTTTGCTGTCTCATGTTCAGCTCCTTCTGGAAGAATAAATACTTCAATGACTTATGATCCATATAAAGCTCAAACCTCTCTCCCAAAAGGTAATGTCTCCACACCTTCAATGCAAAATCACTACAACCAATTCCAAATTGTGCGTTGGATATCTAACCTCATACGGTCTAAGCTGTCGAGAAGCATATGCAATCACTTTACTTCTCTGCATCAACACAGCTCCTAATCCAGTTCCGCATGCATCTTTATATACTACCAAATCCTGATTCCCCTCTGGAACAACTAATACAGGTGCATGAGTCAATAAGTGTTTCAAGCTCTGGAACACTTCCTCACACTTATCGGTCCAAAAAAACTTCACATCCTTTCACGTTAGCTTAGTCATCGGTGCGGCTATCCGTGAAAAATTCTTAATGAATCTCCGATAATATCTAGCCAATCCTAGAAAACTCTTTATCTCGGTCACTCTCTCGGGTCTCTTCCAATTATTTACCACTTCAATCTTAGTCGGATCTATAGACAACCCTTTCTATGAGACTACATGACCAAGAAACTTCACTTCCTTCTTCCAGAAATGACACTTCAAAAACTTCACCTTCAGCTGATGCTGCCTCAGTGTCTCAAGCACAATTCTAAGATGAACTTCATACTCCCTTTCATCCTTAGAGTATATCAAGATATCATCTTTGAAAACCAACACGAACCTATCCAAGTGCTCTCGGGAAATTCGATTCATCAAATCCACAAAGAATATTGGCACATTAGTTAGTCCGAACGGCATAACTAACCATTCGTATGATCCATATCTAGTTCTAAACGTCGTCAAAGGAATACTATACTCTGCTACTCTAAGCTAATGGAAACATGTTGTCAAATCCAACTGAGAAAATACCATGGCTCCACTTAACTGATCGAACAAATCGTCAATTCTAGGCAACAGATATCGATTCTTTATCGTCTTCTCATTCAACTTACGATAATTAGTACATAACCTCAATGATCCGTCCGGCTTCTTAGCAAACACTACGGCTGCTCCCCTAGGCGAACTACTTGGCCTAATAAAATTCTTGCCTTACAAGTCCACCAACTGCACCTTTAACTCCCTTATCTCGGTAGGTGTTATCCTACTCGGTGGTCTACTCACTAGTTCTACTCCAAGCACCAAATCTATCTGAAACTCAATGGCTTGTTTCGGTGGCAACCCTACTACAGGTTCAAAGACATCTGCGAATTCTCTAACCACGAAAACTCGATTCAACTCATCATCTACCTCCACAACACCCAATAAAGCATTCACCTCACAACTAGGGTTTTCTACGGTATAAACAATCTGATCACTACAATCAAGGTGTCTAAGCGATATTTTCCTATCATGACAAAATATCCTAGCATCATACTTACTTAACCAATCCATACCCAAAATAATTTTGAACCCTACAAAGTCAAACAAATGAAAACTACAAACAATGGTGTGACCTAACAAGTCGAACTCTAAGTGGTCACACTTCATCCCAAGTGTCGCATACCCTCCTATTGGATTTGCAACCCTTAAGGAAGTAACTAGGTTTGTGGGTTCTAGGTTAAGCTTATCTACTAAACGATGAGATATAAAAGAATGTGATGCACCAGTATCAAACAGAACGCTAACAGACAAACCATGAATCTGAAGCGTACCTCCCAACACTGCCTTTCCTTTCTCCTGCAATGTTGGTCCCGATGTAGCATCCAATGCAAATACTTTGCCCCTTCTATCCTTAGCAGGCTCTTTGCATTGATTCTTATAATGACCCATCTGATCGTAGTTGAAGCATCTGATATTCTTCTTAACGATCACTTCCTTCGCCTTTCCACTACGACACTCATTAGCGAAATGTCCATTCTTGTCGCACTTAAAGCAAACAACCTCCGACTTTCCTTTCTTTGCGGCTCCACCTTTATGAGCACCCTTCTTATGAAAGAACTTCCTTTTCTGACTCTGCCCCACTTGGACCTCCTTTTCCTTGTTCTTCTCCAGAGAAGTAAGTATCTCCTCATGCCTCAACGTCATCTCTACTACAACATCACAAGGGTCTCTAATACGAGGTAATGTAGCCCTTGCCAGCTTAGGCTTCAACCTCCTTATGAACTTCTAAGTTCTCTTCATCACAGTATCCACAGTGGCATGTCCATACCTTGACAACTCCTCGAACCTTCTAGAATATTCCAACACAGACATCTCCTCCTGCTCCATCTCAGCAAACTTCCTGAGCAAAGCAAACTGCGCCATCATAGACACGAATCTCTCCTGGAACATTCTCCTAAACTCAGCCCATGTCATCGCCTCTTCATTCACTCTAGTCGTCACACTATTCCACCAGAATAAAGGTGCTCCCTGAAGCTGTCTCGAAGTAAACCTCCACTTCTGCTCATGATTGAGCCCCAAGTCAGCCAAGATCCTTTCACAATGCAACAGCCAGCTCTCTGCCTCAATAGCATCTTCGGTTCTGATAAATGGCTTCCCTCCAAGCCTAACATAATCTCTGCTCAAGGTAGCATAATTGTTCACCAACAGAGCTTCCTGAACTCCTACTCCAGCATTTCCTCCAACCACTCCAGCGGCAATTCCAGCTTGCATCATATTCATCAAAAACTGATACATAGCTCCCATATCCACTTGTGGGACTCCAGCACCAACATTCCCCGCTTATGCATGACCTTGGTTTCTTTTAGTATTCGGTCTGGCATTTCCATTTGTGGTGGTGCTTCCCCCAAGATTCACTCTTCCACTTCTTGCATCCATATCTGTATTCAAGCCTCATGAGATACAGAAGAATAGCTTTAAGAGAGATAGAAGAATAGAGGTATAGCGTATACTTATATATAGCAAATACAAGTACGTTACAATCGCCTTATTCTGTACCCCGATCTTATCTCTAATTCCTTAGGATTATGTTTTAAAAATCATTTTAGTTTGAAGTTTTTCATAAACCTATGCTTTGATACCAAGTTGTAACATCCCCTATCTTGAGGCCAAAAGCTAAACACTACATATGTTGCAGTTATTTATAGTATTAACTTCTGGTGACAAAATACGGTAATGTTAATGGTATCCATAATATTTGAAGCATATGAATATGAAACAAAATCACAAATTTCAAAACAAACAACTTTACTGATTACATTTCACAAAACATGTTTCATATTCCATTACATAATCCCATAATCGCTTCCCAAGTTCAGATAAAATATAATTATTACATAAATACGCCATGGACGACATATGAAGATGTCCTCTTGGTTGACCAGAGTACTATATAGTCATAACTGACTTAATACAATGCAGCGGAATAAAAAAAATAAAACAGCAACTCCTAAATAGCTATCCATCAGCCACCTGCTCATTTCCGGAAGCTTTATTCGCCAATTTACTAAAAACCTGTAAACCTCGATCCTCAGTCTACTCAAATCAATTTTGAGCATCCGAGAGTTTAAGGGGAAAAATATAAACTTCGAGTCAGACATAAAGCCTGGTGTGAATAATACTATACATCTCGGTTATTTGATATTAAATGAGACCATGCCGCCTAGCGGAATGGGTTTCCCCTCACTAATATCCTTTTAAAACATATCTTTTGCAAATCATAGTCCTGCAACCAAAACTGGTTAAAACTGTAAAGCATTATCATGCAAACATACATATCAGGTAATAAACAAACTATCTGTTCGAACAATATAGTTTTTTTGGCTAACTACTAAGCTTTGGCTGACTCGGGCCTACTAGACAATATAAACAAATAATCTAACATCTTTAGATACACCTCTTCTGGACGGTATTGTAAGTCTATAGTATGGTGGATCGATTATACAAATGACAAGTATATGACTAATTTAAACTATATTGTAACAATATTAAATTATGTAAACAAGAATAATCACACCAGGGATTTTATACTGGTTCAGACCTCCCGTCCTACGTCCAGTCCCGAAGCTCCTCTTCGGAATTTCCTTTCAACGAATAACCCTCACTTCACCCGGAAGAACAGGTTTACAACAGCAGAGTTTCTTTGTCAACTGTGTGTTCTCTATTACACGGATTTTGACTATATAGTAAAAATGCTTCCAATATATATCTAGAGAGTATTTTATATGAGGAACTATATATTTGGAAGAGTAGAATACAAGTATAGATAGCTAGAGATCAAGAATATATTAGAGTATAAGAGTAAAGAGCGCAAGTGAGTAAGGTAAGATCTTCTCTTGGATTCTTGATGCTATTTATAGTGGTAGAGAGATTCCTTGAGTAGTTGCATCCATTAGCAAGTGTTCTATGGTCGCTCCTGATGGTGATGAAGAGTTGCAGCGAAGAGGAGCGAAGGTGTCTTTTCAATTGTGACAGTTGTTCTTTGAATGTTAGCATCCGAGTTCAAAATCAGACGTCTGGAAAATGTTTCAGACGTCTGTCTTTTATATATTTTTGTATATGGTTGCTTTTCAGATGTCTGAGTACATTAACCAGACGTCTGATTCTGTCTAATTTGCGAACTAGAGGATTCAATCAGACGTCTGGCTGGTGCACCCAGACGTCTGAACTTATGCATGTTGCTTTTCTTGTGTCTGTGTCATTGCTCTTCTGATTCTATCGACTTGAAGCCTCTTGATACGTTCTTCGAGCCTTGTTCTTGTCTCTCTAGTGATGTTACTTTAGCAATTACCTATAAATAGAAATATATATGCATATTCGATTTCCATTGTATAGTTGTTGTTATCGAAACCGTAGATTTGATTTCCTAACAATCTCCCCCTTTTTGATGATGACAACTATACAATGTACTTATATATAATTTATAAATCTCCCCCTGAATATGTGCTTATATGTAATGTTTTATAATTATACTCATATTTATCCCCCTTTGACATTATCAAAAAAGAATTAAAATTTAAGCCAATCGTCAAATATTAAACACAAAAGCAAAATTTCATTAATAATTCAACATTGATTACATTCATAGATTTTGTCAGTTTTATAAAAAGTTGAAATCCTAAAATTCAAAAATCTATGATTTCTTTGGAGAAGCCTTGTCTTGATCATCCCATGTTCCTTCTTTTTCAGAAGTGCTAGGCTTTGTAGGAGATGTCAAAGCTTGATTGAGAGGTTCATCCTCAAAAAGTTTGGAATCTTTTGCGAGAGGAGAAGGTACTGGGGTTGGCCAATCTTCAGAAGGCGGTGTTGGACCACGAACCCGTTGTAGTACTTCTTTGAGAACTGATAAAACAATCGAAAGAGATTCTTCAACTGTGGCTAGGCGTGTAGCAAACGATGTTTCAAAGCTTTCAATCCGCTTAGCCAAAAGTTTTTGATTTTGAGATAGTATATGTTGATTTCGAAGGGTGAGATCTCGAACACTTTCATTTGGATTTGTATCCATTCGAGTCTCCATAATCTCATCTTGTCCCGGATAATCAAATGGTGCAGGAGGATGTGGAGTTGTTTCTCGATGTTGTTCCCCCTCTTGAGATGGTTCAATGTGTGGTTGAGGAGGAGGCTCAACTCGTCTAGATTGACGATTGTGCGTCCAATCTTCAAAGGATATAAATTCTGGAGGAATCTCGGGTAAGTGCATAAGCGAGAAAATTTTGAGGGAAGCATATTTTGGTGAGATTTCTTTGAAATTCGATAGATAGGATGGGATGTTATGTGCACGAAGAAGTCGCATAATATATGTCGGGTAAATAATTGATGGCTGTGATCGAGTCCAAAATTGTTTGAGCTCGTCAAAGATGAATTTGGCCCAATTCACCCGTGTTCCACTAAATAAAGCATATAAGGCTTTGTGCTCTAACTCGGTTATTTGCTCATGGCTTCCCATACGTGGAATAATAGTATTGATTATCATTCGAGTTAGGAGTCGTGCTTTTGGACGTAGGTATTTAGAGGCAAACTTTGGCATTTCATCTTCCCAAATCTGATGTGTTATACTATTTCTTGGCTTGAAGCGCATATTGGGAATGTTGTATAAATCTTCGCCCGTGTCAGAACATCCCAGGGTTCTTCCTATTATGCCAGGAGTAAGTCTAATTGTGTTGCCATACACGCTAGACCATAGCCAGTTATCTTCGTCTGCAGTGTTCCATACTAAGGTGTTATCCAAGTTTGCATAGAAAAGAAATATTGCTAATTGATCGATTTGGACGTCATTAGGAGTGAACGAAATTAAAGTTTCTAGTCCGGCATTCTCACATATTTCATCCAAATCGTACATTGGAAATTTAAGTAGATTATATAAAGGACCTGTGTGTAGTTTTTTCTTTTGTATATCTTCATACCTCTTGATTGAATGTGGTACTTTATTCATCCATTTTTCAATTTGATCATCTGAACAGACTTGGGGGTTTGAAGATGTTGTTGGTTGTTCTTGTTTGCGTTTTGATGTCTTGAGATTTTTAGTTCTAGGAGGCATTGTGATTTGAGCTCGAATTTTTTGAGAGAAAAATCGTCAATTGATGAAATCGCAAATAAAAAGTTTGAGATGAAGTTAAAAAATGACGTTATCTGGGTTAATTTAAAGAGTCGATTGAATTTCAGACGTTTGGATATTAAATCAGACGTCTGGTTTGCCCTAAATTGAACCCAGTAGATAAGTTCAAACGTCTCGTCTATGAGTTAGACGTTTGGTTTAATCGATTGTGTAATATTTTATAGTCAGAGAGTTTTACCAGACGTCTGGAAGCAAATTTCAGACGTTTGAAAGTTTCTGATTTTTAAATTTGAGTAGACAGAGCAAATTTTCAAACGTCTGGGAGCTATAACAGACGTCTGATATATACACAATGGATAAAAAATAGACGTATATCAGAGTGTCAAACGTCTGAGGTCTATATCCAGACGTCTGGTTTAGGCAATTTTTCTAAAAAACTGCCAAATTTTTTTATGGTTTTTCTTATTTCTTGATTCTCTATTTTATATAAAAAATGTAGTTTTATTTTGTATAAAATAACAACCAAGCATAGATACATACAAATAAAAAATAAAATAGAATAATTTATTTAGAAGGCGATGGAGTTGTACGATCTCCTGACTTGTTATCCTTCCATGGTTTAAGTGGAGACCATATATTACCACGTTCGTGGGTTCTTGGAGAGCCAGAAAATCGTCTCGGTGACGGATCCGAAGGAGTACGATATGAAGATGTGGGATCTAAAGAACTGCAAGGCTTTGGAAGCGGCTCATGGACATCTTTCTTTCGTGATGTACAAAACTTCATCGCTACTTGTTCCAAAAAGCTTAGGCGACGTGCTGTAACTTTTTGTTCAAAATAAAGTTCTCGTTGAAGATCTATTTGTTGTTTCTGATAGTGATGAATTTCATCAATTTTCTCCCTTGTATTAGGAGAGACAAATAGAGATCTTTTAGTCTTCTTGCTCTCGGGAGTAAACCCCGTGTGATATGAGGACCACCTGTGCGTCCGTTCCTGAATTGGTGTGGGTGTAGGAAGCCGTTGTGGTGTATCAACTGAGCTATCCGGCATAGGCATCGAGATGGAAATATAGGAGTTATCAGAAGACATGGCTATATTTTGTTTCTTGAGGAAAATATGAATTGTGTGTATATAATTCTCCTTGAAGTATGACTGTTTATTTATAAGTTAAAAAAATTATTTATAGAAAAACTAATTATCTAAAAAACAAAGGGTGCACAAATTTTTAATTATAATTTGTGGATAGAAAAAAAAATGACTAAATATAGCCTAGAGGAAGCAGTGATTATTAGGTAAGGAGATCATGAAGAGAGCAAATCCTTAAATCATGTCGGAGTTTAATAAAAGTTTTTTCATTTAGTGGTTTTGTAAAGATGTCTGCTATTTGATTTTCGGTATTTACGTATTCTAATGAGATATTTCCTTTTTCAACATTGCCTCGTAAAAAATGATGTCGTATATCTATATGCTTAGTTCATGAGTGATTGACAGGGTTTTTTGATAAATTTATTGCACTCGTGTTATCACAATATATTGGAGATTTATTGATAATTTGGCCGAAGTCCGTAAGTGTTTGTTGCATGTATATTACTTGTGCACATGCTAGAGCTGCTGAGATATATTCGGCTTCGCATGTAGATAAAGAAACACAATTTTGCTTTTGCTAAACCATGAAACTAATTATTGTCCGATAAAGTGACATGTTCCACTAGTACTCTTACGATCTGTTCTACATCCACCGAAATCTGCATCACTATATGAAACTAGTTCAAACGATGACCCTTTAGAGTAAAACAAACCATAATCTCTTGTACTAGATAGGTAACGTAAAATACGCTTAATAGCTCTTAGATGAGATTCTTTTGGCTTTGCTTGAAATCGAGCACAAAGACATACACTCATCATAATATCAGGTCGACTAGCCATTAAATAAAGTAAAGAACCAATCATGCTACGATATAATTTTTCATCAAAATCTTTTCCGTTATCATCCTTTTCTAAGTGAATAGTAGTACTCATCGGTGTTGGTTTGCTTGAAATTTTATCCATTCCAAAGCGTCGTAATAGGTCGTTACAATATTTTTCTTGATGAATAAAAATACCATTTTCAAATTATTTTATTTGTAAACCCAAGAAGAAATTTAATTCTCCCATGTGAGACATTTCAAATTCATTCATCATAATATTTGAGAAATGATTACAAAGATTTTCATTAGTTGAACCAAAAATAATATCGTCTACGTAAATTTGTACAACTAAAATATCTTTATTTTCTCGTTTAAAAAATAAAGTTGTATCGATTTTACCTATTTGAAAACCAGATGTAATTAAGTGATTTTTAAGTCGTTCGTACCAAGCTCGGGGAGCTTGTTTTAACCCATATAAAGCTTTTTGTAATTTAAAAACATGATCAAGATATTTTTTGTGAGTAAATAATGGAGGTTGTTCAACATATATGTTTTCTTTGATAAAACCATTTAAGAAGGCGCTTTTGACATCCATTTGAAATAGTTTAAAATTGTGATGATTTGCAAAAGCGAGTAATGTTCGCATGGCCTCGAGTCTTGATACTGGTGCAAAAGTTTCGTCGTAGTCGATACCTTCTTCTTGATTATAACCTTGAGCAACTAAGCGTGCTTTATTTCTAACAATATTTCCATTCTCGTCTGCTTTGTTTTTAAATACCCATTTTGTTCCTATAACCGATTGGTCATCAGGTCTTGGTACTAGTTCCCAAACATTATTACGTTCAAATTGATTCAGTTCTTCTTGCATAGCCATTATCCAAAAGTTATCATTTGAAGCTTCTTTATAATTTTTTGGTTCAAAATTTGACACAAATGCTACATGGCTTATTTGATTAAGTTGATTTCTAGTTACTCTAGAATTGAGATCTCCAATGATATTATCTTTTGGATGATTCTTAAGATGTGACGACCCGCCTTTCATTCCACAGAAAGACGTATCATCATTAAGAAAGAAAGGGATAGAAAAGAGAAAAGATAGAGAAGAAAGAACTAACAACATCAGAATCTCACAGCGAAATGAATGAAATATAATATATCATATAAGATATTACATAGTATCATATACATCAGAGATACACAGCTTATACATCTCAAATTAGACAGTTATAAACACCTGTCTAAACATTACAACTTAAATACAACACAAAGATACCAACACATCGGAAAACTATATATCTACAAACGTTGAAGCCTCCTGCTCCATACCTCCTTCAGAATTCGTCAAAGCTAACCTGAATCCCTTGGCTACTCGTAAAAAATTTGAGTACCCAAGAGTTTAAGAAAAACAGAAAATAAACTCCGGGTCAGACATGGGTCTGGTGTGAGTAACAGGTTAAAGTTGCTTAACTTCGAAAAACCTTTGAAAACAAAAGGTATCTCGTAAGACTTCCCACACATAAACACGGAAAAGTTTTTACCTTACGATAACCAAAACATTTGATAGGAAATCTGGTTATATTATAATAGGGTCTAGGGTTTTCAAATAAATATTCACTTAGCTGAAATTGTTACATGATTAAATTCCAACATACTAGCCACAAAGTGGGTTATACAATCAAGTCCGCGATCACTTATTGGAGATTGGATTCCATACAATGGCAGGGCTACTGGGGTACTGCCCGTCACAGTACGTGGCCTAGATCAACGTACCGAGGATCACTCCCGACCCCTTGCAACACAAAGCCGGAACCATCCCTTACTGGATAGTTCCGAATAAGACAACCCCGCAGTTGGCTGCAGACCAACTGCCCACTAAGCCGAATAAAAAGGGACCTCTGGACAGGGGAAGCTCTTATCCTACTTAAGCGCGACTCACTTAGCCTTGCTACATCTCCCCTGTTTTAGCCATTCCCGGTTGATGAGGCTTGAGGCTACGATTACCTTTATAGAACACATCTATCTTAGAATGCTCATCGTCCACCTGACGATGTTCTGAAAGCATTCAATCCACACAAGTTCGTTCCGGGTTCGAACGAAACCGAAGGCATTATCTCGTTACACTCATTTTGGAATCACCCTCAGAGTTAACGACAATAACCCTTGCACTTTAAACCTCCATATCGATCTTCACTTTGAGATGTCACGACCTATCGTTTAACTGGGATCGATGTGGTTTTCGAATATCCAAATTTGGAAACCCGATCCCGGTCACATCGAAATCCAAACGTTTCTTAAAGGTCAAGTTGTTTTAAAGTTAAAACAATCCAATTTATTATCTATATTCACACAGATAGATAATTCACATATTCACGGATATATAGATAAGCACAAATCTCATATCATCACAATTCAACCAAAGCATCTCATATCATAGATAAGCACAAATCTCATATCAGAGATATCAAACAATCCAAGGCATCCAATCTTATTCAATCATTTATAAGCAAAGATTAATCAATCACATTATCTGTAATTAATTTAAAATAAGTTAAATTAATTACTTCCATCACTATAAATCTTGCTTACTTATCCATTAATTAATTACAAACCAATTAATTAATTATACTTCAATTATTCATCTTAATTAATCAACCTTGATTAATTATTCTTTAATTACATTAAGTAATTAACCTTTTAATTAATTACACAAATTAATTATACTTAACCATTTACAGTAATTAACCTTTAATTACTTCATTAATTAATTAACTATAATTAATTACATTAATCCTTAATTAATTACATTAATTAATTTCTTAATTAACTTAAACTAATCACGTTTATTTAATTAATTACATTTAGTAATTAATTCCTTTAATTTACTTTCATTAAGTAATTATACTTAACCAATTCCATAAATGATTATCCTTAATTAATTAATCTAATTAATAAATAAAACTAATTACATTAATTAATTATATATTAATCCCAAATTAATGATCTTCATTAACTATTAACAATTCTTAGTTACTTATCTTAAGTAATTAAACTTAGATTAATCATTATTAATTACAAATTAATTTATCTTTAATAACCAATTAATAAATCTCTGATTATTTAATTAATTAAGTGCTTAGCTGTAACTTAATTAATCTTTAATTATTTGATTAATTAATTTCTAACCATTAATTTATAATCTAATCTTATCTAATTAATGATCCTTGATTTCAAATTAATTAACCTTTAAATAAATCAACTTACAACCCTTAACATCTTCGAGCCAAACTCCTAATTACTTCGAGCAACACATGCAAGAAACTCGAGAAACTCAAGTCCCCTCCCATGCTTCAACCCAAACTTCACCAGGTTCAAGAAAATGCACCGTGCATATGCACCATTAACGTAGCCAACTCCGATCATCTACGACGATCTCCTCACATTGCTATCACTCTCTAACCCTATTCCGATCATCAGAACTTCGATTCCAACTCGAAATCGAATTCGAGTAACCTAACACAAAACCAGGAACAAGACCCAAAAACCTGGAACACTCACATGCTCACTCCTCCGACCACCGGAGCGCCTGAAATTCCGGCTACGCCTTCGCCAACATCCCAACTTCCAAACCCCAAAACCTGGTGGCACTCGATCCACCAGAGATGCTGAGAAGATCACAAACTTCCGATCATGCCAAAACTAGGGCTACAGACTTCACTGATCATCCTATGCCGCCACACTACTCTGATCACCATTCTGACATTTTTTCCGACCTCTCTGATCGTTCCTCTTCCTCCAGTGATGACCGCGTCCACCCTGATCACTTAGATCACCAGAAACCCAATTTCTGATCAAACTCAAATTGCTCACACATCCCATAACTAAAAATTGTGATTTCAGTTTTAAAAATCAAGTTTTTGGTTAATGCTTCAGATTTGATGCCTGAAACAATAAATTAAAGTGTTTGAATTTTCAATTATCTTAAGCTTACACTGTTGTTTTTGGTTTCCAGTAAGATTTCAAATTTATTTAACTTAAATAAAATTTTAAAACCTACTCTATAATTAAACAAACAATTTTGTCTTAAATCCTAAATCCTAACATAAACTAGAATCGAGAGAAAATGAATTCTGTTTGAAATCTTAGCTTTGGAACTAAGAACAGTTAAGTCACAGATACAACAGCCATGTATACACCCATACATTCATATATATATATATATATATATATACAGAAATACACTTATATATATACACATAAGCATATTTATTTCTAGATATTAACATGCAACCATATTTATACTTAAGCTTTTTAGAAAAAGTGTTACTCAGAGTAAAAAGGTGATGAACTGAGCCTCTCCTTTTTGAAACAGCTTTTAAACTTGAGTGTTGAAAAATAAATTCTTTTCTGATCTTAAAAACTTAAATGTTAAAAATGCTTCTTGATTCTTGAAAACTTGTTAAAGATGACTCAGATTTGGAACAGAGATGGACTGCTTGATTAAATCTCAAGTTGAAGAAAAATGCAGGCTTTGGTTTTCATCTTGCAAATGGGTTTCAGGTTTTGAATATTTTGAAAAATGTTTACAGGTTTGTGATTTGAATTACTTCTGGTTTGAGAAGTTCTTTTGATTTTCAGATTTGTTTTGAGAATTTGGTTTGAGTTTTATTGTTTTACAAAAGAGAAAATAGAAAAAAGAATGAAGATAAGAAAACATGTTTATATAGGCTGAAAATATGGTTTTAATAAAAATAAAAGAAAATTAAATCTAAAAAATGCCACTTGTTAAAACACTTAACATTTGTCATATAGAGTTGTTAATCAATTAACACTTGTTATTAATGTGTCTTGATTTTATTACACTTGTCCTTTAAGTAATTAATACTTATTTAATTTAAATGTAAATAAAAAGCTTTTACTTAATTTATAAATCCTTATTTAAATACATATATGAATTACTTTAAAGAAAATATTATAAAGCCAATCATATATATAAACAAAAGCTTAAACAAACATTTTTAAAACCAAATATTTCAAAATATCTATCCTTTGAATTCCAAAATTAAATCCAAATTCAAATTCAAATCAAAGAAAAATCAATTTAAAATCAACTTATATATATACGTACATAAGTACACATTCAATTTGATAATAACAATTCTATTTCTTTAAATTATATTCATGTTTATATATAAAACAATACATTATTAATATTGTTTGTAAATATCAATTTGGTCAAAATTAAATAATTTATAAAAGAAGTCTATTAAACCAATTTAAATGTTTATTAACAAAGATTATCAAATCAATTTAATTATTAATACAGATTATTAAATTGATATTGCCAAAAATTCCGGGATATCACATAAGAATTCTAGGGGATGATATTAAAGTGTCATTTTGCACATTTGTTTCATTATTAATTGAATTTGTTGAATTTTTTATTGGAATAATCTCTTCTTCATCATTAGTATGATGGGTAAATAGATTTTCGTCGAACGAAACATGTAAACTTTCTTCAATAGTATTATTTCGTTTATTAAAAATTCTATATGCTTTGCTACGATCCAAATATCCAACAAAGATACCTTCATTGGCCTTCGGGTCAAATTTCCCTAAGTTATCTTTTGTATTTAATATAAAACATTTTGAACCGAAAGTTTTAAAGTATGATACTTTAGGTTTTCTTCCAAAAAATATTTCAAAACAAGTTTGTTTAGTCATAGGACTTATGGTTACTCGATTTAATACGTAACAAGTTGTGGCAATAGCTTCTGCCCAAAAGAGTTTTGGTAAACTACTACTATTTAGTAGTGTTCATGCACATTCTTGTAACGTACGATTTTTTCTTTCTACTACACCATTTTGTTGAGGTGTGCGAAGAAAAGAAAAATTATGACTTATTCCTTTCTTATTGCAAAAATTAGCAAAAAGATCATTTTCGAATTCTCCTCCGTGATCACTTCGAATAATTTTAATTTTCAAGTCCATTTGTGTTCTAATTCTTTTAGCAAATATTTTAAACATTCCAAAAGTATCGCTTTTATGTTTTAAAAACAAGGTCCATGTATACCTTGAAAAATCATCAACTATGACGAAAACATATTTGTTGTGATTTATAGATCGTATTTGTGTTGGACCAAATAAATCTAAATGTAATAATTCTAATGGTTGTTTTGTAGAAATATTATTTTTAGATTTAAAAGAGGTTTTCTTTAGTTTTCCAATTTGACAATCGTCACATAAATTTTCTACTTTGTAATTTATTTTAGGTAAACCTCTAACTAACTCATATTTTGCCAATTTATTAATATTTTTCAAATTTATATGACAAAAACGTTTATGCCATAACCATGGATCATTATGTTTGGCGATTAAACATAAATTTGAGTTTTTATTTATATTCATGTTTAATACATAGATATTTTTGTTTCTAAAACCTTCAAATATAAGTTCTTTGTTATTATCTAAAATATTACATCTATCTTTTTCGAAATTTATTTGAAAACCTTTGTCGCATAATTGACTAATAATTAGTAGATTGTGTTTCAGATTTTCTACTAATAAAACATTTGTAATAATAGGAGAATTAGAAATACCAGAGTTGATGACCTCTCCAGTGCCCACGACATATCCTTTTTAATTATCTCCAAAGGTTACCGTTCCACCATCGATGTATGTTATATTTGATAACATTTTTGAATTTCCGGTCATATGCTTGGAGCATCCGCTATCTAGTATCCATTTCTCCTTATGTTTTATTTTGGGTACCTGCAAAATAAAA
Organism: Allium fistulosum; assembly: GCA_030737815.1. Taxonomy (NCBI): domain Eukaryota; kingdom Viridiplantae; phylum Streptophyta; class Magnoliopsida; order Asparagales; family Amaryllidaceae; genus Allium; species Allium fistulosum. The sequence goes on from CM060908.1 coordinate 599,696,168, forward strand.
GATGTTTTAATTGGTACCCATATACTTTTGTTAGGGTCAGGCAGCCATACCCAAGATGGTTTGGTACCTTTATAAATATAATTTTTATTATAGACTACATTCTCTAAGAAATTATTAATATGTTTTTGTTTAATCAAATTATTATTTGCCTTAGGAATCCAAATTTTCATAGTTTTGGTATTCATATTAGACGTAGGTAAACTTTTCGTTTTTTTTATACCTAAATTTTTTGCATCATTTCCTTTTTGTTTAGAAGTATTTTTAAATCCTATTCCATTTCTATTGCCTGATGGTTTTGAAGTTTTGATAAGATTTTCCAACTCTTGTTTTCCTTTATTGAATTTTGACACATTATTTGTAATTTTATCTAATTTTTCTTTTAATTCTAAATTTTCAATTTTCAATATTTCAATATTGCTTTTCAAGTTGACATTTTCTTTTAGCAAATTATCCTTCACTATTTTAGTGTTTTCAAAATCAATAGTAATAGCCTCACTTTCTATCAAATTATTTTTAATTTTTTCTTGAGATAATTCTAGTTCTTCTTCTAAGATAATTTTTTCATCTTTTAACATTCCTACTTCAAGTTCTAATCTATTTCTTTTAGCTATATATTCTTTGTTTAATTTTTTAATTTGTCTAAATTTATCATCTAGTTCCATGCTAAGTTCTAATAATTCGTCATAGCTAAGTTCCAGACATACCTCATCAGTTTGTGCCATAAAACACACATTAGCTTGTTCTCCATCACTAGCACTATCACTTTTAGATGATGAAGAATCCGAGTCATCCCATGTTACTTTGAAAGCCTTCTTCTTTTTGAATTTTTCAAATTTGTTCTTCTTTTTATCATTATTGAGTTTAGGGCAATCCTTCTTCATATGTCCGTATTGATCACATTCATAGCACTTAATTTGAGACAGGTTTATTGTGTTGGACTTCCCTTCTTTTTGGAATTTGGTCATCTTTCTAAATTTCTTGAATCTGTTATAATTCTTGGCAATGAAGACTATCTCTTCTTCATCTAAATCGGAGTCATCATTTTTTGTTGCTGGAAATGCTATGTTCTTTTCCGAATTTAGTTCTTTTCGTGCCTGCAAATTAGCTTCATAGGACATTAAATTTCCTATCAACTCTTCAGTTTTGAGAGTAGAGAGATCATTAGCTTCTTTAATAGCTAATACTTTCCCTTCCTAATCCGATGTTAAAGAATTGAGTATTTGAAAAACTAAATCAAAATCGGTAAACTTAACTCCTAATGCCATAAGATCATGTTGGATAGTTTGAAATCTAGAATACATATCAACAATAGTTTCATTTTGCTTCATTTTAAATGACGAAAATTGGTTTTGCAAAATTGAAATCTTAGTTTGTTTGACCTTTGTTGTACCTTCGTGTGTAATTTGTAAGGTACGCCAAATGTCAAATGCAGTTGTACATAACATGACACGTGAAAATTCATTTTTATCTAGAGAGCAAAATAAAACGTTCATAGCTTTAGCATTGTTTGATGCTAATGTCTTTTGTGCATCAGTCCATGTGTTCATAGCAGTAGTAGGTGCTTCATATTTATTTTGAGTGGCTGACCAAATTTCTAGACCATTAGCTTCCATAAAAATTCTCATACGTGTTGACCAATATGCATAGTTAGAGCCATTAAAAAGTGGGGGTTGTGCTGTGGATTGTCCTTGAAAAATACTTGCCATATTAAAATGATTCAAAAACGTGTTACTGTACTTTGATCAAACCTTGCTCTGATACCAAATGTAAGTCTATAGTATGGTGGATCGATTATACAAATGACAAGTATATGACTAATTTAAACTATATTGTAACAATATTAAAGTATGTAAACAAGAATAATCACACCAGGGATTTTATACTGGTTCGGACCTCCCGTCCTACGTCCAGTCCCGAAGTTCCTCTTCGGAATTTCCTTTCAACGAATAACCCTCACTTCACCCGGAGGAATAGGTTTACAATAGCAAAGTTTCTTTGTCAACTGTGTGTTCTCTATTACACGGATTTTGACTATATAGTACAAATGCTTCCAATATATATTTAAAGAGTATTGTCTATGAGGAACTGTATATTTGGAAGAGTAGAATACAAGTATAGATAGCTAGAGATCAAGAATATATCAGAGTATAAGAGTAAAGAGCGTAAGTGACTAAGGTAAGATCTTCTCTTGGATTCTTGATGCTATTTATAGTGGTAGAGAGATTCCTTGAGTAGTTGCATCCATTAGGAAGTGTTCTCTGGTCGCTCCTGATGGTGATGAAGAGTTGCAGCAAAGAGGAGCGAAGGTGTCTTTTCAATTGTGATAGTTGTTCTTTGAATTTTAGCAGCCGAGTTCAAAATCAGACGTCTGAAAAATGTTTCAGACGTCTGTCTTTTATATATTTTTGTATATGGTTGCTTTTCAGACATCTGAGTACATTAACCAAATGTCTGATTCTGTCTGATTTGCGAACCAGAGGATTCAATCAAACGTTTGGCTAGTGCACCCAGATGTCTGAACTTGTGCATGTTGCTTTTCTTGTGTCTGTGTCATTGCTCTTCTGATTCTATCGACTTGAAGCCTCTTGATACGTTCTTCGAGCCTTGTTCTTGTCTCTCTAGTGATGTTACTTTAGCAATTACCTATAAATAGAAATATATATGCATATTCGATTTCCATTATATAATTGTTGTTATCGAAACCGTAGATTTGATTTCCTACAAGGTCTATCCCTAACTTACTTTCTCCAGGTCAACTGATCCCAATGGTTTTGCGGCTCACCAATAACCTACCTCTGTACAAATATATATTTCCTTCTGTATGTAACATCATTTTAGTCTTACCTATGACAAAGCCCTACACACTGGAATTTTGGACTAACTTAGCTAGGGGCTAATAGCTAATATATAGGGGGTGACCCTATACCAGTCCCATCTGGTATTCTAACATCTGAGTCATTTTACTTATGGTAATCTTCCCTTAAATTTTCCTTGAAAACCTTTTCATCTCAAATTGATTTAAAACCTTTAAATCAAACTTAAACAAGCAAAATATATACTTTATGTTTTACTCAAAATCACCTTGCCATGTTATATATACTTTACTCAAATCTTTGTTGATGAAAACATTTAAACCTTTGAAAGTACCCCTTTCAAATCCATTGAAAGTATCCCTATTGAAACCAAGTAAACCCTTCTTTTTAACCTAGGCCGAAAGGCCAAAACATTCCTTTCGAAACCATTGGAAAAAAAACATTCCTTCGAAAGTATTAAAACCTTAGACATCCTATCTTTAAAACACTTAACATTGCCTTTCAAAAACATTGGAAAAACCTTTCCTTCAAAACCTTTCGAAACCATTGGGGAACCATCCTTTCGAAACCATTTAAAACATCAAACCTTTCAAAGCTTTTGGGTTCAATTTATAACATGTGGAAACACCTTTCGAAACCATCGAAAACCATCTCTTTCGAAACCTTTGGGTTTTACCTTCAACATAGCAAAAGGGTCATAAAACATTTAAGCCAAAAGCACTCTTCCAAAAGCATTTTCTAAGTAAAGAAGTATTGGTATCGAAACCAACCTTCCAAAAGCATTGGAGAAGCGGCTAAGTTTAAAAAGCAAAGTATTCCCTTCGAAATCTTTGTTTCAAAAGATAAGAAAAGCGACAGCTAGGGGTTTCGACCCCATTCGAAAGCATTTACTTAAAACAAAGGCACAACCCATTCAAAACTTTTCCTTTAAAACATTTGACTCGGCTGAAAGCCAACCATGTCAAAAGCATATCCTTCGAAAGAAAAGCAGGCGCGTTTTCCATTTGAAAGATAAGTAAGGTTTCGACCGCCTTTGGAACCCCTGGTTTCGACCCAATACCTTCCGCCTATATCCAATTCGCTGCGCACCAAGGCTTTGATGTCATACGCATTGGTTTCGATGGTGATGGTGATGGAGCTACTAGGTCGGAACCCCTAATGCCGAAAGTGGCGAAACATGCTAAAAGCATGTAAAAACTTATTTTAACTTTAAAAAGAAATTTTTTTCTACTAAACTGCCTTGTTTGTTAAAATATTATTGGCTGCCAATTTTCTTTTCTAAAAGTCCTACCAAAATTTCAAAATTAAACAATTTGAATAATTTACAAAAATACCCCTTCTCCTTTTATAAATATATAAAACATTCAGGAAAATAGGCTGGAGGAACTTTTTACTTCTCTTTTTGGACCTACGAACGCGGGTTTGTTTTCTTCGTCTCAAGGACGCAGACTTTATTTTTTTGTTCAAAGGACATACTTTTTATAAAATTTAAACTTGCGCTTCATTATCATCGATCTTCTTTCTTCCTAATTTCTTCTTGATTTTATTTTGATATTACTGATCTTAGTGCAATCTTCTCGATTCAAGGACGCGTGTTTCTTTATTTTTGTATTCGATCTTCTCGATTCTCTGGCGATTTTCATCGTGCTGTCGATCTTCATCAAACACTGTCCAGTTCCAAGTATATCGCTCTTATTTGTTTCGATCTTCTTATTATATTCCTTCGATTTCTTCTGTGCTTTTTCATGCACCGTTGGGGATTTTTTTGTTGCCTGATCTGAAGGTTTGTTTTGATCCAGTTGTTTTTTTCTCGATGCATCTTCTTAATTTCCTGAGTTATATTAAGATCAAATGATGGTGGTTTTACTTCTTCTGTTGCTTTTGATTTCCACATCTTGATCTCTTTTTTCAACTCTATTATAATGTCTTTTGCTTCTATTCTTTTTTGTCTCTCCTTTTCTAATTCCTCTTCACTCTTCTTCGATTTTTTTCTACATCTACAATGTACTGCTGTAGCGAGTCGACTTGCTCTTTTGATGTTGATTCCAAGTTTTCTTTTTTTCTATCCTAATGTTCTCATTGTTATCCTGCTGAACAAATTTTTGTTGGCTTGTTTGTTGATGAAGTGTCTTTTCATTTTCAGTCAGGTTTCTTATTTCAATGAAAATCTATATAATAACATAAAGTAGTAATGAATTAGCAATATACAATGAATGAACTAATGCTATATATAACTGTCATTTTTCATATGATGCTATATCAAACTATCATTCTTTAGTAACAACAACAAAAAACTGTATTTCTACAGAAATGATATATGTAACTATCATTCAACTTATGGCCATATAATAACAACATAAAAACTGGTAATATACACTATGTTATGATATATTTATCTATCATTATATATTGCTTGTACTTGTGTGAGAAATGATACATTTCTACTGTCCATGTTCATAAGAGCTTCTCTTGAAATCACTTTTCTCAAGCTTTCGATATTCCACCTCCCAAATCTAGGTAAGATAGTACAGTATGTTGCAAACGGAGATATCAAATTTACGTGCTCACATAGGAAATACTACAAATAAAATATTACTTGTTAAAACATATAATGTATATAATTTAACTTATAGAAATAGATACATTAACATAAAGTTAGAATGTTGTACTTACTATTGGGAGCATGGAACAACCCGGCATGTTTCTCGGCTTTGTTTTGAAAGCCGTCAAAGCTCTTATCAACGAATGATGAATTGAAATCGGCCAAGATACTGAGTTCAATTTTTTTAATCAAGGATATAAGGAATATATCCCCATGGCAAGTATCTTTGATTGACCGAAAAGAAGAAGGTTATCATTGCAAGAATAATAATCAATTTTGGAAAATCGTTTTCATGATGAAATTGTTGTGTTTGCAGTACATTGTTAGTCTTTGAAATTGTAAGATCCTTTGTGATATGTTCTAAGAACAAAATCTTTACAATTGTCTGGAATGCTTTATAAACTCATTTTAGGTAATGGAAAAATATTAACTCCAAACAAAGGTAAGCTAAAGAAAACTGAAATATCTTCAGGTTTGATTTAAAAAAAAATATTTCTCACCTTAAAAGCTTCTTCGTCAATAGAAAATGTCTCTATTATATCATCTAATGTATTTGATGATTTTGTAAAAGCCGATATTGATAAAATTTCTTTGAAAAATACAATCATGAATTTTTCGAAGGGGGTTTCTTTTAGATAATTCAGTTGATCAATGAGATAACCTCCTCATTCTTTTATTTTCTTGAAATTTTTTATCATTGGAATCAAACTACATCTGTACTGAATTTTGTTTTGAGATTCATTCCTTGATTTTTTCCTCCTTCTTTAGTTTTTGCTTTCTTTGATTTTTTAGCTTTGGATTCCTGTACAAAGAACCATTAATGAATAATTTTATATTTAACAAACTATAATGTTATTTTCATCTATCATTTTTAAAAAATGCTATATTTGTCTATCATTACTCTTTTTCAATCCATGCTTTAACAGTTTAAAGGTTGAAATACTGTATCAATCAATCATTCTTCAAACTGAAATGATATTTTCATTCATCATTCCAACGTAATGCATGTAACAAATAAAATGATACATTCAACTATCATTCTGTAATTATCAATCTAACTATCATCTAACATTTATCAAAAACTGTAATGCTATTTTCGCCTATCATTCCAACATAACACATGCAATAAATAAAATGATATATCCAACTATCATTCTGCAATTATCAATCTAACTATCATCTAACATTTATCAAAAATTGAAATGCTATTTTCATCTATCATTCCAACATAATGCATGTAATGAATAAAATGATACATTCAACTATCATTCAGTAATTATCAATCTAACTATCATCTAACATTTATCAAAAACTAAAATGCTATTTTCATCTATCATTCCAACATAATGCATGTAACGAATAAAATGATATATTCAACTATCATTCTGCAATTACCAATCTAACTATCATCTAACATTTATCAAAAACTGGAATGTTATTTTCGTCTATCATTCCAATATAACACATGCAATAAATAAAATGATATATCTAACTATCATTCTAAAATTATCTTTTATTTAAAAAAACAGATGTTATACCGTTATCTTTCTTTTCCTACTGACGGTTTCATCACAAAGCTTTTGTTTCTTCATTTCGCCTTCATTTGCAATGTTTGCTGCCCTAGATACTCTTGTGATCTTTGTTTTTTCAGGAATATCATTCGAATCAACAGTCGTCGCTGTCCTAGTTTATTGCCTTATCTTTTTTTTAAGAATAACATTCGAATCAACCCTAGTTTTGGAATCCCTAGGTTCGTTCATTTCTGATTCAGGATTTGTTGAAATTTGTGGATTTAAGTCGATCGATTTAGCTTCTGAAGTAGATTGTGTTTGTAAATTAGTTTGGCGAAGAAAAGTGTTTTTGGTTTTGGTTGCCATTGTTTGATGAAGGACAGACCGATGGAATTTTGTTTTCAGAGTAAAAGAGAGTGAAAAAGAAAAAATGATTGTGAAAATTTGAATTATACGTGCGCTTGTCCTTTAGACGGAAGTTAATTTTTACTGTCCGTGGAAATTAAAATTTATTTAACTTCTTCCTTTAGACTAATTTACTCTAAAACATTTAAGTCACATACCTCAAATAATTTATATATTCATCAAAACACTTAGGAAAATTCTACAAAAATTCCATAAAATCATTTTTAATATGCTTTCTAACATATAATAATTTCAGACCCAAAACATATATTATTTAACCATAAATAATTTTAAATCCAAATAATCATTTTCCTCATTAGAAACTTAATATAAAATCCACATTAATTCAGAAAATTATGAAAATCGACACCCATCTCTAAAATATCATTTCAGATCTAAATCTAAAATCGCAAGGCATTTGGATGTCATTTAATAGGGTTTTCACATCAAACATATCAAAAAAGCTATATGAATAAGCATAAATCATCAACAAGCATATACAAACATTTTATAATTCAAAAACATGGCATAAGCTTGCAAGATAAATCAGATTTAACCTTAAAACCGAAATTATTAGAAAACATAAGATGAGTCATTATTCACCTTAGCTTTGAGATTAATGAGTTTGAGATTTGAATAACTTTGATTTGATTAGCCTTCTTCTTTAGCTTTTCTTGTTTATCTTCCACTTTCTTGCTATTGGTGGCCGACCTCTAAATTTAATTTTTGCAAATTAATGTGTGTGTGAGCACGGCTAAGGGTTTAGGGTATTAGAATACTCTTTTTCCTAATTTACCCTTCTCTATTTCATTTTAACTTATCTTTAGTTCATTATTTACATGGCACGACTACCCTTTAGTTTAATCACAAATCTCAATCCCCTAATCATCACATTATTTTATTTTATTTAGCTAATTAAATATCCTAAATATTGTTACTAAAAATATGGGGTGTTACATGATTGAATTGTCGGATCAGTATGGGACTTTCCTTGCAATTTTTTCTTATTAAATAGAGTTTGAGTGGAATTTACTAGATTTTAGTAAATACTAGAATTTCACTTTCTGGTATAGGACAGTTAGTTAGATTCTAGTGATTACTAAAGTGAAAGTGAACTACACTTAGAATTGTATTATCTTAGGGTGTTTGGATTTCAGACTGATAGATCCCTGAGTGATGATGACTTATTTTATCCATCAATTTAACTGCTGTTAGCGACCATGTCATTTGATGAAACTGCGAGAGTACGTAAGGTGTTAACGACCTAACCAAACTGGGAGCAAGATATTAGCGACCTGACCAAACTGCGAGTAAGGTGTCAATGACCTAGCCTAAACTGCTTGAGAGGTGTTAGCGATCTTTTCATTTGACGAAACTACGAGTGAGGTGTTTGTAACCTTGTCAAACTGCGAGCGAAGTGTTAGAGACCTGGTCAAATTGCAAGAGATTATCATAATCTTTTTGAGTCCAAGATTATGATTATTTATTAGTGATGATTGTTTCTTTAGAGAATTTTGGATGGATATCTAATACTTTTAGCTCTAGAGAATTTTAAATTGTTATCATCATATTTTTTATGATAGTCAAATTCAAGACTTGATATGGGTTATGAAATGGTGATTTGGTTTGATATGCCTTATTATAGTTAAACGGTTTCAGGCATATTTTGAAATGGCTTATTTTATGGTTAAGTCATAAATGGATTTATGAAATGGTGATTTTAATTAGTACACCTTATTATGATCTTGTGTTCTTGCATTTTTTTATCATGGCTTATTTATTGTTAAGTCGTATATTATGATATCAATATCTCACCTTTCTATTATATATAGTCTGACCAGTTTATTTTTAAAATACTCGGGTTAGGCCGAGACTCTATAGGTACCGAGACTCGCTGACTTTTGGATTTTTATGTTATCTATGGAGTAGACTATTTGACTGTTTTAGTTTACTTCGTTATTGTATATGTTGCCATTTAGGATGATACATCATGTATATTATTTAATAGTCATTTTGTACCCGATATAGTATTTTAGATGTAATGTATATATCCATGTGGGCCTAGTACTAATATTTTTAGACTCGCATTTTATTATATATATGATGTATATTATTCCACTAAGATCTATGACCCTGATTCTGATTTATCTATATTATAAACTGCTTTAAATATTTTTAATCAGTGTGCTTATTATTTTGTATTAATACGGACGTCAAAATTTTAGTTCAGATCCCTAAAATGTAATAAAGATGTGTCAGTGTTAGTACAAAGATATATTCACATTTGATCGCCCTTAACTAGCCGTATGATCTCTGTGTTATTAGACGATATTACTTGTAATGTACTTTAATAATATGAGTATAACGGTGGGGTTGTCACAGTTTAGTATCAGAGCCAGGTTCGGAACATTAAAGAATATAATTGACACCAAGTCGAGATCTGAACCTAAAGACTTAGAGTCCCGTCTCTTGGGCGTGCATGGTATAATTAGAATTTATATTTCTGTTAAGATATAAATATAAATTATTATTGGGAATAATCATCAGGACGTATTTATAAAAAAATTGAATTTCCATACAAATTATTGTTATGAAAATGATTCAATAATTGGAACTCACTTCTGTAAAGAGTGATATTTAATGAGTAGCATAAAAAAACAAGAAGAAGAAGGCGCATGGCCTCATGCTCATGGCCAACATCAAAATCCATGGTCGTTTGCAAGGGAGAAGCGACGAGGCTTGGAAACACGGGTGACTGGGGTGACATGGAGGAACGCCACGTCGATGGCGATGGCTGGAGGGAGGCGCGTGCATTCTAGGGATGGTGAGACGGTTATTGCTGCAGACGGATGACTTGGGAGCTGCCGTTCGTCCAAGGATGCTAAGGTTTGGCGACCCCAATGATCGATGGTGGCGAGCATAATGTGGTAGGCGGCTGTTAGGAGGAGCTTAGGCAAACAATGTTGTTTGTGGATCTGCTCTCATGTGTAAACTTCGATGGGACATTTAGTGAGAAAAATGGATTAAGGTGAGTTATTTTTAACTCACGCTTCTATGTCAACAAAAATGAGTCCTTATGCATGCCGTGATATGGTTGTTTGGATGATAATTGTTGATTTCTAATTATTGAATTAGTTAAAATATGAATGAGTGTGATGAATTGTTCTATGTTTTGTTTATAGTTGGATAAACTTGATTAGTTTGGGATGTTGATTCCTTAAATAGCTTGATAGTGTAAATTTACAAATGTAACTCCATCCGTTTATGAAATAAAATTTTAGATTTATTATGTGGATTATTTAAATGTGTTTAAAAGATTTTCAAAATGAGGTTTTATCTATTTTAATCCTTATTTGAAATTTAATTTTTAAAATATAGTTAAATCATATTATCTTTTTAACTTATTACTTATTTCAAAATTTATATTCAAATCTTTTAAAAATAAGTAATATTTAATAATAAAACCTTTTTGTTATCCCGCCTTTTGGCAAGGCCGAGATACCAAGGAATTGATCAGAAACCTAGAGTCGCTCGTTATGGACATCTAGTGCACATAGGTCTACCCTGGATATCGATGAATTTTGTCTGAGACCAGATTGAGCTATAATTGATAAGACATGACTAGAAAAGCTATGAGAGCCAACGTTCCAAGTTTCAAGTCAATCCGAGTTCATATGCTCAAGTTATGATGGATGCAAGTTGAAGGGAAAGGCCATGTTTTCGTATCCATCAGTGAGCCCAATTTCGTATCCATCAATGTGGCCACACTCCGTATCCATCAAGTTTCCCTTGCTTCGAGTCCATAGGTGTCACTGTGCTTCGAATCCATCCAGTGACCTTGCTTCGAATCCATAGGTGTCACTGTGCTTCGAATCCATCCAGTGACCTTGCTTCGAATCCATCAAGATGCCTTCCTTCGAATCCATCAAGATGGAGTGCTTCGAAACCATCAGGATGCCTTCCTTCGAATCCATCAAGATGCCGTGCTTCAAAACCATCAGGATGCCTTCCTTCGAATCCATCAAGATGTCGTGCTTCGAATCCATCAGGATGCCTTCCTTCGAATCCATCAAGATGCCTTCCTTCGAATCCATCAGGATGGAGTGCTTCGAATCCATGAAGTTGCTCTACTTCGAATCCATCAAGATGGAGTGCTTCGAATCCATGAAGTTGCTCTACTTCGAATCCATTCCTAGAGCGCGAAAAGCATCGATTCGAAGGGAGCATGTCAACCGGAAATACAATCTTGAATCGATCATAACTCGAGTTCTACAAGTCCAAATGCCATGAAATTTTCACAGAAGCTTAAGTACATGATGAAGAATGTTCACACCAAATTTCAGCTCGATTGGATGATTTCTTGATCGATTCGAACCAAGGGTCGAATCGATCCCAAAGTGGGCCCGGATCTCCAGATTTCGGCCATGTGGGCCCCCTCACGTGCCAGAAGCGGTCTCCCCGAATTTTAGGCGAAATATCAGCCTCCTACACCTATAAATAGAGCCCCTGGTCATTCAGAAAAGAGGTCGGAGAATTTTGAGAGCTAAAGAGCGCCCAGACTCTGCCAGATTTACTCTAGATCACCATTATTGCCTTAGATTCAGACTTAGATCATAAAATCAGTTGTACTACATTATAAGAATTTGTAATCTTCAAGTACTGAGCAATAAAATCACCAAACTTCATAGTGGACGTAGGCGAAACGCCGAACCACTCTAAATCGTTGTCTTCTGTGCAATTTACTTTCTGTTATTTGGAGTTTTTGTTAGATAATTCTCAGTTTTAATTTCTTTCTTCACTTTTATCTCTTCAAAAACTTCCGAAGAGTGTTGTGCCTATTTTTGGTACAAACACTTTTTAAACTTACTATTTTAAGTATAAAATTATGGAAATGTTTTAGAGGCAAAAGATAAAATATGGTATTATTTTATAAAAGCGGTTATGAAAGTAACAATTTTAATTTCAAGTGATTTTGTTGTAAAAGAGGTTTAAATGATTTTGAAAGAGTTCAAAAGCTTTTATAAATAAGCAACTCTTCTTTAAAATGAGTTTATGGATTTAAAATTGATTTTGGAAAATTATATCTTTGTATATATAAAATTAATTTTAAACTCTTTTATTTTATTTATTATGGATTTGAGATTTTAATGAGATTTCGTGCTCTTCTATGAAATAAGGAATTTTGATAAATGATTGAATTATCGAATCGGTATGGGACTTTCCTTACAATTCTTTCGCTTATTATTATACCTTATTAAATAGAGTTTGAAGGTAATTTACTAGCTTTTAGTAAACACTAGAATTTCACTTTTTTATATAGGACAGTTAGTTAGATTCTAGTGATTATTAAAGTGAAAGTGAGCTACATTTAGAATTGTATTATCTTGGGGTGTTCGGATTTCAGGCCGGTAGATCCCTAAGTGACGATGACTTATCTTATCCATCAATCTAAGTGGTGTTAGCGACCTTGTCATTTGATGAAACTGCGAGAGTGAGGTGTTAGCGACTGACCAAACTATGAGTGAGGTGTTAGCAACCCGACCAAACTACAAGTGAGTACTTGAGAGGTGTTAGCGACCTTGTAATTTGATGAAATTTGGAGTGAGGTGTTAGCGACCTGGCCAAACTGTGAGTGAGGTGTTAGTGACCTGGCCAAACTGCGAGTGAGGTGTTAGCAACCTAGTCAAACTACGAGAGAGGTGTTAGCGACCTGGTCAAACTGCAAGGGATTATCATAATCTTTTTGGGTCCGAGATTATGATTATTTATTAGTGATGATTGTTTCTTCAGATAATTTTGATTGGATATTTGTAATGCTGTGATGTTATGATGTTTTGCTTTTGCAAGTCGAATACGTCTTCTCTGGCCATCTTTCGACGTCGATCGATCGTCATTGTCATGTTAGTGGTGGTCGATTGACATTGATGGGCTTAGGAGGGCTTGCAATTATTTAGTAAGGTTATTAGTATTTATTTATATAATGGGCCATGGGACGGGCCAATTTTGTAAGTATGGGCTATAAGTAAAAAATATGAATCAGAAAAGGGCCATATGGCCGAATGCTTAGCTTAGGGTCGAGTAGTGAGTCAGTCTTCTAGGGTGCTTGGCCCGGGCATGCCATAAAGACGATTGTTGAGCTCCTATTTAATGTCGAGGGGCTTGCCTTCGAGCTTTGCTATAATTAGTTGTTGTGTTATCATACAATTGAGTCATTTGTGTTTTAGATGGTAGTTTAAGGATCCACTAGCCAATCTACTTCAATGGGGGTCGTTGGTCTCAGGCCATCTAAATTGGAGAATGGAAAGATTGACCTAGCTAAACTATTGGCCAGCCATTGGGTTAACATGAGGATGGTCCACTACCCAACTCCCACCGACCGTCCGGGTAGACCCCCTACCGGCTTCTTTTCTTTCTCACCGGCTACTTCATGGTGGGGGTTACGCTGCCCTTCTACCCCTACTTTGTTTTTGTTCTCAACGCTTACCAACTTTCCCCTGGTTAGTTGACTCCTAACAACTACCCGTTTTTGTGAGACATCCATGCTGCTTGTGCGGCACTAGGACTTTTGGAGCAAAACGCCAATCTTTTAGAGACGATCTTCCATATTTCGAAGGTGGTCAAGCACACGATTGGCACATACCATCACTTCAAGGCTAAGACAATGCCTATGATTTTTTTGGGCATTTGCAACAACATTTGTAGTTTTATATACATATATCAATATATATATATATATATCTGTGTCTGTATGTGTGTGTCTTTATTAACTAACATTTAATTGTTTGTTTATCAAATAAATTTTTTATTTAAATAAAGCAATTTTAATTAAATAATTTTAATGAATTTTCAAAAAATTATTTTAATTTACCTTAAACATTTAAGATATATATATATATATATATATATTAAACTATAATATTTACAATTATATATATATACTTATATTGATGCATATGTTTATTTTAATTAATTAATTATTTAATTAATATAATTAATTAAATATTAAATAATTTTAGAAAATATTATATTTATTTTCAAAATAATTTTAAAAATATTTTATAACTCTTATAAAATTTATTTTATAACTTTTATAAAATTTATTTTATATTTTAAACTTAACCTTTAAATTTAATATATATTTTATCAAATTGAATTTTGAAAATTAGCCTAAGGCCTATATCAAGTTGGGCCTTTACAATTGAACCAACATCATAGACTTACTCCACCTATTGGACCAGGCCAATAGCTAAGGAGGGGAGAATACTAGATTATTCAACTCCATGCCTAGACACTACTGTTCCAGTTACCCATTAAATAAGTAGGCTTTATAGTTGGCCTTAAAGCTATTTATATAGACCGCATAGATCATTACCACTCTTATATCGTTGTTGGAACAGGTTCGGTCTATGGTGGGTGAAATGAGTAAATTTCAAAAGAATCTCTATTGGATCATAGTAGGCCTATGAAATCTAATGAGTTGCACTAGAGTCAATCTAGTTAATTTAAATAAAATACAGTTTTATTTGGCATTCTGATATATTCAACTAATGAATTTTAATTAGTCAACAATTAATATAGTTTATGAGTATATCATAATATACTCATTTGTGTATGTTATGCATGTGGTACATAATAATATGTACATAGTTAATATATACGTATATTGATGTTGGAACTTACATTTATAACGTATATATTGACCATTTATATATGCATTGTCTATCTCAAATTATTATTAAAAAATTATATGTAAATATATATCTATAAATAAATTTCGAAATTTATTTTATATTAACTAAAAATTATTATTTTTTAAATATCTGAATATATTTTGAAAAAGTTATAAAGATTTGATTTCGAATTAATATCTAAAATAACCAACATTTTGTAACATCCCGTATCTGGAGGCCAAAAACTAAGCGCTACAAATGCTGTAGTCATCTACAATATTAACTTCTGGTGACAAAATACGGTAATGCTAATAGTATCCATAATATAAAAAGTACTTGAATATGAATAGAATCACAGATTTCAAAAACAACATTTTACTGATTACATTTTAAAACAATAATCCATATCCAAGTTACAAGATCCCTTACGAACAATTAGTGCGTGCAGTCTTTCGACTCACACAACTTGTTAACTCTTTGGCCTAGGATTTATTGGAGTTTCTTATAAACCTTTATCTTGTAAAATTTTATAAACTTTTATTCAGATGAAATAATATTGACCTTGTGTACTACCCTTAAGTACACTACCTTATAGATAGAAACTAACTCAACTTCACTCACAATTAATCGTACATTGTCGAACAAAGTTCGATTACTCCATATCGATGCATCATTATATATCACATGGAGGAGTAATTTTGAGATTGAATCTTTATTCATTTTAGGTACATTCAGAACATTTTCCAATATACTCACTCATTTGATCAAATCAAATCATTTCTATCGCATCTTATTTTATTTACTTCTATTTTATATTCTATAAGTTTACCATGGACATACTACATGTGTATCAAATACACATGTCCATGTCGACGATAACCCATCGGTGAATATGATGAAGTACCTGGAACCATTTTGGTATTTATAGAATTACGATTGCATACATCTATATGTATCAATCCGAATAGTTCATCAACCCTTATGATACTCCCACTGAATGGGTGCATAACCCTTTATTGTTTGAGATATAATTAACAAGTATCATATAATTCAAAATCATATAATAAAATTATTTCTCAAAACTACGGCTTAGTCTATAATTCCAAAATAACTGTAATAATATTAGATACTTTTGTATTTTCCAATGCATCACTTCTGTTAAAAAATATTACCACATTATAGTTTTATTTCACAAAGAATATTCATAATATTCATATTGAAATATAGCTATGTCTATTTTTTTTCTAGTCGATACCGAAAAATAATCATTATTTCATAAAACATGTATGGTAAGTTTTACGAAAACAATTTTTGTACTATGCTACAATTAATAAGTGCTATATGGCATGCTGTCACTATTTCTACCATTACTATAATAGTGTACTAATTCAAAGTTCCATCATTCACTTAATACAATTTGTTTATTTCATACAGTACAACTATTACAGTGGAGAGTTCATTGATCAAATATCTTGAGCTCAAAGAAATAAATCTCATAGAAAACAATACATTTTGGAATAGAAATCATATTTCTTATTCCAATATTAAGTATTAATTATTATTACAATTCCCACTTCCAATGTTCCTCTATGAAGTAGAAGTGACTATTCATTCTTTTCATCCCAGCTGTACCTTAAATTACATCCATTCTTATACATTCGTTTTCCTTTCAAATGGCCAAATTATTCAAAAGAAAACCTTACTACAACATCATAACAAACTCTTTATAAAAGCGCATTTGATTATCTTTAACATTTAAGGACATCAAATATGTTGCACTTTACATAAACCGATCAAAATGACATTTCAACGATCAAGTTCTTAAATCTATCTTGTGATTTTTGGTTTTGTGTTACATTAACACAATATGATCCCTTTTGTAAACAATCAGATTGAATACTCGATCTCGCCCTAAGGTTTATTTGGTTTTTCAGATGTACTAATTTCATTGAAATATTGTGCATTACAAACTTTGACCATTCACTATATAACATTTATATGCAATTGTATATGGATCAAATATCCATAGTCTTGTATTGCTTTTAGAGTTCGAAACTCATAGAATGCAATACATGGTCTTGACCAAATAAATGCATAAGTGACCAAACCGCGAATGTATTTGGTAGTCGTAAAATCAGACACTTGCATGGGTGTTGAAACGTTAACATGCAATGGGAATTTAATAGTGGGTATTCTATTTTCATTTGTTAACTTTCAATTCAGTTCGTTTGTATATGTTAATTGATAAACATTTTATCAATCATATTAAATGCAAAAATTTATCAGTATAGATAATTATAACATTATTTAGCATATGTTCTTACAATATTAGAAAGGTTAAATGTTACCATTTCATTTTTCTAATAAGGCTCCCACCAGTCTTTTATATTTCTCCAAACACTAAGATGAAACATAGAAGTCTTTTGACTTCACTAGTGGGTGTTAGGACTCGTCTGTCTTGGTATTCTGACCTTGAGTTTGCTCAATAAATCATAGCCCCACAAATGATGGATAACTTCTTATCGGTTGTATCACATACAACTCCTAACCTATTTTTCCTTGTCCTAATCTCTTTTCGACCTTGAGTTTTCTCAACAAATCAAAGAGATTATTCACTCATACCTACCACATCGCGACGGCCTAAGTATAGTATATGTACCTTGAGTTTGCTCAACAAATACATATAGTTATCTTACCTCGTCTATTCAATATATTAATAATTCTTCACATAACATCCCTAGCTTGAGTTTGCTCAACAACTAAGGAGTATGCAAGTAATTTATTAATATATATATATATGGTAGAGGACAACATTATATTGAAGATTCATAATCTTCAGTATATTATATTGAGTGATATCGACTTATAAAATAATGTATTTCTTATGAAATACCATCGTGATTCAAGTGTTAGACACATCAGAAATCGCAGTACACGTACATTTACGTATGTATTTATTCCTTAAGTCTATTTGGGTTTCTTTAATGTTCCACCTTTAGTTTATACACTCATATTATATAAGTTTCATTATTATATAACTTTTATATTTTAATTATCTTATGCAATAATCTTATGTATAAAATTTTATTAATTAAATCTTATTTAATTAATTTTAATTAATTAACTCTTTAATTAATTTTAAATTAGTATTTCAATACAACTTTTATATTGGACGTATCTATTATAACCTTTATAGTGTATACTATAACCTTTATGGTATAACACATATATCTTATACGAGTGTTAGGGCATGCGCTTCGCACGTGACAATACTACACCCTTCGCGGATAAACTGATTTTTTTACAAATTATATATGCTTAACATATTCAAAAAAATGTTTTTTCATACATATTTAGCTATGATTTTACGTTGGAATCATGCGTAGTCAGTTTGAATTTTTATTTTAAGTTGCATCGTTTAATTTTTTTTATTAGTTTGAATTTTTATTTCTAAGTTGTATCGTTTAATTTTTTGTTAGTTTGAATTTTTTTTTCCATTATCAATTAATAAAAAGCAAAAATGTATAGAAATTTTATTTATTAGATCATATTTTTAAACGATGTTAAGTTTGGTAATATATATGTAAAAGAGCATTGTGAATTTGCAAAAAAGTATACTTGCTAGATCCTATTTTTAAGTGATATTAACATTTGTTAATATATATAGAGAGACGTTTTTGTAAGTTGACGTTGATACCAAACAAATATCATGCTTTCACCTAAACTCAGGAACAAAAAAATTATAATAATAGTTTATTTACTCTCTATTTCAACCTGTTTTGAATCTAACGTATAATAAAAGGCCGAGCTTCTTAACGCTACTCACCATAGTATGCAGTTGACAATAATATTACGCGTAATAAAAGTACGGTGCTATATGCATGAGTTTAGGATCGGGTATGTGGACGCTATTTTTTAGGACCAATTAATAGATGCACTGAGTTTAGAAACAGATATGCAGATGCTATTTTTTAGGATCAATTAGTGGAGAATTTTTTTAAAGAATTGTATATAAAGGGCAATTTTGGAACTTCGCGGTCGGACCAAAAGATTGCGCTTTCAAACCAACTATTAATAAAGATATGCTTATTTTTATTTAATTAATTAACCTTTAATTAATTTATTTAATTAAACAATGTTAATTAAACTATATTAATTTCAAAATTTATCTTATATACATACATGTATACTTATGTTATCTTAAACACTTTAAAATAACATAACATATATCAACATATATAATACATGCATACAAATATTAATTAATAAACTCAATTAATTAATTTTTTTTATTGATCTTATTAATAAAATTTAAAATTTGAAATTAATATTTAGATCATTTCAAACATTTTAAAATTTTCATTACATTTTCAAACATTTTGAAAATTTATGTTATATTATAACCAATTATAATAAACATGTTTTTATTTTAAATTTAAAATATTTTCTTAATTTTCAAAACTCTTTTTAAAATTAGCCCAAGGCCTAATTCAATTTCTATTAGGGGTAACCTTTGGGCTCACATCACCTTTCAGGCCAGGCAGGTAACCAGGTAGGACAGGGTACTTGATTACCCAATTCCAATCCTAGACATCACCTTTCTAGACACTATACTGTTTGTGCCAAAATTGGTCACAAACACCCAATTGTTGATGAAAGCACCCGTTCACAATCATAGATCACCGATAACAAGTATGTAGAGAATTAAAATGAAGAACACTCGGAAAATTTAGATGAAAGTAATAAAGAACATAGAATTTATAGTGGTTCGGCAATTCGGCCTACATCCACTTTGAAGTTTGATAAGTTTATTGATAATCTCTTGATGATTCCAATTGATTACAGTGAGTTACAACAAATTATAGTTCTGAAATTCTAGTACAGCAGCAACAATGGAGTGTAAAGTTGGATTCGGTAGAGTTTGGACGTCAAGAAGCCCAAAAAAGATCCTTCTTCTATTGGCCCTGGGAGTCTATTTATAGGTGTAGGAGGCTGATATTTCGCTCAGATCTCGGGAGACTTCTTCTGGCACATGAGTGGGCCCACTCGACCAAGCCCGTGAAGTTTCGACTCGATCCGTGATCGATACGAACGGATTTCGTATCGATCAAGATTTCGTCCAACGGAGTCGAAACTTGGTGTGAACATTATTTAGCATGTACGTAAGCTTCTGTGAAAATTTTATAGCATTTGGACTTGTGGATCTCAAGTTATGATCGATACGAGATGTAGCTTTTCGATAGGCTGTATAGTTCGAATCGATCAATTCGAATCGATCCCTTCGAATCGATGGTTGCACGTGATCAGGTGGCGACGTGGCGAGCACTCTTCGGATCGATCCACCTTCTATGCCGAGTTGACCGAGTCATCCCTTGAACTTCGCCTCATTCGTATCGAAGGTCGTTGCCCAGTTCGAGTCGATCAACAGCATGCTTTTTCGTATCGATCTATAGCATGCCCTGTTTGAATCGATGGAGATGGCTTGCTCGTATCGATAATGGTAGTTCTGTTCGCATCGATGAATGTAGCCCTTGTTCGTATCGATCAAAGTCACTTCGACTTGATGGATACGAACAAGCAATATTGTGAGGGATACGAACAGTGCTTACTCTGTTTGGTGGATATGAACTAAGGTTATCTGATGGATTCGAACATGGTCTTTCGATGCGAAGTGAACGATAATCGACCGATACGAACTAAAGTTTGACAATGGATACAAAGCTGATCGATACGAACTGTGGCGTGACGATGGATACGAAGCTGATCGATACGAACTGTGGCGTGACGATGGATACGAAGCTGATTGATACGAACCGTGGCTTGACGATGGATACGAAGCTGATCGATACGAACTGTGGCGTGACGATGGATACGAAGCTGAGGCTGTTTTCATCCAACTTGCATCGATCATGACTTGAGCATATGAACTCGGATTGACTTGAAATTTGGAACACTGGCTTCTATGGCTTTGCTCGTCATGTCATATCAATTGTAGCTCGATCCGGACTTAGACAAAATTCATTGATATCCATAGAAAACCTGAGTATAACCGATCTTCAGGATGAACTGTCTTTGATTTCTAGTCAATTTCTTGGTGTCACGGCCTTGCCAAAAGGCGGGATAACACATACTAAGTGCACAAACTTAATTAGTTATCCCTAACATGACTAATTTAGACCGCATAGGCTATTAGACTCTCATACCATTGAAGGAACTAGGTCAGCCCGCAGCGGAAGAAATGGGTTAATTTCAAAAAAATTAACCATTTTGGATCTTTAATGGGCCTATGAAGTCTAAATTCATTTGGAGATTTTCTATGTTTCTTTTAAATAAAATCAATATTTTATTTAACTTCATAAATAAAGTTTCACTTTACTTTAATGTGCGTGTAAGTTAGAGTATATCAAATATACTATTATAGACAAATTTGTGTGTAACGGTAACTTATTAAATTTATTTAGAGAAGTAAACTTTTTCATTTCTTATCTCTTAAATTATTCAATTAATGAGGAATCATAAATTTAGTTAGAGAAGTAAGCCTTTTGTTTTCTTCTCTTAATTAAATTAAAAAATTGATTAATAAAATAACATTACTGACTAATCGAAATATGACATGAATTGTAAATATATTCATAGTAAATATTATGCAAGTGCAACATACGTGGAGTGTGTGCACTGTCAGTTATGTATACATAAAATAAACAAGAACAATTTGAATGGTTATTACATAGGAATTGAAATGGAAATAAATAAGGGATGACAAGGGTGATTAATACAGTTTCTTTTTTAGTAAACTTAATTAATGCAACATATTAATGACAATCAATAGGTACCATAATGTAAGAATATGGAAGGTAAACAATGAATTGTATGTATACATTATTGTCTTACTTAAAAACGAGAAATGATTTCATACTATGACAACATATGTAAAGAAAAATAAATTTTATATGAACACATACAAGTAGATCCAAATATGTATATATGGAATTCAATCAAAGCTTTCTAATAATATAAATTAGATAGTTATTATAGTCAATTTCAAAACTTTGATTTGTTGGTAAAATTCCTTTTATTCATATGTAAATATCCAATGCAATAAAAAGTGCAAGTAAACATACATACATACATGTATTAAAATTCAAAACTAAAATTACACTTTGTTATGAAAGATTAAAACAAAGACCTACATTGAAACATTGTATTGATTCTATATAAATTTCATTTTTAACTTAAATAAAATTCAATCAATCAATATGAAAATGTAAATTTCCAAATTTAAAGAAATGGGATTTAAATTAAATGTTAAAACACAGAATTAAAATAAAACATTGTATTTTAAAATATAAAGATTTAGTTTCAATTTAACAAAGTAAAGAAAAACAGCTAATCAATTCGAACATGTAGATATTCAAATCTGAAAAATTACAATTTAATTAGAATGTTTAAAAACATAAATCTACACTTAAATGTTGTTGAAACATAAACTAATTTAATTTTTATCTATCAAATGAAAACTCAATCATATCATTCAACAAATAATTCAATCTTCATAAATAATTTTTTAATTAAGCAAGCCAGTAATACATTATACAAATTATGAAAGTCAAATTAAATTTTCATCAAACATTGCAAAATCACTATCTGTATATAGAAAATGACATACCTTGCTACCCAATCCTTAAAACATGCCTTGTTGATGTTGCCTTTGATTTGCACCTTGAATGAAGAATGCTTCTAGATCCGATTGAATCAACTTAGGATGTTGCCTAGAAATCACACCTTGAATGATGATATCTCCTCAGCTCTTCAAGGTCCACATCCTACCTTACAAGAGTTGGATGAACCACTTTTGTTTTATTTTATTTGATCTTTTTATTTAGAGTTGAAAGATTTTGGAAATTCGTTTTTTTTGTTTCTACCACGAAAAGTTAGGAGGAGAGAAAGAGAAAGAATGAATGAGAAGGAAAATGAATTGTACATACAAAATGAATTAGAGAATATGTTTTAATTGAAAGAATGAAAATTTTCTTATTCTTTAACTGAAACTTTCCTAATTAATTCCCTTGATTGTCTCTCTCTCCAATCCTTTCTTTACATGTATGTCATCAAATGACATAAAATTTCCACAAATCATGTCACCAAATGACATAAAATTTCAATAAATCATGTCATCAAATGACATAAAATTTACATAAATCATTTCATGCAATTATCTTTCAATTACATCGATACCGTATATCAATGCACGAAAATATAAATTTTATAAATGCATTAAAATAATTACAAAAAACTTCCAAACATCAAATAAATAATAACTAATATTTCTCAAATATCAATTTATTTTATCAATTTACAACATTTTATAAATTAATTAAATCATGTGGTTTTTAAGAAAATTCATCATTACGGTTGTGTAACTCAAAGGTGTACATTCAGTCGGCAATTAATATCGAACTATTCGAATATTAACGTTCACACGTCACTTAGCAGGTGGTGTGACATTTTGGCCGAATTTATCGCTTACACATCTTCTAGTAAAATTCAATTTTACTTATTATAAGCGGTACCTAATAGTGACAATTATTTACACCAATTCTCTTCGTCAAAACTATATCACTTTAGGACTTTTGGAATTTGGTAATGGTCAAAATTCCAATATCATCACATTCAACTTTATAGTCCAAACACAAAGTCTTTGGTTCAATAATAATAATTATTATTAACTGAAATGCTCTGGCCAGAGACTTTAACTTTGAGTTGACTTCAGTTGGACATGATACTAACCTCATATAACCGAGGAGACGAATTCTCTCTTGAATAGTGTTTCACTTCCAATGCTTCCACTCGACCCAACTATAGTCGTTTGATGGACGCCATGCCACGATTTAACTATAATCAAAGTGGAGCTTCCACATTGAAGATCAACAGTATTCTCAAGTCGAGAGAACTGTGTAAATTAGTCGCATCGATATTCTCTGCTTGACGTTAGTTATGTTAACCAATAGAAACTATCTAGCGAGTCATTCCATAGTTATCCAATAACTACCAGTACATAACCCCTTGGTGCCCACAACAGTCATGAGTAATACATTGTCCAACATTTGAGCGTTACGTACTCTAGTCTTAACAGATACATTGATATCCAGTCTCGATGCATCTTGACTAGGAACATTTAAAATAGTATATTTGTTTCATTGTGATAAATTACTCACGGTTACAACACTTTGTAACTACTATCACAAAACATACCATTTGTGGATTTTCTATTAAATATACAAATTGATTAATTAATATTACCATATTATATCAAGTATATAATAGAAAGAAAATACCTTTATTTCAGGAAAGATTGGTCAACGAGTTAGATATATGTAAAAAATTGCAAAATTGCTCCTAGGGAATACCCATAACTCTATCAGTGCATCCATATTCTTGTGTGTATTTGTGTGTCCTTGGTTGAATTTGAGTTTGCCTAAGGCTTAAGAAGTTAAGAAATATCTTAGATATTTCTTTTATATACGTGTGTGTGTGTGTACATGTTTATGTGTAATTTAAAGTGTTTATATGTATGTTATATATGTGTGCATGACATGTAAATAAGGTTGCAACAACCTTTGAATGACTTTTGTTTGTTAAACCGTTGAAAATCGAAAAACCGATTATCGGTCACATTCTCATTTATAAATAAATATACATATATTTGTAAACAAAATTTAGAAATAAATTTCTAATCATTATTAATTAATAGAAATGATCGTATTTGAATTATAAAACCATATACATTAGCATTAACAATTATTTACAATAATTGCTATTATACCGATAAAGCGATATCGATTTTTCCTTATATTTTCAAATCAAATATATATATCTTTATAAAACTATTGTAAATGATTTATTAACACTTTATAACTATTTAAAATGAATTACCCTCATTTTAAAATAATTATTTGAATAATTATAATAATTATTAAATATTAAATCTCAATTAAATTTAATAAATCAATTATTAAATATAAGGGCATCACTGGTGATGTCATAAACACATTTAATTTTTCCAAAAATAATTTTTTTTTTTCATATTCTTGTTCAATTATAAAAATAAGTGAATGTATCAAGCTCCATGCACGGCGTTTTACGATTATAGAGTTGTTTATCGATAAAACGGTTTTCGGCCATTTTATCGGTATTTTTCCACAATAGGTTCATTATTATTACTTATCACTTAAAACTTGATTATTTATGAAAAATAATCTATATATGAATATTTAAAATCATTTAAACATCTTTAATTAAAGTGATCAAAATTCGGGTCATTACATATATAAATGAACTAAAATAACAAACAATAATTTTACATAATTAGAAATTGGTATTAATGTTTAAAATATAATATATATATATATATAATAATAAAAGAATGCATGGTCAAAAAAATCAAATTTTTATAAATTTAAATAACAATATTGATAATCATAACTTGATCAGTGATATTAAATTATATATGAAACAAGAGACAACTAATGCGTGTATAAAATTGTTATAAACACTATCTACTTCATGACAAGTACAATATAAAATGTAATCAAATATTATACCTTTCCTTTGACACAAGTTGATTGATGGGATATCTTTGATTCACCTTAAATCGATCTCTAAACGTTGCAATGGCCTAAAGTACCATAATTTTTATTTGATTTAATGTGTTTAGGACCAAAGTATATTTGACCAAAGGTAAAGGGATGTGCTTATAGCCAAGGATGAATAGAGTAAGTGAGAGGAAATGAATGAGCAGTTAGTTTGTTTAAATAAAGAAAGATGGAGACAAGTTCTCATCCTTTTATTATTTCTTTATTTACCAATTCCATATCAGATCTAGAAATCAAAATCGTCCTCACCCCTCTTCTCCCCTAGTTCGGCCATCATATGGGTCGTTATGGGAAAATGTGACATCAAACTTATTTAGTAAATAACGTCATTTAAATCGTATTTAAAATCTTATCAATATCGTATATCTATTCATATGTATATATGCAACTAATTAGTTACTAATCACACCCATAAAATTGCTAATATTATCCAATAGATCAAATATATAAATAATTAATATTTCATAAATATTAATTAATTTTATCAAGTTATGATAATTTATAAATCAGTTAAATTGTGCAGTATTTCAGAGAATTCACCAATACAGCCGTGCGACTCATAGGTGTAAATTCTATCAACGATTAATATCGAATTATTCGAATATTAATGCTCACTCGTCGCATTATCTAGTAGAGTGATAGTTCGGCTGAATTTCTCGCTTACACATCTTCATCGATAAAATCCAAATTTACAGTTTGAGCAGTACCTTTTAGTAATAATTATTTACACCAATTCTCTTCATCGACACTATATTAAATTAAGACACATGGAATTTGACTTTGGTCCAAATTCCAATATCATCCACATTTAACTTGATTAGTCCATAAACAAAACCCTTAGTTCAATAATAATATTTATTATTAGCTCTACTACTTTGGTCAAAGATTTTGATATTGAGTTGACTACAGTTGACCATGATACTAACCACACAAACCCAAGGAGACGAATTCTCTATTGAGCAGCGTTTCACTTCCAATGCTTCAACTCAAACCCAACTATAGCCACTTAATGGTTGCCATATCATGATTTAACTATAATTAAAGCAGAGTATCCATATTGAAGTGCGACAACATTCTCAAGTTGAGAGAACTGTGTAATATCATCACTTCGAGATTTCCTATTTGACCTAGTTGTCATTAACCAAGTGAAAACTCTTGAATGAGTCATTCTATATTTTTTCAATAACCATCAATACGTAAACCCTTGGTGCCCCTAACAGCTATAAGTACTACATTGCCAACATTTGGAGAGCATTATGTATGCTGGTCTCAATGGATATATCGATATCCTTTCTCGAAATATCCTTACTAAGAATATTTATAATAATATGTTATTTTATATTGTGATAATTTTCTCATGATTACAACTCCTTATAATTACTATCATATAACATATCATATCAAGGATTTGTAATTTAATATACTTAAATTAGTTATTAATTAATATATTCGTAAAAAGCATATAATAGAAAATAAACACCTTCATTACAAACAAGATTGGTTAATTAGATACATGTAACAAATTGCATAATTGCCTCTAGGGCATACTCCTAACTCTCTCAAGCGGCACTAGTTCCTTCTGCCCCGTCATCATGTGGCGATTGCCTCAACGGTTGATGTACATGGATCAGAGGGCCATTGGGATTCTTAACATACCATTAGGCTTCTTTTTCCTGATGCACTCATCAATGAGGTCACACAAGTGGTGGCACTCGTCTGTATCATGTCCATGAGATTCATGGAAACAACAATATTTTATAGAGTTTATATCGGCTCCCATCTCCTTTTTAGGTTTAGGCCTTTTGTACTTTAACTCTATCTAAGTCACCAGTTATATATTTTTGATAGCATCATTTAGGTCTGCATAAGCGTTGAATCTAGGTCTGTATATATTTTTGATAGCATCATTTATATATATATATATATGATGATATATGATGTTGTGGATATCATGATGATGGTTTGATGTGATTTGACTTATTTAGTGCTATGGTAGCACTAGGTCTTATATTTTGATATTTTGGGAATATTGAAGTGATGATTTTGATTTGAAAAGGTTTTCGAAGCAATTTTGGAAGTATATGTGTTTTAATGATTTTTAATTTATTAAAAGAAAGGAATTTGTTTTTAAATAAAAGTTATGATTTTTGTTGATATAAAAATATAGTTTTATGAAATACTATGATTTAGAGATTTTTGAATAAGTTTATAAAAAGGATTTATAGAAGTGGTATTTTTATATATAAAGAAATAGATTTTTAATCGGAATTTATAAATATTTAGTAAATGGATTTGAAGTTGTTCTGTAAAGGGTTTGATAAATGGATTTTATATATAAATTTGATTTATAAAGAGATGTGGGTTTATAAAGGGATTTTGGTTAAGTAAACTTAGTTTTATAAAAGAGAAAGGAGATTTATTAAAATAGTTTTATAAATTTGGAAATGTTTTATGTTGAGATGTAAATATGGATTTTTATTTAAAGGAATATTGAAAGTGATATTTTGATGAAGTGGTTTTAAAGTAATTTATGTTTTGGAAATATAAATTTCAAATGAAATTTAATGGTTTGAATTTTTTTAAAATAAGATATGCATCGGAAACATAGATTTCAACATTTTTTGTTGCAATAGACGTTTTCGGGGAAGTAAGGAAGACATGGACTATAACATCATTGTTATAGTAATTGATTTTCGAAAGGAAATGTTTTATATAGCATATGGGATTTATCTATATATTTATTTATCGAATCCCTATACTAATGTTTTTGGGTTGTCGTAATGATGTTTTACACAATATTCGTTTTGGCCCAATAAATTATGTTTTGACCTTCCATCGTGAAATACACGAATCAGTTCTTATGGTCGTACTAAAGGCTTGGTGGTGTAGAAGAATTTCTTTCTATTCTTAACGCCCGTCCGGAGGCGTACGAACTCTGGAGTTGCACGATTATATAAATCTATTTGGCGTGTCTCCAAACGGTAGTGTTATTAAATATACTTATACGGTTGATATAAGTATATTGAAATATTTTCTAAGTGTTGAAGATGAAGTGATTTGTGAATATGCTTATACTGTAGATATAAGTATATGGAAATGTTTTCCAATATAGGAAGATTTGAAATGGTTTTGAGAATATATCTTTTAAAAGATAATTCGAAATGAATATATAGAGATTAGTTAATAAAAGATTTATTAAAAGGGCCTAGTGATTGCTTAAGGTGCTAGATAATGTTTGTTTGATTTGATAATTAAATAACGGACTATAAAATGATTCGGCCTCTTTATCGTTGTTGGTTTGGAGAGATCGGAGTTGGATATATCGAGAACCACTTCGGACCAACGTATGTGCGTTCGAATGTGCGGGTTTGGAAGATATGATATGTGGGATTTTCATAATGAAGGACTGCTTGTTGATTATTTGGGGATAAACTCCTAATATACATATTAGCAGTAGTCTCTTCGTTAAGAAAAATCCAATGCAAGGACTAATCGCTACTAATCCTAGAGTAATACCCGATAGGATGTGGTGGGAGAATGCCTTCGGTTTGTCCTGTTCCTGGACAACTTGTATGGATGGAAGTTTGACATTGCATTCTTGAGATTACATCATTGACTTTTATAAATGTACATCTGTTTGGTGGCAGAGAAGGCAACTTCTCTTTGCTTAACACCCTTCTCTGAGACGTATGAGCTCGAAGGTTGTATGTTTGTGAAATCAATAGTGATTGATGGAATGGAAGTATAGCATTCAAAGAAAGATGATGTGCTATGTGAAAGGTAATCGTGACCTTTGGCCTCACACCCAAAAATGACCGAAACATGGTAGATGCAGCAGGGTTATGTGCTTCGCAACCATTAGAGTATGATCATCCCCTTCTAGATATATTTCTTCCCGCTATGACGTTTGAGATGTAAATTATTGTGGATGTATGCTATGAGGGCCCTCGGATAGGTCGGTAACGGTCGGGGTGATGACATATTCAGTACTATCTAGGGAAAGGTAGGCCGGTCTTGTGTTGGTAGAGGTGCAGATGTTCTGTTGACCTTGGTACATTCCTCTAGAGATGTACTACCGGAAGGTAGTCCCTTCACCTAGTCATTTGTATGTAATCCATTCTCCACCACGTACCTGCCATTTTGTTTGTAGAGCCTAGCATGTTGGAATTTAATAATGGTAACAATTTCGGCTATTTAAATTACTATTTGTATGCTAGACACTAGTATAATATAACATGATTTGATATGAAATGTTTTGGTTATCGTAAGGTAAAAACCCATCTGTGTTTATGTGTGGGCGTGTCTTACAAGATACCTTTCTTTTGATAAAAGAACGTTTTTATAACATTAAAATAAATTCAGTTGAGATAAGTTTTCTCACGCTGGTTTACCAGACTGATCCGGGCGTTGTTCCCTTTCAATGCTCGGGTCAGACCGGGTATATTTACATATTCAGATTTGGACGCTTTGGAGCTTCAGTAGACGAGCTGGAAGTCTTCTGGTCGTATTCCACATAGATGTTTATTTTCCACTGCTTTGTTGTTAAATTATCAGCGATTGTAAGGACAAGTTATTATAACTGTCCAGGCTGATGATTAGTGATTGATTGTTGTACTCTGATGGATGTATGTATATTATATTATAGTTTCTGTTTTGTAAAGATCATTGATATGATATTATATGCTTTTCCACTGCGATTGTGAGATTCTGCAATTGTTTTGGCTTCTTCTTCTTCTTCTTTCTACTTCTCTTTTCTTCTCTCTTCTTCTTCACTTCTCTTCTTCTCTCTTCTTTCTTTCTCATGATTATTCGTATTTCGCTTCGGTTTGGGGCTGGACATGTGCGGTTATTGTCAGCCCTAAACGGGATGGATTTGCGCGTTGTCACAAGAACCGATCACTTAGCGCTTGCAAAACTTGGCATTTCCTTTTGGTTTTTCTTGTGCTATCTTTTGATCTTATTGCCGCCTTCTCCATCCCTTTGGGCAAGCAACGATGATTCAGTTATAGACTTTCCAGCTATTTCTTTGCTCCTAAGTGTCCTTTTCGTAGTCATTGTGCTATGGGTGAAAATGGCCACAAAATGAGAGATGAGTAAAGAAGAAAGCATTAGGGGTTTTGATTTGTCTAAATGTCTAATGGCACCCATTTGGTAGAACATAGAAAAATTGGGAATTTTTATAAAAAACCCTTTTTAAGTTTCAATATACAGAGCCGCTTCTCCTTAAAAATCTGTTATAATCCTTAGTTCATTTGTAGTTTTGGAAAATTTCAAAAAAAAAAATCTTATTCATAGAAATTTGCGATTAAGTGCGGATCTGATTTAAAAATAATAATAATAAATTTATCGAAAATAATTTTGAAGGTATAATTTAAAGCATATTCTTGAGGTTTGTATATTTAATCATCAATTCTAAAAGGCCCGGAAATTGTGCTAAGGATTAAGTCCGAATCCATCTTATCTACTAAATAATAATGCTCTCCCTAAATTCAGCCTTCGGATTCCAATTCGTACCTTTTGCATATATTGTATTTTGGGCCATGTAGCAGCTTTCATTTGAAACTATGAAGGGATCCAAATCTATATATAATATGAATACCTCCGTTTGAAGTTTTTTGAGTTACATAATCAACCCTGTAACATTCAACTGTGATCAGGGGATATTTTGGTCAATCCACATACCTCACACCTACGTTTCCATATATTCTCCCAATTTTCTCTCATAAACATAAACCTCCCCAGATGCCACCATCCTCATGGTTTTCACGTAAACCCAAACTTCTTCTTGCAGTTTTATCTCTTTGCTGAACTTAAACCCTAATTTTTATTTCAAATCGTATGCTTTTCCTCATCTTTTTTTATTATTGACACCAAATATTTATAGAAACATCGACTTAGGTGATATAATTAATTTGATACTTTCATTGCACTCTTATTCCATGTTTGATTTAGAGATTCTTTGAATGGTACATTTTTGTTACATATGCATCCACCCCACCAAATGTGCCTGCTCAGATTCTTCTCTCACTAATCCAATATTATATCAATTTCAGTTTCCAGGTAATCACTACCGAACAGTTATTAAATATTTGTGTAAATTGTCTTTTAATCTATTTAGTTACTTTTTAGGATCAAAAAGTTGTTCAATACTATTGCAATTAAGAAAGCACTGCATTTTAATATGAATGAAGTTTGTTTTCTGCAGCAATATGTGAGCCAAAATTCATATTAGTAAATTATGTTCCATTTATGCTTACACTCTGATTAACTGGTAATATGAAAGGTTTAGTAATATCTAGTATCAATGTTGAAGACAAATCCTCCATATTAATGTCACAACATATTACACTATAATCAAGTTTGGACCGAGTTTGTTAATATAGTGAAGTTAGAAATGAAGATTTGAGCAAACATTGGAATTTATCAATAATTCATGCTAATTGAGCTTAGAAACATGTAACTCGTGCTTCTCCTAAAATTCCATTGAATCAACATTGTGATATGCCTTTAGGAAGAAAAATGAATTTTGTACAT
The DNA here is from genome assembly GCA_030737815.1 of Allium fistulosum. Taxonomy (NCBI): domain Eukaryota; kingdom Viridiplantae; phylum Streptophyta; class Magnoliopsida; order Asparagales; family Amaryllidaceae; genus Allium; species Allium fistulosum. Next base: position 599,728,355 of record CM060908.1, read on the forward strand.
TAAAAGATAGGAAGGTAGCAACTAATTAACACTTAATTTTTTACATGTAAGCAGAATATGAATGTGTGTGATAATAAAAATGAATTTTAGTTACCTTGATTGTTTTGATAATTCCCGATCATTTCAGCTACATATGTAAAATATAATTAACAATCTCCATATTGTAAGTTTACTTTGTAGATAATATATTGGAAAACCTTGGTTTTCCTTTCTTTAGTAAAGTTACCAAGGGTGAATACTTAATTCCATGTACAAATTGGCTGGTCTAAAAGTTATACTTTTATCCAAAAATACTTTTCTTTACCATATTTGTACAGCTATCCTTATACGAAATCTCCACTAATTCACCTTTGCTTTTATGATTTCATTACTCCAGTGCATAAGTATTTGAATAGATGTTTGAAAAAAGTAAATGATAATAGTAAATAAATAGCACCATCGCTATTTTACATGTATACGAATAAATAAATAAATGCAAAAGTTAATGCTTGCATATAAGTTAATTGATATTACATTTTTCATTTCTAAAAATAATTACATGAAGTGAACTTTACGCCATTGTATATGTTGTCTTCTTTCAATTAATGGCCTAAGTTTGAAACTAATTGTAATATGACTTTCTCTTATGTACCAATTACAATTGCATGATGTAATGGAGATGCTTATGATTTTTTCTTCTAAGTTTATATTATGAAAGTTCTCTTGAAAACATCATTATATGAAATAAAATCCAATTCTCCTATATTTTGACTTTGTAAAGAATAGCTTGGAATACAATGGTCTACCTACCTACAGTAAAGTGCTACCTTAACACATCTATATATGTACCATATACATGTCTATATTTCTCATCACTTGATTAAATTTTGCATGATAACGTGTGATATTTTTTATAATACTTAAACTTTAATCGATTGCTCTTTTTGTTATTCTTAACTAGTAATTCTAAGGTATTTCCACACCCATTTTACTTATTTGGATCTCTCAATTATTAGTTGGAAAATTTGCTAACCTAGGCTTGTATTTGTAAACAATAACAAAAATAACCCAGTTTTGATAATAATTACAAACGTAGACCTGTTTTTGCCAAGTAGACGATGTCGAATTTTCAAAATGCGCCTTCTGGCGAATTTCAAAAATGCTCCAACAGGCGACATTTGAAAATGCGCCCAAAGGCGCATTTTGAAAATTCAGCTTTGCAAAAACCCTGCATACAAACAAGACAGTAGGCAGAGAGTTTATCAAATCTAACAATGGCATAGATATATAATTTCAAATCTAACAACTTTCATAGATTTCAGCTTTCAAATCTAACAACTTTCATAGATATTAGCTTGCAAATCTAACAATTGCGAAGTTCATTTAAGTTCGATACATAACTAGTTAGTTTGATACATAGAAATTACATTCGTTTAAAGTTGAATACACAGAAATCTTAATTCGTTACGCAGTGATACATTTGATAATGGAAGTTTAGGTCGTTGTAGTACATCGCGTTCTGTTATGGTCATGCGATCCACATTTGCTGCACCTGTTTGTTTTAGGCGTTTGAAGCACATCCATAACGTTTTTTATCCTCGTAGATTGAGGTCGCCCAGGTTGTCTTCTTGTAGGTGGAGGCAATATATGTGGACCGGTATATGGTCTCCAGTATCTCTTATCACGCACGGGATGAAACTCTGGCTGATATGAAGCTTTGTAACTTCGAACAGAGTACCACTCTGATGCGAACACATGATGTGCACTGTTAGCACCGTAATCCTATGCCGAACAAGCCGCCATTACATGGGCACATGGTAATTTTTGCAATAGGGGGATGTTGCATGTACATGAGCAGTTAGGACCATCAATTAACACTTTAAATTCATCGCCGTAGCAATGAATCACTTGCCATTCTGTTCGACTAAATCGAACTAGTCTACAACGAGGTGCTTCAATAGCTTGATCTGCTATTTTAGATTCCCATTTTGGAGTCAAACGTGTTGCGATAGCATCCACCATCTCTCGTCTCTTACAGAAATATTCAACCGATCGAAAGAAGGTTCGTGCAACCAACGCCTTTATAGGTAATGATCGAGCACCTTTCAGTACACCATTAAAACTTTCAGATGCATTAGTGGTTATAACATGAAAGTGTCCTCCATCGTCTTTGCATAGGGCCCAATTTTCTTCAAAATTCCCTAAACTTCTTTCAATCCATTCATGAGCCCGTGAATTTGTAGCTTTAATTTCTTCTTTGATTTTGTTGTACTCAACTACTTCTGAAGCACATGCAACTGAATAAAACAAAGCTGTAAGTCGTTTATCCCTAAAAACCACTGTTTGAAAATTAGCTTTAAGATGTCGTGCACAGAACCTATGTTTGTGTGGTTCTCGCCATTTCTTCTGTAAAGCCTTCGGAATTCCTTTCATTCGATCCGATATGAAAGTAATACGACGATTGCAAACACTGTGAATGAGTTCACGCATGCAAGAAAAAAAACCAACCCCAGCTATCATATGACTCGGATTCGACAACTGCATAAGCTAATGGATACAGACAGTCATCCGCATCTACAACAGTAGCAACAAGCAACGTCCCTTTGTATTTACCATACAAATGTGTCCCATCAATACATAGCAATGTCCGACAGTGTAGAAAACCTATGATGCAAGGGCCAAATGCCCAAAACGCACGATCAAATACTCCAACTTCATCGTGGGTCACATGTCCAACAGTCCCCGGATTACTTCTCTTTATTTCCTCGAAATATTGAGGCAAAGTCGCATACAATTCGGCCCAGTCACCATAAATTCTTTCTATTGTTTTGTTTAATGCTCGCCAAGCTTTCATGTAACTAATTTTGATGAACAGTTGGTCGTCGATAAGCACTTGGACTGTACCTGCTGAGATATCCAAATCAGCCTTGACAAATGACATGATTTTTGACATAAGAAAATTAGAAGTGGCTTGCTTGTGGTTGGAATTAACTGTAGGATTGACACAGGTATGTTCGCTAGGAAACTTTCTAATTTCCCACCAGCCAGACTGCGATTTCTTTGAGACTATTGCATGTATTCTCCATGGACAGTAAGTGTCAACATTACAGATAGCAGTGTATATAGTTTTATTCGACTTGATCGGCTCGTACGAAACTCCATGTAGAATTGACCATTCGATTAATTGGTGTATCAGCTTTTGTTTACTTTCAAATACCATCCCAATAGAAAATTCATTTTGTATGCACGTGGTTGAAAATTTCCCCCCAGCAAATTACAGATTAGCAACGACCAATCTTGCCATCATTTGTGCAGTACAAAGATCATCATCCAACGGTACTTCCATTTGAGCTTCTTCACCATCACCTTCAACATCATCTACGTTCGGAAAGTCATAGTTTAACGATTCATTGTTCACCTACATTCGTTCTACCCAACATGCATCATTATTAGTCCTCGTCGCAACATCCATACTATCAATTGGAGGATCATGTCCTGTGTCTCTATCTATATTAACATCCATATCAGTGTCAATATTGGAATCATGTGAGTGTTGTGACGGTCCAGCACCACATTCTGCAGCAGTATCCTCAAGACTTGTACATCTGTTTACAATAGTATTTTAGTACGAAGCTAGAGTAGATAGGAAACATTACCCAAATAAATTGCTAAACAAACCTTTGACTTATATCATACATTTCTGATGGAGTAAGATATACCGGTTGCGACAAATGATTATTTTGTTGTTCAGCATGGACATTTTGTAAATGCATTTGTTGTTGGAAGCTGAATGTGTAAGAAGAAATTATTAGGCAATTGTAATTTAAAAAGGTACATGCAAAATACCAATGTTAACAACGATACCTTGGATGCATCGTAGGTGGTGTGTAGTATGGAAAGTACTGTTCTGGAGTTGGTTGCGACATCATGTAATGCATGAAACCATAGTTTATGGGAGGAGGACCATGACCCCCGACATGTACATATGGATTACTGTAAGTAGGAGAACCTAAGCTAGCTGAAGGATTATTAGTTTCCAACATATATGTAAAATACCCTATTCCTGTGCTAACGATAGGAGATTGTACATGTTCTTGTAGATTTTCTTTTGCAACTTTCCCAACGTACAACTCAATGGATTTGGTAACCGCATAAAACATAACGTCAACATCCTCATCGTCTGAAAGTGTTATTGCTTTTGAACCCGAATCCGTAGGCCAGTTAACGACCAACTCAATATCAAATTCGATTGCGCTTATTTTTGTCGCTTTGTAAACAGATTCTTTCAACTCAAATAGTGTGCAAACTTTGCGTTTCCTCCCTGGTTTACAAAAACCGCCGACATACTTCCCGTTTTTTTGTTCGTCGACGATCGGTTCACCGTCGTAGTAGCAAAGTGTGGGAATGAGATTTCTAGCCATTCTACGAACAAATAGTTTTTATTTGACCAACCAATTTCTAGCCATTCACATGGAAATATTTTAATGGATGCAACAAAGCTAAGGTTTGTAATTTTCTTACCAATTTCGATGCAGAGATATTGTGAAGACGTTTGCGTAGACTAGCAAGGACTCTATGGCAACAACCAACATATTATCGAAAGAAATTGAGTTTTGATGTTTGGGGATGTAAGTTGAAAGAAAATGGGTTCTTCAGATCTGAAAAAACTAGGGGTGTGTTATGAGGGTGTGAGTGCTTAAGCTGACTAGATATAAAGCAGTTTATGAATTGACGACTTTTCTAAAGTCGCCTTTGTGCGAATTTACAAAAGTCGCCTGAAGGTGAATTTTGAGAATTCGCCCAAAGGCGACTTTTGAAAAGTCGCCAATTCAGAAACACCCTAAAACACGATATAAAACAGATTACTAGTTTGTTGAACTACAGGATACCTCTCAATAGAAAATACAGGACGGACACATGATAAAAGGAAAGTATATACAAACACCAACCACCTGATACTACTTTACTACCAATACAGTAAAACATACGGTCAATCACGTGGTAACCGGTAGCACCCTGCAAGCATTTCATTGTGAATTGCAATATTCATCCTCTCCAAGCGAATACCTTAGCTTGCATCTCAAGCGCGTATTGGACCCCCCTTTCTGTCAGTGGAGGATCGACCCATTCAAAAAATTTACAACTATGCACCCCCTGACGCGTCTGTGCATCGATATACGCTTTACAGCCGTAAAAGCGACGTCCTACATTCCTCTGGCTTTTCGAAACAACAACGTTACATTCTACTCCGCAATAGCAAAGTACCGAACGTCCCGTGATGCTAGAACTTGATTTATCGGGGTTTTGATGAGCAAGTACAGTCATCATTCTGGAATGCAATGATTGTTGAACCGGTTGGGGTTTCTTGAGTACGACATTTGCCCACGTAGCACAAACAAGTTCGGTCTCTACTTCTTCATTTGTCTCTGTAGCATCCACTCTTGGTAGATCTTCCACTTGGGTCTTCGGAACAAATTCGACTTCATCGTCTGCGCCCTTGTTCCGTTCGTAATCATCATATATTTTCATCATTATTTGATCATCGATCTCCCAATCATCCATTTTCGCCTAGAAGAAAAGTTGAATAAAATACCAAAATTAGTCAAACTTGCAACCATGGTTTGGGTCGATTTACTTTCCGATTTGAACAAAATTGAAGAATGGCGTACTATACATCTACAAATGCGAGAATAGAGGAAAAAATTGGACAAAATACCAACCTTAATGACTTCTACGAATGATTTTGCACAAATTTAGGTTTTTGGTTCGACCTTAAAGCAAACAAAAATGAAAAAGGAAGAAGGGGCTAACTGGTTTTAACATAGCAGGTTTCTATGGGCAAATTTTCAAGATTCGCCTTTGGGCGCATTTTAAGAATTCGTCCATTGGCGAATTTTGAAATTTCGCCAAAGGAAGCCTGCTGCTACAAACAGAGCAGCAATTACAATCCCCCAACTACATCATATTACACAAAGTCATACAACATTACCAATCCTAACAACATTAGTTTGGACCACAAGCAAACAAAACACAACTACAAAAATTCAACATCATTTTACAAATCCAAACAACATTAGTTTGTACAGTACATATCACTTTCCACATCACCTCTAACTATTCGCATCAAACAACATTATCGAATTAGTCATGAAGCTCATGAAATTCGCATGGGCTTCTTCTCTGCCGACGCGTTACCAGTGGTCTTGAACTGCTACTACTGCTACTCCGTTCTGTGCGCGTAGTGGAGGACGAAGGTAATGCGGCCGTTGGTTGAGATGGGCTAAGAAAAAATTCTTCGTGTACCGATGCAGCTTGTGACGATGAACCCACACCTCCTCTAGGACGACGTCGTGTGTACACAAGCGCTGGAGGTGAAGATGGAGGTCTCGGCCTATCAAGTTTATTCCTGCACAACACAACATCTAGAATCCTTTGGATGTTAGTGCACATCCTCCTACCCTCCTCGTCGGTTTGTCGTTTGCGAAGATTTTCTGCTTCTTCCCAAGCCCTGCTTATACCAGCTGCCTGTAAAGTTGAATGAAAATTAGCAATAGACACAACTATCATAACTAATTGATATACTACTTACAACATCAACTTACCACATTCCTCTCAAGTAGTGCTCTAAGAACATACGGACTTCTATACACTGCCTCCACTAGCGCCGTAAGAACATATCGACGTGTTATGTTCCAGTACCACCTTTTGTACTGCTCTAGCGTAATGGTTGGCTCCCTCTCAATCTGGGTAGCTGTATGGCGCTCATTCCACAACTAAATGTGGGTTCCATACTCCTCTACATTGTACGTAGACGTGCAGGGTGGCGCATCATCTGGTATATGCTGCATCATGCCGAACTGTCTCATAACCCTGTCGGGTAAGTGAAATGCAGTCTGGGTTTAAGATATGAGTGGTACTCTCGCAGTCCACAAGTATCTAGCAGCTGTACACATGGCTGGAAGCTGCGCTAGCACATCCTGTGTGTACGATGTCCATGTCACCTTGTCATCCTCCAGCACATCTAACTCGTTGCGGTAGAACTACACACTCCGTCTTGGAGTTTGGCGCGTTTTTTTGGTTCTACCCACATGTTATAAGATGTTAACAATTGAATATTACACATGAAAATTGCACTGTTTAATTAAATTAAAAGGATAAAAAATATACCGAGACCCAAGCGGCATCGATTGATCGACAATGACATTTGTTACTAACAATCTTCCGATCGGAAGATAAGTCAACGACCAAAGCTGCATTTATAAGAAAATATTACGACCAAAAATGAGACAAATCATGTAAAACAGTAAACTATTGAAGTTTGTTTCAAACCTGTACTAGTGTTAGACATCCACCAATAGATTTATTCTCCAAAAGAGAGAGCCTGGATAACTCCTAATATGTATAAGATAACACAACACTGCCCTAAGAAAACTTACCACACTCCCCTAAATCAGCAATATACGGTAGCCATTTCAGATCTACCCGAGTCTTTGTATGGTCGCACATCAATCGGGAAATAATGATGTGCAAAATAATAGCACGTGCTCGCTGCTGAATCTGAGCCTCTGTAGCATCAGCAGGAATATCGTACGACAATTGACGTCGATACCACATGACTTCCACGAACTCATTGCCCCTTGTTTGTTCGGGGGGTGGGTCAAGACCAAGTAAATCATGACACAATTGCATATAGTCATATGCCACTCCTCCATAAGCCACTGCATTGCCTTCAATAGGCAAACCTAACAACACGGCTACATCTCCTAATGTAATCGTCATCTCACCAACAGGGAAATGAAAAGTGGAGGTCTCCGGTCGCCATCTGTCTACCAAAGCAGTGATAAGATAGTGGTCAAGCTAGATGTATCCTAACTTCATTATGTGTAAAAAAAACTAGCCCTCTCAATCTCAGCCAATACTTCTGGATGGTTTGAAGTCACTTTCTTCAGCGACGTGGAGTGATCTATAGTGGTGTCTGGATCATCACGCTGATCAAATGATAAATACATAATTAAAAAGCAGGAATTATACCAACTGACACAAAATTATAATTTTTTTTAAAACCACCTGAATCCACATGTCGTTAGAAGTACGATGCTGAGCTTGAAGAAATAATACTCTTTCATCAACGGGTCCGGGCTCCATCTCAACATACTCTATAATATACAAATATTAAAAATTAATTCATTTTGATAAAAATTATACACTAACCAAAATTTGTCAACCTCCTAACCCACAAAGTAGTATGAATGCACGTAAACTCCTTGTCGTTCATATAGATTGCTTATAAAAATAATCTTAAGTTGCTTTTAAGAACCTTTTTTAATATGACTTTTATAAACTACTTCTAACCTAGTTCAAATAGCTTTTAATCTAAGACTAAAATGTGTACAAATACCTGTAATGATAGTTTTGTAAATGTTTTACCAACATTGATATTAAAATGCTTTACTTTACGAGCACAATTTTTTTATGAAGTAACAAAGCAAAATATCCATGCCCTAAATTAGAAATGACAAATTATGGGTATAGATTCATACCTATTTCTTGTTCTATGCCTGACGTGCTTGCCATTGACAAATTTTTGAAAGAATTTGATTAAAAATTGAAGAAATGAAAGTGGAGGAAGGTTTTGAGGAATTTGGGGATGTTGGGTTCGGTTGGGAGAGAGTGGAAATAAGGAGGGGGGCTACTGTCTATTGTCTCTCTGGTTATTTTGTGTGTAGGGTTTTTGCAAAGGCGCATTTTCAAATGTCACCTGTTGGAGCATTTTGGAAATTTGCCAAAAGGCGCATTTTGAAAATTCGCCATCGTCTACCTGGCAAAAACAGGTCTATGTTTGTAATTATTATCAAAATTGGGTTATATCTGTTATTGTTTATAAATACAAACCTAGGTTAGCAAATTTTCCTTATTAGTTTGATTGCTCTTTATTTTTATATTAATTTAATGTATAGGACCAAACAAAAAAGTTGATGTTTCCAGGTGTAGCATCTTCAAGATTCACAAAAACTTGACCATCCACGTTATTTTTCCCATTTGCGAAGAATGCATCAACAAACATACGGTTCATGCTATGCTAACAATTATGTCAAACAGTGGGCGTGAGTGTGCTTCGATTAAGTTGAATGTCATGACAGAATAAATGAATTAAAGTGCGTACTAAACTGTAACAACCCGGATATTTTAACGGTTTTAATTAATTTAATTAATTGAAATTTTGTGAAACTTTAAACGATAAAATTTTGAGATATAAATTTGATACTTGGAATGCATCTAGTTAAACATAGCAACCGGTAAATTTTCGTTCGAAAATATGAAAGTTTATTTCGTGCGTAAATTTACTTCAATTTAATCAGTTAAAAAGCGACGAAAATAAATGTTTTCGAAACCAAAATATTTTTACATAGAAAAATTCTAAACCATCTTCTGAACAAGTCGTCATTTTTCGTTTTTCCAAATTCGGACTTCTTTAGCTCCGTCGATCTTATTTTTCAGCGTTTTTCCTGCATTTTTTCGCTAGTATAGAAATTTCAAAAATTTTATAATTCGATCTTATTGCTGACATCTGTATACCGCTTTGATCGTCTTGTTCTCCTGATTTTTACGGTATAATTATTTGTGTGTTTCGTCATCCGGTACGAAATGGGATCTGCGAAACGACCAACAGTACCGGTGTTGTGTTTTCTTTATTTGTCTTCGGTATAATTCCAACGGTCACCGCATTTAATATTTCTAGTAATCATCATTTGTGACCTTTCCGTTCATAACATTTCAAGATTTCCAATATATTCCGTTCGTTGCTTTTAATTAAAGAAATATATATTTTGCATTAGTAATCTCTCAGGAACTCACCCGTCTCTTCTGTTCATTCCTCTCCCCTCTTCTCTTCTCTTCAACGCACAACCTCTCTTCCTTTTCTCCATTCGCCCAAGCACACCCGCGCACACGTGAAGCTCCCCACCAATCGGCCTCTGATATTCCTTCAACAACCGAGCACCCAAACTCAGCCAAGTTCCTCCATTTTTCTCCACTCGCCAGCTGCTCGTCTCCAACCCATATATTCATCACCGCCAAAACCTCATTTTTCCCTGATAGCTCACCATCTCCACGTTACACCTCGTTTTCGCCTTCGACCGAACTGACCCCGCTTTATCACTCCAGATCTCGGCCAAGTCCAACCGTGGTCGCAGCTGCTCCTCCCTCTAACAATGCCTTAACACCCGAGACCATCTTCTTACCCCAACACCGCGATCTCCTCCACCAACCGACTGCCTGGCCGAGTAGTTTCCCTAGCACGCGCATCTTTCCTCTCTTGATTTTCTCTGTAAGTATATATATTTTAAGTTAAACTGTATATGAGTTTACGGTACACATGTTTAACAATATTGGATTTATACATTTGTCATATATTTTATAGGTTAGTTAGCTGCTAGTATGTACAGGTTTATAAAAGTTTAAAGGCATATAACGTATGTCTCTGTTTTATTTAATATTTTATAGATTTATGTAAGTTGCGTGTTTTATAACTTGACATAATTGTTGCTTTCTATCCTAGTATCTGCTTACATATATAAAGTGTCAGATGTATGTATATAGCATAGCTGGCTTTGACGTGGATATAAGTATAAAAGATTCATAGATATGTGTTTTCAGTACCTATGTTTCATTAAAATATACGTATATGTTAAAAACTTGGATTTTTGACTTACATACAGATTTCGAAATATAGCATATATGTTTTATTTTAAAGTGATAATAGTATTTGGGTTTGGATAATTGTTGTTTAATAATTTTACGTGTCAGTACACTTAGTTCAAATTGTCGTATCTGCATATACCTATTTATATAAGTGATTCGGCTTAAGCTTTGTTTTGTTAAGTTGTTTTAAATATAAACATATTAGCCTTTGTTGCTTCTAAATTTTTATATATATAGTATATTTTGGTGGCATCAAATTTCGACTTGTATGATATGGACATTGTTTTAAAAAAATGTATGTATGATGTATAATGAAAGAATCACATTAATACATATATATTTAATATATACTTAAATTTAAAATATGCTTTGATATATATGGTTATATATAAGTCCAATAGGTCTATTATCTTCGTCGATCCAGTTCTGATTTTTATTCGTCCATTTCCATTCATCAGTTTTGTTCGTCGAATCGTGCCAATCTAGCTTGCTTTGGAAATCGTCACTTGGAGTTGGTCAATTTCACAATTCAAATCGTAGCATGTTGTGTTGTCTGTCTTCATGTGTTCTCTAGCCTCGAAGGTGAGCAATCGCTCATGATTAATGTTCTTTTATTTATTAAATCTGATTTCAATTGAAACGACAATTGAAATATGCTACTGTTATTTATGCTATTAACTATACCAGTTCACCTGTGACATCTGACACCATTATCTATTAATTATACGATGATAATCCCGTTTGGTTGATAAGTGATTGATTGTTTGTTGTTTATATTGGAGGTTAAATTGTAATGTATAAAGTGATAAATAGTATGCAATTGAATTTGACGAAGGATAGTTAAAAATTTGAATCGACATATGTGTTGAATTTGATTTGTTAAATTTGTATAATATGACCCCTTGAATGTTAATTATTTGACACGTAGTAAAATAGTTAATTCCCCTTGAACCATTTGAATTTATGTTGTATTAACTGATGAAGTATGAAATTGAATAATTGATGTCAAGTGTAGAATTGCATAGAATAATTAGTATAATAATCTTTAATCTACATGAAATGATAGTGTAGATTCTAGAAATAATTATATTAATTCGCACAAATAACAATGTGAATTAATACGGTTATTTCGGGATTATTTGAATTGATTATTGGATTGATATTGATTGTTGTTCTTGCTTGTTTATTTACTTTGACACCATCCCAGTTATCACACTGCAAGTTTCCTTTGCTATGTTTTGATTTTGAATTGAATTGGAATCGGGTTGAAATGATAAATACCCAAATGAACTTGACCTAGGATAGAGAATTAAATAAAACCCGATTGGTCAATAATTTGATTTAAAAATAAAATGAAGATTTTATTTGAATAAATAATATGTTTTGAAACGAAGTTGGAATTTGAATTTTAATGAAAGGAAATGTTAATATTTAATAATCTGAATCAAAATATTAACATAGTAGATGATGAATGAACGTTGTTTTAAAATTTGGAATTATTAATAATTAAGTTTGAAATTATTTAATAATTAAGTTTTGAAATTATTAAGTAATTAAATAAGATTGAATTATTTAATAATTAAATAAATTGAATTCTTTAATAAGTGGAATTGAACTTCTTGAATAATTGAAATTGAGTTTCTTTATTAATTAAGTTTGGAAAATTATTTAAGTAAGTAAATAAGTGAAATTGAATTTCTTTAACAAGAAATAAAATGTGATTTATTGAAATTAATGTAAGACTTGAAATTTAAAGAATTTGATTTGATGAATTTAATTCAATTTGTAAGTTTTGATATAAGGAAGTTGAATTTAAATAATGGATTTAATGAATCGGAAATTAAATAGAAATTGTTTTGAATGGCAAATTTACTTAATGAATATTGAATGAAATCGATAAATGAATTTAAATTGATTTAAATGTTAAATTAAATTAATTTTTAAGTGATTTCGGAACGAAACTTATATACGAACTTGAATCAATATTTGAATTGTTTAAATAGAAATTGAAATTGAATTATAAGATTTTGAAATCATGAATTTGGAAGTTTTGAAACGTAAATTATGGAAATTGATTTAGAAAGACAAATGAAATGTTGATTTACAAATTCTATTTGAAATTGAAATTGATTTGGTTTTGGAATATATAAACGACCAATCGGTGTAATAATTACGGAAGTTATTAAAGAGACCGGAATCGGTTAGGGACATACTCACTGTCTAAACCGAAAACCACTTTAATAATACGCCGAGTGTGATCCAGAATGAAGTGGTTGGAATGATGTACGTGATGATTGAAGAAAGAGAACGATAATGGATAGCCTTGACACTTGTGTCAAATTGGAAATGACTAAAACAGGAGCAGTGCCGGGCCAAATGGGGGCTAGCTACCTCGAGCGAACACACTTCTTCGAAACTACTCATTACTTGTTGTCGATTGGTGCACCCTTGATTTGGGAGTGTTGTTTCGCGGTGTTGCGATCGCTGCGGCGATGCGTTCTCACCAGTCCGGATCAGGCAAACGGTAGTTTCACTACCTTGGGTATTGCCTCATGTGCCTTGTCATACTTGGATCCCTATATACGCGACCACTACGAATTTGTTTTGTGTTATACCTATGGAGTACTCCCTGATATCCCACTAGTTTACGGTGAAGTTTACAGTGCTGTATAGACTATAACGCTTGTATAAAATGTGTTAAGGGGGATAATGGTAACGCCTTAACACTATTTTGATATCTTATATTACTGATAGACATTATCTACTTAGCGTATACTACTACCTAGTAGATAGTTTAACGGATCCTTAGAGAATGGTGATTCCAACATCCTTTGAGTTATTGTATTTCAATGGTTATTTCACTTGAGTTGGATTTATTGATATAAGAATGTTAATCCTGACTCGAGTGTTTTGTGTTTTGCTTTACGCTCGGGTCAGACTGAGTGGTTCAGCTTTTGAAACTCACCTTTGGAGTTGGAGCTTCGCTTGGAGATCCAGCTATCTATCCAGCTTTCAGATATTCAGTTGATTCCAGTGATGTATTCAGATATTGTATTTGACTATTGTATTTGAGACTTCCGCTGTACTTTATTTAACTCTGATATGTATATAGTAGCTTCATGAACTACTATCTTTTGCTTCCGCTGCATTTATTACTCTGTGTCTGTGATCTGTGATTATTTATTTACTGTATATGTTCAGTTTTGCCAAATTTATAATTAACAACGCGGTATTTTGAATTATTCAAGTCCGACTGACGCGGTCCGTTACAGTTGGTATTAGAGCTTTGGTAGCTCTAGGCAAAACTTAGCATATAGCGTAAATGTATTTACAGAATCACTCTCATTCGAGTTTCAATCTCTTCCCTTTGACTCGATTCCTTTGAATTTTGGAACGTTCCCTGCGATTCCAAATTTCATTCGTGTCCCTCACTATTCGTCTTCTTTCAATTCTGGAGCATCGCATAACTCCACTTCGAATGACCTTTATAATGAGTTGGCGGTCCCGCCAATCTCAAATTAATTTTTGTAAATCGGTGAAACTCCTTTACAATTGGCATCGATTCACCGGAGATTTCTGTATCCTCGGTTTATGATACTCTCTATCTCCTGCTATGCCTGAATTCTATCTCTTGCGATCGAATGTAGATTTACCTTGGAATTCTGCATCGATCTTATTCTTGAAGTCACGGTCGACCCGGTTAAGGTTGCCCGCAATTTATACAAACTTATCAATCTTCCTACTTTGTTATTTAATCATCGTATCTTTGTTTCGAACTTATCTTCGAATCAAAATTCTCTTTGATTCGAGTCCATCAAAAATTTAAATCTCTATTCTTGTTTTGAAATCCATCCTTGTATCGTCGAGCGAGGAAGTGTATTTGTAAATTAATATTAAAAATGTTTATACATTGTGTTGTTTGAGTTGTTGATGTTGATTTGGGTTTTTGATCGATTCGTCTGATCAACGCTATCGATAGGATTTCCAAAACGCTTGAGTAGAGCAAACTGACACAATATTGTTTTCAAATTTGGTAAATAAAATAGTTTTGTATGATTATATTATATATAAGTCTAAATTTTTCTGAAATAAAAATGTTAATGAATCGGTTGTTCGAAATGTTAAAATTTAATTTTCATTTATTGTTTTATAAATCATTGACTATTGCATAATATAAATAAATGAATTTATAAAATTTGGTCATAATTTGATTTGGACTTTGAAATGAATGTAAATCAAGAATTAGAGAATTTAATTACCGATGATTTCAAACTTTGATTTGAAAGTTTTAAAGTGTATAATATTTAAATATTTTCAAAATAAAAGAATCATTTCAAAGAATTTAAAAGTTTAAATCAGTGCTCTTCTCTTTGTCGCTGGAAAATAATTTCGGTGATGACGGCCGCATCATCGACATTCATTTTCGGGTTTCGAAGTGGAGAGACAATCAGTAGCTTGCTACACTTTTGATTTGAAATGAATTTGATTTGAATTTCTAAAGTATGACTTGATTTATAATATATATAAGTTTATGATTATAAATTTGATTGGATATATAATATTTATATTTATCTCTAAATTATTTAAATTTAATCGGAAATTTAATTCTTAATTCTTTTAAGGGATGATTTCAATTATTAAATGAAACCAAAATTTTGAATAAACATTTAAACTTAAGCTAATTAAATTGGGAAATTTTATTGGTATAATACCCGATTTCATTATATATAACTTACCTAAAATTTTCAAAAGTTAACTATGTAATTGAATATTATACAGTATAAAATGATGTTAAAGGAATTTATAAATAAATTTGAGTGGTTTTAAATAGGGCAAATATACTTAATAAATGTGATAGGATATATTAAGTAGAATAAATTTAATAATAATTTGAAAAAATAATAATAATAAAAGTAAAATAAAATATGATTATAAACGAAAAAAAACTATTCAAATTTATGATCTTTGTAATTTTTGATTTAAGATAATTGGATAGTAAACAATATAAATTGTCTTTATAAATAAAATTTGAGTGCGTATAAAAATGTTATACACTTAAAGTTTAATTATAAATGATTAATAGAGATAAATAGAATACTTGTTTAGTTAAATAATAAATGGATTAATGAAATAAATTGTTGTTTGAAATAAATTTTGTAACAAACAATGATAAATTGAAAATAAACCAAGTTAATGAAATTTCTAGAATTTAAAGTCAATAGCTGAATATAAATTAATTTAAATTTAAAAATTCATGGTTTAAATTAATTGTTTTATTCGTTTTCCAATCTATTTTCTTCTAGTTACTTCTATTCTCCTACCTCCTTTCTTTTCGAGGACGAAAAGTTTTGAGTGGAGGAGAGTGTAACAACCAGAATATTTTAACGGTTTTAATTAATTTAATTAATTGAAATTTTGTGAAACTTTAAACGATAAAATTTTGAGATATAAATTTGATACTTGGAATGCATCTAGTTAAACATAGCAACCGGTAAATTTTCGTCCGAAAATATGAAAGTTTATTTCGTGCATAAATTTACTTCAATTTAATCAGTTAAAAAGCGACGAAAATAAATGTTTTCGAAACCAAAATATTTTTACATAGAAAAATTCTAAACCATCTTCTGAACAAGTCGTCATTTTTCATTTTTCCAAATTCGGACTTCTTTAGCTCCGTCGATCTTATTTTTCAGCGTTTTTCCTGCATTTTTTCGCTAGTATAGAAATTTCAAAAAATTTATAATTCGATCTTATTGCTGACATCTGTATACCGCTTTGATCGTCTTGTTCTCCTGATTTTTACGGTATAATTATTTGTGTGTTTCGTCATCCGGTACGAAATGGGATCTGCGAAACGACCAACAGTACCGGTGTTGTGTTTTCTTTATTTGTCTTCGGTATAATTCCAACGGTCACCGCATTTAATATTTCTAGTAATCATCATTTGTGACCTTTCCGTTCATAACATTTCAAGAATTCCAATATATTCCGTTCGTTGCTTTTAATTAAAGAAATATATATTTTGCATTAGTAATCTCTCAGGAACTCACCCGTCTCTTCTGTTCATTCCTCTCCCCTCTTCTCTTCTCTTCAACGCACAACCTCTCTTCCTTTTCTCCATTCGCCCAAGCACACCCGCGCACACGTGAAGCTCCCCACCAATCGGCCTCTGATATTCCTTCAACAACCGAGCACCCAAACTCAGCCAAGTTCCTCCATTTTTCTCCACTCGCCAGCTGCTCGTCTCCAACCCATATATTCATCACCGCCAAAACCTCATTTTTCCCTGATAGCTCACCATCTCCACGTTACACCTCGTTTTCGCCTTCGACCGAACTGACCCCGCTTTATCACTCCAGATCTCGGCCAAGTCCAACCGTGGTCGCAGCTGCTCCTCCCTCTACCAATGCCTTAACACCCGAGACCATCTTCTTACCCCAACACCGCGATCTCCTCCACCAACCGACTGCCTGGCCGAGTAGTTTCCCTAGCACGCGCATCTTTCCTCTCTTGCTTTTCTCTGTAAGTATATATATTTTAAGTTAAACTGTATATGAGTTTACGGTACACATGTTTAACAATATTGGATTTATACATTTGTCATATATTTTATAGATTAGTTAGCTGCTAGTATGTACAGGTTTATAAAAGTTTAAAGGCATATAACGTATGTCTCTGTTTTATTTAATATTTTATAGATTTATGTAAGTTGCGTGTTTTATAACTTGACATAATTGTTGCTTTCTATCCTAGTATCTGCTTACATATATAAAGTGTCAGATGTATGTATATAGCATAGCTGGCTTTGACGTGGATATAAGTATAAAAGATTCATAGATATGTGTTTTCAGTACCTATGTTTCATTAAAATATACGTATATGTTAAAAACTTGGATTTTTGACTTACATACAGATTTCGAAATATAGCATATATGTTTTATTTTAAAGTGATAATAGTATTTGGGTTTGGATAATTGTTGTTTAATAATTTTACGTGTCAGTACACTTAGTTCAAATTGTCGTATCTGCATATACCTATTTATATAAGTGATTCGGCTTAAGCTTTGTTTTGTTAAGTTGTTTTAAATATAAACATATTAGCCTTTGTTGCTTCTAAATTTTTATATATATAGTATATTTTGGTGGCATCAAATTTCGACTTGTATGATATGGACATTGTTTTAAAAAAATCTATGTATGATGTATAATGAAAGAATCACATTAATACATATATATTTAATATATACTTAAATTTAAAATATGCTTTGATATATATGGTTATATATAAGTCCAATAGGTCTATTATCTTCGTCGATCCAGTTCTGATTTTTATTCGTCCATTTCCATTCATCAGTTTTGTTCGTCGAATCGTGCCAATCTAGCTTGCTTTGGAAATCGTCACTTGGAGTTGGTCAATTTCACAATTCAAATCGTAGCATGTTGTGTTGTCTGTCTTCATGTGTTCTCTAGCCTCGAAGGTGAGCAATCGCTCATGATTAATGTTCTTTTATTTATTAAATCTGATTTCAATTGAAACGACAATTGAAATATGCTACTGTTATTTATGCTATTAACTGTACCAGTTCACCTGTGACATCTGACACCATTATCTGTTAATTATACGATGATAATCCCGTTTGGTTGATAAGTGATTGATTGTTTGTTGTTTATATTGGAGGTTAAATTGTAATGTATAAAGTGATAAATAGTATGCAATTGAATTTGACGAAGGATAGTTAAAAATTTGAATCGACATATGTGTTGAATTTGATTTGTTAAATTTGTATAATATGACCCCTTGAATGTTTAATTATTTGACACGTAGTAAAATAGTTAATTCCCCTTGAACCATTTGAATTTATGTTGTATTAACTGATGAAGTATGAAATTGAATAATTGATGTCAAGTGTAGAATTGCATAGAATAATTAGTATAATAATCTTTAATCTACATGAAATGATAGTGTAGATTCTAGAAATAATTATATTAATTCGCACAAATAACAATGTGAATTAATACGGTTATTTCGGGATTATTTGAATTGATTATTGGATTGATATTGATTGTTGTTCTTGCTTGTTTATTTACTTTGACACCATCCCAGTTATCACACTGCAAGTTCCCTTTGCTATGTTTTGATTTTGAATTGAATTGGAATCGGGTTGAAATGATAAATACCCAAATGAACTTGACCTAGGATAGAGAATTAAATAAAACCCGATTGGTCAATAATTTGATTTAAAAATAAAATGAAGATTTTATTTGAATAAATAATATGTTTTGAAACGAAGTTGGAATTTGAATTTTAATGAAAGGAAATGTTAATATTTAATAATCTGAATCAAAATATTAACATAGTAGATGATGAATGAACGTTGTTTTAAAATTTGGAATTATTAATAATTAAGTTTGAAATTATTTAATAATTAAGTTTTGAAATTATTAAGTAATTAAATAAGATTGAATTATTTAATAATTAAATAAATTGAATTCTTTAATAAGTGGAATTGAACTTCTTGAATAATTGAAATTGAGTTTCTTTATTAATTAAGTTTGGAAAATTATTTAAGTAAGTAAATAAGTGAAATTGAATTTCTTTAACAAGAAATAAAATGTGATTTATTGAAATTAATGTAAGACTTGAAATTTAAAGAATTTGATTTGATGAATTTAATTCAATTTGTAAGTTTTGATATAAGGAAGTTGAATTTAAATAATGGATTTAATGAATTGGAAATTAAATAGAAGTTGTTTTGAATGGCAAATTTACTTAATGAATATTGAATGAAATCGATAAATGAATTTAAATTGATTTAAATGTTAAATTAAATTAATTTAAATGATTTCGGAACGAAACTTATATACGAACTTGAATCAATATTTGAATTGTTTAAATAGAAATTGAAATTGAATTATAAGATTTTGAAATCATGAATTTGGAAGTTTTGGAATGTAAATTATGGAAATTGATTTAGAAAGACAAATGAAATGTTGATTTACAAATTCTATTTGAAATTGAAATTGATTTGGTTTTGGAATATATAAACGACCAATCGGTGTAATAATTACGGAAGTTATTAAAGAGACCGGAATCGGTTAGGGACATACTCACTGTCTAAACCGAAAACCACTTTAATAACTATACGCGGAGTGTGATCCAGAATGAAGTGGTTGGAATGATGTACGTGATGATTGAAGAAAGAGAACGATAATGGATAGCCTTGACACTTGTGTCAAATTGGAAATGACTAAAACAGGAGCCGTGTCGGGCCAAATGGGGGCTAGCTACCTCGAGCGAACACACTTCTTCGAAACTACTCATTACTTGTTGTCGATTGGTGCACCCTTGATTTGGGAGTGTTGTTTCACGGTGTTGCGATCGCTGCGGCGATGCGTTCTCACCAGTCCGGATCAGGCAAACGGTAGTTTCACTACCTTGGGTATTGCCTCATGTGCCTTGTCATACTTGGATCCCTATATACGCGACCACTACGAATTTGTTTTGTGTTATACCTATGGAGTACTCCCTGATATCCCACTAGTTTACGGTGGAGTTTACAGTGCTGTATAGACTATAACGCTTGTATAAAATGTGTTAAGGGGGATAATGGTAACGCCTTAACACTATTTTGATATCTTATATTACTGATAGACATTATCTACTTAGCGTATACTACTACCTAGTAGATAGTTTAACGGATCCTTAGAGAATGGTGATTCCAACATCCTTTGAGTTATTGTATTTCAATGGTTATTTCACTTGAGTTGGATTTATTGATATAAGAATGTTAATCCTGACTCGAGTGTTTTGTGTTTTGCTTTACGCTCGGGTCAGACTGAGTGGTTCAGCTTTTGAAACTCACCTTTGGAGTTGGAGCTTCGCTTGGAGATCCAGCTATCTATCCAGCTTTCAGATATTCAGTTGATTCCAGTGATGTATTCAGATATTGTATTTGACTATTGTATTTGAGACTTCCGTTGTACTTTATTTAACTCTGATATGTATATAGTAGCTTCATGAACTACTATCTTTTGCTTCCGCTGCATTTATTACCCTATGTCTGTGATCTGTGATTATTTATTTACTGTATATGTTCAGTTTTGCCAAATTTATAATTAACAACGCGGTATTTTGAATTATTCAAGTCCGACTGACGCGGTCCGTTACAGTTGGTATCAGAGCTTTGGTAGCTCTAGGCAAAACTTAGCATATAGAGTAAATGTATTTACAGAATCACTCTCATTCGAGTTTCAATCTCTTCCCTTTGACTCGATTCCTTTGAATTTTGGAACGTTCCCTGCGGTTCCAAATTTTATTCGTGTCCCTCACTATTCGTCTTCTTTCAATTCTGGAGCATCGCATAACTCCACTTCGAATGACCTTTATAATGAGTTGGCGGTCCCGCCAATCTCAAATTAATTTTTGTAAATCGGTGAAACTCCTTTACAATTGGCATCGATTCACCGGAGATTTCTGTATCCATGGTTTATGATACTCTCTATCTCCTGCTATGCCTGAATTCTATCTCTTGCGATCGAATGTAGATTTACCTCGGAATTCTGCATCGATCTTATTCTTGAAGTCACGGTCGACCCGGTTAAGGTTGCCCGCAATTTATACAAACTTATCAATCTTCCTACTTTGTTATTTAATCATCGTATCTTTGTTTCGAACTTATCTTCGAATCAAAATTCTCTTTGATTCGAGTCCATCAAAAATTTAAATCTCTATTCTTGTTTTGAAATCCATCCTTGTATCGTCGAGCGAGGAAGTGTATTTGTAAATTAATATTAAAAATGTTTATACATTGTGTTGTTTGAGTTGTTGATGTTGATTTGGGTTTTCGATCGATTCGTCTGATCAACGCTATCGATAGGATTTCCAAAACGCTTGAGCAGAGAAAACTGACACAATATTGTTTTCAAATTTGGTAAATAAAATAGTTTTGTATGATTATATTATATATAAGTCTAAATTTTTCTGAAATAAAAATGTTAATGAATCGGTTGTTCGAAATGTTAAAATTTAATTTTCATTTATTGTTTTATAAATCATTGACTATTGCATAATATAAATAAATGAATTTATAAAATAGGAAATTTTCCTCAAGGACAATTTTTAGGGCTTTTTTTGGATGTAGGACAGCCCACTAATAATTTTCTCAAAAGGACAAATTATCGTATTTCCTTCCAGCCCACTTTCGCGCGTTTCTTCTTCTTCCTTTCGATCAAATTTTTTCAGTCGCGATCAAATCTCTTTCTCCCAATTATAATATCGATCAACTTCATTCGTTTAATTCAAATTCATCCTTTTGAAAATAAAATCGATCACCTTCGTTCGTTTATTTCAATTCCGTCCTTCTGAAAATAATATCGATCAACTTCGTTCGTTTTTTTCAATTCCGTCCTTCTGAAAATTGTACTTTATCGATCATTTTTTTTCTTACGTACGTTTGTTGATCTCGTTCTTTTCATATTTGTACCGTGATCTCGTTCTTTTTAGGTATGCTTATATTATTCTGTTTTTTGTTGTTTTTCTATTCGAGTTAAAAAAGTTTGTCTGTGCTTTCTATTTGTTTTCATTTTTTTGAATGATATGCAGTGTTGTTCTTCTCATTGTTTGTTCGTTCGTCGATGGAAAATTGTGGAAGCAGCAGCAGGTTTTTTATTATTATACTCGTTTCTTTATGCAGTGTTGTATTCTAGTTAGCTTTTCATTTAATTTATCTTGCATTTTCTTGCATTAATGTTGGGATGATTGGAAAAGTATCGTTGCTTGGGTTGTATATAAAGTTGTGATATAGTGGAAAACTATTGTACTTTAAGTTCACTTTCTGGGTATCATTTTTATTTTTTCTTAGTATCATTTTTTTTATTATCAGTAACTAGGTATCAGTTTTGTATACTGTAGGTATCAGTTTTTGTGAAATTGAATGATTAATGTTCTAAATTGAATGTATTTTTACTAACGTTTATTTACAGTCTTCTTTGTCTGTTTGTGTTGAATAATAACACTTTTAGCACTCGATTGTCTATTGATTGCTCTTTGTATGATTTGAAGAATGAGATATGTCGATGTTGGTCTCAATTAACTCCTCTTTCTATTCAGATTTCTTATGTACTTGAGGACAAAGTTATTATGGTTGACACTGATTCTGATATTCAGAGTATAATTTGTTTTCAGTTATACAAGAAAAGTTCTTTCTTTGGTTTTACTGTTAAGGTTAAGGGTTCTGAATTGGAATATGTTGATGGTGCTTCTATTTCAAGTTCATCCGTTGTTCGTGCTTCTTCATCTTCTACTGTATCTGTCTGTTCAAATGTTGTTGTTAATGGTAAAAGTTATTTAAAAGATATGTTGAGGAGAGGGTCGACATTAAGCATTTCCAATTTTGTTGGTTTTTGTTTTGGAGGAGCTGAACAATTTAGAGAGTTTTTGATGGCATATCAAATTCAAAAGGGGTATGAATTAGTATTTTTAAAGAATTGTGCAACAAGAGTTACTGTGATTTGCTCTTCATATAAGGATGGTTGTCTTTTCAAAGTCCATGGTTCCTGTGATTCTGGAGAATTGAAAAGGTTCTTTATGAGAAATTTGGTTTCTGATCATTCTTGTGGGGCTGGTCTTAGACATGTGAATAATCCACATATATCTAGTTCGTTTGTTAAATCAATGATTATTGATGAGATCCGCGATTGTCCAAGTAAAAAGCCTAAGGATATTATAGTTGATTTTAAAAGAGAATACAATTTTCAGTTGTCTTATGGTTATGCTTATCATGGGAAACAACTTGCATTGATGGAGTTGCACGGTAATGATGCTTTGTCTTATAACGATTTGAGTTGGTATTTGGAAGCAGTGAAGAAATCTAATCCAGATAGTTATGTTGATATGGATGTTGATCCTTGTAGTAATGAATTTGAAAGGGTGGTTATTGCTTTTGGCGCTTGTTTACTTGGTTTCAAGTCTTGTCGTCCTATGATATTCTTAGATGCTACTCACTTGAAGGGACGACCTGGTGTGTTGATGGGTGCTACTGCAAAAAATGGTGATCAAGGTATGTCTTTGTTTTCAGATTTGAGTTATTTGTATTGAGATCATAATACTTGGCATAATTATTAATATACATTTTTTATCATAATTTGTATTCTGTTGGTATAAGTTTTAAGAAATGTAGTTTATAAGTAGCAAGTTTCTAGTATCAGAATTTTCATTGTATTGAATTGTAAGTTTGTATTTGGTATAATAATTTCATACTGCTAAACAGGAGATTAGTATCAGTTTTTGTATAATCTTAGTATCTGTTTCAAGTATGTTCATATATGGTATCATTTATAGTTATGTAGTATTGAAATTTCCTTTGTATCATAATATATGTCAATTTTTGTTTCTTTGTTGTTTTAGAATGAAGATTACTGTGCATAATGTTGTGGTTATTAATATTTTTTATAATGGTCATATCAGGTTTTAGGTATCAGTTTTGTTACTGTCAGTATCAGTTTTATGAATTGTTTTATATTTATGGTCGTAATTACTTTTAGTTTTTTTTACTAATTATTTTTGCATTTGCAGGTTTCTTCCCTTTAGCTATGAGTGTAGTTTCTGTAGAAAATGTGGATAACTGGACATGGTTTTTGAACCATTTAAAACAAATGCTTCAAGAAGAGCGTACTTTAGTTTTTATGTCAGATCGCCACCAAGGTTTGCTTTCAGGTGTTCGTGATGTTTTTCCTTCAGATTATCACAGTTATTGCTATTTGCATATGGAACAAAATCTTCTTTCAGCAGTGAAAGCCAAAAATGCAAATGTGTCTATTGTTGATCTATTCAAAATGTGTTCTAGAGCTTCAAATCTATATGAATTTGAAGGAGCATATTCTAAGTTTTGTCAAATTGGTGGTGTTGCTGGTGTTAATTTTTTAAAGGATAAGCCATTTGATAAGTGGGTGGATTTATTTTTTCCAGGGAAACGTTATGGCGAATATAGTTCCAATGTTGCAGAAAGTTTTAACAGTTGGATTTTAAATGAACGAACATTGCCTATTACTTTGTGTTTAGATGGTATTCGTGTTAAGATTATGGAACAAATGGCTAGAAGAAGAGAAGAATGTCGTTTGTGGAGAACAAGTCTATGTCCTTCTATGGAGTTACGCTTAGATAAGTTGATTGAAGAAGGATTTGGATGGGATGTATATAAATCTTCTGATTTTGCTTATGAAGTGAAATCTCCAAACTCTCATTGTGTTGATTTGAAGGAGCGGGTTTGTAGTTGCAACCAATGGAAAATTACGGGATTTCCTTGTGCTCATGCTATAAAGTGTATGAACAAGTCTAAGTTGTCTGTATATGATTTTGTCGAGAAGTATTTCACTGTTGATGCTTATCGATGTTCTTATGCCAATGCTATAAATCCTATTCCAAATTATGATAGGCCTATTGTTGATGGTAGCATTCAAGATGTTATCAAGCCACCAAAGGAGAAACGTGGTGCTGGTAGACCATCAATCAAGCGCAAAGGAGGATTTTCATATTTTCAGAACAAGCAAAATAGATGTGGAGAGTGCAAGCAGTTTGGTCATAATAAACGGAATTGTCAAGCTTCAAAGAGGATTTGATTTTACATTTTGAATTTGTTTAGATTAATAAGTGGTTGTGTGACTTGTTTTGATTGTTTACTGTAATTGAACCTTGTTATTAATTTGTGTTAAGTATAGCATATTATCAACTTGATTTTAATTTCAGCTATGTAGTATAAATGATAGTATCAGTTTTAGTATTAGTTATATGTTTTTACAGTATCAGTTTTGGTGTTTATTTATTTATTTATTTCAAACATTTGTTTTGATATTTGTTGCATACTGTTAACTTCAGTTGTTTAGTATCATGTTACGCATTCTGTTGGTATAAATTATGGTATCATTTTTTCTTTGTGTGATATCAGTTTTGTTTAATTTTGTATATTTTAGTTATTTATAATAAAGTAGATATTATAGTATATGGGATATGATAATCATTGTGTAATTGATTGAAGAAGATGATTGAATTGATATATGCTTTCTTTTTGGTCGGAGATAATGTTTGTTTGATTGGATATAAGGACTTTAGTATCAGTTTTGGTTAGTTTTTAGTATCAGTTTCGTGTATTATAATACATTCTACAACAGACATTAGTACTAATTAATAATTATAATGATATCTTGTGTTAGCAAAAACTGGCACTGGCGTTAATTGTTGTTTCATAAAGTATGTTGAGTGTCAGTTTGAGCAAAACTGATACTATTAGTTATTAAAACTGATACCCAGTTACTGTTTGCTATTGATATATGATATGAAATCTTATAATATTATTATACAACTGGTAGTTGAATCATAAAACTGATAATATTATGTAGGATCAATAGTTGCATGATAGAACATTCACTGTATAATCTTGTTATAATATAAACTTCAGGTTAAGAAATGAAAATCAATTACAGCAATTCATTCCACCAGATCATCATTGTTTTTACAGGTAAGATCAACATTGTTTTAAGAACAGAACATCACCAGAAATATGTTCATAGTTTGTACAACAAATTGTACTAATATAAAGCATTGATTGTACCAACATTAAAACAGAAATTAAATTCAACTACATATAACAAAATATCTAAAATGTACATCAGTTCATGTGAAAATAGTAGCACTTTTTGCAAGTTGTTTGATTTGTTCATTTATCTTTCTTCTTCCAAACTTGACATGAATTTGGCTAAGCTCCAGCAGTGCTCTTTGTCAGTTAATATCTGATGTGCAATTCTTGCTCTTGATTTCAGCATTTGTTCAGGGGCTATTTTGAGTGGTATTTGACTTTTGTTCATTGATATGATGAATATCATCACGTATATACCACAGTCAAGTCTGTTTAAAAGAATATTAGCAATATCAGTTTTGTCAGTTTAAGTGTCAGTAGGTATCATTTTGAACAATATAAACAACTTACGTGTCTGATCCTTGTTGTGCACATGGTATCTGATGCATTTCATTTGCCTTCACCTCCTTATCCTGTATGTTTTTCATTTTCCAAAGTTCTTTCAGCATTTCTTCAATTTTATTTCTCTATTGAAGACAAAACAATACAAAGTTAGTTAATGTTCGATTTGTTTAATTAAATTATTTTGTTTCCTAACAAAAATATATCATACCAATATCATTGCCTGCTTTAGACTGGGGTTGTTTCTTTCATTAGAATTCCTTCTTGGACGTCTAGAATCTAGATGACTCCATTCCATTGTTGGGTATGTCAAAGTTACTACTGTCCAATGGTATTCACAATGCAATGGAAAATATATAGCATCTGTGTATTCATCATCCACAATTTGTTCAAGCAAAGGCAGCACTAAAGATTTTATAATTCCATGTATATTGAAAACTATAGCTTGCTGTTAAATAAAAAAATAAGTTAGAATTCAATATATATTTAGCATTTATCATATTATTGTATATTACAGTTTTATTTACCGTCATTATTGTTGTGAATGCATAGTTGTGCTCTTTCAGCCCACATTTAGATAAATACCAGTCAATTATCTACATTAACAACAAGAAAATGTAATTTTTTGTTACTGGTGAAGCAATATTCAATGATAATTAGTATCTTTTGTTTAAATAGTGGTAATATATATTACAAATTACAAGAATAATTAAGCATGAAATATGATGAAACAGCTTCTGGGTATCATTTTTGCACTGACTTAGTATCATTTTTGTACATGCTGTTAAATCAATTGCTACTAGAAAACAAAAGTATGAATTTATATCAACTGCCACTAGGAATTAGTTTTGTACTATTTTGGTATTTTATTTTGTCATACATGATAGTTAATACATAATTCAACTAATAGACCACCACTTTGTAATAAATAGTAATTAGGTATCATTTTTGGCTATAAATAGGTATCAGTTTTGGTACAAATAGCAGTGGACATAGCTATTACACATTATTTTTTGTAATTATTTTTATTGGTAGCAGTATTATTAAACAAAAAAAAAGTGTGTACCGATCCATGTGTGGAATTTTCTTCAAGAAGTTCTTGTAGTACTTTTTTTGTTATTGTACATCCTCCTCTAATTGTGTCATTATCTGTCCATGCTATATCTCTGTTTTAAGAAAATAAGTTACATATCAATTATACAATGTTATTTTAACCAGAAAAATTAGTATATATGTTTGTATACTTACTCTTTTGATGATGTCATAGCAAAGAAAGTTTTGATTGTATTTTGTTGTTCTATATTCAAGTATGCCAAAGTTTTGCTGTAGTGTCCTAGTCCTACATTTGAAAGTGTTGGCTCTATTACTTGAATTGGCATTGGGATTGACTCTTCTGCACTTTCTTTTTCATCATTTTCTTCCAGTTTTTCATCATTTTCATTTGCTTCAGGTTTTTGTTTTTTTGCTGTTTTTTTCCTTCTCTGACCATATTCAAAGCTGAGGCTTTCTCTTTTTTTCCTTGCTCTTTCTTTTATTCTTTTCACATAAGAAGATGGCTTATGAACTATTTGTTTCCTTTTCCGACCAGAAGGTTTTGCTGGTTTGTTTTCTTTGTCCTTTTCTGTTATTCCCTCTTGCAACTGTTGTGTGATATTGAGATTGAAAGATGGAGGTGTTAGGTCTTGTACTACATCACTGTATTGTGCAAATTTGCTCTCTTTATTGGTATCTTCTTCCAATTTTTGAGCCTCTTTTGTATCTTTTTTCATTCCTTTATCTTCATTTGTTTCCAACACTGTTTCATTTGTTTTGTTCAACACTGTTTCAGTTGTTTGATGAACTTGTTCTGTATTAGTGTCAGTAGTTGTGTCTTCAACTTCTTCTACATTTTTTTCAGTTGAGAATCTGTATTAACAATAAGAAGCTGTCAGTTTTTGTTATTGGTGAATGAATATAATATTATTAGTATCAATAATGTTAATAGTGGCGGTTTATGGGTATCATTTTTGCATAGATATCAGTTTTTCAAACACAAAGTAAGTATCAGTTTTTCATACATATAGGTATCAGTTTTGATTTATTTCATAGTGAAAATTGTTTGTAAAATAACCAACCATCAGTTATAATCAAACAACTGATGCATATAAATTGTGCATTATTTTGGTATTAGTTCTCTACTAAATGATGGTGAACATAAATAGTTCAATTTACATACCATTAAGTTATAAGCAATGGAACGTAGGTATCATTTTTTAATAGATTTAGGTATTAGTTTATTTTAACTTATACTCAGAATTATTTATAATATTTATAATATAAGCAAGCATGAATTTGAATCAAACAGTGTTATTTTCAATAGTAAAAAATCATGTACCTGTCAATTTGTGTTATTTTTGCTTGACACTTTGTAGGTTCTTGTTGACACTCTGGATTTTCTTCTTCAATAATTTCAGCTGTGAATGTTTTTTCTTCATTTTGGGCTTCTATATTTAAACATTCATCTTCATTTATTTTATTTGTTGTGTTAACTTTTTCCACATAAGGCTCAGCATTTTTGTCTTCATTCTCTTCTTCATTGCTTTCAGTTGTGGATTTCTTTTCTCTGTTTTCTAATTCTGTTTCTACATGTGCATGTTCATTTAGAATGTTGTCAGGTTCATCTTCCATGTGCTTACTCTCTAGTTCAACTTCTGAATTTTTCTTTTCATTTTCTTCTATTCTTGATTTGAGTTCTTTCAATTGTTCTTTCAATTTCAAATTTTCTTTTTCAACCTTTATCCTCAACTTCTTTTCTTTGTCTAATTGCTTCTTTGTCTTCTTACCTTCTTCTTCCAAATCTTTAATGTGCGTTTGCAAAACATTAAGGCTTACAAAATCTTCAAAAGATCGATCACTCTGTTCGGCTTCTTCAATTTTTCTTTTTTTCCTTTGGTTTTCTTTTCTTTTGTCACTTGATTCTTCTTTTATCGATCCTGTTTGGAGTAGCTTCTGTTCATGTGGAAGAATATTGCTTATTTCTTTCACCTGTGTAATTGAAATAGTAATTTTGTTTTAAAATTTAAATGAAAATGTTTTATGCTAATATGTTGTAACTTATAAGTTATAACTGACATTAATAAGTGATTAGTTTAATAGAATAAAATAGAATAGTAATGAAATTTTGTTTTAAAATTTAAATGAAAATGTTTTATGCTAATATGTTGTAACTTATAAGTTATAACTGACATTAATAAGTGATTAGTTTAATAGAATAAAATAGAATAGTAATGAAATTGATACTATGTACACTTACTAATGATTGTGTGCAGTGTTAAAAATGATACCAAGTATTATTGTATATTATAATTGATACTGTGCAAAATGACAAGATGTACTATGCTGAGGAAAAAATGATACTAAACAAAAATTTAAAGCTACAAATTGAAACTGATACTAATCAGAAGCTAAAGTGATACTGCAAAGAGACATATGTGATACTATGCAGAGACAAATAATTATTCTAAGTGTTGAAACTGATACTACAGACAGAGAGAACATAAAATGTACACTGATAAATACTACTGTAAGTAAGAATTAACTTTAACTTACATTGCCAACTTTTATATCATTCAACAATTGTTTCACAACAATGTCTTTAAGTTTTCTTACATCCCATCGTGCAAATCTGGGTAAATCTTCAGCAAGTTGCTTTCTTGGTTGAATAAGGTTCATTTTCTCACAGATGCAATACTATAAAAATTTAAAGATATAATTAGATAAGAATGTTGAATATAACAATTTTTTAAATTAAAAATATTTTGCATAACACATCTTACCAATGGAAGCATTGAACATCCAGACATGTTTCTTGGCTTAGAGATAAACTTTTTTACAAATTTACTAAAATTTTTCTCTATTGTTTGTGGCCATGAGATAGTTTGCATTGTTTCACTGTCAATCAAATAGGGTAGAATTCCCCATCTCAGCTTTTGTTGGTTGTTGGGAAAGAAAAATGTCAACAGTATTTGCATTACTATCAACAAGGGGAGATCTTCTTCATTTTCTTTTTTCCTTTTTGATATTTCTTGTTTTATTCTTCTTTCCACAACATTTCTTGTTATGTAAGTATTTGTGCCAAAGTTTCTAGTTGCAAAGTCTTTGCAGTCTAGTGGAATGGTTCTGCTCGTCAATTTTTTTGTTGGTTCTATGTTTATTCCTTTTAATGGCAGACCAAACAGCAAGCTTATATCTCTGGTAGTTACCTTCATTTTGTCTTCTCCTAAGATGAAGGTATCAGTTTCCATACAGTAGCAGTTGTATAAAGCATCCAAGTTTTGTTGATGCTTTTTGCACTCTTTCATTGTTATTTTTTCTTCATAGATGACTTTGAAGAAGTTGTAAAATGGTGTCTTCTTTAAGATGTCAAATTGCTTTTTGGTCAATCCATTTTTTTCTTTGACCAGTTTTAATATCTTGAAGATAGCTTGTAAGCCACATCTATAAGCAGTTTCTAGCTTAACATGTTCCAATTTTGCTATTTGTTTTGTTGTTTGATCTGATGTTGCATGCATGCTTTTACGACAAGGATTGACAAAATCATCATCGTCCTATTTCATGAAAATTTGGCATTAAGTTGTTAGTGAAACAAACAGCATTGAAACAAAACAATATATAACATGATATACCGGTTTCAGTTTCTACAAACATGAGATAAAACATGTTATTTTTATTTAACTAGAATTTGCTATCATTTTTGCTAAATGTAGGTATCAATTTTTTAATAATTATGGTTGAAATACTTCTAAGATTGGTACATAATAACTTCAAAAGAAACATCCTGCATGTATAATTTTTAGCTTATATTTGTGTTATTTTGGTTGCAAATTACAATGACAGTAATTTGTACAATTAAAAGTACAAAGTTTACAAAAGATAAAGTGAGTAGCATGTTTATAAGGTGTATGCATCAGTTTGGTTCTAACAAACAGTATATCAATTTTAAGATATGATGTCCATAAAAACAGATAGTAGGTATCAGTTTTTCATTTCATTGATTTCAATTTTATATTTGTGATAGTGGGTATTGTTTTATGAATATACCTATATCAGTTTTGTTATAAAGTATATATTTTTTGTTTAAATTATGAAGTTTTGTCTTCAGTTAAACAAACAATAGGTTCATTTTTTGAAATATAGGTATCAGTTTGTTATACAGTGGGTATCATTTTCTGAATTATAGGTATCATTTTATTGAAAAATTACAACATTGTCAAATGAACTAAAACATTTTATACAATGGGTACCATTTTGTAAGAATTTAGTTTCGGTTGTACTAGAAAAAAGATGGTGAAATAATTTGTAAACTAAAATGAGACAGCTACACACAATTAGACTATAGGTATCATTATTGCAGTATGTTGGTATCAGTTTTTATTTGTGTGCTTAATTTAATTTTCCTAAATACAAAGTATCACATTAATTCTAACAGATGTTTGGTATCATATTTTCAATATATTAGTATCAATTTTGTAACAAATAGCAATGAAATCTATTTTTAAACCAACTAATCTTTGACTTCTACCAAACTAACTATCACTTTTTGAACATGAAAATCTTTTTTAGTGATATGGCTTGTACATTTACCGTGTTCGCTTGTTCGTCTTCAGATTCCTCAACAGCTATTTGCTTTGCCTTATTTGTTTCTGCTTTTTCCTGTTATATATATTAACAATATTAAAATACATCTAAAGATTAAATAGTATCAGTTTTATAACTGAATGGTATTAATTGCCTTTTGAAGTTGCTGCTGAATTATTTTCTCATTTTTTTTCTTTGATCTTAATTCTCTTTTTTGCATTTGTTGTCCAGTTGATTTGTCACCAGCTGTTTTTCCCTGCATGGTTTCTTCATTCTTCAGTAAAATAAGTTCAATAGTATCATAATCAATGTACAATGGATTTGTTATGCTACATTTAATAATATCATTTACCTTTTCTTCTGTTCTGTTTTGTTCGTGTTTCCTTTTTGTTCTTCTTTCCCTTTGTTGTTGTATACCTTCTTCCATTAGGCTTTTTGATAGTTTTAATTTTGTTGATTTCTGCTGCGTCTCAACTGCTAGGTTTTCAATTTCGTCTCGATTCTTAGATTTAGTTTCTTTGTTTCCAGATTCGAGCTGATGATCAAAATGAGGCGCTAGGGTATTAGGTTTTTGTCGAATATCATATTGAGGGGATAAGGTATCAGAATCGTTCTCAAACTCTGCTTGTTCTTTATTTTCTGATGAATGCGATTGAGATGGAGGTAGCGATCTTGATGTGGTTTCGTTCGCCATTTTTTCTTAATTTTAATTTTGTACCGTGAAGATGAGTGTGGATTTCAAAATTGCACTGGAAGACGAATGAACGGAATGGAAATATGTTTTGAAGCGCGAATGGGCTCTGGGCCTGTCCTTTGGAAGAAATTTTTTTGTGCCGGTCCTTATGACTAAAATTTTTAAATAATTTGTCCTTTAAAAAAAATTCCCCTTTATAAAATTTGGTCATAATTTGATTTGGACTTTGAAATGAATGTAAATCAAGAATTTGAGAATTTAATAACCGATGATTTCAAACTTTGATTTGAAAGTTTTAAAGTGTATAATATTTAAATATTTTCAAAATAAAAGAATCATTTCAAAAAATTTAAAAGTTTAAATCAGTGCTATTCTCTTTGTCGCTGGAAAATAATTTCGGTGATGACGGCCGCATCATCGACATTCATTTTCGGGTTTCGAAGTGGAGAGACAATCAGTAGCTTGCTACACTTTTGTTTTGAAATGAATTTGATTTGAATTTCTAAAGTATGACTTGATTTATAATATATATATAAGTATATGATTATAAATTTGATTGGATATATAATATTTATATTTATCTCTAAATTGTTTAAATTTAATCGGAAATTTAATTCTTAATTCTTTTAAGGGATGATTTCAATTATTAAATGAAACCAAAATTTTGAATAAACATTTAAACTTAAGCTAATTAAATTGGGAAATTTTATTGGTATAATACCCGATTTCATTATATATAACTTACCTAAAATTTTCAAAAGTTAACTATGTAATTGAATATTATACAGTATAAAATGATGTTAAAGGAATTTATAAATAAATTTGAGTGGTTTTAAATAGGGTAAATATACTTAATAAATGTGATAGGATATATTAAGTAGAATAAATTTAATAATAATTTGAAAAAATAATAATAATAAAAGTAAAATAAAATATGATTAAAAAAAACTATTCAAATTTACGATCTTTGTAATTTTTGATTTAAGATAATTGGATAGTATACAATATAAATTGTCTTTATAAATAAAATTTGAGTGCGTATAAAAATGTTATACACTTAAAGTTTAATTATAAATGATTAATAGAGATAAATATAATACTAGTTTAGTTAAATAATAAATGGATTAATGAAATAAATTGTTGTTTGAAATAAATTTTGTAACAAACAATGATAAATTGAAAATAAACCAAGTTAATGAAATTTCTAGAATTTAAAGTCAATAGCTGAATATAAATTAATTTAAATTTAAAATTTCATGGTTTAAATTAATTGTTTTATTCGTTTTCCAATCTATTTTCTTCTAGTTACTTCTATTCTCCTACCTCCTTTCTTTTCGAGGACGAAAAGTTTTGAGTGGAGGAGAGTGTAACAACCCGGATATTTTAATGGTTTTAATTAATTTAATTAATTGAAATTTTGTGAAACTTTAAACGATAAAATTTTGAGATATAAATTTGATACTTGGAATGCATCTAGTTAAACATAGCAACCGGTAAATTTTCGTCCGAAAATATGAAAGTTTATTTCGTGCATAAATTTACTTCAATTAATCAGTTAAAAAGCGACGAAAATAAATGTTTTCGAAACCAAAATATTTTTACATAGAAAAATTCTAAACCATCTTCTGAACAAGTCGTCATTTTTCGTTTTTCCAAATTCGGACTTCTTTAGCTCCGTCGATCTTATTTTTCAGCGTTTTTCCTGCATTTTTTCGCTAGTATAGAAATTTCAAAAATTTTATAATTCGATCTTATTGCTGACATCTGTATACCGCTTTGATCGTCTCGTTCTCCTAATTTTTACGGTATAATTATTTGTGTGTTTCGTCATCCGATACGAAATGGGATCTGCGAAACGACCAACAGTACCGGTGCTGTGTTTTCTTCATTTTGCCTTTATTTGTCTTCGGTATAATTCCAACGGTCACCGCATTTAATATTTCTAGTAATCATCATTTGTGACCTTTCCGTTCATAACATTTCAAGATTTCCAATATGTTCCGTTCGTTGCTTTTAATTAAAGAAATATATATTTTGCATTAGTAATCTCTCAGGAACTCACCCGTCTCTTCTGTTCATTCCTCTCCCCTCTTCTCTTCTCTTAACGCACAACCTCTCTTCCTTTTCTCCATTCGCCCAAGCACACCCGCGCACACGTGAAGCTCCCCACCAATCGGCCTCTGATATTCCTTCAACAGCCGAGCACCCAAACTCAGCCAAGTTCCTCCATTTTTCTCCACTCGCCAGCTGCTCGTCTCCAACCCATATATTCATCACCGCCAAAACCTCATTTTTCCCTGATAGCTCACCATCTCCACGTTACACCTCGTTTTCGCCTTCGACCGAACTGACCCCGCTTTATCACTCCAGATCTCGGCCAAGTCCAACCGTGGTCGCAGCTGCTCCTCCCTCTACCAATGCCTTAACACCCGAGACCATCTTCTTACCCCAACACCGCGATCTCCTCCACCAACCGACTGCCTGGCCGAGTAGTTTCCCTAGCACGCGCATCTTTCCTCTCTTGCTTTTCTCTGTAAGTATATATATTTTAAGTTAAACTGTATATGAGTTTACGGTACACATGTTTAACAATATTGGATTTATACATTTGTCATATATTTTATAGGTTAGTTAGCTGCTAGTATGTACAGGCTTATAAAAGTATAAAGGCATATAACGTATGTCTCTGTTTTATTTAATATTTTATAGATTTATGTAAGTTGTGTGTTTTATATCTTGACATAATTGTTGCTTTCTATCCTAGTATCTACTTACATATATAAAGTGTCAGATGTATGTATATAGCATAGCTGGCTTTGGCGTGGATATAAGTATAAAAGATTCATAGATATGTGTTTTCAGTACCTATGTTTCATTAAAATATACGTATATGTTAAAAACTTGGATTTTTGACTTACATACAGATTTCGAAATATAACATATATGTTTTATTTTAAAGTGATAATAGTATTTGGGTTTGGATAATTGTTGTTTAATAATTTTACGTGTCAGTACACTTAGTTCAAATTGTCGTATCTGCATATACCTATTTATATAAGTGATTCGGCTTAAGCTTTGTTTTGTTAAGTTGTTTTAAATATAAACATATTAGCCTTTGTTGCTTGTAAATTTTTATATATATAGTATATTTTGGTGGCATCAAATTTCGACTTGTATGATATGGACATTGTTTTAAAAAAATGTATGTATGATGTATAATGAAAGAATCACATTAATACATATATATTTAATATATACTTAAATTTAAAATATGCTTTGATATATATGGTTATATATAAGACCAATAGGTCTATTATCTTCGTCGATCCAGTTCTGATTTTTATTCGTCCATTTCCATTCATCAGTTTTGTTCGTCGAATCGTGCCAATCTAGCTTGCTTTGGAAATCGTCACTTGGAGTTGGTCAATTTCACAATTCAAATCGTAGCATGTTGTGTTGTCTGTCTTCATGTGTTCTCTAGCCTCGAAAGGTGAGCAATCGCTCATGATTAATGTTCTTTTATTTATTAAACCTGATTTCAATTGAAACGACAATTGAAATATGCTACTGTTATTTATGCTATTAACTGTACCAGTTCACCTGTGACATCTGACACCATTATCTGTTAATTATACGATGATAATCCCGTTTGGTTGATAAGTGATTGATTGTTTGTTGTTTATATTGGAGGTTAAATTGTAATGTATAAAGTGATAAATAGTATGCAATTGAATTTGACGAAGGATAGTTAAAAATTTGAATCGACATATGTGTTGAATTTGATTTGTTAAATTTGTATAATATGACCCCTTGAATGTTTAATTATTTGACACGTAGTAAAATAGTTAATTCCCCTTGAACCATTTGAATTTATGTTGTATTAACTGATGAAGTATGAAATTGAATAATTGATGTCAAGTGTAGAATTGCATAGAATAATTAGTATAATAATCTTTAATCTACATGAAATGATAGTGTAGATTCTAGAAATAATTATATTAATTCGCACAAATAACAATGTGAATTAATACGGTTATTTCGGGATTATTTGAATTGATTATTGGATTGATATTGATTGTTGTTCTTGCTTGTTTATTTACTTTGACACCATCCCAGTTATCACACTGCAAGTTCCCTTTGCTATGTTTTGATTTTGAATTGAATTGGAATCGGGTTGAAATGATAAATACCCAAATGAACTTGACCTAGGATAGAGAATTAAATAAAACCCGATTGGTCAATAATTTGATTTAAAAATAAAATGAAGATTTTATTTGAATAAATAATATGTTTTGAAACGAAGTTGGAATTTGAATTTTAATGAAAGGAAATGTTAATATTTAATAATCTGAATCAAAATATTAACATAGTAGATGATGAATGAACGTTGTTTTAAAATTTGGAATTATTAATAATTAAGTTTGAAATTATTTAATAATTAAGTTTTGAAATTATTAAGTAATTAAATAAGATTGAATTATTTAATAATTAAATAAATTGAATTCTTTAATAAGTGGAATTGAACTTCTTGAATAATTGAAATTGAGTTTCTTTATTAATTAAGTTTGGAAAATTATTTAAGTAAGTAAATAAGTGAAATTGAATTTCTTTAACAAGAAATAAAATGTGATTTATTGAAATTAATGTAAGACTTGAAATTTAAAGAATTTGATTTGATGAATTTAATTCAATTTGTAAGTTTTGATATAAGGAAGTTGAATTTAAATAATGGATTTAATGAATTGGAAATTAAATAGAAATTGTTTTGAATGGCAAATTTACTTAATGAATATTGAATGAAATCGATAAATGAATTTAAATTGATTTAAATGTTAAATTAAATTAATTTAAATGATTTCGGAACGAAACTTATATACGAACTTGAATCAATATTTGAATTGTTTAAATAGAAATTGAAATTGAATTATAAGATTTTGAAATCATGAATTTGGAAGTTTTGAAACGTAAATTATGGAAATTGATTTAGAAAGACAAATGAAATGTTGATTTACAAATTCTATTTGAAATTGAAATTGATTTGGTTTTGGAATATATAAACGACCAATCGGTGTAATAATTACGGAAGTTATTAAAGAGACCGGAATCGGTTAGGGACATACTCACTGTCTAAACCGAAAACCACTTTAATAACTATACGCGGAGTGTGATCCAGAATGAAGTGGTTGGAATGATGTACGTGATGATTGAAGAAAGAGAACGATAATGGATAGCCTTGACACTTGTGTCAAATTGGAAATGACTAAAACAGGAGCCGTGCCGGGCCAAATGGGGGCTAGCTACCTCGAGCGAACACACTTCTTCGAAACTACTCATTACTTGTTGTCGATTGGTGCACCCTTGATTTGGGAGTGTTGTTTCGCGGTGTTGCGATCGCTGCGGCGATGCGTTTTCACCAGTCCGGATCAGGCAAACGGTAGTTTCACTACCTTGGGTATTGCCTCATGTGCCTTGTCATACTTGGATCCCTATATACGCGACCACTACGAATTTGTTTTGTGTTATACCTATGGAGTACTCCCTGATATCCCACTAGTTTACGGTGGAGTTTACTGTGCTGTATAGACTATAATGCTTGTATAAAATGTGTTAAGGGGGATAATGGTAACGCCTTAACACTATTTTGATATCTTATATTACTGATAGACATTATCTACTTAGCGTATACTACTACCTAGTAGATAGTTTAACGGATCCTTAGAGAATGGTGATTCCAACATCCTTTGAGTTATTGTATTTCAATGGTTATTTCACTTGAGTTGGATTTATTGATATAAGAATGTTAATCCTGACTCGAGTGTTTTGTGTTTTGCTTTACGCTCGGGTCAGACTGAGTGGTTCAGCTTTTGAAACTCACCTTTGGAGTTGGAGCTTCGCTTGGAGATCCAGCTATCTATCCAGCTTTTAGATATTCAGTTGATTCCAGTGATATATTCAGATATTGTATTTGACTATTGTATTTGAGACTTCCGCTGTACTTTATTTAACTCTGATATGTATATAGTAGCTTCATGAACTACTATCTTTTGCTTCCGCTGCATTTATTATTCTGTGTCTGTGATCTGTGATTATTTATTTACTGTATATGTTCAGTTTTGCCAAATTTATAATTAACAACGCGGTATTTTGAATTATTCAAGTCCGACTGACGCGGTCCGTTACAGCTATAGTACCGAGAGTCATGTATATATCATTGAGAATTCAATGAAGTTGCACAAAATTATTTGAAGTGATTTCTTCCAAATAATTTCTTTTTTTGACGAAGAGATCCGATGCTTAAATAATTGTAAAGAACCCTCCATTTTGCACTTGCAAAAAAGGAGCAAAGTCGAAGTTCCAATCCATAGCCTTGGAGGTTTCATCTGAGGTTGTTTATTATGTACTCAAGACAACAAAAAGAGAGATATTAATAGAAAAAGTGCGGGGGTTGGGTGCAAATTCCAAATGAATGTTATGTGAGATTAAGTTAGGTATAATGAGCCCAAAATCTATCAAATTTTGTGCCGTTCTTTCATACTTTTCCAAAATAAACGAAGTTAACTCACATGTTTATGTGTGTAAAGTATTATTTATGCATACGAGTACATAAGCACGCCCAAGTGGGCCTGCATTTAACCACAATGTGCATGCATTTTTATTTGTACATGTGGAAGTAGATTTGATAGAATCATCCCCACATTTGAACGCCGCCTAGGCAGAAACTGCTATTTTTTTTGTTCTGACTGCAATAACTTCTTCATACTAACTCGGAATCAGGCAAAACTTCGACCGATGAATTCCTACCTAAATTACAGACAATATGGTACACTCGGATACTTCATCTTGTGAACGCACACTGTAGTTCTCTAAGGGGACTGACAGTTTACTTAGAAAATAACATGGCACAACATCCTCATATTTGAACTCCGCCTAGTGCAGAAGCCGCTATTTTTTTTCCGGGCTGCTATATTTTCTTCATACTAACTTGGAATCCGGCGAGACTTCGACATATTAACTCTCACCTAAATTACAGACAATATGGAACACTCGGATACATCATCTTATGAACGCACACTGTAGTTCTTCATGGGGACTGACAGTTGTACTTAGAAAATAACAGGCTAACACATCCCTATATTTCAACTCCGCCTAGTGCAGAAGCCGCTATTTTTTTGTTCAGACTGCAATAACTTCTTCATACTAATTCAAAATCCGGTGAGACTTCGATCAATTAACTCCCACCTAAATTACGGACAATATGGAACACTCGGATACTTCATCTTGTGAACACACACTGTAGTTCTCCATGGGCACTGACAGTTGTACTTAGAAAATAACAAGATACCACATCCCTACATTTGAACTCCGCCTAGTGCAGAAGTCGCTATTTTTTTGTTCAGACAGCAATATTTTCTTCATACTAACTCGGAATCCGGCGAGACTTCGACCGATTAACTCCCACCTAAATTATGGACAATATGGAACGCTCGGATACTTTATCTTATGAACGCACGCTGTAGTTCTCCATGGGGACCGACGGTTGAACTTATAAAATAACAGGCTACCACATCCCCGTATTTCAACTCCGCCTAGAGTAGAAGCTGCTATTTTTTTTGTTCAGACTGCAATAACTTCTTCATACTAACTCGGAATCAGGCGATACTTTGACCGATGAACCCCCACCTACATTACGGACAATATGTAACACTCGGATACTTCATTTTGTGAACGCACACTGTAGTTCTCCATGGGCACTAACAGTTGTACTTAGAAAATAACAGGATACCACATCCCCATATTTGAACTCCGCCTAGTGTAGAAGCTGCTATTTTTTTTTGTTCAGACTGCAATATTTTCTTCATACTAACTCGGAATCCGGCGAGACTTCGACCGATTAACTTCCACCTAAATTACGAACAATATGAAACACTCGGATACTTCATCTTGTGAACGTACACTGTAGTTCTCCATGTGGACTGACAGTTGTACTTAGAAAATAACAGGCTACCACATCCCCATATTTGAACTCCGTCTAGTGTAGAAGCCGCTATTTTTTTTGTTCAGACTGCAATATTTTCTTCATACTAACTCGGAATTCGGCGAGACTTCTACCGATTAACTCCCACCTAAATTACGGACAATATGAAACACTCGGATACTTTATCTTGTGAACGTACACTGTAGTTCTCCATGGGGACTGACAGTTGTACTTAGAAAATAACAGGCTACCACATCCCCATATTTGAACTCCGCCTAGTGCAGAAGCCGCTATTTTTTTTGTTCAGACTACAATATTTTCTTCATACTAACTCGGAATCTGGCGAGACTTCGACCAATTAACTCCCACCTAAATTACGGACAATATGAAACACTCGGATACTTCATCTTGTGAACGCACACTATAGTTCTCCATGGGGACTGACAGTTGTACTTAGAAAATAACAGGCTACCACATCCCCATATTTGAACTCCGCCTAGTGCAGAAGTCGCTATTTTTTTGTTCAGACTGCAATAACTTCTTCATACTAACTCGGAATCAGGCGATACTTCGACCGATGAACTCCCACCTACATTACGGACAATATGGAACACTCGGACACTTCATCTTGTGAACAGACACTATAGTTCTCCATGGGCACTAACAGTTGTACATAGAAAATAACAGGATACCACATCCCCATATTTGAACTCCGCCTAGTGCAGAAGCCGCTATTTTTTTTGTTCAGACTGCAATATTTTCTTCATACTAACTCGGAATCCGGCGAGACTTCGACCGATTAACCCCCACCTAAATTACGGACAATATGAAACACTCGGATACTTCATCTTGTGAACGTACACTGTAATTCTCCCTAGGGACTGACAGTTGTACTTAGAAAATAACAGGCTACCACATCCCCATATTTGAACTCCGCCTAGTGCAGAAGCCGCTATTTTTTTTGTTCATACTGCAATATTTTCTTCATACTAACTCGGAATCCGGCGAGACTTCTACCGATTAACTCCCACCTAAATTACGGACAATATAAAACACTCGGATACTTCATCTTGTAAACATACACTGTAGTTCTCCATGAGGACTGACAGTTGTACTTAGAAAATAACAGGCTACCACATCTCCATATTTGAACACCGCCTAGTGCAGAAGCCGCTATATTTTTTGTTCAGACTGCAATATTTTCTTCATACTAACTCGGAATCCGACGAGACTTCGACCGATTAACTCTCATCTAAATTACGGACAATATGAAACACTCGAATACTTCATCTTGTGAACGTACACTGTAGTTCTCCATGGGGACTGACAGTTGTACTTAGAAAATAACAGGCTACCACATCCCCATATTTGAACTCCGCCTAGTGTAGAAGCCGCTATTTTTTTTGTTCAGACTGTAATATTTTCTTCATACTAACTTGGAATCCGGCGAGACTTCGACCGATCAACTCCCACCTAAATTACGGATAATATGAAACACTCAGAAACTTCATCTTGTGAACGTACACTATAGTTCTCCATGGGGACTGACAGTTGTACTTAGAAAATAACAAGCTACCACATCCCTATATTTGAACTCCGCCTAGTGCAAAAGCCGCTATTTTTTTTTCCAGACTGCAATAACTTCTTCATACTAACTCGGAATCAGGCGATACTTCGACCGATGAACTCCCACCTACATTACGGACAATATGAAACACTCAGATACTTCATCTTGTGAACGTACACTGTAGTTCTTCATGGGGACTGACAGTTGTACTTAGAAAATAACATGCTATATTCCCATAT
Source organism: Allium fistulosum (assembly GCA_030737815.1). NCBI lineage: Eukaryota > Viridiplantae > Streptophyta > Magnoliopsida > Asparagales > Amaryllidaceae > Allium > Allium fistulosum. The sequence continues at coordinate 599,771,097 of CM060908.1, forward strand.
TTGAATACTATTTCTCTATAAGATGTAAACGGGTATATTTGGAATTTCAAAAAGACACTGAGTAAATCTATTCAATAAATTCTTTTTATTAGTAGTAAAGAAGTAAAGATAACCATTATTTCACAATAAAATAACTCATTATCAATTTTCTTTGCACAACGTGCGGACATGCCTAATTAAAAAGAATGGAGAATTAATTTAAAGGACAAAAATTTGTATATTTTAGCCTCAAGGACACGACCTCAATATCTTAACCATAAAGACAAACATTCTCCTAAAAAAAACCATAAGGGCAAACATTCTTCCAAAATTATTCATAAAGACAAACATTCTTCCAAAACTGCCACTGAACTAAAAACTAATACCTAAAAACTGCTACCGATAACTACAAACTGATATCTAAAAAATACTATCAATAACTAAAAACTGATACCTAAAAAAGTTGTCATTTAGCTAAAATAATGGTCTGGCTAGTCGTTTGCATACAAACGCAATATCGCCTCTGTGAGAGGGCTATATTGCAAAATCTTCTTCCTTAAAACTGCTGTCAACTTTGTTAGCTCCGCTCTTTTCCTCTAAATTCGCAGAATAATGTATTTTGAGAAATAAAAGATTCATGTGTACTATTAATATCAATCTTATCAAATCAGGCCCCAAAATTACCCTAAATTACTCTCCATGTCTTCACAAATCACGATCCATCATCAACTTTCGATCATCAAATTTAAACCTACGACGGCGGCGCCATTTTCCGGATCGCATTTCATCAGTAGACGACGTATGTTTCTTCACATCTAAGTAATTATATTTTTTTTTTCAATTTTTTACTGTCTATATGCGCTAAACTGCGAATACAACCTTTATACTATTTGTATATTTGCTGCAGAAAAAAATGTACAAGTGATTTAGTACAAATCGACTTTATTTAGTATTTTTAGTAACAGTTTGTACTAAATGCTATTAGTATTCATACATGAGCTTTACTCGATAAAACTATAATTATAAAAAAGAACGTTAATTTTTTAAAAATGGATTGATAGCTAAAAAGCACTTGATCATATTGGCATTATTCTCATTTTCAAAGCTAAACTTAACTTTTTTCATATTCATAAACCTACTTAAGATGTTAATTTTCAATACATGCAACCCGTTCTCATTAATAAAGTGGTTATGTAGGATTTTGGGGATGTTTCCTTTGGATTTGGTGAGTTGGATGAAATGCCGGAAAATGATCCATTTTATATGATGTATTCAAGTGGCGATGAGAGCGATACAGATATGGTGCTGAACCCGATAGGTGATGTGGACTTACCATTGAACAATGAGCGTAATCATGTGGACACTCCGGAGGCTGCTTTGACTTTGGCCGCACATCGATTTGCTTCTATTCAACGAGGGCATAAAAGAAAGAGGTACTGGTTTGGAGTCAATGCTTGTTGCGTACAGTTCGTATGACCAATGGTATATTGTTGCATCTTAAACCAAGTTTAAGTCAAAAACTGTTTCTTAGGTTAGAAAGTTGTAATATTCCAGTGTTGAATAATTGATGAATTAAGACTGAGATTTTAAGTTATTTAGATTACTGAAATTTCTTAAAGCATCGCATAGCACAAGTCATGTGATCAATATGAATGGTTTTGACTATACAAAAACGACTCGAAAAATGAAAACAGTTGTGTATGAGCTCAAATCCTTTGGTCTCATTTTTCCCATATTCCCATTTGCACAGCAGATGCCCACCATTTATTAGCAATTTTTTTTTCGAATTAGTTAAAATATCTTTTTAATCAATCTAGCCCACTTTTCAAAATATATAACACATTTAGATTTGTTTTAAAACATATTACATAAATATGTCTGTTTTCGCCATGATAACATTCACTCAACAAGTTTCTCCTGGTTCACTTTGAAATTGCGTTAGGAGAATTTCCATTAGAAAATTATGACAGTGGCTTACTTCCAAAATGTACCAAGAGAAATTCTTCAACAAAAATATGCAGTTTGGCACAATCTCAAAGTGCGTTGGTAAGTGCCAACTCGGAAAAAACATTCCTGTATTTGCGTGAAGTTTTGAAATGAGCTTGATTTTTTGTAACTTTTGAACAGTGGGCTAAATTGATAAAATCCAATTATAAAAAAAATAGATGGTTGAGATTCATAGGTACATAGTACATGGTAAAATGGAACTAGAGGAATAATCTACCCTTATCTATTATTGAGGAAAGCGAAGGGCAAAATTTTGAAACAAGTGCAGAATTAAACTGATTGGAACAATAGACTCCATTCAAAACTTATTTCTTTAATAGGTTTTGTTTTTACCAATTTAGAAAATATAATCGAACACTGTTAAAGTGCTCAAGTACCATTTTTCTTCACAAATTTATTGTTGCGCACTATTCAAAGTGCTCAAATACTACTTTCTTTCCATATATTGTTCTTGTGCACTTTCAAAGTAAGTTCAATTTTTCTCTCACATAATTGTTCTTATGCACCCTTCAAAGCATCATCCACGCCTCGAAGAACTAAACTTGACGATAATCCAATTCGGTTTGGTACAAATCTGACCGGTACATATTTTCGTTCGGTGTATTCTGTCCGGTTCAAACGGTCTAGTGCTCAACAACACAAACAGACCGGTACTGAACAACAAAAACGATTCGGTAGTTTATAGTCTATACCTACCGAACACTAAAAATGGTCCGGTAGTATGAAAGTGGCGGAAAAAAAACGGTCTGATAGTTGTCTTACCGAACCGATTAGCTACCTAACCAAATACAACCAGACAAATTGAGTTAAACATGGAAAATGTCTATTCTATAGGAAACTCTGGATTGATTTTTTTACAACTTCATTCTAATAAAATATAAATACCCCATGGATGAGCAGTAGCGACATAGAAGTCTTGAGACTTCTACTATCACTGAACAAAAGATACCAAGCAGAATTTTTGGAATTGTATTTTTCATTTCTTTTGATCAATTAATCATTGTATTTGCACATTTGCATTGTACTTGAGATCTAAAAGGATCATAGTGGATGTAGACAATCTTTTGCCGAACCACTATAAGTTATATGTGTTTTTTGTTTCCTGCACTGTTTATTTTATAACATCTGTCTCTAATCTGCTCTCTACAAAACACCGTTTCACAGTTAAATAACAGCTGTACAATACACCTAGTACCTACAGTTCTGCCTAATTCCTTAGAGGTGTTTGTCCTTTTTTGCGCAAACAGTGCTCAAGTAGATTTTCCGATCTAGTGAAAACCCTCCACAAAATTTTTTGAAAGGATCTTTCTTATCGCTTATTTCAAACTTTTGTCCAAAAACTAATGGAACTATGTAAATAAGATGTAAAGAAGAAAGCAGTTTTATCAATTAGACAGTTAATATAAACACATCTTTCAATCGTGTCGCAATGTTGTTAAGGTATTTTTTAGAACTGAATTCAATGCAGCATCATCAATTATTATTCTCAGATAGCTAACTGCGGCGATTCATATTAAGATAAGAATAAGTGAATTTGTCACTAGTCACAATCAATGGCCTGCTGAAATTATCTCATTCTTAACTCATGAGAATTACTTCACGGTATATTCCTAGAAAAATTTATGTGATAAGGACTTATTATTGGTGCATGCTCGCGAAGTTGTATAACCACAACTCTTATAGAAAGTAATATGTTTCAATCTGAAATAAATTGACAGATTTCCTGTTATTTCATCCATCTTCTCTGATTACCACATGGCTTATTTGTTCATTTATGATGAACTACCTAGTGTTAAGCTCACCCAGTAAACCAGATAGGTATATTTATATGTTTGTTATCTCTTGCATACGAATTTAGAGGATGTAACTTGTACTTGGCTATGTTTGCTGGTTTCTGGAAAATATTCCATCATTCATGCCCAATACATGCATTCAAAGCATGTACTGGAAGCACATAAACATTCCTTATGGGATAGTATGAATTTAATTTGTTGAACCCCGATGAAGGAGCTAGTAAAAAAGTAAATAAATGAATGAATGTATAGAATCACCTCTTTATGAACCATACAAATATGAATTTCTCCATTCCTTTTATTGCCAGGACTAATCGAGGTGTTATAATTAATTTGGTACTGGTTGCCTTCTTAGCTCTGTTTCTTTCATTTGTTGACTGGTGCTCATGGAAAATTGTTAGAATGCCACTGGAACCGTTCTACCTGACTCAACCTTTCTCAGTATCAATAATGATGTCGGTATGTGCTGGATGCTTATTTGTTCCTATAGCTGATAGCTTGAAAATAATAAGGTTACTTAGAAAACCAGATCCTCTAAGATGTTTACTCAGAAGAAAACGCCCGACTATGGGTGGATTATATTTTGTTCCCGTAGGAGTATCTATTGCTGTAAGCATAGCAAGAAAAAGTTCTCTTTACGTTAATGCTGCAGCAGCAGTCACTCTTGCATTTGGAGCTATTGGGTTATATGACGACATTGTTAACCTTATGGATGATCAAAGGTTTCAAATGCCAGGATGGGTAAAATTGTTTTTGCAGGTACTTTCCCCTTATTATGTATGATCTTGCATACACTATCTTCAAATTCATTAATTCTGTCTCATATGATTTCAATGATATATCAATGAATACAACCTCCATAAAAGTTTTGACAAATTAGTGTGATATGTTGTTGGCCCTGTCAAGGTATAAATCCAGCTCACGTTGCATTCACACCTAATTTAGAATATTGGTGAAACTCATGCAGCATGTATATGAGTACTAAAGAAGGCTGCTACGATATAACATGACACCTTCAATTTAATACAGACATTCCGATAATACATATGTACACATGTACATTTACTTACATACATTATGTATGTGTGTACTCACACATGTATATGTATGTATATATCTATATATACGTAAGTGTGTGTGTAAGTTACTAACCTTTTCCTTTCTTAAAATCCATAATTCAGCATTCCAAGAGCATATGTTATAAAAGTTCATCATTTTTCACCAGAAATACTCGTAATTCAACATTTCAAATAAAAAAAAATCATCATTATCATCCTTGCATTCTTCCCAAATGATTGGACCAACCACATGAATTTTTACTTGTTGGATTTGTACTTAACCATGAGTTTCTATTTTTTAATTTTATCTGTAGTTAAATTTAAGGGCTTGTTTGGTTTCATTTTGTGTTTTGCGTTTTCAATATTCATAACAAATTACAAGGATAACGGATGAGAAATATGAAATCTTAGACCATTGCGACTACGATGGAGGGACGAAGGAGGGGATAGATAAACGGCGGAGGGGATAGATTGTTTTCCATTTTTTTGTTATTTCTTAAAACACGACAAAAAATAAATTTGTTTTTTATTTTATATGTTAGTTTTATTTTCCAAATCGGTTGTTTTTCAAAAATACATGCGTTGTGTACACGTTTTTTTGATGAAAATACAAAATTAAAAAGGCCAAACCAAACGGGGCCTATTTTTTTAGGTCATTTTTAATACTTTCTTCCATGTTAGTTTTGGTCTTCCTTTTTGTTTTTTCCTCTATAACGTAAAATCTTATTTTCTCGTTTCACCGGTGCATCACTTTGTCTTTTTTATGTGGCTGTACGATCTAAGTCTGTTTTTCCTATTTTTCTCATATATAAGTGTCGCTTCTACCTTTCCTCATACTCCTTCACTTGTAAATCTGTCTTTTTTTTGTAATATTAACCATCTTCCTTAACAATTTCATTTACCATAAATTTATCATATTTTCTTGTTTTTTTTAAAGATTAACATTCCACTCCATACAATATACTGGTCTAATCATTGTTTGATAATTTTCCTTTTAATTGTCTGCTATTTTTGTAACACATAAAATGATACTAGCTTAACTCTATTTAGCCAACCTTTATTAATTCAGTTTGTTAAGTCTTTTCTATCTTTCATCTTCGTGTACTATTAAACCTAGATATCTAAATATATGTTTTCTGTTTACCATTTGATTTTGTATTTTAATCGTATTATTATTCCTAATATTTTTAATAAAGTTAAATGACATATATTCAGTTTTAGTACTACAAAGTTTCAACGCATTTGATTCTAATGTGTTTCTTAATGTTTTTAATTTTCATTCTACTTTTACTTTTGAGGTATCAATTGACATTATGTCATCTGCAAACTTCATGTATATGTAAATCTTGGTAATCTTATGTCTTTCCAAAATATATGAATGCTATATGCATTTTAAATTGCTTTATTAATCGTTTTGTTAGGTGTATAGCTTCTATTTGACCTGTCTAACATAAAACCAAATTGGTTATCCAATATCGAGTAATTTTTTTGTAATCTTTGTTCTATGAATCTTTCACATATTTTCAACGTATATCTCATAAATTTAATTACTCTATAGTTACCACAATTTTATATATCTTCCTTGTTCTTAAAAGTTTATATTGTAATGCTCAATCTTAACTCATTTAGAATTTTTCGTTCTATTATTATTTTGTCAAATAAGTTTGTAAGTCATTCATTTTTTTACATCCTAAGAATTTTTCATGCCTTTGTAGGTATATTTACCTTCACATATTGCTTTTTTTCTTGTTTCTTCGACTTTATTACTTTGTTTCATAAATCATCCCTATATTGTTATTTGCTTGTTTTACTTCAGCTCTAGAGTGTACTTCATATAGTAATTATTCCAAAATATTTTTTTCACCTATTTAGTATATTTGTATCTTTTACTAATATATTATTATTTATGACTTTACTTCATTAATGTATTTTATTTGTTCCAAATAATGAATTAATATATCTTTGTTTTCTGCTAACCTATAAATATCCTTCCTCATTCTTTTGTGCTTAGTTTGTTGTACATATATTTATAAGCATTTTGTTTGACTATAATATTTTTTTGCTTCGCTTTTACGTTTTTTATACTAGTCCAGTCTATTTCGATTCTCCCGTTGATTATATTCTTCATCACATGTTTCACATCCGACAATCATTCTTTCAGAGAGGGTTTCTATTTAACTAGAACAGATTACCAACTTTGTGATCCCCTTGGGGCTTGGGGAGTGGACTCCCTGAGGCAATAAGTACCCGACTCGTTGGTTGTTCAAATCCTATCTTTTGGTATGAAAGCGGAGCTTAGAGTTAGATAGCCCTAACACCGACCCTCGATTAGCTAGTGTTACACATCACAAGAATAAATCAAGAGAAGTGAAGCTACATCAGACAATTTTACCATCTTCACTAGGTCGCAATGACCTAATTATTGTTTGCCAATCGCCCTTGCTTTCATCTTGAATGAGTTGCGAACACTAACAGCTCTCTAGATCTAGTCTCGTATGAGATGGACTTGTCTATGGTAGGAGATTATTGACTGGTCTTGAGCAAATTTACGTAAGGAGCCCTAATATAAGAAATCTTTTCTAAGAAATTTATATACTAAGAACTCATATATCTAGTCCAGTTTCGAAGTTTAGTGATTCTGTTGATGCATCTTATGGTTATTAGGTGGTTATATTCGATAACCTTTACCAATGAGAATATACTACACCCATTTTTGTAGCCCATATGCAAAGCTAAACTCATCTGCCTTTTCTTTTACTGATCAACCTCGAAACAAGGCAAGTCCCTGACTTATATTATGTTAAGTGATTATTACAATGATTCTTTAACGTGTTTTATCATTAGCCTGGGCCTTTTATCCTCACCTCTTATTTTGCGTGGATAAACTCGCTATTTTTAAGGTAAAGAATCATTTATAGTTGTGGAGTGCTAAACAGATTCTTTTATTAGGTAGTAAGATACACTTGATAAATAGCTTCTAGATATATATACCTGCATAAAGAGACTCCTAACCGGATATGAAGGAAAGATATAACCTCGGGTGGCGTTGATCCAAGATATATATAATATATCTCTGGTGGCGAGTTGAGTTATACTCTTCATATCAGGATCATTTTAATGTACAATATAGGATATTATCCAATAAATAATAAGTAGAGTCTTGTCATATCAAGTTTATATATACGATCTCTTCTTTTCTTAATCAACATACCAGTTTCCTACAATACCCCCAATTACTAAATTATCATTAGAGGAGAGATTCCACACATTTTATACACATATAGACTGTGTGCGAGAAACCCAATTTGAAGATAGAAAAGTAATCAATATTTGAAAAGTGCTTATTTAGATGGTAGAGATATATACACACCTCTCTCAGCTCTCTAGCTCGAAGTGTCTTCCCTCTCTTTTATCCCTTCTCTTTATCATCAAAGGTAGCCGACATCTTATTAACAATTACTTTCACCGATTAGTTGCCTCCTTATGTTTGTACTTAATCTAAGTCAAAAAAGCTAAGCTTTTGGTTTATATACCCATTATCTTCTCGCTTTCTCTTTAGTATGAAGGTGTCTAATCAAATCTATGAATAGAGAATTCTGATACCTAATAATACGTTCTCTTACTAATCAATTATGCTCATATTTAGAAGTAGTTAATCAATTAGCGTGATGTATAGAAGCATGATATATACATAGGAATTATCTATCAGTCTATAACTTACCAGGTATAAAACCTGATATCGAATTTCAATTAGTTAATCTGCCATAATAAGATGATAATTTTAGTCATTACCATATAAGGTATAGAGTAAGGTTCATGTGTCGAACCACATTAGTATTATATTAACCAATATCTGGTGGAAAATATAAGTTAATCTGACTTAGCTAGGTATCAAATCTTACTTGGCTTAGTTCGCATTCTCAATTGAGTTAGTAGCTCTTCGTGATTAGTAATAGCACACTAATTATACTACGCAATGTCAAGAGAAAGCAGTCGACAACAGATAAGTCTAGTCATTCAAACTATTCTTAAAAAAAGATTTGATCATGAAATATACGTAGTAATCCAAATTATTTTTAATAAAATTTATTTATTGAGGAGGTATTTAATTAATATTGAGAGTAAGTAATCCATATTATTCTTAAGTCTGATACTCAAACTCAATACACATATATTATTTACCTATTTGCTTCGTCCAATATATTAATTAGTTTAGTAAAATAGCACTCCATTGCTACAAATGTATTATTGATAAAATAAGATATGCTTTTTGATACTTCTTTTCAGCGATTCATTTCTGTTTTCATTAGTATTTTTGTTTTTTTTGAGTTGAAGTGAATTTGAAAAGATGGATTAGATTGGTCAGATGAATTAGGGAGAGAGAAAAAGAGCATCATATATAGATTTTATTATTGGAATAAGGGTTCCCTCTGTTATAGAATAGAGCAAAGATGTTACTTTTTGATCGGCTTTTTATCCTACTGGAGGTGTCAGGGTTGCATGGCGATACCGACAAAAGAATGGATGGGCTAGTACGATATTCATGAAAAAAGGGGGTTTGAAACGCTAAGATAATATAAATAAAAATGACATTCAAGAAGCTTCTTTTTGTCTCTCCTTGACAATCCAAACTGTTCTTTGAAGTAGCAAAGAAAGAGCTTTGAGTAGACATGACTATCGCTAACAGGCTTGCGATAATTGAGTAAACGCTGGGTGTGTTCTGGGAGCATATGTCTGCTATCGATCCTATTAGCACATGGTATTGTATGCTTTTTCTCTGGAGCGAAATTCATGCTCTGGAAAACAGAAAGGCGATACTGCTCCAAAAAGGGAAGAGGTCCTTGTGGAGGTTGCCATCTTTCGTAACCCATCCATTGGGGATGAATATACTGAAAGAAATTGGCGAGGTATTTAGAAGATTTTGACACTCTTCATTATTATGTTTAATTAAGTTTCTTTTGTTAATGTTATGTGGTTAAATTTTGTTAGTTAACTTTGTAGTAATGTTGTGTGATTGAAGTATATGTGTAAACTTTTTATTGGATGTAATCCTATGTATTGTATAAAAACTATAGTGTTGGAATAAAAATCTGCTTCGTTCTAGTCAAATTTCAGATTTGAGTTCTTTGTGATATCTGTTAGTACTATCCTTTTCTTATTATTTTCATGATTATAGAGTGAGACCCAAGTATACTGGAATATCAATTTCAGTATATTAATTGGTACAATGTAGAGATCAGGAAGTAATAACGAACCTCTCTACTATTAGTCTCAAAGTTTTTACAGTTCACTTTCTTTCTTGTCTTAGTGCATTTCAGCGGATTCCGATTGGAATCATTTGTCGTTGCTCTCTTCAAACATGTAGAGATCGGGTTTGTTGTAGCTGTTACGCACCTTGATGTGAAGAATTCATTTTTTACCATTTGTGAAAAATGCGTGCCTAGGCCTCACGCATTGAGTAAATGAGACGAAGCTGACAAGAGACTGATAACTATGTATAAATAAAGTGTGCAACCTAAAAACATCAATTTAGAGATAATGATTCCACCATTTCCTAATAGGGAGCGTAGTTATGCGATCTGATCGCTGGTCATGAATCTTGTATATATATAGCAAAAACCAAATTGTTATAAAAAATACGAACGCTTGAAATCATCAATACAATTTGAAGCCCATGGGAAGGCTCATACAAATTCCCATAACAGTTCTAACTACTACACTGGATCGTATTCTCAATAGCACATTGGTTCTTATTGATTATCTGGTTTGCATGGTCCCTTTCATGTTTCGAAGTTCTACAACATTTCATTTCAGATCCCAAACATAACTTTGAGACAGGGATAATATCATCTGATGTAGCTTCAGACATCGAGGTAGGAAGAGATTTAACAGCGTCTGTTGATATAAAAGATAAGGTTGAACAAACAACTATCGCCTCTCTTGTCCCATATAAATACTCAGATATTGTCTTCCTAGTTGTAATATCCAGTTTTACGTCTGATTTTGATCTTGAACTCTCATATGATTTTATAGGAGCCACTCTTCAAACTCGAGCCCTTCTTGGTCTACTTCGGTTATTACTTCATCTACGATGCGATCGGACCAATTCCTTGATGCTAATCTCGCACTTGATACGCAAAGCAATAAACGACGGTCTATCTTCACAAAGAAAGAGAAGGATCTTCAGTCTCCTTGGTTTGTCATTAGTCGAACTTCTAATTGACACTAATGTTTGCTCTTGCCTAGCTCTGAAGCAAATAAGGCTAGCTCTAAACGGAGAGGAGGCGACAAACCTTATTTGAAAATTTGGAATTCGCTTGGTCGGATATCTAGTACATTCCGAGATTACAGTACTGTAAGCTACGAAGTCAATCATGGTAGGATCAGATGAGAGGCCCCCAAAGGAAGGTGCATAACAAGGCGTTTGTGGTATAGTCGCTACTCTCGTTTGCTTATAAGTATATAGGTTCAGTGAACGTCTCTACAGTCCAGAAGTAACTCATCCTCCCTTTTGTCCCTTGCCATAGAAGTAGAGGAAATGAAAATAGCTATGTTCTCCCTTAACAGTAACAAGGCCTCGGATTGGGTATTCCGCCCACTTCTTCAAAAGTATCTTCTTAGAAGAAGGAAAGGACGCTTACGAGAATACTTAAATCCGGGTAAGCTATGTCTAAAGAAGGTTTAGATCAGGTAAGCAAAGCAGCTCGACTCGAAGAGGGTATAATACCCTTGAAAGTTAGATCAGAATCATATGTAAAATTTGGTATTTCAATTGGAGAGACATCAGAGTATTTATATAAGATTGGAGAAGTGATAGTTGCTTGCTCAACCTAATCTCTTATATCAGTTGATAATGTTAAATCTCTTTCTACCTTATGTTTGATGCTACAACGGATAATGTTATCCTTGATTCAAAGTCAGGTTGTTTAGGATATGAAATGCTATAGAAGGACTTCAAAACATGAAAGGGAATAATCCATAAGAACCAATGCAATACCAAGAATACGAGCTAATGCAGTAACGGGAAATGTTGTGAGAATATGTATGAGCCTGCCCGATTGGGCTTTAGATCGTATCAATGATTTCGAGCGCTCATATTTTCATAACAATTACGTTTTTGCTATATATACAAGGCATCTTTTGACGAGCGATTAGATTGTATAACTATGCTCCCTATTTGAAAAGAATGAAAGCTTTTTATAAGTTGATGCTTCTAAATTGCACACTTTACTTATACGCAGTAATTGGTCTCTTGTCAGCTTAGTCCTATTTACTCGACGCGTGAGACCTAGACATACATTAGAAGATGAATTTTCTCATAAGTGGTAAAAGATGAATTCTCTCACATCAAAAGTGCGTGGTAGTTGCAACAAACCATACTTTCATGTTTGAAGAGGGCAACGATAAATGATTTCAATTGAAATCCATCGAGACAGAAAAAGTTAGACTGTAGAAACCCTGAGACTAATAACAAAGAGAGATCCATTGTTACTTTGTGGCCTCTACCATGTACCAATTAATATATTGAACTTGTTCCCCAGTATATTTGAGCTTCACTCTGTAATCACTAATAAGTGGAAGATAATGCTAGCAGATTTCACAATGAATTCAAATATGAAATTTGATTGCAACAGAGCAGATTTTTATTTTTCCAGCACTACAATTTTTGTATAATACATAGAAGTATATCTAATAGGAGTCTTATAAATAGGCTTCAACCACATAACATTACTACAAAGTTAACTAACAACAATCAACCATACAACATTAACAAAAAACATAGAACTTAATTAAACATAATAATGAACAGTGCCAGAACCTTTTAGGGGTCTTTTTAATTTCTTCCAGTCTTCTCATCCCTAGTGTGTAGATCGCGAAGAATGACAACCTTCACAAGGAGCCCCTCCCGTTCTTGGAGCAGCGACCCTTTCATTTTTTTAGAACGAGAATTTTGTTTTGGAGAAAGAGCATACGATCTCGTATGATAATATGATTGATAGCAGACATATGCTCCTAGAATGCACCTAGCGTTTGCTTTCGTTGGGGCTTATTGTTATCCGCCTAACGTATTTTTTGCTTAATCGTCGCAAGTCTGTTAGCGATAGCCATGACTACTAAAAGCTCTTTTTTGCTTGTTTCTAAGAATAGTTTGGACTACTAAAGAGACACCGAAAGAAGCTTCAATCATACTTCTACGAATAGTTTGGACTGCTAAAGAGATCCCGAAAGAAGCTTTAATCCTACTTCTAAGAATAGTTTGGACTGTTAAAGAGATACAGAAAGAATCTGCTATTTATAGGCGTTGAAGGTCTTTTTTGATTAGATCGCCTTGGCATTTCAAATCCGACTTTTCATGAATATTGTACTCAAGGACCATCCGTTCTTTTCCGTAGGTATCGCCATGCAACCCCAACCCCCTCCCTCATAGGATAAGAGACCGGTCAAAAGGTAACATATCTGCTATATTCTGTAATAGAGAAGACCCGTATTTTTTAATAAAATTCATATATGAGGCTTTTCTCTCTCCTCCATAATCCAGCAAACTAATCTAAACCATCCTATCGAATTCACTTCAATTCAAATAAGAATAAAAATACCAATGAAAAACAGAAATGAGTCGTTGAAGAGAAGTATCAGAAAACATGTCTTAATTTATCTATAATATATATCCACATTAACGAAATGCTATTCTATTGAACTAGTTAATATACTGGATGAAGCAAGTAGGTAAATAGTATATGTATTGAGTTTGAGTATCAGTTGTCGATTTAAGAATAGTTGGATTGCTTACTTTCGATAGTGATCCAATACTTCCTCAATAAAGAAATATTTTTTAAGAATAGTTTGGATTATTATGTATTTTTCGTGATCAAATACATCCTTAATGAATAGTTTGGATGACTGGATTTATTTGTTGTCGACTGATTTCTCTTGACTTTACGTAGTATATATAATGTAATATTATCGATCATGAAGAATTACCAACTCAATTAAGAATGTAAAGTAAGCTAAGTAAGATTAACATTCGATACCCAACCAAGTCAGATTAACTTATATTCTCTACTAGATAATTGGTTAATATGATATTAATGTGATTTGATACTCAAGCCTTGCTTAATAACTTATTATAACTTATTAGGGCAAATTCACTTATTGAGATTTGATATCAGGTTCTCTACCTGCTAAGTTATAGACTGATAGATGATTCTTAGGTATATATTCTACTTTACTACATCCTGCAAATTGGTTAACTCGCTTTTAACACGAGCCTAATTGGTTTATAAGAGAATGCATTATTAGGTATAAGGATCCTCTATTAATACATCTGATTAGAGACTTTCATACTAAAGAGAGGACGTGAAGGTTACGAGTATATAAACTAGTGACTTTACCTTTTTTGACCTAGATATATTAAGGGCAAACGGAGGAGGATATAACTACTATAATTAGTGAAAGTAATCATTAATAATATATTGACTACCTTCGATGATTAGAGAGAAGGGAAGACACTCCGGGCTAGAGAGCCTTTCTTCTAAAACAAAAGGAAGGTGGGTATACAGCTCTACCATCTTAACATGCACTTTTCAAATATTGATTATTTGCTTCTTCACCCTCAAGTTGGGTTTCTCGCACACAATTTATATGTGTATAGTATGTATATGAAATCTTCCTTCTCTAGTGATGATTGAGGTAATTTAGAAATCTGGTATGTTGATTAAGAAAAAAAAGGACCGAATTGTAGAAACCTGGTACGACGATTCTTTACTTATTATTTACTTATTATTTAATTAGGTAACACCCCGTATTGTACATTAAAATATTTCTGGTACGAAGAGTATAACTCAATTCACTATCAGAGATATATCATATATCTTGGATCAACGTTAACAAAGGTTATATCTTTTCTTCATAGATGCTTGTTGTTGGAGTCTCTTTATGCAGGAATATATTTAGAAGCAGATAAACTGTTTAGTAGTCAGTATTTTACTATAGTGAAGAATCTCTATAACACTCCATAACTATAAATGATTATTTATCTCATGAATAGCGAGTTCATCCACGCAAATGGATGAGGCTAAGGGGCTAAAGTTAATAACAAAACTAATTAAAGAATCACTATAATAATCACTATCACTTGACACAATATGAGTTAGGAACTTACCCTGGTTTTTAGGTTTGATTCTATACCAGTAGGAGTGACAATTGAGTTTAGCTTTGCATGTAGGGCTACATGATTGGGTGTAGTATATTCCCTTGGTAAAGTTTATCCAATATAACCACATAATAATCTTAAGATGCATAAATAAAATCACCTGACTTCGAGATCGAACTAGTTATATGAGTTGCCAATATTAATTTCTCAGAAAAGGTTTGTTATATTAGGGCCTATTACGCGAATTCACTCAAAACAAGTTAACCAGTAATCTCCTATTAAACACAAGTTCATCTCGTATGATATAAGTCTAGTTCTGTACGAGACTACATCCTAGAGAACCGTTAGTTTTCACAGCCAGGGATGAGCATTCGGTCGGTTCGGTTGGTTTTGAGATAAACAAGTCAAACCGAATTGGAGTCGAAAATATTCAAAACCAAACCGAATTACTTTCGGTTAACTCGGTCGGTAACCGATTTAACCGAAGTAGAAAGATATGTTATTATTCAAATGCTTGATTCACTCAAAAGAAAACATAAATTTATGTTTGGAGAGATTTTATTTAGTTTTTTATGTTTATAATAAAATTTGACCTATTTTCAACAGGTAAACTTTGTATTTTATCACTAAATCAATTGTACAAAATATTATAATACCATAAAATTGGAGAATACAATGAAAGTTTGGTTAATTCGGTTAAACCGATAACCAAACATAATTATTTTACAAACCGAATTCAAACCAATTTAGTTTCAGACCTAATTGAACTGACCAAAATGAACCGGTTCGATCGGTTAATTCGGTTTTAACCGAATATTGCTCAACCCTATTTACAGCTCATTCACAATGAAAGCAAGGGTGACTGGCAAACCATAATTTGGTCATTGTGATCTGGTGAGGAGGTGAAATTGTCCGGTGTAGCTTCCCTCTCTTGATTCATTCTTGTGATGCGTAACATCAGCTACTTAAAGGTTGTTAAAGCTATATCACTCTGAGCTCTGCTTTTATATTGAAAAATAGGGTTTGAACAACCAACGAGCTAGATACTTAATGTCTTGGGAGTCCGCTTCCTAAGCCTCGAGGGGATCTTAAAGTTGATAAACCGTTTTGGTTAGTAGAAACCTCTCTGGAAGAATGATTGTTCGATATGAAACACGTGATGGAAAATCTAATCAACAGGAGAATCGAAATAGACTAGAGTAGTCTAGTTTAGTATGAATTGTCTCCCATCGATCTCCTAATGGAGACAATATGAAAGATGGTATCCCATTTGTGTTCGCAATTCATTCATGATGAAATCGTGGAGATACCATGACATTGGTTTTAATGTCCAATCTAGTAGAAATTTGCTATTTCATCTTTGATTGGCATCCTACGTATGCTTTTGATGGTGACATCTCTTTGTAAGCCTTGCCTTCATTGACTTTAGTGGGAACGACTGAAGTGATATTAGAGTCATAATAAATTGTTTGCCAGATGCGAAACGCATAGGGGAATCTAATCAACTGAGAGTTTGAAAAGCAGTCAACTTTATGGTTGAGGGTAAATTATTCTAGGAGTAAATCCTTCTGGTATCAAATACCTTGCGAATCAATTCGTCTCATGATCTTGTATAAATAACAATACCTAAATTGTTTGGGAGAGTAGTCTCCTATAGTAACGTTAGAACGTCTATGTAGATCAATTGACCAAACCTACGTTCAATTAATATACCAACCTAAACTACTACTTAGTGAGCCTGGCAAAACGTTCATTAGTGGATTGAAAGGCAACAAGTTTCTATAACAAAGATTGATCTCATCTATGCATGCAGTAAGGAGTGGGGACCGATCTAGTATATTACTAAGGAGGCAACGACCAATATACTTGTAGGCGGGAGGTATTCCTGTGTTCACTTCGACCGATCCAATTTGCTTGAGGGAAAGATGTCTTTGACGCGACCAGACTAACATTATTTTTCTATTTTGAGACAGGTTTGGTCAGTAGGGGCAAAATAGATATGCTGCTTTCTATGAGTCACACAGATTGGATGTACCAGCTTCCACAATCCGCTTATCTCGAGGGAGAGAGCAGGAACACCATAAGCAGAGCAAGTTGGGTTGGGGGTATAAAGCCATAAGTGTAGTAGGGGGTGATAGAGGATGTGCTCGTATGGTTCATAGTGGGGGTATGCGATTCTAGTAGATTGCTGGGAACGTCCTCCATATTCGAAATATGTCTTTCTAGGAGCATTATGATCTGTAGCTCAAATGACCCTTTATGAACTCTCTATTGGATGTATTCTTATTGTATGCTTTGTGGGCATGTTTGGATCCACAAAGGCAATCAATTGAATGTTCCCCTAACCCAACTTAGGAACGGACCGGAGGGAACCAACAACAGGAATGTCCACGTCTCGCTGCAAGGCACATTTTTCATTTCGTGGAAGTCCCCAACAGAGGAAAAGGCTGTAGGTAATGGCATGTTCTGCTTCTTAGGGCGCATAAATTATTTGATTCGTGCGTGGCAGTTTGTATGGATGATGAAAATGGGACCGCTTGATTGAACCAGAACTTTTTTCATATCTAATAGGCGGCAAACAAAGCCAAATAGAAAAAGGGACGACCGATGAGTGCCTTTTTTTTGTTAAAAAGGGTTAAAAGCTAAGATGGCTGGCTACAAGTAGAGCCAAAGAAAGATGAGATGGGACAGACTGTCAGAGGCTGCAACGGGACTACCAGAGAAAAGCCCTCCCCTGCTAGTTAACATGCATATCTATTTTTGGTGCACACATTCTCTGTTTTGAATCTCTTTCCGACCTAACCAGGTCAAATCGGGTTGACACTTGGAATGAGAATGGCTCAGCACACATGCATCATTTTATAGAAGCACTCCAGCCGCCTCCAATCAGTGGCTTGCCAATAGCTACGCTAGTAGCTCCTCACCAAATGCAAATGATCTTGGGACAAAACACATCACATGAGTTATTCTAGACCACACCTTCCTGAGAACAGGATGCCGGTCAAAATGAAGTTGGCCATTTGAGAATCGAACAACGTCCCGATCTAAGAATAGTTTGGATTGGTTCCCCAATAAGTGTCGCCTTGAGATTGCCTTTTCCCAACATCTACATCAAGGGCGGGCATAGAAAAGAACCAATCTAGCCTTTTTGATGAAAGGAAAGTTTAGCTAGGTAGGTGTTGCTTACTCATCTGCACAAGCATCTCAGACAATGCAAGTTCTGAAAAGGAAAGTTTGCAGTTCAGTCTTTTCTCTTTTCCCATGCGGCGGAGTCACAGGCAGTGCCTCGTAAAAAAGCAAAGCATGGAGTAACTACATATGTATAGGCCCCTGAATTCAAGTGAGATTGTCACAACGCAAAATCATATATGGTTCGATATTCCCATGTTCCCCATATTGGTTATGTTACATATTCCTCGTCTAGCAGAAACTAATCGAGCTTTGTTTGATCTCCTAGAAGCGGAAGCTGAACCGTTTGCGGGCTATAACTTAAAATATGCGTGGTATGCGATCCTTAATAGTTCACTGTTGACGGGAGCCAATGTCCCAAGGTTCGGGGACTTATTTTGACTTAAACAAGAAGTGGGTCTTTACTGACTTAAAAATCCGACAAAGAAGAAAAAAGTGGGTTTAAGCACTCTTCATTGTTTGGCTTCGCACCACCCCTGAAGTATACTGGATTGGTCGTCCCTCTCAAAAATATACCGAACTTAGCATACTAGGTCTCCCACAATTGATCGAGAAGCCTCACAATTAATATATATATATATATATATATATATATATATATATATATATAGGCATCCCTACTTGGTATACTAGGCTAAGAATAGTTTGGACTGGTATGCTAGGTGCCTCCCGAATGATCATACTGGATCGTCTGGCCTAACGATCAAAGTGTGCTGGATTTCTATTTAAAATACTGGGTTGTCTTGTCATCAAAACATGAAGTTGAGTAAAGCAAACTCGTTTATTAGACAAGCACGAGGCTTAGTCAAAAGTAGAATCGGGTTGCGTTGCTTGATGCTTCGATCGGAAACAAATCAATGGGGCTATGTCGGTACGATAAAATATGCATTAGAATGGTAAATCATCCTAAATATTTATACCGGGCTAACTTCTAAAACGGTGTTTTACCGCTTCCATAGAACAATATCATGGTAACGTAGACCTAAGTGGATTTCTTGGATCCTGGTGAACCATCACAAGTACAGTCGGTCTATAGAACAAGAATGTCGTGTCGTCCTGCGGAGCTTAGAAAAAGGCGACTCGGAGCCTAAAGAAATTGACTCGCGCAGACTATTGACTCCTTTTCATTTCAATAGAAAGGAATAGCCAAACTAACTTAGATGGCTAGTCAATCTCAGTGATCTTATAAGTCGGCAAACCGAAGACGGACGATCACAGTCACAACCCCACAAGTAAACCAAGTTCAACCAAACCGTCATGGTCACGAAATGTTATTTCTATTGATTAAGGGGATTCCATCGCCATGAAGTCTATCTATAAACCCCCGTAAACCTTCGTGACCAAAGCTTCACCTTTAAGCCCTCTGGTGTGGCAAGTCGGAGAGTACTTAGGCAGAGCCAGCCCACAACATAAGCCACTAGTAAAGTACAACGTTAGGGTGAAACAGTAGTGCTTAAACTAGGGTTGGCGAACTAATCTTGCGTTTTTCAACAAGCTCTTAGTTGTAGTTTTCTTCGGATGTCTTCCCCACTTCTCTCACTTTAAAAATATTTTTCAGTATTTTGACGACCTATTCTAGAGAGTACGAAACATTGGTATAAAAGATTGATTGAGTGACTCAATAAGGGGAGGCGCCAGTATATTAATTGTGGAGACAACTGGACGACCAACCTAGGTGCACGACTTATGAAAATATAAGCGGTTACGTTGACTTTGTCCCTATCTTCCTTTCTTCCGAGTCGAAAGAGAATCTCATTTTTCTTTCCCCCAAGATCTATGTTTTCCAACCGAAGGTTCCCCGGTTTGGTATATCAACATATGAGCGAGAAGTTCTAGCATAAGAAATCCTTCAATTCGCTACACGCTTAGAGTAGGATTGGCCCAATGAACCTTGGTGTCCTTTCGGGGAATCACGTCTATCGAATTCTTGAATCATTTCCATCCACCCAAAGATTCATCTTCTATTGTTATATATAGTTAAAGTCATCTAGTCGTTCTTCTAAAGGTTTTTCTCTACCAGTACAATATTACTTATTCTATTTATTCACTTCATTGAGTAATATTGTGTCGAAGATATTATATTTCTCCATAATCGTGTAGCTCCTAGCATTCGGACGAGACTCCCTCCACGACGTCCGGTGGGCAAACCATTTTCCTTTGTCAACACAACTTTAAGGTTGTTTCATACCAATTCATTCTCTCATGATTTAATCATATGTTCTACTTGGTTTTTGCCATTATTTACCAGTACCACCTTTTTCAGTTTGACTCTTTCTGGGAGCGATAGCCACAATACCAATTCCTCTAGTTTCAGTTAAGATATGACGTCGTCCTGAGATTGTATAGATTTTCCGTTCTAAAGATAGGTACAGATTAACGACATTACCTTATTAATTAAAGAAAAGAATAGAAAGGTATTCTGGCCGCCTTATCCCATCTTACTCGGCTATAGACCAAAATTATTTCTTTTTCTGACGGTGATGATGGAGACAGGTCCACCTTTTCGTGACCTTACTTAAGGGAGGGTAGAGCTGGGGGTGAATTCAGCTCTTCCATTCTCTACACTTAGATAAACTTCATTGTTTTTGACTGCCTAATTAATATACAAGGCTTGACTTGCGGATATGTTTGATTTTCTAATTTTCAAAAGTTTTAATTGAATATGACTTTACTAGCTGGGAAACAATCTCTTCGCAATGCAAGAGAAAAACTCGTATATTATCGACCTCTTCAGAGCCCGCTATTGTGCGGAAGCCTCGTGCACTGGGTTCCACCTTAATTGAATATGACTTTACTAGCTGGGAGTATGTTATACTAAGCGCCGCTTAATTTTTAGTACATAATATTTGCATCTGTATAAATTTATGATAAAGAGATTATATTAAGTGTATCATCTACGGATGCATAAATTGATGACAAAAAATTAAAGTTTAAATTTGAGGTTAATTTATAAATTCATAGGTTGCAATAGCTGGATTTGACTTTCGATATTCATTAAAAGTAAGCATACTTGAGCTGGATACAAACTGAACACAGTTGTCAAATAAATATAATTATAGCTTAATGCAAAAATATACTCCTCATCCATCGTTCCATATCATAGAAAATGAGGAAATTATTTTAGGAAATGTAATGCTTTCTCTATAACTCAATTTCTTTTTATTTTAAAAATATTCTTTTGCTAATTAGTGCTTAACATTCGCTTAAATTTAAGCAAAGCGCAAATAAGCGCCAATTAAGCGCGCGCTTAAGCGTTCACCGTTTAATTATTTTGTTTTCAAAAAAATTTAAGCTTGTACATGCATCTAGCGTTTAAACAATGTTTAAATGCACTTCTCATAACATAGGCCGAGAAACTTTGACTTCCCAACCCTTGGAACCAAAGTTTATGCATCGATAAAGAATTAGAAATCGGATTTTTCATAAGAAAAAGTAGAAAAATGCGAAGTATTTTCCTTGAAAGATCCTAGGTTTCGGCTATATCCATTTAATCGTAGTATTATGTTTGCACATGAGTGTTTATTTTGCTTTTATTGCTATTGACATTGCTTTCATTCACTTTAGGAGTCTCCCCGAGCCTTTAGTGGTTTTCTTTTCTGGTTCGCACTGACAATGAACTATAGACTTTGTTCGAAAATGAAGGGCTCCCAAACCTCCTTTAACTTACACAATCCGAGCCTATTTGTATTTTTTAGAAAAATAATATTAGGAATCCTGATATTAATTGTGAGTTGAGTTCCTCTTCCACAAAGCATCCCCATATGCTAGTAGGCAAAAATGCTATGAGTCTTTCTTGTTTCTCATCAATGTGTGCAGCGGTTTACCCCTATCTCTTCTTTCTTAAGCAGAAACGAAAAAAGAAAGAAGTTTTTGCCGTTTAAAGATGATGTGGTTCCAGACTTTTATCAAAATGTGTACTAATTGGCTTAAGTATACTGGAATACCAAGTATATTAGTTGGATCATTTTTATTGGTGACTACCATAAAGTAATGTGCTAAGCGAGCGGTTCTCAGGACGATGAGGAGCAATATAGAATAGAACGGTGCCTTCCTAGTATGGATCATATTGACTTACGTACTTTCATGGACTTTGAGACTTTAAAAACTTCTCTTCATTCGAGTCAATTTGAACTTCCGCGGTTCCTTTACTACTAGAAACCTAAGATCAAGGAAGAGTTCTAGATCTAGACCGAGGGAACTTCTCTAGTTAAAGATATGAAGTTTAAAAGACCCGATCTAGCTTCCTTCGGGTGCCTTATTGGTTGTCTAATTTTGAAGAAAGGTTATTGGCAACATGTTCTTTCTTTAGCCCCTTCCCTGATCGATGATTCATTGCCAGTGGTAGGATTCCAGGTTGATTGAGAGCAGGAAATGGACTCTTGTGCTTAAGATCCCTTTTCGCCCGACTCCCGTCTTCGGTTATGTCGGTTGTTACGTCTGGTGGTATCTAGTAGAAGAGCATAAGTGCAACTTCTTGTACTTATTTTTTCTCTTCCGACGGCTCAAGCTCATCTTTGATCAACGTGAGCTAAGGATTTCCCGAAGATAACAATCATTGGGGCTTTTCCTTGCTTGAGATGATGAGATCCAGTAGATGTTGGAGTTTCCTGAGGTTTTTTTGCAGTTGGAGTCGCAATCAACCTAGAAAATCTTTCTTATAAAGAGACCGCTTCTTGTCTTTCGCTAGCACTGTTTTCTGTAGGCTTCGTCTCTTTTCATAGCGATAGGCACGACTGAAGGAGTGGTTCGCTCCGCACCTTAATTCGTCCAGTTTCGCTACGTCTCAAGAGTTATAACTAGTCCCTTAGCTTTCTAACAAAGCTAGTAGCTAGCACATCTCCCCTCTTAGAGCCAACCGTTTACTTCCTCTAGCGAGCAAGTTAAATTCGTTCACCACTTACACAGGCCGAAAGACACTTATCTTCCCTGAAAGCAAATTATGGAATAGCGTTGATCAATGTTGCATAAGTAAACGGAATGCTGTTGGCATCTTCTAGCTACGCAAGCAAGTAAACTACTACTCCAATGTTTATGCTGGAAGCAGGCGAAGTGAGATGGCAGTATCACTTGTGATTTATACTGGACCTCTTCGTTCAAAGAGTCTATTTGTGATTTATTTGAGCCATTTTTGTGTGCTGTTAAATAACGGACATTTAAAAAAAAAGTATGTTTGTAATTACTTTAATTAAATGATCTAGCAAAATCCAAAAGTGACCCTCCTTCCTTGTTTCATGTTTCAAAATCAGACACTCCATGTACTCCTGTGTTCTCTCTACTGTTTACTCCATGACTGTTAAAGTCTTCTTTTTTAAAAAAACATCTCGTGTATTAATATTGATTGCACGATTTAACGACTGCTAAAAAACTTGTTTTGTGATTTCATCTAAAACATACTTGGGTGCTTATGAACTAATAATATTCTAGATTTGACCTTTTAAAATGATTTTGATGTACATTAATTTATCTTGTTTACTCTATACTCATACAATTTATCTCTCATATATTTGTCTACTATTATACCTATATTATTTCCTTTGTTATATTTAGTATAAAAGTTTGTACCATTTTCCTAATTCTGTAGTCAGCAAAAGTCGGTGAGAAGTCATCTGAATTTGATGTGATTTTACAATCGGCTGCCAACCTAACACTAAACTGTCTCTTTTCGCACGGCCTTGGATACCAGTCGGTATTGGAGAAGTAAACAATATATACTATAAACGTAAATATTTAATGTATTATTTTTATAAACTGTAATGGCAGTATACCATGGTTGAAAATATTTGCATAGTCTCTACTATTTATAAAGAAGTTGGATGAACGTTTTTTGATGGTGTCCTTTTCAAATTTTGTAATTACCCATGCACCCTTTTTCCGATAATTTCGTATAATTGTAAGTGCAAAAATCCCTAACCGTCGCTGTCATTTCTTAAAATTATGAATTTGCAGGATGTGATGTACATAAACGCATGTAGTGCATATCATTTTACTAGTGAAAAATAAAAAGCCCAGTAAAAGAGTAGTGCATAACAAGATGGAAAAATGAAGCTCCTCTTTTGAAAATTATAGCATCCTGCCAAAATCCTCTAGAAAATGCCTCTAAATTGCCTCCGAAAATGTTGCCATATTGTAAAAACTAAAAATCTTAATGATGGATTTTTTCACCCAAGTTGTAAAAGAAGTTGATGTTATGATTATGATGATTTTGACTTGTATTTTTTTTTAAATCTCCAATATCCAATAATTTCTTGCAATCTATGTCTGACTTTTCAATCTGTCTTCAGGAGAGCCACAATTCTTGCCTCAAACGTTTAATTCTTGAATCCAAAATTTTGACAAGTATATGCGGATTGATTTATTGCAGAGATTTGTTTACCGCAAGTTTATAAAATTATTTGCTTAACAACAGTCAGATGTGGAACTTGTTGAGATCAGTAGGTCTTATACTATGAAATCAAATTGAGAATAATACACAAGAATTTCAGAATTATCGGTCCTCCTTTGGAACGAACTCTTTGTTAGATCCGGAGCCTTTTGTATATATTTAAGTGAATAGTCAAAAACGACAAATAACCCAAATCTGTTTTTTTGCCTTGCAATTGATTGAAAATTGCAGCCTTATTTGCTCTAATATGAGATGTAATGAAGAACGCAACGAACGATTGGCTCGCGATAAACATTTTCATCTAACAGACAAGATTGGTTCGAAATGTAAAGATTCATGCCAAGAAAAAAGAATCCAATAAAAATATATAATATAAGAACCATATTTTGAAAACCAAACAATCCAACTGGTATCCAAGTTTATCAACAATGTATCAGATATGGTACAATATCATATGTGTTGCTATACAAAATTAAACAGACGATGCAATTTTGTTAGTTACAGTGGAATCCAAATCCAATTCACACATGACTAGAAGTCATCCCTTGCTCAAAAGAGGATATTAACTTGTGATTTCACCCCAGTGAGGATATTTACTTACCAACTGATAGAAACATAGTATATTCCTTAACTCTTGCATATGTGCATAAACAAATCATTTGCACCAAATGATGTTTACTTTAGGATTCATCTGATTTTGATGTTCTTTACAGGTACTTGTTGGAACAGGGTTTTCATTGTGGTTGTATGCAGTAGACATACCAACACCTTACAAAATGTATATTTCTCCTTACCAATATGATTAAGACTTTTGGAGGGTATACATCCACATATTCTCTTATTATTTCTCTGCAAATTGTTCATCATAAGCACAATTTCTCTAATCATAACTAGAATATGCCACATTCTACAACACACTGAAGATGTGACTTTCGGTTGCAATCATTCAATTATTCGCAAAAAAATAACTATCAGGTCCTTCTGTATTGTAAGTTGGAGAAAACAAGCTTTCGAACAGTAACTTGAATGAAAATGAAGATATATGCTAGATATGCTAAGAAAACAAGATTCACCTTCAAGGCTCCTTTACAGCCAAATGCCAGACAATAGTTTACTTCACTTCAGAATAATTGCCATGTTTTTCAAAAACCTAGATAAGATCTATCAAAGTTTGTTTTTCTTGAGTAGCATAACTATCATATTAACACATATTTTGAGTTTCAGCAGTCCATAATTATTTTCTTTCCTTTCTTGTAGCTTGGTTACTTTCGGAAATTTTCGTTAATTTTTTTTTGAAAATACTTTATATACAACATGTCACTAGAACAACATATCACATGTCAATAAACGTTCGAATCACGCTACGCAAGTTTCGAATTTGTGACCTCTTGCACCAAAGCCGAATCACTTAACACTTGGACAATGGTGCTTGTCGAAATTTTCGTTATTATTTAAGCTTCTCTGTAGGAGAGCTTAACTTTAGTTGGCTCCTAATTATGACTAATGTAAAATTTTGTAAAGACATTTTTCTGAAAAGGATTGTAAACTTTCTTGTACTAAATGAGTCCAAGACAAATCTGTGCATACCATAGTTGGATGCTTCGCTAGCACTACAACCACTAAACTTGAAATGCTTCTACCCTCACAACAACATACCATCATTTTGTTATTGAAGAACATGATGATGTCGCTGATATGTGTGTTCTTCTTCTTCTTTCATTTAAAGGAAATTCTTAGTTCCTCTTCCACCGCCTCATGGTATTGCTAATCTGGGAAAATTTTATTTGGCCCTCACAACATTTTGTTTTGTTGCTATGGGAAATGGACTAAATCTGACTGATGGGCTTGATGGCTTTGTTGGTGGAGTTTCTGCATTGGCCTTTATAGGGATGTCTATTGCTGTTTTACCAATATCTCCCGGTTAGTTATTTCTATCATAATCAGCATTAATGTCGATACTTCGTGGAGTAATAGTTGGAAACAAAAATAGAGATTACTCTACATCTACATACTATTTATGGTTTCTAAGTTACTGTGCAGACCTTGCTATTTTTGGAGCATCAATGGCAGGAGCTTGTATCGGTTTTCTTTTCCATAATAGATACAAAGCATCAATAATGATGGGAGATACAGGATCATTTGCCTTAGGTGGAGCATTAGCCGCTATGGCTGCTTGTACTGGAATGTTTATTCCACTTTTTATATCCGCTGGTGTTTTTGTTATTGAAGTGGTTTCCGTCATTGTGCAGGTATGTCTTTTTGCCCTTATCTTTATATACAGCTATATACATTCAACTATAATTTAATGTCTTGGCAATTTAATAACATCTTAGTGGTTTAATTGAGTGTTTGGTTAGTTTCGGGTCACATTATCCCAAGGTTATACACTCTTTTCGATTTGCATGAAACCAATCTGCATAGCAAGATTTTATACTCTTTGCATATAACTATTTTTTTTTTCAAACTTTGGTGTATTTGTGGTACATATTCACATAGTGAAAGCAGATGTCCAAGATTTTAAAATTATCTTTAGTAGGTTACAACTAAAATTGTGGGATAAGGATCCACCCCTTATTTTAAAACTTAATACACAAACGTCTCGTCTCAAAACCAGGTTTTAAATCACCCCTTAAAATTATTTTCAATAACCTTCTTTTCGTTTTTTTTTTCCTTTTGAAAATCAAATTTGCACTTGATTGAAGGTTAATGTGACCAAAAATAAATATTTGCAGTTTGACTGAAATTAAAAAATACAGGCCGAAACTTGTATTGGAAAGGGGCGACTGTGTATCTTAAAACTTAGGGTGTTTTACAAAAGTTTACATTGAAATTCCCTGCAGAATCTGTGTTTCTAGTTCAACATAGAACGTAGAAGCATCTGCAAACAAACTGCTAAATATCCTCAAGGGACCAGAATTCCTGACATATTATTTGCTGTGTATATTTATGACTTGTTTATTCATTCTGTAGTACAAAATGCAAGAAAACTGCTGAAACTTGCTCTATTTCTCAGGTTCTGTTATCTAAAGCTTCACATCGGATTACCCGTCATGCTCTGCCTCTGCAATACCACCTCAAACTAATGGGTATAAAAACACCTATCATAGTTGCAAGTGCATATGCTCTATCAAGCATCTTCGCATTGGTCGCTGGCTATGTCGGCCTCATATCAGCGTAAACAAAGAACATATACAACCGAATGCAATTGCTTTTCCACCGACCATACACGGAAAAAAGAAAAACAAACATGGGCTTGATATTGGAGTTTTTGTAACTGTAATAGTTAGCATGTATTAAAATATGAAATCATAGCTAGAAACTTTCTTCAAAAAATGAAGTATAATGTAGCCAGTAGAAGCAAAGTGATCTCACATAACATTACATGAACCATTGTATTATTTGTTACATATGCAAAACTTTAATGATTAAAATCCTGATTTCTGTGAGTTTTTCTTTTCTTTTCAGTATGAGGTGTATATATGCAATAAACATGCACAAATGAAAACATGATATGAAGTTGGACTGCAGACAATTAAACAGACATGCGCCACCATGTGCTTCAACAACTAAAATCCAGTTGGCACTGTACTCTTGTGTATTGCTTTTTTAGCAAAAAAGGCACATCATTGAGCTATGTTTTTATTAGGCCTAGTGGATGGCCCTATTATATACTCTTTGATTTCAACATTTACTCAGAAAGCAGCCCTACAAATTGATTTTTTATTATTAAAAAAAAGTCAAGATGAAACGGCATTATTTTACAGTATGATTCTATTGTTGTTTACATAATTAGATCTTGATCTAGAAAGAATAAAACCATGATGATGTATATATTGACCCCCTTAAGGAGTATATTTGTTTCATCATTTTTTCTTCTTCTGAAGAATGAACAAAACATTCTCATTCTGCTTCTGCATAAAATCATTCTGCACTTTAAACTCGTTTAACCTGCCAAAACAAAAGAAAAATGAATCAAAAGTTGTCCTCACTACAAGAGAGCAAGAAGAATGTAAAGATGGTGCACTTCTCTTGAAACTTCTAGAAGAAGAAGAAGAAGAATCTGCAGATGAATTCATTGATATTCATAACATGCTAAGCTGTGAAGATTGCATGCTGCATGCCGTGATAGGTGATCCGGACAGCCATGAGTGCTCCGAATCATCCTCGATTACATATATGGTGAGCCTCGATGATTTTGATGAACATTTGGGTGTAGATGACATGGGTGGCTTTGGCATTGATGAATTTGAGATGATGATGAGATATGAAGATGATGATATGTTCTATGATTGGGATGAGTTTCTCTGTGATGATGGTCATGAGCAAATGTATTCTCTGTTATGAGAATGAAGTTCTTTGTAAATTTGAGGAGGAAGGTTGTTTTTTTTCTTTTTCTTTTCATTCTTAAACTCCTTTAACTAATATATTCATATTCTTTGTTGTTTAACGTTGTTCATTGTCCATTGAATATGTAACACAAACTTAACAAAAATACAATAGTTTTAAAAAACAATTACAATTATAAATAAACAATAGAAAACAACAAAGAAAACAAACGCTTATCAAAAAACAAATTGATAATATTTAAATATATGTATGTACGTATATGTATGTATTGCGAACCTAACATTTAAAATATTTTAAACCAAACATGCGAACAATTTTTTAGGTAAGTGGAATATATGGGGTGGTTTAGTACACACAAATTGAATCTATCTTGAATATCATATTAAAATACCTTTATTTTAACTAAACATTGATAACATGAGGAGTGATCTTTCTATCTTTATGTAGCTTCCAATATATTAAAATTTCCCTGCGTGATAATTCTCAGGCGCTGACACATCCTTCCTACGTCACAATACCTCGCAATTTCCATTGTTTTTCTTTTGTTAAGTCTTTTGTTTTATTGACCGACATGATACCTTAGGTTACCAAAAAAGGAACGTGAATCCACAACTGGTTAACCTACCGTTTCATTCAAGACTATAAAATTGGAAGATTTGGAGTACATGTGATTTGGTTATTATTATTATTTGTTTTATGCAATATATACTATAAAAGTATGAAGCAAAATGATTCATACAAGTTTAATGACATTCAAACAAGTATTCTTCTTTGGTGGATGATTCTCACCAACCCGCCTGAAGGGAAAAAAAAATGGTTTAAATTGAAGGAAATTTGTTTGTTAGCCTACTACTTGACGTGACCTAAATAACATGATTTTAAAAAGAATAAAGTATACGACAATGCAATTTTGCTCGCTTCCTTTTAAAATGAAGGGGTGAACTGATGGAGGTTAGAAATGAAACTCATTCATCTATCGCACTTCCTAAATAACACTTACCTACCTGGTTTTACTGACACCATTCTGAAACATTTAACATGACGTCGATGTGACGTCAGAATGGTGTCGGTGAATACCAATCTACGAAAAAAATACCGATGCCCTTTGGACATCTATGTTATGGTATCGGTGTGGCGTCTGTTAGACGTCGGCCCTAATCATAATACTCCAGTCGACGTCCTCTCATTCTCCACTTTTCCAATAACAAAAGGAAAGATCGATTGTTGTCGCCGCCTTCTCCTCCTTTGACTTCGATTGTTGCTACCGCCTCCTCCTCCCTTGACTTCGATTGCTGCCGCCTCCTCCTCCCTCGACGACGCCGCCGTAAATCCCAAGTCGAAGCTGACGTCAAGCCTTAGCCGCATATACCCACCTCGTCGATCGTCGCAAGCCTGCCCCCTTCTCCTCTCTTGACGTCGAACACCGTCGCCTCCTCCTCCCTCGACCCCGCCGCAAATCCCAAGCCCTGGCAGCAAATCCCTAATAGGCTACCTCATAGATCGCCGCAATCCCGAGCAGCAAATTCCCCTCCAAGTCACCGCTCAAGTCTCTGTAACACCCCGTAAAAATTAATAAGAAAATAATAATTAAAATAAGACTAAAAATGAAAATTTTGTAAACGTCGGAATTGATCAACTCATATGTAAAGTTTTGTAATCAGAGTTCAAACGGAAAAGCTATTGAAGTTTGAAGTTTTCGAATGTAAAATAATTCAAATGAATTCAAATTTTGAATTTAAATAACGTTAACGTAAAAATTAAATAGGATAATAAATATCTTTTAACGTTAGGGGATACTTAACGTTTAAGAAAAATGTTAACGTTAGTTTTAACATAGGAAATAAATAAACAAAGAACGACAAGCAAAACTTTACGCCAAATATAGAGGACCGGCATACATCCTTCTCTTGACCGGTCGACCGCTTAAGGTTGAGCGGTCGACCGGTGAAGTGTGCGGTGGCTAAGGTTATGTTAGGCACGAATGGTCCAGATTTTTATTATTTTATTTTGAACGCTAGCGAAACTCTATGAGTCTTCTTCTTCAACTCTACAATTCAGAATCAATTGGATTTTCAAGTAAGAGATTTTAGATATTTATATATACGTTTTCTAATTATATTATTCCCTAATATCTGATTCTGAATCTAATCTATATATAATCGAATTATTGTACATTCCAAAAACAAGAAATCTAAAGGAGGAATTAAGAGAAGGCGTGAATCGAATCCAAAGGAAGACATGCAAATTATCTGTGAGTGGAGATATTAGTTTTTCATATTTTAGTATTTGTATAGTAGAAGTTTGAATTTATTTTATGCCTTGGAGAATTTTGTACACGAAAACCATAAAACTAAAATCCCAAAATTTCCCCAAACGAAATGTCAATTCTTAAGTTTATTGGAATCCTAACTGTCTTATATATATATATATATATATATATATTGAAATGGTACTTAGATACAACATGTCACTAGGACAACAAATCACAAATTTCGTGTCAATAAATATTCGAATCACGGTACACAAGTTTCGAACTTGTGACCTCTCGCACCAAAGTCGAATCACTTAACCACTGGGACAATGGTGCTTGTCTCAATTGTCTTATATTAAAATAGTAGAAGTTGTTTTGTTATTGAAATTTGAATATTTTATATTTTATTCCACTTCCAACTTTTCTACATTGATAAAGAAAATAAGTTAGAAAATAGTGCGTAAAGTATGAATTCTCCTATTCGTAGTTTGCACTGTGTTATCCCGCCTTTTGGCAAGGCCGTGACACCAAGGACTTGGCTAGATACCGGTGACAGATCATCTCGGAAGTCGGTTACGCGTAAGGATCGCTACGGATATCGATGAAATTTGTTCAAGTCCGGATCGGGCTACAATTGATAAGGCACGTCAAGCGAAGCCGTGGGAACCAACGATCCAAGTTTCAGGTCAATCCGAGTTCGTATGCTCAAGATATCGTCGACAAAAGATGGAGTAGGCCACCCTTAGTTCGAATCGATTGGCCAGGAACCAGTTCGAATCCATCGAAATTCCATTGCCTCGACTCCATCAGCTCTCCATTGCTTCGACTCCATCAGGCGGAACTGGTAGCTTCGAATCCATCAAGGCATTCACTACGTTCAACTACATCAAGCAAGTCTTCATGTGCCTTGAGTTCGAATCCACCCTCGCATACACCGTAGTTCGAATCCATCGAAGGAAGGAACCTTCGAATCGATGCATTCGAATCCCCAGGCCAAGACAACTTCGAACCGGTCCATAGCTACGAGTCTAAATCGATTCGAACGAGCATTAGTTTCATCGATTCGAAGGAAGAGGTCCTTCGAATCCATTACCTCGACTCCACCATCTTCGAATCCAAGTCGTGGATTCGACCCAGTCAATGCGGAATGCAAAGCGGACCGATGCGAAGAAAGCGCGCCACGTCACCATCTTCACGAGCAGGAGGATCGATTCGAACGAATCGATTCGAGCAGGTCGATTCGAACTAGGCTGGTCAACCAGAAACGTGATTTTGAATCGATCATAACTCGAGTTCTACAAGTCCAAATGCCATGAAATTTTCACAGAAGCTTAAACACATGATGAAGAATGTTCACACCAAATTTCAGCTCGATTGGACGATTTCTTGATCGATTCGAACCAAGGGTCGAATCGATCCCAAAGTGGGCCCGGATCTCCAGATTTCGGCCATGTGGGCCCCTTGACGTACCAGAACTGGTCTCCCCTCATTTTTAGCGAAATATCAGCCTCCTACACCTATAAATAGAGCCCCTGGTCATTCAGAAAAGGGGTCGGGTAATTCTAAGTACTGAAGAGCGCCCAGATTCTGCCAGATCTACTCCAGAACATCGCCGCTGCTTTAGATTGACACTTAGCAATTAAATTCGGTTGTATTGCCTTATAAACTGCTGTAATCTTCAAGTAATCGAGCAATAAAATCATCAAACTTCATAGTGGACGTAGGCAAAACGCCGAACCACTCTAAATCGCTTGTCTTTGCAATTTACTTTCTGTTATTTGGAGTTTTTGTTAGATAATCCACAGTTTTAATTTTCGTTCTTCACGTTTATCTCTTCAAAAACTTCCGAAGAGTGTTGTGCCCATTTTTGGTACAAACACTTTGGTGCTTTCACCGAGAAAAAACCAGCTTTTTTCTCCTGCTCCTTGGATCTACCATCGATACCGGATTGCACAAATCCAAGAGGAAGATCCAGATCTTCGATTCACAGTCCTTCCATTCTACTCAGATTTGCATAAAATCTAGGAAAAGGATTCGTCGTTCAAAATGGTTAGCACGAGAACCACTTTTGCAGCTCCAGGACAAGAAGGTAGGGATGGACAAAATCCTGTTCAACAGCAGCCACCCAACCAAGACAACACTGCCCACTCGGATCCGTCTGGGGCAGTCACTAGACAAGAAATTCAGATGTTACTCCAAGAGTTGACTCAGAGTCGGCAACAGTTAGCCGAACAATTGCGTGCCAATATCGAGTTGACAAACCAACTGAACCGCCAGGGCCGTAGGAGGTCCAGAAGGGATGAAGTTTCCCGCTCATCCACTGAAAGTTCTGCTTCATCAGACTACTATCACAGATCTACCCGTCCTCGATTAGACGGGAGTCATGCACAAATGACCGGATATCAACCCGCTTTAACTGTTGGACAGTTGAGGGCAGGACCGTCAACCAGCTTTCAGGCCGGGCCCTCCACACAAGGAGGCCCTACTACACAGCACACCGCGGACAATCATGCCGCAGCTGCCACAATAGAAACAAGGGTTGATACCCAAAATCTTTCAGAGCCAAGGAGGCAAAATTTGGACCGTCAACAGCGCCCGGTCCGAACTCGCGCTGTGGAACCCGACCACACCTTAGCTCGGCAAGCTCAAAATGTAGCAATGCCAGACATCTCGACTATGATACGTCAGATGATCCGCGAAAGCCAAGGCCTTACCAACGATGACTGGGGACATTCCCGTAGTCATACTCCCTTCACAAACGAGATACTGAATGCTGAACCTCCCCGGCGATTCAGAATGCCAACCCTTCCTATGTACGAAGGAAATTCTGATCCCAATCAACACATCTTGAAATATGAATGGTCGATGAGCGCCGCGAGGGCCGATGACGCAGTAAAATGTCGAAGTTTCCCCATCTCTCTAGGTGGAATCGCAACGATGTGGTTCACGAGATTGCCACCTAGGTCTATCTCTTCATTTGATCAACTGGCTAAGAAATTTGTGGAACAATTTCGCATGCATGTCGCTAGACCCAAAGATGTCAACACCTTATCCAGTGTTACCCAAGCTCGAGGGGAAACGCTAAGGCGTTACTTAGAGAGATTCCATGCGGCATGTGTGGAGATTAGTAACCCCAACGATAACTCAATCTTAATGGCATTGACAAAGGGGATTGACCCTGATTCTGAATTTGGAAACTGGTTAGCGGGAAAACCACCCGCATCGTTGGACCGTTTCTACTCCAAAGCCGCACAATTCTTACGGCAAGAGGACGCGAAACAGTCTAGGAAGCAGGACGATGAGGAACCCAGGAGCGAAGGAATACAGAGCAATGTAGCAGTAAAACAGTCCGGTGATAATTCCGGAAAAGTTCAGTTGAACATACAGGACAAGCAAACGCAGCCAAGAAGTAACAATGGTCAGAGTAAGAAAAGAGATCCAAATCGGGGTCCACGACGTGAGGCTCCAATGTTCGATAATTACACACCATTGAATACATCGCTGGAAAATGTGTACCTACAGACTTGCAATACTATGCAATATAAGAAGCCGGCTCCGAAGCAATCGTCGGAGAGGCAGATTCAAACAGGGAAGTTCTGTAGATTCCACGAAAGTTATGGCCACAACACCAATGAATGTCGGCACTTGCAGGACCTCATTGAGAAGTTGATCAGAGAGAGGAAGTTAGATCAGTTTGTGCGGACACCGCAGTCTGAAGGGGCGGGCCCCTCAAATCAAAATCATGCACAGAATCCAGAAAGACAGGAAGAACCAGGTCGTGTCGGAGGAAGACTGGTAATTAATGTTGTAAGTGATAGTCCTCGTACAGCGAAGCGAAGCTGGGGAGAAATGAAATCATATAACAACTTGGTTAGACGAACAGACTTTGAGTACGATGATAACTTGGACGATAAACCTTCGACCAAACGAAAGAGAGCGGCAATTAACGACATCACTTTCCGAGACAACGATACTGATTATGTCGAAAGCCCGACTACTGACCCACTCGTGATATCGGCACAAGTAGGTCCAGCTTGGATGAAGAGGATACTAATTGACTGCGGGAGCTCTGTGAATATCCTTTTTATACACGCTTATAATCAAATGAGGATGAATCCCAGGGATTTGGAACCTTGCCAAACTCACCTCCATGGATTCAACGGTAGCACTACCGTACCTATTGGGATGGTGAAGTTACCAGTTAGGTTGGGATCTAAGGAACATAGGAGAGTTTGGACATTACAGTTCACTGTGTTGAACATAGCCTCGCCATACAATGCTTTCTTAGGACGACCTGCCCTTACTGAATTCAGAGCCGTAATTGCCCCATGGTGCTTGACCTTAAAGTTTCCCACCGTCAACGGAGTTGGAGTCGTCCAGGGCGATCAGGTTGACTTGAGAACAGTCATACACCGAAAACGAGTCGCCCGATTACGTAATGCCGAGGACCGACTTAAAACTTTTGAACGCAATAAGATTGTCATTAAAAAAGAATACCCAGCACTACTGCACATGAAACCAACATGGAAGGGATCACATGAGATTAAGCAAGAGCTCGAGGGTGATGTATATGAGATGACGACCGCTGATGGTCTAGCTTCACCAAAGGCCTTGGATAGGGAAAGACTTCGTCGCTATCGCACATAACAGGCTATGTTTATCTATTTAGTTTCAATTCTGTTTTAGAATTTGTTTCTACATTTCGAAATTAGAATCTGTAATAAGGCAACTGACTTTGCCATGTTTTCTTATTTCAGCAATAAAATGCCATCTCTTTGAGCCAGAGCTGTGATTCATTAAGTACAATGTACAACATCACGATGCACGAAGAGCTAAATTCCATCACACAATGGAATTTATTCAAGTAGGGAGTGGCTATGAAACAATCAACCACTCACCAAATGAAACCCGAGCCCGGGGGCAAGCCATCACATCAGGCCAGGAATGGGTTGATACACGACAACCTTTTCCTTAACTCCGTACTCCCAGAGTGCGAGGCGGAGTATAAACATTTTTCTAAATCCCAGAGTACTCCGAGAGCGCGAGCTGGGTATAAATATCAACAAACTCCGGCTTCCGAGAGCGCGAACTGGAGTATAAACATTAACTAACTCCGGATTCCGAGAGCGCGAACCGGAGTATAAACATCAACAAACTCCAGCTTCCGAGAGCGCGAACTGGAGTATAAACATTAACTAACTCCGTACTCCCAGAGTGCGAGGCGGAGTATAAACATTTTTCTAAATCCCAGAGAACTCCGAGAGCGCGAGCTGGGTACAAAACTTTTTACTTAACTCCGTACTCCCAGAGTGCGAGGCGGAGTATAAACATTTTCCAAAATCCCAGAGTACTCCGAGAGCGCGAGCTGGGTATAAACATTAACAAACTCCAGCTTCCGAGAGCGCGAACTGGAGTATAAACATTAACTAACTCCGTACTCCCAGAGTGCGAGGCGGAGTATAAACATTTTCCTAAAAACCCCAAAGTACTCCGAGAGCGCGGGCTGGGTATAAACACTAACAAACTCCAGCTTCCGAGAGCGTGAAATGAAGTATAAACATTAACAAACTCCAGCTTCCGAGAGCGCGAACTGGAGTATAAACATTAACTAACTCCGTACTTCCAGTACGCAAGGCGGAGTATAAACATACATCAACTCCACACTAATCCCCAATACTGGGGGCAGAACCATAACACATAGCAAGTTGGAGACAAAAGTGAATACATTTTCATTTCCACTATCAACAAAAAGAATCTGATTACAAAATGGTTCAAGAAATTGCTACTAGTGGGAGCCGAATCCACATCTATACACGGCAATAGAGAAATCAACAAAATGCTACCCTACGCAACAAAGATTTAAAGAAAGAGCTCAATCTTTCTTCTTTCTTATCTTCTTCTTCGGGGTAGCCCCACTAGATCCACTGCCAGATTTTTTCCTCAATCGCTTACTCTTTTCAGGCTTGCCCTCCGGCAGCGATATAATGTCGACGTCTTCCTCAGAGCTCGAGGCGACGGAAGTTCTTCTAGGAGGACGAGCTGGAGGCATAGGAGTAGTAGCAGGAGGAGGGACAGGAGCGGTCTCAATCATTACAGTACCGCCCGGTGAAATCACCATTAACGGGGCAGGCCCGGGTGGATTCACACCAACATTCCCTGCTGCCATCTCGGCAGCAATCTCAGCAATAACATCGTCCTCACGAGATACTTAGGCCGCATCAGATGTGCCAATAGCTGGCATAGATGAACTAACGGCCGGAGCAGCCTCACTCACAACATCGGACGGGTTGGCAGAGGGGTCGATGGGTTCATTGAGAAGCTCCTCAATCATTTGAGCGCTGAAAGAAAACATATTCGCATCTCCCTCCTCGCCAATCAAAGTGGAAGTCGTGACGGCTTCAGAAAAAACAACCCCTTGTGTTTGATGAGGAACTGATAGAGCAAGGGGCGCAGAAACAATAGCTTCAGTCACTGAAATGCGACAAAACGAAGATTGTTAGCCAAATGTGTTGTTTAAGGTTTTTCACGACTAAACTACGAGAAGCGTTCAAATACCTTCCTTGGTCTGGACCGAAACATGGGTGGAATCATCGGCAGAAGATAATAACGGTTGGTCAGGGTTATATGCAGGAACAGATTGGGGGTCTACCGCACCAGTGGTTTCGGGCAATGTTGGGAGTACAGCTCCAACACTTGCCTCGTGATGCGCGGTCCCCGAACCTTCGCCTGTCTCTAGAGATTGAACGCCAAGCTTCTCTTTCGCCATGGAGATCACCACCTCATGAAGGGTCTTCCTCTCATCGTCAGTGAGCAAACGCATCTCCAGCTCAAAGTCGTCAAATGTTTCATCTGGATGCACTGCCTTCTTCTCATTCACCAGCCGGGTCCAGGCATTGTACAAGATCATGGAGTCATCTCCCAGCCACGCTAAATTTCTATGCTCCAGCACATTAGCGTTGTACGTGACAAGGAGATCGTCGAACTCAGCGTCCAGCCTGGACCTCTCCTCCAAAATCTTTTCCTGGATTTCTGCTTCCGCAGACTTAGACTTGACCGCCACCGCAGCAAGTTCGGCCCTAAGAAATACCACTTGGTTGCAAGCCTCTTGTGCAGTGGCGTTTGCGTCATCCTTCTCCTTCACCATTTCAGCGAATTTGGCCTTGAGCTCGTTCAACTCTTTAACGGCTAAATCTCGCTCAGCTGCAACGGTGGTGTTGCGGTGGCCCATCTCTTCTACCGTGGCGCAATGTTCCTGTTGCATCCTAGCCATTTTGGCCACGGCGTCCTCGTGTTTCTGGAGAGCTTGAAGTTCAGAACTCCGGGACGTCTCCATTTCAGATTGAAGAACTTCAATGATGCGTTTCTGTTTAGCAATTTCAGCATCGCGTTCGACAATAATCTTCGCCCTGTCAAAAGCCACTCTAGAAGCCTTCACGGCTGCCTTGTACCACTCCTTGTACTGAGCGTAGAAGTCGTGAATATAACTATGAGCGGTGGTCTCAGCTTCCGAAGGAATTCTTTTGAAGCTAGGAGGGAAGATATAGCCATCCATGCAAATTTCCGGGTAGTCATTCTTCATTTGGGCGAGTTTAGCAGCTCCCTCGCTAGTCAACTCAGCCGGAGCTTGTTCAATTATAGCGGCTGCCGTTGGTTCCATTCTTGGCCGCTGAATATCAGGCCGAGAAGATTGAGAAGGCAACTGTTGCTGATGAGATGGCCCTGGGAGGTCTACTGGAGCCCTGGGAGGCGGAGGAGAGCGAGATCGGGGTCGGTACTGGTATCCCCGGTCTCTGTCAGAGTAATCATAGCCAGAACGGTTACGCGAGTAATCTCTGTCTCTATCATAACGTTCTTGACTCGAATAGCCTCGCCCGTGATCCCTATCTGTCTCTCTCCTACGGGAATCATAAAATGGAGAAGATTGGCGCACATTCCGAAGCCTATCTAAAGTAGAGCCACGTCCTGACATCTCACCTGCGATAAGAAAGAATTACGGATTAAACTTCTATAAAGCAATGTTTACCATGCAGAAGTCATGAAGTGCCGTGGAAGTGTGTGTAAATGTGTAAACCCCCAAAACCGACCGGAAGTGTTGACCGCACTTAAAGGAAAAGGCTCGTTCACGTTTAGAACATCTTGAAATTCCTCCAACCTAGGATCATGAGAAATCGATATATAATCTGGGATAGGAATGTCGTCTAGCCCTTTGAAAGAATCTCTCGAATGTGAAGGGGCGGCCTCAGAAATCATGACCCCGGAAGCGGGAAGAAACGCATCTACAGATTTTTCCCCCTTGGACTTAAGTTTTTTGGAAACGGCGGCCTTGCCTTTCCGTTTTTCTCCCGATTCTTCAAAGTTTCCCGAGAGATCAGCCATCGGCTCTGAATCTGTGTGGGTTCTTTCTTCATCACCCGCCTCAATTATTTTGATTCCGAGTGACTTCTTCACTTTTTTCTTCTTGGTCTTCTTCTTATCTCCCTTCTTGGAGGCAGACTTTGCAAAGCCTTCAACGACTATGCTTTGATTGATGTCGATCAAACCAAGGACTCTTAAGTTGTAGTCGTTCAGCACCGAGTCAATATGCCTCAGCTCGCTTGGGACTTCTTGAAGACTCCGGACGGTACCCTTGAAACGCCCTCCATCGGGCCTAGAGATAATAGCTGTAAAAGGAATGAAATGTCAATTTTAACACCGAAGAGCTATTGGTCAAGGAAACAGGTTAAGACGCTTACGTCTAGACAACCATCGCCTAGCAAAACCCGTAGGGCACCGAACGTAGAACCATTCGTTCTTGAAATAGCTCAGTCGAGTCCAAGCTCCAACTACAACTTGGCAATTTCTAACTGCCTCCAAAAATGTAAACGACGGGCTATCACCCCTGCTCTTGAAGTTGAATATGTGTCTGATCTCGGAGGGCCTCGGCGGGCGAAAGAGACAGTCCATAAATATGATAAAGGCACTGTTCAGCAACGCGTGCCCGTTGGGATGAAGTTGTGAAGGAGCGATTCCTAAATATGATAGCATCCCTCTGATATATTGATTGAAAGGAGGAAGAGTTCCAGCCGCGCAAGCATGGCGGTAGAATGCTGTATATCCTTCAGGCGGATTATGCGGTCTATCAGTGGCGCTGGGCAATAATACATCACCTAGAGATATGTTGTGCTTTAGGCAAATTCGTCCCAATAAGGATTCAGAGACGTTAGACTGAACCGAATCGACAGGGTCCTCAATAAATATAGCCTCCGACAATTCGTCTGGAGCTGGATCGATTACATCGGCAGGGATTTCAGGAATCTCAAGAGCCGGAGGAGTCGAGCTCTGTACTTCTTGTTGTTGGGAGCTCGAAGATTCCATAATTAGCTAACTCATCAGAAAGCAACGTTAAGTTCATAACTAGCCCGTGCATGCCCCAGTGTAGTGTGTATGAACGTGTCGTGCAGTGCAAGTGCTGTGCATCACTTAAACAAATTTAACAGAATAAAGCGAGATGATCGTACGACATAACTTGGGAATTTGAGAATGAAAATGACCGTCATCGCTGACCGTCACTTCCACACCGTCCAAACGCTACGAACCAACTTCAAGTATAAAACAGTTGTATTATTGGTTAAGTCATAGTTCTATCGACGAGCTTCGAAGGAAATTCAAGTTCAAGTTTTTCAGTCAAGTTCGATTATGCGAGGCCGAAGCTCGTCGGAGTCAAGTATGCTAAAATTCTTTAAGTTCGTCAGAGAATAACTTGAAACTGGTCGTAATTCATATGATGGAGCAAGTCATAAACGTTGGGTTCTCAAAACTGAAAGCGTTCGAATCCATATGGATCGACTCGATGTGCTTCGAATCCAAATAGGTCGACTCGATATACTTAGGGATGGAAAAGCGCCTCGAATCCATAGGCACTGAGTGACTTCGAATCGATCGACCTTCGATACCTTCGACTCGATCAAGGCATAGTTACATCGAATCGATCGACACGAGGCTTTTTCTTCCTTTACAAGAATCGATTCGAAGCTATGCATCAGAAAACGATTCGAATCACTTGTTCCTGGGTCAATGCCCACCGAGTCGACCCACTCCATTCAGATCTCATCACTCAGAATTCTTTGAGACGAAGATAGTTCTAACATTTACATCTCGAATCAATCCTTTAGTTACCTGACTCGATTGCAAGTGGAAGCGGGGACGAAGTCGATCGTTTTGAGGAAAGCCCGTTAGTTTTTGCTCTGAGAGATCGATTCGAAGAAACGGCTAAAGCAATGGTAAATGGTAAAAAGTGAGAAGAGAATAGTACCCCGGTATATATAGAAGAAAATAGACGATTCGCCTCCCGGTACAACTGACCAGCTTTAACAGGTAAGGGCATCGACTCGATTCGTTACGGCGACTTCGAATCGATCGTAACCCACCACTTCGAATCCATCTCCTGCGAATCTCCTTATATGTTCGAATCCATCTCAACAACATCGATGCGAGACAACATCGACTCAAAGCACGAGCCCCACGAACCATCATTTCGAAAGTACATCGGTTCAAGCATTCACGACTTCGACTCCACCAACTCAGAGAACTTCGAATCCACACAGTATCGATTCGAAGGAACATCGATTCGAAGCAGTCGACAGAAGATGAACGTGGGTCGCTATGCCCCATCGATTCGAAGTGTCTACTTCGAAACCATCAACTCAAAGCGGATCCAGAAACATTACTTCGCATCCATCAAATACCACCGGTCAAATGGACGAATCGTTTCCATATGAAAAATTGCTTATTCACTCTTGTACCGATTCAGGAGAGGATCAATACGAGAGGATGATCATAGACAATCATAAAAGCAATGTTTTAACTCAAATCTCAAATCGGTTCAGGAGAGGACCGATGCAGATTTCGATAGCGAACCGAACAGACAACAACTTGCGATCACGCAACGTTAACCAAGGTCAAGAAAATACACGTATGCGCGTAATTTTTGACTAATGTTTTGGTCTTTATCATCAACAGGAGTCAAATGTTCATCTCGTCATAACTCAAAAGCCTAACAGTCAATCATGATCATACAACGATTGATTACGACAGCAAAGAAGACAATTTTTCGACAAAGCATGCGATCATTGTTCAGCAAGGGACTGTAGCTTTTCAAAGCACGTCATGTTTACACAAGACGTACTTTGGGGGGCAAATGTTATCCCGCCTTTTGGCAAGGCCGTGACACCAAGGACTTGGCTAGATACCGGTGACAGATCATCTCGGAAGTCG
The DNA here is from genome assembly GCA_030737815.1 of Allium fistulosum. Taxonomy (NCBI): domain Eukaryota; kingdom Viridiplantae; phylum Streptophyta; class Magnoliopsida; order Asparagales; family Amaryllidaceae; genus Allium; species Allium fistulosum. The sequence goes on from CM060908.1 coordinate 599,813,509, forward strand.
GTTACGCGTAAGGATCGCTACGGATATCGATGAAATTTGTTCAAGTCCGGATCGGGCTACAATTGATAAGGCACGTCAAGCGAAGCCGTGGGAACCAACGATCCAAGTTTCAGGTCAATCCGAGTTCGTATGCTCAAGATATCGTCGACAAAAGATGGAGTAGGCCACCCTTAGTTCGAATCGATTGGCCAGGAACCAGTTCGAATCCATCGAAATTCCATTGCCTCGACTCCATCAGCTCTCCATTGCTTCGACTCCATCAGGCGGAACCGGTAGCTTCGAATCCATCAAGGCATTCACTACGTTCAACTACATCAAGCAAGTCTTCATGTGCCTTGAGTTCGAATCCACCCTCGCATACACCGTAGTTCGAATCCATCGAAGGAAGGAACCTTCGAATCGATGCATTCGAATCCCCAGGCCAAGACAACTTCGAACCGGTCCATAGCTACGAGTCTAAATCGATTCGAACGAGCATTAGTTTCATCGATTCGAAGGAAGAGGTCCTTCGAATCCATTACCTCGACTCCACCATCTTCGAATCCAAGTCGTGGATTCGACCCAGTCAATGCGGAATGCAAAGCGGACCGATGCGAAGAAAGCGCGCCACGTCACCATCTTCACGAGCAGGAGGATCGATTCGAACGAATCGATTCGAGCAGGTCGATTCGAACTAGGCTGGTCAACCAGAAACGTGATTTTGAATCGATCATAACTCGAGTTCTACAAGTCCAAATGCCATGAAATTTTCACAGAAGCTTAAACACATGATGAAGAATGTTCACACCAAATTTCAGCTCGATTGGACGATTTCTTGATCGATTCGAACCAAGGGTCGAATCGATCCCAAAGTGGGCCCAGATCTCCAGATTTCGGCCATGTGGGCCCCTTGACGTACCAGAACTGGTCTCCCCTCATTTTTAGCGAAATATCAGCCTCCTACACCTATAAATAGAGCCCCTGGTCATTCAGAAAAGGGGTCGGGTAATTCTAAGTACTGAAGAGCGCCCAGATTCTGCCAGATCTACTCCAGAACATCGCCGCTGCTTTAGATTGACACTTAGCAATTAAATTCGGTTGTATTGCCTTATAAACTGCTGTAATCTTCAAGTAATCGAGCAATAAAATCATCAAACTTCATAGTGGACGTAGGCAAAACGCCGAACCACTCTAAATCGCTTGTCTTTGCAATTTACTTTCTGTTATTTGGAGTTTTTGTTAGATAATCCACAGTTTTAATTTTCGTTCTTCACGTTTATCTCTTCAAAAACTTCCGAAGAGTGTTGTGCCCATTTTTGGTACAAACACACTGTCTATTAATATGAATATTCTTTTCCCTTCAAGTTCGCATATGTAAAAGTTGAATAGAATATAAAATGTTTAAATTGTAAGTTTTGTTTCTTTGAAATAGAGGCACTGATTCTACTATATTAAATATAAAATAAGTTTGGTATTTGATTCTATTTTATTAATGTAAGTCTATTGTTTAACTAACGATATTAGCTATTTTGTAAGTTATTGTATGGAGTTAGACTTATATGAATTGAAAGTTTTGACATTTTAACGATTAGTATAGGATGTGAGAATTTTAGAATAAGAGTATATTTCACACGCTTAGGAATATGTATTAGTTAGCATAATCATCTCATAAATATAAATATATTATTAGCGTATAATTAAAAATGTATTAATCGTATATAATAAATAGGTTAGTAAATAGTATTAAACACATAGGAAGGATGTTAAAGATAATTATGGAAATTAGTCCACAATTAAAGCGAAATAAAGAGTTTTCCTTATGTGGCCTTAGTGTGTTAATACATATGAGTTATACCATATACATAGTATGTATTTATGGTAGTATGTTAGAAGAACGAGAAAATGACTAAGTTATAGGGATGCGAGGCCAGTCAAAAGTACACAGAAGTCAACCCAGCTAATCTGGCTACCAACAGTGTAACTTTAGGACTGATGTGAGACATCGTCTATAATAAGTACCCATAGTGGGTGCGAGTTTAGTCCTAATTCTATAGAATAAATCTGTCCAGTTAATCTGACTATCAGTACCTATGAATATGCAGACTAATGTGAGATGTCACAGTTTTGAGTATGAATCATAATACAGATTATCTATCAGGTGTGTTAGTGGGAAATCTCGAAAGGGGCTTGCTTCAGGGTTAAGGTAATAAGTAACTATTGTAGGATCCCCCTCTTCCAATAAATGATGTATTAAATGGGTGTATGAGATTTCTTACGATGTCAGTTAGAAAGTACCAAAGAGAGGTCCGCCTTGCGTTAGGTATTTAATAAATGGGATTTGCTTAGGGTATAAGTACTAAATAATTAGAGTTTGCCTAATTCTCATTAAAAAGATATTAAGTGGCTCATGTGCTTTCTCTCGCATCGTTAGGGGTATGATTGATGGTAGTTGCATTGTATCGATGGTAGAGTTATGGAGATGGACTGGAAAGCCTTTGGGTTTACTATTCGAGGTATACTAGATAGGATATTATATAGGATGTGCAAGACATATTACTCATCTATATGATACTGCTCAAATACTATTATGGTAAAACTTGATATTCTCGTTCATCAGATATTGTTATTTTGACTCTCTCCTTATACAATCGATAGGTTTGAGGGAAAGATGCCGATGGAGAAGATGAAGGTGGCGGTGAAGATTTGTGGCAGTTTATCTGTTTACCTATGTTTTTGATATATTATGTTGTACCAAGTTTCAGACATATTCATGTTATTTTAAGATATTGAATTATGGATATTTGGAGATGTTATGTTTTGAGATTTGATTTTTATGAAATGAATAGTTATTTCTGTTATTATATTTTATCCCTTCCGTTGTGAGATTCTAAAAGCATAGGTAGATAGCTCTGTGTATTGTTCATTTATCAATTTTACCAATCAACAATCAGCTCTTGCATGGGCCTAAGTTTTGATGGTTCCTATCAGGTCAAAAATTAGATCCATTTCGGAGAGGGTTGGTACAGGCTCCGTCGGTATGATTTATTTATCTGATTGATTTTCAATGTAATGCTGTGATATGATTAACTTCGTATATGATATAGATTCGTTGGTTTATATTCCTTGGTATATGATCGTTGATATAGGTTCGTTGGTATGATAATTCATATACGATTTGAGATATTATTGTTATTGTTTTTAAATTATTCAATAATTCATCGTCATTGATATGATGATATTAATGAAACCTCATAGATGTTTAATTTGGCGTTGCCCGACAAATATCGTATATGGTCGTTATATAGATATTCATTTTTTAAATAAAACAAAACTCAATATTCATTTAATATATTATTTTTCGGTCGCAATATTGGACAATTTATAAACACAATGGTATTTATGTTGTGTAAATCAATAATTCAAATCGAACGGTTAATGAAATTTAGATGACACTTCCTTCTTGTTCCCTTTGTGCGCCTGTTGTGTGTGGTACAGGGAATAAGGGGAAGTGCTGTCGAAATTTCATTAATCGTTCGATTTTAAATTATTTATGAAATGTAAATATCATTGCATTTGTAATAGGAAGTATGATGACCATCCATTTAAAAAAGTGTAGAAATCCCTAGGTATATAGCTTTGAAATTGTTTACGAATTTCATTGTTTTATAATAAAATTAATAATGTTATTGACATTAATAATAAAATTAATATTGTTATTGAATGTATTAACAAAATTAATGAAAGTACATAATAATAAAATTAGTAATACTATTTAAAGTAATAATAAAATTAATAATGTTATTTAAATTAAGAACAAAATTAATAATGCTATTTAATTTTAATTAACAATGTTATTTAATTTTAATTAATAATACCGTCGTGTGAAAGATAATGTAAATTTTGTTTACGTATAGAGTACTGAAGATGGATTATTTGATAGATCGAAGTTGCATGTACATGAGAGGTAAAAATAAAGGAACGATTCCATTGTACTTTAGAAATTGTAGTGGATGCATTTATGAAAGTGATATCTAGTAATAAAACCAAAATGAAAGAAGTATGATGTCCATATTTAAAATGTCGTTGGTTGAAACTTATAGAGTATTATACCGTGATATTACATTTACACCAATATGATTTTGTGCACGACCATCATGTGTGGATATACCATGGAGAAAAATATCATGTTTTACAAGTGGAGGTTGTAAATATGGATGTGGATTATGATGAACCCCTTATTGAAGAAAATATTAATATAGAAAACAAAATGACTAAAATGGTTCATAATGTTACTGGTCCGAGTATGTGAATCGACGAACTAGATTTGGAGGAAGATCTTGATTCGAAAGCAAAAAAGTTTTTCAATTTGTTAGAAGCGTCAAAACGACCACTCTATAATGGTTGTAAAATGGCACACTTGGTAATGGCATCTAGGTTAATAGTTATAAAATCTGAATACAATGCATCAGAAAACCTAATGAATGCAATTCTTAGCTTGTGTGAAGAAATGCTTTCACCTGATAATGTATTGATGGAGAACTGTTACTCCTTTAAACGAGAGGTCTTTGCTTTATATTACCTTATGAAAATGTATACAGTGTCTATGTGGATGCATCATTTATTAAAAGGAAGATAAAGATTTGGCATTGTCGATAAACAGCCTAGATATAAATCGATGAGAACAAGTGGTAAATGCGCATATTTCACCAAAATGCATTATTTTCTGATTACATCGATATTGCAAAGATTATATGCATCTTCTATTATGGTAAAACACATGTGATGTGCATGTAAAAGTGTATATTTAAACTCACATATTTAATCTTGTTTAATTAAATAATGATCATATTAGGGTATTTTTACATGTTTTTACCAAAAATCCAAATGTCATTAAATCATCATTCATTCATCTTCATTTAGGGGCAAAATAGTAATTATGTGCATGTATTAATTTTGAGAATATTTATATACACATTTTATTTTTATTTGTAGGAATTTGGATTCAAAATGGAAGAAGTCTTCATGGAAATATCCATGCACAAGAAAGAAGGCAAATGAATGAAGAAATAAATCAATTCATGCAACATGGAGGACCCCACCTACCCACTTAACATGATCTTCAATTCGAAACCAATGCACATGTTAGTGGAGATAAAAGCTAGCACATGCACATTTAATGGAAGATTAATTACATGCTAATAATAACTTGGTGGCCACACTTCCTCAAGGACAATTTGCTAGTCCCCTAAAATATACATTAGGGTTTTAGGCATGTATAAATACCCCTTATGTTTCATGTAATGAAGCTCTTAGCACCACCTTCTCTTTAGTTTAGTGGTAGCCACAAATGTAACATGAACTTGCTTTCTTTTTAATGGCTTTTTAGCCTTTTCTTCATGTAATTTTCTTATATGCAATTTTAATTCATTTTCTTTTCTTGTTTGTTTCTTCTTATGTTAGTAATTTAGATCTTTTTTTATGCAAGTAGATTAGCTTTTAGTTTATTTCAATTAGCTCTTTTTCCTCTTGTTTATGTTTATGTTGCAATCTACGTTTGTTGAAATGAAAACAAATATGAGAAGCTAAACACCTTCAATTTAGGGTTAATGAAACTCTCTTAATTATGCAGATTCAACATAGTGATTTTATTTTATCTCCTTTTGTGCTTAATGAAATTTTTGATGTGGTAAAATTTGTTGTTTAATTTTGAATTTGATAGTCTATGTTGTTGACACCAAATAGGCTATGCTTAAACAAACATAAACACAAATTACCTCTTCATCTACATATGATTATGGTAATGAAGTGGACTTTAGAATCAAAATTTGATGGTCTCTATTATTAAGCAATAGTAAATAGATCATGCTTAAAATAGATTTTATTTTTGATTTCATTATCTTTTTCATGAGAGTTAACAAGCGGTTTGGAGGGTGTGTTAAAGTTTGATGGTTTATGTTTGGCTAATTAATAGCACAAATAGACCATACTTATAATAAACACATCAACTAAATTCACTAGTGACCAAAAAGAGATATCATAATTTTATTGTGTTAATTTATGTGATCGTGAGAAGGGATTTGCCTCTAAATTGCCTTCTACTCCCATATATTTATTCACTTTCTTTTGCTAGTTTTTTTTTACATTTTTTAGCTTAAACAACTTTAAACTCTTGGTTAATTTGATCGAGTAGAATTTTTAAATCAATTCAATTCCATACAGATCGATCCGTACTCACCATGTACTAAAATTATACGCCGTATGCTTGTAGTTATTTTTATCACATAATTTTTTGGCGGTTTTCTAATCCGATAGAAAATCCGTCAATTCAACAAGTTTTTGGCGCTGTTTCCAAGGAATTAATTTGATTTTATTTCTATTCTTCGAATTTTTTTTGATTCTAATGTGTTTTCATTTTGAGTTGTATTTAATTTTTTTTTTGCATTGTGTGTTTTTGTGGTTTGTGTTTGCATTTTGATTGTGTACTAGTTGTTTTGTAACGACCCAGATTTTTAGTCATTTGATTTTAAACATTTAATTTATTTTAAATGTTGAATTTGAAATGTAAATGGAATTTTAATATGAAGTTTATCGATCAAATAAATGGAATAAAAACTTAAGTTCCAAATATAGCGATTTATTAAATAAATTTAATTGTTGAATTAATAATTGTAAATCACTTAAATAATTGAATTGGAGTTGCATAGGAATCGAAACAATTACTAGTGTTGATATAAATTCTATTTGAATTAGAATTAGGTTAATAAAATTTTAAAACTGAAATTTCAAGTGATTTCGTTAATTTGTGAAATCGTCGATTTAATCGACGCGTTAGAATAGCGATCCGGGGTGCAGTCTTGAAATTTGACGAAATCAGCTCCATTAGATCTATAATAGTGTATAATTATATGATTTCAAATTTCATAGCATTTGGACTTACCGTTTGGTCGTGCGATCTGAAAACGTCTAGAAATAATTTAATTGAATTTAATTCAAATAGTCGATTTAAAAAGCCATCTTCCACATATGATCGAATTAGGGCTCGAGACTTGTTCCATTGGGTTCGGAATAGCGGCATAACATTAGTAACGCTGAGCAACACACCTCAATAGGAGTTCGAGGTTTCCCTGTATATAATACGTGATATTCTGAATGGATAAATAAGAAATCAAATCAAAATCAAATCTTAGCCGACCTATCTCGTACACAGCCACCCTACCCTAAAACATAACCTAATCTTTACCCTGTTACCTTCGATCCTTTCCCTCTCATCATTTAAAAATTCAGCCAGTTGGAAAAAAAGAGAAAATCGAACGGAAAAAAAAATCGATCGAAGAAAAATTCAACGTGAGATGGGAGATGATGCTCGTGATAGGGAAGACAGCCACGAGCGCGATGATTCTGGTGGGGCGGCGACGTGGGTTGTAGGTGCGAATGCGAGAGGGTTAGCTGAATCAAGGGGAGGAGGTCGCAGTGGCGCTGGCAGTCGCGGCGTTCGCGAGGTGATGGTCGAGCGTTGATCGGAGGTGGAGTCGACTGGAATTTGGGTTTGAGCAAGCTAAGGCTTTGATGTAGGATTGAACGTGAGCGGATGATGGCGTTGCGAGCTACTTACTCATGCGATGGAGGTTGAAGCACATATTTGCTTTGAGCTCAGGCTAGGCTGAGATGACCGTAGGTGATGGAGCGATGGCTAGGGTGGATTTCGTACTCAAGCAGCAGATTTGGGCAAAGAATTAGTTTGTTAATAACGGTAATTATTTCACTAACGAAGAATTAGCAAAATTAATATATAAATAATTTCATGAATCTTATAAATGCTATTACTAATAAATACGATTTCGAAATGAATTAAACAAGTCGAGTTGGTTCGTAGCTGCGGAGTCTACGCAATAAAATAAATTTGGAACGGATTGCAAAATAAAAGTCAAGGTGAGTAAATCTCACTCACCTTGGATTACTGTTTTAATTTAAGTTGTTGAAAATTAATTATTTATTGATTGGATGCATTGGTAATAATTATTATCAATTGGATGTTATTATATATATAGTAGTATATATATTAGTGGTTGGATATATTCCCGCTGTTGGAGCGGATGAGACCCTATGTGCCCCGCATAATAGCGGATGACCCTATATTACTACGATATCCCACTCGAAGTGGGATTGGTATTTTTATGTTATCTAACATCTGTGGATGTAAGGAAACATGTTGGAGGGATCCAACTGGATTCCTCAAAAATGTTAATTTTAATTTCATATATAGTGGTATATGATTTGTGTGAATACTTTGATATAGATTATGTGGTGATTTGAATTATTGGTTGCTATAGTAGCACTAGCCTTACTTTTGGTATTTTAAATACCATAAATATTATTTTGAATTTTTAAGAAATTAAAAGGATATTTTTAACATGAAAATATTTATATCGGAATTCAGATTATTTAAAAGAGATTGATTTGATAAAGCAAAAATTGATTTTTGATCGTACTTAACAATTCGGGGAAATTTTTTTTAATAGAGATTTTAAAAGAATTCATATAGAAGGTTTTATACAATGGATTTTTTAAAATGATATCCTGGAAAACATGGAAGGCGTTGAAATCAATATTAAAAATTAGATTTGAAAATAAATGGAATTTGTAAAGAAATGAATTTATAAAATGGAATTTTATAAATGAGATTGGTTTTATAAAAATGAGACTCAGTGGAGTTATAAATTTATAAACGATGTTTATAAATAAAGGAAAACTATATCAGATGATAATTTGGGAATATAAATTCATAAGGGGAATTTATATTAGGATATGGAGATCGGGTTGAGGAAAATAATGGATTCTATTTTTGGAAGTGGTAATGGTTAGGAGGTCGGAATGAAATCGATGTGTTGTGAATCGAGAGGAATTTATAAATTGAATTGGTTATTTAGATTTCGGAAATATATTTGTATTATTAAGAAGTCAAGTTTGTTTTTAAAAGGGAAATTTTATTTATTAAACTGTGTAATTTTTATTAGTTAGAATTGAAACACATTGAAAAGTGAATTTTTGAAAATATTTAATATTTATTATAATAAATTATAATTTTTAAAATTAGCTTTGAAAATTTATTTTTTTTCTTTAAAAATGAGTTGGAATCGAATAATTGATGTTTATTTAAGGAGTTTGATATTTTTAAATAAGTACTTAGACATGTTTTAAAAATAAATAAATTATTGTCCTTTAAAAATACGTATTATATATAGAGAGTTTTTAATGATTGAAATTTATTTATAAATCTTCTCGAGATTTGGAAACGGGGTTTATGTATCAGATGTGATTTTATAAGAGGAAATCTTATAATGAAATTCTGGGAGTTTAAGGAATTTTCGAAATGTTAGAAAACCGAACTTTAAGATTAAATCCGGATTCATAAAAAATTTGTAAATGGATAGACAAGATTATAAGTGAGTATAATCGACTTTGGAAAATGTAAAAGGAATTAATATAAATTTCGGAAATGTAGGAGATAAGATGAGAAAAAATTCCTAATACTAATATTTGAAATGATTTCGGATAATGGACTTAGAATATTTTCCTATGTGTTGAAATGGAAGGTTTTGGAAATATTTAGAGTCGAAGGATTTATATTGAGATGTTTTCTAGGTAATGGATTATAAATCAAAGTTGGAAATATTTCACTAAGTGTTGAAGTGAGGTACGGGTTGAAATATCCTATTATGGAAACAAGTATTCGGAAATGTTTTCAAATATTGAAAATTTTGAAAGAGATTCGAATATATATCTTTGTAAAGATATTTTGAAATGAATGTTTTAAAGAATTATAAATAATGGCCCAGTGACTGCTTATGGATGTTATTTGATAGTTAAAATAACCGACTATCAATTTTGGCCAAATTCGTTGATCGTTTCGAAGAGATCGAGATCAGATTTAATTATCCGAAAACCACTTTGATCCGAGTTGAGCATTAAGAATGGTGATATCGTGAAGATGGTGAAGACAGTGGCTCAGTTTGTTCAGACTCAGAACAACTTGTATGGATGAATGCTATCATTGCATTATTGCTTGGAAGGCAGTGTTAGCATTCCAAGTATGAATGCTATCCTAAAGGTAAAACGTAGCCTCAAGCCTCATCAACCGGGAATGACTAAAACATGGGAGATGCAGTAGGGCTATGTGGGTCGCACCCAATTAGGGTATGTTATCACCTTTCTAGATACCCTCGGAAATATTATATTATAATTATGGATATGGTTGTGCATGAAAAAGAGAGCTCTCGACAAGGGTGGGAACACCCGAGGTGATAACATATTCTGTACTATCCAGGTCAGGGGTAGGCCAGTTCTGTATTGGCAGGGGATCCTAGCGAGGTCCTCGATATATTTTTCTAGAGGTGTACTGTAATGGGCGGTACCCCAGTAGCCCAGTCATTATATGGAATCCAATATCCACTACGAGCCTGTACGGTTTTGATTGTATACCAACTATGATGAAACGTGAGATGCAAGCATTTAAGCTATTTTCTAATTTATTTTTCTATAGACACTATTATAATCTCATATGATTTTAATATAAAATATTTTGGTTATCGTAAGGTAAAAACCCGTCGTGTTTATGTGTGACGTGGTCTTACGAGATATCTTTGTTTTCAAAGGATTTTGAAAAAGTAATAATTCAAATTGAGTGTGTTTCTCACGTTGGTTTTCCAGACTGACTCGGGTGTTATTTTATTATAATGCTCGGATATGACCGAGTATTACAGATTTAGGTTAAAAATGCTATGGAGCTCAGAAGATGAGGTGGAGGAGACTCAGGCGTATTCCACGTATTTGATTATATTCCGCTGTGTGTGTAGACTGTAAAGTCTGCACTGGTGAGGACAAGTTATGATAACTGTCCTGATTTATTATTGATTGTTGTACTCTGATGATTGTATATATATATATATATATATATATATTAAAAGCTACAGATTCTTTTGTATAAAAATCTATTATTATATATTATATATTGTTCCGCTGCGATTGTGAGATTCTGTATTATTGTTTCTGTTTCTTTTTCTATCTTTTTCTTCTTCACCCCTAAAAATTCATATATCTATTCAATTTGAGTTGCACATGTGTGATTTAGTGTTGACTCAAAGGGTACGGATTTGCGGGTTGTTAAACTTGGTATCAGAGTTGGAGGTTAAGCGAGAACCTTAGCTTTGTTGGGGATTACTCATTAAAGATAGGGTCAGTAGAACCCTAGAATGAGTTTGAGTGTATTAATAGATATGAGCGCGTATTTGTTAGTGAATATAATTTTTTTTATATCGTGTTGATTTATCTGTTGAGTGGCTTATAAATTCTGGTCGAGTAGTGGGATGCCATGTAATCGATAGGAATTTCTAAACGCTTAAAACAGGCAATTCGACACTGTATTGTTTTGAAGTGGGTAAATGAAATAATTTTACCCAAACTATATTTTAATATAAAGGAAATAATTTTCTAAAATTATTATCATGAATTGATGTGTTTGAATGTTATTAAAACAAGATTATAAAATTGGAAATGGCTTATAAAAACCAAAATTAAATTGTATAAGTATGAATTATACAAATGAGTTAAAACTAAAATTTGATTCAAATCACAAAATTGGAAATTAAATCTCGAAAAGTTGGAAAATATATTTCGAAGTGTTGTGAAAATAAAATAGCATTATTTTTGAAAGGATTTTTGAATAAAATTTGTTTTAATGGATTTTGGAAGGTGATAAAAGCACTGAACTCACTGTAGTCGCTGGAAAATAATCCTGGTGATGACTGCAACATCATCAGTATTCATTTTCGAGTTTCTAAGTGATGAGTTGCTACCATTATTATTTGTTTTGGACTTGTTTTGGATAAACCCAAGTTTGAGTTTAAAATTCCAAAGAATGGTTTGTTGAAACAAAGAGTTATATATGTATATATTATGGTTTCAAATGATTTGAAATAAAAACCGGGTATTGAATTTTGGAATTTTAATATAAATGTTGGGAAAACATTAGGAAATAAGTTATGAACTTAGAAATTGAGAATGATTTTAATAAGATCGAAAAGTATGGAATTTGAGTTTTGGAAATAAATTTTAACTTAAGTAAGTTAAAATGAATAAAATTTAACTTGAGTGAAGTTAAATAAAAATTGAATCGGAATTGGAATTATATCAAATTGAATTTAATTTTAAAATTTGAGTTGTGAAATAGCTATATAACTATAAGTTATAAAATATTGAGTGGAATTGTGAACAAATAAGTTGGATAGTTACAAAATTAGGATTAATGGAATAAAAATATACTTAAGCTATAAAATGAAATGGTTAAATATTTGAGATATAAATCCAAACTCAAGTAATTGTTGTAAATTGAAAATAGAAATAAGCTCAAGCTATAAGAATTAAATTCAACCTAATTGTAAATAAACCGGGTATAGTTTAAAATGTTGAATTAGATTTGGATTGTAGTAAATGGATCAATAAATTTGGACTTGAATTGAGAAATGGAATTAGATTTGGATTGTAGTAAATGAATCGATAAATTTGGACTTGAATTGAGAAATGGAATGGAAAACCAGAATGAAGAATGAATTGATATTTTGGTGTGGAATAAAATCCAACTTGAATTATAAAAGAAGAATTTGAACTCAAGAAAATTAAATGAAGTGATTTTTGATATAAAAATCTAATGGTGAATTATAAATTGGAAGTGAACTAATTAGATAAATTAGTTAGTTAATTGAATATGGGAATGGAACTTAACTTGGTTAAGTAAATTGAATTGCGGATGGAAACTGCAATTGAATATGGAACTTGAGTTATAAATGAAAATTCGACTTAAATATAAGCAAATTAAATATAGTTTGAAATGTGGTCGGATAAAATAGAAATGGATTGGAATGGTGATGATTTAAGTTATGAATAAATTCAATTTAAGTGTAAATAAATTGAATGGCATTGGAATACAATCCGAACGAACTCAAGTATGAAATTAAGTTTTGAAGTAAAAATGAATATACGTGGTATCAAAGGGTTATAATAAACCTTAATATTAATTTTATGAAATGATTCATAAGTAATATAGCGTAAATTGAGATATACAAGTACATGGAACTACAAATCAATCGAAGGTGAATAAATTGAATAACAATCAATTTAAAGTTGAAATGAAATTTGATTGCAAGGAAAATAAACTTAAGTTATATAATTGAATTAATTAAAATAAATGAATTAACTTAAGTTAATTATTTGGATGGAAACTAGCCTGAATGGATTTATGAAATAATTCATAAGTAAATAACATGGATCGAATTAAATAGAAGTAAACAAAATTTTGCGAACTCAAGGGGAGTGTATAAATTGGTTTGGAGCAAATTTGTAATGGATATGAGTATGTTGTGTATAGAAATGAATTGAATGCTAATTAATTGGGTTGTAAATCATTCGAATTGAATGAAATGATATATAAATCGATGAAAATAAATAATCGAATGTTGGAGCCTTGTGATTATTGATAAATTCATGCTATAACTTGGTTAGTTGTGAAACCTATGTGTTTATGCTAGTTAAAAGATTGAAATATTGTTAAATTTCATATTTATGGAACTTACATATTTTAATTGAGTAAGTATAGAGACAAGAAGGCTATTGGGCTAGTTTTGGGTTGCGAAATTGCATATGAAGTAAACTCGCTTGCTTAATAATGCTTAAAAACGCTAAAGAAAGGTACATTTTCGGATTAAATACCGCAATGAATAAATATTGATATATATTGTGTTTTCGACCATGTGGGTCGATGTATATTATATTTATCATTTTTGTCATATTGGAAAAGGCTCTTCGTACAAGGGAGAATCTGCCAAAAAATTTCGGAAATTTAGGGTGTTAGAAAAATTTTGAAAAATTTTATTAACTAAAAAGTTGATTTTTGAATTGTAACTGAAAAAATGGTTTTGAATTAGAAATTAAAGCTAATTGTTTGGTTGGAACTAAAAGATTAGAAAGGTGAAATGTCGAGTTTTAACTAAGTGGGTTTTGATATGTTAATGGGTTTGGATCATTCGTCCTACCTTAGCAATTTCGGGGACGAAATTCTTTTAAGGGGGGAGGAATGTAACGACCCGGATTTTTATTCGTTTGACTTTGAACATTTAATTTATTTTAAATGTTAATTTGAAATGTAAATGGAATTTTAATATGAAGTTTAACGATCAAGTAAATGGAATAAAAACTTAAGTTACAAATATAATGATTTATTGAATAAATTTAATTGTTGAATTAATAATTGAAAATCGCTTAAATAATCGAATTGGAGTTGAATACGAATCGAAATGATTTCTAGTGTTGATATAAATTTTATTTGAATTAGAATTAAGTTAATAAGTTTTTAAAATGGAAATTTCAAGTGATTTTGTAAAATTTTGAAATCGTCGATTTAATCGACGCGTTAAAATAGTGATCTGGGGAAAAGTCCCGAAATTCGACGAAATCAGCCCAATTAGATCCGTAATAGGGTATTATTATATGATTTAAAATTTCGTAGCGTTTGGATTTACCATTTGGTCGTGCGATCTGAAAACGCCTAGAAATAATTTAATTGAATTTAATTCAAATAGTCGATTTAAAATGCTATCTTCCTCATATGATCGAATTAGGCCTCGGGACTTGTTTCATTGGGTTCAGAATAGCGGTATAACTTTAGGAACGCCAAGCGGCATGTGACGCCCCACCTCTATACTCACGCTAGCCAAGGACACTACGGGGTAATGCCGTCGACTAGCATGAAGAATAAGGTTGTTGAGGAGCGACCATCTGTGTAATTGCTTTGTGCGAGTACCGATATGTCAGATAATATAACTTACGTTTCATTTCAAGAGGAAATCCAACATATCAAATACAAAATCAAAGCTACCACACAGTGGCTATGAGGACTTCGGAAACAAATATAGAAATAGGCATAACACAAATCAATCACAGATATTCATATCACAAAGGTGGAATTAGATATGAATATAACACATAAAAGTGTACATCAAAGTAGTGGTCAAACAAGATCCACTACATCACAAAATAATAGATACAAGTGCTAGACAAAAGAATAATTATACATCAAGGAGTCTATAGCTCAAATGTATAATAACAAAAACTACTAATCTAAAGTAGTTAGCCAAAAATCAGATGATAATCCCTGATAAGAAGTCAAGCAAGAGCACCTGAAATACCTCGGTCTGACCCGAGTATTATTTAAGAAGAAAATAATAAACGGATCAGTCTAGCTATAAATATCAGGTAAAATGAGATAGGATAAGAGATATGACAAAAACGTATGATAACAATAATGCCATACTGTGACAAGTACACATCAAATAACAACAAAAATCATACAATATCTCAAATCATCTCAAAACACCAAAAAGAATCACCTTCTTTAAATTATTCACCAAAACACAAATATTGACAAAACATATCAATGCCACTCGCATAAGAATCGGTGAAACACAAATTCTAGAAATCGCAACCAGAAATCCAGAAATCACAAAAGGGGGGAGGCCTATCACAAACGGGAGCATGAAAACTCACCAACACGTGCATCACAAACGGAACGCTATTCCATGGTCACTAACCATCAATTTTGAGCCGAGGCTCTGTGAGAAATGCGGATTAAGGATCTTAAGGCTAGAATTAACACTAGAAGGGGGGGGGGGTGAATAGTGTTTTAAGAAATCTGTTAATCTTTTTGAGATTATCTTAATTTGTTAACGATGTATGCACTAATCAGACACAGATATGAACACAGAATCAAACACAGATGCAAATATAAAGTAAAAGCAGTAAAGGAAAGAACACACAGGATTTTATACTGGTTCGGAGTTACCCTACATCCAGTCCCGCACAACTAAGTACGGATTTCCTTTCAAAGCCAATTCAACAATTACAACCCTCGGTTTCAAGGCTATGAGGTACACCCTCCAGAATAACAATCCTCTGGGTAGAGATACTTGATTTCCAGGGCAACAAGTTCACCCAATTGATTTCCAAGGCTACAATCACACCTTTTCTCGCTCGATTGATTACAAAGAAGTCTATAACTCAGATTAGCACTTGGATCTTGTAGAGATAGTGATGGAGAATCACACTAGAAATAATCGAGTATGATTCGATGTTGATTTCGGCAGAGTAATGGTATGATTTTGTATTAAGAAATGTGGAAGAAGAAGAGGAGTGAAAACCAGAAAAAAGTGATTGAAAATACGTTGAAACTGACCCCTATTTATAGAAGAACAACAGTCATGTCCATTCGTGAAGAGTTATGGCGAATAGACACTTCTTTTGAAATTTGAATTTTGAAGCCAACTGACACTATGTCGACATGGGGTATATGGGTATGTCGACATCCCAAAGGGATTTTTGGTGTTTTGATTTTCTTTGAAAATAACCTCTATTTTATATTAAAATTATTTTAAACTTTATAAATATACTTAACTATAGTTAAAATACATAAGTAAATATAAAGAAAAATATATACATAATTTAACTATAATTTTATATTTAAATCTAAGTATAAATATTTAAAAGTTAAATATATTATTTGAAAAGATAGTTTAAAATCAGGAGTAATTTTGACTCTGAAAATAAAGATGTTTTTGAGGCTAAAATTATTTAAAAACGGAATCGAGGGTTTTGAATTTTTTTTAAAAGGAAAGTTTTGAAATCATTTTGAAAACAAGATATTTTTGAAAAATCATTTGAATTAAAATTAGTGGATACAAAACAATGTCCCACTAGATTTTCGTAGGTTCCATCCTACTTAGGGTTCCATCCCTTTAACGGGCTCGAAGTGGATTCCATTCCACGAATAAATTGGATATTAAGATGTCAGTGCCTTTCTATGAGTTTTTACAAATATTCCTAATAAAACAAACTTAACCTTGAACTCTTGAACTCTTTATAATCTTGATACTCATGAGTCTTCTACCTCTATATCTTGAATCTCTATACTGTACAGTCTTCATTCTTGATACCTGCATGGTTAGATCCTGCATATACATACATATCTAAACTTGTAATGTTAGTATTTATATTTTATAATCTATTCTAAGGTTGTTGTCATCAAAACCAACTCCTCAGGGACTAACAATCTCCCCCTTTTTGATGATGACAACCTTTGTTTATAAAATATCACTTCTATCCTAATAACTCTCCCTAAAACTAACAACTCCCCCTAAAACTAACAACTCCCCCTTAATTTATGCCTAACTACCCTATTTTATATTTCTCTTCCTTTGTCATCAACAAAAACCATATAACTCTATATAACTCTATATAACTCCCCCTGAAACTAAGACTACATTACTTGTGATTATAATGATAGTGTTATCATACATAATCAGTACTTAACTAAAATATAATCCTAAACTATTAACTATCCTAACTAAGAATTAACAACAATACTAACACATATAAGAACACGAGTTTATTTATTACGAGTATGGTTGTATTTACATTTGCGATTGAAAAACATAAAAACAAAAATAACAACGGAAAGAAAGAGAAGAAACTAATGTGTGTTTCTGAACATAGGAGATTTATGAATTGAACAATTTGGATAGTGGAAACAGAAATTTCCACATTGTTCATGGAAATTTGATCCCACTTCCGTATTGGAATTTCCAAAGGTTGCAATAACCCACCGGTCCTTTGATGCTCGGCCTTCACGAGTTGGCAAGTCATTCAACGCTTAATAAAGTTAGCAATGTCAGATTTCATTCCATCCCAATAATAAAGTCGCTTCATGTCCGCGTACATTTTACTACTACCGGGATGAAGGGTAAATTTAGAATGATGAGAATCTTCTAAAACGTCTCTACGAAGATCAATAATTTTTGGCACAATAAGTCTACCAAATTTTCGAATACCGCCACGAGCATCAATATCAAAGTCTTTCAAACCTTCAATATCAATTTTATCCCTACAACTTTAGCAAAGAAGAACCAATTCGGGATCATGCTTTTGAGCTTCAAGAATGCGGTCTAAAAGAGAAGGATGAGCCTCAAGGCTACACAAAAAAAGAGATGAATATGAATTGGATTCACGATCTCGAATCTCACAAGTGGATAAAGTCGCGAGATCATTCCACTCGAATATCATCATAGAAATGACCGCTTGTTGCTTACGACTAAGGGCATCGGCAACACGATTTCCCTTTCCGGGAGTATAAAGAATATCAAGATCATAAGATGCAAGGAACTCGAGTCAACGTTGTTGACGCAAATTAAGTTCCTTTTGAGAAAATAAGTACTTCAAAGATTTATGATCGGTGTAGAGAACAAATTTCTCTCCCAAAAGATAATGACGCTAAATTCTAAGGGCGAAAACAATAGCCGCGAGCTCTAAATCATGAGTGGCATATCTAGTCTCGGCAAGCTTTAATTGCCTAGAAGCATAAGCGATAACACGTTCCCTCTGCATGAGAACGGCTCCCAAACCAACACGACTAGCATCGGTGTAAACAATAAAGTCTTGGTTCCTATCGGGAATCACAAGAATAGGAGCATCGGAGAGGAGTTCTTTTAATTTCTGAAAAGCAGCTTCACATTTGTTTGACCAAATGTACTTAACTCCCTTCTTTGTCAAATTAGTAAGAGGCACGGAAATTTTAGAAAAGTCTTTTATGAAACGACGATAATAGCCCGCCAATCCGAGAAAGCTATGAATTTCCATCACTCTCCGGTCTCTTCCAATTTTGAATCGCTTCAATCTTTGAAGGATCCACGAAAATTCCGGATTCAGAAATAATATGTGTCATGGCCCGCAAATCCGTCCCTCTTGATTAACCACTAATCTCCATTGATTAACTCAAAATGAACGGGAATACGAACTATGATGGTTTAAGAAGAAGAAAAAGGCAGAAGAAGAAGAAAAGAGTAGAAGAAAAACAGAACAACATCAGAACAGAAAACAATATCAAAATCTTACACATCGCAGCGGAACAATATACAATAGATAATTACTAGTCTTTTAAAACAAAGAACTATATCATTTTATACATACATCAATCATCAGAGTCAATATACAACAATGGACAGTTATATAAACTTGTCCTCATACAGAATACACAGCGGAATAAATACTATCAGATACAAATACTACGTCTCGTCCTCCAGCTTATCTCCAAGCTCCAGAATATCCAGAATATCCTGATAATCTAACTCTAGACTGCCCGTGTGGAAATTGGTGGGCACCCAGAGTTTAGAAGGGAAACAATAAACTCCGAGTCAGTCATGGTGACTGGTGTGAGATCGTAAAACAGTTATTCTTTAAAAATAAACAGCAGAGAATTTTAAAGTCAATTCGCAATGCTTTTGGAAAATGAAACTACCATAAGACCTCCCACCACACACACAATGCAAACGCAGACTTGGAGGAGATTTCTTCTTATGATAGTCAAAGATGCTTACTACGCAAAAATCAAATTCTTTTTGATATCATTATTAGTGCATAGTGGAAAACATTTCGAAAGTAGAATATAAATCTTAGCCAGCATAGGTACCATTATATTATGCCTGCTATAGCTGCCTCCTGAGGAGACAGGTTATACAATTGAAATCGTAAAGGCTCGTATTGTTTCTTTGGATTTCCAACAAATGGTCAGGCTAAGGAACTTCCTATCCACGATGGGTACGTCCCTGGAATAGACGACCCGAGAACCTAACCGGATCTCTGCCAACACAAGGCCGGGTTACCTCTGCAAAAATAGGTAACTACTGACACGCGTATGCCATCCCCCGATCGTCACCGATCTTCCCGAGGATCCCCGATTCGCAACAAACCACATAGATAATAATAATGCAGTAACCACAGAGGTTAAGTATCTGGGCTCCATACCATGATACCACCTTTATCCAGAAGGAATGACATACACTAAGGGGCGCTACTCCCTAGAACCTTGCCGCATCCTTCCTGTTTCGACCATTTCCGGGGTGTGAGGCTCGACGAAGTCTCGTCCACAAAGCTACGCTTTCTCAAAAAGCCCTGCTTCGGGTCAAACAAAATGATCAACCTATGATCACAAAGATATAAGATCAAACAAATGATCATATCACAAATGATCAAACACTGATCATTTCACAGCAACACTCAGTATGCCACGTTACCAAATTGGGATATATCGCTGATAAATTTCAACTACATAACCTCTAAGCTCGTACGTCTCAGAGAAGGGTGTTAAGCTAAGAGAATAAATTCTCCGCCACCAACAGAAATGTATTTGAAAGAAATCAGCTTTATATCTCAAATTGTAACGTCAGACACACAATCCATACAAGTCTGTTCCGGGATCGAACATAACCGAAGGCACTTCTCACGAAGCCCTTGCATTTCCGGATAATTTTCTAATCACGTCCGGACTTCCCGTCACTAAGGGTGATAAAACCTCTAAATCGAAGATCAGTCGATGTAGAGTAACTCGACGGTAATCCTTCCGTTTTCAAAAATATCCGGTCTTCAACACCGGTCTTCGAATGCAATTCATAACGACGTATCACATATTCGGAATGGGTTATACGACCCCATGGTCCTTTCCCGGCTAACCCGAATAGTGAGCGATTATTTAAAAATAAGTGTGGCCTTCAAATTCATCCAATTCACAACAAATACCAATTCAAGGTAATTATTGATAGCCGGTTATTTAACTATCAATAAAAATGCGCAACATCATCAGATTCCAAATAATTTCCCAAATTATTTCATCTTCAAAAAATATCTTTACTAGATATATAATTTCCACACTTCAAAAATAAATCGACGTTTATTTTTTAAGACGAATTCCCATTTCTTTTATAAATTCCATAGTGAATTTATATTTTCAAAATATCTACTGATATACGATTCTCAAATCGATTTCAAATATATTCAATTTCAATTTACCTTTACAAAGATAAATTCTCAAACGTTTCATTTCATTCTGGAAAAGTATTTCCATACTTATTCAAAAATAAGTATTTCGCAAATCATTTATTTTCAACACTTGGAAAATATTCGATATACTTAAATCAGATTAAGTATATATTTCATTCTTTAAGGAAATCATTTACTATACAACATTTATTTGAGTCAAAACGAATGTTACGTAAAACATCGTTACGACGACTCAAAATCACTAGTATAGGGATTCGGATTTAGATAGATATATAAATCCCAATACTACATAAAAATATTTTCTTTCGAAAATCATTTACTATAACAACAGTGTTATAGTCCATCATTTCCTTATTTCTTCGAAAACGCCTATTTCAACAATAAATGTTGAAATCTATGTATTCGATACTTATCACGTTTTAAAACATCTTTTAAAACAATTACTTCATTCGTAATATCCCTTTTCCAAAACATATCCATTTTATTTAATAATATATCCACTGTCCAAAATCGTGAATATACTTCGTTATCCAAATTCAATCTTTTCTACACATTTATTTTCAAGAATTTATCCACTATCCAAAATCGTGGATAAAATTTCCTTAATAACCTTCTATATTCAATTCATCAAATTTGATTGATTTTCGAATTTATAAAACACCGTTTATAAATTCTAATTCTATTTTCTAACACTTTGATTTATAAATCTCCTTTATAAATCAATTCGATAAATATTCCATTTAAGGGCAAAAACCCAATTTATAAGTAAATTTCTTATAATCTTTTATTCTACAATTCCATTCATTTTATAACTTCATACTTTATAAATCTATAAACTTCAAATTTTATAAATCTATAAACTTCAAATCTTCACAATTTATAATTCCATAAATTCCCTATCTTTACAGCTTATAATTCTATAAGTTTCATATCTTTACAAATTTAACACTTATAAAAACTCGTTTAAAATTCCAATAATTTTTAATTGATAAATATCAATTTTGTACATCTTTTATATACATCGTTTTTAATAATTCAAAAATTCAAATTTAAACTATCTTATAAATTACTTAACTATTCACTTCAAAAATCATCTTCTGATTATATTTCCCAAACATTATAATCTCCATAACTTTAAATTTATAACATTTATTTATTTAAAGTAAACCAATTCAAAGATTCAAATAAAACGTATACTTTCAAATAATCACTTTTAAAATCTCTTTTTAAAGTTAAAATCGTTATTTTTAAACTTCAAAATTTGAATCCGATGATGCAACGCATCAATTTGTCAATCACAACAGTCAATATCATATCTCAACATATGATAACAGAATACATCACAATATCTGTAAATAAATAACTACTAGTGAGGAATCCAGTTGGATCCCTCCAACCTGTTTCCCTGCATCCACAGACGTTAGCACAATACCAATTCCGCTCCAGTACGGAATTATCGCGGTATATGGGTTTTATAAAAATCCGCTTACTAACGGCGCAATAGGGTCTCATCCGCTATACGAGGCGGGAATCAATCAATCCAATATATACATATGCCAATATGTATATACTGCTATATATATATATATAGATATATCCTATTATATCTAATAGCACATCCAATAGCAATCATATCAGTCAAATCAATAACTGTAAAATAAATATTCCTTCGAGTGAGAAAATCTCACCTTAGCTTTTATTCGCAATCCATTTCCCATCTTGACTTGTTTTCTTGATTTATACCCTTGTATAAATAATTTATACAATTTTATTAATAGTCGAATTAAATCGAAAAACTCAATTTCTATTTGATAAATTTAATTCACCGGTGATTTTATTTTGGACTAATACTTTTAATTTCCTTAAACCAACTCCTTTTAAATTTTCAAACCTTTACCTCTATATATAAAAATTGAAAATCTGCATCTAAACTTTACTGTTAAGTCAAATGATGAGATATATATTTTCTTTCACTGTTTATACATATATTCATTTTATTCGGAAACTACATGTATAATAATTTTTCCTCTCACTGTAAAAAAACAGATTTAAATTAAAACGAATAAACTTGTATCTATATACCTTACTGTAAGAGTTCGCCATCGTGACCTTGCCTACGTTGATGCCCATATCGAGATCGCAGCCTCGACAAAACGCGAACCAACCTCGCTGTTTGAACATCACCCCAATCAATTTCAGTTGCCTCCTTCACGAGTTCGCCTCCCAGTCGCGAACGAACCTCGCGACTTCACCGTTGCTTCGCCCAATTCCAGTACTGCCGCCTTCCCCCCTCGCGTTCGCAGCTAACCAACACTGCTACTGTCTCGCGACGAGAACGAGCCCGAGCCGCCTGTTCCACGCCTCTCGATGCAGACTTCGACCTCGCGATCCCCCTAACCTCCACGTGCTCGCGACTTCGAAAAACACGGCCCCAGACTATCGTTCGTGAATCCCAGTTGTCGAGTCGCCGAGTTCGAACGCAAGACTTCCCCTTTTCCAAGTTTCGATTTTTGATGTCGATGACGCGATGTCCTCGCGTGTTCGAGCATGCGAGCGCCCCCCCAATCGGTCGCCATTGATTCGTGAGGACTCGGCTTTGATTTACTGAAAGGTGAAGGTGGAGAGATAGTAAATTTTAAATTTGGGGAGAATGGTTTATGCGGCCATTATTTTCTTTCCTCTGAATATATTTCGAACGAGATAATAAAGATTTGAAATTTTTTTTTTACAGACGAGTGGCCACGCTTTTCACGATTCCTTTGCGTGATGTTAGGCTGAAACAAGGGAGAGTATCGTGCCTGCACGAATTTTTCTTTCCCCACGATTTCAGGCGTGATTTTTGGGATGCTGTCTTTTGCTCAAATTTTAAAATTTAACTTTAAATTCATTTTGTTCCGGTACCATTTTCAACGCGTTTTATGTGTCGTATTCTCACCCAACAACTCCGAATGATACGAAATTTAAAATCCGGTAATAATTCAATATTACGGACCCAATGGAACTGGTTTCGTCGAATTCCGAAACTGTCTTCCGAAACGCTATTTTTTAAATTCGATACGAACGATATAGATTCAAACTGATCAAATTTATTTTTAATTCCGATTCTGAAGCTTCAATCATCTTCAGTATTATCAGTACGAATTTTAAAAGCTTTTGAAATATTTTTCTTCAGCTTAAAACTGAAGATTCAAATTTTTATTCGACTATCAACAGATTAAATTTTATAATTTAATCGCCAAATTTCAAAATTATATTGGGATTCAAATTAAATCATCGTTCAAATATTTAAAATTAATTAAATATTTCCAATTTAATTCGTTCAAAATTCTGGGTCGTTACAATATGCCCCAAAAATTTCACACGAGATTGCCAAAAGTGGCATTTAGAAAATTTTGCTTTCAATTGGTTGCTCCTAAGAGTTTCCAACACAATCCGAAGATGATTTTCATGCTCTTCCTCGGTTTTAGAATAAACAAGAATATCATCTATAAAGATGAGAACAAATCGATTGAGGAAGTCTTTGAAAACTCGATTCATAAGGTCAACGAAATAAGCTGGAGCATTCGTCAAACCAAATGGCATAACAAGCCATTCATAAGATCCATAACGAGTACGGAACGATGTTAAAGGAATGCTATCCTCTGCAATACGGAGCTGATGAAAATCGGTTGCTAAGTCTAGCTGTGAAAAGACTCTAGCACCACTAAGTTGATCGAATAAATCATCAATCCGAGGTAAGGGATATTTATTCTTGATGGTGAGATCATTAAACTTGCGGTAGTCAACGCAAAGCCTAAGTGTACCATCAGATTTCTTCACAAAAATAGCTGAAGCTCCCTATGGAGAGGAACTAGAACGAACAAACTGTTTTGCTTCCAATTCGGATAATTGTTTACGCATCTCCTCATTTTCCTTATTGGGCATACGATAAGGAGGACGAGTGATAGGTAGAGCTCCTGGGATTAGATTAATTCTAAACTCAATTGCTCGCTTAGGTGGTAATCCTAAAATGGGCTCAAATATGTCGGGAAATTCACAAACAATGTGAATGAGGGAAATGACATCTTCCTCATCATCATTATCGTCATCATGAGGATTTAGAAAATACAAGGATGCTTTCAAATTGGAATCTGAATCTTTCAGAACAAGAGAAATCTGCTTAACAGATTGAGGATGTCGAAGATATATAGTCCGCTAAGGACATAGGATATGGGCTTCATAACGGTTAAGCCAGTCCATTCCCAAAATCATTCTGAAGCCTAAGTAACGCATAACATGCAAATCGGCATGAAAAGAGTAATCACATAAAATAATCTCGACATCTTTACACAGTAAACTGAGTGTTGCGGATCCACCAACCGGATTTGCAATCCTCAATGAAGTCATTAAGCCAATAACATTCAAAGACAAAGCATCAACAAGTTCTTTTGATATAAACGAGTGAGATGCACCCGTATCAAAAAGAACTCGAATAGGAAGATCACGAAATATAATAATACCATCAAGGATAGAATGAGAAATACCTTGAACACAAGAAGTGTTAGTAGGGGCTTGTACAACATTTAGCTTGCCTTCCTTCTTGCTTTGAAGTTTGGGACACAAAGATATAGTATGACCCAAACTCTTGCAATAGCGGCAAGTAAGAGACTTCGGACACTTGTTCGCATAATGGTCCTTAGAACCACAATTGTAACATTCTCCACGACTAGAGGTAGGAGTCTTTGCTACCAAAGTTGCTTGCTTCCCTTTCTTGTTGGGGTTAGGCTTGAATTTAAAAGGCCTCTTCTTATTGATGTTTTGTTTGACTTCAACATCACTTTCTTTTTCGGCCTCTTCGAGTCGAAGAGCGATATCAACAAGCTGATCGAAAGAAACTTCTAATTTCAGAAGTAATGGCTTTTTGAGGTTCTTATTCAACCCATAAACAAATCTCTGATTTTTCTTCAATGGGGTATTAATATACTCGACCCCATATTTAGTTAGAGATTCGAAAGATGCGACGTAATCCATCACAGATGATTCACCTTGAACAAGGTCAATGAAGCGTCGAGCTAGAGATACTTTTTTAGCTTCTAGCACAAATTTTAACTCGAATCTTTCCCGGAATTGGTCCCAAGTAAGACCCACTTCGATAATTTAAGAAATCAAAAGCTCATACCAATCTAATGCTCTCTCCTGGAGCATGCTAGAAGCCACTTGGACTCGATGTAGATCAATAAGATTCATGCGGGAAAAGAAGCGATCGCATGTTCTAAGCCAAGCTTGGACTTCTATAATGCTTTCGGAACCCTTGAAAGGCCTTCCACCCAAGTTGGTGTAATTATTGCACAAGCGTGCAAACCCAGATTTAGGATGAGTAGGCTCTGGAATGGGTCCGATAGCTTTAGCATTTTTCATAAGATCTCGAAGTTGCTGAGCCGACATAAATACTCCGTCCTGAGGAGTAGCACTGGATTGACCGGCGCTGAGACCGCCTGGTCTAACCATTTCTCTTCTTTAAGAAAGAAAAAAAAGAGGAAAAAGGTTATTCATAGAATGAATATCAAACAAACTTGATTGATAAAACAAGGCATCATAAAAAGAAATAGGATAGATCGATACGAAGACTCGAATTAAATCCTATGGCACGATTCCTAAGAAAGACTTAGGACAATGATCCTTGCTGGATTATTCTACATTGTTCCAAAGTTTGGCTCTGATACCAAGCTGTGACGCCCCACCTCTTTACTCACGCTAGCCAAGGACACTACAGGGTAATGCCATCGACTAGCACGAAGAATAAGGCTGTTGAGTAGCGACCATCTGTGTATTGCTTTGTGCGAGTACCGATATGTCAGATAATATAACTTACGTTTCATTTCAAGAGGAAATCCGATATATCAAATACAAACTCAAAGCTACCACACAGTGGCTATGAGGACTTCGGAAACAAATATAGAAATAAGGATAACACAAATCAGTCACAGATATTCATATCACAAAGGCGGAATTAGATATGAATATAACAAATAAAAGTGTACATCAAAGTAATGGTCAAACAAGATCCACTACATCACAAAAGAATAGATACAAGTGCTAGACAAAATAATAATTATACATCAAGGAGTCTATAGCTCAAATGTATAATAACAAAAACTACTAATCTAAAGTAGTTAGCCAAAAATCAGATGATAATCCCTGATAAGAAGTCAAGCAGGAGCACCTGAAATACCTCGGTCTGACCCGAGTATTATTTAAGAAGAAAATAATAAACGTATCAATCTAGATATAAATATCAGGTAAAATGAGATAGGATAAGAGATATGACAAAAACGTATGATAACAATAATGCCATACTTTGACAAGTATACATCGAATAACAACAAAAATCATACAATATCTCAAATCATCTCAAAACACCAAAAAGAATCACCTTCTTTAAATTATTCACCAAAACACAAATATTGACAAAACATATCAATGCCACTCGCATAAGAATCGATGAAACACAAATTCTAGAAATCACAACCAGAAATCTAGAAATCATAAAAGGGGGGAGGCCTATCACAAACGGGAGCATGAAAACTCACCAACACATGCATCACAAATGGAACGCTATTCCATGGTCGCTAACCATCAATTTTGAGCCGAGGCTCCACAAACGGCCCGAAAACCATGGGTCGCTACCCACCAAATTGAACCGAAGTTCCACAAACGGGGTTTTTAGTCCCTACACAAACAAATAGACATTGCACATCGCTAGTCTAAATCACAAAATGATCATCATCGATCAATAAAAAGTGTGAATCACATTAAGCTAGTAAATAGATGAGTTTAGCTTCATGTCCCATAACCACTGGCTTAACTTAAATATTTACGAATAGATTGTAGACTTCCACTCGAAAATTGTCACAAGAGTTCAATCGAACAAGTCCAAGAATTAACCGACGAAGTAAATGCAAGCGTTTCATACCACTTTTTTTACTAAGCCGTTTAATTAGATTTCTCATACGAATGTGGTAAAGGTTTGTATATACTAATAGATTGGAAAACGGCTTTTATAAACGAGATTTGTATTAAAAATAGAGTTGGAAACATCTTTGTGAAAGAGTTTGAGTATTTACTATTAGTATAGAAACCTTTATATTTTAAAGTGACAAATCATAGAAATGATTGTAGAAACAATCAATCACCAAAATCCACATTCAAAACGTGAATCAAATCCATAAAAAATCGATACCGAATCCATCAAAATGGATATTCCCAAAAATCCCGAAAAAGAAGTCATCAAAGTCGATAATAAATGATAACAACAAATTGGATCAACACGAATCGATTAAAATTGGAAACCCACGAAAAATAGGCAAGTTGGACTGATACAAGCAGGTCATTCGACTGAACCAGGTGGTTAGTCGGCTGACCCAAGCCTGGAAACTTTCGGTTTCCAGGTCAGTCGACTGACCCAGGTGGTCAGTCGACTGATACAGGGACAGAAATGTTCTGTCCCCAGTTTTAGTCGACTGAACATAGAGGTTAGTCGACTGATACAGGGACAGAATGTTTTCTGCCCCTGGTTCAGTCGACCGACCTACTGGTTCAGTCGACTGAACCTACTTCCAGAGCAGAATCAGCCTAGCCCCCAAGTGGGGTAAAATTCTACCGGAAACGATCGATCGAGCAACGACGACTCGGGGTTTTTGCCATGTGACAACCCAGCCTAATAGGCTCTTTGATACACCTCGGTAAACATGTTCAAACACCCATAAAAGGATTTTCACAAAATTGGACTTCAAAAACCAAAAATTGAAAAATTCACCAAATCAATCCAAATGAAAAACAAATGAACATGAATAAATGTTAGGAATTCATACCTAACAATAACGAAATTTATAGACATAGATGTGAGTTTAAAAACTCACCTTTAAACCCAAAACCAATGAAGGAGAAGCTTTTAAAACAAGGCAAGATCAATTCCTCTTCAATCTCAACTCAAGAAGCTCCAATCTAAGCTATGAAGCAAATATTTCTTAAGTTAGGGTTTAGGAATTTCTGAAATTGAAGAGAGATTGAGATGGAGAAGATGGAGAGGATGCTTACCTAAGCTTCTTTTAGACTTTGGAGCTAGAACTTGAATTTGCAAAGGAAACTAGGGCTTAGGAATTTTGTTTTCTTTTCTCTTCCCCTATTTTTCTTTACTTTAAGTGTTAGGAAAATATTAGAATGAATGAAGAGGAGAGGGGGGTTGGAGTTAGGATATTAGATAAGTTGGGTTAGTGGGCTGAAACCCAATCCCAAACCCAAAGCCCAAAGAAAAATAGCAAAATTCAAGCCAACTCCAACCATATCGATGTTTATACTTAAAAAGGTCGCAATCACCATTTTGGACTCAATGGAAGTGGTCTTGAGTCCTAATTCGACTATTTGCAAAAAGTAGCTTTTCGGACTTTAATCCGACTAACGATGCTATATTTAAATAAAATATTTAAATATACAATCGTAAAATATGCAGGTTGTTACAGACTCCCCTCCTTAAAGAAATCGCGTCCTCGCAATACTTAAGGAAAAGAAATAAAAAGTAACAACCATACAAAGGCATAACAACACAAAAAGAAGAAATTTTGAAATGAGAAGTTCACCTTAAGGAGCACGAGAGAGTAAGTCCGGATGTGTTCGCTCGATGAATTCTCGGGATTCCCAAGAGCAATCCTTAGGATTTGTGGACCATTGAACTTTCACAAGAGGAACATCTTTATTTCGAAGGCGTTTAACCTCCGTAGCAATGATACGAATAGGATGTTGCTCATAAGTCAAATTAGGCGAAACTTTAATTTCTTCAATAACACCAAGCTCAAGAATGGAATCAGAATCCCTAAGGCATTTCCGTAGTTGAGAGACGTGGAATACGTCATGAATAGCAGAAAACTGAGCTGGTAATAAAAGGCGATAAGCCACAGAACCAATGCGTTCGGTGATGGGAAATAGACCAATATATCTAGGTGCTAATTTTCCCGATCGACTGAAACGCACGACACCCTTCATGGGTGAAACACGAATGAACACCAAATCTCCCATAAAAAATTCTAATTTCCTTCTTCGGTTATCGGCATAGGATTTTTATCAACTTTGAGCTTCTTTCATCCTATGACGAATAAGGTCAATCTTTTCTATGGCATCCCGAATAAAATCTGGACCTAAAACCAGATTCTCACCGGCTTCAAGCCAGCACGAAGGAGATCGGCATGGCCTTCCGTAGAGTGCCTCGAAAGGAGCCATACCAATACTAGATTGGAAGCTATTATTATAGGAAAACTCAACAAGAGATATATGATCTTCCCAACTTCCACCAAAATCAAGTACACATGCACGAAGAAGATCTTCAAGAGTTTGATTCACGCTCTCGGTTTGTCCATCGGACTGAGGATGATAAGCGGTGCTAAAATTAAATTTCGTTCACAAAGCTTTTTGAAGACCTTTCCAAAATCCACTAGTAAACAATGGATCACGATCGCTAACAATAGAAGTAGGAACTCCATGCAATTTAACAATTTCCTTGACAAAGAGTTTAGCCAAAACAGGTACGGCCCGATTGGACCGAACGGGAATAAAATGGGCGGACTTTGTAAGTCTATCAACTATCACCCATAGGCTATCATGATCCGAACGAGAACGGGGAAGACCGCCAATAAAGTCCATGGAAATTTGATCCCACTTCCATATTGGAATTTTCAAAGGTTGCAATAACCCACCGGGCCTTTGATGCTCGGCCTTCACGAGTTGGCAAGTCATGCAACGCTTAATAAAGTTAGCAATGCCAGATTTCATTCCATCCCAATAATAAAGTCGCTTCATGTCCGCGTACATTTTACTACTACCGGGATGAAAGGTAAATTTAGAACGATGAGAATCTTCTAAAACGTCTCTACGAAGATCAATAATTTTTGGCACAATAAGTCTACCAAATTTTCGAATACCGCCACGAGTATCAATATCAAAGTCTTTCAAACCTTCAATATAAATTTTATCCCTACAACTTTAGCAAAGGAGAAGCAATTCGGGATCATGCTTTGGAGCTTCAAGAATGCGGTCTAAAAGATAAGGATGAGCCTCAAGGCTACACAAAACAAGAGATGAAACACATCGAAAATTTTATTTATTAAACTGTGTAATTTTAATTAGTTAGAATTGAAACACATCAAAAAGTGAATTTTTCAAAATATTTAATATTTATCGTAATAAATTCTAATTTTTAAAATCAGCTTTGAAAATTGATTTGTTTCTTTAAAAATGAGTTGGAATCGAATAATTGATGTTTATTTAAAGAGTTTGATATTTTTAAATAAGTACTTCGACATGTTTTAAAAATAAATAAATTATTATTCTTTAAAAATACGTATTATACATATATAGAGTTCGAAATGATTGAAATTTATTTATAAATCTTCTCGAGATTTGGAAACGGGGTTTATGTAACAGATGTAATTTTATAAGAGGAAATCTTAGAATGAAATTCTGGGAGTTTAAGGAATTTTCGAAATGTTAGAAAACCAGAACTTCGAGATTAAATCTGGATTAAAAAAAAGTTGTAAATGGATATACGAGATTATATGTAACGACCCGTATTTTTTTTCGGATCGAATGTTTGTAAAACAGTTATCATTAGGTCGTATAGAAGATAAGCCATGTGTAGCTTAGGTTGTCTGGAAGATAAGTCGTGTAGTGGCTTAGGTCGTGGGGTAGGTTAGGTCGAGTAGTAGTTAGGTCGGGAGAGCGACTTAAGGGAGTTGGCGACTTAAGAGGTTGGAGCGACCTAAGAAGATTTCGTGTTGGGACTTAGGTCATGGAGAAGGTTAGGTCGTGAAGCGACCTAAGGTAAGACAGCGACCTATATGAGTTAGCGACCTATAGGAAATTGGCGACCTAAGGAATTGACGACTTAAGAAAGTTGACGACCTAAGGAATGGAGCGGCTAAGGGGTTTAGCGACCTAGGGGTTGAGTGAGTTAACGACCTAAGGAAGTTAGGTCGTGGACGAGATAAGGCTTAAGTCGTTATAGTTAGGTCGTGAGACCTTGTGTTGAAGTTAGGTTGTAAGCGACCTAAGGTGGATTGCTGAGTATAGTTAGGTCGCTAGGCCGTGAGTACAGTTAGGTCGCGTATGTGTTAGGTCACGCGCATGTGTTAGGTCGTATATCTGTTAGGTCGCGCGCATGTGTTAGGTCGGCAATGCTGTTAGGTCGTAGGTCGCGTGGAGGCTTGAATTGTTAGGTCGGGGATCTGTTAGGTCGTAGGTCGTGTGATTTTTAGGTCGTGACCGACCTAAGAGCGAACGACCTAAGGGGTTTTTCAGCCTATAAATACACGGGTCTTCTTCACTTTTTGGGATCCGGATTTTGAAGCGACGAAGTGCTGCTATTTTGAGAGCTCGAGTACTACACTTCTTCACTTCTTTTCTCCACTTTAATCTTGTGCTTCCTTTCATCCAAATCGAAGATCGAATCGAAGATCCAAGAGCTTAGATTGAAGATCTACATTCATCGAAGAGGGATTTCATCGTTTGAAGCGGAATTTTGGAGAATCGAGTTAGATCCTTCACTGTCCAGATCTGAAGTGTGTTGCTTTTGAGGTGTTTAGGTGATTCGATGAGTGGTGATTATCTCTCACACGGATCCAAAGGAGTATATCGGATCGATGGCTTGATTTTGTGTTAAGATAGTGATTTCCATGCATTTTCGTAAACTTAAGTATAGATCTATTGTTCATGATGATTTGACATCCATTTTACTACATGTTAACCTATGTAAGTTCATTCATCAAGTTGTAGAGATATTGCTCATAATTCATGCTTGTTAGATTTGGACTCTATATTTACAAGATTGCCATTATTGTTATAATTGTTATTTAGATCATATTTGAATGTTTGATTACTTGGATTAATGATTGACTTGATTGATTGTTATGAATTAGTTGACTGATGATTTGATTTAGACAAGATGGTCGAAGATGATTCAAAAGCTAAGTGAAAGGCTCTTGAATTGGAAAAGCTGCTCGTGGCATATGTGGCGGATGATGAAGCTCATATGGATAGGTTTGATGATGATGATGTTGAGATGAGGCTTTGCTATGATGAGATGAAGCGAGGCGTGGTATGAGATAGCCTTGGTTTAATCCAGATGGGATCATTCCAAGCATGTTGATAACTCGGTGAAATGGTTCGGGTTTGAGGATAATGGTTTGCTCGTGGGCGCTTGAGCTAGTATGGAAATAGTCGTCGAGGAGGATGACTAGAAGGCTAAGATTTCATCGTTGTTGAAGGTTCTAGCGTGCTCAAAGCAAGAGTACGCTGGGCAGATTCGATAGTCCCTAAAGACTACTGATTGGTAGTCAAGTACTCTGGGCAGATTCGATAGTCCTAGGCACGGGCTGCGACGACGTGCGGAGTTATGTCTAGAACCGGGGTTTCCATTAGCCCTTGACGGACGGCTGAAAGAATGTGCCGGTCATTCAATTAACGGTGGTGTCGAAGCATTGATAATAGTGATAGCCAGAGTCATGGACGTTTGGTTGTATCGTCATTCGGTCTCAAGAGCAGTGTTTTCTGGGTGCTTATTTGATCTTGGTTTAGGCCTTGGGGGTTTGTACTTGGAAAACATCGCCCTTGACTCGAGTGATAATTGCTTTACTTTAGATGTTTGCTTTGCTTTGTTTACTTCTGCTTAGTGTGTGTCTGGGGGCTATCACTGTAGAAAGAGGTGGAGTGGGAGGGTTGGATTCCTATTCCTTTTCCTTTATGCTATTTTGGTATGTTGTTAGTTAATTTACCGCTCACTAAGACTGTTGTCTGACTCAAGGCTTTATGTTTAACTCTTATTGCCTTGGGCTGTTCATCCATTTTGGGACGGGCAGACTAGGTAGCAGGTGACAGGTGCTGTTCTTAGTTTCCGACGATGCTGATGACGAAGACGAGCTGGAGGCTTGCATATTATTCTCTTACTATATGTACTGGATGTTCCACTGCTTTGTATAATTCTCTGAGTGATATGTAGTGAGGCTTGATGTATTGACTATTCAGATGTTTGTATTCAACTATTATGAAGTTTTATTGATGAGATTCTATTCTGTGAAGCTTCACTATATATATTCTCTATTGTATTTTATCCATGCGCTGTGAGTAATACGATAGATTATGCTGTTTTAATTTACCCTAGCAATCGTCCATGGCTGCCTGGCACACTTTACAGCGCACTATCTCTAGGTTCAGTGCGGGGTCATGGGCGGTCGTCACATTTGGTATCAGAGCTTTGGTTAATCGATTTTACCTAACGCTCGCTGACGTAACTACGTATGAGAGACGTAATTGTATTTTGATGGATGATTACTGTATATAATATAGTAGCTTAGAAGAGTTTGAGTCCTTTATGCAGTTGTTTCTCAAGGTGTGCTGATCATTCCTTTTTATAGATATTAAGAATGAGTCGAAGAGGGAGACCAGCTTCTAGGGAAGGCCGTGCTACTGAGGGGGCTGCTGATTATGCAGCTATGTTCGAAGCTATGATGACCTCGATCATGAGAAGGATGCCAGTTCCGGGGTCAGCAGTTGATGTTGGAGTTCAAGTCCAAACTCCAAAACTGGTGGATTTTGCTAAGTTGTGTAAAGACTATACTGCTCTTGGAGGAAAGGTTTTCTTGGGAACAGAATCAACCATTGAAGTCCAGAGGTGGATAGATGCTTGTAGAAGGATCTTTGGTGATTTGGGAATCGAGGATGCAACCAAAAGGAAGCTAGCACCAAAAGGGAGAGCTTCTGATTGGTGGAACTCTATCACCATTGATACTCTGGAGGAAGAAATTACTTGGGAGCAATTCCAAGCCAGATTTGAAGCTAAGTTCATTTCTACAGCTCAGAAATCTGTTCTGTTCAAGAAGTTTGTGGAGCTCAAGCAAGGTGGAAGACCAGTTCTTGATTATGTTTCTGAGTTTGAAGCTTTGTCCAAGTATGCCCGGTCGTATATTGAATCTCCTTATCAGAAGAACGAGAAGTTTGTGACAGGCTTGGACATTTATCTTGGGAGGCAGTTGGTGGACCATTTGGACGATCCATTTGAGAAGCTTGTGGACAAAGCTCTCAGGCATGAAAATCTGTTTCCTAAAGAAGGATCTGTTGTTGCTGTAACCAAGGAAGAGTCTAAACCACAACAGGGTGGAAACAAGAAGAGAAAGCAACAACAGCAAAAGGGTAAGGATGGCCAGAAGAAGCCGAAGGGCGAAGTGACCTGCTACAATTGTCAGCAGAAGGGCCATTTCTCCAGAGATTGCAAGAATCCGAAGGTGCCGGTGAAGTGCCACAACTGTGACAAGCCGGGGCATATTAAGAAGAATTGTCCAGAACCGCGGAAGGACAAGCAGATTGTGCAAGCTTATGCTTTGGGGGCTGTTCCATCATCTTCGAAAGCCTCTACTGCTGAAGAGAAAGGAAAGAGTGTGGTGGTTCAAGGTACTCTTTCCATTTGTGGTGTTCCAGTTAGAGTGTTATTTGATACTGGGGCGTCGCATTCTTTTGTTTGTAATGAACTTGTAGGCCGGTTGGGATTAGAACCGGATATTGTTGATAGGCCATTGGTTGTGACTAATCCAGTTGGGGGTTCGTCTTGTTTGTGTATGCTATGCCGTGGTCTGATTGTATCGAGTCATGATTGCTCTTTTGTTTGTGATTGTTTTGTTCTGAACTTTGTGGGGTTCAGAATTATTTTGGGTATGGACTGGCTTAGGAAGTATGCGGCAAAGGTTGATTGTGAAAGGTTAGAGGTGACAGTCGAGAATGTGGAGGGGCGAAAGGTTGTGATACGATGTAAGCATGAGGAAGGCATCTTCATGAGCTTCATGTATTCACTGGTTGTTCCACGGGATGGACTGTCATCGATGCCAATCGCTAATGGATTTGAGGATGTCTTTGATGAGGTCAAAGGGTTACCGCCGCATAGGGAGATCGAGTTTCGTATCGATTTAGTTGAAGGAGCCAGACCTGTTGTGATGCCACCATGGTTTTAAATCTCATATATATCGCCCGAGATCTCCTCCGAGATCTCATTTCCACACTCAAACGAGACGAGACATCAAATCTCCTCCATATCTCCCTCGACACTCATCTCATCCGAGATATTCAAATATCACCCGAAATATGGATCAAAATCTCAATCCGAGATCTCACCCGAAATTATACATTTTTCTTATTTTCCATAATATTTTTTATTTTCATATTGATTCAAAAGAAACTACTCGATCCAATTAAAATTTACCATCTTCTTGAACATATTCTTTACTTTTTATCTTAACGAGTCATAGCGAAAGGTTTCACTTCTTTATTATGTTCAAATAAAATGATATTATTCAATCATTACCAAATCAATTAAATTAATCAAGCTACTACTCTTCTAAAAATATTCCTTTTTCCATGTAAATCAAGTATGTTACCATTTTTATTTTTACTAAGAACGTTATAACCGTTAAATAAATTTTTGACACATCAATTTTAGACACATAAGTACATCCGAGATATTCCCGAGATGAATTCTAAGACCCAAGATGTCAATCCGAGATGTACACCCGATATATACTCATCTCGTCCGAGTTCTCCCCCGATACGAGATAACTTGTGTAAAAATTCTGAGACGAAACGTTACCGAAATCCGATATTTAAAACCTTGGATGCCACTTAGGCGGATGACACCTAGGGAACAGCAAGAGTTGAAGGTGCAAGTTGATGATCTTCTACAGAAAGGATTCATTCGGCGTAGTGTGTCCGAATGGGGTGCACCAGTTGTGTTTGCAACCAAAGCTGATGGATCGCTGAGGTTGTGTGTGGATTATCGTGAGCTGAATAAAGTGACTAAGAAGAACAAGTATCCATTGCCGAGAATAGACGACTTGTTTGATCAGCTTCACGAAGCTAAGGTGTTTTCTCAGATGGATTTAGCTACGGGATTTCACCAGTTAAGAGTGGCTAAGGATAGTGTGCCGAAGACTGCTTTCAGGACACCATCCGGTTTCTTTGAGTGGCTGGTTATGCCGTTTGGGTTGACCAATGCACCAGCATATTTTGTGGATCTTATGAATAGAGTGTTCAGAGATCAGTTGAACAAGTTCGTACTAGTGTTCGTGGATGATATTTTGATTTATTCCAGAACTGAAGAAGAACACAAGACGCACTTGCATATTGTTTTGGAAATCTTACGAAAACATCAGCTGAAGGCTAAGTTTTCGAAGTGTCACTTCTGGAAGAGTGAAGTGAGGTTCTTAGGCCATATTATTTCTGGAAATGGAATAGCGGCTGATCCCGCCAAGATAGCAGCAATCCAGGATTGGGGTAGACCTAAGAATGCATCGGATGTGAGAAGTTTTCTTGGATTAGCAGGATATTATCATCGATTTATCAAAGACTTTTCCAAGGTAGCTGCACCATTAACAGGATTGACGAAAAAGAATCAAGTATTTAGATGGGATACTAAGTGTGAGCAAGCTTTCAGAATCCTGAAAGAGCGATTGACAAGTGCTCCTGTTTTGACTATTCCCAGTGGAAATGATGAGATGGTGGTTTACATCGACGCATGTGGTACTGGACTTGGAGCAATGCTGATGTAGAGGGATAAAGTTGTTGTGTATGCAAGTCAACAACTGAAGCCGCATGAAAGGAATTATCCGACTCATGATTTGGAGTTAGCGGCGATTGTTTTTGCTCTGAAGATGTGGAGACATTACTTATTGGGAGTTCGATTCGAGTTGTTTACAGATCATAAGTCATTGAAGTATCTTTTCTCCCAAAAGGATTTGAATCTTCGGCAGCAACGATGGCTAGAGTTTTTGGCATCATATGATTTTGGTATAGCCTATACTCCTGGAAAGGTTAACGCGGTGGCAGATGCGTTAAGTCGAAGACATGCAGGATTGGGAGCCATGTTTTCAGAATGGAAGAGTCTCGAGTATTTAGCTGGATTTGACTTCAGGCCTAGATATGAACTGGAACTTGAGATGTTGGCAAACTTATCGATAAGACCGACTCTTGTGGAAAGAATTGGCGAGAGCCAAAAGCTAGACGATAAGCTTGTCAAGATTATCCGTGATTTGGAATCTGGGTTGGACCCAGAAAAGGATAAAGGATTCGAGGTCGATCGAGAGGGTTGGCTTCGGAAGCAAGGACGACTAGTTGTTCCCGATATAGATGAATTGAGAAATGAAGTTATGAAGGAAAGTCATCACTCGAAGTTGACAATTCATCCAGGTGGAAATAAGATGTATCAGGATATGAAGAGAACCTATTACTGGGAAGGTATGAAGAAGGATGTTGGAAATTTTATTTCCAAGTGCATGAACTGCCAGTTGGTAAAAGCCGAGCAGAAGAAGCCCAGTGGATTGCTTCAGCCATTAGAAGTTCCTACATTGAAGTGGGAGCAAATATCTATGGATTTTATCGATGGACTACCTAGAACCAGAGTGGGAAATGAAGGGATTTGGGTCATCATAGATCGTTTGACTAAGAGTGCAAGATTCATTCCTGTTCGATCAACTAGGACTGCATCAAAATTGGCTGAGCTGTATGTTAAGTGGATAGTTCGATTCCATGGTATTCCGAAGAGTATAGTGAGCGATCGAGACCCATTGTTCACTAGTGGATTTTGGAAGAGCTTCCACGAAGTTTTGGGAACCGAGTTGTGTTTAAGTACAGCTTATCATCCCCAAATAGATGGTCAGACCGAGAGAGTCAATCGAGTTTTGGAAGATCTCCTCAGAGCTTGTGTTTTAGATTTCGGAGGATCATGGGAAGATCACCTTCATTTGGTGGAATTTTCGTATAATAACAGTTACCAGTCAAGCATTGGTATGGCACCATATGAAGCATTGTATGGAAGACCGTGTAACTCTCCGACATGTTGGTTGGAGACAGGAGAAAAGTTGATACTTGGGCCAGAAATGATTCGACAGACTTCTGATTGTATAGAGATCATTCGGCAACGAATGAAGGCAGCCCAAGACCGTCAGAAAAGTTATGCCGATAAGCGTCGTAAGGATTTGGAATTCGACGTAGGTGATATGGTTTTTGTGAAGATTTCTCCACTGAAGAATGTTATTCGATTCGGGAAGAAAGGAAAATTGACTCCAAGATTTGTCGGACCATTCTCGATCATCGAGCGAATTGGAAAGCTCGCCTATAGATTGGAGTTACCAGAAAAGATGTCGGGTGTGCACAATGTTTTTCATATATCGTATCTACGGAAGTATGTGCACGACTCGAATGCAGTAGTTTCTGCTGATAGCTTGAAGATTTAGAGATTGATCCAGTCGATAAGAGACCTCGTAAACCGCTTCGTGTTGTGGAAACTGACACGAAACAGCTTAGGAGGAAGGCAGTTAGGTTGCTCAAGATACAATGGAGTGATGATGATAACGACTGTACATGGGAGGTGGAAGAGAGGATGAAGGCAGCTCATCCTGAACTCTTTGAGGTATGGCCATAAGGTGTCGTGTCATCTCACGACATTGTAACTTGTTCTAGTCTTAGAATTCTGCATGCTAGGCTAGTAATTGGATGCATGGTTTGTTGATTGCTATGGATGGTAGGCATGCAGAATAGTTTTTGATTGCTCTTGTTTGTTTGGAATTTCGGGGGCGAAATTCCTAAGAGGGAGAGAATGTAACGACCCGTATTTATTTTCGGATCGAATGTTTGTAAAACAGTTGTCATTAGGTCGTATAGAAGATAAGCCATGTGTAGCTTAGGTTGTCTGGAAGATAAGTCGTGTAGTGGCTTAGGTCGTGGGGTAGGTTAGGTCGAGTAGTAGTTAGGTCGGGAGAGCGACTTATGGGAGTTGGCGACTTAAGAGGTTGGAGCGACCTAAGAAGATTTCGTGTTGGGACTTAGGTCGTGGAGAAGGTTAGGTCATGAAGCGACCTAAGGTAAGACAGCGACCTATAGGAGTTAGCGACCTATAAGAAATTGGCAACCTAAGGAATTGACGACCTAAGAAAGTTGACGACCTAAGGAATGGAGCGGCTAAGGGGTTTAGCGACCTAGGGGTTAAGTGAGTTAACGACCTAAGGAAGTTAGGTCGTGGACGAGATAAGGCTTAAGTCGTTATAGTTAGGTCGTGAGACCTTGTGTTGAAGTTAGGTTGTAAGCGACCTAAGGTGGATTGCTGAGTATAGTTAGGTCGCTAGGCCGTGAGTACAGTTAGGTCGCGTATGTGTTAGGTCGCGCGCATGTGTTAGGTCGTATATCTGTTAGGTCGCACGCATGTGTTAGGTCGGCAATGCTGTTAGGTCGTAGGTCGCGTGGAGGCTTGAATTGTTAGGTCGGGGATCTGTTAGGTCGTAGGTCGTGTGATTTTTAGGTCGTGATCGACCTAAGAGTGAACGACCTAAGGGGTTTTTCAGCCTATAAATACACGGGTCTTCTTCACTTTTTGGGATCCGGATTTTGAAGCGACGAAGTGCTGCTATTTTGAGAGCTCGAGTTCTACACTTCTTCACTTCTTTTCTCCACTTTAATCTTGTGCTTTCTTTCATCCAAATCGAAGATCGAATCGAAGATCCAATAGCTTAGATTGAAGATCTACATTCATCGAAGAGGGATTTCATCGTTTGAAGCGGAATTTTGGAGAATCGAGTTAGATCCTTCGCTGTCCAGATCTGAAGTGTGTTGCTTTTGAGGTATTTAGATGATTCGGTGAGTGGTGATTATCTCTCACACGGATCCAAAGGAGTATATCGGATCGATGGCTTGATTTTGTGTTAAGATAGTGATTTCCATGCATTTTCGTAAACTTAAGTATAGATCTATTGTTCATGATGATTTGACATCCATTTTACTACATGTTTAACCTATGTAAGTTCATTCATCAAGTTGTAGAGATATTGCTCATAATTCATGCTTGTTAGATTTGGACTCTATATTGACAAGATTGCCATTATTGTTATAATTGTTATTTAGATCATATTTGAATGTTTGATTACTTGGATTAATGATTGACTTGATTGATTGTTATGAATTAGTTGACTGATGATTTGATTTAGACAAGATGGTCGAAGATGATTCAAAAGCTAAGTGAAAGGCTCTTGAATTGGAAAAGCTGCTCGTGGCATATGTGGCGGATGATGAAGCTCATATGGATAGGTTTGATGATGATGATGTTGAGATGAGGTTTTGCTATGATGAGATGAAGCGAGGCATGGTATGAGATAGCCTTGGTTTAATCCAGATGGGATCATTCCAAGCATGTTGATAACTCGGTGAAATGGTTCGGGTTTGAGAATAATGGTTTGCTCGAGAGGCGCTTGAGCTAGTATGGAAATAGTCGTCGAGGAGGATGACTAGAAGGCTGAGATTTCATCGTTGTTGAAGGTTCTAGCATGCTCAAAGCAAGAGTACGCTGGGCAGATTCGATAGTCCCTAAAGACTACTGATTGGTAGTCAAGTACTCTGGGCAGATTCGATAGTCCTAGGCACGGGCTGCGACGATGTGCAGAGTTATGTCTAGAACCGGGGTTTCCATTAGCCCTTGACGGACAGCTGAAAGAATGTGTCGGTCATTCAATTAACGGTGGTGTCGAAGCATTGATAACAGTGATAGCCAGAGTCATGGATGTTTGGTTGTATCGTCATTCGGTCTCAAGAGCAGTGTTTTCTGGGTGCTTATCTGATCTTGGTTTAGGCCTTGGGGGTTTGTACTTGGAAAACATCGCCCTTGACCCGAGTGATAATTGCTTTACTTTAGATGTTTGCTTTGCTATGTTTACTTCTGCTTAGTGTGTGTCTGGGGGCTATCACTGTAGAAAGAGGTGGAGTGGGAGGGTTGGATTCCTATTCCTTTTCCTTTATGCTATTTTGGTATGTTGTTAGTTAATTTACCGCTCACTAAGACTGTTGTCTGACTCAAGGATTTATGTTTAACTCTTATTGCCTTGGGATGTTCATCCATTTTGGGACGGGCAGACTAGGTAGTAGGTGACAGGTGCTGTTCTTAGTTTCCGACGATGCTGATGACGAAGACGAGCTGGAGGCTTGCATATTATTCTCTTACTATATGTACTGGATGTTCCGCTGCTTTGTATAATTCTCTGAGTGATATGTAGTGAGGCTTGATGTATTGACTATTCAGATGTTTGTATTCAACTATTATGAAGTTTTATTGATGAGATTCTATTCTGTGAAGCTTCACTATATATATTCTCTATTGTATTTTATCCATGCGCTGTGAGTAATACGATAGATTCTGCTGTTTTAATTTACCCTGGCAATCGTCCATGGCTGCCGGCACACTTTACAGCGCACTATCTCTAGGTTCAGCGTGGGGTCATGGGCGATCGTCACATTATAAGTGAGTATAATCGACTTTGGAAAATGTAAAAGGAATTAATATAAATTCCGAAAATGTAGGAGACAAGATAAGAAAAAATTCCTAATATTAATATTTGAAATGATTTCGAATAATGGACTTAGAATGTTTTCCTATGTGTTGAAATGGAAGGTTTTTGGAAATATTTAAAGACGAAGGATTTATATCGAGATATTTTCTAAGTAATGGATTATAAATCAAAGTTGGAAATATTTCACTAAGTGTTGAAGTGAGGTATGGGTGGAAATACCCTGTTATGGAAATAGGTATTCAGAAATGTTTTCAAATATTAAAAATTTTGTAAGAGATTTGAATATATATATCTTTGTAAAGATATTTTGAAATGAATGTTTTAAAGAATTATAAATAATGGCCTAGTGGCTGCTTATGGATGTTATTTGATAGTTAAATAACCGACTATCAATTTTGGCCAATTCGTTGATCGTTCCGAAGAGGCCGGGATCAGATTTAATTATCCAAAAACCACTTCGATCCGATTTGAGCTTTACGAATGGTGATATCGTAAAGATGGTGAAGACGGTGACTCGGTTTGTTCAGACCTAGGACAACTTGTATGGATGAATGCTATCATTGCATTGTTGCCTGGAAGGCAGTGTTAACATTCCAAGTATGAATGCTATCCTAAAGGTAAAACGTATCCTCAAGCCTCATCAACCGGGAATGACTAAAACAGGGGAGATGTAGCAGGGCTAAGTGGGTCGCACCAAATTAGGGTATATTATCACCTTTCTACATACCCTCGGAAATATTATATTATAATTATGGATATGGTTGTGCATGAAAAAGAGAGCGCTCGATAAGGGTGGGAACACCCGGGGTGATAGCATATTCAGTACTATCCAGGTCAGAGGTAGGCCAGTCCTGTGTTGGCAGGGGATCCAGGTGAGGTCCTCGGTACATTTTTCTAGAGGTTTACTGTGATGGGCGATACCCCAGTAGCCCTGTCATTGTATGGAATCCAATATCCACTAGGAG
Source organism: Allium fistulosum (assembly GCA_030737815.1). Lineage (NCBI taxonomy): Eukaryota > Viridiplantae > Streptophyta > Magnoliopsida > Asparagales > Amaryllidaceae > Allium > Allium fistulosum. Next base: position 599,856,776 of record CM060908.1, read on the forward strand.
CCTGTACGGTTTTGATTGTATACCAACTATGTTGAAATGTGAGATGCAAGCATTTCAGCTATTTTCTAATTTATTTTTCTATAGACACTATTATAATATCATATGATTTTAATATAAAATGCATTGGTTATTGTGAGGTAAAAACCCGTCGTGTTTATGTGTGACGTGGTCTTACGAGATACCTTTGTTTTCAAAGGATTTTAAAAAAGTAATAATTCAAATTGAATTTGTTTTCTCACGCTGGTTTTCCAGACTGACTCGGGTGTTATTTTATTATAATGCTCGAGTCAGACCAAGTATTACAGATTCAGGTTAGAATGCTATGGAGCTCAGGAGACGAGCTGGAGAAGACTCAGGCATATTCCACGTATTTGATTATATTCCGCCGTGTGTGTAGACTGTGAAGTCATCACTAGTGAGGACAAGTTATGATAACTGTCCAGATTTATTGTTGATTGTTGTACTCTAATGATTGTATGTGTATATATATTAACAGCTACAGATTCTTTTGTATAAAAATATTTTACTATATATTATATATTGTTCCGCTGCTATTGTGAGATTCTGTATTGTTGTTTCTATTTTCTTTTTCTATCATTTTCTTCTTCACCCCAAAAGATTCGTATATCTTTTCAATTTGAGTTGGACACGTGTGATTTAGTGTTGACTCAAAGGGTACGGATTTACGGGTTGTTACATGTTTTTGTAGTTGCATTTGCATATTTAAAAAAAAGTTTACACAAGTTCATTTCAAATAGAAAAAATATTCCATTTCATTTTTTTCAGCATTACAATTACAATTACAATTACACATTTCACTGCCAAAACCCTGTGCATACATCAAAATGTGCACTGTGCATGCTCTATGCACACAAAACCCCTAACAACAACCATCCTCCCCACTGTCAAACTCAACCACTTCTTCAACATCCCTACCTCACTACCGCAAAACAGTAATCCATTTCAACCATAGCCTTGCTACATCTCCAAATTGCACATATAACATAGTGCAACCAACTACTACACTGTCCTAAATCAACCACCTCCTGCACCTTCTCCACCACCACCAGAAACTACTTCTTCAACAAACCATATCACAAAATACAACAATCCCCATCCTGACACTTCACTGCTCACCTGCAACTCCTCTCTATACAACCATTCCCTTCTCAACAGTGCCACAAACCAGTTAACATGTCATACCACTACACACTGCCATCTCTTCTAACTGCTTCCTTCATCACCATCATAATCCTATCACAAACCACAACATATCACTGAACCTGACCACATTTCCATTTAAATCTCTACAATCATATCACCTGAACTCCTCCAGTCATCATTCTTACTGCCATTGTCAACTATTGCTCTTACATCATAGTAGCAAATCCCCCCATTCAACACAGTTCCACCACCATTTCACTAGAAAATTGTTATTGCCCACAGCCACATATACTGCACAACCCACCTGAAACCGCCCTTCCTTGCTTCACTTCACTCCACCTATATCACTGACTATACATTCACTCTCATCCTCCCTACTTCACACTTCATTCTCTACTTCACATTGCATCAGTTCACCAATTTCCAAACCTTCATTTAACAAACTTCACCTACATCATTCCACTGCACCTCCAACCATCTACTGCTTGCTACCAACTACATTAACCACTGCCAACTACAACAACATCTTCTTGCTGCCTATACCCCTGTCAAACTGCACATATCAAACTACTGTGCCACAAACAGCTTGCTCCATGTCGCCATTACTTTCGTCCACAATCACCTCATCACAAGACTGTGCCACACCCCCACCTTCATAACCATCCTACAATTCACCATCATAGACAGTGCATTCACCAAACCACATCTCACTGTTCCACCACACCATCAAACCACCACCTGCCACCTGCACTGCCATTTATCATTCCACTGCCTTGACCTTCCTAGACCAACCCAAACTACAAGTCACCATCACACTCAGTCACCATCACACTCAGTCACCAGAAACTATCACCAGTTCAACCCCACTCAGTTGCCCATCGACAAACAATAGTCTCCCATCAATAATACATCCCTGTCATCCCATATCAACTACAACCGCCACTTCCTCCATGCAACAGACCCGAGTCAAACAACTTCAACAATCGCCTCACAACTACCAACCTAACTTCTCCACCCATTCGCGACTCCATCGCCTTACCTAAATCCAAATCGAACTTCAGCAATCAATCGCTACCCTCCAAACCCGAGATAACCCAATACTGCTTCTTCACCCAACGCAAACGCGAATTGGATTCAAACAGTTTAAGAATTTTGTTTGATAATTTAGGAATTTTTTGTGTTTCTCTGGTTAAAAAAAAGAGAGTGATTGATAATTTGAGATTGCTATACTGTATTGGGACAAATTGATAAATTGGTTTGGATCGCGGGCTTGTGGATTTGTGGGCTTGTGGATTTGTGGGCTTGAGAATTTTCATTGTTTAACAAAAACAAGTTCTTTCTTTCAATTTTTTTTCATTTTCTTTTTCACTTTCATTTCATTTTCATTTGGTATTAATTATAAAAAAACAAACAAACAAGTTGTCTTCATTTTTTTAGTTTCATTTGCTTTAGTGTCTTCTTGGATATTTTAAAAAAATTATTTGCTTTTGTTTTGTGTTCCATCCTTATAATTTTTTTTTGTCGTTTTAGACTTTACCTTTTCAGGTTGCAAAAGTAGAAAAGGAAAGTAGCTGCTTGCTAAAAATAACTACCTGCTCTGCTTGCTAAAAAAAATTATGCTAAAAAAATTGCCGCTTAAAATTAAATTTGCTAATAATTCTGCACACTCTGGTATCGTGCCCTCATCCCTTGTTTTTATTTGCTTTGCATTATTGGTTGCTTACATTTAAAAAAAATTCAAAAAACATATCATTCGTAGTTGCATCATTAATTCACATTTAATTTTAGTTTGCATTCATACCATCTTATTTTTTTTCTAAGGGCAATACCCAAATCCACATAAGGTAGGGGATTTCATCACCCCTTCCTTGGCCACAAATTGCATTTCATCCTAGAAATTGACTAATAATAACAGTTAGACATCAGACTTAAGTGTGTCGTGAGCTCACCTATGGCTTAATTGTATCTTGGCAAGTTGTCTTCTCTGAACAATTTATTTTCTTGGTGTTTAGGCTACGACAAAACAATGATCAGTTATAAATATTACGGTGATTCGTAAATATTATACTGATTATTTCTCTGAAGGTACTTAAAACCTTCGGTTGTATTACTACTGTGATTCGTGGTGCACCGATAACTCCTGTCTGTTACCTGGCTAAGAACTATCTTGTTGGATTAAGGCATAGTGTGATTATACAACTTTGGATTAAGAGCTACTTAGGATAGAAAATTTGTAATTAAGTCGAAGGATTCATTTAGTTGCATTAGTTTATGCATATTTTAAAAAAACAAAATCCAAAACTAAATTTTTTTTTGTAAATTTTCATTATCTTAGTTTTTAAATCTTTTCCTTTGAAAATTTTCAATCAAAAAAAAAAAAATTAAGTTGGTTTTTTTAAAACAAAAATCTAAAAAAAAATCTTTGCAAAAACAAAAATAAAAACACAAAAACATATAAAAAAAATTTTGAAAATCCAAAACTAAAAGAAAAATCAAATTTTTTTTTGAAAAATAAATTCCCACTGGTAAATATTTTTCCTTTATAAAAAAACATTTTGAAAATGTCTGATTTCCCTACTCGCAAGAATTTTAAAATAGCTGTGAAAATCATTATAATCTATAATTTCACACCAAACTCTTATGGATATTTTAATGATAACTATTGTACAAATAATTCGAATTTTGAACCACAAAATTTTCAAAATGATGACCAACCCTCAAATCTTGAAAAGACTATTGGAACAATTTGGTCTTTACTTGAACAATGAAATCAAATGATAAATAATTTGAGTAATCTGTGCAATTCAAGGATTTCAAAATGATCAAAATCTGAATTCATTTCAAAATTTAAATGATTTCGATTATAACTCATGCCAATACAACTTCGAACTCGAAAATGAATTTCAAAGTCAAAATGGAAATGTGAACCAATTTTTAAATGATTTTGGCAATGAGAATAATTTCAATTATGGTGCAATTGACAATTTTTGTTCTCAACAATTTCAAATTGAAATTTCTCAAATTAATAATTATAAATTTGACTTTGTTGGGCAAATGGAAGAAATTCAAAAAGATCACACAGATTTGTTGTTTGAAACATATATAAAACAACATGAGAAACAAAATCAAATCCCAACATGTGACAAGTCAAATAATAATCCATCTTTTACCAAAATTGACGATTTTCAAATAACAACTTTTGAAATTGAAAACGACAATCTTAATGAAATTGTTGAAAATGCGGTAATTGAGTTGGATTTCAATTTTTTTGAGAGTGTTGAACCAAATTTAAAATTCGATCTTCCTTTTTCCGATTTTGAAAAATTGAATGCAAAAATTTTAGATTTTGAAATTGATACATGCAATGAAGTTGTTGATAATCCAATAAAGAAAGACAAATTTAGTAAACACAAATTTTTTGGACTTTTCAAAGATGAGTTGTTAAATTTTGAAGGGATAAACATAAATCACCATTTTGATTTTAAAATCAATAATTTTGAAGAATTTATCAATAATGAGCTTGAATTTAAATTTGGTGAAAATAAACTTGAACTTCAAAAAATTGTTCTATCTACCTTAAAAATCATCGAAAATAAAAAAACTCATACGATATTTAGTAAAAAGACATTCGTTTTTCCAAATCAATGTTCAACTTTAAAATCTTTTATGGTTTGGTTTTCTGTGCTTAAGCTATGTCTCTCATACTTGACGACACAAATGAATTGGTCTTTGGAAGACCATTTCATTTACTCTTTAACGTTTCATTTTCATGTAAATATAGGTCATATTTTTATTTTTATTTTATTTCTCTCCTTTCATTTGGGTTGACTGTGGGGACACGGTCAAAATTAAGTGTGTGTGTGTGTGTGGGGAGGGGGGTGTAGTCTCATGTGCATTTTTGATTTTTCATGGTTTATTTTTTGCATTTTCTTTTCAAAACTCAAAACTTAAAAAAATCCCAAAACAAATTTTCTTTTAGCATTTTGATTTACTTTTGAAAAAACACTATTGGATAAATATATGGTTTTGGTCATTAAATGGAAATTTTTGGAAATTACTTGTCTTAACAAATAATAAGAAGAAAAGTTTGAATTACTAAGCAGCTTTAGTTTAACTAGTATATAGGGCGATTCATAGGTGATGGGTATGAAGTATATTCTAAATTTAGTCTTTGTTTAAAGAGTGGTTGATTTTAAAGTATAGAAGTTAACATTTTAAATCATTGATGTTAAGTTGTGCTAAGTTTATTTTGCAAAAATCTCTATATTCAAAAAAATAAAAATAAAAATAAATTTTGTATATAAATAATAGACACCTAGAGTCAGGTATACACGCGTAAGTGTATACACTTGCTACGCTCTGTACTCTTCTCACGTAAGCTCGAAAGGCAGTGCATGAACGGTATATTTGGCCTTAGTATATCTGAGTTAGGTGTATGTATATAAAAATTCTTTTATTAATAATTCCCATAGTCGATAGGTGTACACACTTGTGTGTTCACTCGCCACGCTCTGTACCCCCCTCACGTAAGTCTGAAAGGCAGTGCATGGGTGGTATATCTAGCCTCAGTTTTCTGAGTTAGGCATATGTAAATAATGTTAATATCAATAACTTTTTCAAATAATAAGAGAGAGCAAGAAAATGAAACTCAAACACTATCTTGACTTTACTGATTTGATTTGTTATACGAAAAGAAATGAAGATGCCACTTTGCAAACTGTGATAATCAATTAAAGAATTTAATTCATAATTGCACTATGTTGTCATCTAAAACAACTAGCCAAAGTAGAGTTGAATGTAATGATTACTTAGCTTTTATTGGACGTTTTGATGAGTAAAAGGACTTAAACTTCTTGATAATGACCAAAACTCATATTTAAATTATTCGTGTTAATTTAAAAGAAAATTCTTCATTTGTAAATATTTTCAAAAACTTGCATTCATCTCTTTGTAAATAAATCTTGCATTTAGGAATTTTCATGTTGCATTTGGATTTTGTGGGCAGTATTCGCTGAAAACCCTCATAAGACAGCACTCGTCCTACTAGGGACGCCTAGAGGTTTAACGGCTTGTTGCATACGATCAATGCAATCGTGTTTCCTATGAAAACAGATTTATCTTAGTTTTAGTTTATTCGAGTACGAATAAAAAGATAAGTGTGGGGCTATTTGATGTGCATGTAAAAGTGTATATTTATACTCATATATTTAATCTTGTTTTAATTAAATAATGATCATATTAGGGTATTTTTACATGTTTTTACCAAAATTCCAAATGTCATCAAATCATCATTCATTCATCTTCATTTAGGGGCAAAATAGTAATTTTGTGAATGTATTAATTTCGAGAATATTTATTTGCATATTTTATTTTTTATTTGTAGTAATTTGGATTCAAAATGGAAGAAGTCTTCATAGAAATATGCATGCATAAGAGAGAAGGCAAATGAATGAAGAAATAAATCAATTCACGCAACATGGAGGACCCCACCTACACACTTACGATGATCTTTAATTAGGAGCCAATGCACATGTTAGTGGAGATTAAAAGCACATGCACATTTAATGGAAGATTAATTACATGCTAACGATAACTTGGTAGTCACACTTCCTTAATGGCAATTTGGGTAGTCCCCTAAAATATGAATTTGAGTTTTAGGCATGTACAAATACCCCTTATGTTTCATGTAACGAAGCTCTTAGCACCACCTTCTCTTTAGTTTAGTGGTAGGCACAAATGTAACATAAACTTGGTTTCTTTTTAATGGCTTCTAAGCCTTTTCTTCATGTAATTTTCTTATATGCAATTTTAATTCATGTTCTTTTCTTGTTTGTTTCTTCTTATGTTAGTAATTTAGATCTCTTTCTTTTATGCAAGTAGATTAGCTTTTAGTTTATTTCAATTAGATCTCTTTTTCCTCTTGTTTATGTTTATGTTGAAATCTACATTCATTGAAATGATAACAAATATGAGAAGCTAAACCCCTTCAATTTAGGGGTAATGAAGCTTTCTTAATAATGTAGATTCAACATAGTGATTTCACTTGATCTTTTTTTTGCTTAATGGAATTTTTGATGTGGTAAAATTTGTTGTTTAACTTTGAATTTGATAGTCTATGTTGTTGACACCAAATAGGCTATCCTTAAACAAACATAAACACAAATTAGCTCTTCATCTATATATGATTATGGTAATGAAGTGGATTTTAGAATCAAAATTTGATGGTCTGTATTACTAATCTTTAGTAAATAGATCATGCTTGGAATAGATTTTATTTTTGATTTTATTATCTTTTTCATGAGAGTTAACAAGTGGTTTGGAGGGTGTGTTAAAGTTTGATGGTTTATGTTGGGCTAATTAATAGCACAAATAGACTACACTTATAATAAACACATCAACTAAATTCACTAATGACCAAAAAGAGAGATTATAATTTCATTGTGTTGATTTATGTGATCATGAGAAGGGATTTGCCTCTAAATTGCCTTCTATTCTCATATTTTTATTCCCTTTCCTTTTCCAATTTTTTTACATTTTTTTGCTTAAACAACTTCAAAATTTCATTTATTTAATAGAGTAGAATTGTTAGATCAATTCAATTCCCTACGGATCGACCCGTACTCGCCACGTACTAAAATTGTACGTTGTGCGCTTGTTGCTATTTTTATCACATAATTTTTCGGCGGTTTTCTAATCCGATAGAAAATCCATCTCAACAAGTTTTTGGTATTGAAAAAACACTATCGGATAAATATATTGTTTTGGTCATTAAATGGAAATTTTTGGGAATTAATTGTCTTAACAAATAATAAAAAATAAGTTTGAATTATAAGCAACTTTAGATTAACTAGTATATAGGGTGATTTATAGGTGACATGTATGAAGTATATTCTAAATTTAGTCTTTGTTTAAAGAGTGGTTGATTTTAAGTATAGAAGTTAACATTTTAAATCATTGATGTTAAGTTGTGATAAGTTTATTTTGCAAAACCCTCTCTATTCAGAAAAAAACATACACAATTTTAAAAAACAAAAAATAGTTTATTTCCTTTTCATTTACAATTTGCATTTCATTTTCTTTACAATTTTTCATTTTCTTTACAAGCTTTCTACACATACACTATTGCACATGCACTATTGCATACACTATGCAACTGTCCATTAAACTTCCCTCACCATATCACTTCTACATTCACTCCTTCCACTGCCTCTATGCACATCAACATGCGATGGCATAGTGAAAGAAAACGAGATAAAGGTGTTTTATGTTATCTTTCAGATGATGAAGCTTGAAAACATTTCATTAGCACATATCCTGATTTTGCTAAGAATCACATAATGTTAGACTTGGTTTTGTATGGATGGTTTTGCACCATTTGCTTCTTCGGTAAGCCTTACTCAACATGGTTAGTTATTCTAACACCTTACAATCTCCCTCCTTGGATGTCTATGAAGAATCTATATATGTTTCTAATTGTAGTTGTTCTTGGACCTAAATATCCAAAAAAGGGATAGATGTGTACTTGCAACCTTTGGTTGATGAGTTGAAAAAGTTGTGGACTGAGGGTATTATTACGTACGACGTCTCAAATAAAAAGGAACTTTAGACTGTTTGCTTCTTTTTTATGGCCGATAAGCGATTTTCCTACATATGAGATGCTTTTTGGATGTAGTACTAGTGATCAATTCGCTTGGATTGGACGAAATCATTTAGACTTACACATGGTTGCAAACTGTGTTGGTAGGACCGACATTGTTGTTTTTTACATGTAAGCAATCATTTTAGATTTGATATAAAAAATTTAGACAAGACACGGTTATTACTTTAGAGCCACCATCCAGTTTGAGTAGTGAAGAAGTGTTCGAGCTTGTGGAAGATTATCCAAAAATACACGAGATAGGAAAAGAGCCCAAAATTCCTGGTAAAGGCGAGCATCATAATTGGTGTAAACATAGTATATTTTAGAAGTTACCATATTGGAAAATCATAAACTTCGACATAATATAGACGTAATACATAATGAGAAAAATGTGCTTGAGAACTTCTTTAACACAATAATGAACGTGAAAAAATAACAAAAGATGATTTGAAGTCAAGAAAGGATATCGCGTTATATTGTAATCATCCTGAGCTTAAAATAATAGCGAACAACCAAATTTTAAACGTCTTGCTTGTTTTGAGTTGGAAACTAAGTGTCGACAGAAACTATTAGAATGGTTTCAAAATTTGAGATTTCCAGATGGAATTGCTTCTAACATGAGAAGATGTGGTTGTATAAAGGATCTACAACTGTTGGGATTGAAGGATCACAATTGTCATGTTTATTAGAAACTCTTTTCCCAATAGTATTCAAGGAGATTTTGCCGCCGAAGATGTGGATGCCTATTACTAGACTTAGTTTGTTCTTTAAAGAGTGTTGCTCAACCACACTTAATAAAAGTAAATTGAAAAAAAACTAGAAATGGATATACCCAAATTATTATGTAAATTGGAGAAAATATTTCCTCATAAAGTATTCAACTTCATGGAACATCTACCCGTACATCTACCAACTAAAGCTCTAAGGTGAGGATGGCCTAATCCAGATGGATGTATCCTTTTGAGAGGTATGTAAAATACAACTAGAAGTTACATATTCTTTTTTGAAATCAAAATGGTAAATGTATAATTGATAACTTTTTAATATGAAGGTACCTAGGTCACCTTAATGAAAAGGTGAAACAAAAAGCATGCATTGAAGGTTCAATATGTCAAGCATACATTGTTTAAGAAGCATCCATATATTTTAGTTATTATTTTGAAAACCATGTTAAGCTAAATTCTAATACTGGTCCTCGTAATGATGATGCCATGGATGAGTCATCTGACATTAGTCTTTCCATTTTTCAAAAATGTGGACGTCTTTTGGGTAAATGAAAGGATGGAAGTTTTCAAACACTTAAAGAATTTGTCATAGCTAGAACAATGGTGCTGCTAAATTGTGAAAAAATATCGAATCTTATTAGGTAACACAATATTTGTTTATTTACTATCAATACCGTGCTATATAGCATAATCATGTATATCTTAACAATATCGGTTGTTTAACAATCAATTTGAACAAAAAAAATCCAAGGGTTCAACCCAGTAATGGATTTGAGGCTTGGTTTCAAAAATATGTAAGCATATATATATATATATATAATTATTGAATAATTACTTTAATGTAATTTGTTGATAATGAAACCAGTGATATTTGTTATAAAACTCTTGTGTTTGGTCCAAAGATGAAGTACATAGAATGCCCAATCCTTTACGTAAATGGCTTTAAATTTCACATAAAGGAGTTTGGAGCTGGTATAACAACTTATAATAGTGATGTATGTGTTAAAGGCAATGGACAAGATGATTATTTAGAAGATTTTTTTGGATGATATAGGAAATAATTGAACTCGCTTATTCTGCAATATCAAAGCTTAAAACATTTTTATTCAAAAGTGATTGGTTTGATACTACTCTTGATGTAGGAGTATGTCGTATACATAATGATTATCCCATTAGTGAAGTGAATCACAAAAGATAATATAAAGGAAATGATCCATTAGTGCTAGCGACGCAAGCAACATACGTATATTATGCGCCTTATCCTACCATGACAACAAGGTTGACTGGTGGGCTGTCATTAAAATGATCATAACCGACGATTAACCTTACTAAAATGATATGGAGGATAATGAAATACTCCAAATAACAAAAGATGCTGATGATATATGACCACTTAACAATGAAGTATTTGGCGGAGTTGAATTATATGAAGATGTCAAGCTTGATAATGATGATGTTGAAGTAAATGATCATGACTATGATAATGATACTGTAAATGATGATATTGATAATGATGCTGATAATTGGTAGCTTATGTATAATTTATTAAAAGACTATTTTCTCCTTTTATAATGCTAAGTCTATAATATGAATTTGAATTTATCATTCTTAATTATATTGTATACATCTGTACATGTATTATTATTGTAACAGACATGTATAGTCGACTCCTATACAACCATGCTGGCTCAACATTGGGTCAGGGTGGCTCATCATTTGGTCATGGTGGTTCCCAGTCATCACATCATGACATCGATGTTGCACATATGATGTTACCATTCATTGAGACTGCTGACACTTTGATTCTCCTATGGAATATTGTACTAGTCTATCCACTCGTGTGTCTGAGACCGACTCTTCCACATATGTGGTCTGACTTTGCATCTTCCTTAGAGAGTAAAGGATCGGGATGAGTAATCACATACACATATACACTCACATACGCATACACATACACACACATATACACACACATACATAGAGATACACACACACACATACACATGCAATAGAGAGTGGATGTATAGTGTGTGTAGGAGTGGCAAGAAACATCTAGCCCTTGCCTCTGAGATATAGGAGGAGTGATTGTGGCCATGAAAGACAGGAATTCAAGAAACTATCGAAACAGAAAGCCGAAAGCAGGAATAGAAATCCTAAATTGCATACCAGTGGCTCCAAATCATACGTAGATTATCGTAACGATCTGGTACGTATTTATTTGTTAATTTTATTTAACATTCTAAACAAATTAAAATAAACTTATATAATTGTGTACTTAGTTCAAATTTTAGTACGAAGAGCAGCACAGTAAGCCTTCATCTTGGAAACTTTATTGCAGGACTCACATGATTGAGTCATGATGGATCCACCACCAATAACTGGGTAAATGATGCTTCCACCAAGTTTGTCATATATATACATGTATTTACATAATATATATATATATATTATATGTATGTACGTATACATGCATGTATAAAATTCTAATGAATACGTAAAATGCAAACTAGGCGAAATACCAAGCAAGGATCGAGGAGCTTTAGAGTGGATGTGTGGAGATAATAAGAGAAGTGGACGAAGATATATTCCATACACCCACTAGAGCTGCTGCAAAAAGGGTGGATCGTAAGCCCAACTACAACAATATTTCAAGGGTACATAATAGCTTAAATAATCGTTATATATATAATATGATAATAAGTATACATGTATACCAAACCATATACATATATATGTATAGTATACTATATGTATGTATACATTGGTTTTAAATCCGAAGAACCACATGTATGTATATGTATTTTATACGAATGCTTAGTGTAATTAATTTTGAGTTATTTTAAATTCCAAGAACCACTTATATGCTACATGTATCCCAAAATTCGTCATTTTAAAATTAAATTGAGTTAGAGTTAAAATATATACTTTAAAGTCACTCAATAAACTAAATAAATATATAATTAGCTTAAATTATAATTTTTTTTCAATAAATTAAATAAGAGATATAGATTTTTTTTAAATCACATAATAAATTAAACAAATATGTAAGTTAAGTAACTCAATAAATTAAACAAATGTGTTTATAATTGAGTTAAGTTATAAATTTTGTTCCAATAAATTAAACAAGAGTAAGTTTTTATAAGTTCAATCAATAAATTATATATATATATATAATTAGGTTAAAATATTAATTTTGTTTCAATAAATTATACAAGAGTTTATTCGAGTTAACTTATAGACTTTTTAAATCACACCAAAAATTAAACAAAATATTAGTTAAATCGCTCTATTAATTAAACAAATGTATATATAATTGAGTGAAATTATAAATTTTGTTTCAAAAAATTAAATAAGAGTGTATCTTTGAATAAGTTAAATCACTCAATAAATTATATATATATATATAATTAGGTTAAATTATAAATTTTGTTTCAATAAATTATACAAGAGTTTATTTGAATTAAATTATAGATTTTTAAATCACACATTAAATTAAACTAGTATATAAGTTAAAAACACCCAGTAAAGTAAACAAATGAATATATAATTGAGTTAACTTATAATTTTTTTAATAAATTAAACAAGAGTTAATTCGAGTTAAATTATCTTTTTTCTAAATCCCTCAATAAATTAAACAAATATATAAGTTAAATCACCCTATAAAGTTAACAAATGAATACATAATTGAGTTAATTATAAATTTTTCTTAATAAAATTAAACAAGAGTTCATTCGAGTTAAATTATCATTTTTCTAAATCCCTCAATAGATTAAAAAAATATATAACTTAAATCACTCAATTAATTAAACTAATATATGATTGAACAAATTTAAAATTTTTTCTTCAATAAGTACAATAGTTGAAATACAAAATTACTCGTTATTAACAAACAAATTTGGTTAAAATGTAGAGATCATCATTAGATAGAACTGCTATATTTAGTAATGCTGTAGAAGAAAAAACTGATGGTTGAAGTGACGCGTCAGTAAGATAGAGAAGTAGCTCGGATTGCTTACAGATGCATTTTGGCGACACTTTCCGAACAAGACATTTCTAGTGGTGGTGATGGTGGGCATGGCTCGGGGGAGTAGAAAGTATTTGTATTGTTATTGTTTAGATGTTTGGTTTGTATGTATTATCATGATACTGCTTGGATATTTGGTTTTGTATTATGGTGGTATTGCTTGTGATGGTATTGTTTGGATATTGTGATGTCAGATAATATTTATGATATTATTATGTTGGGTAATATGTTTTGGTATATGAATTTGGTAGTATGTGATAGTATGGTATATGAATTTTTGATATCAATATGTTATGTTAAGGTTAATATATATTATATATATTTGAATGTGTGATAAAGATTAGAAATGCAGCAAAAATGCTGCAAATATGTTTTAGCAATGACGTTGAAAGGGCGTCTGAATGGCGTCAAAAAATCTGATTTCAACAATTTAATTAGGCATCGTTAGGGCATTGGAAAGTCGTTGAAATGGCGTCGAAAAATTCAAGTTACACAATTTTGATAGTAGTCGGCAGGCCGTCGTAATGACGTTGGAAAATAAGTCGTAAAATGGCGTTTGTATGACGTCAATAACCACCCTACGCAAGGCGTCTTCCAAGCATCAGAATACATTTTCTGACATACTTTTAACCAACGCCATATATGCGTCGGCACAACATTAGTAGGGCTTGTACTGATGCCTTATTTTTGTAATGTTCATGTAATAATGGTCATGGATGCTACTCGAGGTGAAGGTGGGGATGGGTGCAAACGACGATGAGAGATAGGTGAAAGTGGTACGTAAGAAGGGGAAAAAGATATGAGAAAATAGTGGATCTAGCTAATCTGGAGCTGCAAAGGGTAATCTTGGGGGCCAACAAACAAAGATTCAATAGGAACTCTCGCACAAAAGGGATGAGGGTGTTGAGTTGAAGCACAAATTTCAAGTTGTAAGCGATGTCAAATAGTCTCTTCTAGTGATGCTGTGAAGGGTACATTTCAGATAGGCCGCAGGTCTCATAGTATGGAATTTGTAGATCCTTCTAACATAGATGGGACCGAGAAGGGCAGAATTTCTAACAATGCTATTAGAGAGGCTGAGAGTAGCTGGGAAAATTGTGTCATGCTTTATGTTGTTGGTCCTAGACCACAGTACAAAACCTCATAGGCTTTAGCTATGTGAATGCAAAAAATGAAGTTAGATTTTGAGATTCAAACTAGAGATAATGGATTCTTTATAGTGAGATTTGGTTCTGACAAGAATTACTTAAAACTCCTAGAAGATGGACCATGATTTTCGATAAAAAATAATTATTGTGAAAAAACCAAGTCCAAATATGAAATATGACAGACATTTACTCATGTCCATGCAGTGTAGGTTCGTCTACCGGGACTGGGTTTTTGCTTATAGAGGCCGAGCATTATTAATATGCCGGTCAGTATGATATGAGTCCCAATTAAACTTGATGATGCTACCATGGATAGAACAAGATATCCTTTTCCTGAGTGTTAGTAGATGACAACGGGGAGGTGGGTTTCCCTAGTTACTTATAGGCTTTTGGCGAAGACTGGAAGGTGTACAAACAGGAAGAAATATATAAAAATTCACCCTCGAGATATGCTAATTGCTGTTGCTTTGGAGACACCAAAAGATAATGCCCAATGGTAAAATCTTGGCAACCAAAAGGTGGTACCGACAAGGAGAAATGGTTAGATAATAAGAAGATTAACCCGATTGAAGGAGGCGTTAAATGTCCTACAAAAGAAGGTGTACCTAATATTGATAGTGAAGATCTTGGAGAAGTTTTAAGGAAGAAAGTAAAGGGGGGAAGAATTAAATAATATTCCAAAGGGAAGGAGGAGGAGGATAATTTGGAGGAGATCAGGATAAAGGAAGAGGATCTAGAGAATTCTTTGGAGGAAGTGGAAGCTTTAAATTAACTTAATTCAGTTAAGGAAGTCATTCTAAGAGACTTAACAAGGTCCCGTAAAATAGGAGTCATGGTTGAGGAGTGTAACAGAATAATAGAGAAGGGTGACCCAACCATGGAAAGTCGCACTAATAAAGATTTGAATGAAAAGGAGAAAGGTCCATTGGAGAATAGTGTGGTGAATATGTCCTCAGACATGCAGAATGGGAGGGCCAACACTATGTGCCGATGTAGCTGTTTTGGCCACCTCAATCCTAAGTAGGAAGATAAAAGAGGGGGTTATAATCATGTAGCACCGCCTGCTGCCCTAGTTTAGCTATTAAACAACATATCTTACCATCGTACTCCACCGCAGCTAATATTGCAACTAGGTCTTTTATTTTTGTCTCTGATAATTGCACTAGCTTATATTCTTAAGATATAAAGTGTTCTACACGTGTTATGTCTATTTGTAGGAAGATATAATCTCTAAAGTGAGGACAAAGGAGTTATAGAGTTGTTAATCATGTAGAGAAACCCAGGCCCTCACTAGTAAACCTAAAAAACATGACTCAATCAAATAGGAATTGTTGGTGAGAAAAAAAAAATCTATAATGGGAGAGACACTTGTTGAAAATAAAGAGGAAAACAAGCATGCTCTGCATCAAGGCAGGGAGTCGAGGAGAAGAAACAAATGAAATAAATGACAGTCATGTGTTGGAATACAAGGGTTTGCATAAGCCCAGTAGAGTATTAGAGTTAAGAAGTTAATGCATAAGTATGGAGTTGATTGTGTAGGAGTTGTGAAAATTAAATTGAAAATTTTTGATCTAGAGAAGTTTATAATGAATTTTGATGATAAATGACAAACTTTAAATAATGTAGCATGCTATTATAAGTGTAGAATTCCGATGTCGGCGAATAAGGAAGTTTGGGATTTTAATACTATAAGCATGAGTCATCACCATATAACTTCAGAATCGAGGAACAAATGAGGTGCCATTTGTAATGTGACATTTGTGTATGCCCAAAACTTTGAATACTTAAGAAAACCGCTATGGAGATATTTAGAGGATGATGCTTTTATGATCTATAGACCATGGATGATTTTACAAAATTTTAATTGTATAAGAGTGTTTAGTGAGAAGAAAGGTGGTACCTATGTCCGATTTAGTGAAATGAAGGAATTAATCAATATAACGATGAGGGTAGGCCTTTCAAAAATCAATGTAAATGCATGTAAATATACTTGGTGGTATAGGCCAAACAAAAATATATTAACCAAGATAGACAGAGTCCTTGTCAACTTGTTGTGGGTGGAGAATTTTAGGCAAGCACATGCTTCATATCTGCTTATAGGTCCTAGTGATCACACTTTAATTCTGGTTTCATTAGTGGATCAGAAGCAATCTTTGACTAAACCTTTCAGATATATGAATCATTGGGTTTATTCGATGACTTCAAAATGCTTTCGAGGAACAATAGAGCTTATAAATACACTGCAGACTAATGTATAGGCTTATTCAAAAACAAAAAACCGTAAGGGAACAACTAAGGAATTGGAGTAGAGTTAAAAATATCACCAGAAAAGAAGTAGAATTTTATAGGAGGAAATTTGGTAATTTACAAAACAAACTTGAACTGGTGTGGAACGAAGAAACTGGTAATGGACTTCAAGAAGCAAGACTCAAGCTTGAAAGAGCAATTCAACACGAATACGTTGACACCACTAAAGTCAAAATGCAATTGGCTGTTCCTGGGTGATGAAGCCATGACTTACTTCTATGCTAACATATCGTCCAACAAGTGTCAGAACAATTGGAGGGGATAGCATTTCAATGAATAGGAACCTTTGCAGTAATCAAAAGAAATTTATGGCTAAGGCATTAAACTACTATGTGCAACTATTTAACTAGGTCCACATAAAAAATATGCCAAGGGTAGTGTGCAAACATATAATCTTCGAATATGGATAGAACTTTATGAACGATAAAATAAACCCAGAAGGAATCAGAGAAGCTATCTTCAGTACTACGGATAGTACCGCTATGGGCACGAATGGTATGAATGAAAAATTGTATAAGACTCGTTGGAATCAGATCAAAGAACTACCGACGAAAGCTGTTAATGATATGTTTTGAAAAGGGGAACTGCTTAAGGATTGTAACCATTCTTTTATTCATGTTATGCCAAAGAGCAAGATAGCTAGTGAGATTCAACACTTTAGGCCCATATCGTGTTGTAATATGGCATACAAAATATTGGCTAAGTGCCATGTAATAGGTTGAGGTGGTTTATGGAGGACCTCATCTTAGAAAACCAGTACGCGTTTATCCAAAACAAATCTATTAGGGATGGTATTTTTTGGCACATGAAATTGTAATGGCTTTGTAGAATGAGTAACAAAAACATGTACATCAAAATTGAATTGCGAAAAGCATACGATATAATTAACAGCGGTTCCATTCTTCATTCGTAGAAGGAAATGCAATTTACGTATAAATGTATTGAGATAATTCATGAAATGATCTGTTTACCTAGTTTCTCGATAATTAACTAGGGTAGATCTCATGGGTTTCCCAAAGCACCAATAAGCTTAGGCGGGGGCCTTTTGTCTTCTTTTTTATTCTCGATCACCATGGAGTATTTCACTTTGTTGATTGACCAAAAGGAGAGGGAAGGGGAAGTTAACCGAGTTAAGGTGAATAATTTTGAAATTTCCCATATTATTATGCTAATGATACTATGATCTTTGTTGAAGAGGATGGGGGAGTTGGTGAGGCCATTAAAGAAGTTTTCAAAAAGATGTATGAAATAACGAATCTACAAGCGAGTAGTGAGAAATCTAAAGCATTTTTTATAGGAGGAGTCAACAATAAGGAAGAGATAGTAGAAAAGCCGAGCATTATCTAAGGAGGGCTTCCAATCAAATACTTGATTCCTTTATGGAGTGTTAACTTAAAAGGTAAGGACCGTGAAAGTTTAATTGATAGAATTAAAGGCAAAATTAAGGGCTGCGAAGCCAAAATGCCGAGCTTGTCAGGAAGGTTAGAACTCATCAAATCCTTTGCCTATCCTATATTACAATAGTGGATGTGAACTTTTAAATTTTCAGTGGCAACCATAAAGGGGAAAATTATTCCTTGGGACATATTGTGTAAAGAAAGATGTGAATGTGGCATGGGGGTAAAAAGTTAGACGAAATAAGCAAAATGATGTGTATAAAACTTATTTGGAAGGTTGTGAATGCGAAAGGTGGCTAGGCAAAACTTATTAAGGAAAAGTGCATTAGGGACTAGTATTTTTGGGAAGTCGGCATAAGAAATAATGATTCGAGTGTATAAAAGTTCATGGTGCAAAATAGAGAGAAGACTATTAAATGTATGGGAAATTGCATTGTAGATGGCCAATCAACTTTATTATGGTTCGATCCATGGTTGCTGAGGGAAGAGTTATAAATAAGTGAATATTAGTCACGCATCCCTAAAACCAAAGTTAATTCAAACGACATTGTAACGACCCAGTTTTTCAGTCATTCGAATTTGGAATATTTAATAGATTTTAAATATTCAAAAGTAAATTTTGTAAGTCGAATAACTTATATTTCGAATATGGTGATTTATTTAGATAATTAAATTGTTAATTTAATATTTGAAATCGTGTAAATAATTGAAATTTGAATTTAGTGCGAATGAAAATAATTTATAACATTGTTTTAAATCCTATTTGATTTAGAATAGAATTAGTAAACTTTTAAAATTGATTTAAAAGTTAATTTATAGAAATTGAAAATTTTAATATTTAATTAACGTGTAAAAATATTCACACTGTCTTGGATTTCGACGAAACTAGTTTCATTGGATCCGTAACAATAAATTATTATAGGATTTCAAATTTCGTGTCAATCGAACTTACGGTTTGGTCGTGCGAAGCTGAAACGCATAGAAATTTGTTTAACTAATTTTTAATTAAAATAATTCGATTCAAAAACCTATCTTCCAAATATGATGGAATTGGCCTCCGATATATATTTCATTGTGTTCGGAATAGGGGTAAAACATTATAAATGCCAGGTGGCATGCTTCATTTGGATTTCGAAATATTTTCGGATGAATAGTGCAGGCGCGAGGGTTGAAACGAATGTGAAACGGAAAAAAAGAAGCAGTTCGAACACGTGAGAGAAGAGAAAAAGGGGGCGGCCTGGATTTTGTGGTGCTAACATGAATGGCTCAGATTTAGGTTGCTTATATATAAAAAAAGAAGAAGAAAAGAAATTGAAAATTTTATTGTTTAAAATACGTGTAAACTTATAGAATTCATAACTTGTTCTTACGAGGTCGAATCAAACGAATCACATTGTGTTGGCTTCGTATTGACGAGCACTACATTTTAGAGCTAGATTGGATTGATTTGGAGCTAGTAAAATTTTTGGTTAAAATTAAACGCTCGTTTAATTTTAATCGAAATAAAACGCTGCAACGACGACTGGAAACCAAAGTGAGTACAACTCACTCTCTCTATCTCACTTATATTTTTATACAAGTGAGAATAAATTTTATTTATGATGATTGATGATTGTTTGGGTGATATATGATATATTTTATATATTGATGGGTTTAGATATATTCCCGCATATTTTAGCGGATGAGACCCTATACGTTCCCGTGTACGAGCGGATGACCCTTTGTACGCGCGTCTGCCTCGAAGCAACATTGTACATATTTTCTAATATATATATATATTTGTTGCAGGTGACATGCTGGAGGGATCCAACTGGATCCCTCGCCAGTATTAATTTTATTTACAGATATTTTTATATATACTGTCATCATATGATACATGATGTTTGGATGCCATGATTGATGTGAATTCCCTTATTTAGCGCTTTTGTAGAATTGGGCCATATTTTTGGAAATTTAAAAATATTAAAATGATGATTTCAATTTAAAAGGATTTCAAAGTGATTTTTAAAATATATATGTTTTTTAATAATTTTTGAATTTTTAAAGGAATGGATTTATTTTAAATACATAAAAGTTATAATTTTTACGTTGTAAAATTATGGCTTTGTGAAATATAATCAGAATGTGATTTTTTGAAATACGAAGTTAACTATTTTGTTAACATAAGTTAAAATGAGAATTTTGAATTTATTATAAATGGTTTATTTATAAGATTTATAAAATTGTTAAAATAAGTTAAATTGGGATTTTGAACTTATTATAAATGGTTTATATATATGAGATTTATAAAATTGATTTTTTATAAAGAAAAAGAAATGGCATTATAAATGAATTTTGTAAGTGTTAAAATGGAGTTATAGTTGAATCTTATAAGTAAATAACATTTATAAATTTATAAAAAGAATGAATTTGCAAATAAAAGAGATTTATAAGTAAATTAACTTATAATTGGATTTTGACTTATAAATGAGATAGAAATGGAAATTTATTAAAAAGGAATTTTATATATGGAAGTGTTTATAAATTATAAATAGAATTCGTCAACACTGTTTTATAAATGTGAAATCAATTTAATTTGATAAGTTAAATATGTAAGTTTATTAAAGGAATTACATTCATGATTTTGGACAGTGAATAATCCTTTAAATTTAATATTTAGAAGTAATGAATTTATTAAAGGAATTACATTCACGATTTTGGACAGTGAATAATACTTTAAATTTAATGTGTAGAAGTAATGAATTTGGTAAGAGAATTATATTCACGATTTTGGACAGTGAATAATCCTTTAAATAAAATGGATGTTTTGGAAAGTGATATTATAAAATGGAGTTAAATGGTTTGAAAATAAAATGATTTGTAAATTTACTTATTATTAAAATAAGCACATGAAAATGTTTTCCAAATATCCAATAAGTGAAATGGTTTTGAATATTATCTTTTTAAAATATATTTTGAAGTGAATAATTGGAAAGTGATTTGATTTAGAAACGATTGATAAAAATCAGGCCCAGCGATTACTTAATACTAGGTTTTGTTTGTTGCTTTGATAGTTAAATAACCGACTAACAAATTTGGCCATTTTAGTTTCTCAACTTGATGTGGAAACTAATTAGTCATACATTAGTACGTAACTGACTGTGTAGGCTTGATTATCGTTTGTGTTGAGAATGTTGATTCGTGTAGTGCGGAGTGATTACTCCAATCTATCGAGCTTCCTTCTTGGCCGAAGGATAGCAAGTTGAAAGTTGGAGACGAGATAAGTCTATGAGACTTAGTTTTTGTGTGAGGTTGAGAAACGCTTTTGCGTTATTGGTGCGAAGAGACCGGGATCAGATTTATCTGAAAACCACTTTGGACCAACATTTATACGACGATTGTGCAGGTTGGTCGATGATATTGATATTTAGAATTTTCATAGTGAAGGACCGCTTGTTGATCATTCGGGGATAAAATCCCAATATACATATAGTAGCAGTAGTCTCTTCGTTATGAAATATCCAATGCAAGGAGTATTCGCCACTAATCCTAGGGATTTCCCGACAGGATGTGGTAGGAAAATGCCTTTAGTTTGTCCTGTTCCTGGACAACTTGTATGGACGAGTGTCTATCATTGCATTTCTAAGATTACATACATTGTCTTTTACAAACGTACATCTGTTTGGTGGCGGAGAAGGCAACTTCTCTTAGATTAACACCTTGTGACGCCCCACCTCTATACTCACACTAACTAAGGACACTACTGGGTAATGCCGTCAATTAGTATAAAGAATAAGGCTGTTGAGGAGCGACCATCTGTGTAATTGCTTTGTGCGAGTACCGATATGTCAGATAGTATGTCATACATTTCATTTCAAGATGAAATCTGACGTATCAAATACAAACTCAAGCTACTGCACAGTGGCTATGTGGCCTTTGGAAACAAATATAAAATAAACATAACATAAATCAGTCACAGATCTTCATATCACAAAGGCGGAAACAGATATGAATATAACACATAAAAGTAGTGGTCATACAAGATCCATTACATCAAAAAAGAATAGGTACAAGTGCTGGATAAAAGAATATGTATACATCAAGGAGTCTCTATCTCGAATGTATAAAAACAAAAACTACTAAGCTAAAGTAGTTAGCCAAAAGTCAAAAGCTAATCCCTGCTAAGAAGTCAAGTGGAAGCATTTGAAACACCTCAGTCTGACCCGAGTATTATTTATGAAGAAAAATAATAAACGGATCAGTCGAGCTATAATTATCATGTAATATGAGATAAGATAAGAGATATGACAAATATATATATATATATATATATATATGATAACAACAAAAATCATACAATACCTCAAATTTTCTTAAACACCAAAAAGAATGTCATATTCTTTATTATATTCACCAAGTCACAAATATTGATAAAGCTTATCTAAGCAAATAAAAAATATCGATGAAACACAAATTCCAGAAACCATCAATTAGAAATCCAGAAATCACAAAAAGGGGGAGGCCTATCATAAACGGGAGTATGAAAACTCACCAACACGTGTATCACAAACGAGACGCTATCCGATGAGTCGCTAACCCATAGAGTAGGTGCAACGACGTAGTACAATGGTACGTCCAAGAAACCTGAAACTCAAATAAGCCGGAACAACGACGTAGTACAACGGTACGCCCGATGAACCGAACTCCATAAAACCCGTAGGTCGCTAGCCTATAAAAATGAGACAAAGCTCAACATAATGGGGTACTGTCCCCCACGCCGACAATGAGACATCGCATATCGCTAGCCTAAACCTCAAAAATGATCGTCATAGATCAATAAAAGTGTAAATTACACCAAGCTAGTAAATAAATGAGTTTAGCTTCATGTCCCATAACCACTGGCTTAACTTAAATATTTATGAACAAATTGTAGATTTCCACTCGAAAATTGTCACAAGATTTCAATCGAACAAGTCTAAGAATTAACCGACGGAGTAAACGCAAGCGTTTCATTCCACTTGTTTTGCTAAGTCGTTTAATTGGATTTCTCGTACGAATGAGGTAAAGATTTGTATATACTAATAGATTGGAAAACGATTTTAAAAACGAGCTTTGTATTTAAAAGTAGTGTTGAAATCGTTTATGTGAAAGAGTTTGAGTATTTACTACTAGTATAGAAACCTTTGTATTTTAAAGTGACAAATCATAGAAACGATTGTAAAATCAATCTATCACCAAAAATTCACATTCGACGACGTGAATCAAAACCATAAAAATCGATATCAAATGGATATTCCAAAAAATCCAGAAAAGAAGTCATCAAAGTCGATAATAAATGACAACAACCAATGGGATCAACAAAAATCGATTAAAATGGAAATTTGCATAAAAACACGCAAATTGGCTGATTTTAACAGCGTTAGACGTCTGGTGGTTCTACCTAGACGTCTGAGCTGAGAATCTGGAAATTTTCTTCCAGATCGCCCAAACGTCTGGGAATAACCTCAGACATCTGAGCTGTACATCTGGAATTTTTATTCCAATGGCCCAGACGTCTGAGTGTTTTTCCCAAACGTCTGAGCTGAAGCTCAGGGCAAAAATCAGTCTAGGCCATTAATGGCCAAATCGGTTCTGAAGCGATCGGATGAGCGATGGTGGCTAGGGATTTATGCCAAGCGACAACCCAGCCTATAGGCTCTTCAATACACTCCAAACAACATGTCCAAACATCTATAGTAGGATTTTCATAGATTTTGATTTCAAAATACCAAAATTGGAAAATTCACCAAACCAATTCAAATCAAAAGCAAATGAACATGAAATAGATGTTACGAATTCATACCTAACAACTATCAAAGGTATAGACATAAATGTGAGTTCAAAAACTCACCTTTGAATTCAAAAACAAGGAATGAGAAGCTCTAAAACAAAGCAAGATCAATCTCTCTTCAACTTCAATTCAAGAACCTTCAATCTATGATCAAATGCAATGAATTTCCTAAGTTAGGTTATAGGAAAAATCAAGAATTGAAGAGGAATTGAGATGGAGAAGATGAAGAGGATGCTTACCTAAGCTTCTCCTTGATTTTGGAACTTGGATTTGAATTCCCTAATAATCTAAGGTTTAGGAATTTTAATTTCCTGTCTTTTCCCCCATTTTCCTTTTAGCTTGAGTGTTAGGAAATTATGAGTAGAATGAATGAAGAGTAGAGGAGTTAGGGTATTTGGTAGAGAAGTTTGGGTTCTCTTATTGGGTTAGTTGGCTAGAACCAAACCCAAAGCCCAAATGAAAATACCAAAATCCTAATCAACTCCAAACATATCAATGTTTATACTCAAAAAAGTTGTAAACATCCTTTTGAACTCAATGGAAGTGGTCTCGAGTCCGGATTCGACTGTTTACAAAAAGTCACATTTTAGACTTTAAATTCAACAAATGATCATTTAAATATATAATCGTAAAATATGCTGGTTGTTATAGACTCCCCTCCTTAAATAAATTGCGTCCTCGCAATACTTAAGAAGAAAATAAAGATTAACAACCACTCTAAGCATAACAACACAAAAGAAAATTTTAAAGTGATAAGTTCACCTTAAAGAGCACGAAAGAGTAAGTACGGATGTGTTCGTTTGATGAATTCTCTGGATTCCCAAGAACAATATTTAGGATTTTCGAACCATTGAACTTTCACAAGCGGAACATTTTTATTTCGAAGGCGTTTAACCTCCGTAGCAATGATACGAATAGGTTGTTGCTCATAGGTCAAATTAAGTGAAACTTCAATTTCTTCAATAACACTGGGCTCAAGAATAGAATCGGAATCTCTAAGGCATTTCCGTAGTTGAGAAACATGAAAAACGTCATGAATAGCAGAAAATTGAGCCGGTAATAAAAGGCGATAAGCCACAGAACCAATGCGTTCGGTGATGGGTAATGGACCGATATATCGAGGTGCTAATTTTCCCGATCGACTGAAACGCACAACACCCTTCATAGGTGAAACATGAATGAATACCAAATCTCCTATAAAAAATTCCAAATTCCTTCTTCAGTTATCGGCATAGGATTTTTGTCTACTATGAGCTTCTTTCATCCTATGACGAATAAGGTCAATCTTTTCTGTGGCGTCACGAATAAAATCTGGGCCTAAAACCAGCTTCTCATCGGCTTCAAGCCAACATGAAGGAGATCGGCATGGCCTTCGGTAGAGTGCCTCAAAACGTGCCATACCAATACTAGACTGGAAGCTATTATTATAAGAAAACTCAACAAGAGAAATATGATCTTCCCAACTTCCACCAAAATCAAGAACACAAGCACGAAGGAGATCTTCAAGAGTTTGATTCACACGCTCCGTTTGTCCGTCAGACAGAGGATGATAAGCGGTGCTAAAATTAAGCTTCGTTCCCAAAGCTTTTTGAAGACCCTTCCAAAATCCACTAGTAAATAATGGATCACGATCGCTAACAATAGAAGTAGGAACCCCATGCAATTTAATAATTTCTTTAACGTAGAGTTTGGCCAAAAGAGGTACGGTCCGATTGGAACGAACGGGAATAAAATTGGCGGATTTTGCAAGTCTATCTACAATCACCCATAGACTGTCATGACCCGAACGAGAACGGGGAAGACTGTCAATAAAGTCCATGGAAATTTGATCCCACTTCTAAACCGGAATACCCAAAGGTTGCAATAACCCGCCGGGCCTTTGATGCTCGGCCTTTACGAGTTGGAAAGTCATGCAATGCTTAATAAAGTTAGCAATATCAGATTTCATTCCATCCCAATAATAAAGTCGCTTCATGTCCGCGTACATTTTACTACTACCGGGATGAATGGTAAATTTAGAACGATGAGAATCTTCTAAAATGTCCTTACGGAGATCACTAATAATAGGCACCATAAGTCTACCAAATTTTCGAATGCCTCCACGAGCATCAATATAAAGGTCTTTCAAACCATCATCCTTATTTTTATCCCTATTACTTTGGCTAAGAAGAGCCAATTCGGGATCTTGCTTTTGAGCTTCAAGGATGCGGTATAAAAGAGAAGGATGAGCCTCAAGGCTGCATAAAACAAGAGATGAACATGAATTGGGGTCACGATCTCGAATCTCACAAGTAGACAAAGTCTCGAGATCATTCCATTCGGATATCATCATGGAAAAAACCGCTTGTTGCTTACGACTAAAGGCATCTGCAACACGATTTCCCTTTCCGGGAGTATAAAAAATGTCAAGATCATAAGATGCAAGGAATTCGAGCCAACGTTGTTGACGCAAATTAAGTTCCTTTTGAGAAAACAAATACTTCAAAGATTTATGATCGGTGTAGAGAATAAATTTCTCTCCTAAAAGATAATGACGCCAAATTCTAAGAGCGAAAACAATGGCCGCGAGCTCTAAATCACGAGTGGCATATCTAGTCTCGGCAGGCTTTAATTGCCTAGAAGCATAAGCAATAACACATTCCCTTTGCATGAGAACGGCTCCCAAATCAACATGACTAGCATCGGTATAAACAATCAAGTCTTGGTTCCCTTTGGGAATCACAAGGATAGGAGCATTTGAAAGGAGTTCTTTTAATTTTTGAAAAGCAGCTTCACATTTGTCTGACCAAATCTACTTAACTCCCTTCTTTGTCAAACTAGTAAGGGGTACGGAAGTTTTAGAAAAGTCTTTTATGAACCGACGGTAATAGCCCGCCAATCCATGAAAGCTACGAATTTTTGTCACACTCTCCGGTCTCTTCCAATTTTGAATAGCTCCAATCTTTGAAGGATCCACTGAAATTCCAAATTCATAAATAATATGTCCTAAAAATTTCACACGAGATTGCCAAAAGTGGCACTTATAAAATTTTGCTTTCAATTGAT
Organism: Allium fistulosum; assembly: GCA_030737815.1. NCBI lineage: Eukaryota > Viridiplantae > Streptophyta > Magnoliopsida > Asparagales > Amaryllidaceae > Allium > Allium fistulosum. The sequence goes on from CM060908.1 coordinate 599,884,034, forward strand.
TGCTCCTAAGGGTTTCCAACACAATCCGAAGATGTTTTTTATGCTCTTCCTCAGTTTTAGAATAAACAAGAATATCATCTATAAAGATGAGAACAAATCGATCGAGGAAGTCTTTGAAAATTCGGTTCATTAGGTTAACGAAATAAGCTGGAGCATTCGTTAAACCAAATGGCATAACAAGCCATTCATAAGATCCATAACGAGTACGGAACGATGTCAATGGAATACTATCCTCTGCCATTCGAAGATGATGAAAACCGGTTGCTAAGTATAACTGTGAAAAGACTCTAGCACCGTAAAGTTGATTGAATAAATCATCAATCCGAGGTAAGGGATATTTATTCTTGATGGTAAGATCATTAAGCTTGCGGTAGTCAACGTAAAGCTTAAGTGTACCATCAGATTTCTTCACAAAGATAGCTGAAGCTCCCCATGGAGAAGAACTAGAATGAATAAACTATTTTCCTTCCAATTCGAATAATTGTTTACGCATCTCCTCATTTTCCTTATTGGATATATGATAAGGAGGACGAGTGATAGGTAGAGCTCTAAGAATTAGATTAATTCTAAACTCAATTGCTCATTTAGGTGGTAATCCTAAAACGGGCTTAAATATATCGGGAAATTCTCGAACAACGTGAATGAGGGAAATGACATCTTCCTCATCATCATTATCGTCATCATGTGGATTTAGAGAATATAAGGATGCTACCGAATTGGAATCTGAAACTTTAGGAACAATAGAAATCTGCTTAACAGATTGGGGATGTCGAAGATGGATAGTCCTATTGGGACATAGGATGTGGTCTTTATAACGATTAAGCCAATCCATTCCTAAAATCATTTCGAAACCTAAGTAACGCATAACATGCAAATCAGCACGGAAAGCATAATCACATAAAATAATCTCGACATCTTTACAAAGTAAACTGAGTGTTGCGGATCCACCAACCGGATTTGCAATTCTCAGTGAAGTCATCAAGACCATAACATTTAAAGACAAAGTATCAACAGGTTCCTTTGCTATAAAAGAGTGAGATGCACTCGTATCAAAGAGAACTCGAATAGGATGACCACGGAACATAATAATGCCATCAAGGATAAAATGAGAAATACCTTGACCAAGAGAAGTGTTACTAGGGGCTTGCACAACATTCAGCTTTCCCTCTTTCTTGCTTTGAAGTTTGGGACATGAGATATAAGATGACCTGAACTTTTGCAATAGCGGCAATAAAGGGGTTTTGGACACCTATTTGCATAATGGTCCTTAGAACCAAAATTGTAGCATTCTCCACGACTAGAGGTAGGAGTCTTTGCTACCGAAGTTGCTTGCTTCCCTTTCTTATTGGGATTAGGTTTGAACTTAATAGGCCTCTTCTTGTTGATGTTGAAATTCTGTTTGGCATCCACAACTTCAACATCACTTTCTTTGTCGGCCTCTTCCAGTCGAAAAGCGACATCTACAAGCTGATCGAAAGGAACTTCTAGTTTCAAAAGTAAAGGCTTTTTGAGGTTCTTATTCAACACACATATAAACCTATGATTTTTCTTCAATGGGGTATTAATATACTCGACCCCCTATTTAGAGAGGGATTCAAAAGATGCGACATAGTCGGTCACAAAAGATTCACCTTGAACAAGATCAATAAAGCGTCGGGCTAAAGTTACCTTTTCAGCTTTCGGCACAAACTTTAACTCGAACCTTTCCCAGAATTGCTCCCAAGTAAGATCCGCTTCAAAAATTTCCGAAATCAAAAGCTCATACCAATCTAATGCTCTCTCCTGGAGCATACTAGAAGCCACTTGGACTCAATGTAGATCCACAAGATTCATGCGAGAAAAGATGCGATCGCATGTTCTAAGCCAAGCTTGGACTTCTATAATGCTTTCGGAACCCTTGAATGGCCTTCCACCCAAATTGTTATAATCACTGCACAAGTGTGCAAACCCGGATTTAGAATGAGTAGGCTCAAAAATGGGTCCGGCAGCTTGGGCATTCTTTACAAGATCCAAAAGCTGTTGGGCAGACATGAATATGCCATCCTGAGGAGTAGCACTGGACTGACCGGCGCTAGGATGGTCAGGTTTAACCATTTCTCTTCTTTAAGAAAGAAAGAAAGAAGAGGAAAAAGGTTATTCTCAGAATGAATATCAAACAACTTGATTGATAAAACAAGGCATCATAAAAGAAAATAGGATAGAACGGGTCCTACGACTCGAATTAAATCCTAAGGCACGATTCCTAAAAGAGACTTAGGACAATGATCCTTGCTAGATTATTCTACATTGTTCCGAAGTTTGGCTCCGATACCAAGCTGTGACGCCCCACCTCTATACTCACACTAACCATGCTGTGCAGTTAAAGCGCCCAGCAGATTCAATGCGGTCGAGGTACAAAAAGTCATAGCCGGGATATAGCGAGGATATAGCGGGATATAGCGGATGACTCTAAAATAGCATATAAAACTCGTATTTAATGTATTTACAGATATATAAATGTTAATTAAATGAAAAATTAACATTTAATTGAATCATAATTAATACATAAATAATTTTAAATAAAAACATGTGCGAATATACTATAAATAAACGTAAAACTATTATATAAAGTAATTGAATTTAGTAGAATATTAGAGTATTTTCATTTCTAAAAATATATTAAAAATTCAATTAAATAAATTAATTTCATAATTTTTATAATGTATAAATGTCATTTTTCAATTCATTTCTTTTAAAGAAGATATAGCGGAAGCAGCGGAATATAGCGGGAATAACGGGATATAGCGGAAATAGCGGGGATTAAAGCGGAAATGCTATATTTGAAGCTATATGAAAAAATCGTAGCGGTAGAAATCCGCTACGAGATATAGCAGGGTTATAGCGGGGTAGTAGCGGGGCATTAACTGCACAGTAACCATGGGCACTATCGGGTAATGCCATCAATTAGTACGAAGAATAAGGCTGTTGAGGAGCAACCATCTATGTAATTGCTTTGTGCGAGTATCGATATGTCAGATAGTATGTCAGGCATTTCATTTCAAGAGGAAATCTCACGTATCAAATACAAACTCAAGCTACTACACAGTCGCTATGTGGCCTTCGGAAACAAATATAAAATAAGCATAACATAAAACAGTCACATATATTCATATCACAAAGACGAAAACAGATATGAATATAACACATAGAACTGTACATTAAAGTAGTGGTCATACAAGATCCACTACATCACAAAAGAATAGGTACAAGTGCTGGATAAAAGAATATGTATACATCAAGGAGTCTCTATCTCGAATGTATAAAAACAAAAACTACTAAGCTAAAGTATTTAGCCAAAAGTCAAAAGCTAATCCCTGCTAAGAAGTCAAGTGGAAGCACCTGAAACACCTCGGTTTGACCCGAGTATTATTTATGAAGAAAAATAATAAACAGATCAGTCTAGCTATAATTATCATGTAATATGAGATAGGATAAGAGATATGGCAAATATATATATAGGATAACAACAAAAATCATACAATACCTCAAATTTTCTCAAACACCAAAAAGAATGTCATATTCTTTATTATATTCACCAAGTCACAAATATTGATAAAGCTTATCTAAGCAAATCACAAATATTGGTGAAACACAAATTCCAGAAATCATCAATTAGAAATCCAGAAATCACAAAAAGGGGGAGGCCTATCATAAACGGAGCATGAAAACTCACCAACACGTGTATCACAAACGGAACGCTATCGCATGAGTCGCTAACCCATAGAGCCGGTGCAACGACGTAGTACAACGGTACGCTCGAGGAACCTAAAACTCAAATAAGCCGGAACAATGATTTAGTACAACGGTACGCCCGATAAACCGAACTCCATAAAACCCGTAGGTCGCTAGCCTAAAAAAATGAGACGAAGCTCAACATAATGGGGTACTGTCCCTCACGCGGACAATGAGACATCGCATATCACTAGTCTAAACATCAAAAATGATCGTCATAGATCAATAAAAGTGTAAATTACACCAAGCTAGTAAATAAATGAGTTTAGCTTCATGTCCCATAACCACTGGCTTAACAGAAATATTTACGAACAAATTGTAGGTTTCCACTCGAAAATTATCACAAGATTTCAATCGAACAAGTCTAAGAATTAACCGACGGAGTAAATGCAAGCGTTTCATACCACTTGTTTTGCTAAGTCATTTAATTGGATTTCTCGTACGAATGAGGTAAAGGTTTGTATATACTAATAGATTGGAAAATGATTTTAAAAACGAGCTTTGTATTTAAAAGTAGTGTTGAAATCGTTTTTGTGAAAGAGTTTGAGTATTTACTGCTAGTATAGAAACCTTTGTATTTTAAAGTGACAAATCATAGAAACGATCGTAAAAACAATCTATCACCAAAAATTCTCATTCGAAGGCGTCGAATTAAAACCATAAAAATCGATATCAAATGGATATTCCTAAAAATCCAAAAAAGAAGTCATCAAAGTCGATAATAAATGGCAACAACCAACCGGATCAACAAAAATCGATTAAAACGGAAATTTGCATAAAAACAAGAAAATTGGATGATTTTAACAGCGCCAGATGTCTGGTGGTTCTACCCAGATTTCTAAGCTGAGAATCTGGAAATTTTCTTCCAGATCACCCAGACATCTGGGAATAACCTCAGACGTCTGAGCTGTACATCTGGAATTTTTATTCCAATAGCCCAGATGTCTGAGCTGAAGCTCAAGGCAAAATCAGCCTAGGCCATTAAAGGCCAAATCAGTTCGGAAGCGATCAGATGAGCGATGGTGGCTAGGGATTTATGCCAAGCAACAACCCAACCCTATAGGCTCTTCAATATACTCCAAACAACATGTCCAAACATCTATAATAGGATTTTCATAGATTTTGACTTCAAAATACCAAAATTGGAAAATTCACCAAACCAATTCAAATCAAAAGCAAATGAACATGAAATAGATGTTAGGAATTCATAACTAACAACTATCAAAGGTATAGACATATATGTGAGTTCAAAAACTCACCTTTGAATTCAAAAACAAGGAATGAGAAGCTCTAAAACAAAGCAAGATCAATCTCTCTTCAACTTCATTTCAAGAACCTTCAATCTATGATCGAATGCAATGAATTTCCTAAGTTAGGTTATAGGAAAAATCAAGAATTGAAGAGGAATTGAGATGGAGAAGATGAAGAGGATGCTTACCTAAGCTTCTCCCTTATTTTGGAACTTGGATTTGAATTTCCTAATAATTTAGGGTTTAGGAATTTTAATTTCCTATCTTTTCCCCCATTTTCCTTTTGGCTTGAGTGTTAGGAAATTACGAGTATAATGAATGAAGAGTAGAGAAGTTTGGGTATTTGGTAGAGAAGTTTGGGTTCTCTTATTGGGTTAGTGGGTTAGAACCAAACCCAAAGCCCAAATGAAAATACCAAAATCCTAATCAACTCCAAACATATTAATGATTACACTCAAAAAAGTTGTAAACGTCGTTTTGAACTCAATGGAAGTGGTCTTGAGTCTGGATTCAACTGTTTACAAAAAGTCACATTTCAGACTTTAAATTCAACAAACAATGCTATATTTAAATAAAACATTTAAATATATAATCGTAAAATATGCGGGTTGTTACACACCCTTCCTTGAGACGTACGAGCTCAAGGGTTGTATTTTTGTGGAAGGCAATTAGTAGTCAATGGAAATGGCAATGTGGCATTCAAAGATGATGTGATATGTGATTTGTGAAAGGTAATCGATACCTCTTTTGGCCTCACTCCCCGGAAAATGACTGAAACAGGGATAGAAGCAGCAAGGCTAAGTGAGTCACTCCCAATTAGGAGATGTCATCACTCTTCTAGATATATCATTACATGCTATGATGTCGTGTATCTGATTATTGTTGATGTATGCTTGTGGCCACGGATAAAGGTCGGTAACGACCGGAGTGATGACATATTCGGTACTATCCAGGTATGGGTAGGCCAGTCTTGTGTTGGTTTAGGCGGGCAGTATCTGCTCCCTAGGTACATCCCTCTAGAGGTGTACTGTGTTGGTTCAGAAAGGTGGTCCCTTTACCTAGTCATTTATATGGAAATCCAAAATCCAATACGTGCCTGCAATTTTGTTTGTAAACCTATTACGTTAGAATTTAATAATGTAACAATTTCAGCTATTTAATTTATTGTGTGTGCAATAGACACTATTATAATATAAGAGAATTTGATATGAATGGTTTTGGTTATCGTAAGGTAAAAACCTTGTCGGTATTTATTTGCGACGTGGTCTTACCAGATACCTTTTGTTTTGATAAAGGAAAAGTTTTGATAACTTTATAAATTCAATTGAGGTGTGTTTTCTCACGCTGGTTTACCAGACTGATCCGGGCATTCTTCCCTTTCAATGCTTGGGTCAGACCGAGTATATTTACAGGTTTAGATTTGGTGCTTTTGGAGTTGCAGCAGGCGAGCTGGAGATCTTCATGTCGTATACACGTATCTGTTTATTATTCCACTGTATTGCATTGCATTGTTGTTGTTGTAAATTGTCAGCATTTGTGAGGACGGGTTATTATAACTATCCAAGTTGATGATTACTTATTGTGTACTCTGATATTGATTTATGTATATTACAGTTTCTCTTTGAAAATATTATTGATCTATATTATATGTTATTCCGCTACGATGTGAGATTCTGTATTGTTTTGGTTCCGCTTCTCTCTTTTTCTTCTCTTCTCTTCTTCTTTCTTCTCTCTTTCTTCTCACCCTCTCTTTTCTTTCTCATGATCATCTGTAATCGGTGCGCTTTGGGTCGGACACGCATGTTTAGTGTCGGATTCAGAGGGTGCCGAGTGCGGGTCGTCACAGGCATCCTCCCTGAAAAAAAGTTGTAAAGCGGGTCCCTATAATATTTTACTGTAGCAGCATGTATTTTTCATGTTTTTTACGCTAGTGCTTAAAAATAAGTTTCAAAAAATTGTAAATATTATAACTCGGTTTCTGCAAAAAAAATTGCAGACATATATGCAATTATTCCATATAATTGTAGATATGCCTGCAATTATTCACCGAATAATTGCATTCGATAAACATCTGATCACTGAATAATTGCATTGAATAAAAATCTATATAATTGCTGATATGTCTGCAATTATTCTGTATATTTGCAGACATATATGCAATTATTCATTGAATAACAGCACCTTGATTTAACAATCAGGATATTTACGTAAATATCTGCACTTATTCCTTAAAATTGCAGGTATATCTGCAATTTTTAGTTGCAAAGGCATGCTATCCATAATAAGTGCAGACATGTCTGCAATTATTCTCTAAAATTGCGTACATGTCTGTAAGTATTCCTGAAACATATTGTGTGTCATTTTTTTCACTTTTCATCCTTGTTTTTTGATTTTTTTTTCATGAATACGAAGATAAATATTAATTGAAATAAGCTTTAAAATTTGGAATTTTTTTGTTTTTTTATATGTTTTTTGATGATTTTCGAAAAATAAGTACCTAATTTACATACTTTTTCCACTGGGGTTTTTATGAATTTTGAAACCTATCAAAGACCTATGCCAAAAGCACCCTATAAATAAACTAGGAATTGAGACTTTGGAGAGAACCAGAGATGAAGACTATTGGTTTAGAACATTTTGGATAACGAAATTTGGTGAACTGAAAGGCTTAGCTATATGCAGAATATTTGAGAAGACGCAAAGAAGGTTCAAATATGAAGGGACAAGGATGAAGACTACTAGGCATGGATGTGTAGGAATGACTCCAAGTATAACTTTAAATAATTTGGAAAACCATTAAACAGCCATTTGCTACTGTTACATAGATGTAAATCATTTAGAACAAATTACGTTCACCCAAAATGTTAGTCTGTGTTTTCAAGGCTATAAATAACCATCTACCAATAAAGAAACGTCTTATACAATGGTGCATCAATGTTGACCCAGTCCGTGTTTTGCGCAATCAACATGAAGAGGATTCACATCATTTTTGTTTCAAATGTAAATATGGAGCTTTTATATGGAAATGGTGCAGAATTAAGTTAAAGTGGCCGGCATCTCATATGGTAGTTTTGGACCATAGAGGCGAAGTTGAAAACATGATTTTAAGGTATAAACAGAAGTGTAAAAGTAAGGATTTAGCCTTAAACACATTTTCAACTAGCATATGGTCTATTTAGGAAGAGAGAAACAATAGAGTGTTCGGTAATAAGCCTAACATAGAAATAATTGTTTGCAAACACATATCAAATCATGTTAAAATTCGAGAATTCCAATCAAAACACAATATATTCATCAATTAGGATGATGAAGAAATATGTAAAAAGCGGCAATAATTTTACCTACAACCTCTTTGGATGGTTTTACCTCGCTTTTATGATCATACGAACTTCCATCGTGCTCCTTCCCCTTAGGATGGAATGATCCTATCTTAATTTACATTTATGCTCGCTCACTCTAATGTTACAAGGAAATAAAAGAATAGTTACAAATTATCATTAATGAATAATTGAGCTAGCTAAATATCACCCATGGTAGAGAAATCTCCAGAGCTGTTCATGTAAAATCACAAAAGTTATTATTCTTTAACTGGTTGAACTAGAAAACTATAGATAAGGGTAAGAGGTTCTTATTTAATGACCAGCCTTTTCGACCCTTTAATTTCGATACTAATACATCCACGGTATTCACGTGCCGATCACCCAAGTGCCGGAAAGACAGATTGTTAGGGTAAAATAAAAAAAAAAAATAGAATAAGAAAGGTGGAACACAATATTAGAATCTCATAGTGGAAGGATAATATATAATATCAAAAGACTACACAAACTGTCACTCTAAGATACATAGCATTCAGAGTCACGATTCTAAATACTATCATCAGCTTGACAGTTATAAAAGCCTGTTCTCACAAATACCGATATGTATAATATAGTAACGCAGCATAAATAAGCATCACAGTAGGTGAAACATCCAGCTCGTCTCCTCGAGCTTCATTGAACATCCAACTAAAATCTGCCTTTCTCAGACCACACGAAAGAGCACTTGAGGAGTTTAGGGGAAAAAACAAAGTGTCAAACCTAAGTCTAGTGTGAGAAACTCAAGAAACATGTGTACAATATGTAACGATACTTTTGAGACCTACGAGATGCTATAATGGTTATCCTCTTGAAAGAATCACCATTTAATAAGTACATAAGGTGATATAATAGGTAATGTATAGGGTGTAGAATATAAATAAAAAAATATTTATTCCATGTGTACACTAAAACAATAATAGGTATATAATCATTAACCGCTAAGGCATGTTCGCATAATTATGTAGGTTTTCCATAGAGGTGTCCTCGATGCAGCAAGAACAATCCTCCCGCACAAGGATCATAGATATCCTTCCAAGCAACATACATCTCTAGGTAATGTACCACTAAAAAAATATAGCCAATCAACTCTTGAACATGTGCCATCGAATGCATCACTCCCACATGCATATCCGTAAGCAACACTAGAATGGAGTCGCCTGCACCTTAGGTTAGCTAAATCCACTAGCTATGCATCTTATCTTTGGTTTTTATCACTTCTGATGGCGAAGTCACATTCAGCATCCCAACACATGAGCCCCAACTCGAATAGATCTCGGAGCCACACATACATTCCAGCATCTCAATAGATCTCGAAATCACATATGGATTCCTACTTCTCAATAGATCTCAGAACCATACATAGATTCCAGCATCTCAACAGATCTCAGAACAACACATGGATTCCTACATTCCGAATAGATCAAGAATCTCTTCATGGATTCGAGAATCTTGAACAGGTTATGAATCTCTACATAGATTCCAGCATCTTAAATATATTACGAACCTCTTCAAAAGCATAGATCACGTATATGGTTTTGAAGGGGTTATAGTTTTGAGTTATCTCATATAAGCACACTCCCCCTCTTACCGGGTGCTCCAAAACCAATCGATAGACTTTCGGTTAACTCAACCACGGCTCTTTCAAAAATAAACAAACAATACATAAGGGTGGAGATCATCTCCTATCTGGACGAATTTCCTTATCATTTGTCCTAGAAAAGCAAGACAAGTTTATACGTACAATATAACATCATCGAAGATAACTGTACCATATAACTCTCGTGTTTCTTCTAGATATTCCTTAAGTCATTTTGTTCAAATTCAACAATAATGAGAACGATCATACATGGAAACCAAGTCTTATATACTTATCACATTTCCGACCTTCTCAATCTATACTATCCCTCAGTCAAGAGTGAAGCTGGTAGATTAAAGTACTATTGCTTCTACACCCTACTTGAACATAAATCTTAACTCTCACAGATAGAACAAGCCTACTTCATCGGCTTTTATGCTAAGTTCATGACTAAATACTTCCCATATGCGAGTAAACACGTAAAGCATGATTAAGTTACACAGAGCACGATTAAGCCACACAAAGCACGATTAAGCATATAAAGCACGATTAAGTTACAAAACCGACTCCTAATCCTCTTTTCTTTAATTAAACTTTTATTAATTAAACCTCTTTTATTAGTAAAACTCCTTTTATCTAATTAAAACAACTTTCATTAATTAAAACTTCTAATTGATTAAACTCCTAACTAATTAAACTCCTAACTAATTAAACTCCTAACTAATTAAAACTTCCTTTATTAATTAACAAAACTTTGTATGTTAATTACTACTTCCTTTAGAACTAAGTTCTTAAAGCTAGAGACATTTCACGCTAATGCTCCTACTCGAGGGTTCTCCAATCGTATGAAACCGTGAAGCTTTTAGGTACTTTCTTTTTATACTTGTATATAGTTTTAATTTATCTTATAAAAGGTATATACTTGTATTCGACTATTTCACTATTCATTTATACTCTTTTCAATACTTCCAAAAGTATTCATATATTTATCTCAATGGTGTAAGTATATTCACAAATCATCAACGTGATTTACTTACTTTAAACCTTTACTTTTTCTATCTTATTTCCAAAAGATTACGTCCTTGTTATCTTCTTTAAAATATCCATTTAAAGGGTCTAATTACATCCACAAATCTATTTAAAGAGTTTAAGACAAATGTTACTTGAACATTGCAACAACAACCCAAAACCACTTCTCTTATAATTATCTTTAGAACATTCTTTCAAAGATCTAATTATATTCATAAGTATAATAAAAAAGGGTTAAAGACAAATGTTGTTAACATATTGTCACAACAAATCCAAAACCATTCCACACTTGTTATTATCTTTAAAATATCCATTTAAAGATCTAAGTATGTCTTCATTTATTAAACAAGGTAATATACTTTTAATAAATCTAAAAAAAATTTATTATAACATAAGTGTTATAATCCAAAACATCTTTTATACTTTTATTAATACTTAACTTTTCCAAACACGCACACATATATACATATATACATACATACATACATACACACACACACACACACACACATATATATATATATATATATATCTTTATTAATAGTTGGAATAGAAACGTAATTTTTTGGCCCGACCGTGAAGTTCCAAAAATATCCTTATATGTGTTTCTTTATTAGTAGTTGTAATATATTTCCTGTCACACACTTTTAGCGTAGGCATGAAATAACAAAAATGTCTCTTTGTAGATATTATTAAAATTTACCATCACTTAAAAATAGGATCTGACAATTATGCTTCTTTTACACATTCAAAATTTCCACCATAAATATTTACCAAGTCTTAATATCACTTAAACATAGAATCTAACAAATAAACTACTTTACAAATTTGTTTTTTTAACTAATAATATAAATAAAAATTTAAACTAACAAAAAATTAGATATTGCAACTTAGAAATAAAATTTCAAATTAACTACATATGATTTGACATAAAAATATACCTAAATATATATATGGAAATCATTTTCTTTTGAACGTATTAAATAAATACAATTTGTTGAAAAACAATTCTGCTACCTTCATCACGCACAAAGCGCGTGCCGCAACGCTCGTATACATAAGTACTTTAAAAAAATATAAATAGGTTTAAATATCTATGTAAAAGATAACTTAAAATAACAAATTTATAATTTACTAAAAACAATTAAAAGCATGTTTAATAATTTACATCGTTTACTTTGAATATGCATAAAAATTATAGAAATAATTTAAACTTTGATATTTATCCACTAATAAGTACACTTATAGTAATTATTAAAAACACGAAGTAGTCCCTAGGATGTCTTTCAAAGTCGACTTTAAAAATCTTCGAACACAAGTCATTTTCAAAGTGCATCCATAACGACCTTTTCGCTTTTAACTTTAACATCCATTCATAATTTCTACAACTTTCCAAACCAATTCCTTGCTGTCAAACACACTGAACATACGTAGAGGACAACCAAATATATATTTTCATAATATATTCACATTTTAACCAATTTAACATATGTTAAATATAAGGGATTTCAAAGTGCGTTTATAGCGACTATTTTGCTTCAAACATTCACAACACACTTCAAATTTTCACCTAAAATTATCAAATATGTAAACAAGAAGTCTTGGCCATGATACATGTTTTAGAGGGTTGCAAGAGAGATTATACTACATATAATGTTGTCACTTGCTTTCCAAAGCAAGGAGGGGTCCAAAAGTAATAACTTGCATTATTATCTATTTTTACTTATATTTAACACAACAATCATTATATCATAACATATACGATTCGATGGTGAGTAAACTCACCCATGACTAAGCTAAAACCAAGACATATATAATCTCACTACGAGTGCAATAACGAAGATGATGTCTCGATTGAACCTTGTATGCAAGTGATACGAACTAAATATGAATCGAATGATTAATTTATAATTAACTATAATTAACTCAATTAATTATCTCATTTAAACAATTTCCTTTCTTTCATAATTGATATTCCTATACATGCGTAACTGTTGATACCGATCAACATGCAAGTTTCCATCGCCAAGTTATCCTCCTACACTCAACGATTCGACGAACTATCGCTTGCTACGCCTCTTCTTCACATGCTCTCCGCCTTGGACACAAACACCACAATCCCCAAGATTCTAAGTAAATCGTGACCTAGTTATCCTTTGCAGCCTCAAAATGTCGCATCTCACCTCCCACGATCGGACACTAAACAATTGGTGCAGGAAGGTGCACGTCATCATGAGAAACACCTCCACGCTCTCTGTTTTACATATCTCCACCTCTATCGACAATGAACCCCGACCCTATACATCAACTCCTCCATGTTGACATCCTAAAGTTTGGTCGCATATCCCAAAACCCGTATAGATTTGAAGCTCCTCTCGCTATGAGTTCAATGGATCCGTCATCGACGATTTTCGTTGATTGTAGCTCTCGAAACAATTCATTGTAGGTGGCAGCCGTGTTTTCTTTGTTTACAAAAGGAAGGAGGAAATGAAAAATAAGAGAGAGAGGAAGATAGGTGAGGGGTTATTTATAATATAATATATGTTATATTAAATTCTCAAATTAAGCGTCATTCATTCCGAGATCGTATGATCACATGGGATGTCGTATCGCTATGAAACTTGTCTGCATACGTTGTCTTATTATTCCACTTCGATGACACTAGTTTTGTTGAAATATAAAACAATGCTATGGGATGATTATTTCATGCGTTTTGAGGCCATTTATCGATAAAACTGTTTTGGTGACATTATCAATATTTCTTCAAACTATTTATTTTTGTAAATATTTTTCAAAAATGTAATTCTTATCATTAGTTATTATTTAAAACGGGTTTAATAAGGTTATAAATTCACATTGTTCACATTAAACACAAGATTCAAATATTTAAATACGAAGTGTCCAAAATTTCGGATCGTTACAACTTATCTGCCATGACTTAGCACAAAGCATTTCATTCGGACATTATTAGAACCACTATTCTATGATTTCGATGATAAAAATTATACAATTATACACATATAATATATATTCAATCTACTTGCAGGAAAAAGCTTTCAGAGTTCAACTTGAAGACAGCTAACAAAGGAGAAGAGTCATCCATATTAGAAATGCCAATATAGAGTTGTTATTGTCATAGATATAACTTGTAAAATCTCCTTTAGTAGTTATTTTTAAACACAAGCATTGCACGAAAAATTCTTTTAATACTTCATATATCAAAAGGCTGAAATAAAGAAAACAGCAGATGTTAGACGTCTGACATTACATATCAAAACATCTGACTAAAGCTTCTGTTTTTTCAACCAAACTTACATCAGACGTCTGATAAAAGTTTCAGACGTCTGTTTCAGGCTTCTGACTAAAAATTATATACAAGCTCAGACGTCTGAACTTATAGCCAGACGTCTGTGCTGAGCAACGACCTTATACACTAAAAAGACATCTGCTTCAATCTAATGGCTATTTTCACAACTCTTCACTCCACCTCTTCATTCTCAATGATTACAACCTTTAAATTGGAATAGAAAATTCTAATGGATATTACTCTTCACAAAAACTCTTCACCATCTATATATATATGTGTAGATTTTAAGAATTAAAGTACTTGAATTTTCTGAATCCTATATCTACATTCTTTTGCATACTCTAATTTCTAAAAAGCAAACCATATCAGTCTTTATCACTTCCTGAAATCAAAAGCTTCATGTACACATACTACTCAAAGAAGATTATAGAAAGATTTGTACCGTGTAGTCAAAATCAGTGTTTTCCAGAACACATACTTACCTCAGAAAGAACTTTTGTATTAAGCCTATTCCTCCGGGTAGAGCGAGGGTTGTTTACTAGTTAAAGCCGAAGAGGAGCTTCAGGACGGGAGGTCCGAACTAGTATAAAAACTCTGGTGTGATTGTTTCCTTACTATTATTTACTTTATTATGTTAACTATAAGCTAGCATTTTACTACACTTGCATATTAGATATAAACATACGATCCATACACTCTCTCATTTGGTACCATAGCACGGTTATTTCATTCACGGCAACATGTAATTGAAATATATTTCTTATAGTAAGTACATTTCAAGAAGGACAATCAACTGCACGTCCACCACTGTTCACTGGATCAAATTATGCTTATTGGTCTACATGTATGCGTATTTTTATGGAAGCAAACGGTTTAGAAATTTGGCAAGCAACACAAGTTGAATATGTAGCACCAGAAAGAGATATAAGCACTTGGACTGATGCCCAAAAGAACACAGCAACAAACAATGCTAAAGCTATGAATGTTTTATTCTGTTCACTTGATAAAAATGAATTCTCACGTGTCATGTTGTGCACTACTGCATATGATATATGGCGTACACTACAAATCACTCATGAAGGCACTGGCAAAGTTAAGAAAACAAAGATTTCTATTTTACAAAATCAGTTCTCTTCATTTAAAATGAAAGCAAATGAATCTATTGGTGATATGTATGCTAGATTTCAAACTATCCAATACGATCTCATGGCACTTGGAGTTAAATTTACTGATTTTGATTTAGTTACATGTATTTTAAATTCCTTAACAAATGAATGGGAACAAAAAGTATTGGCCATTGAAGAAGCAAATGACTTATCTCAACTAAAAGTTGAAGAATTGATAGGAAATTTTATGTCGTACGAAGCAAATTTGTAGGCAAGGACAGAACAAATCAATGAAAAGAAAAATATAGCCTTCCATGCCAATGATAATAACTCGGACTTAGATGAAGATGAGATCGTATTTATTGCCAAAAGTTACAACAAATTCAAGGAATTCAAAAAGATGATGAGATCTCAAAATGGAGGAAATTCAAATTCATCAAACCAAACTTCAATCAAATGCTTTGGGTGTGATAAGTTCGGACACATGAAGAAACAATGCCCAGAACTCAATAATGACAAAAAGAAAGGAAAGTTCGAGAAATTCAAGAAAAGAAAACGGGCTTTTCAAGTAAATTTGGATGACTCGGATTCGTCTTCATCATCAGACAGCGACAGCAATAGTGATTCTGAGTAGGCTAATGTCTGTTTCATAGCAAACACTGAGGAGGTATGTCCTGATCTTATTTATGATGAAATTTTAGAACTTAGCATGGAATTAGATGACAAATATAGAGAAACTAAAAAATAAATAAAGAGTATGTTGCAAAAATTAATCGTATGGAACTTGAAATAGGTCTATTAAAAGATGAAAAAACCATTTTAGAAGAAGAATTAGAAACTTCACAAGAGAAAAATAAAAATTTATGTATTCAAAATGACTCATTATTAGGAAAAGTTAAACTAGAAAACGATGAAATTAGAAAAGAAAACGTTATATCAAAGAACGATGTAGAAGCATTGAAATCCAAAATTTATCATCTTAATGATAAGTTAGACAAGATTACCAACAATATTTTGAAATTTAATAAAGGAAAACGCAACCTGGATAATCAAAATTTCGAAACCACCTAGAAATAGAAATGGATTAGGATTTAAGAAATCTTCAAAACATAAAAACTATAGTTTACTATATAATAGGTTCAAGAAGTCAAATGCTGCAGAAAAGATGTCTAACACCAAAATAATTAAAATATGGACTCCAAAATCCAATAATAAACTAATTAGACAAAAAATCGTAGATAATTATCTGAAAAATGTTGTTCATAATAAAATTATCTTTTAAAGGTCCCAAACCCTCTTGGGTATAGCAACCGTCTCTTTCTAACACTTAGGACCCTAACAAAAAGAAATGAGTACCAATTAAATTGTTTTTATCTTGTAGGTACCTAAAAGAAAATCAAATAACAAGGAGAAATGGATACTCCGTAGTGGATGCTTCAAACATATGATTGGAAATGCACAAATGTTATCTAATATAACATACAAAGTTGGTGGTACTGTAACTTTTGGAGATAATTCAAAAGGATTTGTCATAGGAATTGGAGATGTCATCAGTATTGGTATGTCCACTTTACCTGTTATTATAAATATACTTGTAGTTAAAAACTTAAAACATAATCTTTTAAGCATTAGTCAACTTTGTGATAAAGGATTTAAAATTGATTTTCAAAAGAATAAATGCAATATATTTGATCAAGATAAAAATCTGGTTTTCGAAGGATTAAGGAAAAGAAACATCTATGTTTTAAAAATGAAATTTAACAACTCGAGTGATTTATGTCTAGATGCGGATTTTAATGACCCATGGTTATGGCACAAAAGATTATGTCATATAAACTTTAAGTCCTTAAACAAACTAGCTAAACACAATTTGGTTAGAGGTCTCCCTAAAATAAGTTATAAAGTTAAACATTTATGTGATACATGTCAATATGGTAAATTGAAAAGGAGTTCTTTTAAATCAAAGAAGGAAATTTCTACCAAACAACCTTTAGAATTATTACATCTTGATTTATTTGGACCTACTCAAATATGATCAATAAATCATAACAAATATGTATTTTTTTATTGTAGATGATTTTTCACGTTATACATGGACATTATTCCTAAAACATAAAAGTGATAATTTTGAAAATTTTAAAATTTTTGCTAAAAAAATTAAAAATATTTAATGAATCTTAAAATAAAAAGTATAAAAGTGATCACGGAGGTGAATTTGAAAATGAAAATTTTGAAAATTTTTGTAACAATAAGGGAATTACACTTAATTTCTCATTTCCACGAACACTGCAACAAAATGGTGTTGTCAAAAGAAAAATCGTAATGTATAAGAATGTGCACGGACTATGCTTAACAGTAGTAATCTACCAAATTATTTTTGGGCAGAAACTGTAGCTACTGCTTGTTATGTATTGAATCATGTTACATTACATCCTTTAACTAAAAATACTTGTTATGAAATGCATTTTGGTAAAAGATCCAAAGTATCATATTTTCAAATATTTGGCTCTAAATGTTTATACTAAATACTAAGGATAATCTTGGAATTTGACTCAAAAGCTGACGAAGATATCTTTATTGGATACTCAGATCTTAGCAAAGCTTATAGAGTATTTAATAAATGTACTAGTACCATTGAAGAAAGTCTACACGTTTCTTTTGATGAAAATTTTTCCGTTACAAAAAACAATGATGATGATGAGTTCTTACTAAAACCTTCTGAAGATAACACAAATATACATAACAGTGATGAAAATATGGTTGATAATAATAATTCATTAAGATCACCACCTCTTATTTTGAAAAATCATCCAATTGAAAATATAATTGGTGATTTAAGTACAAGAGTTTCTACAAGACATCAATTAAATAAAATGAGTCATGTTGCATTTATTTCCAATTTTGAACCTAAGAATTATAAAGAAGCTTCAAAAGACGAATCATGGATTATCGCGATGCAAGAACTAAATCAATTCGAAAGAAATGAAGTGTGGGAACTTGTACCAAGAACTACGGATCAATCCGTAATCAGAACTAAATGGGTATATAAAATAAAACCGACGAAAATGGAAACATTGTTCGTAATAAAGCAAGGTTAGTAACACAAGGATATAATCAAGAGGAAGACATTGACTATGAAGAAACGTTTGCTCCAGTCGCATGTCTAGAAGCCATCCGAACGTTACTTGCATTTGCATGTTATCATAATTTAATTTTTTTTCAAATGGATGTAAAAAGTTCTTTTTTAAATGGTTTTATAAAAGAACAAGTGTATGTTGAGCAACCCCCATTGTTCATACATGAAAAATTCCCTGAACATGTATATAAACTAAAAAAGGCTCTATATGGTTTAAAACAAGCACCTCGTGCTTGGTATGATAGACTAAAAACTCATTTAATAAATTCTGGTTTTCAGGTTGGAAAAATAGATATGACCTTTTTTTTAACAAAGCTAGCCGGCTTTATAGTGGGCCGCGCCACTGTATATATAATGGAAAAATAGGTGTTCTGCACATGCATAGAACAACTAAATGGGAGCAATCAACCCAACCACAAAGAAAAAAATAAAGAACAGGAGCTAGGCAATAAGGAGCCTAGACTACTAAACAACAAGACTACGCGTCCTCCGAAGAGGAGAGGCCTAAACTAATGGCAGACGACGGGCCAATTACATGCACAAACCCGGAGAAAAGAGCAGCCATATTAGGATCATAACCATTAGAATCGGGTGAGTAAATAAATTTCCCATCTCAAGTTACATTATAAAACTTACTTTTATTGTCCTCACCAATCTCACCAGTCCTATTAAGAGAAAGACCCTCTCGTCGATATGATACAAAAGACTACGACTCTCCCCTTCAACATCACTAATAAAGGCATAGTAAGTGTCAGGTTCTGGCGAGTAACGCATATCAGAAGGAACATGAACCCAGGCTCACTCCTCAGAATTCCAAGTAATAGAACCAGACAAGATAGTATGATACAAAATAGATATGACCTTATTTATAAAAAGAAATCAAAATGATATTTTAGTTGTTCAGATATATGTTGATGATATAATATTTGGATCAACAAATGAAAACCTATGTAACGAGTTTGTAGATATCATGAAAAATGAATTTGAAATGTCATATATGGGAGAATTAAATTTTTTCTTAGGATTACTGATTAAACAGTTAAAAAATGGTATTTTTACAAATCAAGAAAAATACGGTCACAATTTGTTAAAGTGATTGGGAATGGAAAAAACATCTACTAAACCAACCCCCATGAGCACAACTACACATTTAGATAAAGATGAAAAAGGAAAGGGTTTTGATCAAAAGTTATATCGAAGTATAATAGGATCATTATCATACTTAACAGCTAGTAGACCTGATATCATGATGAGTGTTTGTCTGTGTCCAAGATTTCAAGCACAACCTAAAGATTCACACTATCGAGAAGTTAAACGTATTTTGCGTTACTTAACCGGAACTACAAATTATGGTCTTTTCTATCCTAAATATAGCTCCTTTGAACTTGTATCCTATAGCGATGCGGATTTTGGTGGTTGTAAAACTGATAGGAAAAGTACGAGTGGCACCTGTCACTTTATCGGTCAGTCTTTAGTTTCGTGGTTTAGTAAAAAACAGAATTGTGTATCACTTTCAACTTGTGAAGCAGAATATATTGCAGCCGCTTTAGCTTGCGCTCAAGTAATATATATGCAACAAACCCTTAAAGGTTTCGAAAAAATTATAAACAAATCTCCAATTTTTTTGACAACATTAGTGCAATAAACCTATCAAAAACCCAATAAATCATTCTCTAAAGAAACATACAGATATTCGTCATCACTTTTTAAGTGATAACGTCGAAAAGGAAACAATAACTCTAGAATTTGTAAACACCGAAAATCAAATTGCTGATATTTTTACAAAACCTCTAAGCGAACAAAATTTTATTAAGTTACGACGTGACCTAGGTATTGTATTGTTACACAATCTATATTAAGATATACTTTTTCTACTAAAAGTTACATGATCTCAATGGCAACAAGGAATATTATGAAAACTCATCAAGCTTCTGGGGATATTATAACTATCAGTGAGATTTTTAGTTCGTTCGGTCATATTTATTCATGTCTCTCTGATATTTTATGTTGAATGCCTGTATAACTATTTACATTTGTCTTTGCTTGACCGTGGAGTTATATTTTTCAGTTGTTCATCTATATTCTTTTTTGATTATGCCAAGGGGGAGAAATGTCATATTACATGTATATAGGAGAGGAATCACACTCAAGGGGAGTTATATGTTTATCAAACGATTGTATAGTTGTCATCATCAAAAGAGGGGAGAATGTTTGAACCACTATTCTATGATTTTGATGATAACAACTATACAATTATACACACACAATATATATTCAATCAACTTGTAGGTAAAAGCTTTCAGAGTTCAACTTGAAGACAACTAACAAAGGAAAAGAATCATTAGTATTAGAAATGCCAATATAGAGCTGTTATTGTCATAGATATAACTTGTAAAATCTCCTTTAGTAGTTATTTTTAAACACAAGCATTGCATGAAAAATTCTTTTAATACTTCATATATCAAAAGGCTGAAATAAAGAAAACAACAGATGTTAGACGTCTGACATTACATATCAGATGTCTGACTATAGCTTCTGTTTTTTCAACCAAACTTACATCAGACGTCTGATAAAAGTTTCAGACGTCTAATTCTGGCTTTTGACAAAAATTATATACAAGCTCAGACGTCTGAACTTATAGCCAGATGTCTGTGCTGAGCAACGGCCTTATACACTGAAAAGACATCTGCTTTAATCTAATGGTTGTTTTCACAACTCTTCACCGCACCTCTTCATTCTCAATGATTGCAACCTTTAGATTGAAACATAATACTCTAATGGATATTACTCTTTACAAAAACTCTTCACCATCTATATATATGTGAAGATTTTAAGAATTAAAGTACTTGAATTTTCTGAATCCTATATCTACATTCTTTTGCATACTCTGATTTCTAAAAGCAAACCATACCAGTCTTTATCACTTCCTGAAATCAAAAGCTTCACGTACACATACTACTCAAAGGAGATTATAGAAAGATTTGTACCGTGTAGTCAAAATCAGTGTTTTCCAGAACACATACTTATCTCAGAAATAACTTTTGTATTAAGCCTATTCCTCTGGGTAGAGCGAGGGTTGTTCACTAGTTAAAGCCGAAGAGGAGCTTCAGGACTAGATGTAGGACGGGAGGTCCGAACCAGTATAAAAACTCTGGTGTGATAGTTTCCTTACTATTATTTACTTTATTATGTTAACTATAAGCTAGCATTTTACTACACTTGCATATTAGATATAAACATACGATCCATACACTCTTTCAGAAACAAACTGTAGCATCTTAAGGAAATATTTACAAACCCAGAGAGATTTTGATTTGCATTTGACTTACATGATTAGATCTACAAAAGTCTACATTTATCTACATAGAGATAGCATATTTCTTCTTGAAACCAATAGACGAACTTATTCATTTGCTGTATGGAAAGGTGGAGCATAGGAAGTGTTACTTGTTAGCATGTAGGTTAGATCTACCTTAGTTCTTCTCAAAACCAATTAATGAACTCATTTGTCAAGTATAGTGAAGAAATGAAGTATAGGAAGTGTTACTTATGAGCATGGAACTTTAGAGATGAAGTAAAAGATTACAAAGAGATGAAGCAGAGTTTTTCTCCACCATTGCTATTTTAGGAATGTGGAGTTTTACTGAATGAAAGTATGAACAAAGTCGGGAATGAAGATTCGAGAAGTTAGGACAATTTTCTTAACTAAAGTCAGTTAGTGGGTTATGACTGTAGGCCCCGGATTAAAAGTTTTAAAGTATGGGCTATGATGTAATTTAGTTTAAATATTTTTTGGTTTACTTGGACTGGATTTTTGGTTTGTACATACTTACTCCTTAGCATTTTAATAAAGTAATTTGAATAAAAAAATTCTAAGGACTAACAATTTCTGCTCTCATTAGAGCACACCCAATCTGCATTCTTTCAAATATATTATGTAGTAATAGCTTAACTTGTATATGCTATATTAGTTTTCTATTCACTTCTTTTTCAAAATTTTCTACTTACAATCAAATCTTAAATAACACAAGTTCATTTCTTAATAAAGTTATTTCTTTGTATTTTATTTTTCACTATTTATCTATTTGTCTTGATCTATTCTGTTGTTAGCCTTTATTTTGGGCTAGCACCCCAAGTCAATAGAAAAAATGTAAAAGAGATAATTGAAAGAGCAAGGAGGGAAAAGAAACACAATATTTTTATAGTGGTTTGGCAAATCGTTGACCTAGATCCACTTTGTTGTTTTTATTAATTACGTTGCACTATAACTACCAAATTTATAATGTATTTTCAAGATCCAATCTTCGAAAATAGGATCATCTCTCCTAGCATAAGTTAGTAATAGGTACAAAAGTCCTCCCTTTGTTGTAGATGATAGCCTATTTTTAGATGAATTTGGTTGTTCCAAGCCTATAAACTCTACACATCCAGTTAGAAATCGTCAGTCACGGGGATCTGCAATATCGAAAAAAGGGACCAGGTCAGATTTGGATCAAATCTCGAGGGGTGATGGATCGATACCGATTCATGGCCTTGGTCCAGAATCTTATGGTTTGCTTCAAAATGCCTTAGTCTTTAATGCTTTAAATTTTCAAGGGTAAAATGACCTTTTTGATGGATCAGTATTGATTCATCACCCATGCCCAAAGCTTGTATTTTTCTTCAATTTGTCTTAGAGATTCATTATGGAAGAGCTTAGAGGCAATTTGAACTTTTTGATGGATCGTTGGTCGGTACCGATCCATGGACATAACCAAATTTCACTTATTTCTTCCTTTGTTCTTTATGGTCGACTGTGTTCAAGTCCAGAGTCCGCTCCTTTATGGTTTCATGGTGTAAATCTATAGAAATATTGCTTGGTTTAAATGCTAGATAACAGGGCCTAACTAGGAGAATCAAATGGTTCATTATCACACTACAATATCTTGGTTGTAGTAACTTGGATTTGGATGTGGTTTTGACTGGCGTTCACGATATTATATTGTAAACGTTTCGCTATTAATTTGAATCTATTCTGAGATTGCGGAAAATTTGCTGGCAACAAGTGCTCCCTAAAGTATGCTTTGTAGCATACTTTTTTGAATACAAAGCATGCTTTGATCAACAATATGCATCGACACTGAAAAATTATCAGTAGTATTCTCGTATCTTCTATCAGATCCGTCATGGTGGATTATCTTGTTCCCACGAATTCACCTGCAAATCAAAAGTCACTCTAGACCTATTGAGGTTAAGGGCTCGTATCCTTGCCTAAATGTTAATCATAAATCTTCATGTTTTCGAGTTCTCTCGGGGTTCATACATAATAGATAAATCATATATCTTGTTATGATGCAGTATAAATCAAATGTTAGAGTGTAAGCTTATGGTTTTACCCTTAATCGGAGTAGCACTTACGGATCGATTGATAACTCTCAACATCCCATTACAAGCAAGTCCAATCAGGTCAAAGTATTATTAGTAAGTAATCATATATCAAGTATCAATGTGTTATGTTAACTATTGCACCAACTGAATCATCACTTATAAATCATCTTGTATCTCTTAACATCCTATTATAAGTAAGTCCAACCGAATCAAGGCGCTAATACCTATTAGTCATCTAGTAATAATAATCTAGTCATTCCAAACCAAAAGGTGTTCTTACCTTAAAGTTAATTTTTGGTCTCTATAGATAAGATAGTCATAAATCTACATTAAGCACATCCACTCACTCTCTAGTGAGAGGACTCATTGTTTTAGGCAAGTCCAGCTACCCACTGTCCAATAAGAGGACTGTGAGAAATGCGGATTAAGGATCTTAAGTCTAGAATTAACACTAGAGGGGATGGGGGGGGGTGAATAGTGTTTTAAGAAATTTGTTAATCTTTTTGAGTTATCTTACTTTGTTAACAATGTATACACTAATCAGACACAGATATGAACACAGAATCAAACACAGATGCAAATATAAAGTAAAAGCAGTAAAGGAAAGAACATACCGGATTTTATACTGGTTCGGAGTTACCCTACATCCAGTCCCGTAAAACTAAGTACGGATTTCCTTTCAAAAGCAATTCAACAATTACAACCCTCTATTTCAAGGCTACGAGGTACACCCTCCAGAATACCAATCCTCTGAGTAGAGATACTTGATTTCCGGGCAACAAGTTCACCCAATTGATTTCCAAGGCTACAATCACACCTTTTCTCGCTTGATTGATTTCAAAGGCTACAATCACACCTTTTCTCGCTAATATATTACAAAGAAGTCTATAACTCTGAATAGCACTGAGAACCTTGTAGAGATAGTGATGTAGAATCAAACTAGAAGTAATCGAGTATGATTCGATGTTGATTTCGGCAGAGTAATGGTATGATTTTGTAATAAGAAATGTGGAAGATGAAGAGGAGTGAAAACCAGAAAAATATGATTGAAAATTCATTGAAACTGACCCCTATTTATAGAAAACCAACAGCCATGACCATTCATGAAGAGTTATGGTGAATAGACACTTCTTTTGAAATTTGAATTTGAACTTCAACTGTCACTATGTCGACATACTACCTAGGGGCATGTCGACATCCCTCAGCCAAAAATGATAATTTGAATTTCTATAAAAACAATATTTATCTTATATAAAAACTATTTAAAACTTTATAAATATACTTGAATATAGTTGAAATTCATAAGTAAATATAAAGAACAATATATACATAATTTAACTATAATTTTATATTTAAATCTAAGTATAAATATTAAAAGTTAAATATATTATTTGAAAAGACATTTAAAATCAGGAGTATTTTGACTTTGAAATTAAAGATGTTTTGAGACTAAAATTATTTAAAATCAGGATATAGAGTTTAAAACTGACGATGTTTAAAAACAAGAATATTTAAGGCTAAAACATCTTTTTGAAAAATCATTTGAAAAGATAATTTTTAAGTCTAAAACGTTTTGAAAAACAATTTTGAAAATCATTCCGAAGTTGTTTTGAAAATCATTTTGAAGTAGTTTTGCAAGCTTCTTCCTGCAGAGTATCTCATCATGTCAGGACTCGAGAACTTGTACAAAACCGGATGTTCGTGGGTTTTTAAGCTACTTGTCGTAGGTTTGTAAGCTACTTGTCGTCGGTTTGTAAGCCACTAAAAAGGTAGAAATGGGTTCCATCCCAAAAGAAAAATGGAGTGAAGATTTCAGTGCTATTATGAAGTTTTAACAAATATTCCTAATAAAACAGACTTAACCTTGAACTCTTGATAATCTTGATACTCATGAGTCTTCTATCTCTGTATCTTGAATCTCTATACTGTACAGTCTTCATTCTTGATACCTGCATGGTTAGATACTGCATATACTTATATATCTAAACTTGTAATGTTAGTATTTATATTTTATAATCTATTCTAAGGTTGTTGTCATCAAAACCAACTCCTCAGGGACTAACAATCTCCCCCTTTTTGATGATGACAACCTTTGTTTATAAATATCACCTCTATCCTAATACTTCTAATAACTCCCCCTTAATCTATGCCTAACTATCCTATTTTATATTTCTCCCCCTTTGTCATCAACAAAAACTATCTCTAAACTATATAACTCCCCCTGAAACTAAGAACTCCCCCTAAAACTAATAACTCTCCCTAAAACTAATACTATATAACATGTGATTATAATGATAGTGTTATCATAAATAATCAACACTTAACTCTAAAAACTAGAACTTAATCCTAAATTACTAACTATCCTAACTAAGAATCTATGATAATGCTTATAATAGTTAGAAATCAAATATAAGAACATAAATTATTTATTAAGTATATTTCAACACACTCATCAAAACCAATCATGTCAGACAAGACAAACAAATCAATCAAGTCAAACAAGTCAAACATGTCAATCAAGTCAAACAAGTCAATCAAGTCAAACAAAACATCAAAAACTAATAATCCTATATTATAAGACAATACTACAAACTCCTCCTAAATAAAATACACTCGTTATGTATACATGTATGCAATATGTAGTTTGTAATGCAGTATGAAATGTATGACATATGCAATGTAGCATGAGATGATATGCAGAATGAAGTGCAACTTGTGATGCAAATGATTATGATATTTCATGCATTGTAATTTATGATGTAATATGCAATGAAATGTGATATGAAATAGGATGCATAATGATATGTAACATGAAACAAAATGATAATGAAGTAAAAATAATAATAATATGCAGAATGATATGATGATATATATACTACGGTAAGTGACATTCAGATTATAAGATAAACATGAGTGATAAGTAATATCTAATTGACAAGCATATATATATATATGTGTGTGTGTGTGTGTGTGTGTGTGTCTATGTATGTATACATATATCAAATTATTTATTATAAAACACTTCAACCAAACAAAGGTAAAACACACCAATTACTAGACTTAAGTTAAGGAAACTAATGAATGGGACTGAAAGAGTTGTAAAGAAAGAGTTTAAAGGTAATAAATGGTATTAAAACTATAACATATTCATGAAAGGTAGTAATCACACTCAATATCAAAATCAAATTGATAAGAAATATGGACTTTAGACTGCATATATGATCAAATATGGTTTTTAAAAATTAATACCCAAATGATTTAATTTATTTAAAATATTTTTATAACTTGGTTGATTTTTTTAAGAATCCAAACATCCATGTTTATAAAATACTTAACTTACTAATTAAAACCTTTATATCAAATTATTATTGATTTAAATATTTAGAAACATGTTTAAACATCTTTTAAATTTAAAAAAATATCATAATGAAATATTAAATAAAATATTAAAGATTGAAAAACTAAAATAAACATGTGTTACATTAAGGCTTCTTGAAAATTTAATTAATTAAAAAAATATTTAAACATGAAATTACTTTTTAAATATTCTAATATAAGTTAGAAAATAGCTTTAAAAAGAATAGAGAAAAATACTTAGTTTAAATATCATTTTTTTATATAATTTAAAATTTTAAGTAGAAAAGACAACATTTACATAATGCTATAAAAAAAATTTTGCATTAAAATATATTCAAAATATTATAAAATAGAAACTGTAGCTTTTACCAAATGCTGTGTAAAGTTTCTAAAACTCTACAGTGTTTCAAAGCACAGAAATGCTATAAAAATGAATTTGCAGCGTAACAAAAGCATTTCAGAAATGCTATCTAAAGTTCTGGGCAAAAATGGTGATTTCTGACCCAATTTTTATAGTAGTTAATATAATTAAAGTAAAAAAAATAATGAGAATACATGTGTAAAGATACTTGGCATTATGCATGTAAAAATGCTTTTATTAAAATGTATGTCACTATCTACTTATATGATAAGTATCATGTGATGTGATGCAATCTTATTAATTGAAGAAATCTATAAATAAAGCCTTATTCTAACATTCTAAATTCCTTTTATTAATTTCTTAAAAATATAAAATTAGTATCTTAAAAGAAATATAGTACGAGAAATAAAAACAACATTAGATAAGTTAAAACTACGAATGAAGGTATGCTTTCTTTCTTATTATAGTTGTAATAAATTAGTTGTAAGATTTTATTCGAAAGAAAACACATTTTAAAAGACTTTTAAAACATTAGTCTTGTATATTGATATTTATACTATGGTGTGTCGATATATGGACCAAAATATCAAAACTTATAAAGGTGATAAATTTCTATACCAAACTAAATGCATAGATATATATTTCTAAATGCAACAATAAAGATGAAATAATAGTAAAGCGTACCAATTTTTGAATTCCATCTTTCTAACTTTGTCGTTCCTCCATTGTCATGATCCACACATTTATATCTTTTCGAATTTGACGACGAAATCTGTTCTATTGCGACGGGCTCGTTTTTCTGATCGGCGTAGTATATTCATTTGCTGAATTTGAAGGCCATATGAGAAAGATACGGATGATTTAGTAGATCGATCAATCTTGGCGCCAAAAATTTGAATTCGAATTTTGAATGAATGGACACTTCAACCACTATAAATAGGCCCAACGGTCACCACTTTTCATAAAAATTCCTCCTCTTCATCTTCTTCCCGTTTTTCTATATACTATCAAACTTCTAGAAGGCATATCTCCTTCGTTTCTTAACGGAATTGGATGAAACCAGCGGCAAGTCGAAGAGGAAAGCAAGGGCTATGATCTAGTAATAGTTTGGTGTCGAATTTGACGGTATTGTGATGCAACAGGCCGAACAGTAGAAGAAATGTAGAAGATCCCGTACACAGTTTTTCCAGTTTTGGATAGCCAACTTCAAACTGTCATATCTCACTCAATTTTGATCGGAATTTGATGATCCACCCATCAAAAAGACCGCGAGAACAAGAACTACTATCTGAAGAGGAGTAGGAACAAAATACTCAAATCTCTGGATGCATTTTGAAGAATACCTTTGACAGTTTTGCCTTCTTTTTCTCTTTGTTCACCAAAACTTCATTTGACCATAACTTGGTCATTTCTTGACGGATTCACACGAAACCAGCGACATTGCGAAGCAGATTGAGAGAAGTACAATATCAAATCAAGTTGTACATGAGAACTCAATGTTTTGAATTGATCTGGTACTCATTTCTTTGTCGATTTCCATTATATATCCATTTGTACATAACTCTTCTCCTGCAAAACAAGATAACTTTTTAAAGAATCAAGCGACTTTTCAAAATAACTAAATATAATTTTAAACAACAATATCATGATGATTCTGTGACATATTCATATGAAAACAGTGTTAATAATTTTATAAAAAAATTTCCATTTTAAAAAATTTCAAAATCCAGATTATGAAACTTTTGAAAACCTTGCTCTGATACCAAATGTGAGAAATGCGGATTAAGGATCTTAAGGCTAGAATTAACACTAGAGGGGGGGGGTGGGTAGTGTTTTAAGAAATTTGTTAATCTTTTTGAGTTTATCTTACTTTGTTAACAATGTATACACTAATCAGACACAGATATGAACACAGAATCAAACATAGATGCAAATATAAAGTAAAAGCAGTAAAGGAAAGAACACACCGGATTTTATACTGGTTCGGAGTTACCCTACATCCAGTACCGTACAACTAAGTACGGATTTCCTTTCAAAAGAAATTCAACAATTACAACCCTCGATTTCAAGGCTACGAGGTACACCCTCCAGAATACCAATCCTCTGAGTAGAGATACTTGATTTCCGGGGCAACAAGTTCACCCAATTGATTTCCAAGGCTACAATCACACCTTTTCTTGCTTGATTGATTTCAAAGGCTACAATCACACCTTTTCTCGCTAATATATTACAAAGAAGTCTATAACTCTGAATAGCACTGAGAACCTTGTAGAGATAGTGATGTAGAATCAAACTAGAAGTAATCGAGTATGATTCGATGTTGATTTCGGCAGAGTAATGGTATGATTTTGTAATAAGAAATGTGGAAGATGAAGAGGAGTGAAAACCAGAAAAAGATGATTGAAAATTCGTTGAAACTAACCCCTATTTATAGAAAACCAACAGCCATGACCATTCATGATGAGTTATGGCGAATAGACACTTCTTTTGAAATTTGAATTTGAACTTCAACTGTCACTATGTCGACATACTACCTAGGGGCATGTCGACATCCCTCAGCCAAAAATGATAATTTGAATTTCTATAAAAACAATATTTATCTTATATAAAAACTATTTAAAACTTTATAAATATACTTGAATATAGTTGAAATTCATAAGTAAATATAAAGAACAATATATACATAATTTAACTATAATTTTATATTTAAATCTAAGTATAAATATTAAAAGTTAAATATATTATTTGAAAAGACATTTAAAATCAGAAGTATTTTGACTTTGAAATTAAAGATGTTTTGAGACTAAAATTATTTAAAATCAGGATAGAGAGTTTAAAACTGATGATGTTTAAAAACAAGAATATTTAAGGCTAAAACATCTTTTTGAAAAATCATTTGAAAAGATAATTTTTAAGGCTAAAACATTTTGAAAAACAATTTTGAAAATCATTCCGAAGTTGTTTTGAAAATCATTTTGAAGTAGTTTTGCAAGCTTCTTCCTACAGAGTATCTCATCATGTCAGGACTCGAGAACTTGTACAAAACCGGATGTTCGTGGGTTTGTAAGCCGCTTGTCATAGGTTTGTAAGCTACTTGTCGTGGGTTTGTAAGCCACTAAAAAGGTTGAAATGGGTTCCATCCCAAAAGAAAAATGAAGTGAAGATTTCAGTGCTATTATGAAGTTTTAACAAATATTCCTAATAAAACAGACTTAACCTTGAACTCTTGATAATCTTGATACTCATGAGTCTTCTAGCTCTGTATCTTGAATCTCTATACTGTACAGTCTTCATTCTTGATACCTGCATGGTTAGATCCTGCATATACATATATATCTAAACTTGTAATGTTAGTATTTATATTTTATAATCTATTCTAAGGTTGTTGTCATCAAAACCAACTCCTCAAGGACTAACAAGGACTTGCTATTGTATACAAGTCCATCCATTCACTCTTTAACGAAGGAACTTGTATTTCAAGTCTGTATCCCTATCTCTCTAGTCGGGGGAATTATAACATAATGGTTTCCATAGGATAATCAAATTCAATTAATATCCTATATCGATGTTAGAATCAAATTCATACCAAATGTCATATCTTATTGAGTCCACTACTAATATAAAAATAATAATATCAATCACTAGATTGTTTAAGCAACCTTATTACATCTAAATCAAATGCTTCAAACATAAACTTTAACTAATAGTCCAAACAAAGATTATCCTTGGGCTCAAACTCAGAGCATGCCTATGGGATCGATCACGGTCACATATATATGCAAATGGTTCGAGAGTAACTATAGTTTATTTAAATCAAAAGCAGAGTGAAATTGAAAATAAACAAACCTAGTTTCAATCCAGTGTGACCTAGGTCCTTCGTTGTAGCAGGTTATTGTGTCCATGGCATCACTACAGGTTGTCCTATGATTATTATATTCCTCATACATCTACAATCGATTGCCCTTAACTTGATTCTCTATCATATCTCATAAGTGCCTGCACTCTTTTTATCTCGTGTCTCTCTAGCTCATGGAACAAACTGAATTTCCCAATCATCCACTCTGGTTCTGTGTGCTCTCTCCTAGGAGGTTTTCTATATTGGACTTCTCCTCTAGTCTCTAGGTAAATCCTCTATGGAGTCTTGGTTAAGTCGGTGTAAGAACAAAACTTTCGGCTCCCTCCTCGGATGCTTTGGAGCTTTAAAACCATCAACAATTTTCTTTTTCCTTTAGCCATTCCAAAACATACCACGGACAGTCCTCCATCCTTAATAGTATTGACTTCGACACTTTCAGCTTCCATAATATTGATAAATGTACTCTTCCTGATTTAGTTAGATGTGCATAGTTTGTATATGCTCCGTGTAGTTATGTTTCTAATGTTGTGAATCTGGAGGTGATGTGTGATCTGAAATTGTTTTGTGTTAAGAGATTTTCATTTTATAAAATATTAGTGCACAATAATATATTAATCTGATTTGTAAGGTCGAACAAGTGAAAAATATGTTTTGTAACCCGATAAAGAATAAGATGAAGAAATGCTTGTAATATATAGATGTGCATTGTCCAAATTTATTTGCAAAAGAATCTCTTGAATGTTTCCAAGTTTATTTTTGAAATGGGAAAAATATATTGCTCCATGTACTCTTGGCCTTGGGTTAAGATAGAAAGTTTCTCCTATGATATTTGTTTTTGATTTGGAAATATATTGCTTAAGATATTTTCCCTCTTTTTTGTTTGAATGACTCTAGAACAAATCTCTTTCTCTTTTCGTTGTTGTTTAATGATTCAGTTTTCCTATGAGATATGATTCTACTTTGACGTAATGAATGTAAATCCCTTTCTTGCTTTAATTAAATAAGTAAATACATTTCTCAAGTTTGAAACATTCCATCACACTGAACTATATATAATACTCAAATCTAGCGAGATCGACAAGTGAATCCAATCAAATCTCTTATTGAAATCACTACCATGTAAATACACAACGCTAAACAAACACATTAAACACAATACATATTTATTAATATCAAACTAATGCTAATTTCAATATCTCACAATATTTCTGGTTTGATAATAAAAAGTATATAAATTTTACAAATAAAATGTAGATGTGTTTTATATGCGATATGTGTAATTTAACGATCTGTCTTTCTTACACCTAAAGATAACACTTAATACATCCTCGATATTCGTGTGCCGGTCATTTAAGTGTCCAAAAGATATGTCATTTGGGGTTAAAGAAAGAAAAGACATAACAAAATCTCACATCATGATGAGAAATATATAATATACACATGATCTTTACAAAAAGAAAAGAACTTTATTATATACATAACATCAGAGTAAACTAACCTATTATTAGCCTGGACAGTTATAACAACCGGTTCTTATAATTACTGATAAATATAGACAAGAAAAAAACAGAAAACTACAGAAGAATATAGGATACGTGAATTTGTCTTGGAGAATCCAGCTTGTTACCTGAAAGCACCAAAGCATCCAGTTTAGTCTAGAAAATATGCTCTGGTTGACCCGAGCATTATAAGAAAATAACTCCCGGATTAGTCTAGTAAACCGGCATGAGAAAACTCAATCAAATTATATTGATTTCTATATTTATAAAACCCTTTCAAAATAAAAGGTATCTCGTAAGACCACGTTGCACATAAACATGGATGGGTTTTTACCTTACGATAACTAAAACATTTCATAAGAAATCTTCTGATATTATCATAGTGTCTAGGGTTTAAAATAAATATTGAATATAGCCGAAATTGTCACATTAACTAAATTCTAATATAATAGGTATGCAACTAAGTCTACACCGCGCTTGTTTGCACAAAAAATGGACAAACACCTCAAAGTCGTTTGATTTAATTGATTTTATGTTGTTCTTAGTGATTTGGGTGATCTATGCAAATATATGAAAAGCAGGGACTAAACTGTAAAAGACACACAGATTTATAGTGGTTCAGCCAGAATATGCCTACGTCCACTTTATATATTATTTCCCTTTTCTAGTTCAGATTACAAGTACAAAGCTTAGGTACAAGTATCTGAAAGTTGTTTGAAAGTTCTCTCCGTGCTTGAGCTCTCAAAACTTGTCCTCTGTTGTTGTACCCCTGCCCCTCTATTTATAGAGTGAGGCTGGGGGTAAGGGTCTTGGATATGCATAGCTGCTGGTGGGCCTGGGCTGATCTGGTCTGGCACGTCTTGGTCCGGTAGCACTCTGGTTCGGCTATGCATGGAAGTGGGGTTTGAACCGGTAGTGAGGTTGGATCAGTGAGGTTGGTTCGGTGGTGAGGTTGGTCCGGCAGTGGTAGGGAGCAGGTTGGTTCGGTAGTGAGATAGAGTGGACCGGTGGAGCTTTGATTCGGTGGTTCTGGTGGAGGAGTTGGTTTGCTTTAATTTGGAGGGTGGCTGGTCCGGTTATTCTGGTCCGGTGGTGAGAATTCGCCCAACATTTGCCCCCCAAAGTGGGGCGTATGTTGGCATACGGCTTACTTTGTTTCTTGGTCATCTTCATTCGGACCCTGAGTGCCGGTCCATTTGGTCCGGTGTCCTTTATTTGCCTATAAGTAGAGGTGTTATGCCTTCGCCATTCCTTATCGAGTGAGATAGCCGAACCAACTAAGTGCAGAATCAAGCTTGACCGAATCAACTGAGCACCGAGTCGTACTTAACTGCCGATCCAGGTGAGTTTGCCTCTACCGAACGAACTTTTAGGGCTGGAATACCGAATGAACTCGGGGCGTTTTAAGCACCGAACGAACTCGGAGCCTTTGGGCTACCGAATGACCGAATGAATTTTCATACTTGTAATGCCGAATGAGCTTCTATATTTGGAATGCCGAAGGAGATTTCACATTTGGAATGCCGAATGAGCTTCTATATTTGGAATGCCGAATGAGCTTTCATATTTGGAATGCCGAATGAGCTTCTATATTTGGAATGCCGAATGAGCTCTTGGTTGGGCCTTACTGAACGAATTTGGGGATTCCAAGTGTTGAATGAACCTTCTACCGGATGGAATTTTATACCTGAATCACTAGTGAAACTCTAGATTACATAGTTTATGTGTCTTAACGATATACTTTCTTGTGTCTGCAGATAAATGTCTCACAAAGTGGAAACCCGATCAGAGAAAAAGAGATCTCATGACAGAGAAGAGCCTTTCGCGGTGCCCCGAGCTCAGCCAGGACTGTCCGTCACGGGCCCACCCCGAGATCATTAGTGGATGGATACGGTCCTCAGGAACTTCTTAACTTGCCTCCTGATTGCTTCCTTAGCTTACTTAAGGGCGAGCAACTCGATGTTATATCCCGCTCCTTCGGGATCGACCGAGCACGCATGTTATTGCCGGATGCGGGAGTGATGCCGTATGATCCTCCCGAAGGATATTTTGCCTACAGCAGATACCATTGCATGTGCAAAAATATTAATGTGCAAAAAAATAAATTTTAAAATGTTTATTATATGATTTTAATCTTTAAGATATAATTTATTAATTAATAAAATCATATATAATATTATTTAATAACAAAAAATGTTTTCTTAGGCTATGAGTTTAATACTAGTATGTATGCAAAATAACTTTTTAATTGACATATATGTAGATGCACTAGTATATTCAACCATCTAATATGTGGTAGAACATTGATACACAAGATTCGTAATATAACCTAACAACAATATAATGCATATATATATATAATAGTATTAAATAAATTAGTATATAATTTGTGAACCTTTCACTAAAGCCTAGGGTTCACATGTTGTGACGTAAAGTAAACTCCTTGAATCTTATCATGATCAAGAAGGTGCTAGCTTCGAATTACTGACTACCGACCACCGTATAGTGTTGACTTATTTGATTTGGTGCTTGAAATTTTGAATGAGGGATGGGTATGGTTTCGACCAACAATAGGTAAGAATGAAGGCTCTAAAAAACAAATCTTATAATGAGGGTTATGATCCTTATATGAAGGAGAGACTAAAGAGAAAATGTAGGATCCAGATCCTTAATTTTCTCTAACTCATTCTCTATCTTTTAGCACATCATACCCTACCCTTAAGACCATCATATGTGTAATGACCCGTATTTTTGATATTAAGAATATTAAATTAAATAAGATTTTGAAATCTAATATTGTGAGAAATTAAAATTTATGATTTATTAATGAGAAAAATAATTAGAATATGATTTAATAATGTTGTTCGAATGTTATTGACAACTATTTTAACGTAATTTCAATCAATTGAAATAATCGTAAAGTTAATTTGATTTTAATTGTAAATAAGGAATAAATTAAATGTTGGATTTAATGTTGAAATTATATGTTATAAATTGGAATAGGTTTATTATAGAATATGAAATAAATTAATTAGTACATAAATTTATTAGCTTTTGTTTGTAAACAATAGACTTAGAAATGTGTTTGAATTACTAATGTGTAATAATTGTTTTAATTATTATTTTATTATTTAATCCATTTGAAATTAATTTGGAAATCAACAAAATTAATATAATTGAAATATTGCAATTAATACGATAAAAGACGTTAACTGTTAAGTGATGAGAATAGTAAGATGGAAACTTATGTTAAATTAATTCATCAGGTAATAGTGATTTAATATAAGAATTTAAATCTAAATAAAAGTTTTTGTTTGAAATTTAAATTATACTGAATGGATTTATTACAGTTGTAATTAAACGTTAAAATTAATGTAATATTTATATATTGAATTTAGCATGGAAACTATAGTGTAAAAGATTATCAATTCCTGTACAATCAAAAATGATGGAAATTGTTAACTTTTAATTTAGAATTTTAAAAGTGATAAAATTTATTTTAAATAATAATTTATTTAATTAATGTGTAAAATTGGGTTTTTGGGCGCTTTCTTAGATCTCGACGAAACCAGTTTCATCGGATCCGTAACAGTGAATTATTGTAGGATTTTCAAGTTTTGTAGCAATCGGACTTATCGTTTGATCGTGCTAGCTTGAAACGCATAAAATAAATTAAAATAATTTAAATGAATATAATTTGATTTTGAAAGCTAGCTTCTGTATACAATGGAATTAGATTTTGAAACTAGTTTCATTGAGTTTAAAAATATCGAAAACCTATATTTTGATATATGGAATGATCTATTTTCGTTTTGGGAACGAAACGGGCTTTTCAGGTCATTGTTATTGTTTCGACCCAATTCGATCTGTCCATTCGTTCTTATCCAACTTTGTCTATATAAATAAATATGTTCTGAAACCCTAGCAACTACTATTTCTAATTTCAGTGCATACTGGTATTTCTCATTTCTATCTTCTCTTCCTTCCCAATGGCAGAAAACCCTAAATCCCCAATTCCAAATCAAACTTCAAAATTCGAACTCCTCAAAACCTATCGAATTGTATATCGTTGGAAAGCTCTCGATGAACGTAATCCACATCTGAAATTCGTTTGTCGATTTGAGGTTCAGTTTTGCTAGAAATCAGCAGTTTATTATCGGTCGTCCATATTAGGGTTTCGCGATCGATGGCGGATCGTCGACAAATCGACGATCGGAGGGAACAGTATTGTAGAGGGCGTCGAGCAACGTTCATCCATACAGTTACTTTGGTCTAGAGGTGATCGATTTCGTCAGAAATCGATGATGAATGGGCGCAGCGGCGCTAGCTGGAGGGAGGACCGGAGTTGGCCGCGAGGCCGTGGATGGCGCGGCGTGGCCTGAGGGTGATGGCAGCATGCTCGGATCTGGTCGAAGGAAGCCCTAGGCATCGATATTTGGTAGTGAAGAATGGCGGCTGGTGATGTATGGGTTCGATCACATTCATATATTAGGGTTCTAGAGGTACCAAAAATTACTAAATTGCCCTCATTTTATTTTTAATTTAAAATTTAATATTCTAACTATCATAACTTTTGCATACGAACTCTGATTTAGACACGGTTTTTTCTGTTGCGATCGTATCGAAATTCCGGACAATATGAAGCTTGTTTGGTTAAATTCTAAGACTGTTCAAATTTTGGACTTTTATTGGATTTTAAATCGACGATAAATCAAAGGTGAGTGATTTAACCCACTCGCACTATACTAAACCTTCTTATGTTAGTTGAATTAAATTTATAATGTGATAAGAATATCATTAGTTACTGTTTGGTAGTTTAATTTGACATTTTAATTGAAATTTAAATTATTGAATTAAATTGCCATTTAAATTAATATTGAATTTAAATTGTTAGTTAAATACCTGATAATGATAACCAGTTAATTGTTGTGATTTACTGTCTGATTTGGATGTTGATTGTGATGGATGTTTATTTATTGACATTTTGGATGATTGGATGTATATATCCCTGTTATCACTATAGGTTGAAATGATACATACCCGAATGATCTTCTAGATTAGGGAAAATCGTTATGGGTTGACTTGATACATACCCGAGCGATTTTATTGATTTGGAAATTATTGATTCGGGATACGGGTTGAAATGATATATACCCGAAAATTTAAATATTTTGGGTTGAAATGATACATACCCAATCACTTGACCATAGAGTAGAAAATTATATGCGGACACCGTTGGTCGGTTTTAAATTATTTCTAAATGGTGAAGTATGTTTGATTTATAAATTTGATTTTTAAATTTAATTTAGTGATTTTATTTTAAAAATTTATTTGAAAAATAATTTATTTTATATGTTTTAAGGTTTCAAATTATAAGTTAATATATGGTTTAAAAAGTAAATTTAAGATTTTTACTTATGATTTTATTTAGTTTTAAATATATAACTTTAATAGTTAAAATTTAATTTAATAAAATATTTAATATAGTTTTAATATATATATATATATATATTTAATTTAATTTAATATAATAAATATAGTTTTGATTTAAGATAATAAATATAGACTTTTATAATAACTTGAATAGATAAAAAAAATTGTAATAGATTTTAGAATTTTGTAAAAGGTTTTGTAAGAGATTTTATAATGGATTTTATAAAAGGATTTTATAAAAGATTTTTATAAAGGATTTTATAATGGTTTTATAAAGGAGTTATAAAGGTTTTAAAGGATTTTATAAAGAGTTTTATAGAAGAACTTGTATAAAGGGATTAGGAAGCGTTTTAAAGGAATTTTCGTTGAAGTTTATGAAATGGAAAAGAGTTACAAACTGTTTTGGAATTTATAAATAGCTTTTCAAATGGTTCTAAAGCATATAAATAGTTTATAAATGGTTTAAGAGAGATTTATAAATTATTTTCAAAATTGATTACAAGAAAACCTTCCTGGGTATTTATAAATATATTTATACTTTTGGAATAAGTATGTGGATATCTTGATATGAGGGTATAAACTTTTTTCTGGATTTATTAATAAAAATGTTTTATAAATTGACGACGGTGTGAAATAAGCGTTTAGTTGTTAAAGAGAACAGTGTCGAATATTGTAATACTCTCTGCCACTTTCGAAACCACTTTAAAAACTGTGCACGTGGTGGAGAATCCAGAATGAAGTAGGATGGTTTGGCGAACGATACCAGTATGAGGTGCAGCCCTGACCTTCGGGTCAGCTTGATATGACTAAAATAGGAGCTAAATGGGCCAAGTGAGGTCGCTCCTCCTATCGGACACGCTTCTTCGATACCATATCTATTACTTTGTGATTGATTGATGGCCACCTTCGATTTGATTATGGTAGTGTGTTTCGAGGTGGGCGGTACTAGCTGCTATGCGTTACCACCAGTACGGGAGTGCAAAACGGTAGAATCCTACCCTGGGCGTTGCCTCGCATGCCTTGTCATATGCCTTATCGAGCCTACTACGATTTTGGTTTGTGTCGTACCTATGGAGTGCTCCCTGATAGCCCACCAGTTTACGGTGGATTTTACAGTACTGTATAGACTACAATGCCTATAAATGTGTTAAGGGGGATATGAGTAACGCCTTAACACTATTTTAATACTTTACTTTACTAATAGACATTACATATATAGCGTATATTACTACATATAAATAGTTTAACCGATCCTTAGGAGATGGAAAATCATGAAACATCTCTTAAGTTATTGCACACACGTTATACACTGGATAGGAGATGTAAAATCCCGCAAACATATCTGAAGCCATTACACTCATATTTACTTATTATTGATTTAACTTACATAAGATCTTTTAGTTCTGACTCAAGTGTTTTGTCGTTTCATTACGCTTGAGTCAGCTTGAGCATTTCAATGTTATGGATTTTATTTCCGGAGGACGAAGACGGAGTTTGGGTATATATTATTATTAGTAATATTTCGTTGCATCATTATTGGTATGTTATTGTTTGTACTCTGATTGTTGTAAAAAAATTGTGTAATCAAATGTATATTATAAAACATCTTCATGAACTATTTATTTGAGTATTATATTTTGTCATTCCGCTGTAAGATTCTGCGTTTTGTTTTTCCTTTTTTCTTCTTATTTACCCCATTGACAATCCGCCCATTTGAATGGTTTGAGTTAACATGTGTGGTTTATTGTCGATTTAAACCATCCAAAAAGGTGGGTCGTTATAGTTGGTATCAGAGCTTTGGTTTATAGATACCTTAGCCTGTTCGGGGTTAACTCATTAGAGATACGGTTATTAATACCGTAGAATGTGTTTGAGTGTATATATATGAGAGAGCGTATTTGTTAGTGTTATAAAAATATTTTGTATCGTGTTAATTTCTTCTATTGAGTATTTATGAATTCTGGTCGGTACATATGATTCTATGGCATCGATAGGGATTTCTAAACACTTAATAGGGCAAACCGACACAATATTGTTTTTGATATATAGGTAAATGAAATAATTTTACCTAGTATTATATTTTGTATATAAAAGAATAATTTTTATAAATGGATATAGTTGTTTGTGATATGTTTGTTTGTTAGGGAGTGAAATTTTATAAATATTGGTTGCAAAATAAGATTTACGAATAAAGTGAATATGAATTGGAAATTTGAGAACTTAAGTTCCGGAGTTTTGAAATTGGTTTTCAAAGATTTGGAATATAATATTACTATTGTTTGGAAGTATTTTCGGATATAAATATTTTCAATGTGATTTGAAAGAAATGTTTTAAAAGAATTTCAAAAGGAAATAAGTTCTATACTTCCCCCTTCTGTCGTAGGAAAATAATTTCGGTGATGATCGCGACATCATCGACATTCATTTTCGAGTTTCAAAGTGGGAAGACCACTGTAGTAGCTTTGCTAAACATTTGTCTTGATAAACAAATTTTTATTTTATTTTCTTAAGTATGATTTGATGTATATAAAAGATATGAATATATATATATATATATATATATATATATATTATTTCAAAATGGTTTGAAATGAACCCGGTATTTAGTTCTTAAGTTCCTGTTAAATTAATGATTTTTAGTTGTAGAAATAAAGTGAAATTTTAATAGTTCGAAACTTCTAAAATGGAAAATAAGAAATTAGAACTAAGTGATTAATGAAACTGTAAAGAAATTAGAGATTTGTCACTTGTAAATTAAAGGGTAATGAAATTTAGAAGATGTAAACTATTAAATATTTTTGCTAACTAAGATGAATAAGATAAATTTGTATAACATTCAATTACATTCTAAAAACATATAAAACTTACCAGAAATGTATAAAGGTTGAAATGTTAATATGAATATGTAACAGAATTTTTACAAGTAAAACTTAAGTAATGGAGTTATGACTATAAATAAAAATTATGATGTACAAGAAATATTTTAAACAAAAGTTAATATTTTGAAATACTAGTAATTAAATTAATAGAAAAAAAGATGAATACTGTTTAAGTAAATCATTATAAACTCAAGAAAATGACTGAAATGATTCATTGATGAATATTAATATTAAA
This sequence comes from Allium fistulosum, assembly GCA_030737815.1. NCBI lineage: Eukaryota > Viridiplantae > Streptophyta > Magnoliopsida > Asparagales > Amaryllidaceae > Allium > Allium fistulosum. The sequence goes on from CM060908.1 coordinate 599,925,552, forward strand.
ATGGATATCAAGGTTATAAGTAATGATAAATATGAAATAAACTGCAATGAAATGTACGTAATACTTTAAAAAATGGATTCATTGCTGATTCCAAATATTGAATGGGAAATAAATTGTGTAAGTAATGAAGGAAAACTAATAAAAGATAATTATTGTATGAATGAATTAAAAGAAATGAAAAGTAAATAATGATGTGAAAAGAAACCAATAGAATAAAATATGTAAATTGTGCACAAATCATTTTATTCGCATAACAGTTCCGATTAAGATTTGAATACAAGATTTGTAGTAATTCACACCAGTTCGAATTAGGATTTTTTGCTTGATTCTTGACGGTGAACAATTGATACGAATTTTTGATATGAATTTGAAGTTTTCTATCATGGTTATGGCTATGAAAGGAAAATGGAAATTTTGAATCTAGAAATCGGATCAGAGTCCACACTAGAGTGGTCGGGTTAACTATACTAGTTCGAAAGTGGAATTTGTGTATTCAAGCAAGCGATTAGAATTGATATTGTGTATAAAAGGTTTATGTACATCGTGCAAATTTAGATAATACTTAAATTCTTTGTTGTTTTGGCTGTGGTACTTTAAATTTTTCAAGGTTGTATGAATAATCTATTAAGAAATCACCTAAGGGTTGTTGAGCATAAGGTACACTTGGTAGTTTATTTATCACTCTTGGGCGATGAAAAGTTTCTGAACCTGGACAAACCATTAGTTTTGGTTGCTATAAATGGTTGATGGATTCTTTTGATGCATATAATGGTTGTACTGCTTTTGTTCGTATATAATTATTATATATTGTATGTTGCTTGTGCTGTTGATTTGAAACAACTAAAATATTACTCTTTAACATAATTTTAACTCTTTTGGATTATGTAAGTGAGATACAGGTTTATGGAAGCAATAACTACAGCTTTTGGTTTCATAAATAAAGTTGTTTGCCTGATAAATAGGTACGTTTTCGAATTACGATTTTGGAACGATATTTATTATTTTTTCCATGGTTTAGGATATTTTATTATTGAAATTTAATATATATTGTAATTATTGATATTATTATTTTTTCGGACCTATCCGTACAAAAGGAGACTCTGTCGAAATTTATCGTAAATTTAAGACTTAGAAAATCTTTGTAAAAGTTGAGTTATTTTCAAATTTTGTCAAACTTAAATATGTAAGTTAAATTTTTATAAATTGATTATTTGAATAAATTATATCAAACCTCTTGACTCCTTGTTGTTCCTTTTCGAGGACGAAAAGTTTTGAGTGGGGGAGAGTGTAACGACCCATGTTTTATATAATTAAAATTTTTAAATTAAATAAGATTTTAAAATTTAATATTGTGAGAAATTAAAATTTACGATTTATTAATGAGAAAAATAATTAGAATATGATTCAATAATGTTGTTCGAATGTTATTGGCAAATATTTTAACGTAATTTCCATCAATTGAAATAATTGTAAAGTTAATTTGTTTATAAATGTAAATAAGGAATAAATTAAACGTTGGATTTAAGGTTGAAATTATATGTTATAAATTGGAATAGGTTTATTATGGAATATGAAATAAATTAATTAGTACATAAATTTATTAGCTTTTGTTTGTAAACAATAGACTTATAAATGTGTTTGAATTGCTAATGTGTAATAATTGTTTTAATTATTATTTTATTATTTAATCCATTTGAAATTAATTTGGAAATCAACAAAATTAATATAATTGAAATAATGTAATTAATACGGTAAAAGACGTTAACTGTTGAGTGATGAGAATAGTAACATGGAAACTTATGTTAAATTAATTCATCAGGTAATAGTGATTTAATATAAGAATTTAAATCTAAATAAAAGATTTTGTTTGAAATTTAAATTATAATGAATGGATTTAATACAGTTATAATTAAATGTTAAAATTAATGTAATATTTAAATGTTGAATTTAGCATGGAAACTGTAGTGTAAAAGATTATCAATTCCTGTATAATCAAGAATGATGGAAATTATTAACTTTTAATTTAGAATTTTAAAAGTGATTAAATTTATATTAAATAATAATTTATTTAATTAACGTGTAAAATTGGGTGTTTGGGCACTGTCTCAGATTTCGACGAAACCAGTTTCATCGAATCTTTAACAGTGAATTATTATAGGATCTCAAGTTTCGTAGCGATCAGACTTATCGTTTGATCGTGCGAGCTCGAAACGCGTAGAAATAAATTAAAAGAATTTAAATGAATATAATTTGATTTTGAAAGCTAACTTCTGTATACAATGGAACTAGGGTTTGAAACTAGTTCCATTGAGTTTCAAAATATCGAAACCTATATTTTGATATATGGAATGACCTACTTTCGTTTCGCGAACAAAACAGACTTTTCAGGTCGTTGTTATTGTTTCGACCCAAGTCGATCTGTCCATTCGTTCTTATCCATCTCTGTCTGTATAAATAGATATGTTCTGAAATCCTAGCAGCTTCTATTTCAAATTTCTGTACGTACTGGTATTTCTCATTTCTATCTCCTCTTCCTTCCCAATGGCAGAAACCCCTAATCCCTAATTCCAGATCAAACTTCAAAATTCAAACTCCTCAAAACCTATCGAATTATATATCCTTGGAAAGCTCTTGACGAACGTAATCCACATCTGTAATTCGTTTGTCGATTTGAGGTTCGGTTTGGCCAGAAACCAACAGTTTATTCTTGGTCGTCCATATTAGGGTTTCGCGATCGACGGCGGATCGTCGACCAATCGACGATCGGAGGGCATGGTATTGTCTAGGGCGTCGAGCAGCATTCATCCATATGGTTACTTTGGTCTAGATGCGATCGATTTTGCCAGAAATCGATGACAAATGGGGGCGGTGCCGCTGGTTGGAGGGAGGACCGGAGTTGGCCACGAAGCCGTGGATGGCGCGCCGTGGCCTGGGGGTGATGGCAGCGTGCTCGGATCTGGTCGAAGGAAGCCCTTGGCGTCGGCGTCTGGTAGTGAAGAACAGCGATTGGTGATGTATGGGTTCGATCGCATTCGTGTATTAGGATTCTGGAGGTAACAAAAATTTCTAAATTGCCCTCGTTTTAATTTTAATTTTAATTTTAATTTTGAACGTTCTATCTATCATAACTTTTGCATACGAACTCGAATTTGGGCGCGATTTCTTCCTTTGCGATCGTATCGAAATTACGAATAACATGGAACTGGTTTGGTTGAATTCTGAGACTGTTCAAATTTTAGGCTTTTATTGGATTTTAAATCGACGATAAATCAAAGGTGAGTGATTTAACCGACTCACACTATACTAAACCTTCTTATGTTAGTTGAATTAAATTTATGATGTGATATGAATATGATGATAAATCAAATTTTAGGCTTTTATAATGGATTTTATAAAAGGATTTTATAAAAGATTTTATAATGGTTTTAAAAGGAGTTATAAAGGTTTTAAAGGATTTTATAAAGAGTTTTATAGAAGAACCTGTATAAAGGGATTAGGAAGCATTTTAAAGGAATTTGCGTAGAAGTTTATGAAACGGGGAAGAGTTGCAAACCGTTTTGGAATTTATAAATAGCTTTACAAATGGTTCTAAAGCATATGAATAGTTTATAAATGGTTTAAGAGAGATTTATAAATTATTTTCGAAATTGATTGAAAGAAAATCTTCCTGGGTATTTATGAATATAATTTATACTTTTGGAATAAGTATATGGATATCTTGATATAAGGGTATAAACTGTTTTCTAGATTTATTAATAAAAATGTTTTATAAAATGACCACGATGTGAAATAAGCATTTGGTTGTTAAAGAGACCGGGGTCGGATATTGTCATACTCTCTGCCAATTCCGAAACCACTTTAACAACTGTGCATGTGGTGGAGAATCTAGAACGAAGTAGGAAGGTTTGGCGAACGCTACTGGTATGAGGTATGAACGCAGCCCTAACCTTTGGGTCAGCTTGATATGACTAAAATAGGAGCTATACCGGGCCAAGTGAGATCGCTCCTCCTATCGGACATGCTTCTTCGATACCATATATATATTACTTTGTGATTGATTGGTAGCCACCTTCGATTTGATTAAGGGAGTGTGTTTCGAGGTGGGCGGTAGTAGCTGCTATGCGTTACCACCAGCCCGGCATTGCCAAACGGTAGAATCCTACCCTGGGCATTGCCTCACGTGCCTTGTCATATGTCTTATCAAGCCTACTACGATTTTGGTTTGTGTTGTACCTATGGAGTGCTCCCTGATAGCCCACCAGTTTACAGTGGAGTTTACAGTACTGCATAAACTACGATGCCTATAAAAATGTGTTAAGGGGGATATGGGTAATGCCTTAATGCTATTTTAATACTTTACTTTACGGATAGACATTACATATATAGCGTATACTACTACATATGAATAGTTTAACGGATCCGTAGGAGATGGAAAATCCTGAAACATATCTCTTAAGTTATTGCACGCACGTTATACACTGGATAAGAGATGTAAAATCCCATAAACATCTCTGAATTACACTCAAATTTACTTATTATTGATTTGATCTTTTAGTTCTGACTTGAGTGTTTTGTCTTTTCATTACGCTCGGGTCAGCCTGAGCATTTCAGTGTTGAAGACTTTATTTTTGGAGGATGAAGACGGAGTTTGGGTATATATTGTTATTAGTAATTTTCCGCTGCATCATTATTGGTATGTCATTGTTTGTACTCTAATTGTTGTAAAAAAAATTGTGTAGTCAAAAGTATATTATAAAACAGCTTCATGAACTATTTATTTGAGTATTATATTTTGTCATTCTACTGTGAGATTCTATGTTTTGTTTTTCATTCTTTTGTTTTATTTTTCTTATTTACCCCATTGACATTCCTCCCTTTTGAATGCTTTGAGTTGACATGTGTGGTTTATTGTCGATCTAAACCGTCCAAAAAGGTGGGTTGTTACAATATGGCCGGTGATACTATGATCTAATCGTGGCCTAATATCTCAAGCCCTATATGGGCTTCAAACCCACTTCAAGCCCGAACAATATTTATTTCATTTAAATCTAATTTAAATGTGTATCGACATCGTATATCGACTAATATATTTGTAACTATTATAAACAAATTTTTAATATTGTTCAACATATCAAATAAAAACTTGATAATTAATATTTCATAAATATTAAGTAATTCAATTACTTTATAACTACTATAAAGTAATTAAATCATGTAGTCAAATGAGTATTTAACATTTCGGTTGTACGACCCTTAGGTGTAAATTTGGTCTATGATAAATATCGAACAATTCGAATATTAACGTTCACGCATCACTTACTAGGTGGTGTGACCTTTTGGCCAAATTTATCACTTACTTGGTTTCGATAAAATCCACTTTTACTTTGTTAAGCATTACCATATAGTGACAATTATTTACACCAATTCTCTTCATCAAAACTATATCATTATAAACATATGGAATTTGGCAATGGTCAAATTTCCAATATAGTTCATATCTATAATCCAAACACAAAGTCCTAGGTTCAGTAGTAATAGTTATTATTAACTGAACATCTCTAGATAGAGACTTTGACTTTGAATTGACTTCAGTTGACCGTGATACTAACCTCACATAACTGAGGAAACGAATCCTTTTCTAAATAGTGTTTCACTTCCAATGCTTTCACTCAACCCAACTATAGTCGTTCGATGGATGTCATGCCATGATTTAACTATAATCAAAGCGGAGCTTCGACATTGAAGATCAATAATGTTCCCAAATCGAGAGAACTTTATAATTTTATCACATCAATATTTTCCATTTGACATTAATATACTAACCAACAGAAAACCATTGATTGAATCATTCCATAGTTATCCATACCTATCAGTGCGTAACCCCTTGGTGCCCTCCAGAAGTTATGAGTAAGACAATGCTCAACATTTGGAGAGCGTTATGTACTCTAGCCTTAACAGATGTATCGATATCCAGTCTCGATACATCTTGACTACAAATATTTAAAACAATATGTTTAATTTCATTATGATAAATTACTCATGGCTACGACACCTTATAACTTCTATCAAACATACCATTTATGAATTTTCTATTAAATATACTTTTAATTAAATTAATTAATTAATATAACACATTATTACAAGTATACAATAGAAAGAAAATACCTTTTTTTGAACAAGACTGGTTATCGAGTTAAATATATGTAACAATTACATAATTGCCCCTAGCGCATACCCCTAAATCTATCAGTCTCCCACTTGCACTTGGTACGAATTATGGAATCTCAATCCCATCCATTTGATCAGTTTAATGAGAACTAATCGATTTAGCCCCTTCGTGAATGGATCTTCTATGTTGTTTGATTATCTACTCTATCAATCAACTCTCTCCGATGTTGATAAACCACCTTTATCATGTGGAACTATTCAGAATATGTTTCTCGACCTCTAGCGAGCTCTTAATATTACATTGTTATCATATAACAATGATTAGTATTCTTAATACTTGGAATCACACCTAGCTCAATTATAAATTTGTGCATTTATATTTGTACATTGCTTTTATCACAACGCTGTTCAAGATGATGTGCTTAGCCTTTTTATTGAATTGGCCGCAATGTTTTATTTGGAACATTTCCAACTTATAGCTTCTTACTTAAAGTTTGAACATGAATTTAATATTAACATATTATACTCAGTAGCACTCATGAAGTTTGAGTTCGTATGCTCCTACATAAGGAGTTCATTGCTTCTATAAACATTCTATAGTATTTCATCAATACTCAAGAATACTTTAAATTACCATTAGTGATCTTAATTTGGATTTGATACTTTCTTCATGCATCAAACACATAAAAAATTATGATATTGCAGACAATACAACATGTGTGATAACTCCTATTACTAAAGCATAAGGAATACATATTGCATTTTCCTTATTAAATATTTTAATAAGGTGTCTTTGCTATCATTTGGGACATTCCCAATATCCACTATACTTACTATAAAAGATACAGTTCAAATCTAATATCAAGCATTAAACAACCAAAGTATTACCGATTTTAACATAAGTACATCGTTAATAATTAGCAGTATGTTGTTTACTTATAGTCTAGAAATATCTATATACCTTTTAAATTGTTCTTTCTTATGGACTCATGCTTCCTCTGAATTTTGATTGATAATCAAACCATTTGATATTTCTACTAAAATACTTATTCAATTCCGATGCTTATAAAATGATACTTTCATATCATTTCTTGGATCATATCCTAAATCCCACAAACTTAAAATCGCTTCCACTGACTTCGAGACACTTTGGTTATTATATGTAAATAGTATACTCTAAATCATTATTTGGTATTTTTCATTTTAACACATGTACTAAACAAAAAGTCATGCCAAGCAATAATTTTGTAAGTAAATCGGAGTTAACTTGATCCATTGAATAATGAATCTATTAGGCTAATTTCAACAATTAAAATTTACATTGTTATTATTATTAATGTTGCTCATTATATTCCAAGTGCATTTGTTTTACTCTTGAAAACCCATTCATAGCCGATGGATCACATCCCTTCAGGTATAACTATCAAATCATATTTTGATAACGTATTTGGAATCCTTTTCAGATTTGGTTATAATGCCATATTTGTAACAACCCATATTTTTAACAATTATTTTAAAATAGAATTTATTTGAAAACTTTGATTTTTTTAAATCATTTTAAATTGAATTTTTGGACATTTCCAATGTAATTTTGGATTTTGTTTGTAATTTATTTTCCAAATATAATAAAAAAAGTATTTCTAGAAATTTTATATTCTGGTCAACTTTGGTCAAACTTTGACTTACATTTGAAATTTCTAAATTTGAATTTTAAATTTCTAATCTTTTTCTTTGAAGTAGTATTTGTTTCTAATATTTGTCCTGCTTTTCGTTTCATCAAATTATGTTTTATACTTTTTAAAAATTTGATAAAATTCAGCGTTTTACACACAGTTATTTTCTATTGTTTATTTTCTATTTTCTACGTTCATTTTTCGATTTTTCTATGTCCATTTCTCTATTTTATTTTCTATTTGATAAGAATATTTTATTTATGAAATGGGTATTTTAAACAAAACATTAAGTTATTTGTTAAAATAAAAGTTAAGTAAATTAATTATTTTGGCTTGATAAATGAATTATAATTTAAATTGGATATTGGTTAAATAAATGTTATTTTATTAAAAATTATAAGTTAAGTAATATCCAAATAAATGATTTTGAAAAGTGAAATAAGTTTGATAAGTTAAAAATGATAAAAGTTGAAGATATATTGTTTTAAAGTGTTATAATCAACTTATAACAGAAATTGTAGCGTTTCACAAATGCTGTGATTTTAATGTACTGTTTTCCAAACTAATAATATAGCTAATGTAACACTCCAGAAGTGCTGCTGTTTCTGAAATAGAACTGTTTTGAAATAATAATATAGCTACTGTAATACTTTATAAGTGCTGCTGTTTCTGAAATTGAACTGTTTTGAAATAATAATATAGCTACTGTAATACTTTATAGACCGAGTATTACAGATTTCAGGTAAGGACGTTCTGGAGCTCAGGAGGCGAGCTGGATGGCAGGAACGTATGGAGTATATTCCGCTGTGATATATTATAGTTGTCTGAGACATGTTAATTCTAACTGTCTAGTACATTTGTGAATGTTGTAACTCTGATGTATTAAAATGTAATTAACAAATACAGTTTTCTTTGTATAACTGATATTATTATTTGTTATATATTTAATCCGCTGCGAATGTGAGATGTTGTGTTCTCTGTTCTTCTTTCTTCTTTCTGTTTCTTTCTTCTATCTCTTTCTTTTTCTTCTAACTATCTGGAATTTTCGGGTTCGAAAATCTCGGGTCGTTACAGTTGGTGCTATTTCTGAAATTGAACTGTTTTTAAAATAAAAATATAGCTACTGTAACACTTTATAAGTACTATTGTTTCTGAAATTTCAATGTTTTTGAAATTGTTATAATTGAATGAATGAACTTAGAAATGCTACAATTTTGGAAATTGAATAATTGATTTGAAAGTATATTGACTTCATATTTAATGGTTCAAATGAATATTTTATGATTTCAAAGTGTTATGAAATCTCAAGGTTTGATTTCCAAGGCGTTTTGATTTTTAAGACTTATGATTTTGAAAGCATTATAACTTTGGAAAGTGATATGATTCTTGGAATGGATATAATTGAAGAGAAAATGGTATTGTTTTGATATGGTTTAAATGAATATGTTTTGATTTGAAATATAAACCATTTTGGAATTTAAAACCACGGGTTATAATAACGATTGGTTGTTAAAGAGACCGGGATCGGATATGGACATACTCTCTGTCGATACCGAAAACCACTTTAACAACTGTGTACGCGGTGGAGATTCCATAATGAAGTAGGATGGTGGCGATGATTCCTATTGATGTATATACGTGGACCCGACTGCCGTGAGTTGGCATAAGGTGGCTAAAACAGGAGCGATTAACGGGTCAATGAGGTAGCTCCTCTGATCGGACACATTCCATCGTATACTATTCTATTACTTTATGATTGATTTGATGGCCATCCTCGATTTTTGATTTGGGAGTGTGTTCCGAGGTGGGCGGTAGTGGCTGTTATGCGTTACCACCAGTCCGGATGCGTAATTGGTATATCTACCCTGGCATTGCCTCGTTGTGCCGTGTCACCTACCATAGCGAGCTTTACTACGAGTTTCGTTTTGTGCCGTAGCTTGTGGAGTATTTTGGGTAGCCTCCCGATTTGGAGGTATGCTGATACTGGATAGACTACTAGGACTATTTATGTGTTAAAATGGAAAATGAAAAGCCTTAACGCTATTTTAAAGTAAGTTTATTTTATTATTAGACACTATTATAATAGCGTACATTCCTACACGGTAGATAGTTTAACGGATCCTTAAAGGATGGGCGATCCCAAGCATCCTTTAAGTTACCTGTGCATTTTTATTACAGTTCACTTGAGTTGGTTTACATTATATAAGTATGTATGTCCCGACTCGAGCGTTTTGTGTTTTGCTTTACGCTCGGGTCAGACTGAGTTGTACCAGTATTCGAGACTCACCTTTAGAGTTGGAGCTTCGCTTGGATCCATCTATTGATTCAGCTTTTAGTCATTCAGTTGATTCCTGTGATGTATTCAGATCTAGTATTTGACTATTGTGTTGAGACATCTTTGTATTCATGATTTCTGTTGTATCTTGTTGAACTCTATTATATTGTATATAGTAGCTTCATGAACTACTATTCTTTGTTTTCCGCTGCATTACTGTTATATTACTCTGTGTTTGTGATTCTGTGATTATTTATTTACTGAATATATTGAGTTTTGCCAAATTTTAAATTAACAATATGATATTTTGAGCAATTCAAATCCGACATGTATGGATGCGAATGGTTGAAAATTTCGGGTCGTTATAGTTGGTATCAGAGCTCTGGTTTTAGGCAAACTCAGCATATAGAGTAGATTTAATTACAAAATCACTTCCGTTCAAGCTTGAATTCCTTCTTCTTCGATCCGGTTTCCTGTGAATTTTGGAATGTTCCCTCGGTTCCAAAATCCATTCTTGTCTCTCCCTATTCGTATTTTTTTGGATTTTGGAGTATTCCATAGCTCCTTATAATAGGCATTGATTCACCGGAGATTTCTGTATCCTCGGTTTACATTGCTGCTATCTCTTGTGATATTCGAATTCTATCTCTTGAGACCGAATGTCGATTTTCCTCTGAATTCTACCTCGATCTTATTTTGAAGTCACGGTTGACCGGTTAAGGTTGCCTGCGATTTATATAAGTCCAACCATTTTCTTCTCTCTTTGAAATCTATTCATCTACCTATCGAGCCTGTCTTCTAGTTGAATTCTTTTGGGATTAGGATCTCTCTATTTTTGAATCTCTATCCTCTCTTTGAAATCTATCCTTGAATCATCAGGAGAGGGAGTGTATTTTGTATTTTGTATTTTGTTATTAATATTAAAATGTTTTATATTGTGTTGTTTGAGTTGTTGACGTTGGTTTGGATTTTTGATCGATTCATCTGATCAATGTTATTGATAGGATTTCCAAAACACTTGAACAGAGCAAACTGACACAATATTATTTTCAAAAATTGATAAACGAGATTAATTTGTATGATTATATTGTATATATATATAAGTAGAATTTCTAGATTTAATAAGTTAATTAAATTGGTTGTTTAAAATGATAATATTTGATTTTCACTTATTGTGCTATAAATGAATTTATAAATATGGTTTATAAAGTGATTTAAAAATTTAAGTGAATTTAAATCTAGAATTTGAGAATTTAATTTCCGATAATTTCAAACTCTGGTTTTAAAGTTTTAAAATGTATATTATTTAAAGTATTTTTGAATAGAAATCATTTCAGGTCAATACTCTCTTCTTTTATCGCTGGAAAATAATTTCGGTGATGACGGCCGCTTCATTGACATTCATTTTCGAGTTTTGAAGTGGAGAGACCATTCAGTAGCTTTGCTACAGTTTTATTTTGGAAATTCAATTGATTTAAATTTCTTAAGTATGATTTGATTTATATATATAGGTATATTATTTTAAATTGATTTGATTTGATATATATAGTATATATTATCTCTAAATGGTTTGAAATGAATCAGAAATTTAATTCTTTAATTTATATTAAAGGATGATTTTAATTATTGTTAAATCCAAAATTTTGAATAAATATTTAAGTATAAATAATTGAATTGGGAAAAAATTTCTTATATAATCCTCTATTGTATTCTAATATAACTTACCTTAATTATTCAAAAGTTAACTATGTAACAGAATTTTATACAATATAAAATGATGGTAAAGACATTTTAAATAATTTGAGTGGTTATAATGAGTATGATCAGAAGGGACACTATGCTAATAGTTGCCCTGCTTCAGTTGGTACTGCTGTTCCTCCTTCTGCTCCTGCTCCTAGTGATACCCAAGGTACCCTTCCAGGCATCTTTTCTTTATCTCACTATCCTGTTCATGTTTTATTTGATATCGAAGCTTTCCATAGTTTTAGATCTGTAGATCTTTGTGATAAGTTTGAACATTTCCTTTCTCCTGAGCATGTTTTAGTAGTTTCTATGTTCTGGGTCTTAACGCTTTTGACTTGTTGCTTGGAGGTGATTGGCTGAAGAGACACGAAGCCGTTATCTCTTAGAAAACCCGAACTATTTCTCTTGTTGATGATTTTGGTAATTCTTTGGTTATTCAGTGCCGTATGCCTCAGGATTTTTTTGGCAGTTTTATTTATTCTTTTGATTCTTCTCCTGGAGATCTTTATTCGACTCCTGTGGTCAAACTCTATCCCGATGTATTTGGTGAAGTCACTGCTTTACCTCCTAAGCGGGAAATCGAATTTCGTATCGATCTTATTCCTGGAGCTATTGTTTTCTCTCAGCTTGACCTTGCCTCAGACTTTCTCCAGCTCAGTGTTGCTGTGGAAAGTATTCCCAAGACTGCTTTCTGTACTAAGAATGGTTTCTATGAATGGTTAGTCATGCCTTTTGGTTTGACTAATGCTCCTGCTTTCTTTGTTGATCTTATGAATCATGTCTGCCGTGATGTTCTTAACAAATTTGTTCTAGTCTTTGTTTATGATATTATCGTCTTCTCTAAGTCTGAGGAGGAGCATGATTCCCATTTGAGCTTTGTTCTGGAGACTCCTAGGAGTCATCAATTGAATGCTAAATTCTCGAAATGCCATTTCTGGAAGGATGAAGTCCAATTTCTTGGGCATATTGTTTATGGTAATGGAGTTTCTGTTGATCCAGTTTAGATCACTGTGATCGATGTAAGTCTTCTTTCCTTCTCTTTTCTCTTTATCATTCAATCATTCTGTCTTTTCTGTTGTCCTTATATCTCTCCCTATTCTGTACATGATTGGGAAACTCCTAGGACCCTTTTTGATATTCGTAGTTTTCTGGGCCTAACCGATTATTATCGGAGATTCATTGAGAATTTTGCTCGGACTGCTGCATATTTCCTTGCTTTGACTCGTAAGAATGTTAAGTTTTACGAGAGTATATGGGTTATTGTTAATAGACTGACCAAGTCCGCTCATTTCATTCCGGTCAAGTCTACTCGTTCTGTTCTATTCTGGCTGTGATCTATTTGAGAGAGATTGTTCATCTTCATGGTGTTTCTATCAGTATCACTTATGATAGAGATCCCATATTCACCAGTCAGTTTTGGAGAGTTTTAGGAATCTTTGGGTACTCACTTGAATCTGAACATTGCTTACCATCCACAGACCGACGGTCAAATGGAAAGAGTGAATCAAATTCTAGAGGATCTTCTTCGGGCTTGTGTTCTTGATTATGGAGGATCTTGGAAAGATCATCTCCATCTCGTCGAATTTACCTATGACAACAGTTATCAGGTATAATTTCAATTCTCTGTTTTACCTTGTGTTTAATCCTCTATCTATCTTATTTTATCTTTTATACCAAGCTAGTATCGCAATGTCTCCATTTGTTGCTCTTTACGGACGACCTTGCAGATCTCCATCTTGCTGGATAAAATCCGGTAATCGTTCGGTTCATTGGTCCTTTCCGCATTATGGAAAATATGGTTCTTTGGCTTATCGTCCGGATTTTCCTGAGAAGTTTTCTGGAGTACATATTGTATTCTATTGTTTCGCATCTTTGTCGTTATCTTCGTGATCCATCTCTTATTGTCCAGCCTTCTGCTCTCGAGAGTTTGGATATTGAGCCTAATCTGACTGTCGAGAGGAAGCCACTTCGTATTGTCGATTAAGGTACGAAGCAGCTGAGAAGGAAATTTGTCATCATGGTCATAGTGTAGTGTTGTACTGAAGATCGGAATTGTACCTGGAGACGGAGGAGAGCATACGTGCTTCGAATCCGGAATTGTTTGTTTTAGGTATTATTCTCCATCCTATCTTATCTTTCTTTGTTCTTCCATGTCTCGTTCCTTTTCGAGGATGAAAAGTTTTGAGTGGGGGAGAGTGTAACAACCCATATTTTTAACAATTATTTTAAAATAGAATTTATTTGAAAACTTTGATTTTTTTAAATCATTTTAAATTGAATTTTTGGACTTTTCCAATGTAATTTTGGATTTTGTTTGTAATTTATTTTCCAAATATAATAAAACAATTATTTTCTGGAAATTTTATATTCTGGTCAACTTTGGTCAAACTTTGACTTACAGTTGAAATTTCTAAATTTGAATTTAAATTTCTAATTTTTGTCTTTGACGTAGTATTTGTTTCTAATATTTGTCATGCTTTTCGTTTCGTCAAATTCTATTTTATACTTTTTAAAAAATTGATAAAATTCAGCGTTTTACACGCAGTTATTTTCTGTAGTTTATTTTCTATTTTCTACGTTCATTTTTCGATTTTCCTATGTCCATTTCTCTATTTTATTTTCTATTTTTATTTTTGTTTAGACTTTGATTTATTTATTGGATTTTATTTTGATTTTTTTTGGCTTTGGAAATTTCAAGAGACTTTGATTTCTCTTTATATAACTTATGCCTTTTCATTTTCCTAGCTCTTTACTTCCTTAGCCGTGCATTTACATCCCTATAGCCATGTAAAACTTCATTTGTCACGTACAAAACATCTCACTTCTCATCTCCTTCCATTCCTCATTTCCTAACAAAAATTTTATACAAGTTTTCATGGCTTCTTCCTCCTTCTTTTCATTTTCTTTTTCTCTTTTGTTTTCTTTCTCCTATGCTATGCTCGGCCTCGACCACTTCTGGCCGACCTCACCTCCACCCCAAGCACCACCATATGACTGGCCTTCATCCACCACCACCATCCCCTGGATGTCGTGACCTTCCATGACCCAAACCCATCACCAAATGCCTTGAAACCCTAACCGAGATCACCACATCATCCCCTCCTCCTTGTTAGCCTCGGCCACCACCAACTCCACCTCCTTTGCCATGCCGTGAACCATCTCCATCTCCTAGCCGTGATGACTTGACCTGACCCAAATTTTGAACCCATGGCCGAGCACATTAGCCATAGGGCCGAACCCAATTAGCCCTTGACCTTTCACTTGCCTTGCCTCCTTGCATTCCAACCCCTACCTTTTCATATTCCAATGCTTTGCCTTCCTTCCTTTTCACATTCCATAGCCGTGAGTCATTGCCTTGAGCAGATTTTATTATGGCCGAACTCATTAGCATAGTGGCCGAACCCATTAACCATAGGGCCGATCCCAAAAAGCATTGGTACCTTGCCTTTTTGCCTTCCTATTGACCTTTTGGTTTGCCACCACTTCACTTAACCATAGCCATACCTTTTTGAGACCATGGCCGAACCTATATGCCACAAACCATGATGGCCGAGCATGCTCTGATGATGGTCAGGTCCATGTGTGTAGTGGTCGAGCTTGCTTGACTTGGTTAAGTCATTTTATCTTCCTTTTGACCCATATTTTTTCATTGTTTTGTTTTATTTTCTTATATTGAATTATATACTTATATATGTTTCTATATTATTTGTTTACAAGACTTGGATTTTGGCTCTTCATCCACTCAAATCTATTCGTGCTTTGTCGTGCTTTTCGGAGTATAGTTGTGTGTTTCAAATTGTCGTCTCTAGCTTTAAAAGGTGAGTTTATCACTCTCGACAAATCGTACTTAAATAAATGTGAAACAATGTCATTTAAATTGTAGTAGTTGATATGCTATGTTATATGTTCACAATTGCCTGTTATCTGACATAATATAATGATATAACCTGTTTATATACTTGTTAGATCACCTGACATCATAAGATATGTTTTACTGTTTATTTATTTTCTGTTTCTCACACTGCAAGTTCCATGTAGAATAGAATCACTATGGGTTTAAATGATACATACCCGAACGAACATTAGAATAAGGGAAAATTGTTATGAGCTGAAATGATAGGCTCAAGCGATTTTTATCTATTTTGTTTGACTTGGGATTGCGGGTTTGAAATGATAGAACCCAGATTTTTCTTTTTAAATTACGGATTGAAATGATATATTATCCGTATCACTTGACCTAGGGTAGAAAATATTATACAGACCCGTGGTTTATTTTAAATAATAGTTTTCTGAAATTTTTAAGTATTTTGAAATATTAAATATATGTGATTTTGAACTTAAGTTTGATATAATAGTTTTCTGAAACTTTAAGTATTTTGGAATACTAAATATATGTGATTTTGAACTTAAGTTTGATATCATAGTTTTCTAATTTTTTTTAAGTATTTGGAATTTAAATTATCTGAGATTTTAACTTAAATTTGATTTAAATGATTTAAATAAATTTTATAGTGATTTTATGTAAGTTAAAGTGTATAAGTAAATTAATGATTGAAAATGTAAATTTTGATTTGACTTAATAATTGAAAATTTAGTGTTAAATGGAATTTTAAGCTTAACTTAGTGATAAGAATATTTTATTTATGAAATCGGTATTTTAAACAAAGCATTAAGTTATTTGTTAAAATAAAAGTTAAGTAAATTAATGTATTTTAACTTGATAAATGAATTATAATTTAAATTGGATATTGGTTAAATAAAGGGAATTTTTACTATAAGGGCCTCTTAGCATCAACTAATTATTTTCTAGGACACCTGTTCAAAATAATTAGTTTCCAGGACACGGGTCGAAAATAAACCCGCTACTTTTCATTAATCCATACCTGCCGCCAATTCGAAACAAAAATAGGGCTTAGAAACAAAATCGATTTCTTCTGTACCAATTTCCATTCCATTTTCTCTTCCCAATTTTTCTGCTTCAGCATCATCGATTTCAGCTTCATCGATTTCAGCTTAAACTATAATACTTTCATCGAGCAATTTCTACAATCACCTTAAACTTAAATGCGGAACAAGTAAGTTGTATTTTATTTTGATGTAAATATTTTAGTTATATGATAAATCGTACTTAAATATTCATTTTTACTGATGCTGATAATAACTTTTATAATGGATTTAAGGTATTTTAGTTCTTGTTATAATTTAACATAATCGACATTTGTTTAATCAAGCATACCTAAATATTCAATTGCAGATGATACTAAACCCTAGTTGTTAAACTGAACAAGTAATTGTTTAACTGTTAAGAAAGATAAACGTATCTATCTATTAATGTAAAATATTTAGACTACATGCTAAACCCTAGTTGTGTCCGATATTTACAATTACTTATTAGATAGGATTTTGTTTTTATCATGATTTCAAGTTATTAGAAAAAAATATAAAACTAATTTAAACCCTAGTTGGAAAAGATAAAAGCATTTATGTTTTTATGTTGAACATTAAAATACAGAATAAATCCTAGATAAATTTTTATATCAGCTACTACATATAACATCATAAATACTGAATTTAAGTCAATTGCAATTGTCCTGAAGGATTTATGCGAAATAAATATACTTAATCAACTTTTAAGTACAAAAAAATTATTCTTCACTCTTTCTAACATTTCATTATGTATGACAATTTTTATGCAGCGTAAAAATGCACACCAGGTCTTCTAAATCAAAGTTATTCATACAAAAAACAACTTGCATATTCATAAATGAAGCTGGAACTCAATGCATAAATATTAGACCTATATCTAGCCCATTCTACGATCAACACAGCCAGAGATCACCATTATCTTCAACTCCATTGGTAACTTTTTTCCTACTTATGTTATGTATTTAGTTGTACTCTTCAATTTGTATATACATATTAAATTGGAATCTAGATTCCATATACTTCATGTAGTTTGTATTGGGTTGATGTGCACTGACTTGAATTGTTGCTTTAAATGCAGTCTGTGATATTGTAGCTTGTCTGCACTTTGTAACGACCCGTATTTCTACGGATCGACAAGTTCGTCAAAATCTGGAATTTTTGCATTTTTATGTCATTTCAGATTTTTAGGCAGATTTGTCTAAGTCCTAGGTCGTGAACGACCTAAGAGCTAAGTCGTGACCGAGTTAAGGAGTTTGGCGAGTTAGTGTTAGGTCGTGGGTTAGTTGGAGCGACCTATAGGATTATGCAACCTAGGATTTGGTTAAGTATTAGGTCGGCAGGGCGAGTTAACGACCTAAAGAACTGACCGACTTAAGGATATGGCGACTCAAGGGTAGGCAGACCTAGTGGAGTAAGCGACCTAGTGGTTACTGGGTTAGTGTGGTTAGGTCGGCAACGACCTAAGAGAATGTTGTGAGCGACCTAAGTGTTTGGGTGTTAAGTGTTAGGTCGGCAGTTCGAGTTAAGGTTTCGAGCGACCTATAGGATGTAGTTATAGTTAGGTCGGCAACGACCTAGAGGAGCTGGGATAGCAGGTTAGCGACTTAGTAGTTAAGTCGACTGGGTGGGTTAGCGATCTAAGGAGTTAACAAGTTGGCGACCTTAAAAGAGGCTATGTGTTAGGTCGTAACACTGTTAGGTCGCGTGGGTTACTAAGTTGTTAGGTCGCAAGGTTTTATAAGTCGTTTAAGTGTTAAGTCGAATGGTGCTAAGTTGTTAAGTCGTCCAGGCGACTTAGGAGGGAGCGCGCGTGTATTAGGTCGTGTAGCTCGAATAAGTTAGGTCGCGCGCATGTTAAGTCGTAGGCTTGTCTGTTAGGTCGGAGTTGTTGGCTAAGGCTTAGGTCGGTGGGAATCTTAGGTCGTAAGTCGGAGACGACCTATGGAGTTAGCCGAGTTACGACTTAGGCAGTTTTCAGCTATAAATAGGAGGGGTTGTTCTCACTTTTTGGGATCCGGATTTTGAAGCGACGAAGTGCTGCCATTTTGAGAGCTCGACTTCTACACTTCTTCACTTCTTTTCTCCACTCTAATCTAGTGCTTCCTTCCATCCAAATCGAAGATCAAGATTGAAGATTCAAGAGCTTAGATTGAAGATCTTCATCTTTTCAAGAGAGATTTCTTCATTTGAAGCGGATTTGTGATAGATCTAGCTTAGTTCTTCGCTGTCCAGATCTGAAGTTGATATCTTTTTGATTGTTTAGGTGATTTGGTGAGTGGTGATTATCTCTCACACGGATCCAAAGGAGTATATCGGATTGTTGGCTCGATTTGGTGTTAAAATAGAGATTTCCATGCATTTTCTTCATCCTATGTGTAGATCCATATAGATCCATTGTTCATGATGATGTTACATCCATTTTATCATATGTTAACCTATGCAAGTTCATTCATCAAGTTTGTAGAGATATAATCCATGTTTTCATGCTTATTGGACTTTCAACTCTTTAATTACGAAAATGCCATTATTGTTATAATTGTCTACTTAGATCATATTTGAATGCTTGATTGTTTGGATTGATGTTTGATTTGATTGATTGTTATGAACTAGATGATTGATGATTAGATTTAGACCGAAGACGATTCAAAAGCTAAGGGAAAGGCTCTTGAATTGGGAAAGCTGCTCGTGGCATATGTAGCGGGATGATGAAGCTCTTATGCATAGATTTGAGGATGTGGTGATGAGATGAGGCTTTGCGAGGATGTAATGAAGCGAGGCGATCTTATGATGAAGACTTGGTCTAATCCATACGGGATCATTCCAAGCATGTTGATAACTCGGTGATATGATTCGAGTTGAGGATAATGAATGGATATGAGAATAGTCGTCGAGGAGGATGACTAGGAGGCTTGGATAGCATCGTTGTTGAAGGTTCTAGCATGCTCTAAGCAGGAGTACGTTTGGGCAGATTCGATAGTCCCAATGGCCAACTGTTGATGGTCGAGTACTCTGGGCAGATTCGATAGTCCTAGGCACGGGCTGCGACGACGTGCGGGAGTTATGTCTAGAACCGGGGTTTCCATTAGCCCTTGACGGACGGCTGAAAGAATGTGCCGGTCATTCAATTAACGGTGATATCGAAGCAATGATAACAGTGATAGCCAGAGTCATGGATGTTTGGTTGTATCGTCATTCGGACTCAAGAGCGGTATTTTCTGGGTGCTTATCTGATTTAGGCCTTGGTACTTGGAAAACATCGCCCTTGACTCGAGTGATAGTAGCTTTACTTTAAATTGTATGCTCTGCTATGTTTGCTTCTATTTAGTGTGTGTCTGGGGGCTATCACTGTAGAATGAGGTTGGAGTGGGAGGGTTGTATTCCTATTCCTTTTCCTTTATGCTCTTTTGGTATGTTGTTAGTTAATCTACTGCTCACTAAGACTGTTGTCTGACTCAAGGCTTTATGTTTTAATTCTTATTACCTTGGGCTGTTCGTCCATTTTGGGACGGGCAGACTAGGTAGCAGGTGACAGGTGCTGTTCTCTTCTCACGATGCTGATATCGAAGACGAGCTGGAGGGTGGCATATTATCTTCTTATTATATGTACTGGATATTCCGCTATTTGTATTCTCTGAGAGATATGTAGTGAGGCTGGATGTATTGACTATGTGGATGCTTGTATTCAACTATTATGGAGTTTTATATGATGTCATTTTGTTCTGTAAAGCTTCACTATACATATGTTCTATTGTATTTTGTCCATGCGCTGTGAGTAATACGATAGATTCTGTTGTTTTAAATCTTACCTTGACAATCGTCCATGGTCGCCTGGCACACTTTACAGCGCTCTATCTCTAGATTCGGTGCAGGGGTCATGGGCGGTCGTCACATTTGGTATCAGAGCCAGGTTAATCGATTTTACCCAACGCTCGCTGAAGTAACTACGTATGAGAGACGTAATTGTATTTTGATGGATGATTACTATATATAATATAGTAGCTTAGTAGGGTTTGAGTCCTTTGTGCAGTTGTTTCTCTAGATGTTCTAATCATTCCTTTTTATAGATATTGAGAATGAGTCGAAGAGGGAGACCAGCTGCTAGGGAAGACCGTGCTACTGAAGAGACTGCTGATTATGCAGCCATGTTCGAAGCTATGATGACTTCGATCATGAGAAGGATACCAGTTCCGGGGGCAGCAGTTGATGTTGGAGTTCAAGTCCAAACTCCGAAACCAGTGGTTTTTGCCAAGCTGTGCAAGGATTATACTGCTCTTGGAGGGAAGGTTTTCTTGGGAACAGAATCTACTATTGAGGTCCAGAGGTGGATAGATGCTTGTAGAAGGATCTTTGGTGATTTGGGAATTGATGATGCAACTAAGAGGAAGTTGGCATCAAGGCAGCTTCAAGGGAGAGCCTCTGATTGGTGGAACTCTATTACCATCGATACTGCAGAGGAAGAGATTACTTGGGAGCAATTCCAAGCTAGATTTGAAGCTAAGTTCATTTCTACAGCTCAGAAGTCTGTTCTGTTCAAGAAGTTCGTGGAGCTCAAGCAGGGTGGGAGATCTGTTCTTAAATATGTTTCTGAGTTTGAAGCTTTGTCCAAATATGCCCGGTCATATATTGAGTCTGCTTATCAGAAGAATGAGAAGTTTGTGACTGGCTTGGATAGTTATCTTGGGAGACAGTTGGTGGATCATTTGGATGATTCATTTGAGAAGCTTGTGGAGAAAACTCTTAGGCATGAGAGTCTGTTTCCTAAGGAAGGACCTGTTGTTGCTGCTACCAAGGGAGAATCTAAACCACAGCAGGGTGGAAACCAGAAGAGGAAGCAGCAGCAGCAAAAGGGTAAGGATGGCCAGAAGAAGCCGAAAGGCGGGGTGACTTGCTACAATTGTCAGCAGAAGGGCCATTTCTCGAAGGATTGTAAGAATCCTAAGGTGCTGATGAAGTGTCACAACTGTGACAAGCCGGGGCATTTTAGGAAGAATTGTCCAGAACCGAGGAAGGACAGGCAGATTGTGCAAGCCTATGCTTTAGGGGCTGTTCCGTCGTCTTCGAAAGCTCCTACTGCTGAAGAGAAGGGAAAGAGTGTGGTTGTTCACGGTACTCTTTTCCTATGTGGTATTCCAGTTAGAGTTTTGTTTGATACTGGAGCATCGCATTCGTTTGTTTGTAATGAACTAGTGGGCCGGTTAGATCTGAAGCCGGATATTGTTGATAGGCCATTGGTTGTGACTAATCCAGTTGGGGGTTCGTCTTGTTTGTGTATGTTATGCCGTGGTCTAGTTGTGTCGAGTCATGGTTGCTCTTTTGTTTGTGATTGCTTTGTTCTGAACTTTGCGGGGTTCGGCATTATCTTGGGTATGGACTGGCTTAGGAAGTACGCGGCTAAGGTTGATTGCGAAAGGTTGGAAGTGACAGTCGAGAATGTGGAGGGGCGAAAGATTGTGATACGATGTAAGCATGAAGAAGGCGTCTTCATGAGCTTCATGTATTCGCTAGTTGTTCCACGGGATGGACTGTCATCAGTGCCGATCGCTAATGGATTCGAGGATGTCTTTGACGAAGTCAAAGGGTTGCCGCCGCATAGAGAGATTGAGTTTCGTATAGATCTAGTTGAAGGAGCCAGACCTGTTGTGATGCCTCTTAGGCGGATGGCGCCTAGGGAACAGCAGGAGTTGAGGGTGCAAGTTGATGACCTTTTGCAGAAAGGATTCATTCGGCGTAGTGTGTCCGAGTGGGGTGCACCAGTTGTGTTTGCAACCAAGGCAGATGGGTTGTTGAGATTGTGCGTCGATTATCGTGAGCTGAATAAGGTGACTAAGAAGAACAAGTATCCATTGCCGAGAATAGATGACTTGTTTGATCAGCTTCACGAAGCTAAGGTGTTTTCTCAGATGGATTTAGCAACGGGATTTCACCAGTTGAGAGTGGCTAAGGATAGTGTGCCGAAGACTGCTTTTAGGACACCATCCGGTTTCTTTGAGTGGCTGGTAATGCCGTTTGGATTGACTAACGCGCCAGCATATTTTGTGGATCTTATGAATAGAGTGTTCAGAGATCAGTTGAACAAGTTCGTACTTGTGTTCGTGGATGATATTCTGATTTATTCCAGAACAGAAGAAGAGCACAAGACGCGCTTGCATATTGTTTTGGAAATCTTGCGGAAACATCAGCTGAAGGCTAAGTTTTCGAAGTGTCACTTCTGGAAGAGTGAAGTGAGGTTCTTAGGCCATGTGATTTCTGGAAATGGAATAGCGGTTGATCCCGCTAAGGTGGCAGCAATCCAGGATTGGGTTAGACCTAAGAATGCATCTGATGTGAGAAGTTTTCTTGGATTAGCAGGATATTATCGACGGTTTATCAAAGACTTCTCCAAGGTAGCTGCATCATTAACAGGATTGACGAAGAAGAACCAAGTGTTCAGTTGGAATGCTAAGTGTGAGCAAGCCTTCGGAATCCTGAAAGAGAGACTAACGAGTGCTCCTGTTTTGACTATTCCAAGTGGGAATGAGGAGATGGTGGTTTACACCAACGCATGTGGTACTGGACTTGGAGCAGTGCTGATGCAGAAGGATAAAGTTGTTGCGTATGCCAGTCGACAACTAAAGCCGCATGAAAGGAATTACCCGACTCATGATTTGGAGTTAGCGGCGATTGTATTTGCTCTGAAGATGTGGAGGCATTATCTGTTGGGAGTTCGATTCGAGTTGTTTACGGATCATAAGTCGTTGAAGTATCTTTTCTCCCAGAAGGATTTGAATCTTCGGCAGCAACGTTGGCTAGAGTTTTTGGCATCGTATGATTTTGGTATAGCTTATACTCCGGGAAAAGGTAACGCAGTGGCAGATGCGTTAAGTCGAAGACATGCAGGATTGGGAGCCATGTTTTCTGAATGGAAGAATCTCGAGTATTTAGCTGGATTTGACTTCAGGCCTAGATGCGAATTGGAACCTGAGATGTTGGCAAACTTATCGATAAGACCCACTCTTGTGGAAAGGATTGGCGAGAGCCAAAAGCGAGATGATAAGCTTGTCAAGATTATCCGTGAATTGGAATCTGGATTGGATCCAGAAAAGGATAAAGGATTCGAGGTCGATCGAGAGGGTTGGCTTCGGAAGCAAGGACGACTAGTTGTTCCCGATATAGATGAATTGAGGAGTGAAGTTCTGAAGGAAAGTCATCACTTGAAGTTGACAATTCATCCAGGTGGAAACAAGATGTATCGGGATATGAAGAGAACTTACTACTGGGAAGGAATGAAGAAGGATGTTGGGAATTTCATTTCCAAATGCATGAACTGCCAGTTGGTGAAAGCTGAGCAGAAAAAGCCAAGTGGATTGCTTCAGCCATTAGAAGTTCCTACATGGAAGTGGGAACAAGTGTCGATGGATTTTATTGATGGATTGCCTAGAACCAGAACGGGAAATGAAGGGATTTGGGTCATTGTGGATCGTCTGACTAAGAGTGCAAGGTTCATTCCTGTTCGATCAAATAGGACTGCATCAAAGTTGGCTGAGTTGTATGTTAAGTGGATAGTTCGATTCCATGGTATTCCGAAGAGTATAGTGAGCGATACCCATTGTTCACTAGTGGATTTTGGAAGAGCTTCCAGGGAGTCTTGGGAACCGAGTTGTGTTTGAGTACAGCTTATCATCCCCAAACAGATGGTCAGACTGAGAGAGTCAACCGAGTTTTGGAAGATCTCCTCAGAGCATGTGTTTTGGACTTCGGAGGATCATGGGAAGATCACCTTCATTTGGTGGAGTTTGCGTACAACAACAGTTACCAGTCAAGCATTGGTATGGCACCGTATGAGGCGTTGTATGGAAGACCGTGTAACTCTCCGGCATGTTGGTTGGAAACTGGAGAAAAGTCGATACTTGGGCCAGAGATGATTCGTCAGACTTCAGATTGCATAGAGATCATTCGACAACGAATGAAGGCAACCCAAGACCGTCAGAAGAGTTATGCTGATAAGCGTCGAAAGGATTTGGAATTCGACGTAGGAGATATGGTTTTTGTGAAGATTTCTCCACTGAAGAATGTTATTCGATTCGGGAAGAAAGGAAAATTGACTCCGAGATTTGTTGGACCATTCCCGATTATCGAGCGAATTGGAAAGCTCGCTTACAGATTGAAGTTACCGGAGAAGATGTCGGGTGTGCACAATGTTTTTCACGTATCATATCTACGGAAGTATGTGCATGACTCGAATACCGTAGTTTCTGCTGATAGCTGTGAATATTTCGAAGTTGATCCAGTTGATAGAAGACCTCGTAAGCCGCTTCGTGTTGTTGAAACTGACACGAAACAGCTTAGGAGGAAGATAGTTAAGTTGCTCAAGATACAATGGAGTGATGATGATAACGATTGTACGTGGGAGGTGGAAGAGAGGATGAAAGCAGCTCATCCTGAACTCTTCAAGGTATGGCCCTAAGGTGTCGTGTCATCTCGCGAAATTGTAACTTGTTCTAAGTTTTAGAATTCTGTACGCTAAGTTAGAATTAGATGCATGGTTTGTTGATTGCTATGGATGGTAGGCGTACGGAATAGTTTTTGATTGCTTGGAATTTCGAGGGCGAAATTCCTAAGGGGGAGAGAATGTAACGACCCGTATTTCTACGGATCGACAAGTTCGTCAAAATCTGGAATTTTTGCATTTTTATGTCATTTCAGATTTTTAGGCAGATTTGTCTAAGTCCTAGGTCGTGAACGACCTAAGAGCTAAGTCGTGACCGAGTTAAGGAGTTTGGCGAGTTAGTGTTAGGTCGTGGGTTAGTTGGAGCGACCTATAGGATTATGCAACCTAGGATTTGGTTAAGTATTAGGTCGGCAGGGCGAGTTAACGACCTAAAGAACTGACCGACTTAAGGATATGGCGACTCAAGGGTAGGCAGACCTAGTGGAGTAAGCGACCTAGTGGTTACTGGGTTAGTGTGGTTAGGTCGGCAACGACCTAAGAGAATGTTGTGAGCGACCTAAGTGTTTGGGTGTTAAGTGTTAGGTCGGCAGTTCGAGTTAAGGTTTCGAGCGACCTATAGGATGTAGTTATAGTTAGGTCGGCAACGACCTAGAGGAGCTGGGATAGCAGGTTAGCGACTTAGTAGTTAAGTCGACTGGGTGGGTTAGCGATCTAAGGAGTTAACAAGTTGGCGACCTTAAAAGAGGCTATGTGTTAGGTCGTAACACTGTTAGGTCGCGTGGGTTACTAAGTTGTTAGGTCGCAAGGTTTTATAAGTCGTTTAAGTGTTAAGTCGAATGGTGCTAAGTTGTTAAGTCGTCCAGGCGACTTAGGAGGGAGCGCGCGTGTATTAGGTCGTGTAGCTCGAATAAGTTAGGTCGCGCGCATGTTAAGTCGTAGGCTTGTCTGTTAGGTCGGAGTTGTTGGCTAAGGCTTAGGTCGGTGGGAATCTTAGGTCGTAAGTCGGAGACGACCTATGGAGTTAGCCGAGTTACGACTTAGGCAGTTTTCAGCTATAAATAGGAGGGGTTGTTCTCACTTTTTGGGATCCGGATTTTGAAGCGACGAAGTGCTGCCATTTTGAGAGCTCGACTTCTACACTTCTTCACTTCTTTTCTCCACTCTAATCTAGTGCTTCCTTCCATCCAAATCGAAGATCAAGATTGAAGATTCAAGAGCTTAGATTGAAGATCTTCATCTTTTCAAGAGAGATTTCTTCATTTGAAGCGGATTTGTGATAGATCTAGCTTAGTTCTTCGCTGTCCAGATCTGAAGTTGATATCTTTTGGATTGTTTAGGTGATTTGGTGAGTGGTGATTATCTCTCACACGGATCCAAAGGAGTATATCGGATTGTTGGCTCGATTTGGTGTTAAAATAGAGATTTCCATGCATTTTCTTCATCCTATGTGTAGATCCATATAGATCCATTGTTCATGATGATGTTACATCCATTTTATCATATGTTAACCTATGCAAGTTCATTCATCAAGTTTGTAGAGATATAATCCATGTTTTCATGCTTATTGGACTTTCAACTCTTTAATTACGAAAATGCCATTATTGTTATAATTGTCTACTTAGATCATATTTGAATGCTTGATTGTTTGGATTGATGTTTGATTTGATTGATTGTTATGAACTAGATGATTGATGATTAGATTTAGACCGAAGACGATTCAAAAGCTAAGGGAAAGGCTCTTGAATTGGGAAAGCTGCTCGTGGCATATGTAGCGGGATGATGAAGCTCTTATGCATAGATTTGAGGATGTGGTGATGAGATGAGGCTTTGCGAGGATGTAATGAAGCGAGGCGATCTTATGATGAAGACTTGGTCTAATCCATACGGGATCATTCCAAGCATGTTGATAACTCGGTGATATGATTCGAGTTGAGGATAATGAATGAATATGAGAATAGTCGTCGAGGAGGATGACTAGGAGGCTTGGATAGCATCGTTGTTGAAGGTTCTAGCATGCTCTAAGCAGGAGTACGTTTGGGCAGATTCGATAGTCCCAATGGCCAACTGTTGATGGTCGAGTACTCTGGGCAGATTCGATAGTCCTAGGCACGGGCTGCGACGACGTGCGGGAGTTATGTCTAGAACCGGGGTTTCCATTAGCCCTTGACGGACGGCTGAAAGAATGTGCCGGTCATTCAATTAACGGTGATATCGAAGCAATGATAACAGTGATAGCCAGAGTCATGGATGTTTGGTTGTATCGTCATTCGGACTCAAGAGCGGTATTTTCTGGGTGCTTATCTGATTTAGGCCTTGGTACTTGGAAAACATCGCCCTTGGCTCGAGTGATAGTAGCTTTACTTTAAATTGTATGCTCTGCTATGTTTGCTTCTATTTAGTGTGTGTCTGGGGGCTATCACTGTAGAATGAGGTTGGAGTGGGAGGGTTGTATTCCTATTCCTTTTCCTTTATGCTCTTTTGGTATGTTGTTAGTTAATCTACTGCTCACTAAGACTGTTTTCTGACTCAAGGCTTTATGTTTTAATTCTTATTGCCTTGGGCTGTTCGTCCATTTTGGGACGGGCAGACTAGGTAGCAGGTGACAGGTGCTGTTCTCTTCTCACGATGCTGATATCGAAGACGAGCTGGAGGGTGGCATATTATCTTCTTATTATATGTACTGGATATTCCGCTATTTGTATTCTCTGAGAGATATGTAGTGAGGCTGGATGTATTGACTATGTGGATGCTTGTATTCAACTATTATGGAGTTTTATATGATGTCATTTTGTTCTGTAAAGCTTCACTATACATATGTTCTATTGTATTTTGTCCATGCGCTGTGAGTAATACGATAGATTCTGTTGTTTTAAATCTTACCTTGACAATCGTCCATGGTCGCCTGACACACTTTACAGCGCTCTATCTCTAGATTCGGTGCAGGGGTCATGGGCGGTCGTCACACACTTGCATTCTCATCTTGTCGACATGTCTGCGTTGGACTCTGGTTTCAATGTGTATGATGTTGCATATTCACTTGATGTTACACACATGTATATATGTAATATCTGAACACTTCAGTCAGGTTTGGTTGCTTCATTTGCATTGATCTTGATTTGTTTTCATATTGCATTTGTTTATGTGTATGCTGTGCACTTGTTTGTACTGTCACTTTTGAATCTGACTATTTGTTAATGGTGTAGCTTGATTCTCTGACCATATGAGTCTGCACTGTGCACTGCATTCATACATGTTGTACATGTTATTACTTCGAGGCTATTGTGATGATGAAATTCTATTAACTGATCACTAATTTGTAATGGCTAATTTGTTGCTAATGCTCTGTTAAAAAAGATAAAAGAATTTATCTTTTTTATACATAATATTCTGATGGCTATTTTGTGTTTCGTTCTCTTTAAGTTTTCAGATTTCTAAATGACCATTACTTAAACAACTAAAAAAGATAAAACAGATTATCTTTCTATACTTTGAAAAAAAAATAGCCATCAGTACTACATAGTTACTCAACAAAAGGGTTTATTATACTTTTTGTGCATTATGATTCTTGAGCAAAATGATATTATCTTCATGAATATGTAGAAATAAATTTAGGATCCCAATTAATGATATTATTTTCATGAATGTAGGATGAAGCTAAACCAACACAGCAAATCTCACAAATGACTGAAAAAGAACATCTAACAAACTCAGATGACGAAGGAACAATTTCAGAAAAACTAAATGAAGCAAGTTATGATTCTGAAGAAATAAATATTGAAACAGATGAGTCAGATGATGTTGACAAATATGAGATTCAAAACAGACTGAAAAGACAGAAAAAACATCTGTACAGTGGAACATACAGATGTAATTTAGATGCTGTGTACAAAGTTATGATGACGGTAAAGGAAAAAACATTCTATCTTCAGAAGCAAAAAGTTATATCAACAAAACGCCATTCAAAAACTTTTTTAATATGTTTCTCACCAATGGCATAGAACGGCAAAACATACGGAAAAGTGCTTCAAATTTAGACCAACTAATTACTTCTTTCAGTATTAAAGAAAAAGCTTTCAAAATTGGAAACAAACTGCTGAAAATCACACCTGAAGAAGTTAGCCTTATATTTGGAATGAATTTATCTGGAGAGGATTTGTTTCCAATAACAACTTCAAATAAGGCCACAGCAATGGAAAGTTTTTCAGAGTTTCTGACTACAAATTTCGAAGAAAATGACATAATTAGCCAGAAGACAGTCACAAGAAGGTTGAAAAAAATGATAGAGGAAGAAAACGAGAATGAAGATTTAGTCAAATTGTTGTTGCTCTTATTGATTATTACCTTTTTCTTTCCTAACAATCAGAACTACATGCAGTGGGGCTTCTTACCAAAGCTGTTAAACTTAAAAAAATTGAACTTAATCTCTTGGCCGAGAGCAATATGCGAAAATGTCATGAAAAATGTTCAATAATACTATGCTAATCTAAGAAGCACACCTGGATGTACTATGGTCTTACTGGTATGATTTAAAAACTTTAAGCAAATATAAATAAATTTATACTAATGCTTTTTACAAAAATGTTAAATGTTAATGCTTATTTGCATGGTCTTATTGGCAGTATTGGTTTTGTGAAAGGACGCAAATCATCGATGAAAAAGAAAATTTGGAAAGCAAAATCCCAAGGATGAGAAAATGGGACTTGTCAAAATTAAAAGATTTGGACCTTGATGAAATAGACAATGATAAGGTATGCTACTTTTATATACATAAGTACATAATGATTTAAGTACAATTCAGTTTCTGCCCAACTCCACAGTTCATCATTAATTTTACCATGCTTAAAAGCTATAAAAGATAAAAACATTTATCTGTTAATGTAAATGAT
This sequence comes from Allium fistulosum, assembly GCA_030737815.1. NCBI lineage: Eukaryota > Viridiplantae > Streptophyta > Magnoliopsida > Asparagales > Amaryllidaceae > Allium > Allium fistulosum. The sequence goes on from CM060908.1 coordinate 599,955,651, forward strand.
TTAATAACAACTTAGGCATTACTTATATTTGATATATAGTTATACATATTAAACATTTTTCTTGATTTACTCATATTTAAATTTATTACAGAAAATATACAACTAAATTAAACCCTAGTTAAGAAAGATAAATGCATATATGTTTTTATAGAAAATGATTTAAGTACATAAGGAACTATATATATTTGTTGATAAACAAAATTATATGAGTACATATGTTTATATGTGTCTTATTTAATAGGGATAGTGTTCTAAATTTATGTAGTTTGTAGGTTATTTAATTACATATCTATATTTATACGTAACGACTATTGTGTGTGCATTATAGATTTTCCTGGTCTTCTCTCCTTCCCATATGAATGTGCCTGCATGTTGTTTCCATTTATCAAGTGTCTGAAATTTTCTTACCTGTATATTTTTAATAATTTCTGATTTCTAACTTCATAGAATTTCAATGATATTACATGTCCAAATTTAATTTCAAATACCTTCCATGCAGATTTTAAAGAAATTTGCAAATGTAACTAAAGAGGAAAAAGACTTTTTTTCAAAAAAAAAATATATTGGGTTGGAATATGACAAATAGGCTACGGACTGCTCTAGTAGCATAAAAGAGTTAGAGAGGAAAGTGAACTTTTTATCTGCTGAGATGAAAAGTATGGCAGAACAACTGAATGAGGAACAACATTCAAGACAACTGGCTGAACAAAGACTCCACAATCTTGAAATGAAACTTCAAAAGCTAGAAAATTTTGAAGAGCATAATGTGGAGAAAAAAAAAATGTTTCAAAGAAAAAAGTGAAGCTGAAAAAGGTACGAATAAAAGAAAGATAGTTGGTATGATGCATATAAATAGTTCTGCTAACTTTCCATGTTTTGATTTGATGAAAACTCAAGATTGCATTCTAGAAACCGAACATGGTTTAAAATCTAAAAATATCAAACAACATAGTCAAGAAATTGCTGTAGAAAATCCAATTGTTGTTGAAGATGTCATTTCTAAAGAACAAAAAAAGAAGAAGCAAAAGAATGTTGAAAAGTGTCCACTCATGAAGCATCTAACTGATGAACAGCAACAAAATGTGAAACTTTTTTTCAAAGTTTTGGGAGGAAACAAGTAAGTAATTAAACTACTTTTCACTCACACAAACTATATATCAACAATCTGTTAGATTAATTATTAGTACTGTTTTGGTTCTGTTTTAGTTTGGTCACCTATCAGTATATCTGTCAACTACTGTACACTCACACACTTGCTCAAAAATAAACAAAAACTAAACAAAACTAAAAAAGCTAAATTAATTTATCTTTAACTTTTAATAAATACTTCCATAAAGGCTTCTATTTTGTTTTACTATCAAATGCAAACAACATAGTACGTACTAAACTTAATTTCTTTTATTAACAACCATCCAATTTTCCAGCGATGAAGCATTTAGTTGTGATGATGAAAACTTCATCACCATAACAAAAATGATGATAGAAGACCTCCTCTATCAACAAAGTATTTGTGGTCAAGTAAGTACAACAAACTAAACTTTCCTTCATTATAATTTATATACTTTATCCATATTATTTTTCAAATGTAGATCATTGATTGGATTTGGTTCCGAAAAACAAAGCAACTAGAAAAAAGCAATAGCATTATCTATGTTAACACAACTTTGACAGTAAGTGAACTATATTCTCAAATTAACATTTTTTATACAACATAAATTTTCTAAAACAATTTTTTTTACAGAAAAACGCAACGGATGGAAGCTTGGAAAATATCAAGAAAAAAATGTTCAATCCTTTTATGAAAAGAACACTTTTAGATCCATTATGTTGCAACATATTATTCCCAATACATGGCAATGAACATTGGAGCCTGCTAGAACTAGTTGTTGGAGAATGCACTTGGAACCACTACGACTCTCTGCACTTGACCACGAGATCAAAAACCTGCAGAAGTGGACATACAAAATTTGTCATTAATGTGGTAAGTAAAAATACACAAAAAGTAAAAATGATAAATGTGTTTATATTTATTCTAATTTTCCTTCACTGTTTGCAGAAATCAGCAGTGAACTACCTAAACAAAGAGCTACAAGAAGAAGGGCACAAAACAATTCTCAGGAAAAATTCAGTGCTTAAAAATGTTGACTGTGCTCAACAAAGCACTGGGTAATTTTGAAGATAGTTCAAAATTTTATACAAAAAATCACAATACACAATAACTACCTACACACATATTACCAATTAGATAATATTATTTTCTCACATACTAGTATTAGATAAACATAATACTAATTACAATTCATTATCAAAATAAAGAAAAGATAATCTGTTTTATCATTATATTCAAAGTAATAAACTTCAGAAATATAGGTACGACTGCGGAATTTTTGTGATGATGTTCATGGAAAAAATAGCACAAGGAATGCAGACTACAGAAAAAATTAGTCTTGAACAAGTTAATGCATTCAGAGCACAGACAGCTACACAAATACTATCCGACGAACCATACTGCTGGCTTGACAAGTTTTGTAGCTCTTCTTCAGCCCATAAAAATGTAATGGCTGATGAATGAGATGATGAATTTGTAATGGGTGATGTTAAAAATTAGATAATGAATTTGGTGATGAATTTGTAAAGGCTGATACTAAATTGATCATAGATTTTAGGGAGTATATTTGAATTTACTGATGAATTACATGATGAATTTGTAGTAACTGATATTGAAAATTTGATGTGAATTTGTAGTAATTGATAGTGAATTTGTAGTAACTGATATTGAAAATTTGATGTGAATTTGTAGTAATTGATAGTGAATTTGTAGTAACTGATATTGAAAATTTGATATGAATTTGTAGTAATTGATAGTGAATTTGTAGTAACTGATCTTAAAAATAAGTTTCTACTGCTCTTTTAAGAAATATAAATCCTTTTATCTGTTATTGATAATTTATAGTTTTATATTTATTATTATGTTTTCTAATTCCGTTGTTCTACACAGCAAAAAGATGTAGTATGGGCTACTTTTCCTAGACAAGAAGAAGCTTTAAGATTTGTCCAAACACATGCAAACACTTACGTTTTTTGCTACCAAGATCATTTGACTGCACAAAGAAGGTTCCTTGTTTCTACATATGATGAGTTCTGGAAAAGGTACAAAACCATGAATCCTAAGTTACGCCACCATTATGAGGTTATTCAAGTCGGACTGCCTTGCCACTTGTATTATGATCTGGAGTTCAATAAAAAGATTAACACTGGAAAAAATGCCGATGAAATGGTAGATATTCTAATATATATCACCTTCAAACTGCTAAATGACAAATACAAAATCCAGGGAAATCAAGATTGGGTTTTAGAGCTTGATTCATCTACTGAAGAAAAGTTCTCTCGACATGTGATCATTCATATCCCAAATATTGCCTTCAAAGACAACTCGCATGTTGGAACATTCATCTCTGAGGTATGCTCACGTATAATAAATTTAAGAGTAAGTGATCCACAGTTTGAAAACCTGTACATCAAAAAAGATTCAAGCTCATCAGACAATACGGAGCTTCTTTTTGTTGATACTGGAGTTTATACCCGTAATCATTGTTTTCGTCTTCCTTTCTCATCAAAAGCAGGGAAGAATGCTTTACTCCTGCCAAGCGGACGCTTTGGATGTAAGAATCTGAATGAGGAACAAGTGTTTATCAAATCACTTATTTGCAGAATAGATGCTGATTTTGATAAGCTATTAGAGTGCAAAATGGATCTGGACTGTTGCAAAATTCTTCATTTTGAATCTGAGGTCAATGATAATAGCACCCACACCGAGGTAGATAAGTCATTACATGATTATGGAAGCAATATACCTAAGTCCTATTGTTCAGGAAAATCTCCCTTTCCAGCTTTGGATGATAAAATTTCATCTTTTGCCTCTCATGGAAATATTTCGGGTAAAATAAGAAGGTGGTACTGGTTTTCTGCACATGGCTACATAATTTATAGCATGTCCAAAAGTCGATATTGTGAACGAATTGGAAGAGAACATACAAGTAATCATGTTATGTACATTGTTGATTTCCAGAGAGGTGGCTACTATCAGAAATGCTATGACCCCGATTGTAGAGGCTATCGATCTCCAGTCCGCCAAGTACCATGGGATGTATTGTCAAACTGTTATGATATTGTGAACCAAGAAGGCAAGACTGTCTAGAACCAATGCATCTGTCAAATGAAATATTAACTACATAATCACTTCAGTCTATGTTGCTTTTGCATATTGTTAACTAGCAAGTACTTACACAATTGATTTTAAATTTGATAATGAAATTATGGTAATTGATAGTGAATTTGTAATGGCTAATGTTTTTAATGCTCTGTTAAAAAGATAAACGAATTTATGTTTTATTGACAGTATGTTTTGGGTAGAAATATACTAGTCATACTTATCTCCAGTTGTTCTGTTTGATTTGTATTCCTACTGCTGTGCGTGAAAATCGTGGATTTACAGATGATTTGGTTCGAAATGGGCTTGTTCCTATTGTCGAACCTGAGATTCTTGTTGATGGATCCCATAACATTGACAGGTTAGTTCTCTGTTAATTTTACTTGTTAAACAAAATCAATGGGTCAAAAGCAAGAATGCTACTGTTAATTAGCAATAAATCAGCTCATGAGAGAACATGATTTACCTTTTTATGCTGTACTCAGCACTCATTAATGAGAAAAACTTCATGCGTGAAATTCTAGCAATGGATCTAGCAAATTATTCAAATATTCAACTCAAAGTATTCATACAACAACCAAGTATTCATACAAGAACAAATCAAATACTTTGGACTAAAAAAATCAACTCAATTATTCAACTCAAAGTATTCATACAAGAACAAATCAAATACTTTGGACTAAAACAATCAACTCAATTATTCAAAAGAACACCCCCTTCTATTGTGTCCTAGTTTTTTACACTTTCCACATCTATTTTGCTTAGCATGAAAATCAGCCCCTTCAATCCTATTCATCCTAGGCCTACCAGCTCCACGAACAGGCTTAGGAGGAAGAACAATAGATGATTCTTCAGCTTCAATTGCTTCCTTATCAAAAGTTGGAATAGGATTGATCAAATGTGAATATGAAGCTAGATAATACTCAACAGTAAAGTAATTCTCAATATATTCATAAACAAAATTTCTGGTTAAAGAAATACACTTCAAAGCATGCACACAAGGAAAACCTGTCACTTTCCATTGATTGCAACTGCAAATGCGATTTTTAAGATCAACCTTTTGAGATGTCGGAGAATGAACTTCAAAAATATACCTACAAAATGTAAAATTAAAAACAGGTAAAATATATAAACAGATTGCATTTCCAAAAAAGGATTATTAGCACTATATATATTCTCTCTAATCTATCTAATAAATAAGACCCAATTCATGTGCAGTGAACTAATAGTGAAAAATAAGACTCATAAACCAAAAAAATTAACAATCATACTGTTCATATTCTTAAAGATCGCAGAAGCTATGCTATAAGGGAAGAAAAAAAAGGATAATGTATGTTTGCTCATGAATTCTGCATGTGAGCATTGCTCAATATTTCCATTATATATTTACTGCTAAGGTATAAATTTATAAACTTGAAAATATCTTGTCACAGCTTTCAGTTATACCAAAAACCATAAATACTATCAAAAATAAAACACTCATGCATGTGAATAAACCCTAAGCGTACACACTAATGCATCATACTCCTATGCACAACATTATTTTTTACCATAACAATATCTCAAAAATAAAACACCACAATGATACTTGCTTTATATTACTTCATCCTTACAGTATTCATATTATCATAAGCCTCAATGCAGACAAAGAGAAAATACGTAACAAGCGACACCAACAAAATGAAATCATAACATAGGCTACATAGCAGGTTGAAAAAAGATAAATGCATTTATCATTTTCTAGAAACTGTGAACATCATGTAAATAAATATAAATACATACCTAGATGATTTAGAAACACTCCACCCAAATCCTTCTTCCTTCAATTTTAATAAACGAGCTTCCATATTCAGACATAGCACACTAGTCCACTTTAATGCCTCTTCTCTACGATTAGACATTTGCATCATAAGTTTTACCCTAATTCCATCAAGACAAGCAGTAACAGGCAAACTTCTTTCATCCAAAATCCAAGAATTAAAACTCTCAGCTACATTGGACTTATTTTCACCATATTGCTTCCTCGGAAAAAACAAATCGGCCCAATAATCATATGGTTTGTCATTCAAATACTCTATAGCTTTGGCACCTCCAATTTCTTTGTACTTGGACATGGCTTTTTCAAACTCATGATGATTAGAAGCTATAGCACAACGCTCAAGTAATTGAGCTACCCAAACACCCCTTCCACTTTTCACAATGCTAGCAATATTATTTTGCATATGATGCAAACAATAAGAATGATGACTATTCGGAAATTTTTTTGGAACACTTAACAATAAACCCCAGTGTCTATCACTTAAAAAAGTTAATATTCTATCACAACTAAGAGCATTCTTTAGGTGATTCAAAAACCAACTCCAACACTCTTCATTTTCTTTGGGAACAAGAGCCATTGCTAATGGGAAAAAACCTGGAAAAAAAAACAAAAAAATAATAATTCACTGTTTATTAATGTACATTTGAAAATAATGCACTATGTTTGAAACAGTATTATCTAATAGTAAACAATCACATGAACACTATGCCCTTGGCCCAAATAAAAAAGGAAAAATAAATTTGCTAGAGACAATTCATTCTTTTTTTTCTTTTGTTTTTTAAATTTTGCTACTTGAATGTGTAGTCTATGCAGGAAGGGTAGAAATTGCAAACATATAATACTTAATTCATGCATACAATACAAAGACTTATATTTGAACTTCTAAAAGATATATGCTATTATCTTTTCTATATGCTGTTTAAATCATTTTTATACGTTATGTAAGAATTTCAAATAATGAGAAAAATGATAAATATGTTTAACATGTAGTAGTAACTATGATATATAAGTACGGCTTAATATGTTATTTAATTCTTTATCTTAAAAGATAAATGCATTTATCTTTTTTAACTCCTGTATACAGTAACATTTTGTACATCAAATTAAATAACATTAAATCTTTTACAGTATTTGTTCTGGATCAAATTTACATAAATTCATTTCTGCAATAATTTTACATGCTACGCCCTAACGCAAAATTGAATCAGTACTATATAACAGTAGACTAATCACTTAACCAAAATGCAGTATGAACATAACAAAATTCACTAGAACAATCACTTAAAGAAACAATACTATGTTACAAAAATTTATAACAAGGAACTAATGCACACAGTACAAAGTAAATACAACAGCCAAAAAAAAGATCAAAATCAGTACCTTGATTCCCATTTTTTGCAGTGGCAGCCATCAAAATACCACTTCGCCCTTTCAAAAAGGTAGCATCTAAAAACACCATAGGACGACAATAGCTGAATCCAAATATACAGGCCTCATAACATACAAAAACTCTCTCAAATTGATTAGTGTCAGAATCCACATCCATACTTGAATAACTATTTGGGTTATTTCTCTCCAATGCCTTCAAATACCAAACTAAATCATTGTAAGATTTCTTTTCATCGCCGTAAATATCATTCATAGCCAATTTCTTACCCTTATAAGCAAAATAATAGCTCAGCTCCACATCATAATCTCTTCTAAAACTTTTAATGATATCCTTCGTTTTTCTTTTTGGCTCATCACGAATTTGATTGAAGATTAGACTTTTCACAAGATCACTATTAATAGTTGGACTACCAAGTGAACAAAATCCACCACCACAAGTATGATTCAGCTGAATGTTTTTAACAAACAATTGGTCCAATTGCTTCAATTTGCAAGAAGCATGAATCCTAAAAGGACAACTATCTATAGCACATCGAACTGTCAATCGTTCTTTACAATTCTTAATATATTGTACTTTAAACCCATTCTTCAAACAATAAGCACTAACCGTTCTACGGAATCCAATAGCAGAATCAAACTGTTGACCAACCCCAGTAAAAAATTCCATATTTGAATTCTTCTTCAACAACTCATGTAAATCCTTTTGTTGAGCAAAACCAGAATCTAAATCATCATCAGTTATATTATTACTTGACTCACCACCAACTACTGAACCAGACTTGCTACTTTCAACAACAAAATTATCCATTGAATCAATCTTCAACCGTAGAAAAAATACCAAAAATTCTTCCTTTTTAAACCAAGACAAACACAATACAGCTTGAAGATCACTATCCGTTTCAACAAAGGTAGTCTTTGATTCTCGAATATAAAAAATATCAAAGCATAATGGACTAAAATTAATCCACTCCTCGCAAATCCTATTCCTAACAGAACAAATAGAAGCATCCAATCCAAAACGAGCACTAAAACAATTGTTATTGAAATCAAACACAACTATAACAGATGAATCACACCTGCAAAAAAAATGTAAACAAAAAAATAAGTAGGTGAAATTGATTGCTTGGCAAATCGCTGTCAACTGTAAACAAAAAGAATAATTGCTTTAATTTGAAGCATGAATCCTAAGAGGACAACCATCTATAGCACATCAAACTCTCAACTGTTCCTTACAATTCTTACTATACTATACTTTAAAATCATTCTTCAAACAATATAAGCACTAACTGTTCGACGAAATCCAAGAGCAGAATCAAATTGTTGACCAGATCTTAATTAATATATGTAAAAATGTTTTACTACATCAGATCTTAATTAATATACGCCAGATCCTTTTTAGCCCAGTATTCAAAAAAAGATAAAACCAATTATCTTTTGCATAATACTTTACATGCATCAATATTGAATTAAAAAGGACAATATCATCCATATTAAAAATCACCGGTGCATCCTATAAATTAACTTTCCCATAATAGATTTTATGTTCTTCCAAAAAGCATTGTCGGAACTAAATAAGAAATCAAGAACTAATTGTCACATTCAGTATCAACCAAAATTTCTTTATAGACAATAATTTGTCAGCGAACAGCATAAAATAATAACATAAAATAATGAATTTTTATCACAAACAAACAAAACAGATCCTTAAAATCAACAAAAATAAAAAACAGTACCTTTGACCACCATGATCCATTAACTGATTGCTTGAACTTCGAGTTTCAGATCCCATAGATAGAACTAAAGAAATCAAAGAACAAAATCATAAACAGCAATCGACACTTTCTTCCAACGTGATATGAAATCTTGAATGTAACCAATCCGATTTGGGCAAATCTCCTGATCGATTTGGGAAAAACGCGCCTCCCTGATCGATTTAGGAATATCGCGCCTGATCGATTAACAGAAAATTGCATTCGATTGATGAAAATCACACATGATCGATGTGAAAAAATCGCGTCTGATCGATTTTGAAAAACAGCGAGACGTTTGGATTTGAGAATGAACTGAAAGTCAACCGTATTTGTGTTTTTGTCCTGGAAATTTATTATTTCAAACTCGAGTCCTACATAATAATTGGACCAGGATACAAGGCCCTCCTCGGTAATTTCCACTTAAATAAATGTTATTTTATTAAAAATTATAAGTTAAGTAATATCCAAATAAATGATTTTGAAAAGTGAAATAAGTTTGATAAGTTAAAAATGATAAAAGTTGAAGATATATTGTTTTAAAGTGTTATAATTAACTTATAAAAGAAATTGTAGCGTTTCAGAAATGCTGTGATTTTAATGTACTGTTTTCCAATCTAATAATATAATTACTGTAACACTCCAGAAGTGCTGCTGTTTCTGAAATAGAACTGTTTTGAAATAATAATATAGCTACTGTAATACTTTATAAGTGCTGTTGTTTCTAAAATTGAACTGTTTTTGAAATAATAATATAGCTACTCTAACACTTTATAAGTGCTGCTGTTTCTGAAATTGAACTGTTTATGAAATAATAATATAGCTACTGTAACACTTTATAAGTGTTGTTGTTTCTGAAATTTCAATGTTTTTGAAATTGTTATAATTGAATGAATGAACTTAGAAATGCTACAATTTTGGAAATTGAATAATTGATTTGAAAGTATATTGACTTCATATTTAATGGTTCAAATGAATATTTTATGATTTCAAAGTGTTATGAAATTTCAAGGTTTGATTTCCAAGGCGTTTGATTTTTAAGACTTATGATTTTGAAAGCATTATAACTTTGGAAAGTGATATGATTCTTGGAATGGATATAATTGAAGGGAAAATGGTATTGTTTTGATATGGTTTAAATAAATATGTTTTGATTTGAAATATAAACCATTTTGGAATTTATAACCACGGGTTATAATAATGATTGGTTGTTAAAGAGATCGGGATCGGATATGGACATACTCTCTGTCGATACCGAAAACCACTTTAACAACTGTGTACGCGGTGGAGATTCCATAATGAAGTAGGATGGTGGCGATGATTCCTATTGATGTATATACGTGGACCCGACTGCCGTGAGTTGGCATAAGGTGGCTAAAACAGGAGCGATTAACGGGTCAATGAGGTAGCTCCTCTGATCGGACACATTCCATCGTATACCATTCTATTACTTTATGATTGATTTGATGGCCATCCTCGATTTTTGATTTGGGAGTGTGTTCCGAGGTGGGCGGTAGTGGCTGTTATGCGTTACCACCAGTCCGAATGCATAATTGGTATATCTACCCTGGCATTGCCTCGTTGTGCAGTGTCACCTACCATAGCGAGCTTTACTACGAGTTTGGTTTTTGTGCCGTAGCCTGTGGACTATCTTGTTGAACTCTGTTATATTCTATATAGTAGCTTCATGAACTACTATTCTTTGTTTTCCGCTGCATTATTGTTATATTACTCTGTGTCTGTGATTCTATGATTATTTATTTACTGTATATATTGAGTTTTGCCAAATTTTAAATTAACAATCTGATATTTTGAGCAATTCAAATCTGACATGTATGGATGCGAATGGTTGAAAATTTCGGGTCGTTACAATATTGTAGAGTCAATAATTTTAAATGCTTAATTGACAACCGAGGATAATATATTCTTGACATTGATTAAAAACTTATAGTTTCTCTTTGATGTGTGAGAATTCTTATTAGAAAATCTAATGCAATGTGTTCGTTTAGGTTAGGTTAATTTTATTTCATCCCATGTAATTATTTTTTATCTTTGGATCATATCCAAATCTATTTTACTACCAATAATTTTTCAAAGAATTCATTCGCAACAAAGTTGATATTTCTTGAAACAACAGTTATTTCTAAGTGCAATAGAATAGGTGTTCATAAACACTTTATGAATTTCCTTATTTATAAAACTAATTTTGTTTTAGTTTATGATACTTCCGTTCATAACATAAGTTAGTCATACAATGATAATCGTTTCCAAACTCCTATTTGGAGAGATTCATACAAGATCCCTCACGAACAACTATTACGTACAGTCTTTTGACTCGAACAACCTGTCAGCTCCTTAGCGTAAGATATGTTGGGGTTTCTTATAAACTCTTTATCTTGTATCAGTTTTTAGACTATGCATTAGATAAAATTAATTATATCCTTATATAATACTCTTAAGTATACTATCTTATAGAAAGAAGCTAACTCAACTTCACTCACCATTAATCATACTTTGTTCAATAAAGTTTGATTACTCTTTATTGATACATCATTATGTATCATAGGGAGGAGTGACTTTTGAGATTGAATCTTTATTCGTGTTATGGTACGTTCAGAACTCTTTCCAATGAGCTCACCTATTCGATCTGATTGAATCAAATCAATTGCACATTATTTTATTTACTTCTGTTTTATACCCTATGAGCTTATCATTGACGCACTACATGTATATCAAATACACATGTCCATGTCAGTGATAACTCATCGGTGAATATAACGAAGTATATGGAACCATTTTGGTATTAACAGACTTGCGATTGCATACATCACTATGTCTCAATCTAAAAAGTTCATCAACTCTTGTGATGCTCCCACTGAATGGGTGCGTTGCACTTAATTGTTTGAAATATAATTAATCAAATTACTTCTCAAAACTATGGATTAATCCATAATTTCAAAATAACTGCAAATAAATTTAGATGCTTTTGTATTATTCAATACACTACAAATACTAGTATTACAGTTTTATTTTATAATGAATATTCATAATATTCATACTGAAATAAAACTATTTCTATTTTTTAGTCAATATTGAAAATAATTATTATTTCATAAATAATGTTTGGTACGTTTTACGAAAACAGTTTTCATAACTTGATGCGATCAATAATTGTTATATTGCATGCCCTACTATTTCCACCATCACTACAATGGCATATGAAATAAGAAGATCCATTCAACCACTAAATATAGGTTATTTATTTCGTTTACTGTAAAGTTTATAGTTGAAAATTTTCAGATCCAACAACTTAAATTCCAAGAAATAAACCTTATAGAAATTAATTTTCTGTATGAAAATACATTTCAGAATAGAAATCATATTTCTCACTCTAGTGTTAAGTATCTGTTATTACTTTACAATTCTCTCGATTTCGAATTTCTTTATAAAGCAAAAGTGATCGTTCACTCTCTTCATCCCAATTGTGCTTTATGTTACATCCATACTTATACATTTGATTTCCTTTCCAAACGGCTGAATCTTTCGAAGGAATCCTTACTACAATACCATAATGAACCCTTTACAAAAGTGCACTCGATCATCCTTAACATCAAGGACATCAAATATGTTGCATTTTACAAAAACTGATCAAATCGACATTTCAAAATTCGAGTCCTTTGAACTATCTTATAGCCTTTGGTTCAGTGTTACATTTAACACAACAAGATCATTATTGTAATCAATCATATTGAATACACAATCTCACACTATAGTCTACTTGCTTATTTCAATGAACTAATTTCATCAAGGTTTAGTAGATTATGAATTATGACCGTTCACCATATAACATTTATATGTGATCGTATATGGATCAAATATCCATATTCTTGTATTGCTTTTAGAGTTAAAAATTCATTGAAAACAATACACGGTCTTGAGCAAGTAAAAAATTCATAAGTGACCAAGTTACGAACATATTTAATGGTTGTATAATTAGATGCTTGCATGAGTCAACATGCAAAAGTTTATTGGTAAGTATATTGTATATTTCTATTTGTCAATGTTAATTCAGTTCATCTGTATATTTTAATAAATAAACATTTTATCGGTTATATTAATTGCATAAATTTATTTATGTAGATTATTATAATTTTATATAGCAGAAGTTCTTATGATATTAGAAAGGTTAAATGTTACCATTTCATTTTTCTTATAAGGCTCCCACTAGTCTTGTATGTTTTTCCAAACTCTAAGACAAAACATAGAAGTCTTTTGACTTCACTGATGGGTGTTAGAATTCATCTGTCTTGGGATTCTGACCTTGAGTTTGCCCAACAAGTCATACTCCCATAAACGATGGATAACCCCTTATCGATTATATGACATACAGCTCCTAACCCATGATTCATTGTCCTAATTTTATTTCGGCCTTGAGTTTTCTTAAAAAATCGAAATGAAATTATTCACTTATACCTACCATATCACGACGTCCTAAGTATAACATATGTACTTGGAGTTTTCTCAACAAATACATATAGTTATCTTACCTTGTCTATTAAATATATTAATAGTATTACACATAACAACTCTTGCTTCAGTTTGCTCAAAAAAATTAATAGTATGCAAGTAATTTGTTAATACACACACACACACACAATAAAGGACAACATTACATTGAAGATTCATGATCTTTAATATATTATATTGAAGGATATTGACTTATGGAATAATGTATTTCTTATGAAACACCATCGTGATTCAAGTGTCAGACACGTCTGGAATAACGATATACGTACATTTATGTATTATTTATTCCATACGTCTATTTAGTGTTTTTCAATGTTCCACCTTTAGTTTATACATTTATATTATATGAGTTTTATTATTATATAACATTTATATTTTAATTAGCTTATATAATAATCTTATGTATAAATTATATTAATCAAATCTTATTTAATTAATTAACTCTTTAATTAATTATTTATTATTCAGTCTTAACATATTGTATTGAATATTTATATACTATAACCTTTACAGTAATACACATATATCATATATATATGTATGTATTTTAATTTTATTAATTAACTTTTAATTAATTAATTTAATCAAACACTTATAATTAAATTTTATTAATTTTATTAATTTCAAAAATTATTTTATATACATACATGTGTATTTATACTATCTTAAACATTTCAAGACAACATAACATATATTACTATATATTATACATGCATATCTGTATATTATTTAATTAACTTATTTATTTAATTTAATTATTTTATTAATCTTGTTAATAACATTTAATTTTGAAATTTATTTATATTTAATTTCAAACAATTTTGAAACTTTTTATTATATGATAGCTTTTTTTTAAAAACCTAGTCTGGAGAGTAGAGCTAGGGAATTCGATCGACCTACCCTGACTGGCCCCCTGTTTAAGCTGGGTTCTTGTAGAGGCACTTTTTGATTCCGACGCTTTCACTCATTTAAGAGATTATTACATGCCCCCACAAATAACAAGCGGCTAAAGTGAGGCCACCAAGGCTCAAACCCTCTCTTGCTTGCTGGGAAGCTAGGAACCCTTGCCGACCCTACTATAATTATGTATATATCTTATTATAAATTTAACTCTTAAATTTAAAATCTTATGGTTTAATTTTCAAAGAATTGTGAAAATTCGTCCAAGGATCAACTTAAATTAGGCTTACATATCTGTTCAGGCCAGGTGGTAGCCATGTAGGGGAAGAGTACTTAATTACCCAAACTCAATCCTTCAACATGACCATTCTAGACACCCTACTATTTGGGCTGTGAGCTTAATTAATTAACCTTAACATGACTAATTTAGACCTCATAAGGTTATTTGGCTCTGACACCATTATTGAAATGGGCCAGCCCGCAGCGGAAGAAATAGGCGAATATCAATTTTTTTATCATTTTGGATCTTTATTGGGCCTATAAAGTCTAATTCATTTAGAACTTTTCTTAAATTCTTTTAAATAAAATCATTATTTTATTTAATTTTATAAATATAGTTTTCCTTTATAGTGTTTTATATTATGTTTGAATATGTGCATCATAACATATATTTGTGTTCGCGCACGTGCAATTTAATAGAGTGTGCATGGTTTGACATGCCCGTGTATAAGCACTGAGATTTACACTACAATGGACATGTTAGCCCTTCTAGTATTCTATGTGCTGTCTAAATGAATGTGTGCGTGTGTGTTTGTGTGTGTGCGCATCAAATATTATATATATTTATGTAAAATTATGCATAAGTAACATATAATCCTATAAATATGTGGAAATATCAATTATAATAATTTATATAAAATATTTAAGAAGTATTTAGGCAAATGTTCATTTTTATTAAATAACAAAAATCATTTAATAATTAATATATTATAATTTAAAATTTTTTTTATTGCTGCTACAAACCCAAGAACAAAAAAAAATTAACTTAATTTTAAACATTTATAAATATATGAACACACGTGCACATACATAAATATGTACATATACATATATATTAATAATTTTTTAAATAATACATATTGACTTTAAGCTCATGGCAGAAAAAACTTAATTTTTTTTCGATTAAAAATAATTTTTAACTAAATAATTATAAAATAATCTAAAATTGATTTAAATTAATTATTAAAATTATTAAAAAAATCATTTCTAAAATTTGAAAATTATGTAATAGTATTATGTAAAATTTTATACTTAATTTTGAATTATATTAAACATATTTATTTATATACACGCATAATCAATTTTTAGTTAAATAAATAGTTATATATTAATAATTAAATATAAAATAAATATATATTAAAATTTAGTATTCTTTGCTGCTAAATTATTATTATTCTAAAACAAAATTTTTTAAATTTTTAAATGTTTATTATATGATTTTAATATGTAAGATATAAATTGTTAATTAATAATATCATATATAATATTATTTAATAATAAAAAGATGTTTTTTAGGCCATGAGTTTAATACTAGCATGTATACACATATAGTTGCACTAATATATCTAACTATCTAGTATATGACATAACGTTGATACACTAGATTTGTAGTATAGTTTAACAACCTACAATATAATGCAATAACAGATAATAATATTAAATAAATCAATAAATTAGTTGTGTATCTTTCACCAAAGCCTAAGGTTCGCACACTGAGATGTTGAAATAATCTTCTACAATCTTATCATAATCCAGAAGGTGCTAGCTTTGAATTGTGACTACCGACTATCATATAGCTTTGATTTTATTTGATTTGATGCTTGAAATTTTGGAGGAGGGATGGTTGTGGTTTTGACCAATAATAGGTAAGAATGGAAGCTGTAAAAGCAATCTTAGAATGAGGGTTATGCATAATCCTTACATAGAGGAGAGACTAAGAGAAAATGTAGGGTCTAAATCCTTATTTTTCTCCTACACATTCTCTATCTTTTAAAACATCAAAACCCTACCCTTAAGACCACCATATAGCCAGCCATGCCATGATCTAATCATGGCCGAATATCTCAATCCCGAACAATATTTATTTCATTTAAATCTAATTTAAACGCTTATTGATAACGTATATTGATTAATATATTTATAACTATTATAGAAATAATTTTTAATATTATTCAACTTATCAAATAAAAATTTATAATTAATATTTCATATATATTAATTTATCCAATTAATTTATAATAATTATAAATTAATTCAATTAGTTTATACCAATTATAAATTAATTAAATCATATAGTCAAAGGATTATTCAAAGTTTCGGTGTGACTTTTAGATGCAAATTTGATCAGCAATTAATATCGAACAATTTGAATATTAACGTTTACACGTCTCTTAGTTGGTGGTATGACATTTTTGCCAAATTTATCGCTTACTTGGTTTCAATAAAATCCAATTTTACTTTGTTAAGCATTAACCAATAGCAACGATTACTTACACCAATTCTCTTCGTCAAAACTATATCACTTTGAACTTATGGAATATGGCTACAGTCAAAATCCTAATTCCAAATATCATTCATATTAAGTCCTTGGTTCAATAATAAAATTATTATTAACCGAACTGCTCTGACCAGAGACTTTGACTTTAAGTTAACTTCAGTTGATAGTGATACTAACCTCATATAACTAAGGAGACGAATCCTTTCTATAGTGATTTACTTCTAGTGCTTTCACCTGACCCAACTATAGTCGTTCGATGGATGCCATGCCATGATTTACTATAATCAAAGCGAGACTTTCATATTGAAGATTAATAGTATTCTGACGGTGAGAGAACTATCTAATTTTGTCACATCGATATTTTCTATTTGACATTAGTCATATTAGCCAACTGAAAACTATTGATTGAACTTTTTTATAGTTATCCAATAACTATTAGTACGTAACCACTTGGTACCACCCAGTAGTCATGAATAATACACTGCCCAAAATTTGGAGAGCATTACGTACTCTAGTCTCAAAGGATGTATCAATATCTAGTCTCAATATATCTTGGCTAGGAATATTTAAAATAGTATGTTTAATTTTATTATGATAAATTACTCATGCTTACAATGCTTTGTAACTACTATCATAAAACACACCATTTATGGATTTTCTATTAAATATATTTTCAATTAAATTAATTAATTAATATAACACATTATAACAAGTATATAATAGAAAGAAAACACATTTTGTTTTGAATAAGATTGACTATTGAGTTAGATATACGTAACAATTACATAATTATCCCTAGGGTATACCCATAACTCTATCAACATTATATGTTGGAGAAAGGTTTTTTATACACAGACCATAAGTCGCTAAAATATTTACTCTCAGAAGGATTTAAATATGCATCAACAAAGATGGTTAGAATTTCTAACTGCATATGACCTGGAGATCCAATATACTCCTGGAAAAGGAAATAGGGTAGCAGATGCTCTTAATAGGAAACATCAGTCGGTAGTATCAATGATATTGGTGGAATGGAAAGAGTTGGAAGTGTTATCTTTTTGTAATCTTCAATTCAAACGAGTAGAAGATACGGTAACTATGTTAGTAGGTCTAGACATTCGACTAAGCTTACTCGATCGAATTCAAGCTAATTAAGGAAAGGATTCGATCTTAGCAAATCGAATCAATAAGTTGAAGAGTTGAAACGCGTCAGAAGATTGTGGAAAATTCAAACTAGACGTTAATGGAATGTAAGATTTAATGGAAGGTCATGTGTTCCTACTATAGCCAATCTAAGAAAAGAAGTTATTGAAGAATGTCATCGATCTCTATTTTCTATACATCCTAGAGGTACAAAGAATTTCAATGATTTGAAATGAATGTACTTTTGGAAGGCATGAAGAAGGATATCAGTGAGTATGTATGTAACAATCCTAGTTGAGACACTCTCGAATAAATATTTTTGAAATATAAATATAAATAAATGATGGGTTTTGAAAGGGAAAATGTTGAGAAATTGGGAATTTTATATTTTTGGAATTTATAATCGAACATTTTCATAAGTAAGGATTTTATAAAATAAAATCAAAATGAATATTTTGGAATTGACATTACTATTTTTAGTAAAGGTAAAATAATGGAAATTTATAAAATAAAGTTGAAATGAAAATAAAAATGAAAACTACGAATTTGGTATTTTTTTTGATTTAATTCTTAAAGGTTGGTAAATTTACTTACTTTAAAATAGGAAATTGATAAGATTTGAATTTTTATAAAGAATTAATTTTGTATAAATAAAAGGATATTGAGTAGCGAAATGATGTTAAAATTCATTGGGTGGAATTTATATAATATACAATTGTATACTGTATTTTGTATAGTGTTAAAAGCAAAGTTTTGATAATTTAAAAATGTAAAGAATGTTTTTTTCCTTTTTAGTAGAAAATCCATTTCCTAAACTAAAGATAATAAAAATAAGCATAGTAAAAAAAATTTATATAACTTTTCGAAATAATTGTCTTTATATAAGAGAAAGGAGTTTTAAATTCTCTATGTGAATTGTATAATTTTATATTGATATATACATAAAACGTAGAAAGATTTATTTAAGTAATATTTTTGGTTTGGGTAAAATTTTAATAATTAACTTGGCTCAAATAGAATAAGAGAAAGGTATTAATTCCCCTGAGAAAATTCCTGATATGTTCATTTCTATCAGTGAAACAAAGCACAAGTCCTTAATTCCTTTCCTCTTTCAAAACCCTAAAACAAAAATCCATCAAAAGAATTAAATAAATTCCAAAAAATTCCTACCAAATTAAGGAGTGTTTGTCAACCAGTATTATGTCTCTAGGAGCTTCTAATTTTATATTTTTGGCAGTTTTGAAGCCCCTTCATTTCAAGAAAACAATTGTTTTGGTGGAGTAGGGCAAATGAAGAGTTTTTGGCCAACAATTGGACTATAGTGAGTTTTTCGCTAACAATTGGACTAAAGTGCATTTTGGCAGCTGAAAATAGCTCTAGAATTTGTAACCACCGATCATCCCTACCGGTACACTGGTGGCCTGATCATAGGGCTATTCTAGCTCCAAGAATGTTTGCATGTGTGTTTTATTTTTATATTTTTTGTTTTATTGTTTCTACTTGTTTTTTTAAGTAGTTTGAAGTTCACCTTTAAGATCCTTGTACCCTATAAAATCCATATTGAAATATATTTTAATATTAATGATTATTTCTGTGAATTCTTATTTTATAATATATATATATATATGTATATGTATATATATAAACCTTTAAAACTTATTTCTAATTGCTTAAAATTCCCTGTAAATTATTATTAAACTTTAATATAAATATGAGAATGTTTTATTAAAATGGAATTCAAGTTTATATAGTTTATAAAAGCTATTTTATTAAATTAAATCTACTTAAAGAGTATTTTAAAGACTTAAGAAATTTTAAATATTTTCAAAAGCTTGATTTTCAAGGTTTCACTACACCAGAAAAGGCTTTTGGTAGCGTTGAAAAAACGCTACTATAACCTATGATAGCGTTTTAGAGAACGCTGTTATACGACATGCAACTAAAAGTCCACAACTTTTTGTTGCGTTGTAATAAACGCTACCAAAAGTCACTTTTAAATGCAACTATAGGTGTTTTCTGTAGGATTTAAAAAACGCTACCAAAAGTCGCTTTTAAATGCAACTATAGGTTTTTTCTGTAGGGTTAAAAAAACGCTACCATAAGTCTTCGTTTTTTGGTTGCATGCTTTTTAAAAATTTTCAGTAGCGTTTTTAAAATGCAACTATATGTTTTTTACATTTGTTTCTGTAGCATTTCTGAAACGCTACTAAAAATTATTGTTTGTTTGGTAGCATATTTTAAATGCTACTATTTACAGTTGATGGTTTATACCATTTCCAGCAATCGCTTATATACTATTCATATTAAAACGAACGATCAATCGCATAATTTTCATATATTCAAACAAACAATTAAATCACATAATTAGCATATACAAACAATCAATCATATGATCATCATATTCAAATAATTGCAAAAACATGCTAATCTCACAATCAAATATAATATCCATAATCAATTTGATAGTAGTTTTTCAACAAAATAAGTCACATACTACAAACATTCACAGACAAGTTTCCACAAATGGTACTAACAAAATACGACAACATATATAACAATTAAATTCATGTTCGTTGCTTGATTACCAATAGTTCTTTGTTGTCGACAGTCTTCGCTTCGAAATAGCTAATTACCTGCAAACGAGTTTAACAATCAATAATAGACTGTCAGCAAATATGAACCATAGGTCAGCAAATATCAGCAAATATGAACCATAGACTGTCAGCAAATATGATACATGCAAGTGGAGGAAGTGGAGGAACTAGTGGAACTTCTCACCAGTCTGATTCTATTGATGGCTTTCCTTCTGCTGCTAATTATAAGTAGTCAATGACATTATTTGTATGTGAGGTAGTGAATGTCTGTGTGTGAACTTCAGTGGTTTCTGAGGATTGAGAAAACAAGTTTAAGTATTGTATTATGAGGACTTCTCTGTTATGGAATAAAATTGGCTACTGACTGTTGCCTCTTTGTAGCATCAAAAGTTGGATTTGTCTACAGCAAACTTCCATATCATGCATAGATACATAATTTTTTTGTATAAGGGTTATGTTAACTAACCATATTACCCACTGATTACAGTATAAAATATATTAATGTCTGTTCGTTGGGTACACATAAAAAATGCCTGGGCACATGGGCAACGTGCAAAGAACCAATATTCTTTATATTTTGTACATATTGATTAGGTAAAGATTTGAAAACCTTAGTTACATCATTTTTTTAAAGTGTCGGGTAAATTGCTAACACCCTCATAAGTCTGGCATTGTTCTACTTATGAAGGCTAAAATTCACTGTTCAAATTCCTTATTTTTATGCATTATTAGTTCACACACATCAAATGTGTGATAGTTTAATACAAGATCTTAGCATTATTTGAACAAAATACAGGCCCAGGAATCAAAACAAGAAAGAAAATGAAAACTGTATGAATTTTTTGCACTAGAAAGGAAGATTGTGGCTTAACTTAAGCAATGTCCACTTCAATTCAATTTAGGGACCGTTCTTGGGCTACCCTTACCTATCCAATATAACGTTCATGTGCATTGTAGTGATGATTGCAGAGTGCTACTGTGATGGCAATACACATGAGTCATTTGGCAGATGGACTGCAATTGTGATTGCATTCACAGGTAGCTCAGCAATATACAAGCTGTACAAGATTAAAATATAAATTTATCCTTCTTTTTTCTTTTTTGAAATTTGGTAACCGATGTGCACAATCTTAAGCCATAGATAGAACCTTAATGTAAAGGCATGTTGTTTCATACTGATGTTTGGTCTTTTTAGTCAACCAATATTTTTTGGATTTAAAGAAAACACACTCATTATATTTTTAACAAACTTAACCTATTATATAATTATTGTTATTACATAATATTTTGTTTAGATAATTATGTATGTATCATAAACAGGGTGTAGCACCTCACTTTAAAATTACGTACAAATTCTGCTCACTTTGAAAACTAGGTTTTTACTTTATATCTAATAAGAATGCCAAAGTGCTTCTTTATTTTGAATAAGATCAAACAACATGCTCATAATCAGAAACCCATGGATGCTGGTCAACTTGATTTAACATGTTTACCTAAATATTGATACATGTCACTCATCTTAGCATTATATTCTTTATCACCTCCATGTTTTCATTTAAAAGATGGATATCAACTCATTGTTGATAACCTCCAACTTATTCTTCCTGGACTAACTCCCGCGAGAACTATGCAATATGAGGCCTTTTTACTTTGATTCAGATGTCAACTCGATATATAATTATGTTTAAATTTCTATGAATTTGAGAATTAAAATAAGTCAAACTATACAAGAAAACAACTGGGATTCTATCATCATATTAGTTTTGAACCAGAAACCCGACTTTCATGATGCTTAGAAATATGGCAAAACAACAAGGGCCTAACACATTAGCATATCTAGATAAGTTAAATCAAAACCAGATATATAGAAAGAGCCTTGTCATTTTAACATACAGCATACCCTTAATAAATTAATTAATGATACGATTAATTTTCACATCCAGTATATCCTTGTCGATTATCTGTAGCACATAACTATTCATTAATTAATGATACAATAGTATTAAACTACAAACATCTTATTTTGAAGCAGAAGCAGAATCATATTGCAATTTCAAACCATAGAAATTTCAGAAACCATACCTAACAGATTTGTAGATTCAGGCGTGAACAAAGCAGAAGGGAGACGAAGTGGATGGGAGCCAATCGACCAGGTAACGTGATGGGAGCTGTTACAAGAAGTAGTGTGCTAGGACGGTGGGGTAATGGATTGGACGAATGAAATGAGCGATAGGAGGGAACTTTGTTGAAAGAGGGAAAAAAATTATCAATGGAGGGAAAAAGAAACCGTGGAGGGAAATAGGAGGAAAAAACGTGACAAGTTTTCTATCGGTGTAAAGTAAGGCGGCAACCCTAAAATTAAACGAAAAAAAAGAGAAGGTAGTATTTGTTGCACTTACACTACAAACGCTGCCAATAATTGCAACCAAAAGTAGGTTTTCTTGTAGTGTTTGGACCTTACAAACACCTTTTTAACCATACGATAGAAATTAAGAACATTAGAAAATACAGAACTCTTTTCAAAAAGTAATTTCACTTGTAAAGTATATATTTAATAAGAAAGGTTTCAAAAGTATTTGCTGAAGGGCATATTGGTTATAAAAATGTATTTTAAAGATAAGAAAAGGTTGTGAAATATTCGAATGAGTTTTAAAATATAAACCCCCTTTATATATAATTTGATTTGGAATTGATCTATATGGATTCATGTGTAAAGTTTCATATTACGATAATTTTGAGTAAATGGTTAGTAATACCAAGTGGTATGGGACCTTTGGTAATGTTTTCCCGATTACTTTCTTGACAACTCATAAGGAATATTTGATTGTATTGGGTTTTATTTCTATATAATGAGGATATTAAATAAATGAATTAGTAATACCAGGTGGTATGGGATGCTCGGTAATATTTTCCCCATTATTCTTTGGACTCATGTATGCTTTATTTGATGAGTGTAGTTTACAAGCTTTTAGTACGCATATTAGTAACACTGAGTGGTATGGGATGCTTAAGTAATACTAGTTAGATTACTGTTTATGAGTAAATGTCACTTATAATTTGTGGTACGTTAGGCATTTTGAGGGAAATTGTTTGGAGGTTATTTTTGTTTGAGTTGGTAGTCGAGAGTGTTATCTCCCCAAGGACCACATATTGAGAGTACATATGATTTACGGAGAATTCTCAAAGGGCTTACTAGTGGGAGTTATCATTCCCTTAGACTAGTAGTCGAGAATACACACACACACATATGCATACACATACATACATATACATATATACATACATACGAACATATTATGTTGTTAGTTTTGGAATCATCTAGGACTAGCGAATTAAGAGTTTCTAATTTTATAAGGATCGATCGAGTCGAGAGAATTGTTATGTATTAAGAATCTACGTCTTTGGGTCCACGCCACTATGTAGAGCGCGTGAATAGGGCCGCTAGATTGTCTAATATCCATCCAACGGCCTGATTGTGGGGTTGCACACCTGATCCGTGATGTTAATTTTCGGAGTTTGTAGGTTGAGAATTATTACTCTCACAAGAGTAATCACCCCAATGTCACTTAAGGCTAGCAATATGTTACCAAGGGCGAGTAGGAGAAGTGACCACTACATAGCATAGGCTTGCGATATGTTTATGACATGTAAATGGATAACTAGGGTCATGACTCTAGGAGTAACAAAGGGACTATAAGAAATATGCTACGACCTTCAGCATTTTTTAGGGCATTACTTTGTGTTTGTTATTCACCTTTCTTGTACGTAAGGTAGGTTCATTTGATCACCTTATTGATTTGTAACCTCATTAGAGAGATAATTTTTACTATTATTATCGTCATTGAGTATAAATTACATTAGAGACTTGCTATGTGCTCGTCTGTCACTTTAGATAACACCATCTTGAGACCTGTTGAGAGCATGTATTTTATTTGAGTTTAGGAATTTGATTTGTGCATGTTTGTTATGCCCTTATAAGAGCCTATGGCTGAGACATATTTTAGTATGTTTTGTTGTATCCAAATCCTAGGACCATTCAGTTGAGAGTTCCGTCTCTCTAAGGACTATGAGTTGAGATAAATAGTTATGTTCTTAGAATATTTAATTGACTTCAATTATTTATGTGGGGTTGCATTTTTGATATATCTCTCAAGGTTTAACTGTCGGAACCCATTGTTACCATTTGGACTATAAGTCGAGATAGTGATCTTTGTTTTCATTTTTTGTATTTTGTATGAGTTGTATTTAATGCTTTGGTTGTGACCCTTTTGTGGACATGATGTGTGCTTGTACTTAGTGTTTTAATGCATACATATGTTCATTTGACGTCACTTGATTCATTTATGCTACGATCCTTTATTTTCTTATATGTTATATGAGTGATTATATTATTGTGATTGCATGGTATATTGTTGATGATTCTATCTTGGATATTATGATATATCTTATACATGCTATATCTTTTATTTACTATGCTATATTTGTTATGTACGCACCTTTGGATTTATATATAGTTTGGCCCATTTATTACTATCCCAACGAGTGTGGGGTAGAATGATAAGCTTATCCTTTAAGGTAAAATTTACGAATATAGGATGGTTACATGGGTAATATTTAGGACGTATTCGCAAATCATATATTTTATATATGAATTATTTTTATTTGAGTTCCTAAATTTAAATCTCACTCTTGCAGAAGTGAGATGATTGGCAGTAGAGGAACCCGAGCTAATACCGACCATTTAGTGGTTCCGGTAATGAGGGTGTATTCACGACTACTACTCAGCATTTGGAGTTAGTACAGAGTATGCAAGCGTCCAATGCCTATGCTTCTTTAATTCTGCCTACTCCTAGACTAGATTTTGACCGTATGTGTAATGATTTTGCTAGTTTATGAGGAAAACCATTTAAAGGTTTCTGTTCGTCGACGGAAATTCTATCGGTTTAGAAAACCGTCGAACAAATTTAAATTAAAAATAAACCGCAAGCGCACGGCGTACACTTGTAGTACGTGGCGAATACGGGTCGATCCGCAGGGAATTGATGATTTAAAATTTCCTATTCAATCAAATTATACCAAAGTCGAGAGATTGTTAAGCTAGGAAAATGAGAAAACTAACAACTACAAATGTGAATGAAAACTATGAGAATAAAATGACAATTTAGAGATAATTCCACTATCTAGATCACATAAATCAACAAAATGAAGTTATGATCTCTCTTTTCTTGTCATTAGTGTAATTAGTTGATGTGCTTATCATAAGTATGGTATATTTGAGCTATTAATTAGCATAATATAAACCATCAAACTATAACACAACCACTATTACACATTTAACACTCATGAATTATGACAACAAAGTTGAAAGCAAAATCTATTTTAAGCATGGCCTATTAACTATTGTTTAGAAATATAGGCCATCAAATTTTAATTTCAACAATCACTTCATTACCATCATCATATGTAAATGAAGAGGTAATCATTGTTTGTGATTGTTTAAGCATAGCCTATTTGGTGTCAACAATATAGGCTATCAAATTCAAGGCAAAAACAACAATTCAAACCACTTCATATTAAGCATAAAAAGAGAGCATAAACATCAAAATGTTGAAGCTACATGATTAGAGGCTTCATTACCCCTAAATTGAAGGGATTAGCCTCTCATTTGTGTTATCATATCAACACAAGTAGCATGCAACATGAAACTAAAAAAAGAAGGAAAACGAAAGCTAATGGAAAAGAAAACTATTCTAATTGCATAAAAGAAAATCTACACTACTTGCATAAATAAACAAATCTACACTACTAATATGAAAGGAAATAAACAAAAGAAGTAAAGAGCATGTATTGAAAATTGCAAAAAGAAAAGATTACATAAAAGAAATGGCTAAGTAGCCATGAAAAGAAAGAAGAGAACTTGATTTATTTTTGAGCCTAAACTAAACTAAAGAGAGACTAAGAGAGAAGGAGGGTTACATGAAACATAAGGGGTACTTATACATGTGTTAAACCCTAATTCATATTTTTGGGGAATGCCCAAAATACCCTTGAGAAAGTATGGAGGCCAAGTAATCATTAGCTTCTACTAATCATCATTTAAGTGTACATGAAGCCATTAATTCCATATGCATGTGCATTAGCCTCTAATTTGTACATTAAGGTAGGTAGCTAGGTGGGGTCCTCCATTATCTTCACTTTGAATTATTTCCAT
Source organism: Allium fistulosum (assembly GCA_030737815.1). Taxonomy (NCBI): domain Eukaryota; kingdom Viridiplantae; phylum Streptophyta; class Magnoliopsida; order Asparagales; family Amaryllidaceae; genus Allium; species Allium fistulosum. Next base: position 599,982,749 of record CM060908.1, read on the forward strand.
CTTCATTTGTTCTCTTCACTCTTATGCATGCATATATCATCATGTAACCACTTGTATATGAAGCCAAATTCCTATAAAAAATATAGAAATTTCTAATTAAATTTTCTCAAATTAATATATGCACAAAAATGACCATTTTGCCCTTGGATGAAGATGAATATGTGACAATTTGAAAATAATATGAATTTTGGTTTAAACAAGTTAAAATGCCCGATATGATCATTTATTTAATTTAAATAGATTAAATATGGTGGTAAAAATATGCACATTTACGTGCACATCAGTTTCGAAGGAGTGATTAGAGTTCAAGCATGACTTAAGACGTGTAAGCATATTTTTACTCGCATGGGAGTCATATAGCATCAAAGAGTCTAGATAGTATCTAGTCAGCATCGAGAAAGGGCTCTTAATTCATATGAGTTATTGACGGCTGTTATCCCGCCTTTTGGCAAGGCCGTAACACCAAGGAATTGACTAATAACCAATGACGGTCCATCCTAGAGATCAGTTATACACGGGCTCACTACGGATATCGATGAATTTTGTCCGAGTCCGGATTGAGCCAAAATTGGTAGGACATGACAAGCTAAGCCATGGGAGCCAATGTTCAAAATCTCAAGACAATCCGAGTTCGTATGTTCAAGTTATGAAGGATACAAAATTGGACGAAAATCAGTCACCATTCGACTCGCTCCTTCGACTCGCTTCGTAACACCCAGGAGAAGCCAACTTTGACTCGCTCCACGCCCCTCAGAGTTGCTCTCTTCGACTCGCTCCACGTCCCTCAGAGCTACTCAACTTCGACTCGCTCCAGTTTGAAACCCTCGAAAGTGCATACTTCGACTCCACTGCTCAAACCTCCCAGGATGCCCCATTTCGACTCGCTCGACCAGCGCTTGCTTCGACTCGCTCGACCAACGCTTGCTTCGACTCACTCGACCAACGCTCACTTCGACTCGCTTGACCAAGTGCTTACTTCGACTCGCTCGAAGCAACGTCCAGGACAGAGTAAGAATCGAGTGCCATGTCATCGAGTCGAACGGAAGCGAGTCGAAACAGGAAGCGAGTCGAAGGAAACAGCCTACCGAAAACTCCATTTCGTATCGATCATATCTCCCAATCTACAAGTCCAAATGCTATGAAATTTTCACAGAAGACTACGTGCATGCTAAAGAATGTCCACGCTAAATTTTGACTCCATTGGATGAAATCTCGAGCGAGTCGAAATCTGCTCGTGTCGATCACGGATTGGACCGAAACTTCACGGGCTTGGACGTGCGGGCCTGGTCACGTGCCAAAGAGGGTCTCCCAAGATCTGGGCGAAATACCAGCCTCCTACACCTATAAATAGACCCCCAAAGCCAACAAAAAAGGGGTTCTTCTTCCTCTTTCTCCAACGCCCGGACTCCGCCAGATCCAGATCTGAACTCAAGTGCTGCTGCCACAAACGAAATTCACTGCTGCAAATCACAATTGACTGCTGTAAATCATTGAATTCACTTGTGAACGCAAAAGAGAGATCAATAAAACAAACTATTTCATAGTGGACGTAGGCTATACGCCGAACCACTCTAAATTTTTGTGTCTCCTTGCACTTTAATTATTCTCATTTCTAAAATTTGGAGTTTTTGTTAGATAATTCCTCTTTTTTCATTTAATTTCTTCACTTTATCTCTTCAAAGACTTCCGAAGAGTGTTGTGCCCAATTTTGGTACAAACACTTTGGTGCTTTCACTGAGAAAAACCCAATTTTTCTCCCACTCTTTGGATCTCCTATCTATATTGGATTGCATAAATCTAAGAAGAAGATCCAGATCTAGAACTTCGAAGCCCTTCCATTCTACTCAGATTTGCAATTAGATCTAGGAAAGGACTTCATCAATTCATTATGGTGAGCACACGTACCACCTCTACAGCTGCTGATCAGGGAGCGTGGGACCGACAAAATCCCGCGCAATCACCTCCATCCAACCAAAATGCTGCAGGACCTTCAGATCCATCAGGTCCAATCACTAGACAAGAATTCCAGACATTGCTTCAGGAGTTGACCCAAAGTCGACAGCAGCTAGCGGAGCAGCTACACGCCAACACGGAGTTGACTAACCAGCTAAGTTGCCAAAGGCGAAGAAGATCTAGAAGAGACCAAGGTTCTCACTCCTCCACAGAAAGCTCAGCCTCCTCCGATGGCCAAACTAGATCCACACGTCCACGGTTGGGTGGAAGCTACACCCAGGCCACGGGACACCAACCTGCTTCGAACCTTGGGCAACCTAGAGCTGGACCATCCGTTAGCCTCCGCACAGAGCCTACAACTCGGGAAGGAGCTGCTCCTTATCATGTTACCGGCAACATTGCTACTGCCGCCACTGCTGGACGAGGAGGTGATGCTAGGAACCAAGCTGATCCTCAACATAGCCGACGAGAGCAGACTCCTGAACCTTATGTCCCTAAGGATGTTGAACCAAGGAGGCGAGGCATGGACCGTCGACCGCGTCCGATCCAGACTCGCACTGTGGAACCCGACCACACCTTGGCACAACATGCTCCAAGTGTCCAAACGACAGATATACCAGCGATGATCCGCCAAATGATCCGTGAAAGTCAGGGTCTGTCTAATGACGACTGGGGAATCTCCCAAAGTCATACCCCTTTCACCGATGATGTTTTATATGCTGAACCACCTTGGCACTTCAGGATGCCAGCTTTGCCAGTTTATGAAGGGAGTTCTGACCCCAATCAACACGTCCTGAAATACGAATGGCTGATGAATGCTGCTAGAGCTGATGACGCAGTAAAATGCCGTAGTTTCCCCATTTCCCTAGGGGGCATCGCTACCATGTGGTTCACTCGTTTGCCACCGCGATCCATCTCTAACTTTGACCAGATGGCCACCAAGTTTGTCGAACAATTCCGTATGCATGTGGCGAGGCCGAAGGACGTTAACACTCTGTCTAGTGTTACGCAAGCTCCCGGAGAAATGCTTAGACGTTACTTGGAGCGATTCCATGCCGCGTGTGCGGAAATAAGCAATCCCAACAATAACTCTATCCTGATGGCTCTGACTAAGGGGATTGACGCTGATTCCGAGTTCGGAAGTTGGTTAGCTGGGAAACCACCTGCGTCATTAGATCATTTCTATTCCAAGGCAGCCCAATTCCTGAGAAGGGAGGATGCGAGACAGTCTAGGAAGCAGGATGATGCATGACCCAACATCGAAGGTATCCAGAGTAACGTCGCTGTTAAACAGTCTGGAGATAGTTCTGGAAAAGTTCAGTTGAACGTCCAAAATAAACAGATTCAGCAGAGGGACAATAGAAATCAGAACAAAAAACGTGATCAGGATCGTGGACCACAGCGTAGAGATTCCATGTACGAAAACTACACTCCATTGAACACGTCGTTGGAAAATGTGTATTTGTAGACTTGCAATACCATGCAGTATAAGAAGCCTGCCCCGAAACCACCAACTAAAAGACAAATCCAAACAGGAAAGTTCTGTAGATTCCATGAGACTTATGGCCACAACACCAATGAGTGTGTCACTTACAAGACCTCATTGAAAAACTGATACGAGAGCGGAAGTTGGATCAGTATGTATGTGCGCTGCAATCCGGTGGTGCGGGCCCATCAAATCAGAATCGTGCACCGAACCAGGAAAGACAGGAAGAACCCGCTCGTGCGGACGGGAGGTTGGTCATCAATACAATAAGTGGTGGTCCTCACCCAGCAGATCGAAGCTGGAAGGAAATTGAGTCGTATGCCAGTTCTATCAGGCATGAGGACTTCGAGTGTTGCAGTAGTTTTGACGAGGGGGCTCCGGCCAAGCAACAGAAAACGATGACGGATGACATCGTGTTCAGAAGTAGAGACACAGATAAAATCGAAGCTCCCACTATCGACCCACTGGTCATCTCTGCACAAGTAGGTCCCGCTTGGATAAAAAGGATCTTAGTTGACAGTGGAATCTCTGTGAATATTTTGTTCAAGCGAGCTTATGATCAAATGAAGATGGAAGCCGCAGACTTGAAGCCTTGTCAATCTCGAGTCCATGGTTTCAACGGAAGTGCCACAATTCCCACCGGGATGGTGGAACTGCCAGTGGAGTTGGGAGTAGGATAACGTCGGAGAGTACTGATGTTGCAATTCATCGTTCTGGACATAGACTCCCCTTACAATGCTTTCTTGGGCCGACCGGCCCTCACTGAATTCAGAGTAGCCATTGCCCCATGGTGTTTAACCTTAAAATTTCCCACTGATCAAGGAATAGGAATCGTTCATGGAGATCAGGCCACTGCTAGAGCCTGTTATGTTGCTGAGCTACGGGAGGCGCAGCGGAAGGAGAAGGGAAAGGGCGTAGAGGAATCTCTCTGTGTCCGTTTCGCCGATAATTGACAATTAACACTCGAGCCCAGGCCCGGGCACCCCAGCCAATTCCTCAAGGACCTTGACCCGAGAGAAACTGAAGACGAAGGAGAATCTAAAGAAAGTTAAGCATCCCCAGCCGAACTGATGATTGATGTCCCAATTGACAATAACGATGATTCAAAAATAATAAAGATTGGATCTCAGCTAAGCCAGCAAACTCAAGAGGAATTGGTTGAATTTCTACGGGCAAATCTTGACGTATTTGCCTGGGCACATTCTGATATGTATGGGATCTCACCGGACATCGCGAGCCACACTCTGAACATTGACCCGCGGCATGTCCCGTTCAAAAAAAAGGCACGGTATGGATCCAGAGAGATCTGCCGCCCTTAAAGAGGAAGTAGAAAAGCTTGAAGCGAATGGATTCATTCGAGATGCGCTATATCCTGAATGGGTGTCAAATCCCGTGCTCGTCCGAAAGCCAAACAGGAAGTGGAGAACATGTGTCGACTATTCTGATCTGAATAAAGCGTGCCCCAAAGACAGTTTCCCGCTTCCTAGAATTGATTAGCTAGTGGATTCGACGGCTGGACATGAACTCTTATCCTTCATGGACGCGTATTCAGGCTACAATCAGATACCGATGCATTTACCCGATCAAGAACACACCAGCTTCATAACCAATCTGGGACTTTACTGTTACAAGATTATGCCATTCGGACTCAAGAACGCCGGAGCTACTTACCAACGGTTGGTCAATCGAATGTTCGCCAATCAAATCGGGAAGACAATGGAAGTATATGTAGACGACATGCTTGTGAAGTCGCGACTCTCCACCGACCATGTAAAAGACCTGGAAACTATGTTCAACATACTTCGGGAGTACAATATGAAGCTCAACCCACTGAATGTCACTTTGGAGTTGCGTCCGGAAAGTTCCTTGGGTTCATCGTTAACGCCCGGGGAATCGAAGAAAATCCCAAAAAGATTTGGACAATCAGAAATCTTGAAACTTCCAAAACTATAAAGCAAGTCCAGAGTCTCAATGGAAAGATAGCAGCATTCAGCAGGTTCATTTCAAAGTCCACTGACAAATGCATTCCCTTCTTCGATCTGATTCGAAAAGGGAAATGAAATTTTGAATGGACCACGGAATGCGAGGGCGCTTTCCAAGCACTAGTTCAACATCTATCCACACCACCAATACTGTCAAAGCCTATCGATCATGAAAAGCTGTTCGTATATTTGGCGATATCAGAATACGCTATCAGCGCTGCATTAATCCGAGAAGAAGACAAGACACAGAGGCCAGTATACTATGTCAGTAAATGATTGACTGGGGCTGAAAGAAATTATCCGAAGCTGGAAAAGTTGGCTTACTGCCTTGTCATTGCATCAAGAAAATCCCGACCATACTTCCAGGCACATTCCATTATTGTTTACACCGACCGGCCGTTACGGCAGTCCTTTCGCGGCTTGAGACATCTGGTAGGTTACTCAAGTGGAACATCGAACTGAGCCAGTTTGACCTTACTTACGCTCCGAGACGGGCCATACAAGGACAAGTCCTAGCCGATTTCATAGCCGAGTTTACCATCCCAGAGGACTTGCCCGAAGCCAGTGAATCCCCCGAATACGTCTAGAAACTTTATACCGATGGAGCATCAAACGACCGGTGTTCAGGCGCTGGTATTATGCTTGAAACTCCCGAGGGTCGATCCATATGTTATGCCTTAAAGTTCGATTTCCATGCGACTAATAATGAAGCTAAATATGAAGCCCTCCTAGCTGGCTTGAAACTTGCTAGAGATTTGAGAATTAGCGCAGTGGAAATTTATTGTGATTCACAATTAGTTGTGTGTCAAGTACGAGGAGAGTATCAAGCAAGAGATCGAAGGTTGGCTGCTTACTTAGCTCGAGTTAAGGAGGCACTAGACCATTTCGATTACTACGCCATCTATAGTATACCTCGAGAACGCAACCAAAAGGCCGATTCGTTGGCGAAGCTAGCCAGCACAGGTGAAGCGCAACAAATAGGACTCGTTCTCGTAGAAACGCTATCTTCCCCAAGTATCGACCGGGCGGAAATAAATCGAGTATGCGAAACTGCCCCCGAAAAGGATTCATGGATGACTCCACTCAGAAATTACATTGAGCACGGAACCCTGCCGGAGCGCAGAAGTGAAAAAAGACAGGTCCTTCGAAAGACCTCAAGGTTTACCATCCAGGATGGACTCATGTACAGGAGGGGATACTCCATTCCCTTACTTCGATGTATCGCTCACGATGAGATTAAGCAAGTGTTGCGCGACGTGCATGAGGGAGAATGTGGCGATCACACCGGGGGACAAGCACTTGCCAAGAAAATACTTCGTTATGGATATTACTGGCCTACCGTGAATCGTGATGCGTTGGAATATGCGAAGAAATGTGATAGGTGCCAGAAATATGCCCGAATTCCTAGAACTCCTCCTACTGAGATAACGCAAATGGTCAGCCCATGGCCGTTCGCAATGTGGGGCATCGACATCATCGGTGCTCTACCTCTGGCAAAAGGTGGAGCGAAGTACGCCATCGTCGTAGTTGATTACTTTACAAAGTGGGCTGAAGCCGAAGTTCTCGCTACCATTACAACGAAGAAAGTAATCAACTTTGTGGTTCGTAACATCATCTGTCGATTCGGTCTCCCACACACCATAGTTACGGACAACGGAACCCAATTCGACAGCGCTGAATTCAAAGATTTCTGCAAACGATTTCACATCCAAAAGAAATTCTCCGCAGTTGCACATCCTCAAGCAAACAGACAGGTTGAAGCAGTTAATAAAGTTATAAAATCCATCCTGAATAAACGACTGGAAAAGGTCGGGGGCAGGTGGGTTGATGAACTTCCTATGGCTTTATGGGCTTACCGAACAACCCACAAGGCCGCGACCGGCCACACTCCGTTCTCTCTTTCCTACGGTTCAGAGGCCGTTATTCTAGTCGAGCTAGAAGTACCTTCTCATCGTGTGACATACTATGACCCAAAGACAAATGCTATACTACTTGTTGAATCTCTCGATCTACTAGATGAGAAGCGTGAGGAAGCTGACTTGAGGGCAGCTGCGCATCGAAGTCGAGTCGCCCGATTGTGCAACGCCAAGGTCCGTCCGCGAACCTTCGAGTTAGGCGATCTCGTCTTAAAAAGAATCTATCCGGTTCCTTCACATATGAAGTCAACATGGGAAGGACCGTATGTTATTGAACGAAGGCTCGGAGATGGCACATTCAAGTTATCGACCGTCGACGGTCTTACCCTACCAAGAGCTTGGAACAGCAAGAGCCTTCGCCGCTATTACACCTGACAGGCTATCTTTATCCATTTAGTTTACTTTCCTTTTCTGCAATTTGTTTATGCATTTCGAAATTAGAACTTGTAATAAGGCAACTGACTTTGCCATACTTTCTTATTTCAGCAATAAAATGCAACCTCTTCGAGCCAGAGCTATGATTTACTTGAAATACTTCATATGACCATCACTATGCACGGAGAGCTAAGTCTCATCATATGGTGGGATTTATTCAAATAGAGAGTGGCTGCGGTGCAACCAATCACTCCCTAAGTGAAACCCGAGCTCGGGGGCAAGCCATCACATCAAAGTCAAAAAAGGGATTGGTACACGACAATCCTTCCTCAACTCCGAACTCCCAGAGCGCGAGTCGGAGTATAAACATTCAACTCTGTACTCCCGGAACGCGAGTCGGAGTATAAACCTCAACTTCATATTCCCGGAGTGCGAAGTAGAGTATAAACATCCAACTCCGAATTCCCAAAGTGCGAACCGGAGTATAAACATTCAACTCCATATTCCCGGAGTGCGAAGTGGAGTATAAACATCCAACTCTGAATTCCCAAAGCGCGAACTGGAGTATAAACATCAACTCCATATTCCCGGAGTGCGAAGTGGAGTATAAACATCCAACTCTGGATTCCCAAAGCGCGAACCGGAGTATAAACATTCAACTCCATATTCCCGGAGTGCGAAGTGGAATATAAACATCCAACTACGGATTCCCAAAGCGCGAACCGAAGTATAAACATTCAACTCCATATTCCCGGAGTGCAAAGTGGAGTATAAACATCCAACTCCGAATTCCCAAAGCGCGAACCCGAGTATAAACATTCAACTCCATATTCCCGGAGTGCGAAGTGGAGTATAAACATCCAACTCCGGATTCCCAAAGCGCGAACCGGAGTATAAACATTCAACTCCATATTCTCGGAGTGCGAAGTGGAGTATAAACATCCAACTCCGAATTCCCAAAGCGCGACTGGAGTATAAACATTCAACTCCGTACTCCCAGAGCACGAGTCGGAGTATAAACATTCAACTCCGTATTCCTAGAGTGCGAAGCGGAGTATAAGCATTCAACTCCATATTCCCGGAGTGCGAAGTGGAGTATAAACATCGGTTCCGAATTTCCAGAGTACAAGTCGGAGCATAGATGTCAACTCCGGATTCCCAGGATGCAGAACGGAACCTAAACACCAACTTCAAGTTCCCGAAGCATGGATCGAAGTATAATTATCAACTCCAAACTCCTGGAGCGCGAGTCGGAGTACAAAAACCTATTCCAAGTCCCCAGACGGCGAGCATGTGATTGAAACTCAAGCCAGCGTAACCAACCGCCAGTAAACAAATGAGGATCCCTAGAATGCGGATATGATCATCAGCGATCGGACAAGCGCGGATAAACTGCTCAACCCCCGTTTGCCTTAAACGCCCGTCCAACGGCTCTAGACTCGGCGTGTTAGGAGAAAAGGGTAATCGCTGACTGATGTTTTACAACATGCCACTAAGGCTGGGGGGCAAGACTTGAGCATCAACCATTGACTGATGCAATACAACGTCAAAGTTTGACTCATTTCCCGGTCGCAAATCATGTCCACGATACCCGTACTTGGCGAGCAGGAACAGACTTCATTCGGAAACTGAAACTTCACAAGTGCACTCCAGACACTGAAACACTTAGACAAATACACAATGACAAAAAAGAAGTCAAAAAGGAAAAGTTTCATTTCTATCAATTATAGAAGAAGTTCGTATACAAGTTTCCAAAAAATTCCTGCTAGCAGGGGCCGAACCCGCATCTATACACGGCTAACAAAATGCAAACCAAAATACACTGGGAGAGCATGCCTAATCTTTATTTTTCCTTAGCTTCCTCCTCGATATGGACCCACTGGAGCCATCGCCAGTCTTCCTCTTCGAGCCTTTGCTTTGCGGCGGTTGGTCTTCAGGCGAGGGCATTATGTCGACGTCTTCCTCCGAACTCGTGTGAATAAGAATGCTCCCTACGGGCAGAGTCGGAGGAACGGGGTCAATTACAGAAGGTGGAATGGGCAGGCTGGTGAGAAAGACAGAACCACCAGGAGACATCATTCTAAGCAGGGCAGGTCCCGATGCTGCCATCCCACCTCCAAAGCTGCCGCCATAACCAACTGCTGCCAGTTTAGCGTCAATCTGGGCAAACATCTCCTCTTCGGTCACTGCTTGAGCCCCGCTGGGGGCATCAGCAGTCGGCATTGAAGAGCTTGGAGCAGGATCAGTTTCGCTCATAATAGATGGCAAGTCAGCACGAGGATCGCCGTGGCAGCGAAAAAGTTCATCCATCAGCTGCTCATTGAACACGATCGTACCCCCTGCATATCATCAATCAGGGCAGCTGTGCTCACAGTGGTTGCTTCGGTCACGATAGCCTCCTGCGTCTGATATAATCCTTGAGTACCAGGAGGCATGTGCGGCGCCACGTCAATCACTGGACAAGGAATAAAAGAATTGTTAGAACTTAAACTCGATCGAAGACTTCGAATCATGAAATACACGTGGAATGTTCGGAGTACCTTCCTCAGTTTGGCTTGTAAGCGACGGGGCGACTTCAGTCGCTGGTGCTGTAATCGGAGACATCCGCGGCTGATCCGGATTATAGGCAGGAATAGCTTGAGGATTAGCCGCAGGCAAAGATTCAGGCTGGGTTGACACCGGAATGTCAAGACTTGCATCATGATGTCCAACCCCGGAGCCCTCTCCTACCTCCAGGTGCTGGGTGTCGAGCCTCTCCTTCTCATAAGAGATCATTGAATCATGGAGAATCTTTTTTTCATCATCAGTTAACAGACGATTCTCGAGCTCGAATTCATTCACAGACTCACCCTGGTGCGCCTCTTTCTCTTCCTCAACCAGTCGGCCCCAAGCACTATGGAGATGCGTCGAATAATCATCGAGCCAGGCCAGACCCCTGTGCCTCAGCACATTAGCATTGTAAACAACAAGGAGGTCCTCAATGTCGGCCTCTAACCTGGATTCGGCCAACTTCACCCTCTCCTCGACCTCAGTCTCCACTTTCTGGACTTTGGCCACCACCGCATCCCGTTCTCCCCTGAGCAGAAAAGCCTGATCGCATGCCTCCTGGGCTGCCTTGTTCGCGTCATCTTTTTCTTCGACCAAGCTGGCGAATTTGACTTTTAGTTCATTAAGCTCCTTGACCGCCGCATCCCGCTCGGCGATAACTTTGGTATTCCGGTGGCCCATCTCCTCCACCAGGGCAACGTGTGTCTGCCCTAACCTCTCCATCTCCGCCTTCGCTTCATTAGCCTTCTTAATGGCCTCAATCTCAGATTTCCGAGAAGACTCGGACTCAGCAGAGAGTACCTGAATAATACGATCCCTTTTCGTGAGCTTAGTCTCCATCTTCTCGATCTCTTTAGCCCGCTCGAAGGCCACTTTGGAAGCTTTTTCGGCAGCCTTCGCCCACTCTCGATATTGGGTATAGATGTCGTGGACAAAGCCATGCATCGTGCCTTCTACCCCTGATGGAATTCTCTTCAAGTGGGAAGGGAAAACATAACCGTCGAAGAAAATATTAGGAAAATCCTTCTTCATTTGAGTCAACTTAAGGGCCCCTTCTCCAGTGGGATCAGCGGGGACCTGCTTTGTAACCATGGAAGATGTAGTCTCGACTCTCTGGAGATGAGTCTCAGATCTGGAAGTGTGAGAAGAAGGCCTGTGACGAGGAGGCTCTGGTGGATATGAAGTTTGAACGGGAGGAGGAGATGGAAGCCTAGGAGGAGGAGGAGAACGTGATCTAGACCGGCGTCGGTATTCTCTATCCTTGTTACGCCCATACCTATCCTGACTAGAGTGCTCGCGATCGCGATCCCTATCAGAATCCCTCCTGCGGGAATCATAGTAACCAAAAGCCTTTCGGGTTGAACGGAGACTGTTCAGCATTGATCCTCTTCCAGACATAGTACCTAAAAATGAGAAGCGAAGAAAGAGTTAGCAACTTCCTAAGTTGGACGAAGTACAGTTGTGGATCATGTAGTGTAGTGAAGTGTATGCATGTGCAATCCCCCAACCAACCAGAAATGTCGGCTGCACTCATAGCAAGTGACCCGCTCGGTTCAAAAGCACTATCAAGCCCTTCCATCCCGGCGTCGTGTGGAGACGACACGAAACCCGGGATTGGGATATCATTAAGCCATGCAAAAGGACTCTCCACTTGCGGGGTAGGAGCCTCTGAAATTCTGATCCCCTGGAAAGGTAAAGACACAACCACAGATTTAAATCTCTTAGACTTAGGGCGTTTGTGAGCAGCGGCCTTCCTTTTCTTCTTCCACCCGAGTCCAGGACATCGGCGGAAGGTCCAGCCGGGAGCTCGGTATCGGTGGGCGTCCTTTCTGGATCAACTTCTTCGATGATCGCAACTGCGGGCGCTTTCGCTTCACGCGTTTCTTCGGGGTCACTCTATGTACCACCTCCAGATGTATGCTCTGTCTCCGCTCTATCATCCCGACAGCCCTCAAATTCCTGTCGGTCAGGACTAAGTCTATGTGCCATTCTTCGCCTGGAAACGCTTGAAGAATCCGAACAAGCTCTCTGAAATATGCGCCATCGGGACGGGAGATTACAGTTGTAAGAAAGGAAAGGTGTGTCAATTTTGAAGTCAGTTACTAGTATCTCAATGATTCAAGAGAGAAGTGGCAACACTTATGTCTATCCAACCACCTTCCAGCAAATCCAGGAGGGCACCGAACGTAGAACCATTCGGTTTTATAATAACTTAGCCTTCCCCAGGAGCCCTGTACAATGTGGCAGCTCCTGACCGCTTCCAAGAAGGTGAAAGAGGGGCTGTCTCCACGGCTCTTGACATTGAATAAATACCGGATCTCGATCGGCTTTGGTGGTCGAAAAAGGATCTCCATGAAGAGAACAAAGATGCTATTTATCAAGGCATATCCGTTGGGATGTAGCTGAGATGGAGCTATGCCGAGAAATGACAGCATCTCCCTTATATAATCATTGAAGGGAGGGAGTGTCCCCGCTGTGCAAGTGTGACGGTTAAAAGCAGTAAACCCCTCCAGGGGATTGTATGGCCTGTCAGTTGGCCCAGGAAGTAGTCGAGTGACAAACCGTGCCTTAAGTAGATCCGGCCTAACATGTCTTCAGAAATACCCGATGGCGCCGAATCGGGTGGACTACAAATAAACCGAGCCCCTAGACGCTCGTCCAGAGCTGCCTCAATAACTTTGGCTTCTATAACCGGTATCTCTATAGTAGGAGGAACTGAACTTGGGAATATCGGCTGCTGAGAACTTGAAGGGTCCATGACTAGCTAGCTTATAAAAAATCATTGTTAAACTGGCAAATAACACTCGTGCATCCCCCAGTGTAAGGTGTGTGGGTGTGTTGTGCAGTGCGGTAATGTATGTTATTTGAGAAGATCAACAGGATTGAAGGAAGCGTATGAACGACGAGACTTCGGAATTCGGTCGGACGGACCGTCACAACCATACCATCCTACCATCGACTATCATTTCAGGTCAAAGTTCGTTGTCATTTTTTATAAGTTGCGGTTTCATCGACGAGCTTCGATAGGAAAATCAGATATGCAGTGAAAAAGTTAAGTCCAGTTATGCAAGTTTGTAGCTCGCCGGAGGCAATTGTTCAAGTATGTTAAAATTTTCAAATTTTTGGACGATCAAATTTGTATCGCTCGCAAGAGCCGTGTTCGCATCAATAGGCTATGGTCATATGCATATAAGTCAGACTCAGTTAGAAGGTTGGCGTGCAAAATTCGACTCGAACTAGAAGGACCCGATTCAAAATCCCCAGTTCGAATCGCTAAATTCGACTCGACCACACAGTTCGATTTGCTCCTTCGACTCGGTCCCAAGATCACGAGTTCGACTCGGTCCCAAGACCACGCAGTTCGACTCGCTCCCCAGGACCATCGAGTTTGACTCGCTCCTAAGGCTCTACACTTCAACTCGATCCAGAGCCATCGACTTCGACTCGCTACGAAGCTACCCACTTTGATTCGATCAAAGGCCATCGTTTCAAATTGATCAAACATATCCCCTTCATATCGATCCATAGATTCAGGGCGTTCGACTCGATGCGAAGCTCCACCATGGATCGATACGAAAGCCTATGCCTCATCCTCTCGAAACCTCCCACTCCAGATCGACTCGAAGCTAAGATCCTGAAACTTTTGATCAATCACAACTTAGGTTGATTTAGTGCTACTGTGCTAGAAAACCGAGTCTCATCGTTCATGCATTGGATTCGTTTAATGGGTTACTTAGATCTGTCAGATTAGTTCGAATAAGTGAAGGTGTGAATCGATTCGAAGGCAAGGATTTTCGTTCTTTCTTCGAGTCTCAGAGCGATACGAAGGCAAGGAAGATAAAGATGAAAAGTAAAAAGTGAAAAATGGCTAAGTGCCAGGTATTTATATGGACTCGAAAGTAAGGGGAATAACCGATTTGAATTCCAGTGGGGTCAAACACGTGCTTCGACTCCCTCTTCAGCGCACTGATGCAGAGCTCCCTTTCGTGTCGCTCCTCGACTCCATCCCCGTGACCAGTTCGACTCCCTCATGCAGCAATGAAAGGAATCACTTCGACTCCGTCTTTTCTTTGACTCACTCCTCTATCTCCGATGCGTTTCGACTCCCTCTCCAGTGCAGCGAAACAAATAGTTCGAATCCATCAGAGAAGCGCCTTTCGACTCGCTCCATTTCGACTCGCTCCATTTCGACTCGCTCCATTTTGACTCGCTCGGATCACGTCCACCATCGAGTCAAACAAGCGCTTCGAGAGGATCGTTACGAAGGAACATTCAAAACCAACCGTCAAGCGTTGTTGCAACGAATTTCACATCGGTTCAGGAGAGGATCGATATGGAATTCAGAAAACAATAAACTGACAACGACTCGAGAACGTACAAACGTCAGCGGGAGTCAGATTAACATATATGCATGAATGTCGGACTAACATCCAATATTCTAGATTTTCAGAAATCAGAAATTCATCTAATAACGATTACAACGGCAAATGGGTAACCACTAGCATGTAGAAATCAGTTGCAACAATACATGGTACAGCAGTCAACAGTTTACATTATCAAGAAGAACGGTCAAAGATTATAGCTTTCAACGACGAAACAATAACTATTCAGAGTAGAGATGACAGTTTTTCAAAGCACGTCATGTTCCCAAAAGACGTACTTTGGGGGGCAAATGTTATCCCGCCTTTTGGCAAGGCCGTAACACCAAGGAATTGACTAATAACCAATGACGGCCCATTCTAGAGATCAGTTATACACGGGCTCACTACGGATATCGATGAATTTTGTCCGAGTCCGGATCAAGCCAAAATTGGTAGGACATGACAAGCTAAGCCATGGGAGCCAACGTTCAAAATCTCAAGACAATCCGAGTTCGTATGTTCAAGTTATGAAGGATACAAAATTGGACGAAAATCAGTCACCATTCGACTCGCTCCTTCGACTCGCTTCGTAACACCCAGGAGAAGCCAACTTCGACTCGCTCGACGCCCCTTAGAGCTGCTCTCTTCGACTCGCTCCACGTCCCTCAGAGCTACTCAACTTCGACTCGCTCCAGTTTGAAACCCTCGAAAGTGCATACATCGACTCCACTGCTCAAACCTCCCAGGACGCCCCATTTCGACTCGCTCCATTTCGACTCGCTCGACCAGCGCTTGCTTCGACTCGCTCGACCAACGCTTGCTTTGACTCGCTCGACCAATGCTTGCTTTGACTCGCTCGACCAACGCTCGCTTCGACTCGCTCGACCAAGTGCTTCCTTCGACTCGCTCGAAGCAACGTCTAGGACAGAGTAAGAATCGAGTGCCACGTCATCGAGTCGAACGGAAGCGAGTCGAAACAGGAAGCGAGTCGAAGGAAACAACCTACCAAAAACTCCATTTCGTATCGATCATATCTCCCAATCTACAAGTCCAAATGCTATGAAATTTTCACAGAAGACTACGTGCATGCTAAAGAATGTCCACGCCAAATTTCGAATCCATTGGATGAAATCTCGAGCGAGTCGAAATCTGCTCGTGTCGATCATGGATTGGACCGAAACTTCACGGGCTTGGGCATGCGGGCCTGGTCACGTGCCAAAGAGGGTCTCCCAAGATCTGGGCAAAATACCAGCCTCCTACACCTATAAATAGACCCCCAAAGCCAACAAAAAAAGGGGTTCTTCTTCCTCTTTGAGATCTCCAACGCCCGGACTCCGCCAGATCCAGATCTGAACTCAAGTGCTGATGCCACAAATGAAATTCACTGCTACAAATCACAATTGACTGCTGTAAATCATTGAATTCACTTGTAAACGCAAAAGAGAGATCAATAAAACAAGCTATTTCATAGTGGACGTAGGCTATACGCCGAACCACTCTAAATTCTTGTGTCTCCTTGCACTTTAATTATGCTCATTTCTGAAATTTGGAGTTTTTGTTAGATAATTCCTCTTTTTTCATTTAATTTCTTCACTTTATCTCTTCAAAGACTTCCGAAGAGTGTTGTGCCCAATTTTGGTACAAACAACAGCAGATATGGATGACGCGGAATTGACTTGGAGACATATCAAGCTCCATTTTGAGCAGAAGTTTATTCTAAAAGCCGAGAAGGCAGCTATGTCCCGAAATTTCATAGATTTAAGGCAAAGCGGATGGAAGTTGCTGAATATGTAGCAACATTTGAAGCCCTCTCCAAATATGGGGTTGATCTTATTAAAACCTTGCTTGAGAATAATTAGAAATTTGTGTATGGGCTGAATATGTCTTTCAAGAAGGCCCTACTCCCGTAGTTTGATCTTTACCTTTGAAAAGTTAGTAGATACAACTTTAGGATTAGAAGAAGTAGAGAGAGACTGTAACTAGGAGACTTTGCAACACAAGAGGATATTTGATAAGAAGCGTAAGTTTCCTTTCAATAAGGAGAAGAAGGCCCAACTTCAAAAGAAGAAAGCTACGGGGAAAGCACCGATTACTTCAAAACGAGTTAGGGGTCATATCAAACGCTACAATTATAGTGAGACTGTTAATTTCTTTAAAGGGTGCAAGAAGCCTAAGTAGCAAGTCGGCCGAAAGCAGTGTAGGATTTGCAAAGAGACAGTTCATTTAGGTTATTCTTGTCCAATGGTAAGAAGGGCAAGAAGAGTGAGAAGTTGAGTGTGATTAAGCCTTCTGGTGATGTTCCCTCCTAGTAGGAAGGAAGTCCCTTGTAATCCTGGAAGGTTTAATTTATTTCTAATAATTTTATTTAAAGTTCCTCTCGATACGAGTGCATCTTGTTTGTTTATATCGAAAAGATCCACTAATAATCTTGTTTGCTTGATTGTTATGTGTCATATTTGCATTTCTTAGTTTGGGCTTATCCCAGTGTGGGTCTGAGTAGGAGTTACCACTCAAGGTATCTCCAATGAAAGGAGTGGTTAGATTTGGAAAAGTTGGAAATTTTTCTCTAAGATACATTCAATTTTATTTATTATGGAGCGCATTAGAAGCGTAGCATATCGAGTTGATTTACCAAATTATTTATCAGCAGTACACAACATGTCCCAATTGAGGAAACATCTAAAAGATACTGATGTTTTTACAGAACCAAGACAGCTTGAGGAATTATAAATCGAACTAAACTTGACTTTCATGATCGAGCCATCATATATAATAGATTTGAAAGTGAAGCAGTTAAGGAATAAGCAAGTTCCACAAGTCAAAGTTCAACGGTCAAACAATCCCAAAGAGTGCACTTGGGAAATCGAGGAATAAGTTAGGAAGTCGAATCCTGAAATATTTGAAAATCAATATGTAAGTATCTATTTATTTTATCAACTCATGGATGTTCAGATTCTATTGATCGTTATATCCATATACCTATAGAAATAAGTTACAGTACTCTCCAGTAAATTGTTAGGATGCAATTTCTTTAACGAGGGGAATCTATAACATCCCATTACTTATCTGATTATAATAATATTTATTTTGGATTTTTATTTGGAATTTTACTAAACTAATGAATTTTTTAAATTTTAAATTGAAGAAATTTGAATTTCAATAGGATTTAAATCATGAAAAATATTTTTATTTGATACAAAGTTGGAAAAAATAATAAACGAAAATTAGAAATAATTTGGGAATTTTTGTTCAATTTAATTCAACAAAAGTGAATTTGGAAATTATTTGAATAATAATTAAAATATTCAAATTTGAAATTTGAATTAAATCCAAAAGTTATGTGGAAAATTATTTTTGAAAAATAAGTAATATATATTATGAAATTAAAACAATTATTTTATAATTATTGAAAATTGAAAAGTAATATTTTAATAAAAGCAAATTTGTTATAAATATAGAATAAAATTTGAATTAAAGGGCCTCGAGTGGATTTTCAATCGGATACTGAATAGCAATCGGGTAATAAGGTAGTTAAGGGTTCGAAACTAGTTAAAAGGAAATAAAGTAAATTGGAATTTTATTATTCGACCACTATTTTTAAACTTATCAGCATCATAATTATATTTTAACCTATTATGAAGTTAATCCCTAAAGTTTTCTTTTCTAACCCTATTTAAAGCCCATTGTATCCCTACTTCCTCCTCCTCCTCCAGAATACTTGAAAACACTTACGCTGCTATCTACTTCTGCATCTCCATTATCAACTTCATCATCATCGACCAATTCATCTTCTCCAGCAACCAAAGTGAGTATAATTCTTCGTTTGCTAACATATTGACGTCAATGAGTATAACTCCTTTCTTGTTTTTACGGTAAACAACATAAAGATTACATCCTTACAAGCTTCACCTTTGCTACTTCATCCTTGATAGATTAAGTGTAGATATAGGCTAAAATAAATAGGTGAGTTTACGTGAAAACATACCACAAAGCAGTGTCGAAGAGCAAAAGAAGTGGTGATTGGGGACGAGGTTCTGGGCATTACTACCCAAAACTTCGACGTAACTAGTCAACTACCCAAACCACTAACGATAGACCGGTGGTGTCGCAAATGTTCAAGGTAGTAAGGCCTAAACTTGACAGTGTATATTTCTTCTTCTTCTTCTTATTTCATTTTCTCCTCTTTTTTCTTTCTCGATTCTTGATTTCATTGAGCTTGTATGATAATCTGAAACTTGTTTTAAAGCTTCACAAACATCCCAGAGTTAGATTTAAGGCACTGGACTAAGATTTGATGAAGATAAATATTTTACATGTATTTTCTGACTACTATGAACAAGAAGAGATGGAAGCAATGGAATATAGTATGACTACGATAACATAGCAAACATGAAGATATCTAACCACAAGGGATGTCAAATTTAAGGGAAAAAAGGAAGTCAAGACTTCAGAACCTAAAATAATAGTATCGAGCTCATAGACATAGAAGTAATTTCAAAGAGTTGTGGCAGCGGGCTCCTACAGCAGCAGAAGGGACGACTGATCATTAAAACCAAGTATGGGATGGAAAACATCAAGAGAAGGATAAGCATTACAGGTAAGGCGAAAGATGGCGTGTATCTACAACCTAAGAGATGGCATGTATCTACAACCTAAGAGATGGCGTACATCTAACAACCAAGAGGATGTTGCATTCTAATTAGTTATCGACCCAAGAAGAGGTATCGAACTGCTAACAAGAAGTGGTACTCAATAGGCGATAAGCGCTATCAAGCAACTCGAAGTGAGAAGTGATTTTAAACCATAACAATGGAGTAATATGTCGAATACCTAACTTTAAATATGATAGGGATAACGAACGCCAAGCAATGAGGGGATACCGAATTTCTACAACATAATGAGGAAAAGCATAAAATAGGGGAAGAGTGCGGTATCCCTTAAAGATGCCGAATATCTAAACATAGTATAGGATATCGAGCTTTTGATTCGATAGCTGGTGTTAAGCCTTTACAACACTAAGTGCTGTAAAGTAACTTCAACCAGGCAATGTATGTCAAACAACAAAGGATGTTGCATATCATCAGTACAATGAGGAATGTCGGATGTTATGTCGAATGCAAACTATTATGAAGGATTTCTAGCCTTAAGAAGCATAGATAGTTATTGAATATCAATAGTGTATAGAAGGTTTTCTAATTTCAACTATACATAGATGGTTTCCACATATCATTAATGTAATGAACAGTGCCGAAAATCAAGGATCCCGAAGGACACGTGGCGCCCAGGCTACCTACCGCTACCCCTATAAATATGGACCCTATAGCAACTTAGCGGGGGAGAATCATTTCTCTCTCCTTCTCAAAATCTAATAATTGTAACCCTAAATTGATTTGGGGAAGAATCTTGAATTGATCGCAAACATTGCAATTTATGTGAATAAGGACTTGGACGAATATCTAGCATAACCTATTTATCTTGATTGTGCAAATATTACTATTATTGAACATGGACATGCATATGACCAATTTTTGGGCTAGGGCTTGACTTTGGGATTTATCTTGAACAAGGCCACTTAAGCCTTAGCCTAAATTCATATTTATTTTGCATAATGGCTATTTTACCAATTGACATATAAACAATAGATTGTGACTTATGTGGATTGCCAAATTTACCCATTAACGAATGCTTAATGGACTATTGCATATTTATTCAACTTATTTATTTTACCTTTGGACATATGCCATAGACTTTTGATCAATTAAACCAAAGTATATAGGCATTATGGGACCATTCTTAAAATAACATCATCTTACACTAAGTCTTGGATGCTGAGCCAACCTTTGGTTTAATAACCGCATTTGGACCTCTCAAAATATGCCACATTAAATAATATCATGGGTGTTAAAACTAGTTTTTGGCCCAGCATGGCATCATGCATGTTATACCAATTTTTGGGATTAACATTTTAGCGCTAGAAGGAGGGCTTGAACCTCGGTCCTGTTATTCCCTTGCTTAGAAACTAACTATGTAAAGTTTTGTTGCAGGAGAATAGTAAGAGCTAAGAAGATCAATGTTCCAAATGAAGAGATTGTGCAATGAACAAACTTGGAGGAAAACACCACTCTAAACTTCAATTTAGAAAATGTGGAACCTGGACAACCTTCAACACCAGTGAAGCTAACAAACAGCGAAACTAAGATTCAGGGTCTAACTCAACAACTTGCAATGATGTAGGAGCTCCTTGAAAAAGTTATTTCCCAGGAGTCTTCTAAAAAGCTTACTGAAGGAGGAGAAGAGGTAGAATCTCCAAGGAGGAATCTAGACACTTATTACTCAATAGCAAAGATTAGGGTAAAAACATTATGGGTCTGCAAAGAAAGAAAGAAATTCAGAATGAAGGACCGATAATGTATTCTCCGAACTTGCAAGACCACTAAATTAACACGAATCATCAAGGGGAAGGCCAAGAAAGGAGAATAAGAAGATCTTCCGAGCAACTAGGCAGCTCAACTTCAGGAAAAAACTACAAGCCCTACTGAAGGGATTATCATGACGACGAAGGATACTTGAAAGACATGCTTGATCTTATAGGGAAAAGGACCCTTGACCCTAGAGTAAACAATGATCCTTGTGAAGCTCCATTCATAGAGAATATAGCGTCTGTTGGAATCCCAACACCTATCAGAATCCCCTCATCAAAGTATAACAGAATCACTGGCCTCAAGGACCATCTTTTAGCTTTTGAGAGTCAAATGGATTTGCACAATACCTCTGGAGCAGTATGTTGTAGACTTTTTCCTACAACTTTTTAGGGAGCAGCTGTTAAATGGTACATATATTATAGAGAGAAAACCAGTTACTCTTGTAAGCGGTATTCTTATGAGTTTTCAGCACAATTCTGCATATGCAAAGATCCCACTATTGACTCTAGTGTGTTGGAAAATGTCAAACAAAGACTAGGAGAGTTTCTCGATGAGTATTTGAGGAAGTTCAATATCGAGGCACTAAAGGCGAAACATATGACTGGTGGGGAAAAACTAAAGGCAGTGCCCTCGGGGTTAATCGAACAGACCTCCTTTTGGAAGGAACTCTACATCATGGGTGTAGGGATCTTCAAGATTTTTATTTTCAGGCCGATAAGTTTATCTATATGGATGAAATGTTCTATGCTAAGAAGAAATCCTTGTTAAAGAAAGAAGGAAGAAAATCTAGCTATGATCACCCCAACAAAAAGCTAAGATGGGATGAAAGTAAAAGAGCAAGTTGGGAGGAGATCCCTAAATCTAACTATCTGGCTTTGAATAAGCCTATTTCCTATATTTTCGCCATGGCAAAAGATAATGGAAACTTTCCTACTTCCTATAAGGCAAGGAATAATCCATAATCGAAGAAGGGGAAATATTACCGTGCTTATCATAAAACGAATGGGCATAAAACTGATGGGTGTCATGTTCTGGCCGGAATAATCCAGAATAAGATTAGGTTCGGATCCTTAAAGGAATTTGTCAAAGAGAATCAAAAGACCAGTAATCCTAAAGGGAACAATAAGAGGCCCCAAAGAAACACTGCAAATTTCATAGAAAATGACTCTCAACCGGACTTTATTCCTCCGATCAACCGCATTGATGTCATCCATAGAGGTTCCATCTCATTGGAAGTAGCAAAGGAGCTAAAAGCAGGTACATAAGGAAGGTAAGAGATGGAGTCTTTTCTATTCAGGAGGAGCCATCGCTCAAAAATTGCAAATATCAGCTTCAAATGGCTAACTTAACAATAACCCTACAAGAATTGAGAAAGGTCCATCACCCGCATAATGATCCACTGATGATAACTTTACAAATTGGGCTCTTTGTAGTAACAAAGATTTAGTGGGTACTGGAAGTGCAGTGAATGTCATCTTCAAGCATGCTTTTGATCAAATGGATATTACAAAGGAGAAGTTGAAGCTAAGCTTTGAACCAATGTTTGGGTTCAACAATAAATGGTCTACTCCAAAAGGACAGATCAAGCTCTTAGTGTAGATGGGAATTTCGCCACATTCTAGAATTTCTGAAACTTTATTCTTCATAATTGATCAAACCTCCTATTATAATGCCTTCTTTGGGAGACCGCCCTTGGATGAAGTAGATGCATTTGTGTCACTAGTATCTGATGGTGAAATTTCTAACTAAGAGTGGACGTGGGACGGTAAAAGGAGAGCAATTTAGCTCCCGAGAATTGCATTTTGCTATACTCGATCAATGCAAAAAAGATAATACTTCTTGTTATGATTTGAAGAAAGGCTAATCAATTAAAACTGAAGTCCGAAAGCCACTGGATGATGGTCCTCCAATCCAACCATCCAAGGCAAATGAGAAGACAAGGGCAACTAAGAGAGCTAAAAATGTGTTAAAAAGATTTAACTTTTCTAAGAGGAAAAGAAAAGGGAAAGAGGCAAACCCGACATATGAAGAAATTATCACTGAATTAGATTGTAGAAATGAGCAAGAAAGAATAAAGCCAAATTGAATACCTAAAAGAGGTAAACCTAGATTCACTTGATCCAACAAAAACAACGAAGATCGGAAAGGAGTTAAGCAACAAGCTACAAGGGGAACTTATTCGATTTCTTTAATCTAGCAAGGATGTATTTTCCTGGACCCACTCTGAAATGGTTGGAATGGATCCAACAATCATGAGCCATACCCTTAACATAGATCCAAATATCACTCCTATTCGATAGAAGAAAAGGCAGTTAAATAAGGTTCAAACTAACGCATTGAAAGAGGAAGTCAAAAGACTACTTGAAAATGGATTCATTAGAGAAGTTTTGTACCCAAAATGGTTGGCTAATCCCGTGCTAGTTAAAAAAGTCCAATGGAAAATGGAGAACATGCGTTGAATATACTGATTTGAATAAAGCATGCCCTGAGGATTGTTATCCCTTGCCTCGAATAGACCAATTTGTTGACACAACAAGTGAACATAAGTTGTTGTCTTTTATGGATGCATACTTAGGATATCCCCAAATACCCTTTTTTAGGCTGGATGAAGAACATACATGTTTCATAAAAAATTAGGAAATATACTGCTAAAAAGTTATGCCTTTCGGGTTGAAAAATGCGAGGGCTGCGTATTAAAGACCGATAACAGAATGTTTGAGGAACAAATTGGTCAAAACATGAAGTATATGTAGATGATATGCTGGTCAAATCTCAAGAGGAAGCCAATCACTTGTATGATCCTGAGGAAACGTTTGAAGTACTAAGAAAGTAGAAGATGAAATTGAATTTGCAAAAGTGCTCCTTTAGGATACAATCTGGAAAGTTTCTAGGATATATTGTCAGTGCCAGTGGAATTGAGGCCAACCCTAACCAAACAAGGCGATTAGGGACACGGGGGGATGAGCTTGAATGGAAGAGTAGTAGCTTTGAATAGATTTATATCTATGGCCTTTGATAAGTGCATCCCCTTTTTTGATGTAATCAAGAAAAAGAAGAACTTTGAACAAGGAGAGGATTGACAAAAGGCCTTCAAAGAATTGAAAGATCATCTTGAAAAACCCCTGATCCTATCTAGCTCTATAGAGGGAGAGAAATTATATCTTTGCATGGCGGTCTCTGAACAAGCAGTAAGTCCGGTTTTAATAAGAGAGGAGAATAAAGTTCAACTCCCAGTATATTATACACGCAAAAATGCTTAAGGATGCAAAGGTTAGATATCCAGTTATAGAGAAGATTAACATGTTGTTTAATGCTCACCGCTCGAAGTAAAGAGCTTACTTTTAGGCATAACCAATCAAGGTCTTAACTAACTTTCCACTCAGACAAATTTTCAGTAAACCTAAGGAAGCAGGAAGACTAGTAAAATGGGGAATAAAGCTTAGCCAATATGATATTGAGTTCCAACCCAAGTTGCAATTAAAGGTTAAGCCCTGGCTGATTTTGTCAATGAATGCATAGGTTTTGTTAAGGAACAATCGGAAAATGAGAGGGATTTGAAGCCTAAGTGGAAATTGTTAGTTGATGAAGCTTCAAATGAACAAGGGGCTGGTGCAGGATACATGATCATTAACCTTGATGGACACCGGTTGCATTATGCAATGAAATTACATTTTCTTGCTTCCAATAATGTGGTAGAATATGAATCGATGGTGGCAAGATTCACCTTAGCCCTACAATTAAAAATTCCAAGGATTGAAATCTTTAATGACTCCCAACTAATGGTAAATCGGTTAAACCAAACGTATCAAACGAAAGTGCCAAATTGATCCTTTACGTAAAAAAGCTGTTGAAGATATTGACCCAATTTGAAGATTTCTCGATACATCAAGTGCCAAGATGGAAGAATTACCAAGCCGATTCTTTGGCCAAGTTGGCTAGCTTGCGAGGAGCACCAAAAATCCGAATTATACTAGGCGGCTTCCTACCAAGTCCTAAAATAGAGGAAAAGGTCTCCTAGCCAAAAAATGAGTCTTTGGTATTGACTAGATCCCAAGCCCTTGAACAAACCGATAAAGGAAATGAATCAAGAAATGACAATGATGGAAACCAAGAAAGAAATATTCATGTAGAAATTAATAACCAATACAAAATAACTGGATGACACCCATTATTGAGTATTTGATGGAAGGGAAGCTATCAAAAGATAAGAGAGAGGCTAGAAAGATAAGGCACCAAGCCCCCAACATTTTCCATGATGAACGAAGCACCCTATAAAAAAAGGATATTCACTCCCTTACCTGAGATGTGTTAGTCTGAAAAATGACTTAAAAATGTTAAGAAAAGCACATGAAGGATTCTATGAAGATCATTCTAATGGAATAAAATTAGCCAAAAAGTTCATGAGGCAGGGTTTCTATTGGCCTCAAATGAGTAATGATGTGGTGAATCACGTAAACAAATATGAGAAGTGTCAGAAATTTTGACAATTCCACATATGCCTCCAAGTAATTGACCTTGATTTCAAGCCCATGGCCCTTTGATCTATGGGGAATTGATTTAATTGGACCATTAACTGTACCTAAACTGGAGCTAAGTTAGTAGTAGTAACCGTCGATTATTTCACCAAATGGGTAGAAGCAAAACCATTACCAAACATAACATCATGAAAAGTGTTAAAATTTGTGATTAAAAACATAGTCACATGTTTTGGAATAACACATAAGATACTATCCAATAATAGAACTCAGTTTGAAAGTGAAGAATTCACTAGATTCTGTGATAAGAATGGAATAATCGAAAGCTTTTAATATGTAACTCATCCAAAGGCTAATGGAGTCATTGAAGCTACCATTAAAACTATTCTTAAGAAATGACTAGACAATGCGAAAGGAAATTAGGTAGAAGAACTACCGCTGGTGCATATAGAACTTCTACGAAGACTGCAACAGGACATACCTCTTTTTCTTTAACATATGGATGTGAAGCAATGCTTTCAATTGAAGTTGAGGTTCCATCTCATCGAAGAATTGCATATGCATTTGATCCCAACAAGAATTGAGGAAAGAATCCTTATATTTAATCAACGAGTTAAGGGATAAAGCAGCCATGCGAATGACCAAATATCAACAAAGGATATCGAGGTATTATAACTCCAAAGTTAAAGGAAGATCTTTTCAAAAAGGAGATTTAATACTCTGAAAAGTTATGGAAAATACCAAAAATCTATTAGACGAACCACTCGAACCAAATTGGGAAGGTCCTCTTGTTATTCATGAATTAATTCCACCACGGACTTATTGATTATGCCAACTTGATGGCAACGTAAAAGAAAGAACTTGGAATTCCAAACATCTAAGGCCTTACATTCCAACAATGGATGAATAATGAAATCATGACAAGTATATCTATGGAATTGATAATCAAAAGAAAGGAACTATAAGGAAAAGCTTAAATCATTACCTATAAGGTATTAAGGGGCAAAGAAAAGCCTTTGATCCCACTACAAGGGCATGGTCAAACTACGTCCTGGAGGAAGGTCAGAGTAAGCCTTTAGTCCCGCCTAAGATGGCCCGGCGAGAGCACTACAACCCTTTGGCCCCGCCTACGTAGCCTGGTCGGAGCACCTCCTGGAGGGAGGATGGAGTAAGCCTTTGGTCCTGCCTAAGATAGCCTGGCTAAAGTACTAAACCAGCCTTTGGTTCCACCTATAAGGCCTGATGGAAGCACCTCCTAGAGGGAGGACGAATAAGATTTTGGTTCTGCCAAATGGCTAACCAAACGCACCAACCAGCCTAAATTATTACCTATAAGGTAATAGGGGCTCAAACCTAAATCACTTCCCGAGGAGTAGCAAGGGGAAAAAGGAATCAAAGCTTAAATCATCACCAAAAGAGTGATAAAGGGTGAAAGAGACCAAATCTTAAATCACCCCCCAAAGGGTGGTAAGGGGCAAAAGGAATCAATCAAGCAAGTTCAAATCTACCCTAAAGATGGGTCAAGCAATCTTCTAGAAGAAGAATGGTCAAACATATTTAATCCCACACCAAGGCAAAGTTAGAGTAATCTTCAATAGAAAGGTAAAAAAAATCTGAGATTTCGATGCCAATATGAGCGTCCGAGAAGTTCTGATACTTAACTTAAGAAATTCAAGATTGAATTATCTCCCAATATTTTGTTCCTATGATGAAACTTAAGTTTTCCAGTGAATAACAGGAATCTTCATTATTACTCAAAGTTCCACTCTCCTACTAGTGGAGATTAGATGGATTTCTGGTCTTCTATTCAAGCTATAATATTAACAGATTAGTTTCCGGCCTTCTATTCAGATGAAATTATGGTATTATTGACAGATGGGTTTCTGGTCTTTTATTCAAGAGATATTATTGTCAGATGGATTTCTGGTCTATTCAAGTGATATTATTGCCATATGGATTTCCGGTCTTCTATTCAAGTTATATTATTGCCAGATGGGTTTTTGGTCTTCTATTCAAGAGATACTATTGCCAGATAGATTTTTGGTCTTCTATTCAACTGATATTATTACCAGATGGATTTATGGTCTTCTATTCAAGTTGTATTATTACCAGATGAATTTCTGGTCTTTTATTCAGATAAAATCATGGTATTATTTCCAGATGGGTATCTAGTCTTATATTCGAGAGATGTTATTGCCAGATGGATTTTTGATCTTATATTTAAGTGATATTATTGCTAGAAGGATTTCTGGTCTTCTATTCAGGTGGTATTATTGCCAAATGAATTTCTAATCTTCTATTCAAGCAATGCCATATGGATTCCTAGCCTTCTCGTTGAAAGAACTTATTGGTTGATGGGTTGAATCTCTGGACTTCTTGTCAAATGAATCTATGGGATTCTTTCCAGATGAATTTCTGGTTTTCTTATCAAGAGGTTATTTGGTCTTCTTATGGAGCAAATTTATGGTTTTCTTGGATAAACTTAGCTTTACATTGAAACACAAAGGCTTCTTTATATAAAGAAGAGGGCAAACTAATTCATATACTTATGAGATCCAAGAGGGATCGTTTAAAGTTCAATATAAAGTTAATAATGAAAATCATCGTTATTTATTTTATGCTTTTCAAGAAAACAGGATTGAAATGAAAATCTCACTAAAAGTTGGAAAGATGAGAAAACACTTAGTCTTACACTAAAGTGTAAAAAACTTCTTTATACAAGGAGGGGCAAATCTTATCCATGTATTTTCTGACTACTATGAATAAAAAGAGATGGAAGCAATGGAAGATAGTACCACTACAATAACATAGCAAACATGAAGATATCAAACCACAAGGGATGTCAAATTTAATGGCAAAACGGAAGTCAAAACTTCAGAACCTAAAGAAGTAGTATCGAGCTCATAGACATAGAAGCAGTTTCAAAGGGTGAAGGTAGGGGACTCTTCTACAATAGCAAAAGGGATGATGGACTATTAAAACAAAGTGTAGGATAGTGAACATCAAGGGAAGGATAAGCATTATCAGGTAAGGCAAAAGATAGCGTGTATCTACAACCTAAGAGATGGCATGTATCTACAACCTAAGAGATGGCGTACATCTAACAATTAAGAGAATGTCACATTCTAAGTTGTTATCGAGCCAAGAAGAGATATCAAACCGCTAACAAGAAGTGGAACTCAAAAGGCGATAAGCATTATCAACCAACCTAAAGTGAGAAGTGATTTTAAACTATAACAACGGAGAAATATGTCGAATACATAACTTCAAATAATGATAGGGATAATGAACGCCTGACACTGAGGAGATACCGAATTTCTATAATATAATGCGGAAAAGCATGAAACAAGGGAAGAGTGCGGTACCTCTTAAAAATGCTGAATATCTAAACACAGAAGATGATATCGAGCTTTCGATTCGATAGCTGGTGTCAAGCCTTTACAACACTATGTGCTGTAAAGCAACTCCAACCAAGCAATGGATGTCGAACGACAAAGGATGTTGCATATAATCAGTACAATGAGGAATGTAGGATGTTACAACATGTCAACTGCTAATAGTTATGAACGATTTAGAACTTCAAAAGCATGGATGTTTATCGAATATTAACTGTGTACAGAATGTTGCCAAATTTAAACTGCACACATAAGGTTGCCATATATCATCAATGCAATGAACGATGCTAAAAATCAAAGATGCCGAAGGAAACGTGGTGGCCAGGCCGCCTACCTCCACTCCTATAAATATGGACCCCATAGAAACTTAGTAAGGGCGAATCATTTCCTTCTCTCCTTCTCAAAATCAAAGAATTGTAACCTTAAATTGATTTGGGTAAGAAACTTGAACTGTTGTAAACATTGCAATTATATGAACAAGGACTTAGACGAATATCTAGCATAGCTTATTTACCTTAATTGTGCAAATTTGACTATGATTGAACATGGACATGCATACGACCAATTTTTGGGCTCGGGCTTGACTTTGAGCTCTATCTCGAACAAGGCTGCTTAAGCCTTGACCTAAATTCATGTTTATATTGCATAATACCTATTTTACCAATTGACATATGGACAATGGATTATGACTTATGTGGATTGCCTACTTTTCCCATTAATGGATGCTTAATGGACTATTACACATTTATGCAACTTACATATTTTACCCTTGGACATATACCATGGGATTTCAATCAATTCAATCAAAATTATATGGGAATCATGGGAGTATGGGGCCATTTTTAAAATAACATCATCTTGTACTAAGTCTTGGATATCGAGCCAACCTTTGGTCTAATAGCCTCATTTGGACCTCTCAAACTCCGCTACATTAAGTAATATCATGGGTGTTAAAACTAGGTTTTGGCTTAGCATGGCATCATGGATGTTATGCAAATTTTTGGTTTAACATTAAACTTACTGTAAACAATTTTTATTTTCCAGAACTTTAAACAACACACACACACACATTCTTGTTTTCTTATTCTTCTTTTTTTCTTGATATTGTTGTGATGATTTTGAGTTAAACTAGACTTAGCATGCATCTGATAGCATACTGAAGCTCAAATTCAAAGCAATAAGATGGGTTTTGAAGTATTTTAGTTTACTATATATTTTTAAAAAGGATTTCTAGAAAATTTATATAATATTCAAGAATTTGATTTAAATTCAAAACTCTGTATTTTTGAACTTTTGCAAATTTTAAAACAAAATTTATTTTGAATGATATTTTAATACTATCAAAATTTCAATTTTCAATTTTTTTAAAGTTTAAATTTGAATTATTAAATTATATTTTAAATTTAAACTAGGGTTAAAAGAATAAGTCATATTTAAATAATTCAAATTCTCTTTAGTTCGAATAATATAAACTTGTGTGATTATATGCTTATGTATTTGATGTTATACAAGTTTATTTAGTTGAATTCTGCCATTTTAAGTTAATTAATTTATTTTAGCCCCGGTACTAATATTCGATGTCATGTTGTAATTGCTTATTTCTAAAAATGATGCTATAAACTATAAGTTAAACCATGATACATGAAGGTAACAAATCAACTGGGTTATGTGATAGGCTAAAATGGCATTTTAGGAATAAATGTCATATTGAAAGATCAAATGTTTTGAAAGTAATAAATTTAACATTTATCGAGAACAACATATGATATTGACCACTAGACTGCTAGTATCTATCCTAGAGAACTAATTCGATGGTCGCAACTTGAATCAGATGACCTTATCCCTTGCTACTATGTCCAAATGATCTTTTTCCAAGACATATAAAGCTATTGAAGATAATGAAGATTTTTGGAGAAGTAGTCCAAATGAAGAGAAGTTGTGCTATCAGGTAGAGATATGATGAAGTGAACTACAACCCTAGTAAGATTTATCACGTCTTCAGATACTAGAAGATACGATAACAAAGGGCTCGTGTGAAGTGCACATCTCAACTGGTCGGAAGATACAGTTGAAAAAAAATCCTAATAGCTTGCTGAGGCAAATAGTCTATATAGAGGGTAAATCCACTGATGAGATTTATTAACGTGCAATCCTTACGGGATCCATAGAAGAGAGAATGATTTAGCACTCTAATATGTATAAGTAGAAATGTCGTATACCTCGTAAGATGATTATTTTGAATAATGATTTGAATTTATACTACACAAGGCAACTCATAAGTAAAATGGATAGGATATGATATCTCGGTTGACTAGAGTTGTAACTGTGTATGGTATATTGAATAGTGTCGTAACATGTGTTTTATCACTAGTTTATGAAATAAGGATTTGGGATTTGTTTGGTGTGAGTGACCCCATGTGTAACTTTTTTGCCCCATAAAACCCAACATGACACATTCATCTGTTTTATTGCACGATTATACTCACAGCTATATATCTAGCATGACTCAAAGTTTTGTTTTGTGATATCTCCGATGGATCTATGCTAGCACGCAACCGGTTAAATGAGTGAATATTAATTTTTTTTTAATCATTTTGGATCTTATTATGCCTATGAAGTAGATCTAATCTAAATTACTTTTAAATAAAATCATAATTTTATTTAATTAATAAAAGTTTTGTTTGGTATTATATTATATTATATATACATTACGTGCGTGTCATTTACACATCTGTGAATGTGTACGTGTAACATAAACAACATGCATGGTTTAACATGTCCTTGTCTAAATGCTAGAATTTACACTACAACAGATATGTTAGCCCTACAATATACATATGTTCTGTCTAATATATATATGTATGTATTTATATGTATATAGATACACACACACACACATATATTAATGTGATTTAAAATCATGTTCATATTTGAAGAAATATATACATATACATATACATATATATATATATTAATGTAAAAGCAATATTATTTATACATATACATACATATATACACACACGTAAAGTAATATTCATAAATAAATATAAGTATTTAAAATTCAAATTGGAATTTCAAAATTTAAAATTTAATCTAGATTCGAAATTGTCTTTTAATTTCAAATTTAAGTCAAATTTGTATATTTAATAAATAAACATGTATATACGAAAATAAATATTTTTAAAATGCAAATATATTTATATATATATATATGTATATATTGATTAAAAATTAATATTTAAAAATTAGTTATATTATATATAAAATGATATTATATAATTTAATACGTGTATATATATATATATATGTGTGTGTGTGTATGTATGTATTTATATATTATTTTGGCTATGTTACCTTTTGACAAATTCAATTCCTTTTTTAAAACTAGATCCATGTGGATTTTAAATTTAAAAAAAAAACAATTTGCATACGGAAATTATTAAAAGAAATTGGAAAAATAATTTTGCAATGAATATAAATTTTGTATATAGTAAAATTATGCATATATGTATTTATAATATTTACTAGATTTAATATATTGTATTATATTTATAAAGTAAATATATATATATATATATATCCAAATTTTATAAACAAATAAACGTATATAAATAATTTTTTTTATTTTCAAAATATTAATATGTATACAATTTAACAACAAATTTACATATATTATGTACATAAGTTCATTTAATTTAAAAAATTAACTATGGTTTCAAAAACCCTTTTAAAATCATTTTTAGCTTAATTTTTTTAAAAATTTCTGGCTGAAAGCATATATTCATATATATATATATGTATGTATGTATGTATATGTATATGTATGTATGTGTATATATATATATATAATATTTTTACAACCATATGTTATATATTCGTATTCTAGGTTGACAGCATATATATGTAAAGATTTGTGGTATATACATCTAATCTAACCATATATAAATCAAAATAAATGTCAAATAAACAAATAAATATATGTATGTAAATTGGAACATTACCTCAACTATTGCCAAATAATAACACGTTGAATGTTGAATCTATAGAAGTCCTTGGAGTTGTCTTCAATCTCTTCCAAAAAGTGCTACCATACTAAAAGATTCATGCACCTTTGCACCGTACAACTTGTTTTTGTATTTTAAACTTGAAAATAACGGAGAGGAGGGAGCAAGATTTTCAGCTGGAGGTATAGGTAAGAGGAGAGCAAAAGAGAAAAGGAAAGGCGAGGGGTAGTGTTGTTTAAATAAGAGAGAAAAGAAAAAGTAAATTGTGGATCTAGACCCACACTTTTCTCTACTAATTCAAACTCCACAAAATATCATCATATGCCCTCTCCCCTCAAGCTATAGCTGACCACACCCTTAGCCTACATGGGCTACCATTTTGCTTCAAGCCCGATCAGTCAATTCACATTTAAATTAAACTTAATTGTACATTGATATCGTATATCGATACATGTATACAACTTTCATATATGCACTATTTTTAGTACTGGTCGACATAAATCAAATAATATTTCATAAATGTTAATTAAATTAATTCATTCATGACAATTACAACTTAATCAAATCAGGTGCTAGTCATAGTATTCAACTTTTCGGTTATGTGACTCTCAGGTGTAAATTCGGTCTACGATTAATATTGAACAATTTGAATATTAACGTCCGCATGTCAACTTAGCTAGTGGTATGTCATTATGGCAAAATTTACTGCTTACACGGTTTTGATAAAATCAATTTTACTTATTTTAAGCGGTCCTTGGTAATGACAATTATTTACGCTAGTTCTCTTCATCAAAACTATATCGTATTAGGACTTATGGAATTTGGTTGTAGTCAAAATTCCAATATCATCAATATTCACCTTAAATAGTCCAAACACAACGTCCTTGGTTTAGTAATAACAATTACTATTAACCGAACTGCTCTGGCAAAAAACTTTTACTTTGAGTTGACTTCAGTTGACACTAACCTCATATAAACGAGGAGGTGAATTCTCTATTGAATAGTGTTTCACTTCCAATGCTTTAACTTGACCCGGTTGAAAGTGCACAGAATCTCTAATATGACTAACTTATATAAATGTGTATATAACTATAGTAAAGTTAACTAATAATAAACTAAAGTAAGATAAAATAAAAACTGATCGCACCAGAGTTTTTATACTGGTTCGGACTTCCCTTCCCATGTCCAGTCTTGAAGCTCCCCTTCAGATTTCCACTAATCAAACACCCTCACTTAGCCCAAAGGAAGGCGTTACAAGAGTTTGCTGACTTAACAAAGTTGTGTTCTATCAACACAAAATTTGACTTCTGTTATAAAGCTTTCTATAATCTCTTTGATGATTCAACAATGCATGAAATATGAATAAGGAAGTGCAAGAAATGAACTTTGAGTGAATGATCAGTATTTTTTTAAGAAAGTAGTCAAGAGAGTTTAGAAATTGAGATAGCAAGATGATTCTTAACTTCTAGTGTTAGGCTCTATTTATAATAATCAAAAGTTGCTTTAGAAAAGTTGTATTCTTTCATAAAGTCATTCCTCTTCGAAGAAGAAGCATTGAACGGTTGCAACTCTTTGAAATGTTGTTTCAGAAAATAGCTTATTGTTTATTTAGTTAAGTGAATATTCATAAGTCTACTGAATATGAGTATGAAATATTGCAGAGAGGAAGACAAATAAATAAAAGACTGAAATGTTTATTTAGTTGATTGGCTTCAGTCGACTGAATGCAAATTCATTTGACTTCCCTTAGTCGACTGAATTTGTAATTAGTCGACTGAGCCTTTGTAAGTTTGTTTTGATATATGCATCTTTGTAAAAGTTTATTCGCAAAAACTTTTGGCTTTTATATTGGAAATCTTGTATGTCGGTGCTGTGTGTACGTATATGCATATGAATCATCTAGGAGATTTTACAAATATTTTCTAAGGATTAAAAAATACTTTTTACATGTAGACAACTATTTCTTTTTCCTTTTACTTCTTGTCTCTTCGAATCATTGCTGCTTTCAAAGTCCTGTATAAGAGATGCTTCAAGAGATATTTAAATAGATGTCATCATTAAAACAACTATATAAAAAAAGTTCTAAAATTCTCCCCCTTTTTGATGATGACAACTATATGTATGGCATATGTATATATAATCTCCCCCTGAATGAATGCTCCTCCTTTCACCATACTTTCTCCCCCTTTATCATTAACAAAAAAGAGTAAAGTACAATGAAAACAAAAGATATGCCCAATTTGCTGCAGTTCCATTATCCATAAATGCTCATTCTCCGGTGATATATACAGAACATTTGCTATTCGAAATCCATCTCATCCGTTTGTCTTTCTTGGGTATCGAATTTGTTGAAGCCCTTATTTTGTTGCACCTTATGTAAGAAATAAAAATAATGAAACATTTTATCAAATAGTAAATACTTTATAATACCTTTGATAACATTAAAACAATAGTATATTAATCAAAGTGCTGTAGAGAATCCTACCTTTTATAGCATTTCGTAGTAAACTACTCTGTTTTAGCAATATAAGTAGGACCTCCATTCATTAATAAATAACTACTACTTATAAATTATTAGAAAAAATATAAACATTTAAAGCATGCAATACCCAAGGTTCTTATAGTTTTCTAAGTTAAAACCCATTTAGGTATGGTTGAGCTTTTATATATATAGTTTTCATTACAAATCACATTTTTATAATAGTTGCTAATATATAGTTGTTTATCATGATTAATCATATTAGTAGGAATCCATATATTAATGCTATTAGTCATTAGCTTAGTACTTGAAAAATATCATTTATCATTTCTAAACAAAGTACTATTATGATTGTAAGTGGTTTTAGGACTATCTTGGTCACTAGTACTAGCACTACAATTAATATACACGAATGCATATCTAGTACTATTTTTACTTTTAGCTTGTTCATAGCCTAAGCCGCTTTTATAATTATCAGCTTTCGATTTTGTAACTAAGGAAGATAAATCATCTTTCCCTTTATCACAATTTATGATTTTCTCATTTATTTTATCAAAAACGGCTTTAGACTCACCAATTTCTTTTTGCAAAATAATATTACTATCTTTTAAAAGTTCACATTTTTTAATTAATTCTGGATTTTTATCGTTTAAAGCACTATTCTCTTTTTCAAGAGGAAAAAGTTTATTTAAAGAATTTTTCAAAAATATATTTTTGTTTTGCAATGCATTAATTTCCTTTAAAAGATCATTATTTTTATTTCTAATTGCTCTTTTTTTTTAAAAAAATCTTTTTGTAAAACAAGTTCTTCTATGGTATTTTCAAAAAAAATAGTTTGTTCTACTAAAGATTTATTTTCCTCGTTTAAAGTGGAAATTTCTTGCTCGCAATCTTTTAACTTAGCTAATGTAATTCTATTAGCTTTATTCAAAGCATTACAATCTTTTAATAACTCATCATGTGCTAACAAAAGACCTTTATATAAAGAATCTAAGCATACCGATTGTGAACTGAGTTTAGCCATTAAGCATTTTCTTGTTTGCTTCTTTGATTTTTCTTTCTTGTTGTCGCTATTTCGCTTGCTCTTCTTCTTTCTATTGTCTTGACTAGATCTCTTTATGGCTGTTGTTCTAGGATGTTGTTGCAATCAGTAGAACACCAGACTCAAATACCAAATGAAAGTGCACAGTATCTCTAACATGGCTAACTTATATAAATGTGTATATAAATATAGTCAACTTAACTAATAATAAAGTAAAGTAAGGTAAAATAAAAAATGATGGCACCAAAGTTTAATACTGGTTTGGACCTCCCGTCCTACGTCTAGTTCCGAAGCTCCCTTTTGGATTTCCATTAATCAACTACCATCACTTAGCCCGAAGTAATAGGCATTACAAGAGTTTGCTGACTTGAGAAGGTTGTGTGATCAATATTCCTGAACTTCTAGTCTTAGGCCGTATTTATAATAATAAAAAGTTGTTTTAGAAGTTATATTCTTTCAGAAAGTCATTCCTCTTCGAAGAAGAAGCATTGGACAGTTGCAACTCTTTGAAGTGTTGTTTTCGGAAATTGCCGTTATTGTTTATTCAGTCGACCGAGAATATTCACAAGTTTACTGAATATGAGTATAAAATATTGTAGAGAGGAAGGCAAATAAATAGAAGATTGAAATGTTTGTTTAGTTGACTGGCTTCAGTCGATCGAATGCAAATTCAATCGACTACCCTCAGTCGACTGAATTTGTACTTAGTCGACTGAATTTGTCTTTAGTCAACCAAGCCTTTGTAAATTAGTTTTTATACATGTCACTTTGTAAAAGTATATTCGTAAATACTTTTAGCTTTTTTACTGGAAATCTTGTGTGCCGGTGCTATGTGTATATTCATATGAATCATCTAGGAGATTTTACAAATATTTTATAAGGATAAAAACATGTTTTTTACTTATAGATAGCTATTTCTTTTTCCTTTTCCTATTTGTCTCTTCGAATCATTACCGCTTTCAAAGTCCTGCATAAGAGATGCTACAAAAGATATTTATATATTTTTTATCATTAAAACAATTATAAAAATAGAGTTCTGACACCAGCTATAGTCTTTCAACGGATGAAGTGTCATGATTTAACTTTGATCAAAGCGAACTTTCCATATTGAAGCTCGATAGTATTCTTAAGTCGAGAGAATTTTGCAATATTGTCACATGAATATTTTCTGTTCGACCTTAGTTATATTAACTAATAGAAAACTTTTGAGTGAGCCATTCCACAATTATCCAGTAACTATCAGTTTGTAACCCCTTAGTGCCCCCATCAGCCATGAGTACTACACTGCCTAATGTTTGGAGAGCGTTACGTACTATACTCTCAATGGATGTATTGTTATTCATTCTCGATACATTCTACTAGGAATATTCAAAATGATACGTATATTTTTATTTTGATAATTTATCATGATTAGAACACATTTTAGTTACTATCACAAGAGTTATCATTTATGAATTTTCTATTAAATATACTTAAGTTAAATAAATAACTAATATAACACATTATATCAAGTATATAATATAAAGAAAAACACCTTTCATTTCGAACGAGATTTTATTACAAAAATAACGAATTACAGTAAATTTTAGAATTTTGCCTAGGGTACACCCCTAACTCTATCAATCTTCCACTTATGCTCAGGGTCAATTATGGAATCCTTATCTCTTCCCTTCATTCAGTTTGATGAATACTGATCAAGCCAGTCCCTTCATGAATGCGTCTGCTATGTTATTTTGTTATATATTATGTCAATCAACTCTCTCCAATGTTGATAAACTATCTTTATCACGTGGAACTATGCAGAATATATTTCTCGACTTCTAGTAAGCTCTTACCATTACATTGTTATCATATAATAATGATATAGTATTCTCAATACTTGGAATAACCCTTAGCTCGGTTGCATATTTGTGCATTTATATTTATACATTGCTTTTATTATTGCGATATTCAAGACGATGTACTTAGCCTTTTTATTGAATCAGCCACAACCTTTCGTTTGGAACATTTCCAACTTAAAGCTCTATAATTAAGGTTTGAACATGAATTTAATCATGACTTATTATACCTGATGATGTTCGAGTATGAATACTCCTTCATAAAGAATTCGTTGTTTCTATAAATATTTCTCTAGTATTTCGTCAATTATCAAGAACATTCTAAACTACCATTTAGTGATCTTAATTTAAAATTGATATTTTCTTAATGTATTAAATAAATTAGCTAAATACGATATTGTATATAATACATCATGTATGGTAATTCCTATTGCTAATACAAAAGGAATTCATCTTACATGATCCATATTAAAGATTTAATATGGCGTTTGTGTATGTCATTTGGGACATTCTCAACATCCTTTATACTTATTATAAAAGATATAATTTGCAAATCCAGTATCGAGCATTAAACAACCAAAGTAGAATTAATTTTAGCATAAGTACATCGTTAATAATTAGTAGTATGATGTTTACTTATTGTTTTGATCTATGTACTTTTTATTGTTCTTTCTTGTAGACATACGCTTCTTCTGCATTTTGATTGAAAAGCAATTTGATATTTCTGTCAAAATAATTATTCAACTCTAATGCTTGTCGAATGATAATTTGGTATCCGTTCTTGGAATATCCAAAAACCCACAAACTTAATATCCCTCTCACTGGCTTCGAGACACTTTGGTAGTTATGTGCAAACAGTCTATTCTAAACCATTATTTAGAATTTTTTTGTTACAACACATATGTAACAAAATGCAAAGTTGTATCAGGCGATAATTTTATGAATGCAATCTGAATTAACCTAAGCACGTTAATGATGAATCTATTAAGCTAATTTCAACAATTGAAATTTTCGATGTTATTCTTATCATTATTTCTCACTATATTCCAACTACATTAGTCTTACCCTTAAAGACACATTTTTCGTCGATGGATCATATACCTTCGGGTATAACTATCAAAATCATATTTTGATAACGTACTTGGAATCCTTTTGGATTTGTGCATCATACCATATAGCAGAGTCAATAACCTGAATGGATTAATTGGTAACTGAGGATTATATATTCTCAACATTTATAAGACACTCATAGTTCTCTTTAATGTGCGAGAATACTTATTAGACACTCTAATGCATTATGTTCGTTTAGATTTGGTTAATTTCATTTCATCACATGTAATCAGTTTCATCTTTGGATTGTATCCAAATCCATTTTACTACCAAAAATTTCTAAAAGAAATTCCTTCGCTATGAAGTTGGTATTTCTTGAAACAACAATTGTTTCTCAGTGCAGCAGAATAGGTATTCATAAACACTTTATGAATTGCCTTATATATGAAACTGATTTGGTTTTAGTTAATAATACTTCTGTTCAAAGCATAAATTGGTCATCCAATGACTGTCATTCCTAAACTTCTTTTCGGCCAATTCATATGAGATCCCTCACGTACAATAATTACGTGTCATTTTTACGAACATTATTTTAAAATATATATAACAATACACACACATACATATACTTACATATTAGAAGACACATATTTATATGAAGGGGCTAATATGTCTATTGCGGTGTAAATCTCAGCATTTATACACAAGCATATTAAACCATGTACACCATTTATATTGCATGTGCATGTATACACATATGAGTATATGACACACGTATTATATTATACATTAAACATAACATTAATATAAAACTTTATTTATAAATAAAATGAAATATTGATTTTTTAAAAATAAATTTAGCTAATATCAAAATATATTTAGACTTCATAGTTATTCATGGTGATCCCTTCCTCTATAGGGACTGGACGAGGCCTGTCTCTCATCGAGGCTCATCTCTGAGTCCGCCTTTGTTTTTGTTGCTTTTACTACATTTTGTTTTGCCTTTTCTTTTTTATACATTATAGTTTTTCTCCTAGGTAATTTTTGGGGAAGGTTTTTTTTTTCCTATATTTTATTGTATGGGATCATGGGAAAAGTCATCTACTGGGCTTGTTGGAGGTTCTTCTTTTAAGCGTGGAATAAAATTACATGAGTGCTCTCCTTCTGAAGGAGGATTACTCATTTTCCTCAAAAGTTTTGACTTCATAGGCCCAATAAGATCCAAAATGAATTTTTTTTGAAATTTACCTTACTACATTATGACCCAGTTCCAACAATATCTACAACTCCTAACCCATGGTTCTTTATCCTAATCTCATTTCAACCTTGAAGAATATCAACAAATCGAAAGAGATTACTCATTTGTACCTACCATTTCACAATGGACAAAGTTTAAATGTACGTACCATAAGGAATATGAAATACCAACATATACCTTAACTTGTCTATTCAACATATTAATAGCACTACACATAACATCCTTAGCTTGAGGAATATCAACAACTAAGGAGTATGCAAGTTATTTGTTAATAAATAAATGGTAGAGGAAAACTTTAAAATAAAAATTCATAATATTTAATATATTTAATTAGTGGTATCCACTTATGAAATAATGTATTTTTTATGAAATACCCACGTAATTCAAGTGCGGGACACATCGGAAATCACAGTATATGTATTATATGTATGTATTTATCCATTAAGTCTATTTAGGGTTTCTTATTGTTCCACCGTTTATTATACATTTATATAATATAAGTTTAATTATTATATACCTTTTATAATTTAATTAACTTATATTATAGTCTTATAAATAAAATTATATTAATATTATTAATTAAGTTTTATTTCATTAATTTAATTAACTAACATTTTTATTAATTTTATATTATATTATTCTGTCAAAATTTTCATATTTAATATGTATGCTATAACATTATAGTTATCCACATATATCTTTATACACATGTATTTTATATTATTAATTAGCATTTAATTAATTAATTTAATTAAACTATTTTAATTTTGAAAATTTTATATACGTATATACTTACATTACCTTAAACAATTCAAGGTAATGTAACATATATCATTAAATATGTTATATATATATATATATTTTAACTAATTTATTTATTTAATTTATTAATCTAATAAATAATTAATTAAATTTTTGAATATCAGTAAATCTTCAAAATAATTATGAAAATCATATTACAACATTTGTAATATACTTTTTATTTAAAATTTTATTTTTAAATTTTATTTTAATTTCAAAATAATTTTTAAAATTGGCCCAAGGCTCAAATCAATTTGGGCCTTTATATTGGGGATAACCTTTGGGCTTACTTTATCCTTTCGAGCTAAGCTAGTAACTAGGTAGCATACAGTAGTAGATTACCCAAACCTAACCTTAGACATTATTTTTCTAGACACCCTACTAAGTGAGCAGACTTTAATAAGATAGCCCTAATATTGCTAATTTAGACCATATTGGCTATTGGGCTCTAATACCATTGATGGTCCGGGCCAGCACACAGTAGGCTAAATGAGTGGTTCGATCTTATTGGGCATATGAAGACTAAATTTATTTAGATCTAATCTATATTACTTTTAAATAAAAACATTATTTTATTTGTTAATAAAAGTTTTGTTTGATATTATATTTATATTATATATTGGGTACATGCATATCATATACACATATATGTGTAGGTGTACGTGTAACATATACAGTGCATGGTTTAACTTTCCTGTATCTAAGTGTTGAGATTTAAACCTCAATGGACATGTTAGCCCCTTTATATACATATGGGTTGTCATATATATATATATATATATATATGTTAGTTGATGTAAATCATGTTTATATTTTAATAAATACATACACATATATTAATGTAAAAGCAATATTATTCGTATATATATATATATATATTTATATATTTTATGCACGAAAATGACATAAACACCCTAGAATTAATTGAAAGCGCCAAAAATATATAGATCTAATGAAATAAACATAAAAGTAATAGAAAAGATATAATTTTTATAGTGGTTTGGCAAATACTCCAACTAACGTCCAATTTAAGCTTTATTATTGATTGATTCTCTCTATAATACAATGATTATAACTCAAATCCAACCACAATCTGGTTGATCTCGAATTTGGGTGTGTTTAGTGTATGTGGGGAAGAAGTAGCGAAATCAAGTGCCAAAAAGTCCAAAAAGAAGAAGTCCCCTCCAAGTTGTAGGTAGTTTGCTATATAGGGAAACCGTCTAGTAGAACCGGGTGTCCATGAACAAGTCCAAATCCAAGTCCAAATGTTTAAAAGTGGGCTTCGGGGATCAAACATCAATAAAAACCTCTCGGTACCAAGTGGCTTCCCTTGATATCGACTAGTTTTTATGGGGAAATCCTTCCGTTTTTTTCTACTCTGCTTTCTTCCTTTGATTTATTACATTTCGATTCCATTGAGATTTAGTTATTTTAGAGAGGTTTTGGTACCACTTGTTCTTGCCTACCTTCAGTCAAAAAATCCTTAGAGTTGTTCGTCCACTCTTTGAGAAAAGCACTCCATGGAAATCACATGAGGTTGTGCTTCAAGTAGAAATGGTTTTGAAGGTCCATAATGCAGTAAAAAGATTTCGGTACAGAGTGGTTCCTCTCGGTACCGAGTGGCCCACTTTGCTCCAAAATTTTTGGAATTTCTTGAGTGTGTTCCCGTTGCCCTTCTAATCATGTTCTGAAGTCCCTGAATCATTTCATTTTCATCTTATCTTGACATTCTAATTCTAGCGAAAATCTACTTGGTTAAAAAGCCGGATAACACTTGCCCCTCAAACACTCTATGGAAATCTACTAGGTCAAGTGTTTTTTCTAGGGTCTGATCCCTCTAGATCGTTTAACATCCAATCAAGGGTTCGATCTCTCTGGATCATTTGTCATCCAACTAGGATTTGATATCTCTGTATCATTTAACATCCAATCTAGGATTCAGTCTTTCTGAATCATTTAACATCCAATCTATGATTCAATTTCTCTGGATCATTTATCATCGAATCAAGGATTCAATCTCTTTGGATCATTTAACGTCCAATCTAGGATTTGATCTCCTTGGATCATTTATCATCCAATCTAAGAATCGATCTCTCCGGATCATGTAACATCCAATCTAGGATTCGATCTCTTCGGATCATTTAACATCCGATCTAGGGTTTGATTTCTTTAAATCCTTGCCAAGTCCTATCCGCTCGCTCTCCGATGAGGGGACTTACTCTCATACATGCGCAATCTACTCACTCTTCGGTGAGGGGACTTACTCTTGTACAAGCCCAATCCACTCGCTCTTCGACAAGGAGACTTGAACCTTTTGGTCATCACTCCATCCCTTCGCATAGGATTACCATGATCAACATCAGTCATCAGGTTCAAACGATTTTCAAAAATCGAGCACTCAAGTCAAAGCAATCAAGAAAACATCCTATGCATTCATCTTAGACATCCAACCAACTCAGAGCATGCCTAGAGACCAATCAAGATCTTGTACACCTATAAGCGGTC
Organism: Allium fistulosum; assembly: GCA_030737815.1. Taxonomy (NCBI): domain Eukaryota; kingdom Viridiplantae; phylum Streptophyta; class Magnoliopsida; order Asparagales; family Amaryllidaceae; genus Allium; species Allium fistulosum. The sequence goes on from CM060908.1 coordinate 600,026,638, forward strand.
CGAGGTTATTATTGTATTATCTATTCAAAATAGAAAGTAAAACATACAAAATAAACTTGACTCCCATCCATCTCGGTCATGGGATTACAAATCTTGAACCCAGATCTTTGGTCGTGTCTTGATACACTCATTGCAAATGGTCGCAACTCTGGTTGCACCATTTTAGTTTGGTTCCTTACGTAATACTGTAGCTGGTTACTCTGAACCAGCTCTTTTATCATATCGTTAAGGTTTCAGTGCTCATTCGTTTCATGTCCGTCTAGCTCATGGAACAAGCAAAACTTTCTAGACTTCTCTCCTTATCCGTTGGTTCTCTCTTAACTGGCCTTTGATAGGGAATCAGCCCCATAGTTTCAAGGTATTTCCTCTTTGAGATTTTGGTTAGATAAGCATAGGAAGAGCTTAGATCCCTCCTTTGTTGTTTCGGTCCTCGAAGTCGTCATTAGCTTTTGGCTTCCCATTGTCTTTACCATATCCTACTCCAGATGGTCCTCCATCATCCACAACATTAACATCAGCCTTACTATCCTCAGCATCCTCTTGACATAGATATCTCTCATCGTCATGATAAAACTCCACAAGGTCTATTGGTGGATCCTTTTCCAATGCAATTTTTAAGTCGGTCTTACTCGCAACTCTGAACACTGCCGCCATTAGGACTATCGTTGGATCCGGCTTATCGACTGCGGCGGCTGCCGTGTTAAATATCGCTAGATAACTTCTTAAGGTCACTTCGGCCTTTTGCTTCATGCTTGAAAGTGTCATCACACTTCTTGGTAAAGAGATATAAACTCTGAACTGTCTTAAGAATCCGTCTACCAGTCCAGCCTACTTGTTTATGAATCCATTCTCTAACTACCTGAACCATATAGCAGCCAACTCCGCCAAGTATAGCAGGAAGCATCGCCACATTACCTCTTCAGATGCACCCAACACCTCAATATGTTAGATACATCTCATCAAATGAACGGTCTCATTTGTCCTTTCGTTATATAATTCCAATGTCGGTAGCTTGAAATCAGAAGGGTTCCTTGCATACTAGATTTTAGGAGTGAATGGATTCCTATTGACATCCTCTAACCTTTAGTTTGGAGGCCCACCTTTCACTATCTTTCTGTTCATCTTAATGGTCCTATCATTGTCATCCAAGGGTAGTCTCTGCTCCATAGCTATGTTTTGCGCCCCGTTCCTATATGGAAACTCCAATGCATATTCCTCTAGTTACACGTTCGCATTCTGATCCACACCTCCAGCTTCACTCTACCCCCATTTCTATAGGGAAGCTCTGGCACATACTCCTTTGTTTGTTGTGCAATCACATTCTGATTTGCATTTCTTGCTCCAACAATGTTCTCTCCCGACGTTCTAGCTCGCCGTACATTCAAATCAAAACTGCCCCTAAGTAAATTCCTCTTGGTACTGATCTGATTCCTGTCGGTACCGATTGGTTCAGCTTATAGGGGCATTGCTCCATTTTTCTCTACTCCAACTCTAGTGTTCTGACTTTAGTTTTTGGTCCTTGGTTCTAAATTTTGGCTGCTTCGACTATTCTTTGATCCATCCTTTTGAAGAATCCATCTAGCATCTATTGTTGCCGAGCCAGTATTCCATATTGCATCTCTTTCATCATTCTCTCCATTTCCATCTCTGCTAACATAGCTGGATTAACTAGAATTTAAGGATACCTCCCGGCTGCACCCATGCTTTGGTTGACTCCCTTCAATCATAGATCTGGTCTTAGGCCTCTTCATATTCTTCAAACATCAGATCCAAGCTTTAGGCTGTTAAATCTAGCTCGTTCTCGGTGAAAGCATAAAAATTATTTGCACCAAAAATGGCATAAATGTAACACCCCATAAAATTAACTACAAATAAATAAATTGGATAAATTAATTTAAATAAGATAGTGCTAAAAATGAACTTTTTTCAAAAGTCATAATTTGACAATAGAAGTTATGTCATTGCGTTCGTGGAGAAATTCTGATCAATTCCATATATAATATGTTGAAAACGGAGCTCAAATGGAATAGTTATGGATGTTTGAAGTTTTCAAATTTAAAATAATTTATGTAGAATCCAAATTCAAATAATTATCCTAAATTTGAAATTTGAAAGTTAATAGTAATTAAACTTAGGGGTTAAGTAAACGTGAAGATTAACGTTAACGTTAAATTATAGTTAAGGAAGTAAATAAATTTACAATGGCAAAAAAATTAAACATTCCCAAATAAAGGACTGATCGATCCTCTGACCTTTAACCGGCCGACCTAGCGGTCGACCAGTGGCTAGCGGCAGTTGTCGACGAAAAATGATGGCGGCTAGGGTTTATGCAACAATTAATGACCGGATTTTTATTATTTTAAACCGACTTAAATCTGATGGTTTTGGTGCATTTCAACCGCTATAAGCAGGAGTCTAGCCCTCTAACTTTTATTCATGAATTATTTTGGGAACCTAACGAAGCTCTATCAGTTCATCTCTTCTAAGATTTAGAAAAAACATCTATAGGATTTCAAGTAAGAAATCCTATATATTTACTTTTGTTTATCGTTTATTTTCTATACCTCTTCTCTTCCAAACGTCTAATTTTCTCAATCTAACATATATACAAATCCATTGTCGTATATATCAAAAAGAAGAGATTTGAAAGGGATTATTTAAGGCATTTCAAATCCAAAAGGAGGAAAGCTAAGGACCTATAGGGAATGGAAATCTTAATTTCTCTATTTTGGTAATTGAATAATATATTATGGATTTGATATATGCCTGGGAAGTTTTGGATTATGAAAACATCACATTAAAAATACTCGAAATTCCCTCAAAGCGAAATGTCAATTTCTAGGTTGGAATCTTAATTATTTTGCATTAAAATAATGAATTTTGTGTGGATTTTACAATTTAAGAATTTTACCTTCTATTCCACTTCTTATTCTATTTCTTCGGATCTAATTGAGGGATCTAATTAAAAAATTATGTATAAGGAATGAATTCTTATTCATCATCTATTTATACAGATTGAATAGAATACCTACATGTAAAAAAGTTGAATAGAGCGTAAAATTAATTAAATTGTAAGTTTCCATTCTTATCAATTTATTCAATTGTTTTAATATAAAATAAGTTGGATTTGGTTTCTAAGTACAAGTATATGGATTTGATTTCAGAATATTAGATTTATGGTATCGATGTTATTATGGATATGAGACTTTATAATTTTGGAAGATTTATCATTTGATCGATAGTTTAGGGCATAATCTCTACATGCATAGAAATTAATAAATGTGTTGTGTATATATAAACTAGTGTATTTAACGTACAATTATAAAGTATTAATTACGTAGTTAATTAGGGTAATAACTATCATTAATACCCTTTAAGAAAGTAATTGATTGTTAAGGAAAATTAAGAAGGAATTCTTATAAGGCCTAAAATAATGAATAACGACGAGATGTATGATAATATATTTTGATAGTGTTATAAATTATGACTAAGTTATAGGGATGCGTGGTCGGTCAAAAGCGTATATAAGTTCACCTAGCTAATCTGGCTACCGGCGGTGTGACTTTGGGGTTGATGTGATACATTGCCTATAATAAGTAACTATGCTAACCCGAGGTTAGTCCCAATTCTATAGGCTAAATCGGCCAAGCTAATCTAGCTACCAATTCTTACAAATAATCGAGCTAATGTGAGACATCTCTATTGGATACGGGCCATAGTACAAAGGACTTGCTTCGAGGATTGAAGGTATTAAGCGATTGTTTGAGGGCCCGCCTCTTTTCCTTGTATGAGGTATTAAATGGTCGGGATTGGGTTTAGGCATGGTTGAGGATATCTGGGAAAGGTCTGCTTTAAAGGAAGTAGTAAGCGTCCGAAGATATTTTCATGCAACGTCTACTAGATATGCACTTGTGAGGAGTCCACTTTAGGAGTATGTATTAAATGATGGGGGCCTACCTCAATTAAGGACTTAAGTGGTCAAAGTCTGCCTATTTTCCATTAAAAGGTATTTAAGTGGCTTGGATACTATCTCTTGCATTGGTAGACATTAATAACGATGGCAATGGGTTATTGGTTTATGGAATTGGATAAGCCTTAGGGCTTATAATTGGAAAGACTTTGAATATATCTTAAATGTATAAGACATATCCTTATTTAAGTCATACTGCTCGAGTACTAATATAGAAAGGCTTGAGATTTCTATTCACCGGACATTGCTGTTTTGACTCCTTCCTTATTCTAACGTAGGTTAGGGAAGGAGATGATGATTCAGATGGAGATGACGATGAATGGAGCTTGTGACAGTATTCTATTTATCTATTTATGCTATTTTCTGATGTACCCACTTAAAGATGATAATGTATTTTTGAACATGTTGAATCTCGATTATGTAGTAGTTATTATTGATTTTGTGTTATGGTTTTAATGACATTTTGAATTTATAAAAAAGGGGTATTATTGTTATTATTATATTTTATCCTTCTGTTGTGAGATCTAAATGTGTAGATAAATAACTCTATATTGTTCTTTTTACCAACCAATAACTAGCCTTGGAATAAGTTTAAGTTTCGATGGGCCATTTCGGGATTGGAAGTTAGGTTCATTATAGGGTGGGTTGTTACATTTGGTATCAAAGCCTAGGTTATCCGATCAACGGGGAAAAGTACACATATGAGTGGTGTATTTGTAATTTTTGAAAGTAGTTTTCAAAAACCCTACTACATATAAATATATACTCATTCTGAATATACACCTCAAATTCTAACTATAGAACTAATTGCGGTCATATTCCAAAAGGATGGGTGAAGCGACTATGAATTAGAAAAAAATAGGGTTAAATATATGCTCCTACCCCGATAAACCATGGGGCAGAGGCCGTATCGTAGGGAGTGGGCTAAAAAGAGCATGGCTACGACATACATAAGCATGCAAGATGCTGAATCGTACTTGACTTCTTTGTTGGACCTAGACTTCCTTATAATTATAGACTGTATAAGCATATTAAGCAATAGGGATGAAAATTATGTATGGAAAAGATTGTAACTCCAAGGCAATAAATGTGGAATACAGGAAGTTACAAGAATTTAATAAGGATATAAATGGACTGATTAAAGGTTAATAGGGTAAAAGGAAGGAATAATGGGTAAAAATTAGTATGAATAAAAAATGCCGCTAAAATTGTCCGTTAGAATAACAATCATTTATTACAGACCATTGACATTTACAGAAATAGCGAATAAACATGTTAGAAAGTAATTAAATATTATAAGGTGGTATAATTGTCGTTAGGGTAAATCATATAGACTTAGTTATACAGATGAATGTTAATGGGCCTAGCCCGATACTTCAAAATAGAATGGGAGATAAGAATCCATGTGTTGAAAACAACCAAAAAGTAAGGAATGAAGCAAGATGCGAAGAAGGAGTGGAGCAAGTCCTCGCAAGAAGGTGCACATTAATCACCATAAGAGGATAACCATTTTTTTATAAAGATTGAATTCAATATCTAAATCCAACCCCATGAAAATGAATTTGATAGAATTTTTTAGAATGTTTTTGAAATGGTTTTTCAATGGATTTTTTTGGACATTGTTGTTTTGAAAAAAAAGAGCAAGGAAATTCATAAAATTTTGTTGAATCAAAAATTTTCAATTAAAAGGTTTTCGGAAAAAATGGTAGTAGCTTCAAGAATTTTAATCTGGCAATAAATATAGGAATAGGATAAGAATTAGTATGATAGAATTTATCCTTGTCTACTCCATTTTTCCATCATTAAAAGTTATAGAAAGTGTTTTTGACAATTGAATGGAATTAAATGGTAATTAATAAATGAGCTGGGATAATTTTGTATATAAGAAAAATCAATAATGTGAAGATGAAAATTTTATATACCTATTTTTTCTATTTGTATTTAGAACTTGTTTGAATAAGATTATTACTGAATTAAAAATGTAATAAAAGAGAAATAAATTGGAACTGATAAAAAAAGGATTGCGAAAGATTATAGAATTTTTAAAATAGAGTTATAAAAAGTATTTGGTTAAATGACAGTAGATTTTGAGTAATAAAAAATATATATTGATGCATAACTTTGGAATAATATAAGAACTTGAAATTAGAAATTTGTCATGCATGTGGCTTTGAAATAATAAATGTCTGATAGATGAGAATCTATTATTTTGGAATGATATTAAAGTAGTAATCTTTGTAATAGATTTAAAAAAGTTAAATTTGAAATAATAATAATATACCCTTGAAATGATAGTCAATGAACTTTTCATAAGTATACGCCATGATATTGATACTAAATGCTGATTTTGAATTTAATGTAATAAGTTTAATTGTATGGAAACAATTTATTTAAAATTATTTTACGTGTTGCTGAAATTTTGGTTTTATAATGAATAATGAAAGCCAAATTTTTATGGAGTAGATATGGATCACTACTTAGGTATGACATGGTAAAAGTTTTAGAATATGAATAAAATCGGAATAGGAGGTACAACCTAGTCTTGAAATTTGAAATCAGTCACAAACCTTTATTTGTAGAAAGTTGGTAAAGTTGTAAAGATATTCTAGATCTATAATCAGGTTGTAAATTAGGTTGCCCTAGATGGCTTGGAATGTAAATTTCTATGTTTTAATTTATTTGTAGTGGTTTCCATGTAATTTCCATAAATTATCATATTCCAGAATATGTATAAAAGCACGTTGTTTGAATTAACAAAGGATGTACTAAAAAAAGAGAGAGATGTGTAAAATATGGATATCCTTTTTCGTCGTTTACACCATCTATCTTAATAGTATAAAAGAAATAATCCATTATCATTTCAAACAAAGCAAAATTTTCATTTATGGTTAATTTATGGAAAATTATAACAGCAATCCTTTTTAGAAGGACGGCTCTAATAAATTAAAATTATGGAAATAAGTGTTCTAGTTTAGAAATTAGTAGTTAGAAATACACAAACACACATATAACCGCGTCTAATGAATACAAATATATATATATAGCGTAATTTATGACTGTATACGTATTAGCTAGTAATTAATGGATTAGAATTTATAGACATTAATTACAAATCCAACGGCCAATAAAATTGTAATTAGAGAGAGTAAAAAGGAACTAAATAGGGACTGATTAGGGAATTTTAACATGGTATTTATGAAAGAATTGAATCAGAGTAATATATGGATTTTGAAATTTGTAAAAGATTTAATAGACTTAAATGAGGATTGATTAGAGATGGTCCAATTTTGACAATGATGATCAACTATTATAGATATATTAACTGAAATAATGAATGGCCAACATTTGTGAGAAACCAAAAAGAAAAATTAAGGAAGATGGGTGATAGTGGAATGACATATTAGAAATATCCATCTTAATTTAATAAGGAGTGTTAGAACCACAACATTATTTACACTGGTTGAGGAAAATGCAACTTCTAGCAAAATTTTCTTTTAGAATTTTTAGGTTGTAATCGCTAAGTTGTCTTTCTTAGTTATTGATAAAACATAAGATATGGTATAAGATATTATCTTGTTTTATCACTGTGTTGATTTTATGGATGGGATTGAATCACTTGATATATATATATATATATATATATATATTGAGAAGAAACATAAATAAAGGAATTTTATAGGAACACTTAACTAGCGATGAATTGTAGGTAAAACTGGAAGTCAATGAGGAAATTAGGCTAGCAACCAAAAATAAAAGAATGCTTCAATCCCAGAAACTTTAGGATTTTGGAAAAAATAAATTTTAGCTTGTAGAATGTCACCATTCAAGATAGAGAAAGAATGTATAAGGATGTGAAAAGAATTTTCTATTGGACAGGGATGAAGAAGAAGGTAGCAGAATTTGCTTAAACAAAACTTTTTTCTGTTAGGAGGAATAGGACCGCAACGTCTATAACATGGATTTATATTAAGGAGGTGGTTTGACTACATGAAATTTCGATGAGCATTGTTAGTGATAGGAACCCATTATGTACTAGTATATCTCAGAGAAGTTTAAAAACAGCTTTAGGAACTTCGTTGAATCTTAGCACTACTTACCACCCTGGACCGACGGACAAACTGGAAGAATGAATAGGGTCTTGGAGGATTTATTAAGAGCTTGCATCATGGACATTGGAAGACATTAGGAGTGACACTTACCTTTAGTAGAATCTATGTATAATAATAATCAATGATCGATGATTGGTATGACACCCTTTGAAGCGCTTAATGGGAGGCTATGCAAATCGTCAAATTATTAGTTGGAAACCACCGACAAAATCCTACTCGGACCAGATTTAATTCACGAGATTTCGGAATGATAGAGTTGATTAGGTAGCCTGTGAAGGTCGTAAGATTTGGAAAGTCGGGAAAGTTAGCGCCAAGTTTTATTTTTCCCAATTTTGGGAAAAACTGGAGAACTTGAGTATCGTGTGGAGTTAGATAAATTGGCAGGAGTCCATGACGTTTTTCACATTTTTCATTTGCGGAAATGCCTTCATAACACAGCCATTGTTATAGAGCCTAATCAATTGGGGGATAATTAGACGGAGCCAATAGCATCCTGTGCCATTGCATGCATTATGGGGCATAGAACTAGGAAACTTCACAACAAAGAAATTAGGTTGGTTCAAGTATTGGGAGAAAATCAGACGGAAAGAATAAGGACTTCTCATACTCTAGTAATCTTTCCACTCCAAAATTAGATTTTGGATGTATCATGGTTGCTAGATTGGATGGTGGGAGATGGTTGCTACACTTTTCACCATAACTTGGCACTCATATAGAATTTTTTATGTATGTTTAGGGTGTTTGCATACATACTTATATGTCACGATCATACACTCATGCTAGGATTGAGCTCACTTATAGTATGTCTACAGTACATATCAAATTGCACTTTTGGTTGGGTAGATAGTTGGGTAGATATATTGGTTGTATAACATGGATGTTTATTGCGGGCTATGCTGTTTGCCCCTTGGAAAGATTCGAGGACGAAATCCTTTTTAAGGAGGGAGAATTTAACACCCCGTAAAATCAACCAAAAATAAATAAATTAGATAAATTAATTTAAATAAGATAGAGCTAAAAATGAAAATTTTGCAAAAGTCAAAATTCGACCATGGAAGTTATGTCATTGCGTTCGTGGCGAAATTCTGATCAATTTTCGTATATAATATGGTGAGAACGGAGCTCAAATAGAAAAGTTATGGACGTTTAAAGTTTTCGAATTTTAAATAATTTAAATTGAATTCAAATTCAAATAATTAAATAATTATTAAATTTGAAATTTGAAAGTCAATAGTAATTAGACATGGGGATTAAGTAAACATAAAAATCAATGTTAACGTTAAATTATAATTAAGGAAGTAAATAAATGTACAATGGAAAACAATTAAACTTTCCCAAAATAGAGGACCTATCGAATCATGACCTTGGACCGGTCAACTTCTAGCGGTTTACCAGTGGGTAGCGGCGGTCGACCAAAGGAGGATGGTGGCGGCTAGGGTTTGTGCAACAGTTAACGTCCGGATTTTTATTATTTTAAATCAACTTAAATCTAACGGTTCTGATGCATTTCAGCCACTATAAACACAAGTTTAGCCACTCACTTTTATTCACAAATTATTTGGGAAACCTAGCGAAGCTTTGTCAATTCAACTATTCTAAGATTCAAAAAAAAATTATCTTTAGGGTTTCAGGTCAAAAATCCTATATGTTTATTATTTATTTTCTGAACCTCTTCTCCTTCAAACCTTTAATTTTATGAATCCAACATATATACAAATCTCTTGTTGTATATATCAAAAAGAAGAGATCTGAAAAGGATTACTGAAGGCGTGCCAAATCCCAAAGGAGGCAAAGCTAAGGACTTATAGGGAGTGCAAATTTTAGTTTTTCTATTTTAGTAATTGAATAGTATAGTTTGGATTTGATATATGCCTTGGGGAGTTTTGGATTACGAATGCATCACATTAAAAATCCCCAAAATTCCTCCAAAGTGAAATGTCAATTCCTAGGTTGGAATCTTAATTATTTTGTGTTAAAAAACTGGAGTTTGTGTGGATTTGTAATTTAAGTGTTTTACCTTCTATTCCACTTCTTATTCTTTTTCTTCAGATCTAATTAAGGGATCTAATTAAGAAATGGTGTGTAAGATACGAATTCTTATTCGTTGTTTACATAGCTTATTTCTACAAATTGAATAGAATTTTCCTTGTCTACCTACATGTAAAAGAAGTCAAATAGAGCGTAAAATTAATTAAATTGTAAGTTTCCATTATTATCGATTTATTCCATTGTTTTAATAAGTTGGATTTGGATTCTAAGTACAAGTCTATTGATTTGATTTTGGAATATTCGATTTATAGTATGAATGTTATTGTGGGAATGAGACTTGTATAATTTTAAAAGATTTGTCATTTGAACGTTAGTTTAGGGCGTAATCTATGCATACATGGAAATTAATAAATGCATGTGTGTGTATGTGTATAAACTAGTGTAATTAATGTACAATTATGATGTATTAATTCCGTAGTTAATCAGGGTAACTATTATCATTAAATCCCCCTTAGGAAAGTAATTGATTGCTATGGAAAATTAAGAAAGAATTCTTACAAAGTCTAAAATAATGAATAACGGTGAGATGTGTGATAATATATTTTGAGAGTGTTATGAATTATGACTAAGTTATAGAGATGCGAGGTCAGTTAGAAGCACACAGAAGTCTGCCCAACTAATATGGCAACCGGCAGTGTGACTTTGGGGTTGATGTGAGACATTGCTTATAATAATTAACTATGAATGATGCGAGGTTAGTCCCAATTTTGTAGACTAAATCTGCCCAACTAATTTGGCTATCAGTTTTTATGAATAATCGGACAAATGTGAGACGTCTCTGTGGGGTATGGGTCATAATACGAAGGACTTATTTTGGGGATGGAAGGTATTAAGTGGTTGTGTGAGAGCCTGCCTCTTTCCTTTGTATGAAGTATTAATTGGTCAGTGTAACGACCCGAAAATTTTGATGGTTTTAATAAGATAATTAATAGAAATTTTGTGATATTTTAAACAATAAAATTTGAAATTAAAAATTTATTATTTGGAATACGTCTATTTAATCATAGCAACTGGTAAATTTTCATCTGATAATATTGAAGTTTATTTTATTGTGTAATTTTATTTCAATTCAGATCAGTTTAAAATTGATGATAATAAAATGTTTTCCAAACTTGAATATTTTTATATAATAAATTTCTAAATCATCTTCTGAGTAAAATGTCATCTTTCGTTTTTCCAAATTTGGACTTCTGTTGCTCCGTTTATCTTATTTCTGACAAAATAGCAGCATTTTTGGTACCGATTATCGACTTTTGATCGGATGATCGTACCACAGATATCCATATACTGTTTTGATCGTCTCGTCGTGCTGATCTCTGCGGTATATTTATTTCTGTATTTTTAGGTCCGGTACGCGACAGAGACAATAAACTGTTCACCGTAGCGGTACCACATTTTGACTTTACACTTTCCCTTGTTTTCAAATCTAAATGTGCAGCCCAAGCGAATAATTAATTGCTTTAGTAATTTGCACAAAATCAAGGGAATTGACTGTTACAAATAATTTATTGCTTCCATGTCCATTCATCTTATATCAGTTACAAATCGAAATTGCTTTAAAGTTTTTCAGCTAAATCAACGTGTGGCTATTTCCGACTCCTCACTTTATATTTGATTCTAAAATAGTTGTTGCCTATAATAATAGTTGAATTCAACTCTGGCCCTTGATATTCGCATCGTTTAAAAAAAATATGTATCACTTTAACTGTTTGCTCTTTGTACAATATACAAATGACAATATACAAGTGATGGCCACGTTTCCTCCTCCTTTTCTTTTCCTGTTGAGGATTCTTCTTCCTCCATCTTTGCAACCCACCGGAGCTCACGCACGCCTCCTCAACCCAAGATCCTCATCACTGCCGATAGCACTTCCACCTCCATCTTTCGCAGCCCTTTTTCCCATCCCTTTGAATTGAAGCCTGTTCCACCACCGTAGCCAATCTCGGCCGAGCACCTCCCCACTTCCCCTCACGCCGCCTTCATCTCCTCCTCTTCCCCTCTCTGTCAACTCAACAGCCGCCTCCTTTGCTATTTGCTCGAAATATGTATATGAAGGTATATTATATGTATTTACATGTTTATAGTTTATATATGTATATCTAGGTGTCAGGTTATAAGTTTGACAGGTTGTTATATATATGTTGATAAATAATTTTATATATATAAATTGTTAAAGTTATCTGTTTATATATGTTTTACGTTTTGTAAGATATACAATAGTGATATTGTTTTGGTTTGCACTTATATATATATATATAATTTTATATAAGTTATATATAAGGTATATACGTATTTGGTTATAAAGGTAGTTCGCACATTTTGAAAGTGCAGCAGCCCATTTCCTCCTTAAGTATGATTTCGACTTTTATATTGATTTGAATACTGTGTTATTATATATATATATATATACGGTATATATTATACAGATATTTCGATGTTATTTATTGTATTGAATATATATTATTCAAGTTTTTGTAAGCTAGTTTTAATATTATGTTATTTTATATACTATAATATAGCTTTGAGTTGTTTACATATAAAGCTTAGTTACTATGATCTGTTCCAAAGATATATATAAACTAAAGTATATTCATATATATAATATAGATGGTATAGTATGGGTACATGTACTATTCGCAGATTCCATGTGCAGCATCAACTAGATATTTTATTCTATTTTTTTTAACGTGTGTTTAATATATGTAATATATAAATACATATGGATCTTTTGATTTTTGGAATGTACACATATTTTTAAATTTTAAATTTTCTTTTAGCTGTACATCAGCCGTGACATATAGAAGCTTGGGGTAAGTGATGATATGTTAAGTATACATAAGTAATATGATATGTTAAGTTTATATATGCTTATATTTTTGTATATAAGTATGGACTGGCTCCAGTCTATACATTAGTTTTACACTGCAAAAGTATAGATAGTTATATATATATATATGTAACCCTCGGAGAATTTATGCAGAGTTTTATATTAAGTGATTGAATGGTTTTACGGTGAATGTTTAATATATTTACATATTAGTTTAATTCCTATTTTTCGTTTAAAGTACTATTCGAATAATGTTAAATTATAATCTAAGTATATATATATCGGTTTCGTGTACTATGTGTGTAATATAATATATATTTTAAAATATATGTGTTAAAATTTATAACAATCTTGAAATATGCATAAAGATTTTTGATTTTTCTGACATATGTATATCTGTTTGAAATCTAATATTGAATTTTCAATATATTATTTTAAAGATTTTTTTCGAATATATGTCTAAATTGTGAAGTATATGGTTGTATATATATATTTATTTCATCGATCTCTTGTCCATTTTGACTGACATTCTCAATATCAAAATCTATCGCAGCAACTCCTAACTCGTTACTGTTCTGCTCGCTTGATCCGTATGCTTGCCTTTGTCTATTCGTTTCCATTCTCGTTCATATCTCTAGCCTCGAAAGGTGAGCAATCACTCACGATTAACGTTCTTATATTTATTAAATTTGATTTCAATTGAAACGACAATTGAAATATGCTGCTATAGTTATTTAAATTGTTATATATGCTATTATCTGTAACTGTTCACCTATGGGATATGACACCATATCCTGTTGTTTATATTTTATTGTTATTTATGATATATGCCTGTTGTTGTATTTTATATTATCTGTTATCACTCTGCAAGTTCCCTGTTAGTATAGAATTCACTATGGGTTGAAATGATACATACCCGAACGAACTTTAGAATAGGAGAAAATCGTTATGGGTTGAAATGATAGACCCAAGTGGTTTTCAATTGATTTGAATTTGGGATTATGGGTCGTAATGATATCTATCCGTATGTATTTAAATTTATGGATTGAAATGATAAATATCTGTACCACTTGACCATAAATAGGAAATTATATACAGACACCGTTGGTCCATATATAAATATTTTGAAAATAAATCCTATGGTTTTGGAAAGAAATATATGGTTTTAATAAATGTTGATTCTTAAATTATTACATATAAATGGTAATGATATATATATATATATAGACTCAATAATAATATTTGATTTAATTGAGATTGATTTAATACATATAATATAGTTAAGTATTTAAATTTATGTTTCAAAATAGATTTCGGTAAAAATTTGAATAAGTTAAGGCTGGGAAGATAATTTTATTTAATTAAACCGATTTGAAACTTATTGAAATTGAGATTTAAGATATGATTTATAACTTGGGTTTGATTTAAGTGATCTAATAAATATTTCTTGTTTAAATAAATTTAAGGAAATATTTAGTAAAAAGGTAATTCAAGGCTAGTTAACTGATATTGAATTTATTAAGTGAATATTCCCTGATTAACTAATAAATGAAGTTAGATCAAAAGCTATATGAAAATGTTAAATTTAACTTTGAAATGGTTATTTAGAAACTGAATTGAATTAAAATGGAAAAGTTTAGATTGAATTAAATTGGAATTTGAAATTTGAGTTGATTTGAATCGATTTGTGAGACTTGAGGAAATTATAAATACTTTACTTTTAAATTATTTAACCTATATATATATACTATTTTGGAAATAGATATATTTGAAATGAAATGATATTTTTGTTTTGAAGAATAAATTAATTTGAAATGACCACGGTGTTATAGTGTATATTTCTACCTTGTAGATAGTTCCGCAGATCCTTAGAGGATGGTTATCCCAAACATCCATTAAGTTACTTGTATTTCAGTTGATATTTCACTTGAGTTGGATTTATTGATATAAGAATGTTAATCCTGACTCGAGTGTTTTGTGTTTTGCTTTACGCTCGGGTCAGACCGAGTGATACAACATTTGAGACTCACCTTTGGAGTTTCGAGCTTCATTTGGAGATCCAACTATCGACTCAGCTTTCAGCTTTTCTAGTTGATTCGTTCAGAGAGGTCATCTGTTGTACTGAAGACTTCACTGCATTTGAGATATTCTGTTGTATTCTATTTCTAACTCTGATGTTTATATAGTAGCTTCATGAACTACTATTTATTTATTCCGCTGCGTATTATTGTATTACTCTGTGTCAGTGATTCTGTGGTTGATTTATTTACTGTATATGCTGAGTTTTGCCAAATTTAAATTAACAATCTATTGTTTTGAACTATTCAAGTCCGACATGTGTGGATCTATTGTCGATTTGAATGGTCCAAAATATCGGGTCGTTACAGTTGGTATCAGAGCTTTGGCTCTAGGAAAAACTTAGCATATATAGTAAATTTATTTACAGAATCACTTTCGTTCGAGTTTGAATCTCTTCCGTTTGACTCGATTTCCTTTGAACTTTGGAACATTTCTTGCGGTTCCAAAATTCATTCTTGTCTCTCCCTAATTGTATTCTTTTGATTCTGGAATATCCCATAACTCCACTTCGAGTGATCTCTATAAAAAATCGGCGATCTCGCAAATCTTTGAATGATTTGTAAAGGGGGTGAAACTCCTTTATAATTGGCATTGATTCACCAGGGATTTATATATCCCTCGGTTTAGATGCTGCTATCTCTGGTTATATCGAATTCTATCTCTGGCGATCGAATGACGATTTTTATAACAACCCGCATATTTTACGATTGAATATTTAAATATAGAATCGTTAATCAGATTGAAGTCCGAAAAGATACTTTTTGCAAACAGTCGAATTAGGACTCGAGACCACTTCCATTGAGTTCAAAATGTCGTTTGCGACCTTTTTGAGTATAAACTTCGATATGTTTGGAGTTAGTAGAATTTTGCTACTTTTTCACTTTGGACTTTGGGTTTGGTTCAGTCCATTTGCCCAATTCTGGTTTTATCAACCCAACTCCACTCCAACTCTTCATTACTTCATTTCTAATTCCTAATACATTCAAGCTTCATCAACAATGGTGGGAGAGATTGGAAATTAGAAACTCCAAGCCCTAGCTTCAATTGCAAATTCAAGCTTCTACCTCCAAATTCAAGAAGAAGCTTTGGTAAGCCTTCCCTTCATCTTCTCCAACTCTTTCTCCACTCCATTTCAAAAATTTCCTAAACCTAATTTGGGAAATGTTTCTCTATTAAGCTTAGATTCAAGCTTGTTGGGTTGGAATTAAAGAGTGATTGTTCTTGCCATTGCTCTATAGCTTCTTCTTCATTGATTTTGTGAAAAGGTGAGATTTTTATCTCACATCTTAGTCTATGATTATCTTTGAGTGTTAGGCATGAATTCCTAACTCTCATTCATGTGCATTTGCTTTGATTCGGATTGGTTTTGAGAATATTTCAATTTTTGGTGTTTCGAAGTTAAATCCTTAAAAAATCATTGCTATGGTGTTTGATCATGTTTTTAGTGTGCATCGAAGAGTCTATAAGGCTGGGTTGTCGCTTGGCATAAATCCCTAGTCTTCGTCGCTCGTCCGATCGCTTCCATTTTGGATTTTCGCCCTTTTTGGGCTAGGCTGATTTTTGCCTACCAGGAAATTTCAGACGTCTGGATTGAATTTCAGACGTCTGGATTCAAATTCAGACGTCTGGTTGGAAAATCCAGACGTCTGGAATTGGTCCCTGGAAAACGCAAAAAGGCAGAGACAAAATTCAGACGTTTGGAAATCCATCCAGACGTCTGGTTAGGGGTTCAGACGTCTGGTTTGAAATTTCAGACGTCTGAAATGTGCAGTTTTGCCTATTTTGGGCCAGAACTTAGGGCCAGACGTCTGGATCAATCCCCAGACGTCTGGAACTGTTATCATAGCCTATTTTGGGCTGTTTTGAGTTGAATTTCCATTGTTTATCGATTTTTGTTGATCCGACTTATTGTCATCAATTATTATCGACTTTGATGACCTTTTCTTCGGGATTTTTGGAACGTCCATTTTGATGGATTTGGTATCGATTTCTTTGGATTTTATTCACGTCTTCGAATGTGAATTTTTTATGATTGATTGTTTCTACAATCATTTCTATGATTTGTCACTTCTAAATACAAAGGTTTCTATACTAGTAGTAAATATTCAAACTCTTTTACAAAGATGATTTCAACTCTATTTTTAATACAAAGCTCCTTCATAAAACCGTTTTCTAATCTATTAGTATATATAAACCTTTACCTCATTCGTAAGAGAAAATATAATTAAACGGCTTAGCAAAACAAGTGGTATGAAACGCTTGCGTTTACTTCGTCGGTTAATTTTTGGACTTGTTCGATTGAATCTCTTGTGACAATTTTCTAGTGGAGATCTACAATTTGTTCGTAAATATTTAAGTTAAGCAAGTGGTTATGGGACATGAAGCTAAACTCATATATTTACTAGCTTAGTGTAATTGACACTTCTTGATGATTGATGATGATCATTTTATGGTTTAGACTAGCAATGTGCGATGTCTCTTTGTCCACGTGGAGGACTGTTCCTCGTTTTATTGAGCTTCGTCTCACTTCTTGCATGGGACGTACCTATTTAGGTGCGTCAATGTTTATTTCTCGCATGAGTCGTACCTATTTAGGTGCGTCGATGTTTATTTACTTCGTGGAGCAATCGGCTCAATAAGTCGGGGCATAGGGCGTATCTATTTAGGTGCGTCGATGTTCGTCTATGCATGGGTCGTATCTTTCTAGGTGCGTCGATGTTCGACTTTGCATGGGGTGTATCTTTCTAGGTGCATCGATGTTAGACATTACATGGGACGTATCTTTCTAGGTGCGTCGATGTTTATTTATGCATGGGGCGTATCTTTCTAGGTGCGTCGATGCTAGAGCATGGGGCGTATCTTTCTAGGTGCGTTGATGTTCGACTTTGCATGGGGTGCGTCTTTCTAGGTGTATCGATGCTAGAGCATGGGGCGTATCTTTCTAGGTGCGTCGATGTTCGACTTTGCATGGGGTACATCTTTCTAGGTGTATCGATGCTAGACTCTACATGGGTCGTATCTTTCTAGGTGCGTCGATGTTCAGTTTATGGGATTGGCCATCCTATTTTCTTATGATTTCTGGATTTCTAATTATTGATTTTTGGGATTTATGTTTCACCACCTTTTTCAGTTGGCATTGATATGTATGTCATTTATTGTGGCTTGGAGAATTAAATTAAGAATTTGACACTCTTTTTAATCTTTGAGAAGATTCTTGTGATATTGATTAATCTCTGGATTGATTTTTGATTAGATACTTATCACAGTATGGCTTTATGGTTATCATACGTTTTTGTCATATCTCTTATTCTATATCACTTTATCTGATATTTATAGCTAGACTGATCCGTTTATTATTTTCTTCTTAAAATAATACTCGGGTCAGACTGAGATTTTACAGGTGCTTCCTCATGACTTCCTATCTGGAACCATCATCTGACTTTTGGCTAACTACTCTAGTTTAGTAGTTTTTGTTGTATACATTTGAGATTAGACTCCTTGATGTATACATATTCTATTGTCTTGCACTTGTATCTATTCTTTTGTGTTATGGTGGATCTTATTTGACCACTACTCTGATGTACACTTTCATGTGTTATATTTATATCTATTTCCGCCTTTGTGATATGAATTGTCTGTGACTGATTTGTGTTATGTTTATTTCTATATTTGTTTCCGAAGTCCATATAGCCAGTTTGTAGTAGCTTTGAGTTTGTATCGGTATGTCGGGTTTCCTCTTGAGATGTAAAGTTATATTCTTATCTGGCATATCGGTACTCGCACAAAGCAATTATACAGATGGTCGCTCCTCAACAGCCTTATTCTCCGTGCTAGTTGACGGCATTACCCTGTAGTGTCCTTGGCTAGCGTGGGTATAGAGGTGGGGCGTCACAGCTTGGTATCAGAGCCAAACTGTAATATCCCGAAAATTTTAACAATATCAATTTAATAATCTGTTGAATAATTAAATTGATATGGATAATCTTTGATAATAAGATTTGGATTTAATTTAATAATCTGATTTAATTAGTATTAATTGATGATTTTATCTTTTAAAAGTTAATAAGATATTTCTATTTGAATATATATATTTATTTATTTGTATATATTTTAAATAGAAGCTTTGGTAAATTGGAAATTTAGATTTAGTTTAATCTGGACTTTTCAAAGTTATTTAAATAAATAACATTTTAGTTTTAAATATACTTTAGATAAATCTTTTAATTGGTTTTATTTTCTTTAAAGAAATCTATATATATATATATAAATAAGTATTTGTCAATTTATAAATTAAGTAAAAAGCTTTTAATTTTATATAATTGGTTTTATTTACATTTTCTTTAAAGTAATTTATATACATATATACATTTAGGTAAGTATTTATAAATAGTAAACTAGTATAAAAGTTTTATTAACATTTAAAAAAAATAAATAAAAATATGTAAAAATATGTATTAAATACTTAAAAGACAAATGTCACCATATTAAGGTTTAATAAAACATGTGTAATGTAAATAGTTAAGGTATATGACAAGTGTCACATTTAATTTAATTTTTCTTTTATTTTATTTATTTATTTTAGCCTTTATACATATATTATCTTACCTTCATTCTTTTTCCCATTTCCTCTTTTCAAAAACTTGAGAAAATTTTCAGCCTGTACAAACCTTAAATCAATACCTCCTCAAAAACAAAACATGAAATCAACATCCACCTCCAATTTGAAATACAACTCAATAACCTGTAATCCACTTTCTAAATAAAGATCTAGAATCAAAGCCTGTAATCTCTTCATAATGCAATCTGAAGTAGTAATTAAAGCCAGCATGTATTCTTCAACCTGGAATCAAAGCAGAGATCGAACTTCTCTGTTTTGAAATCAAGCCTGCATGTATTATTCAAAAACAGAAGCAAGCAAATCTGGAATTAAAAAGAAAATCAAGCATTCAGTTTTAAAGGTTTCAAAATCAAAAGCAGTTTCAAAGAATAAACTCTGTCCTTCAATTTATCTGGTGAGTAAACTTTTAGATTAAAAACTTAAGTAACAAATATATGTTTCATGTGAATTACTGTGTGATGATTTCTTTGCATATCTGTATATATGTAAGGCTGTGTGTATTTCAGTTGATTTTATCATTGCTGTTCTTAGTTTAAACCTCTGTCCTTTAAACTGTGAGCATGAAACATCTTTAAATTTGATGCATATGCTAAGTGTTTGAAGTAAACTCATGAAGTATGTTTGGAAATATGTATGCATGTTGTTTTAATCTGAATATATGAACGATTTAAAACCTGAGTACATATGTGATTTATTTGTTCATATCAATGCTTCTCTGTTCCTTGTTACAAAGTTTAAATTTAAGATTTTTTTTAAAACCACTGTTAGGACCTGAATTTAATAAAAATAGTTTTGTTAAATCATAACCTAAGAATCAGAAATAGATTCCAATATTTTAAAGTTTTGAACTATGCTAGAATATGTAAGATACAGTAGTGATGCTAAAATCAGGTAAAATCAAATGTTTTAATTCGTTGTTTCAGGGTTATAACTTGAATCTATTTGGAAAATTAGGATTTTTAAAACTTAAATCAAAATTTTTAATGTTGCATTGAGTTTGCAATTTGGGTTTAACTGGAAATTGAATATGAGGCAACCTCTGGCGATCAAGAGGTTGAGAAATCTCGGGGTTTCTGTTGGAAGTGTATGGAGTTGCGAAGTGTTCGGGAAAATTGCCTGGAAGTGATTTCGATCGTCGAGGCGACGTGGAGGAGCGGATATTGGTTTTTAAACCTAATTTTGGTCGAGTCTGGAATCAGAGACAATGCATCATCTCTGGTGAATCGAGCTTCACCGGACCTTGGGAAAAGGCAGCAGGGGTGCTAGTGGAGACGTAGACGGGGTTGCTCAACCTTCGGTGGACAGAATCGAGTGGGCGAGGCATTTTCTGGCAATGGCTTGGTTTACAGTTTCAACTAGATAACACGATTTGGAATCGTGGCTTGTGGTTGGGATTTGATGATCGTGATGGGTTGCTGGAACGATCGTTGATGTGTGGGAAGTACTGGAGGTGGTCGGAGAGGCGCCGTTGGTCAGTGCATGTGCACGATCGATAATGTGTATCAGTTGTCTGGTTTTGGGTTCGTGAGTTTTTCTCGAAGTGGGTCTCGGGGAAGAAAGCTTTTGGGCTCGGAGTTGTTTTAGGGTAGTACGCGAGTTTTTGTGTGATAACTGTTAAAGTTTAACAGTTTAAAATCTAAAACAAACAGTTTAAAATTTACTCGGGAAGAGACTCGCGAAGTTAAGGTTTTGACTCGGGGTGTTTAGGGTTGGACGCGAGAATTTTGAGAGAACTGTTAAGTTCAAACAATTTTAAAATTTAAAATTTAACTCTGTTTTAAAAGAAGAAATAAAAGAAGGAATACTTGGTTTGTTTCAAATGATATAAACCCATAGTAAGATGTTTAAATCAGTTTCTAAAATTTAAAATAAAAGTAAGTTTTAAATTTTGGAAAATCAAGTTAAACAATTGTCTTGAAATTTCATTTCTTTGAAATGAATGATTTAAATAAATTAAATGGTATGAATTGATTTACTTAATTTTATTAAATTAAAATCCTTAATTTATTTTCAAACTTAATTTGAAATTAAGGTAATTAATTAAGGATTGTTAATTTATAATTTAAGATAAATAATTAATGATTATTTATTTTATTTTATTCTAAACTTAATTAGTGATTTAATTAAGTAAGTTAATTACTAAGATCAAATGTTTTAATGATAATTAAGATTTTTAATGAGTTAAAATTAATTAAGTTTAAATAAATTTAATTAATTAATTTTTGATAAGGATTAATTAAATAAGGGTTAATTAAACTAGTAATTAAGAAGTACTTAATAAAGTTTTATTAAATAATAATTAAGTTTTCTTAATTAATAATTAATAAATTATTAATTTATAATTAAAGTTAATTAAGGATTAATTAACTGTTATTAAGGTTAGTTAATTATCATTAAAGATTGATTAATAGGTAATTATGGATTAATAAAATTGGTAATTAAGGTTGTTAATTAATAATTAACTTTTATTAATTAATAACTAAGAATAATTAATTAGTTAATTAAGTTTAATTAATTAAGGATTGATTACTTTGTATTAAAGGATATTGATTAATAATTAAGGTTTATTAATTAATAGTTAAAGAATAATTAATCAAGGATTAATTAATTTGTTTAAAGGGTAATTAAGGATGAGTTACTCAGTTATGATTTAAGAAATGAATGTGATTTATTTAAGTAAATTAATTTGTTAATTAATTAAGGATAGTCACTTAGTAATTGATTAAGTATAATTACTTAATAAGATTGGTTAAGTGTAATTACTTAGTGTAAGTAATTGGTAAAAGGAATTACTGGATGTAATTGGTAAAATTAATCAAAAAGGATTTATGAAGTAAATGGTAAATAATTAAGAAGTAATTAAGATTAGTTAATTACTGTTAATAATTATTTAAGGTTGATTAATTAATGTAATTAATTATAGTTAATTAATTAATTAATGTAATTAATTAAGGATATTAATTATTATAATTAATGAGAGTAATTAAAGGTTAATTACTATAAATGATTAAGGATAATTAATTTGTAAAATTAATTAAAGGATAATTACTTTATGTAATTAATGAATAATTAATCAAGAGTGATTAATATTTAATGATTAATTAATTAAATGAATAAGTAATTAATTAATGATTGATTAAGCAAGGTTAGGAATTAATTCTTAAGTAATTAATTTAATTTAAGTGGATTAAATTAATTATAATAGAGATTAATAAATGGTTGCTTATGAATGATGGTTGAGTAGAATGTCTGATTTGGTTGATATCTATTGGATGATATACTATGATATTCTGTGATATGATATTGGATATATCTGTGATAAATATGTGATATTTATCTATGTTAATGCTGTGTGAATTCAAGTATTGAATTGAATTGTTTAAACCTTTAAACAACTTGGCCTTAAAAGACACGTTTTGGATTTCGATGAGACCGGGATCGGGTTTCCGTATACCGGATTTCCAGGTCTGGAGACCCGAATACCACATCGATCCAAATTAACGATAGGTCGTGAATCTCAAGTGAAGATGAAGATTAAGAGTGCAAGGGTTATTGTCGTTAACTCTGAGGGTGATTCCAAAACGAGTGTAACGAGATAATGCCTTCGGTTTCGTTCGAACCCGGAACGAACTTGTATGGATTGAATGCTTTCAGCACATCGTCAGGCGGACGATGAGCATTCTAAGTGATATGTTCTGATTAAAGGTAATCGTAGCCTCAAGCCTCATCAACCGGGAATGGCTAAAACAGGGGAGGTGCAGCAAGGCTTCGTGGGTAGCACCCACTGAGAGCAAGATAGATCCCTGTCTAGAGGTCCCTTTTCTTTTATTCGGCTTAGTGTGTGGTTGGTCGCGCCAACTACGGGATTGTCTTGTTCGGGATTATCCAGTAAGGGATGGTTCCGGCTTTGTGTTGCAGGGGAGCGGGCGTACTCCTCGGTACGGTGATCTAGGCCACGTACTGTGACGGGCGGTACCCCAGTAGCCCTGCCATTGTATGGAATCCAAACTCCAATAAGTGCCGTACGTATTAGTTGTGCCAACTATGTTGGAATGTGAGATGTAAGCATTTCAGCTATTTCTGTATTTTACTTGAAAACCCTAGACCCTATTATAATACAATCGGATTTGCTATCAAATGTTTTAGTTAGCGTAAGGTAAAAACTTACCCATGTTTATTTGTGGGAAGTCTTACGTGATACTTTTGTTTCAAAGGTTTTCAAAGTTAAGCAATCTAACCGTTTACTCACACCAGACCCATGTCTGACCCAAGTTGTTTATTTCTGTTTTATAAACTCTTGGGTACTCAAATTTTTACGAGTAGCCAAGGGATTCAGGTTTAGCTTTGACGAATATTCTGGAGGAGCAATGGAGCAGGAGGCTTCGGCGTTCGTAGATATAGTAGTTCCGCTGTGTCTGTATCTCTGTAGTGTATTGAGTTGTAATGTCTAGACAGATGTTTATAACTGTCTAGTATGTGTTGTATAGTTGTGTAAACTCTGATATGTGTTGTATACTATGTAATAGTTTGTATTATTAATATAATTTATTCGTTCCGCTGTGTGAGATTCTGACGTTGTTTCTTTTCTCTTCTCTTCTTTTCTCTTTCTATCCCTTTCTTTCTTATTAGCGATACGACTTTCTATGGAGAGAAAGTCGTGGTCGTTACAGTGGTATCAGAGCTTTAGGTTGAGCGAATGCCTAAGCTTTTGGTTAAGTGAATATCAGAACACTAGGTTGAGTGAATACCTAGGTTCGGAAGGATTGTTCATTAGAGATAGGATCTGTAGCAACCTGTTTGAGTGTATATATATACGAGAGCGCGTATTTGTTAGTTATATAAAATGGTTTTATATTGTGTTAATTGATCGGTTGAGTGGTATATGGATTCTGGTCAATACGAGTAGCTAACGTTATTGATAGGGATCTCTAAACACTTGACCAGGCCAACGGACACAATATTGTTTTAAAGAGGTAAATGAAATAATTTTACCCAGATATAATTTCTATATAAAAAAGTATCATTTTAAATGTATATGGTATTTGTAATGATTGGTTGAGATGATAACAATTTATCATCTAGGAGTCTGAGTATTGAGGTTGGAAGAGTATTTGTCGAGACTGTAAACCTAATACCGTCTCGAGTGAACTTTACAGTTGTGTAAGGATTTCACAATCTCTGAAGGAAACCTATTATGGTTCGGAGTTTATCTTTGAAGTGAAAGTTTGGATGAGTAGAGTTGGATCTATCGATAAGGCAGAAGCGAGTGATGGTATCTTTGCAACCTCTGGAAGAAGTAGCTGTATGAAAAGATACAGTGGCTATGGTTTATTTCCGAAGACGTTTT
This sequence comes from Allium fistulosum, assembly GCA_030737815.1. Lineage (NCBI taxonomy): Eukaryota > Viridiplantae > Streptophyta > Magnoliopsida > Asparagales > Amaryllidaceae > Allium > Allium fistulosum. Next base: position 600,051,637 of record CM060908.1, read on the forward strand.
CTTTGGAACAAGTTAAGGAAGTGTGTATGCCTTGGTATTGTGGCTGAGTTCAGCACGGAGTTTTCTGCTTTGGTTTGGAGTCCGAGTTTCTCGAAGAGCTTTGGATAAGAGCATCAGTGTCAGCAGTGCAGCTCGGAGTGTTCTGTGATGGCAGGAAGTTTTCTGGCTGAGCAGTTTTTCTGAAGGTGAAGTTCAGAAGCAGTAAGAGTAAATCCATTTCTTCGATGGATTGGATAGTTAAGTATGAGCTGTTCTAATTGGTAAAGAGAGAACAGTTTATTTTCATTTGGCTGAGTTGATCGCAAAAATGACTTGCGATAGTCTGAGTATTCTCTTGATTTATCTGAGATTTTCTGGGATGTGTTGTCCAGTCTGTGCTTGTGTTCTTCATCAGCATTTTCATTCTACTCCAGATCAGAGTTGAGCAGCAGAAGCAGTTTGGGAGTGAATCACTGGATAGGAGAAGTAAGTTTGGAATCTACTGATGTTGTGAGTAGAGTTGTGTTTTGGATTATGGGTAGATTTGGAGAGGATCATTTTGTCGAGTTATTCTTAGTCTAGTTTGTTTCTAAAAGCATCAGCGAAGGTTGAGCTGATCAGGAAGGATGTAGACAGCTCAGGATCGTCTGAAGAATTTTGTGGATAAGAGATGAAGGAATTTTGAATTCGAAGTTGGAGACTTCGTTGTTGTTAAAGTTTTCTCTGGTAAAAGGGAGCTATAAGATTGGGTAAGTCTGGGAAGTCAGCTCCGAGTTGTTTTGGATCTCTTCTGTGTTTTGATTTGGATAAAAGCTTCGATCTACTGGATTGAATGGTCAGTTTGGATAACTAGAATTCAATGTATTTTACGTATCTCTGAGGGAGTACGTGTTTGATCTATCTCTGGTTTTGGAACCAGCAGTTCTGGAAGTTGGGTAGTTGAGTCAGACTCGTCTGTAGTTTGATATTCTATTTAGTTCTGTAGATCTAGATGAGTAGGAGATCTATAGCTTAGTAGTATTGATAGTTTAAATTGTTTATAGAGCGAGTATCCCGGTATATATATATACTTGGGGAAACTCGAGGAATTTTATCTAGAATTTAGTCTAGATAGTTAGAATTGTTTGATTGGATGATTTGGCTGCTATGGTTGTTAGCATATGAATGATAGTATATGCTTGTGTTTTAAATTAAAATCTTTAATAAGATTATTAAATTACCTTTGTTTAAATTTCGGGGACGAAATTATTTTAAGGGGGGAGGAATGTAATATCCCGAAAATTTTAACAATATCAATTTAATAATCTGTTGAATAATTAAATTGATATGGATAATCTTTGATAATAAGATTTGGATTTAATTAAATAATCTGATTTAATTAGTATTAATTGATGATTTTATCTTTTAAAAGTTAATAAGATATTTCTATTTGAATATATATATTTATTTATTTGTATATATTTTAAATAGAAGCTTTGGTAAATTGGAAATTTAGATTTAGTTTAATCTGGACTTTTCAAAGTTATTTAAATAAATAACATTTTAGTTTTAAATATACTTTAGATAAATCTTTTAATTGGTTTTATTTTCTTTAAAGAAATCTATATATATATATAAATAAGTATTTGTCAATTTATAAATTAAGTAAAAAGCTTTTAATTTTATATAATTGGTTTTATTTACATTTTCTTTAAAGTAATTTATATACATATATACATTTAGGTAAGTATTTATAAATAGTAAACTAGTATAAAAGTTTTATTAACATTTAAAAAAAATAAATAAAAATATGTAAAAATATGTATTAAATACTTAAAAGACAAATGTCACCATATTAAGGTTTAATAAAACATGTGTAATGTAAATAGTTAAGGTATATGACAAGTGTCACATTTAATTTAATTTTTCTTTTATTTTATTTATTTATTTCAGCCTTTATACATATATTATCTTACCTTCATTCTTTTTCCCATTTCCTCTTTTCAAAAACTTGAGAAAATTTTCAGCCTGTACAAACCTTAAATCAATACCTCCTCAAAAACAAAACATGAAATCAACATCCACCTCCAATTTGAAATACAACTCAATAACCTAAAATCCACTTTCTAAATAAAGATCTAGAATCAAAGCCTGTAATCTCTTCATAATGCAATCTGAAGTAGTAATTAAAGCCAGCATGTATTCTTCAACCTGGAATCAAAGCAGAGATCGAACTTCTCTGTTTTGAAATCAAGCCTGCATGTATTATTCAAAAACAGAAGCAAGCAAATCTGGAATTAAAAAGAAAATCAAGCATTCAGTTTTAAAGGTTTCAAAATCAAAAGCAGTTTCAAAGAATAAACTCTGTCCTTCAATTTATCTGGTGAGTAAACTTTTAGATTAAAAACTTAAGTAACAAATATATGTTTCATGTGAATTACTGTGTGATGATTTCTTTGCATATCTGTATATATGTAAGGCTGTGTGTATTTCAGTTGATTTTATCATTGCTGTTCTTAGTTTAAACCTCTGTCCTTTAAACTGTGAGCATGAAACATCTTTAAATTTGATGCATATGCTAAGTGTTTGAAGTAAACTCATGAAGTATGTTTGGAAATATGTATGCATGTTGTTTTAATCTGAATATATGAACGATTTAAAACCTGAGTACATATGTGATTTATTTGTTCATATCAATGCTTCTCTGTTCCTTGTTACAAAGTTTAAATTTAAGATTTTTTTTAAAACCACTGTTAGGACCTGAATTTAATAAAAATAGTTTTGTTAAATCATAACCTAAGAATCAGAAATAGATTCCAATATTTTAAAGTTTTGAACTATGCTAGAATATGTAAGATACAGTAGTCATGCTAAAATCAGGTTAAATCAAATGTTTTAATTCGTTGTTTCAGGGTTATAACTTGAATCTATTTGGAAAATTAGGATTTTTAAAACTTAAATCAAAATTTTTAATGTTGCATTGAGTTTGCAATTTGGGTTTAACTGGAAATTGAATATGAGGCAACCTCTGGCGATCAAGAGGTTGAGAAGTCTCGGGGTTTCTGTTGGAAGTGTATGGAGTTGCGAAGTGTTCGGGAAAATTGCCTGGAAGTGATTTCGATCGTCTAGGCGACGTGGAGGAGCGGATATTGGTTTTTAAACCTAATTTTGGTCGAGTCTGGAATCAGAGACAATGCATCATCTCTGGTGAATCGAGCTTCACCGGACCTTGGGAAAAGGCAGCAGGGGTGCTAGTGGAGACGTAGACGGGGTTGCTCAACCTTCGGTGGACAGAATCGAGTGGGCGAGGCATTTTCTGGCAATGGCTTGGTTTACAGTTTCAACTAGATAACGCGATTTGGAATCGTGGCTTGTGGTTGGGATTTGATGATCGTGATGGGTTGCTGGAACGATCGTTGATGTGTGGGAAGTACTGGAGGTGGTCGGAGAGGCGCCGTTGGTCAGTGCATGTGCACGATCGATAATGTGTATCAGTTGTCTGGTTTTGGGTTCGTGAGTTTTTCTCGAAGTGGGTCTCGGGGAAGAAAGCTTTTGGGCTCGGAGTTGTTTTAGGGTAGTACGCGAGTTTTTGTGTGATAACTGTTAAAGTTTAACAGTTTAAAATCTAAAACAAACAGTTTAAAATTTACTCGGGAAGAGACTCGCGAAGTTAAGGTTTTGACTCGGGGTGTTTAGGGTTGGACGCGAGAATTTTGAGAGAACTGTTAAGTTCAAACAATTTTAAAATTTAAAATTTAACTCTGTTTTAAAAGAAGAAATAAAAGAAGGAATACTTGGTTTGTTTCAAATGATATAAACCCATAGTAAGATGTTTAAATCAGTTTCTAAAATTTAAAATAAAAGTAAGTTTTAAATTTTGGAAAATCAAGTTAAACAATTGTCTTGAAATTTCATTTCTTTGAAATGAATGATTTGAATAAATTAAATGGTATGAATTGATTTACTTAATTTTATTAAATTAAAATCCTTAATTTATTTTCAAACTTAATTTGAAATTAAGGTAATTAATTAAGGATTGTTAATTTATAATTTAAGATAAATAATTAATGATTATTTATTTTATTTTATTCTAAACTTAATTAATGATTTAATTAAGTAAGTTAATTACTAAGATCAAATGTTTTAATGATAATTAAGATTTTTAATGAGTTAAAATTAATTAAGTTTAAATAAATTTAATTAATTAATTTTTGATAAGGATTAATTAAATAAGGGTTAATTAAACTAGTAATTAAGAAGTACTTAATAAAGTTTTATTAAATAATAATTAAGTTTTCTTAATTAATAATTAATAAATTATTAATTTATAATTAAAGTTAATTAAGGATTAATTAACTGTTATTAAGGTTAGTTAATTATCATTAAAGATTGATTAATAGGTAATTATGGATTAATAAAATTGGTAATTAAGGTTGTTAATTAATAATTAACTTTTATTAATTAATAACTAAGAATAATTAATTAGTTAATTAAGTTTAATTAATTAAGGATTGATTACTTTGTATTAAAGGATATTGATTAATAATTAAGGTTTATTAATTAATAGTTAAAGAATAATTAATCAAGGATTAATTAATTTGTTTAAAGGGTAATTAAGGATGAGTTACTCAGTTATGATTTAAGAAATGAATGTGATTTATTTAAGTAAATTAATTTGTTAATTAATTAAGGATAGTCACTTAGTAATTGATTAAGTATAATTACTTAATAAGATTGGTTAAGTGTAATTACTTAGTGTAAGTAATTGGTAAAAGGAATACTGGATGTAATTGGTAAAATTAATCAAAAAGGATTTATGAAGTAAATGGTAAATAATTAAGAAGTAATTAAGATTAGTTAATTACTGTTAATAATTATTTAAGGTTGATTAATTAATGTAATTAATTATAGTTAATTAATTAATTAATGTAATTAATTAAGGATATTAATTATTATAATTAATGAGAGTAATTAAAGGTTAATTACTATAAATGATTAAGGATAATTAATTTGTAAAATTAATTAAAGGATAATTACTTTATGTAATTAATGAATAATTAATCAAGAGTGATTAATATTTAATGATTAATTAATTAAATGAATAAGTAATTAATTAATGATTGATTAAGCAAGGTTAGGAATTAATTCTTAAGTAATTAATTTAATTTAAGTGGATTAAATTAATTATAATAGAGATTAATAAATGGTTGCTTATGAATGATGGTTGAGTAGAATGTCTGATTTGGTTGATATCTATTGGATGATATACTATGATATTCTGTGATATGATATTGGATATATCTGTGATAAATATGTGATATTTATCTATGTTCATGCTGTGTGAATTCAAGTATTGAATTGAATTGTTTAAACCTTTAAACAACTTGGCCTTAAAAGACACGTTTTGGATTTCGATGAGACCGGGATCGGGTTTCCGTATACCGGATTTCCAGGTCTGGAGACCCGAATACCACATCGATCCAAATTAACGATAGGTCGTGAATCTCAAGTGAAGATGAAGATTCAGAGTGCAAGGGTTATTGTCGTTAACTCTGAGGGTGATTCCAAAACGAGTGTAACGAGATAATGCCTTCGGTTTCGTTCGAACCCGGAACGAACTTGTATGGATTGAATGCTTTCAGCACATCGTCAGGCGGACGATGAGCATTCTAAGTGATATGTTCTGATTAAAGGTAATCGTAGCCTCAAGCCTCATCAACCGGGAATGGCTAAAACAGGGGAGGTGCAGCAAGGCTTCGTGGGTAGCACCCACTGAGAGCAAGATAGATCCCTGTCTAGAGGTCCCTTTTCTTTTATTCGGCTTAGTGTGTGGTTGGTCGCGCCAACTACGGGATTGTCTTGTTCGGGATTATCCAGTAAGGGATGGTTCCGGCTTTGTGTTGCAGGGGAGCGGGCGTACTCCTCGGTACGGTGATCTAGGCCACGTACTGTGACGGGCGGTACCCCAGTAGCCCTGCCATTGTATGGAATCCAAACTCCAATAAGTGCCGTACGTATTAGTTGTGCCAACTATGTTGGAATGTGAGATGTAAGCATTTCAGCTATTTCTGTATTTTACTTGAAAACCCTAGACCCTATTATAATACAATCGGATTTGCTATCAAATGTTTTAGTTAGCGTAAGGTAAAAACTTACCCATGTTTATTTGTGGGAAGTCTTACGTGATACTTTTGTTTCAAAGGTTTTCAAAGTTAAGCAATCTAACCGTTTACTCACACCAGACCCATGTCTGACCCAAGTTGTTTATTTCTGTTTTATAAACTCTTGGGTACTCAAATTTTTACGAGTAGCCAAGGGATTCAGGTTTAGCTTTGACGAATATTCTGGAGGAGCAATGGAGCAGGAGGCTTCGGCGTTCGTAGATATAGTAGTTCCGCTGTGTCTGTATCTCTGTAGTGTATTGAGTTGTAATGTCTAGACAGATGTTTATAACTGTCTAGTATGTGTTGTATAGTTGTGTAAACTCTGATATGTGTTGTATACTATGTAATAGTTTGTATTATTAATATAATTTATTCGTTCCGCTGTGTGAGATTCTGACGTTGTTTCTTTTCTCTTCTCTTCTTTTCTCTTTCTATCCCTTTCTTTCTTATTAGCGATACGACTTTCTATGGAGAGAAAGTCGTGGTCGTTACACAAACTTCGGAACAATGTAGAATAATTTAGCAAGGATCATGTCCTAAGTCTTTCTTAGGAGTCGTGCTTTGGGAATTTATTCGAGTCAATTGGACCCGTTCTATCCTATTTTTCTTTTGTGATGCCTTGTTTTATCAATCAAGGTTGTTTGATATTCATTTTGAGAATAACCATTTTCCTCTTCTTTTTTTCTTTCTTAGAGAAGAGAAATGGTTAGACCTGGCCGTCCCAGCGTCGGTCAATCTAGTGCTACTCCTCCGGAGGGAGTATTTATGTCTGCCCAACAGCTTCTAGATCTTGTTAAGAATGCTCAAGCTATCGGACCCATTCCAGAGCCTACTCATCCTAGATCCGGTTTTGCACGCTTGTGTAGAGATTACACCGATTTGGGTGGAAGGCCATTCCGGGGATCCGAGAGTGTCATTGAAATCCAAGCTTGGCTTAGATCATGCGACCGCATCTTTTCTCGCATGAATCTTGTTGATCTCCACCGAGTCCAAGTGGCTTCTAGTATGCTCCAAGAAAGAGCATTAGATTGGTATGAGCTTTTAGTTTCTGAAATCGTTGAAGCGGATCTTACTTGGGAACAATTCCGAGAACGATTCGAATTGAAGTTTGTGCCGGAAGCTGAAAAGGTAACTTTGGCCCGGCGTTTTATTGACCTTGTTCAAGGTGAATCTTCTGCGACGGATTATGTCACATCTTTCGAATCTCTCTCTAAGTATGGGGTCGAGTATATTAATACCCTATTGAAGAAAAATCAGAGGTTTGTCTATGGGCTGAATAAGAACCTCAAAAAGCGTTTACTTCTGAAATTGGAAGTTTCTTTCGATCAGCTTATTGATATCGCTCTTCGTCTTGAAGAGGCCGATAATGAAAGTAATGTTGAAGTTGTGGGTGCTAAACAAAACTTCAACAACAACATGAAAAGGCCTATTAAGTTTAAAGGCCCCATTCCCGACAAGAAAGGGAAACAAGAAACTTCTGTAGCAAAGACTCCTACCACTAGTCATGGACGATGCTACAATTGTGATTCTATGGACCACTATGCAAAGGAGTGTCCGCAACCCCTCTATTGTCGCTATTGCAAAAGTATGAGTCATCATATATCTGTGTGTCCCATACTTCAAGCAAGAAGGAGGGAAAGCTAAAGGTTGTGCAAGCCTCTTCTAGCACTTCTCTTGGCCAAGGTATCTATTCTATCCTTGATGACATTTATTTTGTAATTATCTTATTCGAGTTCTTTTTGATATGAGTTTCATATCATTATTTTTATATCAAAAGAACTTGTGATTCTTTTTCTTTAAATATTTCTGGGCTTGATGACTTCTTTGAGGAATGTGAATCCGGATTGGTGGATCCGCAACACTCAATTTGCTTTTTATTGATGTCGAAATTATTTTATGTGATTTTTCTTTCCGAGCCGATTTTTACTTATGCTTCGGAATTGACTTTTGTAAGGATTGGCTTAATTATTATGAAGCCAAATCCTTTGTCCCGTGTGGACTATTCATCTTCGACATTTTCAATCTGTTAAACAGATTTCTGTTTTTCCTTTGTCATTTTGATTCCAATTTGATGGCATCATTTTATTCTTCAAGCTCACATGATGAGGAGAGTGTTATTTCTCTCATTCATGTAGTTTGATAATTTTCCGGTATTTTTGAGTTTGTCTTAGGATTATCACCAAAGCAATCTTTTGAGTGGTGTTAAGGTCTTTTTAGCTCGACCTTGCCACCGATTTTCATTGGCTACGAGTTGTGGGAGTTAGCATTCCATTTACCGCATTCCGCACTCGTTATGAAACTTATGCATGACTTATTATGTCATTCAGGTTGTCCAGCTTAGTTCATCCAATTTATGAATCGAGTATTCTACGATCTTGATGACTTCATTCTTGTATATATATTGATTTTTGATGAAAACAGCAATTTAAAATTTTGCAAATCTTTTTCATAAGATTTATTTATAAGTACAATTTGATTTTGCTCTTAAGCGAGCAAAGAATATGCTTAAAGGTTTTTAAGAACATGTTTATCATATAGAAGATGATTTTGTGATTGTATTGCCCATTGAGTGCTCTAAGAATTCTGGTCGATGCGCTTGACCAACGTTATCGATAGGAATTTCCTAAACGCTTTGATGAGACAGTCAGACACAATATATTGACTTGTAAAAATGTAAATTTTTCTAGGAAGATTATTACATAAAGATAAATGTAATTTTGAAAATTTTAGCTTTTCGGGAAAGAAGATTATTTAAAAGAAATTCTTTCTTTTCGATACTCTTATTCTTGTGATTCCCGAAGGGAACAAAGACCTTATCTTTTGTACCAATGCTAATCGTATTGGTTTGGATGCCATTCTCTTGCAAAAGAGAACGTACTATCACTTGTGCTTCTAAATCATTAAAGCCGATCGAGACTAGGTATGCCACTCATGATCTAGTGCTCACGGCTCTTGTTTTCGCTTTCAGAGTTTGGCATCATTGTGTTTGGCGGAGAAATTTGTTCTCCACCTTGATCATAAATCTTTGGAATATTTATTTTTCATAAGGAACTTAATTTGTATCAACCTCGTTGGCTCGAGTTCCCTGCATCTTATGATCTGGATATTTTTATACTTCCGAAAAGGGCAATCGTGTTGCCGATGCCCTTAGTTGTAAGCAACAAGCGGTTGTTTCTTTGATGATATCCGAATGGAATGATCTCGAGACTTTATCCACTTATGAGATTCGAGATCGTGAATCCAATTCATGTTCATCTCTTGTTTTGTGTAGCCGTGAGGCTCGTCCTTCTCTTTTGGACCATACCTCTCTTGGCTAAACTCTATGTCAAACTAAAATTGCATGGAGTTCCTACTTTTGCTATTAGCAATCATGATCCATTATTTTACTAGTGGACTTTGGTATGATCTTCAAAAGCTTTGGGAACAAAGCTTAATTTTTAGCACCGCTTATCGTCCTCAATCCGGTGGACAAATAGAGTCTGTGAATCAACTTTTGAAGATCTCTTTCGTTCTTGTGTTCTTGGTTTTGGTGGAAGTTAGGAAAGTTATATTTCTCTTGTTGAGTTTTCTTCCTATAATAGCTTCCAATCTTGTATTGGTATGGTACCTTTCGAGCCACTCTACAGAAGGCCATGCCGATTCTCTTTATGTTGGCTTGAAGCCGGTGAGAAGCTGGTTTCAGGTCCAGATCTTATTAGTGTTCATTCGTGTTTCACCTATGATTGGTGTTGTGCGTTTTCAGTCGATTGGGAAAGTTAGCACCTCGATATGTTGGTCCCTTTCCCATCACCGAACATATTTGTTCTGTGGCTTATCGCCTTTTTATTACCGGCTCAATTTTATGCTATTCTTAACGTTTTCCACGTCTTTTAACTATGGAAATGATTCTAGGTTTCCGATTTTTATTCTTGAGTCCGGTGTTATTGTGAAAATTGAAGTTTCGCCTATTTGACTTATGAGCAAAATCCTATTCGCATCATTGCTTCGGAGGTTGAGCGCCTTCGAAATAAAGATGTTCTTCTTGTGAGAGTACAATGGTTCTCGAATCATAAGGATTTCTCTTGGGAATCCAGAGAATTCATCGAGCGAACACGTTCGGGCTAACTCTTTCGTGCACTTTATGGTGAACTTCTTATTTCAAATTTTCTCTTGTGTTGATATGCTTTTATGGTTGTTACTCTTTATTTTCTTCTTGAGTATTGCGAGGATGCAATTTCTTTAAGGAGGGGAGTCTATAACAACCCGCATATTTTACGATTGAATATTTAAATATTTTATTTAAATATAGAATCGTTAATCGGATTGAAGTCCGAAAAGCTACTTTTTGCAAACAGTCGAATTAAGACTCGAGACCACTTCCATTGAGTTCAAAATGCCGTTTGCGACCTTTTTGAGTATAAACTTCGATATGTTTGGAGTTAGTAGAATTTTGCTACTTTTTCACTTTAGACTTTGAGTTTGGTTCAGTCCATTTGCCCAATTCTGGTTTTATCAACCCAACTCCACTCCAACTCTTCATTACTTCATTTCTAATTCCTAATACATTCAAGCTTCATCAACAATGGTGGGAGAGATTGGAAATTAGAAACTCCAAGCCCTAGCTTCAATTGAAAATTCAAGCTTCTACCTCCAAATTCAAGAAGAAGCTTTGGTAAGCCTTCCCTTCATCTTCTCCAACTCTTTCTCCACTCCATTTCAGAAATTTCCTAAACCTAATTTGGGAAATGTTTCTCTTTTAAGCTTAGATTCAAGCTTGTTGGGTTGGAATTGAAGAGTGATTGTTCTTGCCATTGCTCTATAGCTTCTTCTTCATTGATTTTGTGAAAAGGTGAGATTTTTATCTCACATCTTAGTCTATGATTATCTTTGAGTGTTAGGCATGAATTCCTAACTCTCATTCATGTGCATTTGCTTTGATTCGGATTGGTTTTGAGAATATTTCAATTTTTGGTGTTTCGAAGTTAAATCCTTAAAAAATCATTGCTATGGTGTTTGATCATGTTTTTAGTGTGCATCGAAGAGTCTATAAGGCTGGGTTGTCGCTTGGCATAAATCCCTAGTCTTCGTCGTTCGTTCGATCGCTTTCATTTTGGATTTTCGCCCTTTTTGGGCTAGGTTGATTTTTGCCTACCAGGAAATTTCAGACGTCTGGATTGAATTTCAAACGTCTGGATTCAAATTCAGACGTCTGGTTGGAAAATCCAGACGTTTGGAATTGGTCCCTGGAAAACGCAAAAAGGCAGAGACAAAATTCAGACGTTTGAAAATCCATCCAGACGTCTGGTTAGGGGTTCAGACGTCTTGTTTGAAATTTCAGACGTCTGAAATGTGCAGTTTTGCCTATTTTGGGCCAGAACTTAGGGCCAGACATCTGGATCAATCCCCCAGACGTCTGGAACTGTTATCATAGCCTATTTTGGGCTGTTTTGAGTTGAATTTCCATTGTTTATCGATTTTTGTTGATCCGACTTATTGTCATCAATTATTATCGACTTTGATGACCTTTTCTTCGGGATTTTTGGAACGTCCATTTTGATGGATTTGGTATCGATTTCTTTGGATTTTATTCACGTTTTCGAATGTGAATTTTTTATGATTGATTGTTTCTACAATCATTTCTATGATTTGTCACTTCTAAATACAAAGGTTTCTATACTAGTAGTAAATATTCAAACTCTTTTACAAAGATGATTTCAACTCTATTTTTAATACAAAGCTCCTTCATAAAACCGTTTTCTAATCTATTAGTATATATAAACCTTTACCTCATTCGTATGAGAAAATACAATTAAACGGCTTAGCAAAACAAGTGGTATGAAACACTTGCGTTTACTTCGTCGGTTAATTTTTGGACTTGTTCGATTGAATCTCTTGTGACAATTTTCTAGTGGAGATCTACAATTTGTTCGTAAATATTTAAGTTAAGCAAGTGGTTATGGGACATGAAGCTAAACTCATATATTTACTAGCTTAGTGTAATTGACACTTCTTGATGATCGATGATGATCATTTTATGGTTTAGACTAGCAATGTGCGATGTCTCTTTGTCCACGTGGAGGACTGTTCCTCGTTTTATTGAGCTTCGTCTCACTTCTCGCATGGGACGTACCTATTTAGGTGCGTCGATGTTTATTTCTCGCATGGGTCGTACCTATTTAGGTGCGTCGATGTTTATTTACTTCGTGGAGCAATCGGCTCAATAAGTCGGGGCATGGGGCGTATCTATTTAGGTGCGTCGATGTTCGTCTATGCATGGGTCGTATCTTTCTAGGTGCGTCGATGTTCGACTTTGCATGGGGTGTATCTTTCTAGGTGCATCGATGTTAGACATTACATGGGACGTATCTTTCTAGGTGCGTCGATGTTTATTTATGCATGGGGCGTATCTTTCTAGGTGTGTCGATGCTAGAGCATGGGGCGTATCTTTCTAGGTGCGTTGATGTTCGACTTTGCATGGGGTGCGTCTTTCTAGGTGTATCGATGCTAGAGCATGGGGCGTATCTTTCTAGGTGCGTCGATGTTCGACTTTGCATGGGGTACATCTTTCTAGGTGTATCGATGCTAGACTCTACATGGGTCGTATCTTTCTAGGTGCGTCGATGTTCAGTTTATGGGATTGGCCATCCTATTTTCTTATGATTTCTGGATTTCTAATTATTGATTTCTGGGATTTATGTTTCACCACCTTTTTCAGTTGGCATTGATATGTATGTCATTTATTGTGGCTTGATGAATTAAATTAAGAATTTGACACTCTTTTTAATCTTTGAGAAAATTCTTGTGATATTGATTAATCTCTGGATTGATTTTTGATTAGATACTTATCACAGTATGGCTTTATGGTTATCATACGTTTTTGTCATATCTCTTATTCTATATCACTTTATCTGATATTTATAGCTAGACTGGTCCGTTTATTATTTTCTTCTTAAAATAATACTCGGGTCAGACTGAGATTTTACAGGTGCTTCCTCATGACTTCCTATCTGGAACCATCATCTGACTTTTGGCTAACTACTCTAGTTTAGTAGTTTTTGTTGTATACATTTGAGATTAGACTCCTTGATGTATACATATTCTATTGTCTTGCACTTGTATATATTCTTTTGTGTTATGGTGGATCTTATTTGACCACTACTCTGATGTACACTTTCATGTGTTATATTCATATCTATTTCCGCCTTTGTGATATGAATTGTCTGTGACTGATTTGTGTTATGTTTATTTCTATATTTGTTTCTGAAGTCCATATAGCCACTGTGTAGTAGCTTTGAGTTTGTATCGGTATGTCGGGTTTCCTCTTGAGATGAAAAGTTATATTCTTATCTGGCATATCGGTACTCGCACAAAGCAATTATACAGATGGTCGCTCCTCAACAGCCTTATTCTCCGTGCTAGTCGATGGCATTACCCCGTAGTGTCCTTGGCTAGCGTGGGTATAGAGGTGGGGCGTCACAATTTTCCTTGGAATTCTGCATCGATCATATTCCTGAAGTCATGGTTGACCCGGTTAAGGCCGCCCGCGACTTGTATAAGTATATATATCTTCTATTTTGAAATTTAATTATCTCATCTTCGTTCGAGCCTATCTTCGAATCAGAATTCTATTTGATTTAATGTCCCTCTAATTTGAATTTCTATCTTTGTTTTGAAATCCATTCTTGAATCATTTTTTGAAAATCGGGTTTGTTTGTATTTTGAATTTGTTTTATATATCGAAATTATTATTTTGATAAGTATGATTATATTATATATATAAAAGTGAAGTGTTTTCGATAATGATTATATACCCTTTTTAAAATGAGAATTTGAGGTTTCGAAAGGATTTGTAATTTTGAAAAATTATATAAGAAATTTGATTTATCTAAAAATGATTTATAACTGAAGGATTTTAAATTTGAAATTCGAGAATTGAACTCCGGTGTTTTAAAATTGGTTTTAAGATTTTGAAATATATAATAATAATATGATTTAAAAGTATTTTTCGAATAAGAAATGTTTCAAATGACTTTTAATGAGTTTCAAATGATTTCGAAGAAACTTCAAAAGAGGTTTGAGAAAATAGAAGTCCAGAACTCACTTATGTCGCTGGAAAATAATTTCGGTGATGAGTGCACGCATCATCGACGTTGATTTTTGAGTTTCAAAGTGGGGATAGGCCACTTCAGTAGCTTTGCTATGCGAGTGATTTTGTGAAACCATTTTGATTTCAAATTCTGAAGTAAGATTTGATGTTCGAAAGATATATGTATATATATATATTTGAAATGATTTGAAGTAAGCCGGTGTTCAGTCTTCGAGTTTTGGATTTGATTTGATATGACCCTATATTTTGTAATTGATTTACTGATTTGTTGGTGATTTCCAACTCTTGGATTGAAATATGATTTCTTCGACTATTTTGAAGGTTCGAGCACTTCCAAATCAAGGTTAACTTTTCAAAGCTAAGTAAATTTTGAAAAGTATAAAGTATATAAGTTTGTTATGTATGATTAAAGTGTAATATGATTTAAATAAGTTGAAACTGTTTTGTTAACTAAATGAATAAGGCTATTTTGAATCTTTCTGATATGAAATTTAGATTTGAAATGTTTTGAAAAGAATTTGGTCTTCAAAATATTTTGAATAAAATTTAGTTTAAATGTTTTAACTTAGTAACATCTTTATGAAACTATATATTTAACAAGTTGTACATATGCTGTTTATTCACATAAATAATTTGATCCAAGTTTGAGTACACAAGTTTGAGGTGAATTACACCATTTCGTGTTAGGATTTTTCATTTGATTCTCGATGGCGAATATTTGATATGGATTTTGGGCTTGATTCTAGAATTCTCTATCATAGTATATGGCTATGCAAGGAGACTGATGGTTTCTAGTCAGGAAACCATATCGAAATCCGCATTAGGGAAGTGAATGGACAATACTAGTTCGAAAGCGAACTTGTGTGATCGAGCAAGCGATCAAATGTGATTTTGCGAAATGATGACGTATGTACATCTTATATTCTAATATCATTGATATATTTTGACACTGAAATTGAAAGCTGTCGGGTTAGAATATCTTTGCTTACTAAAAGAAAAATTCCAATTTAAATTACAAAGATATATAACCCATAATAACAATGATATTCAATCCCATATGGCTCTTCATACAGCGAAATTTATTTTGAAAATTTTGATCCTTATATAAGGTGGACCATATGTAAGTATAAGATGATTTTGAAAACATTTGATTTTGGAAATGAATTGGTTGCTTAAATTATATTGATTTGGAAATTTGGATTTATTTTCTAAATTTATTATGTTGGAAACTTTAAAACTTAAGATGTTTAAATTGAGAAGAAATAATTTGGTGGGATTGTAGATGATTTTGAAACTGAACTGATATTGAAACAAATTGAAATTTGAGAACCTTATTTTTACTAAATACCTGATTTGGGAGTTATCGAACTTATATTAAAATTTGGTCTATATAAGTATGATGTTGATTCGAAAACTATGGATTTGAAAAGGTACTAAATTTGAAAAGTGAAATCTTATATAATTGAAGTCTATATAAGTGTGATTTGATATACTTTTGATTTTGGAAAGGTATTTGATTTGAAAAGAAAATCTTATATATAATGGACATTATATAAGTATGATATTTAAAAGTGATTTGAAAAGGTACTATATGATACATATTTCGAAGTAAAGATATGAAAAGTGCCTTCTGCTTGATATCCGCTTTGTGGCCACATTATGGATTCATTCTATCGATATTTCTCTGATTTTTGGTTTTCCGGATATGATACTCGAGTGTCCATCGAATTCATGGCGTTACCCATGGTCTTACAAGCGCGGATGCATAGCGCAACTGCCTGGCTGAGATGGCCTAGGGGTACGGATTGTTTCCTGGGGGATCCAGGCGTAACCATTGTGTATCATGCATCTATGTAGGTCGCATTAGTAGCGAAACCGCCTGGCTGAGATAACCTAGGGGTACGGATTGTTTCCTGAGGTATCCAGGCGTAACCATTGTGTATCCTGCATTCTACTAGTCATCATGGCGTAACTCGCAGGGCTGAGAAAGCTTACGGATATGGATTGTTTCCTAGGGGATCCAGGCGTAACCATTGTGTATCTGCGAACCATAGTTAGACAAAGGTTTTGTTTGTTTTTTGTTTGGATTGTACTTTCCATATCCGTTTTTAAAAGTTTTCCAGTATTTTCACTGGGTGTTGAAACAGATCTACTAAGTACCTGAAGAATTCTAGCTTTGCGCCTGATCAACGCACTGCCAGAGTCTGCAGGAACGAGGATAAACTTGTTGAAACATCGAGTTATAAAAGTATTTTATTATAAAGGTATTTTATTTATAAAAGTATTTCCAACAAAGAAATTTTGTATTAAATTTGAAATTAAAACTCTTATGGTTCTAAATTAATTATTCGTGCCCGATACTATTCTTTTGAATCTACCTTATCTGCTTAGCTTATTTATTCACTTATTTTTTTTGTTTTCCGAATCTACCTTCTTTTCCTTGTTGACTATATCCTTTTTAAATATTGTTTATTTAATATACTACATGGTTTAATAGAAAATTATGAGTGTTATAAATATTTTAGAAGTGATTAATTAAATACAACAAATTTAAAGTAAATGATTATTGATTTATTAATAATATTTGAAAAGTATCTTGAGATAAAAATTAATAAATTTATAAATTATGGATTTAATGTTTTCAATAGCTCCTTGTAAATATAAGTAATGATATAAATAATTGTTTTCGAATAGTTTTCATATATTTATAAAAGTGTTATTTACACATATAAATGGTATTTATAAAGGAAGCAAGGAATTTTACAAATTGGTTTTGAAAAGTATAAAAGATAATTGAATTGCAACTAAATTTTTCAAATGAATATTTCTAGTATAATTTATATAGTTTTAAATTAATTGTTTATCCTTTTCTTTCAATCTATTTTTGCTTTTCGGTTGTTCCTACTCTCCTACCTCCTTCCTTTTCGGGGACGAAAAGTTTTAAGTGGGGGAGAGTGTAACGACCCGAAAATTTTGATGGTTTTAATAAGATAATTAATTGAAATTTTGTGAAATTTTAAACAATAAAATTTGAAATTAAAAATTTATTATTTGGAATACGTTTATTTAATCATAGCAACTGGTAAATTTTCATCTGATAATATTGAAGTTTATTTTATTGTGTAATTTTATTTCAATTCAGATCAGTTTAAAATTGATGATAATAAAACGTTTTCCAAACTTGAATATTTTTATATAATAAATTTCTAAATCATCTTCTGAGTAAGATGTCATCTTTCGTTTTTCCAAATTTGGACTTCTGTTGCTCCGTTTATCTTATTTCTGACAAAATAGCAGCATTTTTGGTACCGATTATCGACTTTTGATCGGATGATCGTACCACAGATATCCATATACCGTTTTGATCGTCTCGTCGTGCTGATCTCTACGGTATATTTATTTCTGTATTTTTAGGTCCGGTACGCGACAAAGACAATAAACTGTTCACCGTAGCGGTACCACATTTTGACTTTACACTTTCCCTTGTTTTCAAATCTAAACGTGCAGCCCAAGCGAATAATTAATTGCTTTAGTAATTTGCACAAAATCAAAGGAATTGACTGTTACAAATAATTTATTGCTTCCCTGTCCATTCATCTTATATCAGTTACAAATCGAAATTGCTTTAAAGTTTTTCAGCTAAATCAACGTGTGGCCATTTCCGTCTCTTCACTTTATTTTTGATTCTAAAACAGCTGTTGCCTATAATAATAGTTGAATTCAACTCTGGCCCTTGATATTCGCACCGTTTAAAAAAAATATGTATCACTTTATCTGTTTGCTCTTTGTACAATATACAAATGACAATATACAAGTGATGGCCACGTTTCCTCCTCCTTTTCTTTTCCTGTTGAGGATTCTTCTTCCTCCATCTTTGCAACCCACCGGAGCTCACGCACGCCTCCTCAACCCGAGATCCTCATCACTGCCGACAACACTTCCACCTCCATCTTTCGCAGCCCTTTTTCCCATCCCTTTGAATTGAAGCCTGTTCCACCACCGTAGCCAATCTCGGTCGAGCACCTCCCCACTTCCCCTCACGCCGCCTTCATCTCCTCCTCTTCCCCTCTCTGTCAACTCAGCAGTCGCCTCCGTTGCTATTTGCTCGAAATATGTATATAAAGGTATATTATATATATTTACATGTTTATAGTTTATATATGCATATCTAGGTGTCAGGTTATAAGTTTGACAGGTTGTTATATATATGTTGATAAATAATTATATATATATAAATTGTTAAAGTTATCTGTTTATATATGTTTTACGTTTTGTAAGATATACAATAGTGATATTGTTTTGGTTTGCACTTATATATATATAAAATTTTATATAAGTTATATATAAGGTATATACGTATTTGGTTATAAAGGTAGTTCGCACATTTTGAAAGTGCAGCAGCCCATTTCCTCCTTAAGTATGATTTCGACTGTTATGTTGATTTGAATACTGTGTTATTATATATATATATATACGGTATATATTATACAGATATTTCGATGTTATCTGTTGTATTGAATATATATTATTCAAGTTTTTGTAAGCTAGTTTTAATAGTATGTTATTTTATATATTATAATATAGCTTTGAGTTGTTTACATATAAAGCTTAGTTACTATGATCTGTTCCAAAGATATATATAAACTAAAGTATATTCATATATATAATATAGATGGTATAGTATGGGTACATGTACTATTCGCAGATTCCATGTGCAGCATCAACTAGATATTTTATTCTATTTTTTTTAACGTGTGTTTAATATATGTAATATATAAATACATATGGATCTTTTGATTTTTGGAATGTACATAGATTTTTAAATTTTAAATTTTCTTTTAGCTGTACATCAGCCGTGACATATAGAAGCTTGGGGTAAGTGATGATATGTTAAGTATACATAAGTAATATGATATGTTAAGTTTATATATGCTTATATTTTTGTATATAAGTATGGACTAGCTCCAGTCTTTACATTAGTTTTACACTGCAAAAGTATAGATAGTTATATATATATATATATGTAACCCTCGGAGAATTTATGCAGAGTTTTATATTAAGTGATTGAATGGTTTTACGGTGAATGTTTAATATATTTACATATTAGTTTAATTCTTATTTTTCGTTTAAAGTACTATTAGAATAATGTTAAATTATAATCTAAGTATATATATATCGGTTTCGTGTACTATGTGTGTAATATAATATATATTTTAAAATATATGTGTTAAAATTTATAACAATCTTGAAATATGCATAAAGATTTTTGATTTTTCTGATATATGTATATCTGTTTGAAATCTAATATTGAATTTTCAATATATTATTTTAAAGATTTTTTTTGAATATATGTCTAAATTGTGAAGTATATGGTTGTATATATATATATATTTATTTCATCGATCTCTTGTCCATTTTGACTGACATTCTCAATATCAAAATCTATCGCAGCAACTCCTAACTCGTCACTGTTTCGCTCGCTTGATCCGTATGCTTGCCTTTGTCTATTCGTTTCCATTCTCGTTCATATCTCTAGCCTCGAAAGGTGAGCAATCACTCACGATTAACGTTCTTATATTTATTAAATTTGATTTCAATTGAAACGATAATTGAAATATGCTGCTATAGTTATTTAAATTGTTATATATGCTATTATCTGTAACTGTTCACCTGTGGGATATGACACCATATCCTGTTGTTTATATTTTATTGTTATTTAGGATATATGCCTGTTGTTGTATTTTATATTATCTGTTATCACTCTACAAGTTCCCTGTTAGTATAGAATTCACTATGGGTTGAAATGATACATACCCGAACGGACTTTAGAATAGGAGAAAATCGTTATGGGTTGAAATGATAGACCCAAGCGGTTTTCAATTGATTTGAATTTGGGATTACGGGTCGTAATGATATCTATCCGTATGTATTTAAATTTACGGATTGAAATGATAAATATCCGTACCACTTGACCATAAATAGGAAATTATATACAGACACAGTTGGTCCATATATAAATATTTTGAAAATAAATCCTATGGTTTTGGAAAAAAATATATGGTTTTAATAAATGTTGATTCTTAAATTATTACATATAAATGGTAATGATATATATATATAGACTCAATAATAATATTTGATTTAATTGAGATTGATTTAATACATATAATATAGTTAAGTATTTAAATTTATGTTTCAAAATAGATTTCGGTAAAAATTTGAATAAGTTAAGGCTGGGAAGATAATTTTATTTAATTAAACCGATTTGAAACTTATTGAAATTGATATTTAAGATATGATTTATAACTTGGGTTTGATTTAAGTAATCTAATAAATATTTCTTGTTTAAATAAATTTAAGGAAATATTTAGTAAAAAGGTAATTCAAGGCTAGTTAAATGATATTGAATTTATTAAGTGAATATTCCCTGATTAACTAATAAATGAAGTTAGATCAAGAGCTATATTAAAATGTTAAATTTAACTTTGAAATGGTTGAATATTAAAGCTTTGAAATATATTGGAATTTAAATGGTTTATTTTGTGATTCAAATCTGTATTTGAAATCAATATAATTTGAATTTGTTATTTAGAAACTAAATTGAATTAAAATGGAAAAGTTTAGATTGAATTAAATTGGAATTTGAAATTTGAGTTGATTTGAATCGATTTGTGAGACTTGAGGAAATTATAAATACTTTACTTTTAAATTATTTAACCTATATATATATATACTATTTTGGAAATAGATATATTTGAAATGAAATGATATTTTGGTTTTGAAGAATAAATTAATTTGAAATGACCACGGTGTTATAGTGTATATTTCTACCTTGTAGATAGTTCCGCAGACCCTTAGAGGATGGTTATCCCAAACATCCTTTAAGTTACTTGTATTTCAGTTGATATTTCACTTGAGTTGGATTTATTGATATAAGAATGTTAATCCTAACTCGAGTGTTTTGTGTTTTGCTTTATGCTCGGGTCAGACCGAGTGATATAGCATTTGAGACTCACCTTTGGAGTTTGGAGCTTCATTTGGAGATCCAACTATCGACTCAGCTTTCAGCTTTTCTAGTTGATTCGTTCAGAGAGGTCATCTGTTGTACTGAAGACTTCACTGCATTTGAGATATTCTGTTGTATTCTATTTCTAACTCTGATGTTTATATAGTAGCTTCATGAACTACTATTTATTTATTCCGCTGCGTATTATTGTATTACTCTGTGTTTGTGATTCTGTGATTGATTTATTTACTGTATATGCTGAGTTTTGCCAAATTTAAATTAACAATCTATTGTTTTGAACTATTCAAGTCCGACATGTGTGGATCTATTGTCGATTTGAATGGTCCAAAATACTGGGTCGTTACAGTCAAGATTGGGTTTAGGCATGGTTGAGGATATCTCAAAAAGGTCTACTTCAATGGGAAGTAGTAAGTATCCGAAGGGATTTCCATGTAATGTCAACTAGATAGGCACATGTAAGGAGTCCGCCTTAGGAGTATGTATTAAATGATGGGGGCTTACCTCAATTGATGTCTTAACTGGTCATAGTCTGCCTATTTTCCATTGAAAAGATATTAAGTGGCTTGGGTAGTATCTCTCTGTCACGACCCCGAAATTTAAATTTATTTAAATTTATAATTAAATGATTTTTTTGAATTTAATGGAGTAATTAAATAAATTTTTGAATAAAAATTGTGAAATTTAATTGATTAAATGGAGCGAGTTTCCCCGATATCCAAGTATATTCTGTATAAATCATTTGAGATTAAAATATTATAAATAGTGTATATGTGAGTATATGTGTATATCTATTTAATGTATATATATCTTTAAGTATATACGAGCAAATTTAATATATATATTTTAATTGATGGTTAAAGATGGTTTGAGTTTATAAAATTTAAGAACATGTTAGAAATGAAAATAAGTATATATGATTAGGAATAGAACAAAAATAGAAAAGCTAAAAATACAACAAACATTAGCAAATAAATGCAAATATCCTAAGTACACCAAAACAAAGTAAAGAAGCAACCAGACTTTAGCTCTAAGGCAAATAAAAGTATGTGACCAGACAAAAGCAAAAACAAAGTAACAAAGGAGTACAACCTAAAAGAAATTGCTGTAAACCAAAACTAATACGACATCATCTCTCAGCCGAAAATAATATGTATAAGCTTTTGATAAACAAGGCTAAAGACAAAAGAAAATATGTATATTCAAGTATATATGGTACAAAGCATTTAATGCAACATGCCTCTAGCCATGCTATATTGTATAAACAAATATAATCCCCTTATGCAAAGTAATATCATCATGTATAATGGCCAGCCGAAGACAAGGGAACATCATCAGCCACCATTTGAATAGAGAAAAACCCTGCTAAACATTGTACTGGAAAGGAAAATAATACATTACCCAGTATACTTCTTTTATATACATCCAACTTTCTTCATTTTTGTTCATTCATCAACCTGAGAAAAGAAGAAAAGAAAATATAAGAAAAACAAAACTTCAATTTAAACTTCAACAACAATATGAATTCATCAAAACCAGAACTGATCAAAGCAAGTTTAAAAGCGAGTTCAAAACTGCAGCCTTCATGCTTCACCAAAGCTCTGTTCTTTCTTTTTCTGACAGGTGAGCAAACTTAAAATTTTAGACCAGTTTCTTTTGAATCTTATATGAAGATGTTGATGGATGTGAATTTGTTGGCTGGTTTATATGAACATATATATGTGAGTAACCAAATGTAAACCCAAGTATATTATTATTTGATAATTATCATGCCTGAGGTTGAAGTTGCTTAGTATGTATCTATATACGTGGAATTCCTCTGGGTATAAATACAGTTAGGGGTGTATGCCTGTATATGTTGAAAACATCCCTGTTTTCTTGCTTCAGAGCATAAGACTCAATCAAAACCTCAAAGATCAAATCTCTTGATCTCTGTTAGGTTGGAAGTTTCAAATATAAAAATGTTGGCGTGGTCATAAGATCAAAGAAACAAATTTATCTCCAAGATCAAAGTATGCCTGGAAACTTCAAGGTCCTGATGATCATGCATGCCAATGATAAATCGAGTGTAATAAAAATCGATGATTCAAGCATATGACAAGTGGTATCAGAGCTAAGGTTGTACTTTAGCTCAGGAGTGTAACACGTTAAGTAGCTCATTAGAGATAGAGTGAAGTAAACTCTAGAATGAGTAATTCTCAGATATCCGTCTGAACGTCTCAGTAAATTCTCTTGCTATCCACTGATAGTAAGTATGAGTGTAAGAAGAGGACGAGATAGGGGACAAGGGAATACGACTATAAATAGTCAATACCCTGCAACAGTGGAAACAACTTTCTTATCAATTTTCTTTGATTCGTTTCCAAATTCTTTTCATTGCTTCATATCAGCTCCAGAAAGAAGTTTCGGTATGATGATGGCTCTACGAATCGTTGTAGAAAGTCGTTACTTCGTATTTCATCGGTTTCTTATCAGCTTTTCGTTTTTAAAACTTTAATGAATTTGAAATTGAAAATTTTAAATTGAGTTAAAGTGATTAATAGAATATGAAGTATAATTTGAATTGAATCGATAAAACGATTTCGTTTGAAAACCAAATTTTGAAATTCTATTGAAATTTCTTGTGAATACCAAAGTCCGAAGAGGGATAAATTGGTATGTATTCTGAGATATTCCTACTTGTATTCGGAATCCGTATCTTGTGTTCGAGGAGTTATAGGAGATCGAATCTGTCTATCTCTGTTGTTTTCGTGCCTGCGAATTTCGAGGACGAAATTCTTTTAAGGGGGGAAATTTGTCACGACCCCGAAATTTAAATTTATTTAAATTTATAATTAAATGATTTTTTTGAATTTAATGGAGTAATTAAATAAATTTTTGAATAAAAATTGTGAAATTTAATTGATTAAATGGAGCGAGTTTCCCCGATATCCAAGTATATTCTGTATAAATCATTTGAGATTAAAATATTATAAATAGTGTATATGTGAGTATATGTGTATATCTATTTAATGTATATATATCTTTAAGTATATACGAGCAAATTTAATATATATATTTTAATTGATGGTTAAAGATGGTTTGAGTTTATAAAATTTAAGAACATGTTAGAAATGAAAATAAGTATATATGATTAGGAATAGAACAAAAATAGAAAAGCTAAAAATACAACAAACATTAGCAAATAAATGCAAATATCCTAAGTACACCAAAACAAAGTAAAGAAGCAACCAGACTTTAGCTCTAAGGCAAATAAAAGTATGTGACCAGACAAAAGCAAAAACAAAGTAACAAAGGAGTACAACCTAAAAGAAATTGCTGTAAACCAAAACTAATACGACATCATCTCTCAGCCGAAAATAATATGTATAAGCTTTTGATAAACAAGGCTAAAGACAAAAGAAAATATGTATATTCAAGTATATATGGTACAAAGCATTTAATGCAACATGCCTCTAGCCATGCTATATTGTATAAACAAATATAATCCCCTTATGCAAAGTAATATCATCATGTATAATGGCCAGCCGAAGACAAGGGAACATCATCAGCCACCATTTGAATAGAGAAAAACCCTGCTAAACATTGTACTGGAAAGGAAAATAATACATTACCCAGTATACTTCTTTTATATACATCCAACTTTCTTCATTTTTGTTCATTCATCAACCTGAGAAAAGAAGAAAAGAAAATATAAGAAAAACAAAACTTCAATTTAAACTTCAACAACAATATGAATTCATCAAAACCAGAACTGATCAAAGCAAGTTTAAAAGCGAGTTCAAAACTGCAGCCTTCATGCTTCACCAAAGCTCTGTTCTTTCTTTTTCTGACAGGTGAGCAAACTTAAAATTTTAGACCAGTTTCTTTTGAATCTTATATGAAGATGTTGATGGATGTGAATTTGTTGGCTGGTTTATATGAACATATATATGTGAGTAACCAAATGTAAACCCAAGTATATTATTATTTGATAATTATCATGCCTGAGGTTGAAGTTGCTTAGTATGTATCTATATACGTGGAATTCCTCTGGGTATAAATACAGTTAGGGGTGTATGCCTGTATATGTTGAAAACATCCCTGTTTTCTTGCTTCAGAGCATAAGACTCAATCAAAACCTCAAAGATCAAATCTCTTGATCTCTGTTAGGTTGGAAGTTTCAAATATAAAAATGTTGGCGTGGTCATAAGATCAAAGAAACAAATTTATCTCCAAGATCAAAGTATGCCTGGAAACTTCAAGGTCCTGATGATCATGCATGCCAATGATAAATCGAGTGTAATAAAAATCGATGATTCAAGCATATGACAAGTATTATCCTACGAAAACATGATTTTTAAAGCTTAAATCAAAATTTTTAGGTGTGTGGGTCGAGAGCAGTTTTGGGTTGATCGAATAATGGGTTTCAATCAAGTTCAGGCGATTGGAGACTCAATCGAGTTTGGATCTTCGAGTGGGGGTGGAGGAGCCTACGGAGAGGCAGCGAAAAATATTCGGAGGTGGCCATGGCCACGGTGGCGACAACGGTGAGTGATTTCTTTCTGTAAACCTAATTTGACTGAGCATTGGTATCTCGATTCGTTCGTCGTCCATAGTGCATCGAGTTGCACGCAACTTTAAGTGGAGGAAGAGGGGAGGTAGTCGAAGTCGTAGCCGGAATTTCATGAACTCTGGTGGACGAGGCGTTGAGTTTGACGCATTGCCAGGTTTTGAGACGATATTGCTTTCAAGTTTTCCAGGTTTCGAATTTTTAAATTCGAAATTCGTTCTAGGCGGCGTGGCGGAGCTTCTATGATCGGAGGTTGGTACAGGGATGGATTACGACTTGGGGAGGCTAGCAGCGTTGATCGGAGACGCCTCCGTTGTTGGTACACGTGCACACGATTGGGTTGTGTCAGTGGAAAGGGGATTGGGAAAGAAGGCTCGGGTTCAAGCACGAGCGAGCAGGCGTTGGACTCGAAGTCGAACTCGAGTGGGACGATGGAGTACCGGGTAAAAATAACTTAACTAAATAATAAACCAAAATTTGAAGTGTCTCGGGTTGATTTGGGGGAGAACTCGAAGCAGATGGGATTTTGGCTCGAGGAAGAGGATGCGTGCTCCGGGTTAAATCGCAAGGTTCTCGAGTTTGAAACACGCGAGCCTGGGAGCAGTTATTCGAGATTAAAACTTAAGCTAAAATAAAATAAAAGTGTTAAACATTGTAGATTTAATAAGTGCTTAACAATTTGAGTTAAGACTTTAATACAAGTTTTAATTATTTTAAAATGTTAATTAATGTTTTAAATTAAGTAAACATTAAGTTAAGTACTAAATTTATTAACAACTAAGGTATGTAAATAAGAATAAATTGATTTTTTTTTAGTTTAAAGAAAACTTTTAAATGTTAATTAAGATGAATAATTAATATTAAGTAATTAAATTGGAAAGTAATTAAGGATAATTACTTTATAGTTGAAATTAGAGATTAATAAAAAGTGAAAAGGAATGTTATCAGTTAATGAAGATAATTAACTAAAGATTATTAAGTATTAATTAAGGTGATAAATTTTAACAATAAATTGGATTTATTAGTTTAGATAATCGATTATAAATTGTTTAAATACTTAATGAAAGTAATTTAGGATTAATCACTTATTGTAATCAATTATGGACATTTTGATTAATTGAAGTTAATTAATTTAAGAAAATCATTAGATAAATTAGTAATTTATGATTTGTAATTAATCAATCAGAATTTGATAATAAATTTATTTAACTGGAAATTAATTGAATTAATCAGGATTAAATGATTAATTAATCCTGCTTATAAATGATTATTGGATGTTTGACCTTACTCATGAATGTTTGGATTCTGTTGATTGTCGAATTGTTTGATATCCCTGATATATGATGCTTTGTGATATATCCTGATTTATGTTGTGATCTGAGATGTAATTTCTATTTCTGTGATATGTTACTATGTGAATATGAAACCCTTGACCCATAGAACGACATTTGAGTTTCGATGCGACAGGGAGTCGGATTCCAGTTGGTTATCCGAAACCCACATCGAAGTGTAATTGTGAATCTTTGTGACCGATAAGTTTATTATATCTATGAAACTGTGAATGAAGATAAGCGTTATTGATTACACCGCTTATCGATATATCTGTGATGATTGATGTTGTGCACTATTGTGTGTGAAACCCCTGGACTACACTTATACACACACAAATATGGATTTCACGTGGAAATCGGTTAAGTCACAGATAATTTAAATTTGATGTTTTGAAATTGAAATTTTAATTTCAATTGATTTTGAAATTAGAAATTTGGGTTTAAAATGAAAAGCTTTTGAAATGGAATTTCAAAGATAAAAGTTATTTTAAATAACTTAACCGAGTTTTGAAAATTTAAATAGTTAGATTTAAATTTGAATTCAAGTTTGAAATTAAATCTATGATTTGGAAACTAGGGAGTAAAGATGATATAAATGTGTTTATATGAATTTAAACCATTTTAAAAGTATAAGTTGGGAATTTGGATTTAACCCAAGAACCTTAACTCGTATAAATGAATCAGATTTTCAAAATGAAAACTGTTTGTTTTAAAAGAATAAAAGCTTTTAGATAAGAAATGAAATTCCAATTTAGGTAAAGGAATTTCAAGATTTAATTGAAAAATGGTTTTCCAAGTTATAAATGAATTCTTTTTGAAAGCTATGAATTAAATCTGTTTATTTTTAACAGATTTAAAATGATGATTTGTTTAACCCATTCGAAATGAATTGTTTTGAAAGCTATTTGTTGAATCTTTGATTTAAAGATTCAATGAATTAATTAAATTGAAATGGAAATCGATTTGGAAAATCTGTGAATGAATCTTTGTGAAATTAAGTGAACTTTGTGAATTTAATCTTTTTGTTTAAAAAAAAGATTAAAATGGAAATTTGTTTAACCATTTGAAAGAGAAAGTTTGGGTTTAAATTGTGACTTAATTGAAATCCCATTATCCATTTGTTTTTGAATATTGCGCTCACTATTCGGGTTAGCCGGGAAAAGACATTTGTGTCATATAACCCATTCCGAATAGTGATACGTCGTATATGGATCGCATTTGAAGATCGGTGTTGAAGACCGGATATTTTCGAAAATGAAAGGACAACCTGTCGAACGTCTCTGCACTGGGTAGCTCCCGGTATAGAGATTTATATCACTCTTTTGTGACGGGAAGTCTGGACGTGATTTGAAAATTATCCGGATTTGCAAGGGCTTCGTGAGAAGTGCCTTCGGTTCTGTTCGAACCCGGAACAGACTTGTATGGATACATGTCTGACATTACACTTTGAGATATAAAGCTGATTTCTTTCAAATACATTTCTGTTGGTGGCGGAGAATTTATTCTCTTAGCTTAACACCCTTCTCTGAGACGTACGAGCTCAGAGGTTATGTAGTTGAAATTTATCAGCAATATATCCCAATTTGGTAATGTGGCATGCTGAGTGTTGCTGTGTAATGATCAGTGTTTGATCATTTGCGATATGATCATTTATTTGATCTTATATCTTTGTGATCATAGGTTGATCATTTGTTTGACCCGAAGCATGGC
This sequence comes from Allium fistulosum, assembly GCA_030737815.1. NCBI lineage: Eukaryota > Viridiplantae > Streptophyta > Magnoliopsida > Asparagales > Amaryllidaceae > Allium > Allium fistulosum. The sequence goes on from CM060908.1 coordinate 600,080,462, forward strand.
TTTGTGACAAAGCGTAGCTTTGTGGACGAGACTTCATCGAGCCTCACACCCCGGAAATGGTCGAAACAGGAAGGATGCAGCAAGGTTCTAGGGAGTAGCGCCCCTTAGTGTATGTCATTCCTTCTGGATAAAGGTGGTATCATGGTATGGAGCCCAGATACTTAACCTCTGTGGTTACTGCATTATTTTTCTATGTGGTTTGTTGGAAATCGGGGATCCTCGGGAAGATCGGTGACGATCGGGGGATGGCATACGCGTGTCAGTAGTTACCTATTTTTGCAGAGGTAACCCGGCCTTGTGTTGGCAGAGATCTAACCGTAATGTTAGGTTATTTCTCGGGTCGTCTATTCCAGGGACGTACCCATCGTGGATAGGAAGTTCCTTAGCCTGACCATTTGTTGGAAATCCAAAGAAACAATACGTGACGTGTACGGTTTTAGTTGTATTACCTGCCATGGAATGTGGCGGTAACCTGCTATTGAACATGGTAGCTATAGTAGGCATACGATAATGGTCGTATGTTGGCTAAGATTTATATTCTACTTTCGAAATGTTTTCTACACTATGCACTAATAATAATATCAAATGATTTGATTTGCGTAGTAAGCATCTTTGACTATCATAAGAAGAAATCTCCTCCAATTCTGCGTTTGCATTGTGTGTGTGGCGGGAGGTCTTATGGTAGTTTCATTTTCCAAAAGCATTGCGAATTGACTTTAAAATTCTTTTGCTGTTGTTAAAGATAAACTGTTTTTGTTGCTCACACCAGTCCCATGACTGATCCGGAGTTTATTGTTCATTTCCTAAACTCTGGATGCTCATAATTTTCTACACGAGCAGTCTAGAGTTGGGTTTTTCAGATAGTCAGGTTCAGTAGATTTTCTGGAGCTAGTTCAGTCTTTGGATCGGACTGCACTTGCTTATTCTTGGTGTATCGTTATTGGGAGTTCGAGCTACTGCTGGAGTTCTCTCTTGAAGACTATCTTAGAGTTATTTGTTCCGTTGCTGATATTATCGTTTTTCTTTTCCGCTGCTATTTGTTGTATCATATCTCTGATGTATATTGATATTTATTGTATCACTCTGTTGTATCAGATATTGTATATCAATGTATTATTCATTTATTCCGCTGTGTTATTTACTTAACTGTGTTATAAGCTCCCGAGAACCAGATTCGGCATTTGAATCTACGGCATTTTGAGTACAAGGGAAGTACGGGTGCCGATTTTCGAAGGTCGATTTTTGGGTCTTGACACTCTCGCATTAGTATACATTAATACTGATGGTTATGGGTTATTGGTTATGGAATTGGATAAGCCTTAGGGCTTATAATTGGAAAGACTTTAAAGATAACTTAAATGCAGAAGACATCCTTATTTAAATCATACTACCCAAGAACTAATATAGAGAGCCTTGAGATTTATATTCGCTAGACATTGTTGTTTTGACTCCCTCCTCATTACAATACATGTTAGGAAAGGAGATGATGATTTAGATGGAGATGACAATGAGAGAAGTTTCTGGCAGTAGTCTATTTATCTATTTATGCTATTTTCTGATGTACCTATTTAAAGATGATTATATATTTTTGAACACGATGAATCTCGATTAGGTAACGGTTATTATTGATTTTATGTTATGGTTTTTATGACATTTTAAATTTATAAAAAAAGGGTATTATTGTAATTATTATATTTTATCTTTTCGCTGTTAGATTTGAATGTGTAGATAAATAGTTATATATTGTTCTTTTTACCAACTAACAGACACCTTGGAATGGGTCTAAGTTTCAATGGGCCATTTCTGGATTTGGAATTTAGGTTTGTTTCTGGTCGGATTATTACAATAAACACCCCAGAACTAATTGAAAGCGCCAAAAATGTATATATATATATATATAATGAAATAAACATAAAAGCGGTAGAAAAGATAATGTTTATAGTGGTTCAAAAAATATTCTGGCCTATGTCCACTTTAATCTTTGTTATTGATTAATTATCTCTGTAATACAATGATTATAACTCAAATCCGACCACTATCTAATAGATCTTAGATTTGGGAGTGTTTAGTGTATTTGGAGAAGAAGAAGATAAAAGAGAAATCATGTGCCGAAAAGTCCAAAAAGAATAAGTCCTCTCCAAGTCTCTACTAGCTTACTATTTATATGGAAATCGTCTAATAGAACCAGGTGTCCATGAAATACCAAGCCCAAATCCAAGTCCATCAAAAGCAGGCTTCGGTGCCCATACATCAATAAAATCTCTCGGTATCAATTGATTCCTCTTGGTATCGATAGGTTTCTACCAAGAGGAGGAATCTTCGCTCCTTCTACTCTGCTTTCTACATTGACTCATTGCGTTTTGAACAACTTTCCATTGGGATTTAGTTGCATCAGAGAGGTTCTGGTACCGCTTGTTCTTGCCTGCCTTCAATCAGAAAATCCTTAGAGTTGCTCATCCATTCTTTTGGAAAAACACTCCATGGCAATCACTTGAGTTAATGCTTCAAGTAGAAGTGGTTTTGGAGGTCCATAATGTAATAAAAAGCTCACGGTACCGAGTGGTCCACTTTGCTCCAAATCTTTTGGAATTTCTTGATTGTGTTCCTATTGCCCTTCTAAGCATGTTCTCAAGTCCATGAATCGTTTCATCTTCATCTTGATGTTTTGATTTCAGTGAAAATTTGCTTGGTCAAAAAGCCAGATAACATATATAAACATACAATATTTATAAATAAATATAGACGTTTAAAATTGAAATTGAAATTTCAAAATTTAAAATTAGATCTAGATTTGAAAATGTCTTTTAATTTCAAATTTTAATCAAATTTGTAATAAATTAAATTTAATAAAATAAACATATTGTTTGCACAAAAAATGGACAAACACCTCAAAGTTGTATGATTTATTAGATCTTATGTTGTTCTTAGTGATTTGAGTGATTTATGCAAATATATGAAAAGCAGGGGCTAAATTGTAAAAAGTCACGCAGATTTATAGTGGTTCAGCCAGGATGTGCCTACGTCCACTTTATATGTTATTTCTCTTCTCTTGTTATGATTACAAGTACAAAGCTTTGATACAAGTAAAAGAAAGTTGTTTGAAAGTTCTCTCTGTGCTTGAGCTCTCAAACTTGTATCCCATTGTTGTACCCCTGCCCCCCTATTTATAGAATGAGGTTGGGAGCAGGGGTCTTGGATGTATATAGCTGCTGGCGGGCCTGGGCTGATGTGATCTGGCCTGGCACGTCTTGGTCCGGTAGCATTTGGTCCGGTGGTAGGAGATGAATTGGTTCGGCGAAGCTTGGAGGTGGGTTGGTTCGGCATTGGTTTTAAGGAGGTTGGTTCGGCATTGGCTTGAAGGAAGTTGGTTCGGCATTGGTTTGAAGGAAGTTGGTTCGGCATTGTTTGAAGGAGGTTGGCTCGGCATCGTTTGAAGGAAGTTGGTTCGGCATTGGTTTGAAGGAAGTTGGTTCGGCATTGTTTGAAGGAGGTTGGCTCGGCATCGTTTGAAGGAAGTTGGTTCGGCATTGTTTGAAGGAGGTTGGCTCGGCATCGTTTGAAGGCCGGATGGAATTTAGGCGAGCGTGAATGAATTAAGCTTCTTGCTCTTGAGCTCTTCTGGGTGAGAACACGCCCAACATTTTCCCCCCAAAGTGGGGCATATGCCGGCATGTGCCGTGCTTTGTTTTTTTTTTTTAAAACTAGCAATGTTAGCTTGGATGCTCTCGCCGAATCGACCGGTCCGGTCGTCTATGCTCGCCTATAAATAAGGGCCTAGGGCTTTTGTACCTTCTACCGAACGAGACAAATTTAAACAACCGAATCAGTTTTTATCCTACTGCCGAATCGCTTTAGCCTGCCGAATCAGGTATTTGACTTCCATTCGCCGAATGAACTTGAGTGATGTGAATGCCGAATGAACTTGAGTGATGTGAATGCCGAATGAACTTGAGTGATGTGAATGCCGAATGAGCTTGAGTGATGTGAATGCCGAATGGGCTTGAAAAACTTCCTTGTTTATATCCTCTGTTCTAACAACCTGTCTTTTCTATGTTGCAGATAATGTCTCGCAAAGCAGAAACTCGATCGGATAAAAAGAAGTCCCAGGGCGAAGGAGGATCTTCTGCAGTGCCCCCTGCTCAGCCAGGACCGGAACGTCATGGATCTACCCCGAGATCATTAGTGGACGGGTACGGCCCTCAGGAGCTCCTAAACTCCCCGCCTGATTGCTTTCCCAGCTCCCTTAAGGAAGAGCAACTTGATGTCATCTCCCGTTCTTTCGAAATTGATAGGGCGCGAATGCTGTTGCCAGGGAGAGAAGTTATGCCATACGACCCTCCTGAAGGGTACTTTGCCTACAGCAGATACCACTGCATGTGTGGTGCCATTCCTCCTCTTAACGCTTGGATGGCCAGCTTCCTCACATATCTAAAGGTGGCCCCATTCCAGCTTCAACCCAACTCCTATGCTATATTGGTGAGCCTCTTCGTCATTTTCCAGAGGAAGTATGGTCGTGCTCCTTCCAACCGGGAGATCCGGTACTTATATAATCTGAGGGGCTATAAGAAGGGGTCCCCATACATCAGCTTGGAGTCAGTTGTAACCTTCAAGCCGGTCTTGGATCTGTATTCCAAATTCAGCATGTTCAAGAAGGAGTGGTTCTTCGTCAGGGACGACTCTGTTTCTATTCGGCGTTTTACTTCTGGATGTAAGTCGATGCTTTATTTATAATTTACATTCTGGCTGCGATGCTTCTTCTCATACATTTTCATTTTTGCTAGCGACAGGTGGCTTTGCAGTTGTGGAGACTGATCGCCTGGTTCAGACGGCGGCTGAGATAGAAGCTATTCTTGGGAGATATAGATCATCTGCCTACCTGATCAGAAACACGACCCTTCTGGAGTATAACTTAATCCTTCCACAGCAGTCAGTAGTCAAGCTGAGGGAAACGGCGGAGGAGAGGGCGGCTGCTCAGGCTAAGGGAGGTGTCACGGTAGAGAGTAGCAAGAGGAAACCTTTCACAAAACCTCCAGCTGTCGGAGGTAAGAAACTTAAGAAGTCGGACGGTCCCTCCCCCAGCAATTGTCCACTTACCCAGGGGGAGGAAGACGTAGAGGAGGAGAGAGGTGAGGGTGGAAGTGACCGGGAAGGTGGCGACGGTGGTGATGGCATCGGGGCCTTGCTTCCTGGGCAGGCAGGCGAGATTCAGGAGTGGACGGATGATGCATTCCACCAAGCTTTTGAGGGGCTGGACGAGGAAACGGCTTTGACAGAGAAATCCGGGAAAGCTGACAAGGCTGGGACTGGTGCAAGCGAGCCTCCTCAGACTATTCCAGCCAAGGTGGCTCTGACGACTCAAGGTGAACTTTTGACTCCTGCAGGCTCCATTTATGATAGGGACTTAGGAATATTTTACGATCCACTCCCATCCTGGAATGAAATCCAGGACTTATTGCAGTATCCTACTCCTCCCCAGGGTTTGTATAACAAATGTGTTTCCTTTCCTCTTTTAACTTTTACCTTGCTGTGTTTCTCGAATTATGGGTCAATGTAAGCTTGTTTCATTTTTTCTTCGTATCAAGAGCAGGTAAAACGGCCAAGGCCTTAGATCTTCGGCACAGGCTTGAACAGTACAAGCTTTCCAAAGCTTCCGCCAAACCGAAGCCTTTGGCCCACCGTTCCGGGGATGTAGTCGGCTACTGTCCTCTTCTCGGGGTTATTGACGAGCGCATTCAAAAGAGAAAGAGTGGCCATCCCTTATCCGAATCTTCACTTGGTCCTCAGCCTCCAGTTCAGCCTCTTCATGATATCACGGAGGAGGATACTGAGTTCGTACTTTCTCCGCACCCGTCTGAAAATCCTACCGTCACTCAGATTGATCGTCTTGACTTGGCTCAGAATCCATTTGCGGGTCATCCTGACCTGGATCCAAGTTCCCATGATATTACTTTTGACGAGGATACCGGTGAGCACCTTCTTCCCCGCAATCCCATGGTACGGGTGCTTGATGAGGCTAAGTCCTTAGATCTCGATTTACTTACCACTCGGATAGTTACCATAGGAGACGAGGCCAAGGCTAATATTGATCGGGTGGCGGAGGAGACTAGGAAGCTGATGGGGCATCATGCCCGGCTGGTTAAGGCTGGAGAGGAGATTGGGAGTGCCAATATCCGACTGCGATTGATGGTTTCGGACCAGGCCAAACAGCTTGCTGATCAGGCCATTCAGATTTCTCAGCATGAGGCTGCCGCCGGGCGGTTGAGGAAGACTATGGAGGAGGCTAGTAAGGCGGAATTACGGAAGATGGAGGCTACTTGCAAGGAGCAGATTAATATGGCTATCTCGACAGTGGATGAGGTTCGGAGGGCGGATCTTGAGCAGGTAGAGGAGCTGTCGGGGAAGCTTGAAGCCGCGGAGCTTACTCAGGTCAGGCTAAAGGAGGAGATGAAGGTGATGAGGAGGTCCCTTCAGGCTGATTGCTCGCGATACCGACTGGAAAGGGATGCTGCCATTGCAAGGCTATCGGTTTCCGAGGTCCGTATGAGGGAGTTTGAGGACAATGAGGGGATGATGGACGACATGCTGCAGGATATGTACTTTCGCACTTGGAAGCAGGGCAGCTTATCTTGGATGGACGACTACCCCCGGGTTATGGCTAGGATTTACCTCAGGGCTCTAGAGGAGGCCAAGGCTGAGGCGGATAAGGAGGGTGGAGCGGCTTTTAGGATGGATGTGGTCACCGCTCAGTTCACCAAGGAGGAGAGGGTAGCGGTGAAAGAGGGGATGCGGTTGTTCGCGGTTGAGGAGGTCGGTGTGGAAGTAGGGGACGACGACCAAGACGACCAAGAGGAAGTTGCTGGTAACCTCTACTCCACTAGTTTCTTCTTTTGCTAACTATGTTGCTCATCACTAATGATTTTCTTTTTACGACCGGATAGGTGGGCAACAGGACAAAGACAAGACTCCAACGCAGCCGGCTCCCTGATTAGACCTGGAAAATTCTTTTTGCAGACTCGACATGGCTGTATACGTTAGTCTTAAAACAGTAGAGTAACTTTTAAGTTGTAATTCTTGCTACTTGTAATAAATAGCTCTATTCTTGATGTGTAATTCTTCAACTTAAGCTGATTTTGTCGTATGAGAAATATAGCTATGTATATTCTTGTAATTGAATTGTGTTTGATGTCAGGTTCTGGTTTTAAAACATAATTTCATGACTTGCAATATTAGCGTGTGGTGTGAACAAATTATAGTCATGCATTTGTACACAAAAGAAGAAAATACCGCCTTTCATGTTTTAACCGCAGATGGCAGTTTTGAATATCTTGTATGACCGAGCATGGAACGCAGTCGAATGCCCTGCCATCCAATCATGAGTCCCTACACCCATTGGCGAGTATCTCTTACTCTACATCCTGTACTTTAGGGACTGTTATAGAGGATAGGAGAAAAGCTTTTTAAGTAAACTTGAAATATGTGAAAAAGTAAAACTTCCAATCATGGAAGGCCTTCGATGTGCTTAAGTTCGTGGCAAACGGGTTTTGTAGTCACCTTCCCTAGCTGTGGGTCTTGGAGACATTTGTCACCCATCTTACGCCTCCGCGGGGAGTTAATTCTTTTTTTACCACAGCCGCACTTAAGACACATCAGAGCCGAGATCGCGCACAGTAACTACCCGGGCCATTATAGCCCGTAATCGTGGGTATTATTCGATTTACCGTGGCCGGCTAGCGTGGGTGCCGATCGTCAACTGTGAACTGCCCCTGGCTGGCCACACCTTATGTTGGGGCTTATAGTCGGTTCACAATTGCCGGCGAGCCTAACGCCGTAATGAGCTGCCTCGGCTATAGTCGGCCTTCTCGGTGGCTTATAATCGGCTCATTACAGTTGGCTTTAAGGGCCGTCGCGAGCAATGAGTTAACCCGCAGCAGAGGGATGATGGAGCAAAAGTGTCTCATTGACGAGGGCATAGATTCGCATAGTACCTGTTAGGTTTTGCCCAGGTGAAGTTGCGCCGTGGAGTGCTTTGAGTGGAAATGCTATACGCATAGGATTTTGTTCAACAGAAAAGGATAAAGTTAACAAGTAGCCAAGATATAAAGGAACAAGTTAAAAAAGAGACAAGGTTTTTTAAAGTGGTTCGGCATGAAAAGGCCTACATCCACTGATTCTCTTTGTTAATTCACTTCATATGGGCAGTACAAGTTAAGAAAAGTATCGACGGAGGTGCTGGATGTTCCATGCCCTCTGGAACACCTCTCCGTCCACTGTTGACAAAATATAAGCTCCATTGTGGAGATCTTTATGAATTACATATGGTCCATCCCAGATTGGGTCTAGTGCTCCGGGGAGAGGGAAGATCCGCTTGAGGACAAGATCCCCTTCTTGTAAGGTACGATGCTTGACTTTGGAGTTGTATTGTGCTGCCACTTTCTGCTTGTGGGCTGCTGTTTTAAGGACTGCATCATTTCTTCTCTCCTCAACTAGATCCAAAGACATGTGGAGGAGTTCTTCATTCTCTTCCGGGTTATAGTGGATCCTACGGTGGGAAGGCACAATGGTTTCAACTGGGAGCATAGCCTCCGATCCGTATGCCAAAGAGAAAGGAGTGCGCCCCGTTGATGTTCTAAAAGATGTACGGTAGGCCCATAGTGCCGTAGGGAGTTCATCCACCCAAGCGCCCTTTGACTTTTCGAGCTTCTTTTTTATCAGAGTTTTCAGAATTTTGTTGACTGCTTCGACTTGTCCGTTTGCCTGGGGATATGCTACGGATGAGAAGCTTTTATGAATTCCGTGCTCTCGGCACCAGTTGGCGAATTCCTCGCTGTCAAACTGAAGTCCATTGTCTGATATGATTTTGAGTGGGACTCCGTACCTGCATAGAACATTTTTGATCAAGAAGTTAATAAATTTTGCTGAAGATACTTTATTCAGAGGTTCCGCTTCCACCCATTTGGTGAAATAATCAGCTGCCACTATAGCATATTTGGCCCCGCCTCGGCCCATCGGTAGCTCGCCGATTAAGTCAATTCCCCATATTGCGAAGGGCCAAGGGCTGGTCATTTGAGTAATCTCAGTTGTTGGTAGCCGCGGAATCTTAGCAAATTTTTGGCATCTGTCACACTTTTTGACGAAATCTAAGGTGTCCTTGCTTAAGGTGGGCCAGAAATATCCGTATCGAAGTATCTTTTTTGCTAATGTTTGCCCTCTGGTGTGATCTCCGCAGCTCCCCTGATGGATGTTGGATAAGATTTCCTTGGCTTCCCTCCCAGCGACACACCTTAATAACGGGTTAGAGAATCCGCGCCGATAGAGGATGTCTTCTTGTATTGTGTAGCGGGATGCTCTCCTCAAGATTTTCTTGACTTCGTTACGCCCGTTGGGTAGTGTGCCACTTTGTAGGTAGTCTCGGATGGGAGTCATCCAAGTTGCTTCTTCGGTTGCAGCTATCAGATTCACTTGCTCAAAACTTGGGGCCAGTTGCTTTGAGATGGTTACTGCCCCGAAGATGGTGATGTCTCTCACACTTTCTTGCTTTGCCAATTCGTCGGCCTCTTGGTTCTCTTCCCGAGGGATGTGTTTGACTAAGTAGTGGTCCAATCGGCTGAGAAGTAACTTGGTCTTCTTTAGATATGCTATGAGTCGTTCTTCTCGAGCTTGGAATTCTCCTAGTATTTGATTAACAATAAGTTGAGAATCGCTATGAAGACACAAAGAGTTGGCTCCGATTTCTATGGCAATTTCTAGTCCAGCTATCACTGCTTCATATTCTGCATCGTTGTTGGTGGCAGCGAACTCCAACCTTATAGCATAGTGTAGTTTGCTTCCCCTGGGAGTGATTATTACCACACCTGCCCCCAAGCCTTGTTCGTTTGATGCACCATCCACAAAGAGATTCCACTTGATATCTTCTGCTATTTCCAATTTCTCCTTATCTTCGTTGGTAGTGAATTCTGCGATGAAATCAGCCATGGCTTGTCCCTTAATGGCGGTGCGGGGGTGATAGGTGATATCATACTGACTTAGTTCAATGCACCATTTAAGTAGTCGCCCAGAAGTGTCGGGACGATGGAGTACCTGCCTCAGTGGTTGATCAGTCAGAACTTTGATGGAATGGGACTGGAAGTAGTGACGCAGCTTTCGTGATGTAATTAGTAAACAGTATGATAGCTTCTCAAGTTTAGGATATCTGACTTCTGCCCCAGTAAACCTTTTGCTGACGAAATAAACTGGCCGCTGCGTGCGGTTGTCTTCCCTTACCAAGGCTGCGCTTAGGGCGTGAGATGATACAGCAAGGTATAGGTATAATTCTTCGCCTTCGCTTGGAGTCGAGAGTACCGGTGCTTTCTGGAGGTGTTCGATTAGGTTAAGGAAAGCAGTTAAGCATTCGTCGGTCCATTCGAACTTTCCCTTGTCTTTCTTTAGGGCTTCGAAAAAGGGGATGCACTTGTCCGTCGCCTTGGAGATGAATCGGCTTAGAGCGGCCACTTTTCCATTCAAACTTTGCATTTCCTTCCGAGTGGAAGGTATCTTGATATCCCTTAACGCTCGGACTTGTTCGGGGTTTGCTTCTATCCCTCTGGCATGAACGATGAATCCTAAGAACTTTCCTGATGACACTCCGAAGGAGCATTTTAGTGGATTCAACTTCATCCCATATTGTTGAAGTACTTGAAACATCTTGCCTAGGTGGCTTACGTGATCTTTGGCTTTCCTTGACTTTACCAGCATGTCATCTACATATACTTCCATTGTTTGTCCTATTAGCCCTGCAAACATCTTGTTGACGAGGCGCTGGTAGGTGGCTCCTGCATTTTTAAGTCCAAAAGGCATTACCTTATAGCAGTATAAACCCTGGTCGGTGATGAAACTAGTGTGGTCTTGGTCGGGAGCATGCATAGGAATTTGGTTATATCCTGAGTATGCATCCATAAAAGATAGGAGCTCGTGCCCGGCTGTGCTGTCTACAAGTTGGTCGATTCTGGGAAGTGGGAAGCAATCCTTTGGGCAGGCGTCGTTTAGGTTGGAAAAGTCGATGCAGGTTCGCCACTTCCCATTAGCCTTCTTTACCAGTACCGGGTTGGTGATCCATTCCGGGTAGATAGCTTCTCGTATGAAGTCATTGGCGAGTAGATTCTTTACTTCTTCATCGAGGGCTGCTGATCGTTCTGCCCCCATACTTCTCTTTCTTTGTTTTACAGGCGCCTTGGTAGGATCAATGTTTAATACGTGGCATGCTATGTCGGGGGAGATTCCGGTCATGTCAGCGTGTGACCATGCGAATACATCCAAGTTGTGGCGGAGAAAATCGATGAGTTGTTCCTTCAATTCGACTTTTAGTTGGGACCCAATTTTCAGTAGTCTACTTGAGTCGTGCTTGTCTACAGATATAAACTCCATAGCCTCTGCAGGCTCGGCGGTGGCCTCCTCCTCTTTGTCCCTAGGGTCTAATTCATTGAAAGGGTCGCTGGTATATCGAAGAGGAGGGGCTTTCTTTAGTTGTTATGCTTCTAGACTTTTCGTTGGGAGGGCAATCTCTACACCCTTCCCTTTATCCTTCCTGTGGTTGTTGCGAAGTTCAGTTACATAGCAGTCTCGAGCAACGTCCTGGTCTCCTTCCACTTCCCCTACTCCATTGTCTGTTGGAAATTTCATCTTTAGGCACCATGGGGCTAGGAAAATTTGGAAGTCAGACAAGGCTGGTCTTCCTAAGAAGGCGTTGTAGGCCGAAAGGTTTTCTATTAGCACGAATGTCTGCTTCCGTACAATGGAGCGGGGATGGCTCCCAATCTCAACAAAGAGGTCCAGTTGCCCGAGGGGCATCTTAGCATCCCCAGTGAAACCGTGTAGTGGTTTATCGCAGGGAGATACATCCTTCATTGATAGCTTCATTTTGTCGAATGCGTTTTTGAACAGGATGTTTACTGAGCTTCCAGTGTCTACCAGGATTCGGTAAACTTCGGCGGGACCAAGTCGGGCGGAGATGACCATGGGATCCATGTGAGGGTACTGCCTTCCTTCTAGGTCACGCTTACCAAATGTGATGTCATCACTTTCTTTCCGCTTCGGGTGGCGTTCTCCTATAATCGAATTGACATAGTCTTTATTGTCTCTAAGCGACTTTCCGTATCTTTCCATCTCTTTCCAGCTTCTGTCTGCGATGTTCAGACATCCTGAGATGGTATGGACCACTATCTTTTCTTGACTAGAGCTGCTAGCGTTGCGGTTTCCTCTATCGGCCCCCGGTGAGGGTAGCCTTGGGTTTTCGTTGGCAGGAGCTGGGGTAGATGACAGAACTAGGAGGTAGCAAGATCTGCTAAGAAGAGCGGAAAGCATTTGCACAGTACTCCCTCTGTCGCCCCACTCATGAGCATATGCTGCGTGTACCTCTGTAAGTGTACAACGGGGTCGGAGGTTGCTTTGTAGGGTTCCATTGTTGGCATCTTCCATTCTCGGGGGGTGATAGCAATTTCGATATTGCGGGCGAAAGGGCTGGTTACCCTAGCGCCTATCCCTCGATCTCTTTGCTCCCGTTGGACACACTCTCTGAATAAGCGTGCCATCCTTTCATCAGAATTTGGAGCAGATAGAAATGAGTTTGGTTCTGTTCTGTGGGATTGATTCCGTCCAGATGACCTGTAGGGATGGTATCGTCTATCGTTCCTCATATTTTCCAGTGGCTGCCTTTGATCCTCTGGGAGCATGCTAGGGTCAGCTACAGTTGGCCCTTGCCTTGATCTTCCCCTACCGGGTTCTGATCTAAGCACTTCCTCGGGTCTAACTTCAGGCTGGACTCTAGCTCGGCCCCGTTCACTGGCATTTCCGTGGTTAGGTAGTATGACAGGCTCAGCTACAGTTGACCTCCGTCCGGTACCTCCCCCGTTGGGTTCGGTGCCAAACGTTTCCTCAGGCCTAACTTCGGGCTGTGCTCGGTCTCGGCTCCTACCATGGCTACTTCTGCCGTTAGCTCCTTCGAAGAAGGAAGATCTTTGTTGTCTCTGAGATCCTCCAGACTGGGATTCACCCCATGATTCAGTGTTGCGGTTGGATTCTTCAGCGTCCCTTAAGCGTGACATGAGATGGTCCACCAAGGCTTCCTGCTGGGATGTGAAGCGGTTAGTTACTTCAACCACAACTCTGTCCAAATCTGCCCTAGTAATTGCTGCAGGCTGTTCTGTGGCAGGAATGGTTGGGTTAGCCTGTCCTTCATTTGTTACCGCTGCTGGAGGAGGACGATTTGCTTGATCCGTGACAGCTGGATCTGGAAGACTGCTGGATGCGATGTTTTTTCCTTTGTTAACATCTTTTCTCTGTTTGGGAGGCATGTTTTCTAAGTGGCGGACGATGCTGTTAGGAAAGCTTTGTTAAGTGGATGAAGCTGAAGCTTCGAGCTTCTAGTTCTCAGTGAAAGCACCAAAAATGTTTGCACAAAAAATGGACAAACACCTCAAAGTTGTATGATTTAGTAGATCTTATGTTGTTCTTAGTGATTTGAGTGATTTATGAAAATATATGAAAAGCAGGGGCTAAACTGTAAAAAGACACACAGATTTATAGTGGTTCAGCCAGGATGTGCCTACGTCCACTTTATATGTTATTTCTCTTCTCTTGTTATGATTACAAGTACAAAGCTTTGATACAAGTAAAAGAAAGTTGTTTGAAAGTTCTCTCCGTGCTTGAGCTCTCAAACTTGTATCCCATTGTTGTACCCCTGCCCATCTATTTATAGAATGAGGTTGGGAGCAGGGGTCTTGGATGTATATAGCTGCTGGCGGGCCTGGGCTGATGTGATCTGGCCTGGCACGTCTTGGTCCGGTAGCATTTGGTCCGGTGGTAGGAGATGAATTGGTTCGGCGAAGCTTGGAGGTGGGTTGGTTCGGCATTGGTTTTAAGGAGGTTGGTTCGGCATTGGCTTGAAGGAAGTTGGTTCGGCATTGGTTTGAAGGAAGTTGGTTCGGCATTGTTTGAAGGAGGTTGGCTCGGCATCGTTTGAAGGAAGTTGGTTCGGCATTGGTTTGAAGGAAGTTGGTTCGGCATTGTTTGAAGGAGGTTGGCTCGGCATCGTTTGAAGGAAGTTGGTTCGGCATTGTTTGAAGGAGGTTGGCTCGGCATCGTTTGAAGGCCGGATGGAATTTAGGCGAGCGTGAATGAATTAAGCTTCTTGCTCTTGAGCTCTTCTGGGTGAGAACACGCCCAACACATATACATACAAAAATAAATATTTTTTAAAAAACATAAATATACACACATATATATACATATATATTAAAAATTAATATATGGAAATCAATTATAATACATATAAAATGATATTATATAACTAAATATGTATGTACATATAAATAAATATTCATATATTATTTTGACCAAGTTATCTTTTGAAAAATTAAACGTTTTTAACTAGATTCACGTGGATTCAAATTTTGTTTGTTAAAAAACAATTTTCGTACATAAATTATTTAAAAAAATTAAAAAGTTAATAATTTTAGAATGTATATAATTTTTTTGTAGCTTAAAATTATGTATATATGTATTTATAATATTTTTTAGAATCGATTTAAAGTATTATATTTATAATATATATATATGTATGTATGTATGTATTAGAATTTTATAAATAAATATATATACATAAATTTTTTTATTTTCAAAATATTGACATGTATATAATTGAATAATAGATTTACATATATTATTTACATAAGTTTATGTAAATTAAAAATCAACTTTTGTTTTAAAAACATTTTAAATTTTTTTAGTTCTAGCTGGAAGCATATGTTCATATATATATATATATACAACTCTATGTTTATATATTGATATTCTACGTCGACAACACATATATTTAAAGATTCATGGTATATACATCTAACATAACCATATATAAATCAAAATAAATGCTATATATATATATTGATTGGAATGTTGCCTCAACTATAGCCTAACAATAACACCTTAAATTCTGAGTTTGTATAACTCCTTCGATTTGAATTCAATTTCTTCCAAAAAGCTCTACTAAACTGAAAGATTTATGTGACTGGTTGAATTGAATTTGTATTTTAAACTGAAAGTGATGGAGAGGAGGGATCAAGTTATTTTGGCCAAAGGTATAGGTAAAGGGAGAGAAAAGGTGAAAAGGAAAAGTGAGGGGTAGTGGTGTTTAAATAAGAGAGAAAAGAAAGAGAAACTTGTAGAACTAGATACACACTTTTCTCGACTAATTCAAACTCCACAAAATATCATCATATGCCCTTTTTCCTTTAAGTTATAACCACCATATCCTTGGCCCATATGGGCTTCCATTCCACTTTAAGCCAGACCGGTCAATTCACATTTGAATTAAATTTAGACGTACACAGGTGTCGTATATCGATATGTACATATATAACTTTTACATAAGCACTATTTTTAATATTTATCAACACAAACCAAGTAATATTTCAAAGTATTAATTAATTTATAACAATTATAATTTAATTAAATCAGGCGTTAGTCAGAGTATTCAACATTTTGGTTGTGTGACTCTTAGGTGTAAATTCAATCAGCATTTAAATCAAATTCACATGTCACCTTAACTAGTGGTGTGATGTTATGACCATATCTGTCACTTAAATAGTTTTGGTAAAATCAAATTTTACTTCTTTTAAGTGATCCATAGTAGTGACAATTATTTACACAAATTCTCTTCGTCAAAACTATATCACATTAGGACTTATGAAATTTGGCTATGGTCAAATTCAAATATCATCCACGTTCAACTTGTAAACACAAAGTCCTAGGTTCAAAATAACAACTATTATTAACCGAACTACTCAGGCCAAAGACTTTGACTTTGAGGTGACTTCAGTTCACTATAAAACTTACCTCATATAACTGAGGAGATGAATTCTCTATTGAATAACGCTTCACTTCAAATTCTTCAACTCGACTCAACTATAGTCATTCGATGAACGAAATTCCATGATTTAACTATAATTAAAGCGGAGTTTCCACATTGAAGCTCGATGGTATTCTCAAGTCGAAAGAATTGTGTAATATTATCACATGGATATTTTATGTTTGACCTTAGTTATATTAACCAGTAGAAAAAAATCGAATGAGTCATTCCATAGTTACCAAATAACTATCAATACCCTTAGTGCCCCCAACGGCCATGAGTAATACACTGCCAATGTTCAGAGAGCTTTACGTACTTTAGTCTTAACGAATATTTTGATATCCATTCTCGATATATCTTGACAAGGATTATTTAAAACTATAATTTTATTTTCATTGTAGTAAGTTTCTCATGATTATAACACATTGTATTTACTATAGGAAAACATATCATTTATGAATTTTCTATTAAATATGCTTAAATAAAATAAGTAATTAATATAACACATTATATCAAGTATATAATAGAAAGATATTTCGAATGAGAATTTATTACAGAGTTAATAATTTATAGTAAAATACAGAATTTCCCCTAGAACATACCCCTAACTCAATCAATCTCCTCGGGTCAGACTAAGGATTTGTTCCAAGATGATTTCTTTCTCTCGCTACGGAGTTATTTCAAATGGTATAGAGATAGATTGTGATTGGCACACTCTATATATGTAACGACCCAGAATTCTGAACGAATTAAATTGAAAATATTTAATTAATTTTAAATATTTGAACGATGATTTAATTTGAATCCGGAATGTAACTTTGAATTTGACGATTAAATTATATAATTTAATATATTGTGAGTTGAATAAAATTTGTATCTTCAATTTTAAGCTGAAGAAAAATATTTCAAAAGCTTTTAAAAAAATTCGTATTGATAATTCTGAAAATAATATAAGTTTCATAATCGAATTTGGGAGTGAATTGTTCAGTTTGA
The DNA here is from genome assembly GCA_030737815.1 of Allium fistulosum. NCBI lineage: Eukaryota > Viridiplantae > Streptophyta > Magnoliopsida > Asparagales > Amaryllidaceae > Allium > Allium fistulosum. Next base: position 600,097,332 of record CM060908.1, read on the forward strand.
AATTTATCGTTCGAATCGATATTTAAAAAAATAGCCGTCCGAGGCACAGTCTTGGAATTCGACGAAACCAGTTCCATTGGATTCGTAATATTGAATTATTGTCGGATTTCAAATTTCGTAGCATTCGGATTCATTGTGTGATCGTACGAGATTAAAACGTTTGGACAATAATTAATCGATTTAATTTAAAATATAAAATTTATACACAAATCAACAGACAGCCTAGTATCTGATTTGCGTCGACCTATTCCCTGAAACATCGCGTACTCTTGTCCCCTCCTTCTCTGATAAAATACACGAAAGGAAATCATTTTGTTCGCAGATTAATTCGAAGAAAAAAATGGCGTCCACCTTCTCCTATTTGTTCGAACGAAATCAAATGAAAGTCGTCCTCCCTTTTCTTTCGTCCCAGTTCAGATATTAAGGCATCGCGATCTCCTTTTATTTAATACCGAGCCTCCTTTTCCCCTTTATTCAAATTCGAGCGATGTCTAATTCGTTCGCAAACAAAAAAAAAACGAAAGCCTCGTTCGTTCAAAATTTCAAAATCATTGGCCGTAGCCGCGTGAGGTGGATTAGCACTACGAGGGGGGGACTCGCGATTCAAGCTCGCGCGTGGAGGACTGGAAGGCGTCGCGATGTAGGAGGTGACGTCGCGAGGTCAGAAGTGGGCGGCATGATGTTGGCAGTTCGACTGTCGAGACGCGTGGGCGAAGTAGAGGGTGGCTTGTGATCAATCGACTGGCAGCGATCGAGAGAGGCGAGGCAACTGGGATAGGGCTGGCGTCGAGGTGGTCAGGTCGCGAGAGTTCGTCGATTTAGGGTCTCGTGAATGGCAATCGATTAAAGGCCGCAGGGGATCGTGATGTTGGAGCAGTAAGGTAATCTCACCCTTTTCGAATAAAAATTATTTTAGTAGAAAATATAGAATCTCTAATTAAAATTATTTTAATAACACAGATAAATAATTTGGAATTTTATTTTGAAAAGAAAAAAATAATACCGTTGAGTTCCAGTAAGTATATATATAAATTTTTAAAACATAATTGTTTTGAAATCTAAAGGTATATATATATATAGGATTATGAAAAATATGGAGATAGATTATTAGTTTAATAATTTAAATCAACTAGTCAATTTTAAAAAAAATAATGTATTTCCGAAGTAGAATAAATAAGAAATTTGGTTTTATTTAATATATAGGAATAGAATTTTCAAAGGGAATTTAAAAGAAATGGGTTTGAAATGAAATCATTTGTTTAGGACTAAATCGATAGTTAAATTAATTTTAAATTAATTAAATCATTAACGAAAATTAATTGTTCAGTCTTTTGAATATTGATAGATTGAATAAAATTGTTTATACCAGGTTAAAATCGAGAAAACAAACTGGAACAAAAATAGACGGCAAAATAAAATCAAAGGTGAGATCCTCTCACTCAAAATAAATTTGGATTGCAGTTATTGATTGCTATTGGATGTGGTATTAGATATAGTAGGATATATCTATATATATATAGCAATATATACATATTGGCATATGTATATATTGGATTGATTGATTTCCCGCCTCGTATAGCGGATGAGACCCTATTGCGCCGTTAGTAAGCGGATTATTTTTATAAAAACCCATATACCGCGATATTCCACCTTGAAGTGGAATTGGTATTGTGCTAACGTCTTTGGATGCAGGGAAACAGGTTGGAGGGATCCAACTGGATTCCTCACCAGTAGTTATTTATTTACAGATATTGATATATATTCTGTTATCATATTGATATATGATGTTTGTTGTTGTGATTGACTAATTGGTGCTGTTGCATCATCGGATTCAGTTTTGAAGTTTAAAAATAACGACTTTTACTTTAAAAGGATTTTTAAAGTGATTTTTGAAAATATACGTTTTATGGAATTTTTGAATTGATTTATAAACGTTAAGACTTTAAAGTTATAGAAGTTAAGATTTGTGAATTATAACCAAAAGGTAATTTCTTTTGAAATAAATAGTTAAGAAATTTATAAAATGGTTTTAGTTGAAAATTTTGAATTATTAAAACGATGTATGTAAAAGATGTACAAGATTGATATTTATAACTTTAAAATGTTGGTATTGTAAAACGAGTTTTTATAAGCGTTAAAATGAATTTTTAAGAATTTATAAATAAATGAAATTTATAAATTGTGAACTTATAAATGGAAATGTTTTGGTAAAATAAAGGAATTATAAGTATTTAACTTATAATATGGATTGTTGGTATAAGATTTGAGTTATGAATCGAATGGTTAATAAAGGAGATTTATAAATTGAAGTTTTTATAAATATAAACGTTGTTTATAAATCCGAAATTACTAGTTTTGATAAGTGAAATTCTAGAAGTAAATAAAAGGAGATTGATAAATCAAAGTTGTTACAAAATAGAAATAGAATTTATAAACGTTGTTTTATAAATTCGAAATCAATTGGATTTGATAAATTTAATATAGAAGGTTATTAAAGAAGATATATTCGCGATTTTGGATAGCGAATTATTATTAAGATAAAATGTGTAGAGATGATTGAAATTTGGTTAAGTGAATTATATTCACGATTTTGGACAGTGAATATATTATTGAATAAAATGGTTATGTTTGGGAAAGCGATATTATAAGATGAAGTTAATTGTTTTAAAAGATGTTTTAAAACGTGTAAACTATCGGAACCATAGATTTCAACAATTATTGTTGAAATAGACGTTTTCGAGGAATAAGGAAATGATGGACTATAACACTGTTGTTATAGTAAATGATTTCCGAAAGGAAATGTTTTGATGTAGTATTGGGATTTATATATCTATCAAAATCCGAATCCCTATACTAGTGATTTTGAGTCGTCGTAACGATGTTTTACGTAACATTCGTTTTGACTCAAATAAATGTTGTTATAGTAAATGGTTTCCTTAAAGAACGAAATATATACTTAATATTGATTTAAGTATATCGAATATTTTCCAAGTTTTGAAAATAAATAGATTTGGAAAATACTTATTATTAAATAAGTATGGAAACGCTTTTCCAATATGAAATGAAATGTTTTGAGAATTTATCTTTGTAACGATAAATTGAAATTGAATATTGAAAACGATTGAAAATCGTATATCAGTAGATATTTTGAAAGATATAAATTCACTATGGAATTTATAAAAGAAATGGGAATTCATTTTAAAAATAAATAAACGTTGATTTATTTTTGAAGTGGAAAATTTATATCTAGTAAAGATATTTTGGGAAATAAATAATTTGGAAAATTATTTGGAATCTGATGATGTTGCGCATCTTTATTGATAGTTAAATAACCGACTATCAATAATTACCTTTAGGTAGGTATTTGTTGTGAATTGGATGAATTTGAATGCCACACTTATTTTTGAATAAGCGCTCACTATTCGGGTTAACCGGGAAAGGACCATGGGGTCGTATAACCCATTCTGAATATGTGATACGTCGTTATGAATCGCATTCGAAGACCGGTGTTGAAGACCGGATATTTTTGAAAACGGAAGGATTACCGTCGAGTTACTCTACATCGGCTGATCTCCGATTTAGAGGTTTTATCACCCTTAGTGACGGGAAGTCCGGACGTGATTAGAAAATTATCCGGATGTGCAAGGGCTTCGTGAGAAGTGCCTTCGGTTCTGTTCGATCCCGGAACAGACTTGTATGGTTGTATGTCTGACGTTACAATTTGAGATATAAAGCTGATTTCTTTCAAATACATTTCTGTTGGTGGCGGAGAATTTATTCTCTTAGCTTAACACCCTTCTCTGAGACGTACGAGCTCAGAGGTTATGTAGTTGAAACTTATCAGCAATATACTCCCAATTTGGTAACGTGGCATACTGAGTGTTGCTGTGAAATGATCAGTGTTTGATCATTTGCGATATGATCATTTGTTTGATCTTATATCTTTGTGATCATAGGTTGATCATTTGTTTGACCCGAAGCAGGGCTTTGTAGAAAGCGTAGCTTTGTGGACGAGACTTCATCGAGCCTCACACCCCGGAAATGGTCAAAACAGGAAGGATGCAGCAAGGTTCTAGGGAGTAGCGCCCCTTAGTGTATGTCATTCCTTCTGGATAGAGGTGGTATCATGGTATGGAACCCAGATACTTAACCTATGTGGTTGCTGCATTATTATTATTATGTGGTTTGTTGGAAATCGGGGATCCTCGGGAAGATCGGTTACGATCGGGGGATGACATACGCGTGTCAGTAGTTACCTATTTTTGCAGAGGTAACCCGGCCTTGTGTTAGCAGAGATCTAACCGTAATGTTAGGTTATTTCTCGGGTCGTCTATTCCAGGGACGTACCCATCGTGGCATAGGAAGTTCCTTAGCCTGACCATTTGTTGGAAATCCAAAGAAACAATACGAGACTTGTACGGTTTTAGTTGTAGAACCTATCATTCACTTATGGTGGTCACCACTGTTTGGATGGTAGCTATAGTAGGCATAAGTGCGGAATGCCTATGCTGGCTAAGATTAATATTATACTTTCGAAATGTTTTCTACACTATGCACTAATAATAATATCAAAAATTGATTTGATTTTGCGTAGTAAGCATCTTTGACTATCATAAGAAGAAATCTCCTCCAATTCTGCGTTTGCATTGTGTGTGTGGCGGGAGGTCTTATGGTAGTTTCATTTTTCAAAAGCATTGCGAATTTATTTTATTTTCTTTGTGAAAAATAACTGTTTTACGATCTCACACCAGTCACCATGATTGACTCGGAGTTTATTGTTTCCCTTCTAAACTCTGGGTGCCCACCAATTTTCCACACGGGCAGCCTAGAGTTATGTTATCAGGATATCCTGGATATTCTGGAGCTTTGGAGACAAGCTGGATGACGAGACGTAGTATTTGTATCTGATAATATTTATTCCGCTGTGTATTCTGTATGAGGACAAGTTTATAAAACTGTCCATTGTTGTATATTGACTCCGATTGATGTATGTAAAAACTGATATAGTTCTTTGTTTTAAAAGACTAGTGATTATCTATTATATATTGTTCCGCTGCGATATGTGAGATTCTGATATTGTTTCTGTTTCTGTTGTTGTTCTGTTGTTCTTTCTTCTTCTACTTTCTTCTTCTTCTACCTTTTTCTTCTATTTAAAACCCTCACTATTGGAGTTTCCGGCACTCGATTGCTCGGCAGTCGATAGAGTGAGTATCGATGTCGAATTTTCGAAAGTCGAAAATTTCGGTATGTGACAGCGTGGTATCAGAGCATATGGTTAAGCGACAACCCTGCTCTGTTGGGTGTTACTCATTAGAGATAGAGTCAGCAGTACTCTAGAATGAGTTGAGTGTAATAATAGATATGAGCGCGTATTTGTTATTGAATATAAAATTGTTTTGTATTGTGTTGACTTATCGGTTGATTGTTTATGGATTCTGGTCGGTGCAGTCTAGCTAACTGTAATCGATAGGGGTTTCTAAACTCTAAACAAGATAAACCGACACAGTATTGTTTTAAATAGGGTGAATGAAATAATTTTACCTAAAACTATTTTCGTATATAAAGGAAATAATTTTCTGTGGATTATTATGATATATGGATGCATGGTTGTTAGGAAGTAATAATATTGAAATGTTATCATTATTATATGAAATTGAATAAGAAATTGAAATCGTAACTCCAAAGTTAAGAAATAAATCCATATACAAAAGGAATTTGAGAATATAAATTATAAATGTGATTTGTAATTTGAAACGGAATTCCAAAGAAGTTTTCGGAAATGTTTTGAAAAGAATTTGAAAATTTTGGAGATTTGGAAAGTTTAATTCCTTTTTGATTTGAAAATGGATTTCAAAGGTTTTGAAAAATGTTCTGAAAGGATGAAAGCTCTAAACTCTTTTCGGTCGCTGGAAAATAACTTCGATGATGACCGCGACATCATTGGTGTTCATTTTCGGGTTTCCAAAAGAGGAATTGCTGCCAAATTGTTTTAAATGGAAGTTGTTTGGAAAATTTGGATTTTGTTTTAGAAAATTCAAAAGATAAATTTGAATTGTTTTCAAAAATGGTTTTGAAAAGGTTGAAAAGACTCTGGAATTGTGTATTGAATTATGAAAATAAAATTGTGAATGAATGAATCAATTTGCAATTGCAAGTACATGAATGTAAATTGAATTCGAATTAAAATCCAGTTTAATATAAGTGGTTATAAACCAAAATAGTGAATTGTAAATAAATTTTGGGAGCGAACAAAAGTGAATAAAACTGGAATTATGAGCTAAATGAAAAGAGATGGTTCGAATTTAAAGATAAATTCAAGTAAGTAGAAATAAATTTTCAATGAATGGAATTCACAATTGTAAGTGAATAAAATTGAAACTGAATGTTGAAAGCAAATTTGAATAAAGTGATGATGGATTAGTAAATGAAACTAATTTTAAATAGTGCAGTTATGAATGAAAGTTAATCGATGAAATTCAATATTCAGAAGTAAACTAAATCCAAATTAGATTGGAATTGTGAATTGAATTCAAAAGAAATTTGAAATGCAAAATTGAGTGAAAATGGATATAACTTCAATAGTGAAGTAAAAATGATATAAGCAGTTTATATTGAAAATTTTGTAATTGAATTTGTAAAATGGTTTGAATATGTAACTAGATATTATGGCTAGTAGGACATACAGGTGTGATAAGAGGAATTGGAAAATTTATTTCAAAGATAATTTGAATTGCTCGACAAAAGGTAAGTATTTGAATTATAATATGAGTTTTTGATGATTTCTTGTCTAGCCGTTTGGCCTTTTCTTTTTCTTTTTGAAATCTGAGAGTCCGTAGGGACATTTTGTAGTCGTACCGTATTAGCCGCGCAAAGGAGACGCTGGCGAAATTTTTTGAAAATTTCGAGTGTTAGAAAAATTTTTGAGAAAATTTTAAAAGTTTAAATTTGAATTTGAATTTAAATTTGAATTTTGAAGTTAAACAATATTGTTTGAAAACTATGAAAGGTTTGGAAAACTAGTTGAAATAATAATGAATCTTTAGTTGGAAGATTTGTTTTGAAAATTTGATAAAACTATTTAGATGTTGGAAAATAGTAGACGAGTTAAGGATCATTTTTCTTAACTTGTAATTTCGGGACGAAATTATTTTAAGGAGGGAAGTTTGTAACGACCCAGAATTCTGAACGAATTAAATTGAAAATATTTAATTAATTTTAAATATTTGAACGATGATTTAATTTGAATCCGGAATGTAACTTTGAATTTGACGATTAAATTATATAATTTAATATATTGTGAGTTGAATAAAATTTGTATCTTCAATTTTAAGCTGAAGAAAAATATTTCAAAAGCTTTTAAAAAAATTCGTATTGATAATTCTGAAAATAATAGAAGTTTCATAATCGAATTTAGGAGTGAATTGTTCAGTTTGAAATTTATCGTTCGAATCGATATTTAAAAAAATAGCCGTCCGAGGCACAGTCTCGGAATTCGACGAAACCAGTTCCATTGGATTCGTAATATTGAATTATTGTCGGATTTCAAATTTCGTAGCATTCGGATTCATTGTGTGATCGTACGAGATTAAAACGTCTGGACAATAATTAATCGATTTAATTTAAAATATAAAATTTATACACAAATCAACAGACAGCCTAGTATCTGATTTGCGTCGACCTATTCCCTGAAACATTGCGTACTCTTGTCCCCTCCTTCTCTGATAAAATACACGAAAGGAAATCATTTCGTTCGCAGATTAATTCGAAGAAAAAAATGGCGTCCACCATCTCCTATTTGTTCAAACGAAATCAAATGAAAGTCGTCCTCCCTTTTCTTTCGTCCCAGTTCAGATATTAAGGCATCGCGATCTCCTTTTATTTAATACCGAGCCTCCTTTTCCCCTTTATTCAAATTCGAGCGATGTCTAATTCGTTCGCAAACAAAAAAAAACGAAAGCCTCGTTCGTTCAAAATTTCAAAATCATTGGACGTAGCCGCGTGAGGTGGATTGGCACTACGAGGGGGGGACTCGCGATTCAAGCTCGCGCGTGGAGGATTGGAAGGCGTCGCGATGTAGGAGGCGACGTCGCGAGGTCAGAAGTGGGCGGCATGATGTTGGCAGTTCGACCGTCGAGACGCGTGGGCGAAGTAGAGGGTGGCTTGTGATCAATCGACTGGCAGCGATCGAGAGAGGCGAGGAAACTGGGATAGGGCTGGCGTCGAGGTGGTCAGGTCGCAAGAGTTCGTCGATTTAGGGTCTCATGAATGGCAATCGATTGAAGGCCGCAGGGGATCGTGATGTTGGAGCAGTAAGGTAATCTCACCCTTTTCGAATAAAAATTATTTTAGTAGAAAATATAGAATCTCTAATTAAAATTATTTTAATAACACAGATAAATAATTTGGAATTTTATTTTAAAAAGAAAAAAATAATACCGTTGAGTTCCAGTAAGTATATATATAAATTTTTAAAACATAATTGTTTTGAAATCTAAAGGTATATATATATATAGGATTATGAAAAATATGGAGATAGATTATTAGTTTAATAATTTAAATCAACTAGTCAATTTTAAAAAAAATAATGTATTTCCGAAGTAGAATAAATAAGAAATTTGGTTTTATTTAATATATAGGAATAGAATTTTCAAAGGGAATTTAAAAGAAATGGGTTTGAAATGAAATCATTTGTTTAGGACTAAATCGATAGTTAAATTAATTTTAAATTAATTAAATCATTAACGAAAATTAATTGTTCAGTCTTTTGAATATTGATAGATTGAATAAAATTGTTTATACCAGGTTAAAATCGAGAAAACAAACTGGAACAAAAATAGACGGCAAAATAAAATCAAAGGTGAGATCCTCTCACTCAAAATAAATTTGGATTGCAGTTATTGATTGCTATTGGATGTGGTATTAGATATAGTAGGATATATCTATATATATATAGCAATATATACATATTGGCATATGTATATATTGGATTGATTGATTTCCCGCCTCGTATAGCGGATGAGACCCTATTGCGCCGTTAGTAAGCGGATTATTTTTATAAAAACCCATATACCGCGATATTCCACCTTGAAGTGGAATTGGTATTGTGCTAACGTCTTTGGATGCAGGGAAACAGGTTGGAGGGATCCAACTGGATTCCTCACCAGTAGTTATTTATTTACAGATATTGATATATATTCTGTTATCATATTGATATATGATGTTTGTTGTTGTGATTGACTAATTGGTGCTGTTGCATCATCGGATTCAGTTTTGAAGTTTAAAAATAACGACTTTTACTTTAAAAGGATTTTTAAAGTGATTTTTGAAAATATACGTTTTATGGAATTTTTGAATTGATTTATAAACGTTAAGACTTTAAAGTTATAGAAGTTAAGATTTGTGAATTATAACCAAAAGGTAATTTCTTTTGAAATAAATAGTTAAGAAATTTATAAAATGGTTTTAGTTGAAAATTTTGAATTATTAAAACGATGTATGTAAAAGATGTACAAGATTGATATTTATAACTTTAAAATGTTGGTATTGTAAAACGAGTTTTTATAAGCGTTAAAATGAATTTTTAAGAATTTATAAATAAATGAAATTTATAAATTGTGAACTTATAAATGGAAATGTTTTGGTAAAATAAAGGAATTATAAGTATTTAACTTATAATATGGATTGTTGGTATAAGATTTGAGTTATGAATCGAATGGTTAATAAAGGAGATTTATAAATTGAAGTTTTTATAAATATAAATGTGATTTATAAACGTTGTTTATAAATCCGAAATTACTTATTTTGATAAGTGAAATTCTAGAAGTAAATAAAAGGAGATTGATAAATCAAAGTTGTTACAAAATAGAAATAGAATTTATTAACGTTGTTTTATAAATTCGAAATCAATTGGATTTGATAAATTTAATATAGAAGGTTATTAAAGAAGATATATTTGCGATTTTGGATAGCGAATTATTATTAAGATAAAATGTGTAGAGATGATTGAAATTTGGTTAAGTGAATTATATTCACGATTTTGGACAGTGAATATATTATTGAATAAAATGGTTATGTTTGGGAAAGCAATATTATAAGATGAAGTTAATTGTTTTAAAAGATGTTTTAAAACGTGTAAACTATCGGAACCATAGATTTCAACAATTATTGTTGAAATAGACGTTTTCGAGGAATAAGGAAATGATGGACTATAACACTGTTGTTATAGTAAATGATTTCCGAAAGGAAATGTTTTGATGTAGTATTGGGATTTATATATCTATCAAAATCTGAATCCCAATATTAGTGATTTTGAGTCGTCATAACGATGTTTTACGTAACATTCGTTTTGACTCAAATAAATGTTGTTATAGTAAATGGTTTCCTTAAAGAACGAAATATATACTTAATATTGATTTAAGTATATCGAATATTTTCCAAGTTTTGAAAATAAATAGATTTGGAAAATACTTATTATTAAATAAGTATGGAAACGCTTTTCCAATATGAAATGAAACGTTTTGAGAATTTATCTTTGTAACAATAAATTGAAATTGAATATTGAAAACGATTGAAAATCGTATATCAGTAGATTTTTTGAAAGATATAAATTCACTATGGAATTTATAAAAGAAATGGGAATTCGTTTTAAAAATAAATAAACATTGATTTATTTTTGAAGTGGAAAATTTATATCTAGTAAAGATATTTTGGGAAATAAATAATTTGGAAAATTATTTGGAATCTGATGATGTTGCGCATCTTTATTGATAGTTAAATAACCGACTATCAATAATTACCTTTAGGTAGGTATTTGTTGTGAATTGGATGAATTTGAATGCCACACTTATTTTTGAATAAGCGCTCACTATTCGGGTTAACCGGGAAAGGACCATGGGGTCGTATAACCCATTCCGAATATGTGATACGTCGTTATGAATCGCATTCGAAGACCGGTGTTGAAGACCGGATATTTTTGAAAACGGAAGGATTACCGTCGAGTTACTCTACATCGGCTGATCTCCGATTTAGAGGTTTTATCACCCTTAGTGACGGGAAGTCCGGACGTGATTAGAAAATTATCCGGATGTGCAAGGGCTTCGTGAGAAGTGCCTTCGGTTCTGTTCGATCCCGGAACAGACTTGTATGGTTGTATGTCTGACGTTACAATTTGAGATATAAAGCTGATTTCTTTCAAATACATTTCTGTTGGTGGCGGAGAATTTATTCTCTTAGCTTAACACCCTTCTCTGAGACGTACGAGCTCAGAGGTTATGTAGTTGAAACTTATCAGCAATATACTCCCAATTTGGTAACGTGGCATACTGAGTGTTGCTGTGAAATGATCAGTGTTTGATCATTTGCGATATGATCATTTGTTTGATCTTATATATTTGTGATCATAGGTTGATCATTTGTTTGACCCGAAGCAGGGCTTTGTAGAAAGCGTAGCTTTGTGGACGAGACTTCATCGAGCCTCACACCCCGGAAATGGTCAAAACAGGAAGGATGCAGCAAGGTTCTAGGGAGTAGCGCCCCTTAGTGTATGTCATTCCTTCTGGATAGAGGTGGTATCATGGTATGGAGCCCAGATACTTAACCTATGTGGTTGCTGCATTATTATTATTATGTGGTTTGTTGGAAATCGGGGATCCTCGGGAAGATCGGTTACGATCGGGGGATGACATACGCGTGTCAGTAGTTACCTATTTTTACAGAGGTAACCCGGCCTTGTGTTGGCAGAGATCTAACCGTAATGTTAGGTTATTTCTCGGGTCGTCTATTCCAGGGACGTACCCATCGTGGCATAGGAAGTTCCTTAGCCTGACCATTTGTTGGAAATCCAAAGAAACAATACGAGACTTGTACGGTTTTAGTTGTAGAACCTATCATTCACTTATGGTGGTCACCACTGTTTGGATGGTAGCTATAGTAGGCATAAGTGCGGAATGCCTATGCTGGCTAAGATTAATATTATACTTTCGAAATGTTTTCTACACTATGCACTAATAATAATATCAAAAATTGATTTGATTTTGCGTAGTAAGCATCTTTGACTATCATAAGAAGAAATTTCCTCCAATTCTGCGTTTGCATTGTGTGTGTGGCGGGAGGTCTTATGGTAGTTTCATTTTTCAAAAGCATTGCGAATTTATTTTATTTTCTTTGTGAAAAATAACTGTTTTACGATCTCACACCAGTCACCATGACTGACTCGGAGTTTATTGTTTCCCTTCTAAACTCTGGGTGCCCACCAATTTTCCACACGAGCAGCCTAGAGTTATGTTATCAGGATATCCTGGATATTCTGGAGCTTTGGAGACAAGCTGGATGACGAGACGTAGTATTTGTATCTGATAATATTTATTCCGCTGTGTATTCTGTATGAGGACAAGTTTATAAAATTATCCATTGTTGTATATTGACTCTGATTGATGTATGTAAAAACAGATATAGTTCTTTGTTTTAAAAGACTAGTGATTATCTATTATATATTGTTCCGCTGCGATATGTGAGATTCTGATATTGTTTCTGTTTCTGTTGTTGTTATGTTGTTCTTTCTTCTTCTGCTTTCTTCTTCTTCTACCTTTTTCTTCTATTTAAAACCCTCACTATTGGAGTTTCCGGCACTCAATTGCTCGGCAGTCGATAGAGTGAGTATCGATGTCGAATTTTCGAAAGTCAAAAATTTCGGTATGTGACAATATAAGTTTAGAGTCATTTTTGACCTAGAGCTACATAGGCGATCACTTTCCACCGGCATCAGAGGAACTATTAGGGCCATTTTGAACAAGCACAACTGAGAGACCCTTCTAGAGTCTAAGGAGTTTTGTTTGTTTGTGTATTTGTTCTGTTATATATAGTTGACTATGGTTGTATTAGGGCTTCTTGGTTTTGAGGCAGTTTGTATATAGTATGCCTAGTGATGATGTTATAGATATGTTGTGTTTTGATTAGGTATCCAGTTGTATATAAATTTTGATATATATATATATATATCTTTGGATGTGCTATTTTGTGAAACCTTTATTTACAATGTTCCTAGTATGTGATCTATACAAATTCTTTAAACTTGTGTACATTTCCTTGTGTCGAGACTAGACACATATCATTTCGTATATGCTTAGGTATTAAAATGTATCCATGTTGATCCAAAGTAGTGTATACGACTGACAGCTACCTTTGAGCCCTTTGATCCGGGGTATCAGATAGTGTTTACACTGTCTAATAATCTAGTTCTTGGGATGGGGCATCACAACCCAAATTAATTTAGGCCTTTACAGTTGGGCCAATTCTTTAGACTTACTCCATCCATTGGCTAGGCTGGTAGCCAGAGAGGGGAGAATACTTGATTGTTAAACACCATGCCTAGACACTACTTTTCTAGATACCCATTAGATATATTGGTTTAACTAGTTGGCTCTGAAGTTGCTAATTAGACCACATAGACCATTTGGGATATCATGCCATTGAAGGAACATGGTCCATTTCATAGCAATGAAATGGATCAATTTTAAAAGTATTCCTTATTTGGAACATAGTGGACACATAATGTCTAATGGGTTTCACCAGATCCATTCTTGTTTTTAAACAAAATCATATTTTATCCAACCTTGTTTTATATTTATTAACTAATCACACCAACTAATTTAACTAATTGTTTATATAACAATATAAAATGATGAAATATAAACATGTATATAACTATATACACACATATAGATAATGGGATTTATATATGTTGTATACACATATATGTTATACTCACATATAAATATGACAATTTCATAAGAATACCAGACATATAAATGCCTAAGTATATACATATGTTTAATATACTATAATGTATGCAAATGGTATGTATATAGATACATATGTATAATATACTATAATGTGTGCAAATGGTTTGTATATAGATATTTCTAATATATATATGTGTGTGTGTGTGTGTAGTTTAGACATGAAATGAATGAAAAGGATTTGTTTTAAGGGAATAATAGAAACCTTTCCTATTCTTTCTTTAATGTCTTAACCTTTTAATTCCTAATTAATTTTCAATTACTCCCACAATTCTCTCTCGTGATGTGGCCGACCCTCGATTGCTATCATATGACATAAAGCTTCAAAAATCCCTTCAAGCAATTATCTTTTATTTGAATCGATTTAAAGTTACACCGATATCATATATCTATGCGCATAAATATAACTCTTATATATGCATCAAACAATTACAAACCACTCCAAAAATTCAAATAATATAAAAATAATCATTTTTACTCAATATTAATTAATTTAATTAATTTACAACATTTATATACATTAATTAAATTATTTGGTTTTTTGGAGAATTCACAAATACAATTGTGACTCAGAGGTGTGAATTCATTCAGTGCTTAATATTAAATAATTCAAATATTTACGTTCATACATCACCTTAGCTAATGGTATAACAGTTTGCCTAAATTCATTATTTACAGACCTTTCCAGTAAAAATTAGTCCATAAATTCAGTGCTTAATTCCTAAGCGGTACCAACAGTGATAAATTTACACACGTTCTCTTTGCCAACACTATATCACTTTAAGATGTATGAAATTTAGTATTTGTCAAAATTCCAATATTATCAATATTCAACTTGATTAGTCCATAAAAAAAATCCTTGGTTCAATAATAACGTTTATTATTAATTGATCTACTCCGGTCATAGATTTTAACTTTGAGTTGACTATAGTAGACTGTGATGTTAACCTCATACAACTGGGGATGCCAATTATCTATTGAATAGTGCTTCGATTCCAATGATTTAACTCAGACCTAACTATAGTTGCTTAATGGATCGACTAATTATAATCGAACTATAGTCAAAGTGGAGTATTCACACTGAAGTTCCATAATATTCACATGTCGAGGGAATTATGTAACGTCATCACACTGAAGTTTCCTATTTGACCTAACTTTTATCAACTAATAAGAAACTCTTGGATGGGTCAAGTTACTACAAATACATAACTCTTTAGTGCCCCCCAACAGCCATGAGTAATACACTATTCAATATTTTTGGAGTGTTATCCACTCTAGTCTCAGTAGATGTATCGATATTCTTTCTCGAAACATCTTAAGCGAGAATATTTAAAATAATATGTTATTATATATTATGATGATTTTCTCGTGATTACTAGTAATTATTATCACATAACATATCGTTTAAAGATTTTCTATTTTAATATACTTAAATGAACTATTTAATTAATACGTATAATACGACAAGTATAATAAGGAAAACAAACAATGTTAGTACAAACAAGATTGACTACAGAGTTAGTTTTATGTAACAAATTGCATAATTTTCCGTAGAGCACACCACTAACTCTTTCAATGTAACTACATTATGAGCTGATTGCATAATATTTTTAGGATGTAGCCATGAGTAGGGATATTTTATTTTGAGGGTGTAACCATGAGTGGGTGTACATGATATTTTGGATGGTGTAAATATAAGATAGTACATTAATTATTTTAAGGATGAGACTTTAAGGAAGTTCATCGATATTTTTGAGGTTACACATATTATGATGGATGTATAATGAGTATAAGCATAAGCACACATGTGTTATTTGTTGGTATGATAATGTGATGTTGTCATTTTTGAGTGTGTGCGATTTGTTTTGTTGATCTTTTCCGATTTTTGATTCATTTGTACATGCATGGCTGAACCAACCTCAATTTGTTGTGAATCTTTGTTATGAGCATTTTAGTTGGATTATTGAAATGCACGATATGACTTGTGAAGGAAGTTGATTCATGATTGGGATTGTTTCATTCTCTGTTGATGGAATTTTATTTTTATATGTTATAATTTTGATTGCATGATTGAGTTAATGTATGAGATACTGTAACATGTATGTAGAAAGTTGAATTTATTATTGTGAATGAATTTTATTGTGTCATGATTGATCATATTACGCAGTTGTCGCATACCATTTTAGAAGTGCTAATTTTAAGATTGGTATACTTTCCAATGTTTTTTGATTCAAATTATGATGATGCTTTATTGATTGGTTAAAGGTTGTTTTGGGAAATTGTGGGGTGTAATTTTTCTGAAGGGGGAGAATGTAACAACCCTAAAATTTGACACTTCAATAATAAATTATTCAAAATGGATTTCTAATTAAAGGATGATTTGGGTATTGTATTTATAACTATTGCATAGACCTTTTCAAGCTGATCGGTTTTGACTACAAAGTTAAATTTGGAGTTAGAGTTTAGGATATATTCATTTTATGGGTTTAAATGATTCGCACCTGCAATGAATGACTTTCAATGTTCTAGTTTTAAAAATGAAAACACGCTTAGTTTATTTGGTTAATAGAGTATACATCATTTGAAGAGATCATAGGTTCAATCTTATAAAACAACACATTTTTCTCGAACTCTTTAGAAAATCAACAAATATGATACATATCCATGGAGAGAATTATACGTAAATAGAAGGAAGATGGGGAGAAAAGGTATTGTGAAAATTTAATACATGCATGCACACATAACATACACAGAGATATATATATATATATATATATATAGCTAGTCTGATGTAAGAAAATATAAATTTGGTAACTGTGCGGAAAGCTGAAATATAATAATTATAGAAATATAAATTATGTATGTATGTATGTATGTATGAATATATGTTTGTATGTGTGTAATACAATGAATATATTGCATATGTAAGTGGTCTATATATTAATTCCATGTACCATAGGAAACTAATTTTGCAGATTAGCAACTAAGAGTGCATTGATTAATAGAGTAGATTAACCTTTTATATTAGGAGATTGATTCCTGTAGATCCTGGAAATCATTCTCTTGGAAATCATTCTTCTTCATTTAAAAGGTAACTTTCTAATTAAAAAACATATTCATATGTCACTCTCTTTACATACTCATTTAAATTTCCTTTGTTCTTCCCCTTACCTGGGATGGATGAAAATAAATAGAGAAGATAAGGAGTGTGGAAAATCAACTTTTGGACCACAACTTATCTTCGCCTCTCTCTCTCTACCTTCTTGTCTCTCATATATTCACTACTATTTCATATATCTTTTAGGCCTCCATCAAAATGATAATTTATACTTAGCTTCCACCTCTTGTTTTATTCTTGTAAAACTAAACAAAATATATTTGGAAAATGAAAAGAAGTATTCAACCAACAGAAAAGGAGGCTAGGGATTCATTCAATTACATATACACCCAGATTTTGGAAGCAATTTACGTGGTAATGGAAGGGGAAACACTATTATTCATTGATTAGAAACAAATATGTGTTCATTTTCATTTGAGATGAGTGCTTACGTATCCTTTATAAGATACTTTTATTAATATTTGTATAAACAATATTTATTATTTTGAATTAAGATTTTTTTCTAGTATGAATGATGTTTTGAATAATTAAAACAGATGAAATTTATTAATTAATTTTGTGGGACGTAAGGTTTAAGTAGCTTAATTGAGAATTTTGTTGGATTACATTGGGTGGAACTTGAGTTATGTTATCCACAAAATCCTCTTAAGAGTAAAAGTATGAAAGAAGAAGCTTTAATACGAGAGCCGGTTCCTTCCATAGGCGTCGTAGGAGATGCTTGCATTAGGGTTGAAGAGGCGCTTTCGCAAGCATCAAAGGAGATGCTTTCGTCAAGTTTAAAGAGATGCCTCTGCAAGCATCAAAGGAGATGCTTTCGTAAACATCAAAGGAGATGCTTCCGCAAGAGTCAATTCTTCTACCGAAGACATCCCTTCTGCGAGTGCTGAAAGATTCCCTTCTGCGAGTGTTGCCAAAATCTTCCCTATCACCATCATTAAACCTTCGTAACAGTCATCCTTTCATAAACAAGTATCATCCTTCCGTCTCACTCCTTACAAGCCCTCTGCAATTCTTCAAAAAATTGAAACACCCACACCCCTTAGTATACCCAGAAGGACACACTAAAAGATGTGGTGCGTTGTAGGTATAGCTAAAACTTACAGAGATTAAAATTCACAAGACAAAATAGATAAAAACAGCGAAAACAATTAAAACAATAATTTACCAAAAATCAAACTTCATAGGATAGAGTTATAAAACCAAATACATAAGATGTCTCAAAATGCCAATGCATGTCTTATGAAAATCATAACCTCAATCTCATAAAAATCAGAGTACAAAACTATCCCTCAAAAAGTACTAGTACATCAAATAAGCTAAAAACTGAAAATGAAGAAAAGGAATACTTGAGAAAATCTCCGCCACTGAAGTCTCCAAGTGTCTGTAATCTACCGTCTTTGCCCTTGCCGGCCTATGGGGGAAAAAGGGAAAAATAGAGGAGTGGGTCAAACTAAAAGTCTGGTGAATGATAGTAATTACTAGTATTCTTAAGCAAGGTAAAGATAATAGACTTTGCAACAGTTCTAGTATAAAAGGAAATAAAGAAATAGGAGGAAAGGTAAAGCTGGAAATAAATACGATTTAACTATTAGATTAATTCGATTGGATAACTTCGATTGTTTCACTTGTCTTAGATAACTGCTTTGATTAGGCTGAATTCCCAATCCTACTTTAATTAGGCTGAAGTCCTAATTCTACCCTTTGATCGGCCTTCTACTAATGTGTCTACCGTGAGCTAGATACCAGTGCCTACGAAAGGCATCTACTAAGCGCTTGGAACTCAATAGCGAATTATATCCCTTGCACCGAGGCCGCATGCTCGAAAACCGTTGGGTTCACACTATTTGTTGCTCCCTCTTTTGACCTTTTATCTACCCTAAATAGCATAAACATGCCCTCATCTCACTTCAGGTTATTATGAGACACCTGTGTCCATAGAAAATAGGGAATGCTATTGGTACCAGTCCCCTGTCAAACAAAATCTGGTTGTGCCCCTTGTCCAAATCCCCATGATTTGGACTTTTAATTATTAACCTTTTATCTACCCTAAACAGCATAAGCGTGCCCTCATCTCACCTTAGGCTATTGTGAGACACCTATGTCTATAGAAAATAGGGAATGCTGTTGGTACATGTTCTACTTTGCTTATTAACTTAGTATAAATTGTTTAAATAAGCCTCTGTTGTTATCCTTGCTATCTTTGCTTATTAATTTATTCTAAGTCTCAAAATAAGCCTTTTTCTATTCTGTTTCTAATTATAACCTATGTTATAATATTGCTTATTAACTTAACCAAAGGTAACCAAAGGTCTAAGTATAAAAATAAGCTACTTTCTCTTTTTACTCTTCTTAATCATAATTATACATCATAATTAGGCTTAAATTCAGTCCAAGTCCAATTTATTACAGTCTTCACATTTTACATCTTATTTTCTATAATTTCAGTGTTCTTATTATTCAGTTCAGATTCGCGTTTTAATCTATTCTATTCCATTCGCGTAAAAAGGAAAAATAGAAAGAAATTGACAATTACAGAAGAAAATCCCAAATGTAGAAAAGATGTAAATAAAACGTAAATAACAGTAAATTATAAATACTGTAAATACATGGAAAAGCTATAATTAATAGTAATTAGCTAAAAATAACTGAAGAGAATAGCTAAAAGGAAATAGACTAAAAAATAAATTTAAAACTGAAAATAAACTGGTAAAAAGGTTATTCCAAAATCGTAGAAAAACTACAACTATTGAAACCCTATTATTTTAAATTGCTTAAAAATCTAAAATAATTACTAATCACTCACATGTGGTCCTTAGCTCTTCCCTTGGTCTTCTCGGATCCACTTGAGGGTATTAAATATTTTAATTTAAAATGATCTTCTCTTTGGAAAATGATTCCTTTTAGGGTCTTGCCTGAGAAGGTGAACCCAAATGGAGAAAATCTAAAATGAGAAAAATAGCTAGGCCTAGGGTCTTATTTATAGTGGCTCTATTGGATCTCAAACCGTTGGATTTGGGGATTGAATTTGGTGTAACTACGTCATAGGCTGGATAGGAGCCGTCGGATGGAAGCACGGACGCACCGGATGAGAGGAAATAACCCAAAATGACGTGTTCGAAGCTTACACGTACGAATAATTAAATTCTTTGTTCATTCAACAAGGCAGGTCGACCTAGGTGTCGACCGCCCCCCTTGCTAGGTCGATATGTCGGTCGACCTAGGCAGTGGGTAGGTTGACCTAGGTGTCGATCTAGCCCTATATATATATATATTCTTTTCTAATTTCTTGTTTAATTCGTATCTTCTTCGTTCTAGCTCGGATTCTGACATTCCATATATGGAAATTGATCAGAAAATTACCATGGATACAATGATGCAACTCCCTTAGCTCAATTCTAATAATTTCACAAAGTTATTGTATCATTTAATTAATTCATTAATTAATTATTATAGCTTAATTTTTGGGTTGTTACAAAAATACTCCACCTGTGGCGCCGCCATGGCTTACCAACAATGAAGGGATTTAATATGCCTATAGCAGCATAGTGCCACATCAGTTCCCCTTCGCTTCTCAAAAGAGTTCCTTTGGTGGTGTCGAAAGCGCCTAACTCACATATAAAGGCGGCATTAAAGGAATGCTTAGCCAATATCCTTAAAGACATTGCTTCTGACAGTGATGAAAGCATATATTTAAGTGTGGTAGAAGCATTTTACAAGAAGAATAAACATGCTTCAGCACCTACATCAATGGAATGAAAGGAATGCCGCTAATAAGTGATAGAGGCAGAGCTAAAAGAATGGCGAAAAGCAATGAAGGCATTCCTTCCGACGATGCCGGAAGGATGGAGGCAGAAGGACCCGGACCCGCATCTAAAAATAGGACCCTATGGGTCACGTTTTAGGGGGGGTATTCCATTCCATTCTTTTTTTCTAATCTCATACTTTGGTATTGTTAAATCGATTTGAGGACAAATCCTACCACTTTGCACTTAATAAAATCAAGGATATGAGATTGATCATTCATGATCTCCTTACTTATGCCTCTTCAAACCTTGTGGGAATGGATGAGTATATATATATATATATATGAATATTGACTTTGAGCATAAGAATGATCTACATGGCCATTAGCATGCCTAATGTACATTGCAAACTTATGCTTATCTCCTTAACTCTCTATGACCATATATTGTGTCATAGAATCCATTTAGATGTTGGAGCCTTAAGGTGATCTATACTCACATGAACACCCTTCGGCCTTCATCTCACGTGGTTATAGGGACAAAGCATCCTTAAATCCTATGAATTTAAGGAGGCTGATCAATAAGGGAGTCTATGACAACATGAATCCAATTTTCAACAATTCAATCACAAATTGGATCCCAAATGATAAATTGGCTCTTCATACATGATCAAATCAATTAAGGGTTAACTTATCACAAATAACATCTGAGGGTGTTAAATCATATTTTGATTTAACGTTTTTTTTGGTGCTAAAAATAGGGCTTGAACCTCCACTTCATTATTTGCTTATCTAGAAACTAATTATGTAAAGTTTTGTTGTAGGAAAATGGTAAAACCTAAGAAAGTTCGTGCTCTGAATGAAGAAGTAATCGCGCATACAACAAATCTAGAGGAAAATGTGACTCCTAATTTCAACATTGCAAGCTCAAAGCCCGGTCAACCATCGCAACTAGCATAGCTAACTAGGAACGAAGCTAAAATAAAGAGCTTAGAACAACAGTTAATGGAAGTGAAAGGGCTATTGGAAGCGATGCTCACTCAAAAGTCATGCAAAACTATCGGATCAACTGTTGGAAAAAAAGTGAACTCACTGAGAAGAAATTTAAACACCTCTCTATTCAGAGGAAAAAGCAAGCTCACTCACCCCCATGGAGGAAGAAAGATAATCAACCTTTTATGCTGAATTACCAAGGATGAGCTGATGATAAGTCTAAGGAACAATCTGGAAGCTCAACCTCCAGAAAGTACCAACTTGTTAGATACAATTATCATAATGAAGAAGCTTACTTAAAGGACATGGTAGAGAAAACATCCAAAGATTTGTTTAATGATAAGGGAAAGAGAATCTTGGATGAAAGAGCTAACGATAATCATCGAGAAGCTCCATTCACTGATGAGATTATGTCTACAAAAATCCCATTGCATGTCAGGATTCAGTCTTTGAGATATAACGGAACCATGAACATTAGAGAGCCAGATGGACCTGTATAATGCACGTAGTGTGGTTCAATGAAGACTCTTTCCTGTGATGCTCCAAGGAGTAGCTGCAAAATGGTACCGTCGGTAATATGAAAAAACTATCTACTCTTGGAAGCAGTTCTCTTATGAATACTCTGCCCAATTCTGTATCTGTAAGGATTCGACCGTTGACTATACTATGCTGGCAAACATAAGAAAAAGACCAGGGTTGTTATTAGGAGACTACCTTAAAAGATTTAACATGGATGCACTAAAGACCAAGGCCATGAACGATAGGGATAAGCTAAGTGCAGTGCATTTTGGATTGGTAAAGCATATACCATTTTGGAAAGAGCTTTAAGTCCATGGATGTAAGGACCTTCAAGACTTTCACTTTCGGGCTAACAAATTCATTCGAATGGATGAAATGTACCATGCTAGGAGAAAGACACAGCCTAAGGGAGAGGTGGGTAGAGCTATCTTTGATCGCACTCATAAGAGGTCAATATAGGAAGATAACTCAAATACCAACTCTTTTGCCCTAAATAAGCCTTTATCCTACATCTTTGCTATGACTAAGGAGATGGTTAGTTTCCCAACCTCATTCAAAGCCAAGACCTTTCCCGAGTAGAAGAAAGGACGTGACTATTACACCTATCACAAGGCGAATGGCCACAAGATGGATGAGTGTCATGTGTTGGCTGGTATAATTCAGAAGCCAATTCATGAAGGTCATTTGAAATAATTCATCAAGGACGAATAGAAGGTTCCACGAATTGACAACGGGCCACAAAAACTTTCTAACAATGCCATGGACATCCTAGAAGAGGAAGATCAGCTAAATTTAAGCTCGCCTCTTAATAGAATTGATGTGATCTATAGTGTACCACATCTGGCCGGAAGTAGCAAAAGAGCTAGAAACAAGTATATCAGAGAAGCTAAAGAGGGAGTGTTTTCTATTCAAGAAGAGCCCCCACTCAAAAACCCTCGATATAACATCCAAATGCCTAATCTCACCATCACCCTGCAAGAGCTAAAGGAAATCATACACCCTCATAACGACCTACTTATGATCACTGCTCAAATTGAACTCTCCATAGTTACCAAGATCCTCGTAGACACTGGAAGCGATGTCAACGTCATCTTCAAACATGCTTTCAATCAAATGGGGATCCCTAAAGAAAAGCTAGAGCCAAGTCTTGAGCCTACCTTTGGGTTCAAAAACAAAGGGTTAACTCCATTTGGACAATTGAAGTTACTACTACAGATGGGCTTGCTACCATGCTGCAGGACTTTCGAGACACTATTTATGGTCATCCATTAGCCTTCAAATTACAAACACTTTCTTTGGTCATCCTGCTTTGGACGAGGTAGATCTTTTTTCTCACCCAAATACTTAATGGTGAAGTTCTTGACCAAGAGGGGTTGAGGAACAATTAAGGGGGAGCAATTCAGTTCTCGCGAAATGTACTTTACTACCTTGGAACAGTTCAAAAGCGAACATGCTTCTTATTATGATTCATCAACTATTTTTTAGCCTTTGGATGAGGGATTTTTGCATCTACCATCCAATGCGAAAGAAAGACCTAGTAATATGACTAAGCATAAGTTTGAGAAGTACAATTCATTTGAAAGGAAAAGGAAGAGAAGAGATACTAACTCAATAGAGGAGGAAGTGGATAATGAATAAATTATCACTGATTTAGACTGCCATAGATAAATGGAAAGAATAAAGCCTATTGATGATCTTGAGGAAATACGGGTCGATCCATCTAATCCGACAAAGAAGGTCAAAATTAGAAAAAAAAAGAAGGCAATCTTAAAAGGGACTTAATTCAATTCCTTCAAGCCAGCAAGGATGCATTTGTTGGATGTATTTGCATGGACTCATTTAGACATGATTGGAATCGACCCAACAGTTATGTGCCACGCTTTGAACATTGATCCAAGTATAACTCCCGTCCAAAAAAGAAAAGGCAGTTTTAAAAAATTCAGTCTGATGCCTTGAAAGAAGAGGTTAAGAAGTTGCTTGAAAACAGATTCATCAGGGAAGTATTCTACCCGAGATAGCTAGCTAATCCAGTATTGGTTAAGAAGTCGAATGGTAAATAGGGGACTTGTGTCAACTACACCAACTTAAATGAAGCATATCTGAATGTTTAGTTTGGGAAGTTTTTGGGGTATATTATTAGCGCTCGAGGAATTGAAGCCAAACCTGACCAAATTAAGGCTATAAAGAACATGGTCGAGCCTTAAACTAGCAAAGATACAATGAGTTTAAATGGAAGGGTAGCAGCAATTTGTAGGGTTATCTCCAAAACTACTGATAAGTGCATTCCATTCTTTGATGTAATCGAGAATAAAAAGAATTTTTACTGGGGAGAAGATTGCAAGAAAGCCTTCAAAGAACTGAAAGACCATCTCGAGAAGCCACCGATATTATCCAGTCCTATAGGAGGGGAAAACTTATACCTATATATGGCAGTTTCCGAGCATGCAGTGAGCTCAGTAATAATCAGAGAGGAAAATGGAATTCAACTTCCTATTTATTATGTGAGTAAAAGAATGAAGGATGCTAAGGTTAGAAAACCAGTCATAGAAAAGTTGGCGTATTGCTTGATACTCGCAGCGCGAAAACTGAGAGCCTACTTTCAATCACATCTGATCAAGGTATTAACCAACTTTCCACTTAAGCAAGTCTTCAATAAGTTGGAAACTTCGAGATGGTTAGTGAAATGGGGAATAGAACTCAGCCAATATGACATTGAATTCCAACCGCTGGTGGCAATTAAATGACAAGCTTTAGCAGATTTCATCACTGAATGCACGAGCTTTGTCAAAGAGCAGTCAGAGAAAGATAAGGATCAAAATCCCAAATGGAAATTATTCATGGACAGAGCATTAAATGAACAAGATGTTGGAGCAAGGTATGTTATAATCAAACCAGATGGACACCGCTTGCACTATGCCATGAAACTAGGTTTTTCGGCTACAAATAATGTGGCAGAATATATCAATGGTAGCAGGGTTCACCTAGGCTTTCAGCTTAAAATTTCAAGGACTAAAACCTTCGGTGACTCTCAATTGATGGTAAACCAACTAAAGCACACATATTAGACTAAAGATGCCAAATTAGTTCAGTCTGTGAAGAAGGTATCAAAATGTTGACTCAATTTGAAGATTTCTTAATACATCAAGCCCCAAGAAGGAATAATTCACAAGCAGATTCATTGGCAAAACTTGCCAGTTCAAGGGGAGCAGTGGAAACCTGAATTGTACTGATGGGTTATCAAGAAAATCCCAGTATTGAAGATAAGGTATCTGAGCCAGGAAGAGAGTTACTAGTGTTAACAAGATCTTAAGCTCTATTGCATGAAGGAATAGAGAAAGAGATTGAGAATGTAAATCATCAGGAAGAACTCACTGATTCAGAAGCAAATGACCGCTACAAAAATAATTGGATGACACCAATAGTGGAATATCTTATTAAGGAATACTACCAACTAATAAGACAGAGGCTAGAAAAAATCAGACATCAAGCCCTAAACTTCACTATGATGGACGAAATACTTTATAAGAGAGGATATGGCCTTCCTTACTTAAGATGTGTGAATCCAGAAAACGGATTGACACTATTAAAGGAAGCATATGAGGGATTGTGCGGAGACAACTCCAATAGTATAAAATTAGCTAAGAAGGTCATGAGACAAGGCTTCTATTGGCCCCAAATGATCAATCAAGCTATGCATTATGTAAAGAGATGTGGAAGATGCCAAAAGTATGCTAAAATTCCTCATTTACCATCAAGCCAATTAACTAAAATAATTTCCATATGTATGAGGAAGTGATTTGGTAGTACCTTTGCTGATACCCAAGAAAGGGGCCAAATATACAGTGGTTGCCATTGACTACTTTACTAAGTGGGTGGAAGCAGAGCCACTTCCAAATATCACTTCAGGGAAGGTACCCAAATTCGTGATCAAGAACATTGTCACAAGATTTGGAATTCTACATAAAATCATATCCGATGATAGAACACAATTCGAGAATAAAGAGTCCGCCCGCTTCTGTAGCAAGAATGAAATTATTAAGACTTTCTCTTCTGTAGCACATCAAGGGCTAACATAGTCGTTGAAGCAGCCAATAAGACTATCAAAACTATTCTCAAAAAGTGCTAAACAAAGCCAAAGGAAATTGGGTGGAAGAGTTATCATTTATGCTATAGGCATACAAAACGTCAACCAAAACTGCAATAGGTCATAATCCCTATTTCTTAACATATGGATGTGAGGCAATGATATCAGTTAAAGTTAAGATGCCTTCGCATAAGAGAATTGCATATGCATTCGATCCAAATCAAGAATTGAGGAAGGAATCTTTGGATTTAATACATGAACTAAGAGACAAAGCATCAATCCAAACTGTTGAACATCAACGGAGGATATCAAAGTATTGCAACCCAGAAGTAAAAACAAGGTCATTTCAAGATGGAGACCTAGTGCTCCAAAGAGTAATGGCAAATACTGAAAATTCAGCAGATGGACCACTTGGACCAAATTGGGAAAGTCCCCTAACTGTACACAAAGTGATTTTTCTAGGAGCTTATTGTCTATGCCGACCTGATGGCAACATGGTCCCTACAACATGGAATGCAGAGCATTTGTTATCGTACTTCCCAACAATGGATGGATAAAGGGACAATCTTTAAGTGTATCTACATGGTCGGGAATAGGATTCTTCTCAAATTTGGAAACTACCTAGATGGTAGAAAGCCTTTGTCCGTGCCAAGATGGCCAGGTCAAAGCGCCCCCTAGAGGGAGGTCAGAGTTGGCCTTTAGTCGCACCAGAAATGGCCAGGCTAAAGCATCTGCAGGCCCTTAACCACGCCTACGTGGCTAGGTCAAGACATCTTCTAGAGGGAGGATGAAGTAAGCCTTCGGTCCCCGCATAAGGTGGCCGGGTCAAAGCACCGGCCACCCTTCATTTCCGCCTATAAGGCCTGTCTAAAGCACTTCCTAGAGCGAGGATGGGCTAAGCCTTTGGTCCCTGCCTAAGATGGCTGGGTCAAAGCACCAAACCAGCCTTCTTTCTGGCCTATAAGGCCTGTTTGAAGTGCCTCCTAGAGGAAGGTCGGGTAAGCCTTTGGTCCTACTTGATGAAAGCTAACTAAACGCACCGAACGACCTGATGCATCACCTCAGATGGTGGTAAGGGGTCAAATCAAAGGATTAAGACTTCCAAAGCTAGAAGAGTGGTACAAATCAAAGGATTAAGACATCCAAAGCCCAAAAGTGGCATAAAATAAAGGATTATCCAAAGCACAAAGAGTGGCACAAAATAAACGATTAAGACATCTAATGTCCGGAGAGTGGCGCAAATCAGAAAATTAAGACATCCGACATTCAAAGCCTAGAGAGTGGTGCAAAATCAAGAATTCAAACATTCAAACGCCCAAAGGGTGGCATAAGATAAAAGATATCTTATTATTTCGAGATAATGATTTCTGGACTTCTCTTATTATTTCCAGATATTGATATCTCGACTTCTCTTATTATTTCTAGATGTTAATTCCTGGACTTCTTCTATTATTTTTGGATGATGATTCCTGGACTTCTTCTATTATTACCAGTTATGGATTTATGTTCTTTTATTATTCAAATATGGTTTTCTGGACTTCTTCTATTACTACAAGATATGGATTTCTAGTCTTTTATTATTCAAATATTGTTTTCTGTCTTAAATTATTATTGCCAGAAATGGTTTTTTGGTTTTCCATTTTTACCAGATGTGGGTTTCTAGTGTTCTATTATTTGGAATTTCTGGTCTTCTATTATTACCTCCGAAAAGGGGTTTCTGGACTTATATTAATATCTCCTGATCCAAACTCTGGTTTTGCATTACCATATTCAAACGATGATTTCTAAGCTTCCATCACCATATATGGATTTCCGGTCTTCTATTATTACTTCTAGTTGTGGATCACTGGTTATCTACTACTATTTCAGGATTATGACCTATAATCTTCTACTATTCACAGATTTGGATTTCTGAATTTATATTATTTTCTCTTTTGGGTTCTCGGACTTCTATTATCAGGAACTTCTAATGATATTACTGAACACATTTTTATATTGATTCCAAAACAAATAACAGGAAATATTATTCGCATTATATTTTGCAGCAAAATAGCAAAGAAATTCTTAGATTTTTGTCCTAAAGAACAAAAGTCTTTCTTACAAGGGGGGGGGGGTCAAATATTATCCACAAAATTCTCTTAAGAGTAAAAGTATGAAAGAAGGAGCTAAAATATAAGAGTTATTTCCTTCCGCGGGCGTTGAAGGAGATGCTTTTGTTAGGGTTGAAGTGGCGCTTCCGCAAACATCAAAGGAGATGCTTTCGTCAAGGTTGAAGGGATGCTTCCATAAGAATAAAAGAAGATGCTTCCATAAGCATCAAAGGAGATGCTTCCGTAAGAGTCAATTCTTCTACTGAAGACATCCCTTCTGCAAGTGCTGAAACATTCCCTTTCATGAGTGTTGCCAAAGTCTTCCCTGTAGCAATCGTTCAACCTTCGAAACATGCATCCTTCCACAAGCAAGTATCGTCTTTCTATCAGACTCCTTATAACCCACCGTAATTCTTCAAAGAATACTCCACCTGTGGCAGCTCCATAGGTAAACAATAACGAAGGGATTTAATGTACCTTTAGCAGCATAGTGCCACATCAGTTCCCCTTCGCTTCCTAAAAGAGTTCTTTTCAGTGGCATCGAAAGCGCCCGGCTCATATATAAAAGCGGCATTAAATGAGTGCCTAGCCAATATCCTTAAAGACATTGCTTCCGACAGTGATGAAAGCATCCATTTAAGTATAGCGTAAGCATTATAAAAGAAGAATAAAGATGCTTCAACTCCAACATAAACAGAACGAGAGGATTGCCGCCAACAAGTGACGGAGGCAGAGCTAGAAGAATGGAAAAATGCAATAAAGACATTTCTTCCGACGATAGCGGAAGGATGGTGGAGGAAGGACTTGGACCCACATCTGTAAATAAGACCCTAGAGGTCATATTTTAGGAGGGTTGTTTTCCATTCCATTCTTCTTTTTTAATCTCATACTCTGGTAACTCTAAATGGATTTGGGGACAAATCCTACCAACTTGTAACCACTTAATAAAACCAAGGATACAAGCTTGATCATTTATGATCTCCTCACTTATGCTTCTTTGAATGTTGTGGCAATGGAAGAATATATATATATAAGTGTATATATATACACGAATATTGACTTCGAGCATAAGAACGATCCGGCCATTAGCATGCCTAATGACCATTGCACAAGACTTGTGCTTATCTTCTTAACTCTCTATGAACATAGATTGGTCATAGGATCCATTTGGATGTTGGAGCCTTAAGGTGATCTATACCCACATGAACACCCTTCGGCCTTTATTTCATGTGGTTATAAGGACAAAGCTCCCTTATGTCCTATGAATTTAAGGAGGCTGATCTACAAGGGAGCCTATGACACCACAAATCCACTCTTTAACAATTTAATCACACATTGGATCCCAAATGATAAATTGGCCCTTCATACATGATCAAATCAATTAAGGGTTAACTTATCACAAATAGCATCTGGGGTTTTATCATATTTTGGTTTAACAAGTTACACGCAAAAGAGATGTATCCTTTAAACAAGAGATTTTTGTATGACCGATGTTTTAGAAACTACGTATATGTTTTTTATTGTTAAACGACATTTTCATTGATCTAAAAGCAATTTTTTATTATTGAATCTTGTTTGAAAAGAAAATTGATTTTGTTTCTAAGGAAGGTACTTTCTAATAGAGTAACATGCCCATTTCTAACATGATTTAGAAGGCTGCTTAAAACGATGTTTTATTATATTTGGTTGGAATAAACGACGTTTTATTGTATTTGGTTGGAATATATATATATATAGTTTTATTTATGGAAAAAATAATACTTTCGTTTGAACCATATATTTATATGATTTAGAATAATGATTAAATCAATGTTGTATTTTTGAGACTATTAGTGAAAGCATCTTATCTAATTTTAAAGGTCGTAATATATTTTTAAATGTAAAAATATAAATAGTTATTAAGTATAATTTAATAAATTATAACGTGGTTTTGAGTGGACTGTATTGTTTTGAGTAAATGAAAATATAATTAATTTTATGAAGTATATAAGAAAAATTATTATTACCGTTTGATTAATAAGATATAGATATTTTAGGAATGATTATAATAATAGAAAAGGTGTATTTTCAAAAATAATTTAGGATAATTTATTATTATTTTGAGATCAATAGCATTAAAAATAGTTTTAGATTTAAAGTGAAATATTATCTTTTGAGTTAAATAGCAATAAGTTGACTATGGAAGATAATAAAGTTGTTTTGAGTAAATTATTATTTTTGATGTAAAGTAATAATATTATGGTTTTTGAATGTGATTTTACATAAATTACTACTTTCATAAAACGATGATATATAAGATTATTGCGAATTTTTGAAGTATATTATCGTTATTAAGAAATTATTGTTTTGAATTAAAACAAATAAATGTGTTTTTATAGTAAACATTAAAATAATGATTTATACTTAAGAGGGAATGATGGGTATAAATATATTATTTTTGATTGTTGTAAAATATGTGATTAATTATTGGTTGAAATTATATTGTACGATTGTACGTTTTTTGTGTAAAGGTGAATCACTTGGGATGACTTATGCGATATTATACCAATACTACTACACAGATTTTGTGTAGTTAACTATGGTTTTATTGTGTAGATGACATCAATGTTGTATTACTAATATGGGGTAGTTAATATGCATTTAATGAATTTGATGTTTTTGTTACTAATAGGGAGTAATTAGTACACGTTTGATTTATTTGATGTTTGGGGTTGGCATTGTGTGTTGTTAATTGTGATGTTTGATAGCCATGTGTCGATTATTGTTATTGTTACCCAATGTTTATAATGGTTGATTATGGTGGATAGTAGAAGTGATGTTTTTTGCTTGTATTAGTTTCATGGTTGATATGATTGTGCAATATTATGTGCTACCAAGTATTTGATGCAGGAGAAGTGCGAGAAATAGAATTATGTGGGTTTCATTTTTAAAGGGTTCTTTGGCAGTTTTTTCTTAAAAATAGCTACTAGAAATCCCGTAGGTTGGGCTGGATTTTATAGAAATTGGCACAGTCCAAACATAGTCAAATATTTACCTTTTGTTTTCAGGCTTATAGGTGATAGCAAAGGAAAGGAAAGGAGTTTGGTTGGATGCCATGCTTATAAGTTGTTTACTTAAACTATTCCCCTGGATTATTATTGTATTAATCTACAGATTTAATAATGATTGATGTGTGGAAAAATAAAAATGTTTCATTTATTGTATTAGGCCTTTTGTATTTTATTTAGATATATATATACACACATGTATTCATTGCCGAGATATGTATATTTTTATTTAAATTCCACTATGAGATTTTTCCTTTTTGTTTATTTTTTATTTATATATCTGTCTCGCTGTTTCAATATCTGAGATTAGAGCACAATGTATATTGACGGCATTTGTCACTAAATTTAAATGTTAGAAATGGTAGGGCATTACAAAAGTTCTATCTAGTAGGTTAGGTTTCAACCCTAGTTTATCTACAGGATACTAGAGGTAAAGGAATGTGTTTCACTGGTATCAAATAAAACATGAACATTACATCATAAATAGAAGCATACCTTGGATAATAATGTCTTTCCCCTTTTCCATCACCGATACAATGCTTGATGAAATCAAAATATCATTAAGATTATTGTCTTAACCACTTTTTTCTCCTTTAAAGGCTTCGGCGAAACCTTCTTGATATGCCAAAACTTGTTGCAATTATAACACTTCTTTTAATCATTCTTGTACTCCCTTCTCAAATGACCCTTATCCCTGAAAGTATAACAAATAGGCTCCCACTTGCCCTTTTTCTGAAGACCTTTGCTCTAGGGTAGCTTCTTACCTTTATTGGTGTTTCACTTCCTTTTGCTACCGCCACTCACTTGCTGCTTTGGCTCCTCCTCTGAAATAGACATCTCATCCTGCTTCAAATCAGCAAACTTCCTAATCAACATCGACTTTTGAGCAGTCACTATGAACTTCTCACCAAATCAGACCTTAAACTGATCCTAAGTAAACTAGTCCTCGGTAATTGTATCTTAAGGGCATTCCACCAATCCCTGGCCCTTCCTTAAAGTTTCCTAGAAATCAAATTCATCTTCGTTCAGCTCAAGATCATCAAATATGCATAGGTATTAAGCCAATCCTTCACTTCAATAACTGCTTCCATTTTAAGAAATGGTTTTCCTCCGAGGCTAGCAAATTCCTTATTCAACTTAGCGAAATTAGCCATTAGTGCTTGCACTAGAGCAGGACCTCCAACAACAGCTGGAAAACTTCCCTGGCCATTCTACATCATGTTCATCATCATATTATTGAACATAGCATGCATATCGAGGTTCATGGCTGCCCCGATGCCTGCTCCTTGCTCAAACCATAGAGTGAGTTCCATATCACATTCTTTGTTTATCCACTCATTCTTACAATCTGTAGTAAGAATGATTAGTCTCTCACAAAAGAAAGCAGCATAAGTGATACTCATGTGCATAATGCAACTTATACTGCATATATTATTATATAGTTTTGAAAACCAAAATATATAATAAGTACGCTCTCTCATGAAGCACTTGATCTGTTCTAAGGTGATAACTCCTCCATATCTCCATTGGATTGCATATCAACTTAGGTCATATCTTAACCCAAGCTCTAGTACTAAATTTTGTGGCCATCCCACACCATCGATACTCGAGTACTTCGTATAGTGCATTGTAATGGTAACCTACCAATGTAGAGTTGTAGTCAAAGTGAAATAAAGGCAATCTAAAGGAAACCTATTGTATATCCTATAGCGCATATGATAAAATATAATAATCAACATAATTATAAAAAAGGCGATATAGTAGTATAACTAAATGAACTAGAGTATATCAAAGTGCATTGGTTCATCACAGTTACAAAAAATGCAATAGCAGAGTTTAAACATCAAATAATAAACTCCAAAATAACTACCTTTAAATAATAGTCAAGTGCTGAACAGCTCTACAACACTATATAATAGAATATATAGCAAAATAGCTCAAAAGTAGATATATGAAAGCACTAGCCACATGCTCATCCTACACACAGCTCTATGCATTATTTTGTACCTAAAGGAACCGAGCCTATTGGATGTGGGTAAAATAGGTGGATTTCAATTTTTTTACCTATTTAGATCTTTATTGGGCCTATGAAGTCTAAATGGGTTTAAAAGATCTGATCTAATTACTTTAAATAAAATCTATTTTTTATTTTGTTAATCAATGAATTCAATTATTTGGTATTTTATATATTATATAAGTATATCATAATATACTCATGTGTGTGTGTATTGCATCTGCAACATATAATATAGCGTGCATAATTAATGTATATTTATGCATCTGTTGTCTCAAAAATATTATCTAAATATGTATGCATTTATTTATATATGTTAAAATACAAAATTGAAAGCAAGGGTTGGTTTTAAATAGAATGAGATTAAGAAACAAACTCTCCTTAATTTACTCCTTCCTTTATTACTATTTACTAGATCCAGATCTAGTAATTCAAATGTCTCTTTAACTATTTATAACAAATAAATTTTTGTATATGTATATATAAAGTTTTCAGCCAAACTTTTTGCTTTTAATCAAAAATGTCAAAACTTTAGACTTAGAATTCCATATCAATAAAATCTAACTTTGATTTGGTAAATAATTTATAAGAAAAACTTTCTTAATTAACTTCTTCATTCATTTCCATTTATTATATCCAAATTAAAAATTCAAATACTTGTAATTAATACTTTATATAAACATTTGGTAAAATATCATTTCGAATGATGAATGATTTTTAGACATTAAATTCAAAACATATGAATCAAAATAAAAAATAATGTTTTTACAAAATCAAAGTTCTATAATTCAATATTACTTAATGAATAAAACACATCAATTTAGTCATAGATAATTAGGTGAGACAACCTATGTGAACATGAAATCGTTCTATAAATCATCTAACAAATGATATATGTGAATCAAAATACAAACAAGAGATATACCTCTAAGATGTCTCCATTGATCACACCTTTGAATGGTAGATCATCCTAGGTCCAATCTAAAATGTCTTGCCTATTGTAACATCTTGATACAAGACTTCTCTTTAGATCTTAAATAGATCAACACCCAGCTCTGCAAAAGAAGGATGAACAAATTAATTTTATTTTATTTGACGTTTCCATTTTATTTGGAGTTGATAAAATTTTGGAAACGTCTTATTTGAGTTTCAGCCATGGAAGGTTAGGAAGAGAGAAAAGAAAATTGAATGAAACAAAAAATAAGTTCTGGAAAGAAAATGAATGGGAGGATTTGTTTAATGAGAGAATATAAACAATTCTTATTCTCTCTTTAAAACTTCCACTTTTAATTCTCAATCAATTTTCAATCAAATCTTCATTCATATCTTTTCCTCTCACTTTAGCATAGCAAGCCACATCATTCCATCACATGGATAATTATTTTTAGAAGCTTTTTAAGCAATTAACTATACATAAAACCCATTAAAATATATAACGATATCGTATATCAATGCATGCATATATAACTTCTATATATGCATCCAAGTAATTACTAACAACACAAAACATAAAATAAATTAAATAGTAATTAGTATTTTTCAAATATTAATTAATTTAATTAATTTACAATACTTTATAAATTAGTTAAACGGTGTGCTTTTTGAAGAATTTACAAATATGGTTGTATGACTTAGAGGTGTGAATTAAGTCAGCAATTTATATTGAACAATTCAGATATTAATGTTCACATGTCACCATAGCTAGTGGTATAGTAGTTTGGCCAAATTCATAACCTACAGACTTTTTGGTCAAATCACATTTTATAATTTCTTAAGCGGTACCAAATTGTAATTATTATGTACACCAATTCTCTTCGGCTATAGTATATCACATTAGGACTTATCTCCAAAATTCCAATTTCATCCATGTTTAACTTGGTTAGTCCATAAACAAAGTCTTCGGTACAATAATGAAATTTATTAGCCATACTCTGGGGAGAAATTTTGTTTGAGTTGACTATAGTTGACCATGATACTAATCTCGAACAACCGAGGAGATAAATTTTATGTTGAATAGTGTTTCTCTTCCAATGTTTCAAACTCGGACCGAACTATAGTCATTCGATGGATGACATGACATGATTTAACTATAATCAGAGTGAAGTATCCATATTAATGTTCAATATTATTCTCAAGTTGAGAGAATCATGGAATATCGTCTCTTCTAGATTTCCTGTTTGACCTTAGTTATTATTAACCAATAGGAAAATCTAGAATGTGTCGTTCCAAGTTATCTAATAATTATCAATATGTAACCCATTGGTGCCCGAAGTGGCCATGTGTAATAAACTGCCCAACAGTTGGAGAGCATTACATACTTTGGTCTTGACGGATGTATTGGTATCCTTTCTCGAAACATCATGTCATGACCAACCTTTTCGACCCTCGAAAGTCGGCACCTAATACAACCAAAGTATTACAATGCCGAATATTCAAGTGTTGGTAAAGCAAATTGTTAGGGTAAAATAAAGGAAAAGGAATAGGGAAATATAATCTCATAGTGGAACGACAACATATAATGTAACAATGACAGTAAAAGCTGTCACTTCAAGATCCAAGGTATATCAGAGTTAAAAACAAACCCCATCAACCTGGCCAGTTATAACTTTCTGACCTTACAATTGTTGATGGGTATATATAATAATACAGTAGAAAATAGAAATACTACGGTAGGTGAACATCCAGCTTTACTCTAGTGTCCAACCAATGACAACTTCGAAAAATACTCGGTCTGACTTGAGCATTGTAATAAAATAACACCTGGATCAATTTGAAAAACCAGCATGAGAAAACTCAAGAAATATGGTGAACGTATAATAATTCTATGAGACCATGCTGCTAAAATACGGATGAGTTTTGCCTTACAAGAACAACATCCATATATGAAAGAATGGAAAAAATACCAAACTTGAAAGAATGGGCATAGACAACATCAAAATCCAAACTTAAAGAATGGATATAAATAATTAAACATCACGAAGAGTGCAAGACACTTCCTGATGCAATTAAGAATAATCAATTCAAAAGTTTGAACCAAAAAAAAGGAAAAGGAAATTCTCCAACAATGACTAGGAGGGTGCATCCCCCTTACCGACAACATACCTCTAGAAAATATATGCTTGAGAAATACGATGGCTCTCAGACACGTCCAAGCCAGACCCCGCCAACCTTACCGAGAATCTGAGTATTTCATATCTCTGCGCGCATACCACCAAATCTAGAGTAGATGTAAAGATACCCTAATGGGAGCAACCCTACATAGCTTGGCTTCCACTCGTGCTTTGATTTTAGTTGTTTCTGACAAAGAATATCAACGCTCAAATGAGCAACAAATCATTTTAGATTGACGATACATAGAGAAGATAGTAGAATAGATGGTCAATAAATCAACTATCGAGAATAGCAAAATGATCGTATAT
The DNA here is from genome assembly GCA_030737815.1 of Allium fistulosum. Lineage (NCBI taxonomy): Eukaryota > Viridiplantae > Streptophyta > Magnoliopsida > Asparagales > Amaryllidaceae > Allium > Allium fistulosum. The sequence goes on from CM060908.1 coordinate 600,134,154, forward strand.
ATGCAACACAATAATATAAGTAAATCAATTGGCGAGAAACCCCTTAGGGTCTCTCTGTAAAAGTCCCTTGTAGTTCAAACATATGTATGTGTATTTCGAAGTGTTCCGTAGCGACTTATTCGCTATGTACACTTTGACTTCCTCTTGCTTTTGTTTCGTGCAACACTGTGGTTATTTATACCATCTTCTTTCAAACTTGAATCAAATCCAAATAAACAATCAAACAATAATATATAAACTATCACTAAACATTCAATAATAATCTATAGCAATACATATATCATATGATCTATTTAGAAGTGAGTAAACTTACCAAAATTCCAACGGATGCTTAAGCATTCCAGTTTGATCTAGCTCAAAATTCCACTAGTTCCAAATTTAATGAATCCAACTCCAGCGTGTAGATAACATCAATACAAGTCCAACACAAAAGACTACGTCTAAATCCGACCTTGTATGTGCAAGATATCGATTTTATAAGATTTTGGAATTATTAAAATCAATTTAATCAACTAATTACTCAATTAGTTTTAATTACCAATTTAAAACCCTTCATCCCCAAAAATTAAAATTGCCACATGTGCATGAATGAATGATGCCCAATTTTCTATGCAGGAATCGTAGCGATATGGAGCTATGCTCCACCGTTCGATGAACGGTCTTTGCGAATGCTCCTTTCTTCCCGAACTCGACGTGGCGACACCAAAAAGTTGAAGCTCGGCCTCATCACCGATGAATTCACCTGCTGCCTATTCACATTAAAACTTAGAAACGTGAATTGCTCCAGACAATTGGAATTCCTCCATTCGACACCAAACGTCTGCTCTTCGAACAAAATTTGCAATGGTATCTTTCGTTCGACCCACCGTGGCTTCAAACTCCGACGCTGCGCACGATTTTGAGCATATAGGTTTGAAGATCTAGTCAAGACAAACTAAAAGGATCCAGTTTCATGATTTTTTAGTGTGACAACCCGACTTTCATCGACCAGAAAGTCGCATCATCTTGAAGAAAGAAAGGGATAGAAAAGAGAAAAGAAGAGAAGAAAGAAAGAACAACAATAGAATCTCAACAGCGGAACGAATAAATTATATTAATAACATAAGATATTACATAGTATACAACAACTATCAGAGTTACACAACTTATACAACACATACTAGGCAGTTATAAACACCTGCCTAGTTATTACAACTCAATACAATACAGAGATCAACACAGCGGAACTACAATATATATATCTACAACGCTGAAGCCTCCTGCTCCATTGCTCCTCCATAATTCGTCAAAGCTAACCTGAATCCCTTGGCTACTCGTAAAAATTTGAGTACCCAAGAGTTTATAAAACAGAAATTAAACACTTGGGTCAGACATGGGTCTGGTGTGAGTAACAGGTTAAAGTTGCTTAACTTCGAAAACCATTTGGAAAGAAAAGGGTATCTCGTAAGACTTCCCGCACATAAACACGGAAAAGTTTTTACCTTACGACAACCAAAACATTTGATAGGAAATCCAGTTATATTATAATAGGTCTAGGGTTTTCAAATAAATATGAAACAATTGAAATTGTTACATTATTAAATTCCAGCATACTAGCCACAAAGTGGGTTATACAATCAAGTCCGTTATCACTTATTGGAAATTGGATTCCATACAATGGCAGGGCTACCGGGGTACCGTCCGTCACAGTACGTGGCCTAGATCACCGTACCGAGGATTACTCCCAATCCCCTGCAACACAAAGCCGGAACCATCCCTTACTGGATAATTCCGAACAAGACAACCCCGCAGTTGTTTGCAACCAACTGCCCACTAAGCCGAATAAAAAGAAGGGACTTCTAGACAGGGATATATCTCGCTCTCAGTGGGCGCTACCCACGAAGCCTTGCTGCACCTCCCCTGTTTTAGCCATTCCCGGTTGATGAGACTTGAGGCTATGATTACCTTTAATCAGAACACATCACTTAGAATGCTCATCGTCCACCTAACGATGTGCTGAAAGCATTCAATCCATACAAGTTCGTTGCGGGTTCGAACGAAACCGAAGGCATTATCTCGTTACACTCATTTTGGAATCACCCTCAGAGTTAACGACAATAACCCTTGCACTCTGAATCTTCACCTTCACTTGAGATTCACGACCTATCGTTAATTTGGATCGATGTGGTATTCGGATATCCAAATCTGGAAACCCGATCTCGGTCTCATCGAAATCCAAAACGTATCTTTTAAGGCCAAGTTGTTTTAAAGTTAAAACAATTCAATTCTATTATCTATATACACACAGATAGATAATTCACAATATAACAACAGATAATCATATTATCATCATACACAGATAATTCATATCATCATCACTATGTAACCAAACATACATATCACACAGTATCAATTATCTCCTATCTGAGATCTCAAACCATTCAAGGTAAACAATATCATACATCCATACATAAGAAATGATCTATTAATCATACTAAAATTAATTTAAAATGAATTAAATTAATTACTTCATCTCTAATTAATTTAAAGTAAATTAAATTAATTACTTCCATCATTATAAATCTTTCTTAAATCACTATTAATTAATTATCAATCAATTAATCAATCATCATCCAATTATTTATTTTTAATTAATCATTTTTGATTAATTTACATTTAATTACATTCAAGTAATTAGCATTAAATTAATTTCCCAAATTAATTATTCTTACCTACTTATAGTAATTAACCTTTAATTACTTCATTTATTAATTAACTATAATTAATTACATTACTCCTTAATTATTTACATTAATTAATCACTCCATTTATTAATTATTCCCTAATTAATCAATTCTTAATTACATCATTAATTATATTAATTAATGATCCTTAATTACATTTTAATTAATTACTCTATTTAAATTAATTACAGTAAGTAATTATCTTTAATTAAATCATAATTATTAATCACTCTTGATTAATCCCATTCAGTAATTAACTACCCTTTTTTTTAAATAAATTAATTATTCCTTAATTAATTTCTTAATTAATCCCTTGATTAATTCCATTAAGTAATTAACTACCCTTAATTACTCTATTAATTATGTCCAATAATTATCCATTAATTACTTTCCTAAGTAATTATACTTCATTAAATTACATTAAGTAATTATACTTCACAAATCATTAAGTATTTATACTTAATTAAACAATTCCACAAATGATTAACCTTAATTAATTAATCTATTTAATTATCAAAATTAATCACATTAATTAATTACTTATTAAACCCAAGTTAATGATCTACATTAACTATTAACTATTCTTTAATTATTTTTCTTAAATAATTAAACTTTAATTTAACATTATTAATTACAAATTAATTAATTCTAATTACCAATAAATTAATCTCTAATTACTTAATTAACTAAGTACCTAACAATAACTTAATTAATCCTTAATTACTTGATTAATTTATTCTAACCATTAATTAATAATCTTAACTTATCAAATCTTATCTAATTAATGGTCCTTGGTTTCTAATTAATTAACCTTTAATTAATTTAATTTAAATCTTAATTAATCAATTTAAACCCTTAGTTACTAAATTTATTAACCCAAATCGTAATTAATTAAATAAATAAATTATCCATTTTAATTAACTTGATAATCCAAATCATTTAATCTCATTTACTTAAAGATAAAAACATTTCTTATTAATGATCAAATTATCATTATCAAAAGTATTTAAAAACAATTTACTTTAAACTTTTCTTTCATATTTCATTTTAAATTTAAGATTTAAAAATGAATACAAATTGACTTTAAACAAAGTTTTAAAAATAATTCAAATAACTTTAATTCACATGTTAAAGAAATATTCATTTTTTTAAAAGAAGTTTAAAAGAAATTTAAAACCAAATTTATGTTTAAATTCAAACCATAGTTACACTTTAATATTCAAATTGTTTAAAACATTTTAAATTTAAAAACTTCTTTTTATTTCAAAATTTGAAATGCATCTTAACTTTGATTCCAGATTAATCTTTAGATTTAGAAACCTATTTACAATTTAAAACTTCATTTTTAAAATTCAAACCACTTAACCCTTTTTAAAGTAGTTAAATCAATTCAAATTTTAAAAACTTTATCTTATTTGAAAACTGAGATTTAAACTTAAACTCCAGATTAAAAAAAACTAGATTTAAAACTTATTTAAAACTTTACTTTTCATTTAAACTCAGCTTTTAAATTTTATTTTAAAATTTAAAAACAGAACAACAGGTTTCTGTTAAAACCTGTTACAAATAATTAACCCGAGCACTACCTATAATTACTTCAAGAATTCAACCCAAAATCACGAGTACAGCTTCGAGTTGCCCCCTTCTTCCCCAAAACATAACAGCCCTACCCAGACGTGCACGTGCACGTGCACATGCACCAACCCACGGCGACGTTCCGACCATCATCGCTATCGTCAACAAATCGACGTTGACTTCCTTCTTCGATCTCGATCACCCCAACTTTAAATCGACCTCGAAATCAAAATCGTACTCGAGCACACCCAACCTGGAACGAACCCAGTCACCAAAACTTCCACGAATCGCCAAACTCCGACCACCGGAGTGTCAACACCTTCGTCCAAGCCTTCGTCAACGCCCCTCTTCCATCTTCGAGAATATAGTGGAACTCGATCCACTAGGATAGCCGCGAAGATCAAATTTCCGATCAACTTAAAAACTAGGGTTAAAAACAATATCGAACTCCTACCATTGCCACAGTGAACTGCCACCACTTCTGATGTTTTTACCGACCTCACCCATCATCTTTCCACTTCCAGAAGAAACCCCGACTTCCCAAACCCTTGAGATCATCAGAAATCACCTAAAACTCACATGCAGATCAAACTCGAACTGCTCACTCAACCCAATACTAAAAATTGTGATTTTATTTTTAGAAATCTTGATTATGGTTAAGGGTTCAGATTATATCCCTAAATCAATGAATTAAGATGTTGAAATTTTAACAAAACTCCAACTTGTACTGTTCTACTTGATTTCACAGAGCCATTTCAAATTTAATTTACTTAAATAAAATTTTAAACTTTAATCTATCATTAAACAAACAAATTTTATTTGAATTCTAAGACTTAACAGAGATTGGTTAAAGAGATAATGGATTTTGACCAAAATCTTAGTTTTAAAACTAAGAACATAGAAGTTCAGACATGCATACATCATATATCATAAATTCAACAATATAAATACACAAACACTTCACAATACAATATTAATCACAGCAATAACATGCAACCAAAAGTATACTTAAGTTTGAAAGTGAAGTTACTCACCAATTTTAAGAACAGAGCCTTTGATTTTTGAAAACAGCACTTGAATCTTTAAAAATTGAGTTGCTGGCATTTGTCTTTTGCTTATGAAAACTTGAGTTGCTTCTTTATTTTTGATTTAAAACTGCATGCTTTTGAATTTGCTTTTGATTCCAGATTTGCTTGCTTATCTCAGGTTTGAAGAATGATGTCCAGACTTATTTCCAGGTTTAAGAAATGAGTTCAGGCTTTGATTTTGATCTTGGAAAATGATTTACAGGTTTTGATTTGAATTTGATTCCTGGTTTTGAGGAGTGTTACTCACTGATTTTGTTTTTGAGAAATTTATTTTCAGCTGAAGTTTTTCTTTAGTTTTGAATTTAAGAGAATAGAAAAAAAATGAAGAGAATGAAGTATATGTTTATATAAGCTGAATTTATTTAAAAATAAAAATAAAAGAAAAACAAAATTAAATGACACTTGTCCTATATCATATTTAACTAACTAACACTTGTAATAATGAGGCCTTAAAATAATAACACATGTCTTTTTAGGTTAATTAGTATTTATTTTAAATGTTAATAAAGGTTAGTGTAAACTTATGCTTAATTAACTAGTTTATAAATACTTATATATATATAATTTTTAAAAGAAATAAAACCAATTAAATTTATAAATAAATGTTTATGCAAATATAAAAATCCAAAACAAATTAAATATCTATTCTTTTAAAATCCAAAACTTTAAATTCAAATTTAAAACATATTCTAAAATCCAATTTTAAAATCAAGTTATATATATGCATATATAACACCCATTTAAATTTAAAATAACAATTCTATTTCCATAAAATCTATTTATGTTTATAAAAACAAAGTATTATAATTATTATTTGAAAATATCAAATTTAACTATTTTAAATAATTTATAAAAGAGATTATAAATTACTTCTATTATTAAATGAATTAATACCATATGTAAATTGTATTTAAACTTATATTTTTAAATCATATATATCAAGTAATATTTAAAAAGAAATAAAAAAAACCTTTTATTTAAATTTAAACTTAAGCAAAAAATATATTTTTAAACAATTAACATTTATCTTATGTATTTTAAAACCATATAGTTATTTATTAAATAACTTTGAAAATCTTAATATTAAATTAATCATGATTTCCCAACTACCAAATATGTATATTTATATTAGAAAACAAGATTTATTTATTTATTAAATTTCAAACCAAAGCTTATCTATTTACAATATATACAAACATATATATACATTATAAATAGAAATCATTTTATTAACTTTTAAAAGATAAAATTCACCAATTAAATATTTATTTAATTAGATTATTAAATTAATTCAAATTTATTAACAAAGATTATCAATTCAATTTAATTTTAAATACAGATTATTAAATTGATATTGTCCAAAATTCCGGGATATCACATTCCTTCCCCCTTAAAATAATTTCATCCTCGAAATTTAAAACAAAGGTAATTTAATAATCTCATTAAAGATTTTAGTTTTAAACCACAAGCATATATTATCAATCATATGCTAACAACCATAGTAAACAAATTCACACAAGCAAACAAATTTAACTATCCAGACAAAATTCTGGATAGAATTTCCTAGAGTTTCCTAGATATAAATACCGGGATACTCGCTCAACAGAACCCAAACAATCAATACTACTAAACTACAGAGCTAACTTCCGAGTCTTATCCAATCTTATAGCTCATTTAACCGAAGAAAATTTATCCAAAATCAAATCTCCGTCTTCGAAATCCAAATTCCTTCGTCTCTTATCCACAAAATCTCTTCGGACGATCCTGGGCTACCTACATCCTTCTTGATCCGCTCAACCTTTGCTGATGCAAACTGGACCAAACAACTCATCATAATGATCTTCTCAAAAACAACCAAACCCAGAACACCAACTCTACTCACAAACATCAGAAGACTGAACTAACTTCTCCTATCTAGAGATGCACTCCCAAACTGCTTCCGCTGCACCACTCTGATCTGAAGTAGATAAGAATGCTGATGGAGAACACGAGCACAACTGGACAACACATCCCAGAAATATGGTTCAACAGATCCATAAAGAAAACTCAGAATTTCCATCAAAACTTGAGCTGCTTCACCAAACTCTATCTCTAGATGCAGACAAACTTCTGTCTTCCCTGAAGACATCCAGAAAAATCTCTGATAACCCAAGAGAACACTTCAGCATTCGCAAGTCACTTTTGCGATCAACCTGGCCTATTTCCAAAGAAAACTGTTCTCTCTTTACCAATCAGAACAGCTTACACTTATCTATCCAATCCATCGAAGAAATGGATCCACTCTGCTGCTTCTGAACTCCACCACCAGAATACTGCTTAGCCAAAAATCTCCTTGTCGGCACACATAACACTCCCGAGCTGCACTGCTGACACTGATGCCAAGGACTTCCTAATCCAAAGCTCTTTGAGAAACTCGAACCTCGAACCAAACAGAAACACCATGCTGAACTCAGCCACAACACCGAAGCAGACACACTCCTTAAACTTGTTCCAAAGAAAACATCTTCAGAAACATCCATAGTCAATGCGTCTCATTACACAGCTACTTCTTCCAGCAGTTACCAAGATACCATCACTCGCTTCTGCTCATCCAACTTCAAAGATAAACTCCGAACTTTTACAGTTCCCTTCGGAGATCGGTGAAATCCTTCACCACAGCAAAGCTTACTCGAGACGGTATTAGGCCTACAGTCTCGACCGATACACTTCCAACCTCAAACATTCAAACTCTAACCATTGGTAGTCGTGTTACACACACCACTACCCTATCTACCTTTATAACTTATATTGGAAAACCCGAACAGGTTACCCAACAAATAGGTAGAATTAAATATATATATATATATATATATATATATCCAAATTACAAATATGCTCTCTCAAGAAAGAAATCACTCCAAAGCCTAGGTATTCACTCAACCTAGCGCTCTGATACCAACTGTGACGACCCGACTTTCATCGACCAGAAAGTCGCATCATCTTGAAGAAAGAAAGGGATAGAAAAGAGAAAAGAAGAGAAGAAAGAAAGAACAACAACAAAATCTCAACAGAGGAACGAATAAATTATATTAATAACATAAGATATTACATAGTATACAACAACTATCAGAGTTACACAACTTATACAACACATACTAGACAGTTATAAACACCTGCCTAGTTATTACAACTCAATACAATACAGAGATCAACACAGCGGAACTACAATATATATATACAACGCTGAAGCCTCCTACTCCATTGCTCCGCCATAATTCGTCAAAGCTAACCTGAATCCCTTGGCTACTCGTAAAAATTTGAGTACCCAAGAGTTTATAAAATAGAAAATAAATAAACACTTGGGTCAGACATGGGTCTGGTGTGAGTAACAGGTTAAAGTTGCTTAACTTCGAAAACCATTTGGAAAGAAAAGGGTATCTCGTAAGACTTCCCGCACATAAACACGAAAAAGTTTTTACCTTACGATAACCAAAACATTTGATAGGAAATCCAGTTATATTATAATAGGTCTAGGGTTTTCAAATAAATATGAAACAGCTGAAATTGTTACATTATTAAATTCCAGCATACTAGCCACAAAGTGGGTTATACAATCAAGTCCGTTATCACTTATTGGAAATTGGATTCCATACAATGGCAGGGCTACCGGGGTACCACCCGTCACAGTACGTGGCCTAGATCACCGTACCGAGGATTACTCCCAATCCCCTGCAACACAAAGCTGGAACCATCCCTTACTGGATAATTCCGAACAAGACAACCCCGCAGTTGTTTGCAACCAACTGCCCACTAAGCCGAATAAAAAGAAGGGACTTCTAGACATGGATATATCTCGCTCTCAGTGGGCGCTACCCACGAAGCCTTGCTGCACCTCCCCTGTTTTAGCCATTCCCGGTTGATGAGACTTGAGGCTACGATTACCTTTAATCAGAACACATCACTTAGAATGCTCATCGTCCACCTGACGATGTGCTGAAAGCATTCAATCCATACAAGTTCGTTGCGGGTTCGAACGAAACCGAAGGCATTATCTCGTTACACTCATTTTGGAATCACCCTCAGAGTTAATGACAATAACCCTTGCACTCTGAATCTTCACCTTCACTTGAGATTCACGACCTATCGTTAATTTGGATCGATGTGGTATTCGGATATCCAAATCTGGAAACCCGATCTCGGTCTCATCGAAATCCAAAACGTATCTTTTAAGGCCAAGTTGTTTTAAAGTTAAAACAATTCAATTCTATTATCTATATACACACAGATAGATAATTCACAATATAACAACAGATAATCATATTATCATCATACACAGATAATTCATATCATCATCACTATGTAACCAAACATACATATCACACAGTATCAATTATCTCCTATCTGAGATCTCAAACCATTCAAGGTAAACAATATCATACATCCATACATAAGAAATGATCTATTAATCATACTAAAATTAATTTAAAATGAATTAAATTAATTACTTCATCTCTAATTAATTTAAAGTAAATTAAATTAATTACTTCCATCATTATAAATCTTTCTTAAATCACTATTAATTAATTATCAATCAATTAATCAATCATCATCCAATTATTTATTTTTAATTAATCATTTTTGATTAATTTACATTTAATTACATTCAAGTAATTAACATTAAATTAATTTCCCAAATTAATTATTCTTACCTACTTATAGTAATTAACCTTTAATTACTTCATTTATTAATTAACTATAATTAATTACATTACTCCTTAATTATTTACATTAATTAATCACTCCATTTATTAATTATCCCCTAATTAATCAATTCTTAATTACATCATTAATTATATTAATTAATGATCCTTAATTACATTTTAATTAATTACTCTATTTAAATTAATTACAGTAAGTAATTATCTTTAATTAAATCATAATTATTAATCACTCTTGATTAATCCCATTCAGTAATTAACTACCCTTTTTTTTAAATAAATTAATTATTCCTTAATTAATTTCTTAATTAATCCCTTGATTAATTCCATTAAGTAATTAACTACCCTTAATTACTCTATTAATTATGTCCAATAATTATCCATTAATTACTTTCCTAAGTAATTATACTTCATTAAATTACATTAAGTAATTATACTTCACAAATCATTAAGTATTTATACTTAATTAAACAATTCCACAAATGATTAACCTTAATTAATTAATCTATTTAATTATCAAAATTAATCACATTAATTAATTACTTATTAAACCCAAGTTAATGATCTACATTAACTATTAACTATTCTTTAATTATTTTTCTTAAATAATTAAACTTTAATTTAACATTATTAATTACAAATTAATTAATTCTAATTACCAATAAATTAATCTCTAATTACTTAATTAACTAAGTACCTAACAATAACTTAATTAATCCTTAATTACTTGATTAATTTATTCCTAACCATTAATTAATAATCTTAACTTATCAAATCTTATCTAATTAATGGTCCTTGGTTTCTAATTAATTAACCTTTAATTAATTTAATTTAAATCTTAATTAATCAATTTAAACCCTTAGTTACTAAATTTATTAACCCAAATCGTAATTAATTAAATAAATAAATTATCCATTTTAATTAACTTGATAATCTAAATCATTTAATCTCATTTACTTAAAGATAAAAACATTTCTTATTAATGATCAAATTATCATTATCAAAAGTATTTAAAAACAATTTACTTTAAACTTTTCTTTCACATTTCATTTTAAATTTAAGATTTAAAAATGAATACAAATTAACTTTAAACAAAGTTTTAAAAATAATTCAAATAACTTTAATTCACATGTTAAAGAAATATTCATTTTTTTAAAAGAAGTTTAAAAGAAATTTAAAACCAAATTTATGTTTAAATTCAAACCATAGTTACACTTTAATATTCAAATTGTTTAAAACATTTTAAATTTAAAAACTTCTTTTTATTTCTCAAAATTTGAAATGCATCTTAACTTTGATTCCAGATTAATCTTTAGATTTAGAAACCTATTTACAATTTAAAACTTCATTTTTAAAATTCAAACCACTTAACCCTTTTTAAAGTAGTTAAATCAATTCAAATTTTAAAAACTTTATCTTATTTGAAAACTGAGATTTAAACTTAAACTCCAGATTAAAAAAAACTAGATTTAAAACTTATTTAAAACTTTACTTTTCATTTAAACTCAGCTTTTAAATTTTATTTTAAAATTTAAAAACAGAACAACAGGTTTCTGTTAAAACCTGTTACAAATAATTAACCCGAGCACTACCTATAATTACTTCAAGAATTCAACCCAAAATCACGAGTACAGCTTCGAGTTGCCCCCTTCTTCCCCAAAACATAACAGCCCTACCCAGACGTGCACGTGCACGTGCACATGCACCAACCCACGGCGACGTTCCGACCATCATCGCTATCGTCAACAAATCGACGTTGACTTCCTTCTTCGATCTCGATCACCCCAACTTTAAATCGACCTCGAAATCAAAATCATACTCGAGCACACCCAACCTGGAACGAACCCAGTCACCAAAACTTCCACGAATCGCCAAACTCCGACCACCGGAGTGTCAACACCTTCGTCCAAGCCTTCGTCAACGTCCCCTCTTCCATCTTCGAGAATATAGTGGAACTCGATCCACTAGGATAGCCGCGAAGATCAAATTTCCGATCAACTTAAAAACTAGGGTTAAAAACAATATCGAACTCCTACCATTGCCACAGTGAACTGCCACCACTTCTGATGTTTTTACCGACCTCACCCATCATCTTTCCACTTCCAGAAGAAACCCCGACTGTAACGACCCAGAATTTTGAACAAATTAAATTGAAAATATTTAATTAATTTTAAATATTTGAACGGTAATTTAATTTGAATCCCCGGTATAACTTTGAAATTTGCGATTAAATTTAAAAATTTAATCTATTGAATTGAATAAAAATTGGAATCTTCAATTTTAAGCTGAAGAAAAATATTTCAAAAGCTTTTAAAATTTATATTGATAACACTGAAGATAATAGAAACTTTCAGAATTGAATTTGAAACGGTTCTGTTCAGTTTTGAATTTTATCATTCGAACCGATATTTAAAAACAGCCGTCCGAGGCGCAGTCTCGGAATTCGACGAAACCAGTTCCATTGGGTCTGTAATATTGAATTATTACCGGATTTCAAATTTCGTATTTTTCGGAGTTGATATGTGACCGTACGGTGAGTAAACGTGTTGGATTTTAAATCGAATTCAATTTAAAATTTAAATTTTAAATTGTTGCCGACATACACACGTTCATTCCTTTAACCACGCCAGAGATTAAGGAACGAGATCGTGCAACCCATCCCCTTCAAATTTTAAATATGCAATCTCGTTCATTTTAATAAAAAACCAAAACCCATTCTTCCCCGTCTGTTTTAAACGAAACCTCTTTAATATCAGAATTCAAAATCGTTCGAGAATTATTCAAGCGTGAGACTTGGGTTCGTCGAAGCAATTTGGTGAGTCTCGATCGAACGTCGAGTTCGAGATTTTCGCGTACAATACTCGAGGAGGCTCGAGGGATTCGATTGTAGAGGAGGGGAGACTCGGCGATTCGAGTTAGCTTTCGCGAAGGTGAAGGAATTCGTGGGGCGCTCAGTCGAGATCTGGTCGTGCATCGAAAGCGCGAGAGGGGAGGATCGAGCCGATACGTGCATGTGGGAAGACTGGTGGAGGCGCAGGCGCTCGCGCGAGGTCGCAGTGAAGCTAGGGCATGGGTTCGATTTCGTTCTTGGGTTTGAGCACCGTGATTTCAAATCGTCAGGAAGGTATTGTCGATTTTAAATTTCCTATTCAACTGAGCTTGTAAATGTGTATGAAGTTAAAACAGAAGGAAAAAAATGTGTAATGTAACTTACTGTAAATGTTTAAACAGAGAAAAAAAAAATATCACTTTTGATTTTTGACAATCAGTTTGTGTTAGGTAAAATGATTTATTAAAGGAAACTGATTTAAAGTAAAATAATTAGTTAAAATAAATTTATCTAAAGAAAAAATTGGTTTAAATGAAACTATTAATTTATTTAACAATCAAGAATGAAAATTTATTATTCGATTTATTCGAATATTAATAAATGTATAAATTGTCTATACAAGGTTTAATACTGTGAAGACAAAGAAGGATTGGATTGGATTTCAAATTATAAAGCTAAGGTGAGATTTTCTCACTCAAATAAATTTTTGTATTACAGTTATTGATTGATGATTGACTATTTGGATGTGATATTAGATATGGTAGGAGATATATATATATAGAAATATATACATATTGGCATATGTATATATTGGATTGATTGATTTCCCGCCTCGTATAGCGGATGAGACCCTATTGCGCCGTTAGTAAGCGGATATTTTTATAAAACCCATATACCGCGATATTCCACCTCGAAGTGGAATTGGTATTGTGCTAACGTCTTTGGATGCAGGGAAACAGGTTGGAGGGATCCAACTGGATTCCTCACCAGTAGTTATTTATTTACAGATATTGATGTATATTCTGTTATCATATTGATATATATGATGTTTGTTGTTGTGATTGACTAATTGATGCTGTTGCATCATCGGATTCAAGTTTTGAACTTTAAAAATAACGACTTTTAATTTAAAAGGATTTTTTAAAGTGACCTTTGAAATTATACGTTTTATTGAATTTTTGAAGTGATTTATTTTAAATAAATAAACATTCAAATTTTAAAGTTATAAAAGTTAAGATTTTTGTGAATTATGACTGTAAGGTGATTTTTGAAATAAATAGTTTAAGCAATTTATAAAATGGTTTGAACTGAGATTTTCGAATTTTTGTGAACAGTTTATTTAAAAGATTTAAAAAGTTGATATTTATAAATTTAAAATATTGGAATTTTAAAAACGAGTTTATAAGTGTAAAAAAATGAAATTTATAGAATTATAAATCGTGAAGATATGGAATTTATAGATTTATAAATTGTGAAGTTATAAAATGGATGAAACTGTAGAATAAAAGATTTATAAGAGATTAACTTATAAATTGGATTTTTGCCTTTAAATGGAATATTGATCGAATTATTAATAAAGAAGATTTATTAAATTGAAGTCGTTAGAAAATAGAAATAGAATTTATAAACGTTGTTTTATAAATTCGAAATCAATTGAATTTGATAAATTAAATGTAGGAGGTTATTAAAGAAGATATATTCGCGATTTTGGATAGCGAATCTTTATTGAAATAAAATGTGTAGAAAAGATTGAGATTTGATTAGTGAGGTATATTCACGATTTTGGACAGTGAATATATTATTAAGTAAAATGGATATTGTTTCAGGAAAGTGACATAAAAAAGGAGTTAATTGTTTTAACGATGTTTTTAAATGGGTTAAATATCGAAATCATAGATTTCAACATCTATTGTTGAAATAGACGTTTTCGAGGAATAAGGAAATGATGGACTATAACACTGTTGTTATAGTAAATGATTTCCGAAAGGAAATGTTTTGATGTAGTATTGGGATTTATATATCTATCAAAATCCGAATCCCTATACTAGTGATTTTGAGTCGTCGTAACGATGTTTTACGTAACATTCGTTTTGACTCAAATAAATGTTATAGTAAATGGTTTCCTTAAAAGAATGAAATATATACTTAATTTGATTTAAGTATATCGAATATTTTCCAAGTGTTGAAAATAAATGGATTTGTGAATTGCTGACTTATTTTTAAATAAGTATGGAAATATTTTCCAAAATGAAATGAGACGTTTTGAGAATTTATCTTCTTAAAGATAAATTGAAATTGAATATTGAAAACGATTTGAAAATCGTATATCAGAAGATATTTGTAACAACCCTGAGATTGCAATTACCGAATAATAAATTAAAATTTTGGGCTTAAGTGTAAAATGGAGCATTTCAAGGAAATTAATTAGGGAAATTTGTAATTTATATTATTGCAAAATTTTATATGTGTAAAATAGTGCAATATTTGATTTGGGAAATTAATTTGCAATTTATTTGCAAAATGGTGATTTTGGCTAATATTAACTATAAACGGTGTTTTGGAAAAATTAGGGGTTAAAATGTAAAATATTGTTGATATAGGATTTTATGAAATGGCTAAAAGTAATTGTTAACATATTTTCATAATTTTCTATGGTTTGAAATGTATTTAGTAATTTGTATGTAGAGTGTACTTAGAGAAAATTGCCTATATATGTATGCACATGAATAATACAAAGTCCTAATGGGTATTAGATCCAATAACCCTAACCATTAGCCTATAAAGTATCTTTTACTCTCCCATTTCAGCCAACACTTCATTTCATAACTACTAAAACCTAATTAGAAAGCTCCAAAACCTAGTCATGGCCTCCTAAGCAAGACTCCAATCTACACCAAATCAAAGAGAGTTAATCCAAACTACTAAAAGAGGTAATAGCAATCACAAAACCCACCTCTAATTCATTCTTTAATTTCTGATATTATTTTGTAATCCTCTTTTTTTTTGTGCATTTAGATTGTGAAACTCTTTGATCTTCTTTTCATTGCTTGGAAAGAGGTAATATATGCTAGCTGAAATTATAATTAGTTTATTGCTGTTAGTAAATTAGGCATATCTCATTCATCTTAAATCGGAATTAAGATTTTCTTGAAGTTCTGGAAAGCTTATTCTGTAGCCTATAACTTTCATATTTTGTGGTTTCAATGGTCGAAATCACGTTTGTTTGTCGCTGACCTGACAACAAACTACAAGTTGATAAAATAAAACCCTGAAATTGATTTGGCCATAAGTTACTCGTTTTTGATCCGAATTAGATAATTTTGGATGTTCCGGAAAGCTTAAAACATATGCTACAATTTTTGTTCAGTGAGTTTTCTGTAATATTGCCATTTAGATGACCTGAAATGCGTTCAAAGATAGAAGACCAATTCTGTCTTTAACAAGTTATCTTGAGTTTCAATCTGATATTGTTTTGCATGTATCTCTCTCGTTTCTTATCCAAATCTAATAATTTTGGATGTTCTGGAAAGCTTAGATTTAGAGCTAAAACTTTCATGTTTTGAGTTTCATGAAATTTCGAAGTTATTTTGGTTAAAATTGTACATTCTTACCACTGTCCCGAAAAAAAAAAGGAAAAAAAAATAATAAATAATTTTTTTTAAACCCTGTTTCAGATTTTTTATCTCCAATTCGCGATGCCGCCACGATCGCATCCGAAGTCAGAATTCGACGTTTTTCGTCTCGTTGGAAAGGTGGAGTTTCGAATTCCATCTTTGTAAAATTTAGGCATCATCGGCATTCTTTTGGTACTTCGAATTTCGTGTCGAAGTTGAACTCTTGTCGCTGTTTGTAAACAGTGTGAATCTTGTTCTGGGTCCAAATTTGAGACGTCGCTGCTACTTCGTCTCAACTCGGATTCCAGAAATTCTTTTTGCATCTTATAGTAGGGATGTTGGACTATATGCCTACCAGTTTTCATGTCATTTGGATTCAGTTTGCTGGTCCAAATAAATTGCCGAACTTGGGTTCGCAGCAGTTTTTGAATGGTCAAACACTTAGAATGAAAATCAAATATCCCTTCTGTTTCCAGCTTTTGAGCGCCACTCCGCGATGCCTCCACGTTCGCATCGGAAGTCGGAATTCAACGTTTTTGGTCTCGTTAGAAAGGTGGAGTTCCGAACTCCATCTCAGGAAAATTTGGACAACATTGGAGTTCGTTTGGTACTTCGAATTTCGTGTCGAAGTTGAACTCTAGTCGCTGTTTGTAAACAGTGTAAATCTTGTTCTGGGTCCAACTTTGAGACGTCGCTGCCACTTCGTCTCAACTTGGAATCCAGAAATTCTTTTTGCATATTAAAGTAGGGATGTTGGACTACATGCCTGCAAATTTTCATTACATTTGGACACAGTTTGCTGGTCCAAATAAATTATCGAACTTGAGTTCACAGCTGTTTTTGAATGTTTACAAACACTTGGAATATTTTTGATGATTTTCTGGTTTTCATTGATTTATTTGAGATCTGTCTCTAGATTTCGTACACGGGTTTTATGAATCATTTTCAAAAGATTTTTCACTCCTAAATGGCTTTTGAAAATTATTATATAATATTATTTTAATTATTAAATTAATTACTCCATAATAGGAGACCTTTCAAAAGACCGTTTTAAAAGTGATTCCGAAAATCAATTATAAATCCGTTTTACACCATTATTTTCTATAATAAAAATCTCACACTCACTTTTAGCACGTCGAGCGAAGTGGAAAGGTGCTTAAACGGTTAGGAAATCTCCGGCCTATGGAAACCGTGTGTATTTTCTTTCCGGTTAATCCCCGACCTATTCGATTGATCGTTTTGACCTTTGGGTCTAGTTTACCGATGATATGAGGTAGACTTTTTATTGTTTGGAGTGTGAGCTTGCTATTGGTTAGGAAACCGTTTAGTGTGAACGTGGGGTATGGGACTCATTGTTAACACTTTGCGGGTTCCTCTCCAAGAAGTTAGTGACACATTAGCCTCTGGGCGGCCAGTACTGGACCTCTGGGTCACCACGCCTCTGGGCAACCGTCTCTGGACACCTGCTCTATGGAGCAGTTTATTTTTCGGCGTGTGCCTCTGGGCCTTTATCCTTCTGGGAAGGATCTCGCCGTCTCGCGCGTTTCGCATCGGTGCGAGTGATCGATCACAACTCTACAGTACTTGGCAACAACGACTCTGGTCGGTGCACGTGCAAAACTTGTATTATTTGATGATTTTTATATCCATTCGAGTACCGCCATTCGGCGTTGGTTCTATGGAACCATACGATGTAAGTGCGATTACCTTGTGGATTCACAGTGTCTCTGGACACTGCTTTTCAGTGTTTGATTTCATTGATTTTTCAGTATATCCCCATTGCTCTTTGGAGCATCGATCTTTGCTAGGGCATTGATTACAGACTCTGGTCACTCTTGGGATTATTGCCTATGGGCATCTTTTTATAGCTTTGGCTACGCCGATGATATGAGGCGATTTTATTTATTCTACACTTTGGTGTTGATTTCTCTTTGGAGATTTTTATGGTTTATTGATGATTAGGGATCGTCATTATATTCATGTGGTTCATAATATACTTCTCTTTGGATAAGTACTGTTTTACTTATGTACCGCATTATTATATATCTCAGTTATTACTGATTGTTTAGCTAGCCTGACCCGAGTGTTTTCGCTCGGGTCAGACCGAGTTGTTTCAGGTTAGGTCTCTGGACTTAGCTTCTGTGCTTCCGCTTGGACATTATCTGCTATGCTGATAGATAGCGCTTTTATTTGTCCACTATTCCGCTACTCTCTTATCATTCAGACTTTGATATGTACATATTTTTGACTCACATGTGTGAGCAGTGGTTTTGTACCCACTTATGATATTTGGATCTGTATTGATGATGTATTGTTCTGGGATTTTATATCTGTTATGTGATTCTGTTCTGTGATGTTTTTATCATTTATTATTATTATGCTTTGTCCTGATAGATCTTTAGCCATTTGTAATTTCGTTATAAGTATTTACCGAATATGTCGAACCACCTGATTGAGAAAAATTTAAATAGATTCCACCTTTCGACGTATTCGGTAGATAGTTATAGCTTGATTATAGATGGTCGCTTCCACTATACTCTATTCTCCGCTTTAACAGACAGTATTACTCCCGTAATACTCTTTGTTACAGTGGGTCTCGGAGTGGGGCGTTACAATATTCGAAAGTATAAATTCACTATGGAATTTATTAAAAGAAATGGGAATTTGTTTAAAAATAAATATTGATTTATTTTTAAAGTGTGGAAATTATATATATCTAGTAAAGATATTTTGGGAAAATAAATAATTTGGAAAATTATTTGGAATCTGATGATGTTGTGCATCTTTATTGATAGTTAAATAACCGACTATCAATAATTACCTTGAATGATATTTGTTGTGAATTGGATGAAGTTGAATGCCACACTTATTTTTGAATAATCGCTCACTATTCGGGTTAGCCGGGAAAGGACCATGGGGTCGTATAACCCATTCCGAATATGTGATACGTCGTTATGAATTGCATTTGAAGACCGGTGTTGAAGACCGGATATTTTTGAAAACGGAAGGATTAGCGTCGAGTTACTCTACATCGGCTGATCTCCGATTTAGAGGTTTTATCACCCTTAGTGACGGGAAGTCCGGACGTGATTAGAAATTTATCCGGATATGCAAGGGCTTCGTGAGAAGTGCCTTCGGTTCTGTTCGATCCCGGAACAGACTTGTATGGATTGTGTGTCTGACGTTACAAATTGAGATATAAAGCTGATTTCTTTCAAATACATTTCTGTTGGTGGCGGAGAATTTATTCTCTTAGCTTAACACCCTTCTCTGAGACGTACGAGCCTAGAGGTTATGTAGTTGAAATTTATCAGCGATATACTCCCAATTTGGTAACGTGGCATACTGGGTGTTGCTGTGAAATGATCAGTGTTTGATCATTTGTGATATGATCATTTGTTTGATCTTATATCTTTGTGATCATAGGTTGATCATTTGTTTGACCCGAAGCATAGCTTTGTAGAAAGCGTAGCTTTGTGGACGAGACTTCGTCGAGCCTCACACCCCGGAAATGGTCAAAACAGGAAGGATGCAGCAAGGTTCTAGGGAGTAGCGCCCCTTAGTGTATGTCATTCCTTCTGGATAAAGGTGGTATCATGGTATGGAGCCCAGATACTTAACCTCTGTGGTTGCTGCAAATTTATTACTTTGTGGTTGTTGCGAATCGGGGATCCTCGGGAAGATCGGTGACGATCGGGGGATGACATACGCGTGTCAGTAGTTACCTATTTTTGCAGAGGTAACCCGGCCTTGTGTTGGCAGAGATCCGGTTAGGTTCTCGGGTCGTCTATTCCAGGGACGTACCCATCGTGGCATAGGAAGTTCCTTAGCCTGACCATTTGTTGGAAATCCAAAGAAACAATACGAGCCTTGTACGGTTTTAGTTGTAGAACCTGCCATCTAATATGGCAGCTATAGCAAGTATACTATAATGGTACCTATGTTGGCTAAGATTTATATTCTACTTTCGAAATGTTTTCTACACTATGCACTAATAATAATATCAAAAATGATTTGATTTTGCGTAGTAAGCATCTTTGACTATCATAAGAAGAAATCTCCTCCAATTCTGCGTTTGCATTGTGTGTGTGGCGGGAGGTCTTATGGTAGTTTCATTTTCCAAAAGCATTTCGAATTGACTTTAAAAATTATTTTGTTGTTATAAAGAATAACTGTTTTACGATCTCACACCAGTCACCATGACTGACTCGGAGTTTATTGTTCCCTTCCTAAACTCTGGGTGCCCACCAATTTCTACACGGGCAGTCTAGAGTTTAGTTATCAGGTCATTTTGGGTTGGAGTGCTATGGAGCTTAGTGGCGAGCTGGATGACGAGACGTATGATCTATACTATGTATTATTCCGCTGTGTATTCTGTATGAGGACAAGTTTATATAACTGTCCATTGTTGTATTGAGTTGTACATTGACTCTGATTTATGTATGTATAAAAACTGATATAGCTCTTTGTTTTGAAAGACTAGTGTTTATTTATTATATATTGTTCCGCTGTGATGTGTAAGATTCTGATATTGTTTTCTGTTCTGTGTTTTCTGTTGTTGTTCTTCGTTCTTCTTCTCTCTTTCTTGTTATTCTCTATGTTCTTCTTTCTTCTTCCTTCTTCTACTCTTTTCTTCTTCTTCTACTTTTTTCTTCTTTTTAAAACCATAACTTTTCGGGTTTCCGGCACTCGATGGCTCGGCAGTCGATAAAGTGAGTATCGATGTCGAATTTTCGAAAGTCGAAACTTTCGGGATGTTACAAGTGGTATCAGAGCATATGGTTAAGCGACAACCCTGCTCTGTTGGGTGTTACTCATTAGAGATAGAGTCAGTAGTACTCTAGAATGAGTTGAGTGTAATAATAGATACGAGCGCGTATTTGTTAGTGAATATTAAAAATGTTTTATATTGTGTTTGCTTATCCGTTGAGATGTTTATGAATTTTGGTCGGTATGTGGGACGCCATATTATCGATAGGGATTTCTAAACACTTAAACGAGGCAAGACGACATAGTATTGTTTTAAATAGGGTGAATGAAATAATTTTGCCCAAAACTATTTTTGTATATAAAAGAAATAATTTTCTATGAATTATCATAGTATATGGATGTTTGGTTGTTAGGAAAGTGATAATACTGAAATGTTATCATTATTATATGAAATTAAATAAAGAAATTGAAATCATAACTCCAAAGTTAAGAAATAAATTCATATACGAACGAAATTTGTAAATATAAATTATAAATGTGAATTGTAATTTAAAATGGAATTCCAGAGAAGTATTTGGAAATGTTTTGAAAAGAATTTGAAAATTTTGGAGATTTGGAAAGTTTAAATCCTTTTTGGAGTTGAAAATGATTTTCAAAGGTTTTGAAAAGTACTTTAAGTGATGAAAGCTCTAAACTCTTTTAGGTCGCTGGAAAATAATCCTGATGATGATGGCCACATCATTAGAATTCATTTTCGGGTTTCCAAAAGAGGAATTGCTGCCAAATTGTTTTAAATGGAAGTTGTTTGAAAAATTTTGGGTTTGTTTTGGAAATTCGAAGGATAATTTGAATTGTTTTCAAAATGGCTTTGAAAATGTTATTAAGACTCTGGAATGCTATATAAAAATATTTATGAGAATAATAAATGAGTTGATAACTTATACAATTTGTTGTGAATTTAGATTTAATAAATTTAACTCAAGGAATTTTAAGTTGGATTAAAGTAAGTATAAGTGAATCAATAAAATATAAAAATCCAAGTGGTAATTTTGAATATAAGTTATATAACTTATAAAATGAGAAAATAGAAGTGAAACGAATTGTTAAAAAGTGGTTAAACAATTTTATTAAGCAAAATAAAATGTGATTTTGATTAAGGGATGAAATTTGACCTTGGTAAGGTTAAATAAAATTGAGAATCCAAATTAGATTGGAATTGTGAATTAAATTCAAATGATTTTGAAATGTAAAATCGAATGAGAATGAATATATAACTTCAATAGTAAACTAGAAGTGGTATAAGGAGTATATATTGAGAATTGTATAATAAAATGTGCAAAATGGTTTGAATATATGCAACTAGATATTATGGCTAGTAGGATATACAGGTGTTGTAAAAGAAATTGGATTTGATTTCAAAGATAAATTTGAATTGCTCGACAAAAGGTAAGTATTTAAATTTCAATATGAGATTTGATGATTTCTTCTCTAGCCGCTTGGCATTTTTCTTTTCTTTTTGAAATCTGAGAGTCCGTAGGGACGTTTTGTAGTTGTACCGTATTAGCCGCGCAAAGGAGACGCTGGCAAAATTTTCGGAAATTTCGGGTGTTAGAAAATTTTTGAGAAATTTTGCAAGTTTAAAATTTGAATTTAAATTTGAATAGAGTAGTAAAACAATGATTGTTTGAAACTTAAAGTAAAGTTGGAAAGTTAGCTGAAGTAATAACGAATCTTTAGTAGGAAGATTTGTTTTGAGAATTTGATAAAACTATTTGGTTTGTGAAAAATAGTAGACGAGTTAAGGAGCATTTTTCCTAACTTGTAATTTCGGGACGAAATTCTTTTAAGGAGGGAAGTTTGTAACGACCCAGAATTTTGAACAAATTAAATTGAAAATATTTAATTAATTTTAAATATTTGAACGGTAATTTAATTTGAATCCCCGATATAACTTTGAAATTTGCGATTAAATTTAAAAATTTAATCTATTGAATTGAATAAAAATTGGAATCTTCAATTTTAAGCTGAAGAAAAATATTTCAAAAGCTTTTAAAATTTATATTGATAACACTGAAGATAATAGAAACTTTCAGAATTGAATTTGAAACGGTTCTGTTCAGTTTTGAATTTTATCATTCGAACCGATATTTAAAAACAGCCGTCCGAGGCGCAGTCTCGGAATTCGACGAAACCAGTTCCATTGGGTCTGTAATATTGAATTATTACCGGATTTCAAATTTCGTATTTTTCGGAGTTGATATGTGACCGTACGGTGAGTAAACGTGTTGGATTTTAAATCGAATTCAATTTAAAATTTAAATTTTAAATTGTTGCCGACATACACACGTTCATTCCTTTAACCACGCCAGAGATTAAGGAACGAGATCGTGCAACCCATCCCCTTCAAATTTTAAATACGCAATCTCGTTCATTTTAATAAAAAACCAAAACCCATTCTTCCCCGTCTGTTTTAAACGAAACCTCTTTAATATCAGAATTCAAAATCGTTCGAGAATTATTCAAGCGTGAGACTTGGGTTCGTCGAAGCAATTTGGTGAGTCTCGATCGAACGTCGAGTTCGAGATTTTCGCGTACAATACTCGAGGAGGCTCGAGGGATTCGATTGTAGAGGAGGGGAGACTCGGCGATTCGAGTTAGCTTTCGCGATGGTGAAGGAATTCGTAGGGCGCTCAGTCGAGATCTGGTCGTGCATCGAAAGCGCGAGAGGGGAGGATCGAGCCGATACGTGCATGTGGGAAGACTGGTGGAGGCGCAGGCGCTCGCGCGAGGTCGCAGTGAAGCTAGGGCATGGGTTCGATTTTGTTCTTGGGTTTGAGCACCGTGATTTCAAATCGTCAGGAAGGTATTGTCGATTTTAAATTTCCTATTCAATTGAGCTTGTAAATGTGTATGAAGTTAAAACAGAAGGAAAAAAATGTGTACTGTAACTTACTGTAAATGTTTAAACAGAGAGAAAAAAAATATCACTTTTGATTTTTGACAATCAGTTTGTGTTAGGTAAAATGATTTATTAAAGGAAACTGATTTAAAGTAAAATAATTAGTTAAAATAAATTTATCTAAAGAAAAAATTGGTTTAAATGAAACTATTAATTTATTTAACAATCAAGAATGAAAATTTATTATTCGATTTATTCGAATATTAATAAATGTATAAATTGTCTATACAAGGTTTAATACTGTGAAGACAAAGAAGGATTGGATTGGATTTCAAATTATAAAGCTAAGGTGAGATTTTCTCACTCAAATAAATTTTTGTATTACAGTTATTGATTGATGATTGACTATTTGGATGTGATATTAGATATGGTAGGAGATATATATATATATAGCAATATATACATATTGGCATATGTATATATTGGATTGATTGATTTCCCGCCTCGTATAGCGGATGAGACCCTATTGCGCCGTTAGTAAGCGGATATTTTTATAAAACCCATATATCGCGATATTCCACCTCGAAGTGGAATTGGTACTGTGCTAATGTCTTTGGATGCAGGGAAACAGGTTGGAGGGATCCAATTGGATTCCTCACCAGTAGTTATTTATTTACAGATATTGATGTATATTCTGTTATCATATTGATATATATGATGTTTGTTGTTGTGATTGACTAATTGATGCTGTTGCATCATCGGATTCAAGTTTTGAACTTTAAAAATAACGACTTTTAATTTAAAGGATTTTTTAAAGTGACCTTTGAAATTATACGTTTTATTAAATTTTTGAAGTGATTTATTTTAAATAAATAAACATTCAAATTTTAAAGTTATAAAAGTTAAGATTTTTGTGAATTATGACTGTAAGGTGATTTTTGAAATAAATAGTTTAAGCAATTTATAAAATGGTTTGAACTGAGATTTTCGAATTTTTGTGAACAGTTTATTTAAAAGATTTAAAAAGTTGATATTTATAAATTTAAAATATTGGAATTTTAAAAACGAGTTTATAAGTGTAAAAAAATGAAATTTATAGAATTATAAATCATGAAGATATGGAATTTATAGATTTATAAATTGTGAAGTTATAAAATGGATGAAACTGTAGAATAAAAGATTTATAAGAGATTAACTTATAAATTGGATTTTTGCCTTTAAATGGAATATTGATCGAATTATTAATAAAGAAGATTTATTAAATTGCAGTCGTTAGAAAATAGAAATAGAATTTATAAACGTTGTTTTATAAATTCGAAATCAATTGAATTTGATAAATTAAATGTAGGAGGTTATTAAAGAAGATATATTCGCGATTTTGGATAGCGAATCTTTATTGAAATAAAATGTGTAGAAAAGATTGAGATTTGATTAGTGAGGTATATTCACGATTTTGGACAGTGAATATATTATTAAGTAAAATGGATATTGTTTCAGGAAAGTGACATAAAAAAGGAGTTAATTGTTTTAACGATGTTTTTAAATGGGTTAAATATCGAAATCATAGATTTCAACATCTATTGTTGAAATAGACGTTTTCGAGGAATAAGGAAATGATGGACTATAACACTGTTGTTATAGTAAATGATTTCCGAAAGGAAATGTTTTGATGTAGTATTGGGATTTATATATCTATCAAAATCCGAATCCCTATACTAGTGATTTTGAGTCGTCGTAACGATGTTTTACGTAACATTCGTTTTGACTCAAATAAATGTTATAGTAAATGGTTTCCTTAAAAGAATGAAATATATACTTAATTTGATTTAAGTATATCGAATATTTTCCAAGTGTTGAAAATAAATGGATTTGTGAATTGCTGACTTATTTTTAAATAAGTATGGAAATATTTTCCAAAATGAAATGAGACGTTTTGAGAATTTATCTTCTTAAAGATAAATTGAAATTGAATATTGAAAACGATTTGAAAATCGTATATCAGAAGATATTCGAAAGTATAAATTCACTATGGAATTTATTAAAAGAAATGGGAATTTGTTTAAAAATAAATATTGATTTATTTTTAAAGTGTGGAAATTATATATATCTAGTAAAGATATTTTGGGAAAATAAATAATTTGGAAAATTATTTGGAATCTGATGATGTAGCGCATCTTTATTGATAGTTAAATAACCGACTATCAATAATTACCTTGAATGATATTTGTTGTGAATTGGATGAAGTTGAATGCCACACTTATTTTTGAATAATCGCTCACTATTCGGGTTAGCCGGGAAAGGACCATGGGGTCGTATAACCCATTCCGAATATGTGATACGTCGTTATGAATTGCATTTGAAGACCGGTGTTGAAGACCGGATATTTTTGAAAACGGAAGGATTAGCGTCGAGTTACTCTACATCGGCTGATCTCCGATTTAGAGGTTTTATCACCCTTAGTGACGGGAAGTCCGGACATGATTAGAAATTTATCCGGATATGCAAGGGCTTCGTGAGAAGTGCCTTCGGTTCTGTTCGATCCCGGAACAGACTTGTATGGATTGTGTGTCTAACGTTACAAATTGAGATATAAAGCTGATTTCTTTCAAATACATTTCTGTTGGTGGCGGAGAATTTATTCTCTTAGCTTAACACCCTTCTCTGAGACGTACGAGCCCAGAGGTTATGTAGTTGAAATTTATCAGCGATATACTCCCAATTTGGTAGCGTGGCATACTGAGTGTTGCTGTGAAATGATCAGTGTTTGATCATTTGTGATATGATCATTTGTTTGATCTTATATCTTTGTGATCATAGGTTGATCATTTGTTTGACCCGAAGCATAGCTTTGTAGAAAGCGTAGCTTTGTGGACGAGACTTCGTCGAGCCTCACACCCCGGAAATGGTCAAAACAGGAAGGATGCAGCAAGGTTCTAGGGAGTAGCGCCCCTTAGTGTATGTCATTCCTTCTGGATAAAGGTGGTATCATGGTATGGAGCCCAGACACTTAACCTCTGTGGTTGCTGCAAATTTATTACTTTGTGGTTGTTGCGAATCGGGGATCCTCGGGAAGATCGGTGACGATCGGGGGATGACATACGCGTGTCAGTAGTTACCTATTTTTGCAGAGGTAACCCGGTCTTGTGTTGGCAGAGATCCGGTTAGGTTCTCGGGTCGTCTATTCCAGGGACGTACCCATCGTGGCATAGGAAGTTCCTTAGCCTGACCATTTGTTGGAAATCCAAAGAAACAATACGAGCCTTGTACGGTTTTAGTTGTAGAACCTGCCATCTAATATGGCAGCTATAGCAAGCATACTATAATGGTACCTATGCTGGCTAAGATTTATATTCTACTTTCGAAATGTTTTCTACACTATGCACTAATAATAATATCAAAAATGATTTGATTTTGCGTAGTAAGCATCTTTGACTATCATAAGAAGAAATCTCCTCCAATTCTGCGTTTGCATTGTGTGTGTGGCGGGAGGTCTTATGGTAGTTTCATTTTCCAAAAGCATTTCGAATTGACTTTAAAAATTATTTTGTTGTTATAAAGAATAACTGTTTTACGATCTCACACCAGTCACCATGACTGACTCGGAGTTTATTGTTCCCTTCCTAAACTCTGGGTGCCCACCAATTTCTACACGGGCAGTCTAGAGTTTAGTTATCAGGTCATTTTGGGTTGGAGTGCTATGGAGCTTAGTGGCGAGCTGGATGACGAGACGTATGATCTATACTATGTATTATTCCGCTGTGTATTCTGTATGAGGACAAGTTTATATAACTGTCCATTGTTGTATTGAGTTGTATATTGACTCTGATTTTGTATGTATAAAAACTGATATAGCTCTTTGTTTTGAAAGACTAGTGTTTATTTATTATATATTGTTCCGCTGCGATGTGTAAGATTCTGATATTGTTTTCTGTTCTGTGTTTTCTGTTGTTGTTCTTCGTTCTTCTTCTCTCTTTCTTGTTCTTCTCTATGTTCTTCTTTCTTCTTCCTTCTTCTACTCTTTTCTTCTTCTACTACTTTTTTCTTCTTTTTAAAACCATAACTTTTCGGGTTTCCGGCACTCGATGGCTCGGCAGTCGATAAAGTGAGTATCGATGTCGAATTTTCGAAAGTCGAAAATTTCGGGATGTTACACCGACTTCCCAAACCCTTGAGATCATCAAAAATCACCTAAAACTCACATGCAGATCAAACTCGAACTGCTCACTCAACCCAATACCAAAAATTGTGATTTTATTTTTAAAAATCTTGATTTTGGTTAAGGGTTCAGATTATATCCCTGAATCAATGAATTAAGATGTTGAAATTTTAACAAAACTCCAACTTGTACTGTTCTACTTGATTTCACAGAGCCATTTCAAATTTAATTTACTTAAATAAAATTTTAAACTTTAATCTATGATTAAACAAACAAATTTTATTTGAATTCTAAGACTTAACAGAGATTGGTTAAAGAGATAATGGATTTTGACCAAAATCTAAGTTTTAAAACTAAGAACAGAGAAGTTCAGACATGCATACATCATATATCATAAATTCAACAATATAAATACACAAACACTTCACAATACAATATTAATCACAGCAATAACATGCAACCAAAAGTATACTTAAGTTTGAAAGTGAAGTTACTCACCAATTTTAAGAACAGAGCCTTTGATTTTTGAAAACAGCACTTGAATCTTTAAAAATTGAGTTGCTGGCATTTGTCTTTTGCTTATGAAAACTTGAGTTGCTTCTTTATTTTTGATTTAAAACTGCATGCTTTTGAATTTGCTTTTGATTCCAGATTTGCTTGCTTATCTCAGGTTTGAAGAATGATGTCCAGACTTATTTCCAGGTTTAAGAAATGAGTTCAGGCTTTGATTTTGATCTTGGAAAATGATTTACATGTTTTGATTTGAATTTGATTCCTGGTTTTGAGGAGTGTTACTCACTGATTTTGTTTTTGAGAAATTTGTTTTCAGCTGAAGTTTTTCTTTAGTTTTGAATTTAAGAGAATAGAAAAAAAATGAAGAGAATGAAGTATATGTTTATATAAGCTGAATTTATTTAAAAATAAAAATAAAAGAAAAACAAAATTAAATGACACTTGTCCTATATCATATTTAACTAACTAACACTTGTAATAATGAGGCCTTAAAATAATAACACATGTCTTTTTAGGTTAATTAGTATTTATTTTAAATGTTAATAAAGGTTAGTGTAAACTTATGCTTAATTAACTAGTTTATAAATACTTATATATATATAATTTTTAAAAGAAATAAAACCAATTATATTTATAAATAAATGTTTATGCAAATATAAAAATCCAAAACAAATTAAATATCTATTCTTTTAAATTCCAAAACTTTAAATTCAAATTTAAAACATATTCTAAAATCCAATTTTAAAATCAAGTTATATATATGCATATATAACTACCATTTAAATTTAAAATAACAATTCTATTTCCATAAAATCTATTTATGTTTATAAAAACAAAGTATTATAATTATTATTTGAAAATATCAAATTTAACTATTTTAAATAATTTATAAAAGAGATTATAAATTACTTCTATTATTAAATGAATTAATACCATATGTAAATTGTATTTAAATTTCTATTTTTAAATCATATATATCAAGTAATATTTAAAAAGAAATAAAACAAACCTTTTATTTAAATTTAAACTTAAGCAAAAAATCTATTTTTAAACAATTAACATTTATCTTATGTATTTTAAAACCATATAGTTATTTATTAAATAACTTTGAAAAGCTTAATATTAAATTAATCATGATTTCCAAACTACCAAATATGTATATTTATATTAGAAAACAAGATTTATTTATTTATTAAATTTCAAACCAAAGCTTATCTATTTACAATATATACAAACATATATATACATTATAAATAGAAATCATTTTATTAACTTTTAAAAGATAAAATTCACCAATTAAATATTTATTTAATTAGATTATTAAATTAATTCAAATTTATTAACAAAGATTATCAATTCAATTTAATTTTAAATACAGATTATTAAATTGATATTGTCCAAAATTTCGGGATATCACATTTAGTTAAGTAAATCTTTTGATTTTTATTTTGCAAGGTGGAAATCAAATTTTCATTTACTGTAAAATTTTAAAGGGGGGAAAGATGAAAAGAAGAAAAAGTGAAAAGTTAATATGTTGAAAATTTTAAGTGCAGGTGCATGTTTATTCAGATATTTCCAACAATTCGCTACACAGAATTTCATTCAAGAACAATAAAACAAAATTATGACCACGTACAAAAGCGCAACACAATCTAAAAACAACTATAAAATATACTGGTTATCTTATTCTGTGAATTTTCAAAGATACCATTATTTGCTGAAATATATGTCAAATGAAAATTCAAATATTTTCCAAATTAAAAATTATGAAAAAATTCATTTATAAATACGTCAATAAAAATTAAGTCGTTTTATTAACAATTGACTTTCTTGTTGTTTATTCGAACTATTTATTATTGTAAATAAATTTACAAAATGAGTTCCCTATTATTATTATTAATTAAAAGGAGTTAAATAAGGCTATTAAATCCTGTTCATTAATATTTAATTCACAAAACAAATATTTAAATAATCCCTATATTTGAGTATAAGTTATTTATATTTTAAAAACCAATTATTTAAATATTTAAAATTAATTAAATATTCAAAATAAAAATGATAAAATTTTGGGATGTTACACATCTCGATAAAAAACATTAAAAATAAAATATTGTGATTAATTACTCACCATTGAAACTACAATTACACCACATTTCATTTAAGGATTTTCTTACTTATATACTTTAAATTAATTACTTAATTAAGTATATCACTATATAACCGAGTACATATTAAAAAATCAAATACCTTTATTATAGACAAGATCGGTCACGCAGTTAGATATATGTAACAATCTACATAACTTCCTTTGAGGCATACCTCTAACTCTATCAGTACCTACTATCTCTAATCTACTCATTTAAGAGTACCCGAGATAATAAGAAGCTAAGTAGAAAATCCCAAGTTAAACAATATTCTAGTATGAACAGTCTATATTTTAAAAATACTGTAAAAATCGGTATAGTAAATAGGAGCACAAGGTATGTAGAATCATACCTGACATGTCCCAACTTTCAACATATAGCACATTTAATTTTATATGCTAATTTATCATCATATGGGTGCAATACTAGTCAGGGTACAATATGGGGTGTCTATGTATCTCAGCAATACCTACATTGTGTGACATCCATAGAAAATCATAGCAATCATCAAACATAGCTCACAATTCTCGACTCAAGTGCATTAGGTATATGACAGCTTGTATGATCTCATCCACCAATCAAAGACTACTCA
The DNA here is from genome assembly GCA_030737815.1 of Allium fistulosum. Lineage (NCBI taxonomy): Eukaryota > Viridiplantae > Streptophyta > Magnoliopsida > Asparagales > Amaryllidaceae > Allium > Allium fistulosum. The sequence goes on from CM060908.1 coordinate 600,165,695, forward strand.
ACTGTAACAACCCTGTATTTTTCAAATATTTTTTTAATTGATTTTTCCAGATTCAAAAGCTTTATTTATGAAAAGAATAAATTTTGTTATTTTAAATATAAACTTTGACTTTGATGTGGATTAGAATTCCAAATATGACTAAATTTAATATTTCCTGAAAATGTGAATTTTGGTCAATAGTCAAACTTTGACTTTTAAGTTTAAATTTTTAATAGTTTGAAATTATAAATTTTATCTTTTATTATGAAAATAGATTTAATAACTTGAACACTACTTTTCGTTTCGTTGAAAACGGAGTTAAAATGTAAAAGTTATGTACATTTCAATTTTTAGTATAATTTGTTAATTTGTGCAATTTTGCCTATTTTAAATTTTTTTAAATCATATTTTCTTTCTTATATTTTGTTTTAATATGTGTTAATATGTTTTTTATGTATATTTTGTCTTTTTATGTTTTTAAATTGATAATAGTATTTTTCCAAAATTTACTGTATTTATTTTTCATTTTTAAAGGCTGTTTTCCTATTTTCTGCTGTTTTCTTCATTAAAAATTATATGTAAATTAAATTTTAAATATTTATTTTGTGAATATATTTTTATTTTATATATTATTTATGTTTAAAAATATATTGCAAGCTCATATGAATTTTCTAAAAATTTTTCTATTCAATTTCAAAATTTTCTAGTCTAGTTCACTGTTTTAACTATTTTCCTTAATTCTACTTTATATAATCAATAAATATTATATATATTTTTATATTTTATCAAATTTTCGAATTTTTAACTGGAATTTCTGTTATTATCAGAAATATAAACTTATAAAAATGAATTAAAGAAATTTGAAAGGCCTTAAACTTTCTATCTTCCTAAGGCCCTTTTATTTTCTAACCCTTCTACTTTTTAACCTAACTTTTCATTCAATTGGCAACATCTCCTCATTTCTTCAGCCGCCACTTTTTTTTTCTCTCATTCACGAAATTCCAAAGCTCCTAAACCCTAAAAAAATATGGCTTCCATTCTCCTCTTATCTTCTTCCTTTATCTCTTCTTTACTTCACAATTTCCATTGATTTTGCCTTCCTCCTCTTCTAGCTTTGCTTGGACTCTACCACCTTCATCTCCACCATCCTCTCCACCTTCAGCCCCACCACCATCTACAGCAGCACCTCCTCCTCCTCCACTGACCATGACAAGCCATGCCCATCCATTTAAGTTAGCACCACAAAATTGCACAAAAACCCTTCCAAACAATGCCTAAACCACATATGCTTCACCACCACCTTCATCTATCACCTTGGCCACCCCTAGAACCACCACCACCAGCAACTACATGACCTTTGGCTGCTGCTGCACCATCACCCTCCACTGTCCAGACCTGTACCATGCATGGCTGAGCCAAGCAATGACCAAGTCGAGCCTTGTTGTGACCAAAACTTCACCTATTTGCCTTGTCCATTGATATTCTTCATGTTGCATCTCCTACCCTTCACATCACTTCATGTTGCCATGCTTAGGTGTGCTAAACCTGACCTATATGATGCTAACCTGAGCCCAAACACATCATGGCTGAGCACTTGATCCCCTATGGTCAAGCATTTGAATGGTAAAGGCAAAGTCTTGTCTTTATTGCTTTGTATTTCAATTTGTTCAACATTGTTTTATGTTAAGTATATTCATGTGCTATATTGTTTTGTCTTGTTTGGGTATTGTTTACAAGATGATATCTTGGCTATTTTCTCCACTCAAATCAAAGGTCGTGCCTTCTGGATCCGTTGTGTCATTCTAATTGATATCTCCAACATAAAAAGGTGAGTTATTCTCACCAGACAATATGTACCTATATAACTAGTAAATTGACACCCTGCGAATCTGTAGAAATATATTATCAAGTTTTATATGCTTATATTATTATCATATGATGTTCACACCTGTTTACCTGTTATATCATATGTTACTGTTATTTAATGTTATTCTGTTATTTATATCTGTTATCACCATTGCAAGTTCCCTGTAGATTAGAATCACTATGGGTTGAAATGATACATACCCGAACGGACTTTAGAATAGGGAAAAATCGTTATGGGCTGAAATGATAGGCCTGAACGATTTTTATTTAAAATTATTTTAACTTGGGATTGCGGGTTTGAAATGATAGAACCCGGATTTTTCTTTTTTTTTAACTGCGGATTGAAATGATACATATCTGTATCACTTGACCTAAGTTAGAAAATTATATACAGGCCCGTGGTTATTTTATAAAGTGTTTTGGATATTTTTAAGTATTTTAAAAATTATAAATTTATGAAATTTGATTTAAATAGATTTTGAAATGTTTTAAAATAAAGAAATTATGATTTTTCTATGTGTTAAAAATGTAATTAATGAATGGTTTAACTGGATTTTTGAAATATAACTTAAGTTGGAAATTTGGAATTTTGGTTAAAAGTGATATTTAGGTTATATAAATAAAATGGATATTAAATTTTATTTGGAAATGGTAAATATGATAATTTGATTAAATTTGAATTTAAGTGATTTATTAAAGTATTATTGATTTTTCTATGAATTTAAGTGGTTAAATAAATGAATGTTTAAAAGTGATCTTTTAAAATATAACTTGACTTGGAAATGTGAAATTTGGTTTTAATTAAAGGTTTAAGTTAATTAAATAAAATTGGAAATTTAGTTAAATTTGTGAAATGGTAATTTAAATTTGAAGTGTTAAGTTATTTGTTGAAATGTGAAGAATTGGAAACTTTTACACTTAAATTTATTAAGTAAATTGTTGAAAATTGGATTTAATTATAAGAAATTTATTGTGAAAAAGATACATGTTAAATGATATGTAAATGAACATTTTAAATGTTAAAATATGATTTTTAAATGTTTATGTGTTTTAAATTGAAGTTATTTAATTGCTGGAAATACACTAACACCTGAAATCTACTTTTAATAGCATTCAGAAATGCTATAGATTCTGTTTTGAACTAAAATTGTGTAAAAAGAGCTATTACAGCATTTCTGAAATGTTGTAGTTGCTGTAATTGAACTTATAGGCTAATATTGAACTCAGGCCTATTATGGCATTCTCTGGAAATGCTATAGTGGTCTGCAGTCTTTGCTGAAACCAAATTTAACCCTTGTTTTGAAATCTGAACTACCGCAGCACTTCTGAAATGCTGTCTTTTCTGTTTTGAACTATAATTCAACTAAAACTGAGTTTTAACAGCAGTTTTAAGTGCTGTCTTTGCTGAATTAAAAATGTTTTCAAATATAACTTATAGCAGTTGTTTTAAATGCTGTGAAATGTTGAAATTTTAATAATTAGGGTTTTTGACTTAGTAAACGAACTCAGAATGGTTTGAAACTTTGGAAATTGAATACTTGATTTGAAAATATAATAATTACACTTTTAAAAGTTTTAAATGAATTATTTTGATTGGAATATAAACTATTTAAAGGTGATTTGAAATGATAGTAAATGAACGATATCTTTGAATTTAAAAGGTATTTAAAGTTGAATATTTGGATTTGAACTGATAGGATATTTTATTTTATTAAAATGATTTGAAATGAAGTTTTGTAAGGATATGATATTTTATTATATTAAAATGATTTGAAATGAAGTTTTGAAATTATATGAAAATTTAAATATATGGAAATGGTTTGGAATTGATTTAATCTTTATTTTGATAAAGATATGGTTTGAAATGATATTTTATTTTGAAGTAAAGTATTGTTTTTAAAAGTTATAACCACGGGTTATAATAACGTTGGGTTGTTAAAGAGACCGGGATCGGATATGGACATACTCTCTGTCTTACCGAAAACCACTTTGGCAACTGTGTACGCGGTGGAGATTCCAGAATGAAGTAGGATGGTGGCGACGTTCTTAAGGTATGTTACGTAGACCCAACTCCCGTGAGTTGGCATAAGGTGGCTAAAACAGGAGCGATCTCGGACCAGTGAGGTAGCACCTCTTCTCGGACACATTTCTTCGATATTATACTCTTACTTGTGATTGATTAGATGGCCATCCTCCGATTTGGGAGTGTTGTTCGAGGTGGAACGGTAGTGGCTGCTATGCGTATCCATCAGTCCGTGTGCGTAATTGGTATATCTACCCTGGCATTGCCTAGTTGTGCCGTGTCACCTACCATATCGAGCTTTACTACGATTATGATTTTAAGATCCGACCGCGTTAAGGTTCTCCATCCCCTTAACGCTATTTTCTATATGATTATACTTTACTTATTTAGACACTATTATAATATCGAATATTACTACATAGTAGATAGTTTAACGGATCCTTAGAGGATGGGCGGTCCCAAGCATCTTCTAAGTTACTTGTACCTTTATTACAGTTCACTTGAGTTGGTTTACATTATATAAGTATATATTGTCCTGACTCGAGTGTTTTGTGTTTTGCTTTACGCTCGGGTCAGCCTGAGTTATTCACAGATTTGGATTTCCACTCTCTTGGAGATTTGAATCGCTGGAGATTATATGCTTGTCATGTCCTATCTATTTCAGTTCCGTTGTTCTACTCAGCTTGTACTTGGTTATTTTATTAAGACTTTTGTTGTACTCTATTTCTTCTGTTGTATCTTATGTAACTCTGATATATTTATATAGTAGCTTCATGAACTACTATTTCTTTTACTTCCGCTGCATTATTTTACTCTGTGTCTGTGATCTGTGATTATATTTATTTACTGTATATTCTGAGATTTGCCAAATTTTATTTACCACGCGGTATTTTGAGCAATTCAACTCCGGCATGAGTGTCTACCTATACACTTATAATGGATGCGAATGGTTGAAAATATCGGGTCGTTACAGTTGGTATCAGAGCTTTGGCTTTGAGGCAAAACTCAGCATATGGAGTAGATTTATTTACAGAATCACTTTCGTTCGAGTTTGAATCTTTTCCTCTTGATTCAAAATTCCTTTGAATTTTTGGAACGTTCCCTGCGGTTCCAAAATTCATTCTTGTCCCTCACTATTCATCTTCTTTTGATTTTGGAGTATCACATAACCCCACTTCGAATGATCTTTATAGTAAATTGGAGGTCTCGCCAATATTCTAATTTTCTTGTAAAGGGGTGAAAATCCTTTACAATCAGCATCGATTAACCAGAGATTTATATTTATCCTTGGTTTAGATTCTAATATCTTTTATTATTCCAAACTCTATCTCTTGAGATCGAAGGTAGATTTACCCCAGAAAATCCACATTTGATCTTATCCATTAAGTCATGGTTGACCCGGTTAAGGTTGTCCGCGATTTATCCAAGCTTACCCATCTCTCTACTCTGTTTAATCATCTTGTCTTTTGTTCCAATCTATCTTCCAAACATTTTGAACTGTACTTGTAAATTAATGTTTTGTTTTATATTGTGTTGTTTGAGTTGTTGATGTTGATTTGGGTTTCCGATCGATTCGTCTGATCAACGCTATCGATAGGATTTCTAAAACACTTTGACAGAACAAACTGACACAATATTATTTTAAAATTTGGTTTATGAAATAAATTTGGATATATAATTTTATGGAACTTAATAAATTGATTTAAATTGATAATTTGAAATGATAATACTTGATTTATCATTTATTGTTCTACAAATGAATTTATAAATAGTTGTTTATGAATTTATTTGGGAACTGAAATGAATTTAAAACAAGAAAGTTAAAGAATTTAATTTCCGATGGTTTCAAACCTTGTGTTTAAAATTTTTAAAAGGATATTATTTAAAGTATTTTGAATAAAAATTTGTCTCTAAAGGATTTTAAAGTTTAAAAATTTAGTGCTCTTCTCTTTGTCGCTGGAAAATAATTTCGGTGATGACTGCAGCATCATCGACGTTCATTTTCGAGTTTCGAAGTGAAGAAACCATTCTGTAGTCTTGCTACAGCTTTGTTTTGGAAAATCTTATTGATTTGAATTTCTAAAATATGACTGGATTATAATATATATATATATAGATATATGATTTAAATTTGATTTAACATATTATGTATATATAATTACTTATCTCCAAATGGTTTGAAGATGTTCGAAGATTCAAATTCTTAAATTTTATCTTGAAGAATAATTTCAATTATAAGAAGAAAAAATAAAAAATTTGGATAAATGATTCAAACTTGAGATAATTGAATTGGAAAGTTTTATTTGTATAATACAATTGCATTCAAATATAACTTACCTTAAAAATTTTTGAAGTTAACAATGTAATTGGATAATATGCAGTACAGAAATGACTTTATAAATAAAATTTGAGTGGTTATAATAAATGTTATACACTTAAATTTTAGTTATAAAAGATTAACAGAGGTAAATAGTGAAAAAGGAATTTAAAGAGATTTTATTTAAATAACTTAATAATCAAATTTGATTTAATATGGAACCTTAAGTCTAACCTAGGAATTTTAATAATGGTTATTTCTTGAAACGAATATGTTGTATAATAAATAATGTATCTTTGAATAGATAAAATAAAATACATTGGAATTGGACATTTTGTAATAAAGTTTATTTAACTTGAATTCATAGTTTAATTGATGTCTAAATGAATAAATGTGTAAAGGAATTTGATTGTTATATTTGCTATGATAAATATTTTATTTATGAAATAGATATGTCTTGAAAAATGAATAATTATGATTTAAATAGTTAAAATGTATTTTAACATCACTAAAATTTGATAATTGAGAATTTGGTTTTCAAATGAAATTTTAAGTGTAACTTATTAAAGGAATATCTATTTATGAAATGGGTATTTTAAATAAAGTGTTAGGTTATGTGTTAAATTAAGAGCTAACTAAAATAGTGAACTTTTAACTTAATAAATGAAGTATAGTTTGATTTGAATATTCCATTCATAAAGTTTGTTTAATAAGTCATAAGTTAAATGATATCCAAATAAATATTTCTGGAATTGAACTGATTTGAAATATTAATATATCTACTGTAGCATTTTATAAGTACTACTATTTTGAAAATACAATGTTTTGGAAATTTTTATAATTAAATGAACTTAGAAATGTTACAACTTTAAAATGAATATTATTTGACCTTGAATTAAAATGGTTTAAATGAAGATTACTTTTTTTAGGGTGTTATGATTTTCTAAGTATTATGTTTTTTTTTAAAAAAAGAATAACTTGTCCAAAGTGTTATGATTTTAGCAGTGTGATTTCCAAATGATAAACATCCCTAAATGGTTATGATTTCAAAGCATTATGGTTTTAAATTTATTATCTGGTTTTGTTTTTTCCAAACTATCTTTTGGTTGTCCTTATTTCCCTTATCTTGTTACAGAATGGGAAGGCTATTGCTTATACCAGTCTATTTAGAAATCTTTATGTAATCTATGATAATCTTTGTTACTCATCTGGATCTGAACACTGTTTTTCCATTCATAGACTGTCGGTCAAGTGAAAGGGAGATTCAGACTCTAGAGGATCTTTTTCGTGCTTATATTCTTGATTTGATCACCTCCATCTTGTTAAACTTACCTATAACAATAATTATCAGGTGTAATTCCAATCGCCTTATCATCTTGTCTTAATTCTATTTCATTCTATCTTTTTCTGTGCTTTCCCGTACCTCGTTCCTTTTCGGGGACGAAAAGTTTTGAGTGGGGGAGAGTGTAACAACCCTGTATTTTTCAAATATTTTTTTAATTGATTTTTCCAGATTCAAAAGCTTTATTTATGAAAAGAATAAATTTTGTTATTTTAAATATAAACTTTGACTTTGATGTGGATTAGAATTCCAAATATGACTAAATTTAATATTTCCTGAAAATGTGAATTTTGGTCAATAGTCAAACTTTGACTTTTAAGTTTAAATTTTTAATAGTTTGAAATTATAAATTTTATCTTTTATTATGAAAATAGATTTAATAACTTGAACACTACTTTTCGTTTCGTTGAAAACGGAGTTAAAATGTAAAAGTTATGTACATTTCAATTTTTAGTATAATTTGTTAATTTGTGCAATTTTGCCTATTTTAAATTTTTTTAAATCATATTTTCTTTCTTATATTTTGTTTTAATATGTGTTAATATGTTTTTTATGTATATTTTGTCTTTTTATGTTTTTAAATTGATAATAGTATTTTTCCAAAATTTACTGTATTTATTTTTCATTTTTAAAGGCTGTTTTCCTATTTTCTGCTATTTTCTTCATTAAAAATTATATGTAAATTAAATTTTAAATATTTATTTTGTGAATATATTTTTATTTTATATATTATTTATGTTTAAAAATATATTGCAAGCTCATATGAATTTTCTAAAAAAATTTCTATTCAATTTCAAAATTTTCTAGTCTAGTTCACTATTTTAACTATTTTCCTTAATTCTACTTTATATAATCAATAAATATTATATATATTTTTATATTTTATCAAATTTTCGAATTTTTAACTGGAATTTCTATTATTATCAGAAATATAAACTTATAAAAATGAATTAAAGAAATTTGAAAGGCCTTAAACTTTCTATCTTCCTAAGGCCCTTTTATTTTCTAACCCTTCTACTTTTTAACCTAACTTTTCATTCAATTGGCAACATCTCCTCATTTCTTCAGCCGCCACTTTTTTTTTCTCTCATTCACGAAATTCCAAAGCTCCTAAACCCTAAAAAAAATATGGCTTCCATTCTCCTCTTATCTTCTTCCTTTATCTCTTCTTTACTTCACAATTTCCATTGATTTTGCCTTCCTCCTCTTCTAGCTTTGCTTGGACTCTACCACCTTCATCTCCACCATCCTCTCCACCTTCAGCCCCACCACCATCTACAGCAGCACCTCCTCCTCCACTGACCATGACAAGCCATGCCCATCCATTTAAGTTAGCACCACAAAATTGCACAAAAACCCTTCCAAACAATGCCTAAACCACATATGCTTCACCACCACCTTCATCTATCACCTTGGCCACCCCTAGAACCACCACCACCAGCAACTACATGACCTTTGGCTGCTGCTGCACCATCACCCTCCACTGTCCAGACCTGTACCATGCATGGCTGAGCCAAGCAATGACCAAGTCGAGCCTTGTTGTGACCAAAACTTCACCTATTTGCCTTGTCCATTGATATTCTTCATGTTGCATCTCCTACCCTTCACATCACTTCATGTTGCCATGCTTAGGTGTGCTAAACCTGACCTATATGATGCTAACCTGAGCCCAAACACATCATGGCTGAGCACTTGATCCCCTATGGTCAAGCATTTGAATGGTAAAGGCAAAGTCTTGTCTTTATTGCTTTGTATTTCAATTTGTTCAACATTGTTTTATGTTAAGTATATTCATGTGCTATATTGTTTTGTCTTGTTTGGGTATTGTTTACAAGATGATATCTTGGCTATTTTCTCCACTCAAATCAAAGGTCATGCCTTCTGGATCCGTTGTGTCATTCTAATTGATATCTCCAACATAAAAATGTGAGTTATTCTCACCAGACAATATGTACCTATATAACTAGTAAATTGACACCCTGCGAATCTGTAGAAATATATTATCAAGTTTTATATGCTTATATTATTATCATATGATGTTCACACCTGTTTACCTGTTATATCATATGTTACTGTTATTTAATGTTATTCTGTTATTTATATCTGTTATCACCATTGCAAGTTCCCTGTAGATTAGAATCACTATGGGTTGAAATGATACATACCCGAACGGACTTTAGAATAGGGAAAAATCGTTATGGGCTGAAATGATAGGCCTGAACGATTTTTATTTAAAATTATTTTAACTTGGGATTGCGGGTTTGAAATGATAGAACCCGGATTTTTCTTTTTTTTTAACTGCGGATTGAAATGATACATATCCGTATCACTTGACCTAAGTTAGAAAATTATATACAGGCCCGTGGTTATTTTATAAAGTGTTTTGGATATTTTTAAGTATTTTAAAAATTATAAATTTATGAAATTTGATTTAAATAGATTTTGAAATGTTTTAAAATAAAGAAATTATGATTTTTCTATGTGTTAAAAATGTAATTAATGAATGGTTTAACTGGATTTTTGAAATATAACTTAAGTTGGAAATTTGGAATTTTGGTTAAAAGTGATATTTAGGTTATATAAATAAAATGGATATTAAATTTTATTTGGAAATGGTAAATATGATAATTTGATTAAATTTGAATTTAAGTGATTTATTAAAGTATTATTGATTTTTCTATGAATTTAAGTGGTTAAATAAATGAATGTTTAAAAGTGATCTTTTAAAATATAACTTGACTTGGAAATGTGAAATTTGGTTTTAATTAAAGGTTTAAGTTAATTAAATAAAATTGGAAATTTAGTTAAATTTGTGAAATGGTAATTTAAATTTGAAGTGTTAAGTTATTTGTTGAAATGTGAAGAATTGGAAACTTTTACACTTAAATTTATTAAGTAAATTGTTGAAAATTGGATTTAATTATAAGAAATTTATTGTGAAAAAGATACATGTTAAATGATATGTAAATGAACATTTTAAATGTTAAAATATGATTTTTAAATGTTTATGTGTTTTAAATTGAAGTTATTTAATTGCTGGAAATACACTAACACCTGAAATCTACTTTTAATAGCATTCAGAAATGCTATAGATTCTGTTTTGAACTAAAATTGTGTAAAAAGAGCTATTACAGCATTTCTGAAATGTTGTAGTTGCTGTAATTGAACTTATAGGCTAATATTGAACTCAGGCCTATTATGGCATTCTTTGGAAATGCTATAGTGGTCTGCAGTCTTTGCTGAAACCAAATTTAACCCTTGTTTTGAAATCTGAACTACCGCAGCACTTCTGAAATGCTGTCTTTTCTGTTTTGAACTATAATTCAACTAAAACTGAGTTTTAACAGCAGTTTTAAGTGCTGTCTTTGCTGAATTAAAAATGTTTTCAAATATAACTTATAGCAGTTGTTTTAAATGCTGTGAAATGCTGAAATTTTAATAATTAGGGTTTTTGACTTAGTAAACGAACTCAGAATGGTTTGAAACTTTGGAAATTGAATACTTGATTTGAAAATATAATAATTACACTTTTAAAAGGTTTAAATGAATTATTTTGATTGGAATATAAACTATTTAAAGGTGATTTGAAATGATAGTAAATGAACGATATCTTTGAATTTAAAAGGTATTTAAAGTTGAATATTTGGATTTGAACTGATAGGATATTTTATTTTATTAAAATGATTTGAAATGAAGTTTTGTAAGGATATGATATTTTATTATATTAAAATGATTTGAAATGAAGTTTTGAAATTATATGAAAATTTAAATATATGGAAATGGTTTGGAATTGATTTAATCTTTATTTTGATAAAGATATGGTTTGAAATGATATTTTATTTTGAAGTAAAGTATTGTTTTTAAAAGTTATAACCACGGGTTATAATAACGTTGGGTTGTTAAAGAGACCGGGATCGGATATGGACATACTCTCTGTCTTACCGAAAACCACTTTGGCAACTGTGTACGCGGTGGAGATTCCAGAATGAAGTAGGATGGTGGCGACGTTCTTAAGGTATGTTACGTAGACCCAACTCCCATGAGTTGGCATAAGGTGGCTAAAACAGGAGCGATCTCGGACCAGTGAGGTAGCACCTCTTCTCGGACACATTTCTTCGATATTATACTCTTACTTGTGATTGATTAGATGGCCATCCTCCGATTTGGGAGTGTTGTTCGAGGTGGAACGGTAGTGGCTGCTATGCGTATCCATCAGTCTGTGTGCGTAATTGGTATATCTACCCTGGCATTGCCTAGTTGTGCCGTGTCACCTACCATATCGAGCTTTACTACGATTATGATTTTAAGATCCGACCGCGTTAAGGTTCTCCATCCCCTTAACGCTATTTTCTATATGATTATACTTTACTTATTTAGACACTATTATAATATCGAATATTACTACATAGTAGATAGTTTAACGGATCCTTAGAGGATGGGCGGTCCCAAGCATCTTCTAAGTTACTTGTACCTTTATTACAGTTCACTTGAGTTGGTTTACATTATATAAGTATATATTGTCCTGACTCGAGTGTTTTGTGTTTTGCTTTACGCTCGGGTCAGCCTGAGTTATTCACAGATTTGGATTTCCACTCTCTTGGAGATTTGAATCGCTGGAGATTATATGCTTGTCATGTCCTATCTATTTCAGTTCCGTTGTTCTACTCAGCTTGTACTTGGTTATTTTATTAAGACTTTTGTTGTACTCTATTTCTTCTGTTGTATCTTATGTAACTCTGATATATTTATATAGTAGCTTCATGAACTACTATTTCTTTTACTTCCGCTGCATTATTTTACTCTGTGTCTGTGATCTGTGATTATATTTATTTACTGTATATTCTGAGATTTGCCAAATTTTATTTACCACGCGGTATTTTGAGCAATTCAACTCCGGCATGAGTGTCTACCTATACACTTATAATGGATGCGAATGGTTGAAAATATCGGGTCGTTACATCAACACTGTCTTTTAGAGTCTTCAAACCATACATCCCTCGTTTAAGTGTCATATTTCACTCTCTCCTATAGAATTAAGCCACTTAAGGAGAAGAACTATCATCTAGCTGCTCCTAATATGGATTTAATTACTGAAAATCAATGTCTTTAAGACTCGATAAATCCTACAATGAAGGATGAGAGCTACTCAAAACCAAACTTAGAGACATTTCCTTCCCACTTGAACTGGAAAAGGAGAAGAATCGGTCTTTATAAGGAAAACTAAGGCCCCATTTGGCTTGTCGTTTTTAGTTTTGTGTTTTCGCCTATACAAAAATGCGTCCGTTGTATGTATAGTTGAAAAACAAACAATTTTGAAAAATGAAATTAACATATAAAATAGAAAACAAGTTTATTTTATTTTTCGTGTTTCAAAAGATAACAAAAGCACGGAGAACAATCAAACTCTTTCGTTGTCCGTTGGTCGTCCCAACGGCTAAGAATTATAAATTTTCTTCTCTTATTTCTTGCCATTTCTTAGTGCAAATTGAAAACACAAAACTCAAAATACAAAATGAAACCAAACGGCCCATAAGATTTTCCGAAGAAGCTTTTTCCTTATTAAAATAGGTCATAGCTTAGAACCACCTTCAATTGTTTAATCTTAAAGATCAAAAATCCTCTTGAAGAAGGAGTTATCCAAGAAGGAAGCGTTTCTTACAAAGATTAAAAGGTCCCTGGAAAAAACTAGGGGCAAAATTTCTTCAATTACAAAGGACATCCCCCCGCCTAGAAGAATCGGTACACAAAAGACGCACGCTATTTTTTTCTTACAAGGATAATATTAGAAGCTTCCATAACTTGTCCATTCCTTCATTAGAGGCCACTGGAATTGATTAATAGAGAAATTTGATGCTTTCTCAATCCTAAAATGGATAAATTGTCTAAATCTAATAATGAAGAAGTAAATCCCGAGCAATATTTTGCTAAGATCGAGTCCTCTTTTGAGGATGAAGATAAAGAAAACTGATAATGCCGGTAATGACTAGGAAGTAATGTCAATGGTGATAATGAAAACAATAATGCAAGTGATGCCGAGGGTGGAACTTCGAAGAATGACAAGGATGATGGTGCTAATGACAAAGACCTGGGTCTGGAACTGGAGGTGAGGGCAATGGTTATAATGCTGAATTTATTTCTCAAGGAAACGATCCTACTAGCAGGGATGATCCTTTTACAAAAAATTCTACTGGTTACTCTCCTCCTTCAAATAAGGAATGCTTCCCTAACATCAGATAAGAACCCAGTTGTCTTTTCTGCTGGTGGTCACTCTTTACCTATGTCCTTGTAAAGAAGGAAAGTTTTTTTATTCTATATCCAAATCTTTTATATTTTCTAGAAATTCTCCTCAAGTAATTTAATTTTTCTTACATTCTTATGCACTTTTTGATGTCATGTTGTATATTTTAGTTTTATTAAATGTTATTTTCACTATCAGAATAGGAAGAAAAACAAAAATTAACTTGAGATTTTACTCGACTGACATATGATTGAAATTTTAAGGCTTAATAAGGAAGGAGAGAGGCTTCACGAAGTCCTTAATTCTACCAATGACAAATATATGAAATTTTTTAGGCACCTAAAAGCTCTTAAAGATTTTCTAAACAAAAATTCGGTCCAATCCTCCGCAAGTCACATTTCATTCAATCTACCTATCATAAGGACAGTGCATAACTCATTCCCTATTTTGGATGCTTATAGAGGACCATCACATACTCCTTCATTTCCTATACTTAGTTTATAGTATATTTTCCACCACATATTTCTCGTTTTTAGTTAATGATTTAGGTATTTGATTTGAAGGTTCTATAAGAAATATCTTGATCAGTTTGGCTAGACCCTCCCATGGCGAGTGTTGGAACTTGCCTTGTCCAACGTTGTTCTAATCACTATTAACTCATTACCTCCCAAGAAAGTAAAATTCAATCATGATAGATTTATATCTAAGGAATCGTACCTTTATAAGCATTTGTAAAATATAATTATGGTTATGTAATTAACTTCTTTGTCTAATATTTAATGAAAACTATTATAGGTTTTAAATCTACATAAATCTTAGTTTATTATTTATGTGCAGGTTTCAAAATACTTATGGAAATTATTTCAGGTCTCATTTGTGCCAATAGCTTATTCATTTGTTGTAACATTGTTCAATCCGTCCCTAGACTTTTTAATATAATCCAACCAACAAACTAGAATTATTAGTTGGTTCGGGTATTGGTACCAGAGAGAGTTAACAGAACTTGAATATGCAGAGTTAAAGAAGGATTCTAAAAGCTTCTTAAGTAAATATATTAGATTAAAAGTACCTTTAAGGAGACCGTCTCAGTAATCGAGATGTCCCCTTTAGCAAAGTTTTGCTTTCTTCGTGAGCTTCATCATGTATGTACTCGTTTCGTGAATTCAAATTTTGATTTTCTAGAGGAAAAATAAGAGTCTCTATAGGAAGCCCAATCTAATTATGGGAAATTACTGTATGGCGAAATTAGTTCTTTTACACATTTGTTTGCTTCTTCTTTTGAATGGATTTATCAAAAGTTTCCTTCGATTAACGCTCCTTAAGGCATAAAGACTCTAGTTACCGCTACTTTACCGTTTCTCTAATGTTCTTCGAAAGGATTAAAAATGTTCTTTCGAATCTCAACCTTGACAAAGGAGACTTAATCGCCCTAGATTGAATGTGTACTTAGTTTTGTTGTAATCGGTCTGTCATTAATTTGTTTGTTATGTTTTGGTTATTAGTACAATTATTTTTCTTTGCTCTATAAGTTTCTATTGATTGTCTTTCTAACTACTTTAATATTTTGTGATTTACTTTTCATGATAAAATGAAACTCTATCATTTGATAATCCCATCCTATTGCAACACCTTTCCAATATTCTAGCCAAACTACAATGATTAAGCCAACAAATGTTACAATAGGTATCTCCAAATGAATCAGATCTTAAAATTTATCAAGAGTTAGTCTCGGATCTAGAAAAGAAAATCTTGCTCAAAGATGAAAAAATATTTGAACTCTCTATAATGCCTCTTTTTAGTTACCAACCTAATACTTCACCATCATTGGTTAAACAGACTAATTCTGATGTCAAAATTGCTCAAGTGAACCAAAGAATTCTTAACTTGGAGGTTGATTTGCAAAGACCATGGAATGAATGTCAGTCATATGAGCTTCTCTTAATTGGGAGGGAGACTGGACTTTCTATCCCTACCCATAAACCTAAATTTCCTCCTAAGAAGGTGGTTCCTACTGATAGTCGACAAATTTGAAGTGCTACCCATTCTACATCATCATCAACTCCTCTTTCTCCTCCTTCTTTACCAATAGATAAAATGGAGAAGCTATCGAGATGGAGAAAGAAATTTGCTTTCGGTTGTAACTGGAAGTTAAAGGAATTTTGGAATAAGAAGTTCTTAAACCTTCTATTACAAATTGAGAAACTTAAAAAGAACTCATTTGCACTTAAATCAAAAATTTAGAGAATGACAAGAAAAATCTTTCTTGAGATATCTCATGATTAAATGGAAAAAATAAAACTCTTGAGCATGGAATGTCTCTTTAGATAGATTCTAATGACTTGTAGAACATTGTGCGTAAGTGTAACACCCATATTTTGGAGGTTCTATGATATGTGAAATTAGTTTAAATTAAGTTAATAACATGGAGACATTATTAACTAAATCAGTAAATTGATTTAATTGCAAGAATTGCATAAGGAAAATTTAATTAATTAAGTGAGGGTCATTTTAAAAAGTTAATTGAATGGACCAAAGGCAATTAGAGCAATTTTGGTTGGCTTTGAT